>JAECXO010000307.1:8750000-10000000 GCA_018152825.1 Scaptomyza hsui
CCACTGGATGCCCCTGTGCCGCTCAAGCCTGCCGAACAGCGTTGCAATCCTGCACAGAGTCCATCTGTTTTGGTGTTGCCATTGAGATCGCCCAGACTTCCATTGCCATTCTCAAAGATAATGCTGTTTAAGGTGGGATAGTGGGTGGGCGTGGTTGCCGCTGTGGGCGGCGGTGACTTATCATAATCATTGGTTATGTCCTGGAAACGCCGCTCGATTAAATCCTTCTCATTTGACTCGTAGGGCGCAAATTTATCCAGCTGCAAAACAGTTTTGCAAGAAATGTTGCCGCGATAGCCTGCAAAAAAGATAAGTTTAAACATTCATTCAGCACAAATTATTATTTGGCACGTGGGAAAAGTGCAACTTTTAACTTTTTATTAATTAACTGTTTTTCCTAGTGAAAACTTGCCACAAACAAATACATTCTCACGTGCTACTTTGCTATTCAGCAATTGTATCTACCCCCAACTGCACCCCTTGGCTCCTTAGTAGCCCCCTGGCCGCCATTAAGCATGTGACTAATCAAATTCTGCACATGAGCAACGCGATTGCTGACTTTCGACACCTTACAGACCTCAGAATTCAGACATAGCATAATAATATCATATCATATTGACCAGAAAGAGACATAATAATGTAAATATATACAACGTCATATGATACATTCATAATATGCATTTCATATACATATGTACATATGTATGTATGTATGTATTTGTGTGTGCATTTTGTTTATATACGTATGTGTGTACATTTGTATTGAACAAGAATCGCATAATTATCACTATGTAAATACATATAATAAAAACAATCCATTGGTCATTGTTATTGGGTGGAAAGTTCGTCAAAGAATGAGTAAGAATAAGAAAATAAATAAAAACAGAATTGTATAGAGATTTGGATTGAGAAATTCTTTACAATAATTCTTTATGGAGTTTTGTATAACAGTTTAATTTGCAATTAAGTTTGATCGAAACAAGGATCGGAATAAAGAGCTAAAATAAATAAATTACTCTTGGTAAACAAAAGAAAACTTCTCATATGGTATTAAATGTTATTTCATGTTGTAAAAAAAACAGCTTAAAGCTTAGAAATTAAGTTTTCCAGATAAAGTAATTCCGTCAAAATGTTACCATTTGTTAAGGGGGCGGTATGGTTTTAAAAGGCGAAAGAAATCATGTTTTTTCGGGTTTTTTTTTGCGGCGACATGAATAATATTATTTTATTAACTTTAATTACATATTATTGTACAACTTTTGAAGTATGTCAGAAAAAATTTTCATTGAAAAATATTGAAAAACAAGCCGGGGACGGTGAATCTCTAGAGGCGCCTTGTAAAAAAGTTGTTTTGCGGTGAACACTATAACTTGTTACTGGATCATCAGAATCCATAATATGGATATGCATTTTAAAGGTGATGAATTTCTCGAGGTAATTACGATTTTTTTTTTTCCTTCTATTTTTTACAGCAGTTTGAAGTAAAAAAAAAATAAAAAAAGCTCTTCTTGGATTACCTGTTGATTTATGTGAAGAAGTTTTGTTCAAATTTTCAAAAGGATCGGATCAGTATATTTTGAGTTATGATGTTCACGAACTTCAAAAAATACGTTTTCGGGAAAATTGATTTTTATGCGACGCGCTGGACGCTTCTACACTATCATTTCCATGTTTGAATCGCTGTTACTCCGTTAGTTGTAGTCGGATTGACTTAAAATGTTTACACAATATTCTCGACATATTGTACATTCAGAAAAAAATATATTGAAAAAATAAAAGCGGAAGGAGAATTTTTTTTTTTTACCAATATTACACCAAATTTTTAAGCTCATTCATTTTGGAAAGAATGTGTAATCATCAGCAAAAAAAAAAAAAAAAAATGAAAAGAAAAGAATAACATTAAGACATAAGACAAACGTCTCAGGCTTTAATTGTTTATGCAGCGCCTCATTGACGCCTGGTTTACGTAATTCGATATAGTTTTTCTTTTGCTGTTGTGTTTTGGCTAGCCAAACCGATAAGGCTAAAGGCAGTTTTTTGAGCCAAGTATTGGCTATAGCTTACCAGCATTTGGCAGAAAGAGCGAACCGTAGGCCATGGGTGAGCTTATATTATCGTGTTGCACGGCTGAATGATCGGATGCAGTGCCGGCGGAACTGGTTGAATCCAAATCCCCATTGATGGACACCGACAGATTTGTACTGTCCATATTTTTTTCAAACATATTTTCACTTTAAAACTTTATAAATCCGTAAATAATTTAGTTTTAATCACAAGCTATATAATTTTAAAATTGTAGCACAAATATTATATTTATTCAGCTATCCATTTTAAATATTTTATGAAACCGCTTCTACCGAATAAAAATGGTAATATTTAAATAGATTTTCTTTTTTAATTCCCGTTGTCGGCAACGCGACGCTTTCGCTTTTCAAACTCAACTGCAAGTGGCAAATGAGAGCGACCGAAGCGAAGACGAGCAAATATGGAACTGCATTCAAGGCTGAGGCTGAGTCGGTTGCTGCCTGTGGTTCGAAACGTTTGGGAATGGAACGTTGGAAAGTTGCCTGCTAGATGTTTTGTCTGGCTGAAATGTGTATGTGTGTGAGTGTGCGTGAGCGCGCTAATTAGGGGTGGTTTATTCGCATTGCGTTGTCCTGCAAGTGGGCGTTGCCTAGTCAAACCAAGCGCCATTTTGAATTAGCCAGTGACAAGACAACAAAACAAGTACGTGTATGTGTGTGTGTGTGTGTGGACGTTATCTAATGTTTAATATATAATTTCAATTGAAAAATACATCTTGACCTCATTCGTTTGTGGTAAGTGCGAGTATCCAATGAATGCCGTGTGCAGTTCGTAGAATTTACATCAAATTTCTTTGACATTGCTCAATGCTGGTTTTTTGTTAGAGTTTGCATATAAAATCAGTCTTTAAAGTCACCAAAACTCGGTGCAACTTGATGCCCACAAACAAAACTGAACAAACCGAGCAGACAGACATTTTGATGAAGGGGCGCGATGCAAAAAATGTTGTTGCTGCCGATGTTTCTGCTGCTTTGCTGCTGCTGCTGCTTTGTCGTCGTTGTCATCTAATGGCATCAAATTTCAATTACAGAATTGTTCCTTTCTCCCATTCACAGGCATTAAAATCAGAGTGCGCCACTTCAATGGTGTGATGAAATAGTGACATGACAAAGGTGACAACAGGAGCAAATCCACAAAAAGGCTAAACAATGGTTGCCAACAGCAGCAGCAGCAACATTTGTATTTTGTATTTGTTGTTGTTAAAAAGAATTTATTAAGGTTGAAATTAGGAGGGTTGACAATTTCGTCACACTTCCAAATCCCTGAGCCTGTCCCAATTTCAGGTCACACGAATACACACGGGAAATTTCAATTTGTCACAGCATCTAGCTCGCACCTTTTAAGCGATCAACTGAGGGGGAAAACGCCACGACGTGATGACGACACTCAGGGTAAACGTTGACATCACCACAGGTGCATTTGTAACTATCGATAATGACAGGATCAAAAGCTTTAACAACAGGCAGCTGTCAAGGTACTTGTGTTTTATATCACACAGCTATTTGTTTGGAATGTGATCAATTCAACAGGGTTGGAGGCCGGTAACTATCAGGCGGCGTTGCTATTGTCGAATAAAATGCTTCACAGCTGGCAACTCTGTTACTGTAAATATTACGGTAGTGGGTGTGGTGGGTTCAGCGTGTTGCCCTTTAATTGACCGCAAACAGGCTTGTAATCGCATTAAGCTAATTTACTTTATTCGATTATTACAATCACGTGTCAGGACTTAGCTACCAAGCAGCAAAGTACTGACGGAAAAAGCTCTGGAGCCATGCGAGCGACGCGCTTTGATTCCCACACTATCATGTTTTGCCGAGCATAGCAGATTTTTGCCTGAGTTGGTGTCCGATTCGTAATAATGCTTGAATGCAGCCAGCCAGCGAGAATTGCACACAGAAAATGCATTAAAGTGAGAATCGAGGATATGTTAAGGGGTATATGACTTGACTGATGCAATTTTATGCGTTTAAGCACTTTCTGTAAATTCTTAACAAAAACTACCAAATGCAAGAGATTTATCTTGATTGCTTTCGTAGAAATATGCCCCTTTATAGCCAGCTATGTTACTCGATACCCCTTATAGTTTGTTTAGATATAATACTCAGAACGTTTTACTCATAACTTCTTGCATAACGTATCTATTGTCATTTCCTCTTGCCATTGTCTAGAGTGAGGCACAAATTGCTTAACTTCTTGCAAAATATAAATTTTGCAAACGTCATGCCAAAATCCCCACAGTCCTTGGAATGAATAACCTGTATGGTTGTAATCCCAGCCTAATAGCCCAGAAAATAGAGCAACCAAAGCGACAAGCCCACCAAACAGCTTAACAGCTGTAATCCCAAAATTCTGAACAAAACGTTGCAAAGTGTTTTTCTATCACTGTCCCCTATGTCTCAGTCTGGGCCATTCATGAATAGTAGTCAGAGTGTCTGATCTCTCTGTGTGCCAGGTCGCATTATCCTTTATCCGCTTGTCGATCGCACAATAATGGGCAAACTCAGGCATTTGTATTGTTTGTTATATGTATTTCTGTCTTTTGTGAGTTGAGGAAAAATGATTTTCGCACCTTGTTGTCAATTGTTCAATACAAATAGTATTGCTGGGAATTAAAAACTTATTTTAATGGCACACAGGAACAAGAAAAAGACTAAAAATAACACAGGTTCCAATTAATTATATTCCGATTTCAGTGTTCGAAATGTGTACCAATTAGTAACGGAAATCAATCAATGCTTACGAATTTCGAACATATGTCAAGATATACTTTTTACAGCTAATTGGATATACAGCCAAAAAGGGTTGTGTGTGTTGTGGGTGGATGTGTGGGTGTTGTCATTTCAATGCTCAATGAATGTGTGCTGTAAGACGATCCTTAGTCAATGGTTTCTACACACAGACCAACAATCTCATTAATTCTTATTAATGAAGCTTCTTGACAGCGTCGCCGAGTCTTGGTGTCCACTTACCCAAATAACAAATAAAACTTTTCTACGTTTACTACATAATAAACAAGTAAACTATTTGTGTACAATGGAGCTTTAATTGTTTTTATAGTATATACAGCTATGATTATTTAAAGTATATGGGATGGGGTTACAGTTTTTCTACGATTTCGTTGTTAACATCAGGCTGTTCAGGATTTGCAAAGGAAGTAGACCAGCTAATCCTTTGATAAATATCATTTGTAGATCTGCTAAATTGATTAGAGTGCAAAAAATTCTTAATAAATTTCATCAGTTTACCCAGAAAAGTGTGCGAACAAAAAGAGAACGGAAAGACGAAATGGAAATTGTGCACAACTGCAGGAAAGTTGAAATTTTGTTAAACTATTTACCATGTATTTTGTTTAACGCCTTCATTAGCAAACTTTTAAATTATTGAGCATATCAAAGTTACTCTCGTGGGAGACAATTAGTCGCTTTAAAACAATCACCAGTGTATAGCGGACATATGTCGCAGCCGCAAAATGAGCAAATAAATCATAAATGTTTCATTAAACGTAATTGAGCTCACTCCCCTTGCTGTCCGACCCACCCTTAAAGACCCCAGGACGAGAGCCAGAGACCAGTACTCGAAACAGAATACAGGAACAGGCCCAGGTCGTTATGGCTACACACAGAGTTCTATGAACAGGAGAGAAAAACAATGTAACCCGATATGGTTTTTATATACGTAAGATTGTGTCGCATCCAAGGTATATATTGCCCAATATAATCCGGTTGCTGTGAGAGCAGCTGAAAGATAGAATGGGAGGAAGACAGAAAGAGAGCTGAAATTTAGGGTTGCTTTCGTGGCTCCTCCCACGGAACGCTGCGAAATGAAACACACGTGAAACAGGCAGTTTTCTTTTAATGAAACGGGAAATCAAACATCCTTTTCTAGTCTTCGCATATTGCGATAGTTGACATTAACAAGACGTACGCTTGATCCAAGGGTGGCCAATGGTTTCATCAAATTATTTAAAGTCTCCGACAGCGGTTCCAAGATATCACGCAAAGAACACATCACATTATACAAAAATATCATCGGCGGCTGTAGAAATCCATTGAATAGAACTGTCAACGCCGGTTTAACCATATAATCAGAGGTCAGGTGAAGCAATCCAACAATCAGGGTATTGACTACGGAGTACAGGATGAATCGATAACATTGCAGTAGAAATGCCACACCAAAGGCGACGCCAATGTGAAGCAGTCCAAAGAATTCGGCCCAAAAGTGTGTTGCATATGTGGTGGCCCGATCCGCCAGCACAATGGAGTTAATCTTGGGATGGGTATCCGTAGTGCTCAAGTAATCCGCACACCCGTGCTCAAAGGGATAAATACCAATGCAAGTGTGACGAACCTCAGCTTTTTTGTTCCACTTGGGCGATGGCAGATCATCGATGATTTTGTGGGCATGTTGCGGCTGACACTTGCACATGTTGTCCAGTGAGGAGAAAAGACGTGAAAGAAGGCTAGGACGATGTTTTTGCAGCTCCTTCTGCTTCTCCTTTAAGGCCCTTGCCCTGGATGAATGGTGTTTGACTTTAACTCGACGCTTGTGTGGCGGCACCGTAAAACTAGGATATTTGCTCTTGGTGTAGCGCTGGAACTCAATGCGATTAGGCTTAATTAAATCTTTTTCCGGCTCCGCGTGCATTTCATAGAGCACACATGTTGGACTGGATAATGGTGTGGCGGTTGTTGTTGTTGTTGATTCGCCCTGTCCATCGTTCTGAAACATATTGTACTGATTTTTGGTGCGTTGAAACAGTTCCGTGTCCGTCGTGCTGTTCAGCTGGGGTAGCCACTTCTTTAAAGGAGACTGCAACTTGGCTGTGACTCCAACATGATGCACTTGTACCTCAATTAGTTGGGAATTGGACTGTGTTGAATTTTGTTCACTATCGTCAAACATTCCCTTATAACAATGAATAAAACTAGTTCAACAAATATTTCAGGTGCTCAAGTTGAAAGAAAAAACAAAGCTGGCGATAGTAACAAAACTAAAAAAAATATTTTTTTACTTTCTGTTAATATTGATCAAAATTCCATTTTAAAATAGACTTAACGAAAAGTGACTTGTACTATTGTTTTATACCGCCACAATCACTTTACGTTTATCGATAGTTTTACTATCGAGCTTCTAAAGCTTGGGCAAGTTATCATTGCAAAATAAATCACACAAAAATTATCTATTGTTCCGGCATTGTTCTGGTGGCCAGTATATAACTGTAAATAAGTAATATTTAGTGCCTTAGATTATAAAATACAGCTAAACAAAATCCGAAGTGCCTAAATGTTGTCGTCAGTCTGGAAAGGTGTCGCAACCAGCATTGAGACACAATTGACTTCCTATTACTTTCGAGGTTCGTCCAAATTAGCAGCGAGCGGCGTTGTTGCCACTTCGTCTCGTTCTCCCTCTGGTGCTGGATCATTAAAGCGGTTTCTGGGTGTCCAATACTGTCGCGTCAATTGTAATCTATTACCATGTCTTTATTGTTATCTGTGTTTGATGTGCTTGCTTGTTTTTATTTGCATGCTGCTGCGTTGTGTGTTTTATCGTCAAAACTAAACCACCCACTTATCTATATGTCATCTTTTTGCAGTACAAAAATTGAGAACAGTTGGTGTGAGAGGCATGCATAGCACACTGGAAGATGTTAAGCTGGACAGCATGCAGGTCAAAATCCTGCCGGCGCTGCAGGATAACTACATGTATTTGATTGTGGATAATAAGACACGAGAAGCTGCTATTGTGGATCCTGTCGATCCCGACTTGGTCATCAAGACCGTACAAGAGGAGAATGTCAAATTGAATAAGGTGCTTACGACTCACCATCACTGGGATCATGCTGGCGGCAATGAGAAATTGGTTAAGTTGTGGTCCGGTGAACTGCAGGTGTATGGCGGCGATGACAGAATCGGTGCAATGAATCACAAAATTCGCCAGGATGACACTTTCAACATTGGAGAGCTCAAAGTGCGCTGCCTGTCAACTCCTTGTCACACCACAGGCCATATTTGCTATCATGTGACTCCGGCCAATGGAAAAGATGCGGGCGCTGTTTTTACGGGCGACACACTCTTCCAAGGCGGCTGTGGGCGTTTCTTTGAGGGTACACCTGAAGAAATGTATGATGCACTTTGTGCCAAGCTATCGGCGTTGCCCGACGACACGAAAGTGTTTTGCGGCCACGAGTATACTTTGCAAAACATGAGCTTTGCTCGTCATGTGGAGCCAGACAATAAGTTAATACAGAACCGCATCGAATGGGCTAAGTTGCGTCGCGCTTCCAAAGATCCCACTGTGCCTTCGACAATTGGTGAGGAAAAGTCATGGAATCCATTTATGCGGGTACATGAGGCTACTGTGCAGCAGCATGTCGGCGGTCAAACAAACCCCATTATTGACTATGGGATCTTTGCGTAAGGAAAAGGATAATTTTAAGGCTTAAATTGAATGTAAATAAATGTGATTTTGGTCAAGGGCACAGCGCAATTTCTATTATCTTTCACTTTACAATGGCGCTAAAAGTTGATAAGATATCGATGTTTGCCATCGATAGAATACGAATTTAACTATAACACTTTTTTCGTGGTGAATGGCAACTATTCGTTGCATTAACACCGCAATAGAAAACAAAGCAGCGGCAATTTTATTTGTTTTCTTTTAAAAACTGCCTTGTTTATTTAATTATGGATCAACTTAAGGGGTTACTCAAGTCCTATGAGGCATGGGTGGCCAAGAATCCTGATATTGTTGGTGATTTTGAGACCACAGCCAAATGGGTATCGTATTTTGTAGCAGGTAAAGTTTCCACATGATAAGAAACATACATTTTGGTGATGCAATTCTTATACAAATAGGTCGCATTTCAAACTCCAATGTGCTGTCCGAGCTGGTATACACGTTATCCAACATGCTGGTTTTCTACAATGATCGCATCATAGACAAGGCACGTGGTGCGAACGAAAACGCTGTTCTCCGCCTGCAATCCGGCCTTTGCTATCGTCTAAAGGTCACTCTGACGACGCTCGAATACTGTGAAGTGTTTATCGAAATATCAGCGCGACGCTTGTTTGGCCAAACAGGCAAATGGGTCATGATAGCGCTAATACAAACCTTTAAGGCAGCTGGCCGTTTCTTTTTGCTGAGGCATTCGACTTTGGACATTATCACGTCACCGCCTATAGCAGCTTTAAATCGTAGAGCGCTCAGCAAACAGATTAAATCAGAGACAACTGTGGCGGAGAATCTTCCGCAGTCGGAGCATTCCATAACATTTCAATTGAAACGATCTGGTCGCCTAATACGTAAAGTGGAGGGCGCACCGCCCATGCAATATCGTGACTTTAAGCTGCATTTGGACAGTGCCGATGCGGCGAAGACACAGCTTCCACGAGAATTGCTCCATGCCGAGTACTTATATATTGCCAAGCCGCTGGTTCATTTAGCTGCCATGGGCTTGTTTGGGCAACGCAGCTGGAAGCAGTATATGGTTGCGCTGTCCTTTGATTTATACAGCGTACATCTGTATCGTCAGCAACGCCATTTAATGTCCAAGCAACAAAAATTGGAACTAAGTAGACGATGCGTCAATCTGTTGTACTTCCTCGTCCGTAGCCCGTTCTATGAAAATTATAGCAAGACGCGAATCGAACGAATTTTGGGCTTTGTGGCTGATCATGTGCCCATTGCCAAACTTGTAGCCGGACCCATAAAGGAATACGTTCCACAGTGGCAGAACACTTATTTCTATCTGTGGTCCACTTAATAGGCTTCCCAAGTATTCCAACTTAGGTTTTAATATGCAGTTATTATTGGATAAATTTTAATATATGTATATAAATTCGATCACCTCTCCAGTTTAAGATGTTGTGTGTTGTGTGATTGTATGGCTTTTAAATTATATTTGGAACAATATTTGTACACATACATTAAACGATATTTTTTTTTGTTTTTCTTCTTTTTCCATCATCTTACAAGCTAAACTCTATACATAACAATTAATCAAATTGGCTAAAAATCTGTAAACACATATTTTGTCTCAAAACTTCAGGCTGAAGCCCGGACCCATAGCCAGCTGCCTTTGTGTAAGTCCCGCATTCAGTACGAAGCCAGTGCTGGCTGCAGATGCGCCGCTGCTCTTCTTGTTGCCCGTAATTATGCCCGAGGCGAGCTTAGCACCACCACCAGCACCAGTTGCGGATGCCATGGGCTCATCACGGCCGAGCTGCTTGAATTGTGAGCCGCCGGATGGTGGCTTCGGGGATGAGGCCTGCGCTTTGCGTGCTCCCAATTCGCTTTTAGCTGGCCAAGTGGGAAACATGGATGGATCGATGGGTAGGGGTAGCTCCTTAAAGTAGCTATGCCTAAGCGCCGCATCAGCAGTCAGTCTTTGTTTGGGATCATATGTAAGCAGACCTTGTAGCAGTCCAAGACCCGCATCAGAGGTTTTCTCTAGAAAATGCTTGCGCAGCTGCGACACTGGATAATCGGTGAATTGTGAGTTTTGGCTCAACATATTCTTTACGGCCGGCAGCTCCGTATATCCGGGCCAGATTTTTTCGTTAGGTGTGCCGAGTTCCTGTAAAAAAAAATTAGAAAAATGTTAAGAGCAATTTAACAATTATTAAAGAAATTTCATACCTTAAATATGCGATTGAGCTCATCGATTTCCGTTTTGCCCGGAAAGATGGGCGCCATTTGCAGAAATTCGGCAAAAATGCAACCGACGGACCACACATCAATTGGCGTCGAGTATTCTGGAGAGCAGAGAAGCAGCTCTGGCGCACGATACCACAGTGTGACAACCAGAGAGGTGTATTTCTTCAGCGGCGAACCATATTCGCGGGCCAAGCCAAAATCACCGACTTTAAGAATGCCCTTGTGGGAGAGCAAGAGATTGGAGGTCTTCAGGTCACGATGCAGGATCCAATTGTCATGTAAATGGGCAACCGCAAGCAGCAGCTGTTGTGCCAGGCACTTAACCTCGCCCGGAAAGAAGCTCTGCTTGCGTTGTTTCATCGTCTCCATTAGAGATTTCAGATCGTGCTCCACATAATCCATGACTATGAATATCTTATCCATATTGGAGCCAACGACAATCTCACGCACTGTCACAATATTCGGATGCTGGCCCTTGAGCAGCGTATTAATCTCACGCAGCGATGTTATGGGGAATCCCTCCTTTTCCTTTTCCATTTTGAGACGCTTGAGGGCAACGATTTCGTTGGTTCGTTTGTCCTTGGCGCGATAGACAACACCGTAGGTGCCCTCCTCAATGCGATTAAGGCATTGAAACTCCTCAACGGAACGACAGCCCTGAACACCCGGATAATAGTTTGGCAATGGCACGCCCTTGTCATCGCAAGGCGGCAAATCTTCCACAGCCACCTTGGACAGCTTCTCGGTGCTGGTGCTGGGCTCTGTGTCGTCCACCAGTTGCTGATGCTGCTGGTGCTGCTGCTTCATGCCACGCTCCTCGCTGCGTGTGCTACTGCTGCGCGAGCGTTGCCCATCTTCATCCACACTGCTAGCAGGGGAGCGCGAGAGACTGTGACTGCTGCGGTTATGGTGACTTTTATCACTACTGCGACTGCGGCGCGAGCTCTTCGAGCTGGCGGATCGAGAGCGCGGCCTTTGCTTGGGCGATTTGTAAAGAGCGCCCACACTTAAGGGACTATCAGGAAGTGGGACATCTTCCTCCTCGTCATCATCTGTAGGCGGCTGCTTTCGTTTTCGCTTGTTTCTTTTATGCGTCGACGTTTTCTTTTCTTCGTAGCTGCTCTCTACACTTTCTGCCGTATCGCTGCCACTTTCAGCACTTCCACTCTCCTCCTCCTCCTCACCACCACCATCATCATCGGAATCACTTGCCTCACTATCATCGCTGCCATCATCATCATCTGTCTTCTTCGCCTTCTGCTTGCGCTCCTCACTCGCTTGTTTGCCGCTGCGCTTGCGGTGCTCCAAATGTGCTTCGACTGATGTCTTCACCTTATGCTTGCGCTTCACAATGTTTAGGCCGGCGGTGACGCTGGCTGCCACGGTGCTGGGACTGAGCGCATCACTGTGCTCTGTTCGCTCACGCAACAGCTCTTTCCGTCGCGCCTCTAATTCCTCACGTGCAATCTGCTTGCGCTGACGATTTTCGCGCTCGGCAGCCAATATTTTCTCCCGTCGCGCCAACAGCTCTGGATCGTTGGATGCTGTGCGTCGCTGTTGCGATGGAACGGCAGCTGGCTCTGCCTCGGAGCGTCTCTTGCTGCGCTCATGATGCGACGATGTTGTTGCTGTTGTTGTTGTTGTCGAGCCCGGCGCTATGTGCTCGGGACTGTCTAGCAGCTCAATGACCTGGTCATGACGCATCTTGTGACTGTGACTGCCTCGTCGGGATTCACGCTCTTTGCGTCGACTGTGCGACTGGGACTGCGACGGTTTCTGCAGCTGCTGCTGCTGCTGTTGCGGCTGCTCGTAGCTTTCGTCCGTGGCATAGTCTTTGACGTATTTGTGCCGCTTGCTGAGCAGACGTGAGCGCAGATCCTGCTCCAAGCTCTCAGCATCCTTAACTTGCTCGTAGGCATGTTTGCTGGCACGTCGGGGCACCGGCTCTACATCTACGTAGTCCACATGCCGACTGCTGTGATAATAATCAGCACGTGATCCGCCACGTGATAAGCTCATTAGTTGAGGTGGTTGTGGTTGCAGCTGCTGCTGCTGCTGGTGGTGATGATGATGATGATGATGATGATGAGCATAACTCTGTACGGGCATCGGGGGCGGCGGCAATGGCAGTTGTGCTTGATAATGGTAGGCATGGCTCAAATGCTGCTTATTGGACCGTTCACTGCGATGCTGATGATGCGGATGATAACGCTGCTCCAGCTCATCACGAGCTCCCCGATACTCATAACGTTCTCTCTCCCGTTCACGCTCTCGCTCACGATCTCTTTCGCGATCGCGATCCCGCTCCCTATCCCTATCCCGTTCGATGCCATCCAAACTGTGACGTTCCTTGTGCCGGCGATCGCGGGAGTGTTTCTTCTTTTCTCGACGCGTACTTGCTACCTCGCCACGGCCTTGACTGCTGGTTGGCTGTGGCGGCTGTATATATAGCGCATCCGCATCGTGCTCATCATCGCCGCTAAAATGAAGAAAATACAAAATTTTACACATATTTTTTTTGACGCCAATTGCATTAGTATTTGAAGTTCGTTGTTTGTCCCCACGATGGCTGCGAGGCGCGCTCTGACTGTTTGTTCTAGATGTTTTTGATTCAATCTTGTTGTTGAGATGGTTTTTCGTATTTGCTGATTATGTTGTTGCAGTGCATTTGGAGTCGTTGATTTTACATTTTACGTTGCCCATCGGCTTCATATCTCAAGGCCACATTGGAAGAGATGTTAGGCGAATTATTCCTTGAATGTTGGGTGGAAATTGACAATAGCCAAAGTAAAAAAAAAAAACACTCAGTGTAGTATACAGATTAGCAAATAATACAGTGTATTAGATGTGCAATATGTTTATAGTGGACCCTTGAACAATACGCTAAATTCCTAAAAATAATAATAAATATAAAAGAAACTAGGCAATCGAATATTAAAGGCGATTTTTAACTGACCTTTTAGAAGGTTTTCAATTCGACTGTACTTTTTTGTGTTCCCTCTGTATATAAATATATTGATTAAGGTAAATTGTTTTCAAATAGGTTTTCAAATACAAATAAACACTCCAAAATCTACGGTTATTATGTTTAACAGGAGGAGACGGCTTTTAATTATATTTAAAGTATGTTTGTGAGAGGTCATTAATAATTCAAAATTGTTACATCACACTTTATAGCCTACTATTTTGAGGAAATATTCGTCCACATTCTCGTTGGATGGTATTGCACTATGCGGTTTCGAGAAATCAAGACTTGTACCTTTACATCATTAATTTCCAGGGCAAAAGCGTTAAAGAAAATAACATTATATATGTAGTATGTATGTATATACATGTGTATGGAAAATATTATGTAGTGCGTTAATTATTCAAGGTTCCACGGTTCAAATACTCACTTACCTGAGCGGATAACCCCATTTTGAAAATGGCAATGAGATACAACAATTCCATTGGGGCATTGAGTTGAGCTCCGAAGGGCTGTAAAATGTAAACTTACGACTGCAAACTTTGCTAGAAATATATAATTTAAAATTGCGTGGGACAAAAGACAAAGAGATATATATATGCAAATATATCTCTACATATGTATAAGAATATGCGTATATAGATGACAGGACTTTGAAAGGCATTAGCATTGTTATTGAACAGGAATTTATATTCGATTTACCACCAGACTTTGATATCTCTCACGGTTTTCTCTCTCACTCTCTCATTTTAAGATTATTTGCTTGATTTTGTATATTGTGTATCGAAGAGGGGCCGTGTCCTGGGCCTGCAGTTCGCTGCCGATTTGCCATTTTATACACTTAAGCTGCTGGGCACACTTTAAATGTGAATTTCATTTCTTGCGTTCGGCTTTTATAATTATTTGGTATTTGTATTTTTTGTATTTATATTGGTTTTTTTTTGTTTTAAGTTTAGTTTTAGTTGTTGGCCATCGCGCGCCTCGGTCATTTTGGGACAAGTACACACTTTTTGGCCTATTTGCAATGAAAAAACTCAAGTCAATTAAACGGATCATATTAAAAAGTTATGGTAATGTTGTCAATAAGTTGGATATATATATATAGATATATTTTTATTTTTTTTTTTTTGTTATTATCTAACATTTGGTAGGCAAAATTTGTACATTTATGTATGTATATATACATACATAATAGTGTATTAAGCAAGCGAAAAAAGGATATGTATGTTATGTTGGTATGGGATTCACGATTGAGTGATCCACAGGTAATGCAAAGTGTGCATTCTGTTACTGACTCTCTGCGCATATGCGTTCACATTGCAAGCTTTGGCTCTAGTTTAAGCAAATTGCATGCTAATTTTGGTTTCTTAGCCAGCACGCAGAGATCGTGTAAAGTAAAGTTTGATATGTGACGTCACGCTGTCTCGTACTTCGTTCAGAATAACGACATGCACAATGCGCACCCGTTGAATCATTTAACCGTGTTGGATATGGAACTGATTTGTTTTTCAGTTAGTTTGACTGTTTTGTATTTCTTTTGTAAATATTACAAATAAAACACTTTCAAGTAGAATTGTTTAGTTGCCGCACTGAATACACAAAAGTCTCCACACACACACCCCACACACAGGCACGCGCGCATGCATTTGAATGTAGTTGTGTTAGCTGTGTGCGTGTGTAGGTGTATGCGTGTATGCAGCAACAATTTAAGGTGCTTTTCAATACAATTTCTTTTTACACACCTGAAATAGTGTCCGTCGTTGGGGCTACGCAGCTGGCCATCTTCACTACCAGATGTATTGACCATATTGCCTTTTGTGTTGTGTGTACGTATTTAATAGATTGGTTCTACTGACGCTTCCTCTTTGTTGCTGCTGAATCACCAGTAATTTGCAGCAGCTCGATTGCAACGATATTGCACGCTTTATGCAAAAAGTCTTTGCTTGCAGTTTCTGTACATTTATATGACCTTCAATTGGATTTCGGTGGAGTATTACGTTTTCTTTTTTTATAACAAAAATAATTACAAACGTTTGCAATAGCACAAACGTTTTTTCACGCAGTCGGCCAGGGCTGTACAACACAGGAAAAAATGGCGTCTGCTTAATGTTGCCACTTCGTTTGAAAATCTCTTATCCAGTTGACAGCTGTTTTCACAGCTGACTACGTTTTGTGAAAACAAATTTCGGTATATTTATTTTAATAAATTATTAAATAATAAAAGTGATGATTTTATTTGGCCGGTTCCGTCGCTTGCAGCCAAGTGTCGTTGGCACTGTAAAACGCTGTGCGAGCACAATGCCCAGCCCGCAAAATGAAAATGAAGTCACCGCGACAGTCAAACGAATTCGTCAGGAACTGGCACAGGATAAACAGCAACTAAGTTGGCGTACGCCTATCGGCGACAGACCAGAGGATTGGAATAGTAAATTGAAACTGTTTGCTAACACAGAGCAAACCTCCGATTTCATTGTGATGATGCAACGTCCCATCGATTTGAGTGCAAAGAACATGAGGCAATGGTGGACGAAACGTCAGGAGCGCATTGAGCGACACATGCAACAGTTTATACCAGAGCGTCACAAGATACTTGGTCCGGAACTGGCCGCTGCCCATTTCATTCTGTACCGCGGTGGGGCAGCTAAATTCTTAAACGATAACCGCTGGCATCGCGCCTCCGAGGACGGAGAATTCAATCTGCCAAATAAGTTTGAGTCGGGCTATAAACTGGAGGCGCTACGTTGTGACAACATGACCTTGTACTACGAGGGCTTGGAGAATCTGCGCTGCCTGGAGCACTTGAAGTTCGTGTCCTTTCACAATGTGAAAACCTTTGACGATTGGTGCCTGGATCGTATTTCTGGCGGTGACTATCCACAACTTGAGGTGCTAGACATTTCGGGCACTGCCATAACGGAAAAAGGACTCTCATGTCTCTATCGACTACCTAAGCTGAAACTTTTGATTGTTGACGATCCCAAGCTGACACTTGAAATGGAGTTGGCCGTTACCATGCTTGAGATGGCAATGGGGCCACTTAAAGTCGTGGCAGCAGATAGCATACATTAGCATAGCTCAGTGTTTTGTTGAAAAATAAATTTTTATAAACTATAAAACAAATATCACAATCAACTACTAGTAGCAGGTTTGCTCTTCATATAACCCGCCTTAATGTCCGCTCGCTCCTCAAGTGGTGGCAGGTAGGGAACAATTCCTTTGGCGCGTCGATCACTGCGTACTTTGTTCTACCGGAGATTGGATTTATAATATTATAGCAATATCGTTGAAGCAGCTTACCCAAAATTCCTTGCAGTTGTTGTAGTTTGCAAAGTAAACTTCACACTTGTCTCGGTCGAAATTGTTTGTGTTTAGGCATTTGAATGACAATTCCTGTTCCTGCAATTGCATCTGAATTTTGGTAACGATCTTTTTGTTACAGGGAGTACACTAACCTTTAAACAGGGATTGTCGCGTTCAGCGTTGACATTGCTCGGCATTGTGATTATTTTTTTAATATTTTTATTACATAAATTATTTTTGTTTTCCTAGCCGGTTGACAATCAGCGTTTGGGATTGGAAGAATCGAATGTATTATTGCAGCCCTAAGAGCTAACAAGTAATCGATCACAGACATATCGTCCATGTAATCGATAGATAATGTGAAGGGAACAGCTGCTCGGAAGTTAATTTTCTTTGATGTCTGGCATTTTCCAGGCTCATATTTATGCAAATTAAAATGAAAGAAAAACAGTACCAGCAATAAATGGTTTATTTTTCAAATCTGAAAGCCAATTAACGGTAGTGCTTAAAATTAAATTTAAATACTTTTTGTTAAAATGTACATAATGTTAATAACATTACAGATAATGTTAATGTGGGAGCAACTCTTTTTTATTCATTCATTACCCAACACTAGGAGAGACAGTCTTGCTAGATTTTTTCCAAGAAGCACACGTTTTGTTTTGTTGCGCGGAATTACGATTAAAATTTCTATTAAATTTTTAATTAATACTCAAAATGAGTGCGATATCGAAATAAACAATAATTACAATTGCAAACAGTGAAAAGTGACGCGAGAAGCAGTGCTTGGTGTGCTGTGTTGATCTGTACGTGTGTGTGTGTGCGTGTTTGTGAGTGTCGACTGAGTGCGTTATAAATAAAACGCCAAGAAGAAGCTGCGTGCAAAAAGTAGACGCCAAGAAAAATAAAGAATGTGCCCAAACAACAGTGCAAGAAAAGAAAGTGTTTTTAAGTTGATTTCCGTTGAATTTTTAATACACTTCTAATTAATTTTAATAAAGTAACGTAAGGCGAAAGTGCATTTTTACATGTATTGCTGCAAAAGGTGAATATCGCGAGGGAAAATCATTTGCATTCTGCGACGACGAATCCAACGAATGAGGCTGTCAAAGCGTAATTGTAAAATTCCACTGTCTGGCGCAGGCAACAGTCGCAGTCGCGGTCGACGTCGCAGTCTGCTTTGCACACATGCATATACATATATATGTATATACGCATATGTATATTAAAATGTTGTTCTGTATAAAGAAAACATGAAGTTTTCTAAATGCTTAGAAAGGTGCAAAAATATAATAATAATAATGTGTGTGTGTGTATTATTTTGTGCAGCTAAAATTTACATAAATTAACGTGAACTTTGGATTTGCATTTGGGACAAAAAGGAGCGTTAACCTTGCAACAACAACACGCCGTGTAATGGATGCAACATCAATAATAACACAAGTTTCTCGAGATGATGAACAACTAAATGTCTATCCAAGTGACAAAGGAGGTAAGAGACAACCACGACCATAAACATAAAACTACACACACACACACCTAACCAAGAGAGCCCCCCAATGAGTCATAACGGCAGCCCGAACGGCGTCACAACAAAGACGAAATAAAAATACTTAAAGGACAAGTGGCCACCAAAGTTTCGACTGTGCCCCCCCCTGACCTTAGCAATTATTGAGAATCCAATCCCACCCCACCCCACCCCATACCATTTTACTTTACTCCATAGCTTTTGTGTTTCTATTTCTCTTCTCTCTCGTTTCTACTTTGGCACAGTGTTCGTTTTTGTGCGCAGCTGTTTTTGTACCGATTGTGAATGATCTAACCACTTGCTAGCTTCTGACGTCGCAGCTTGCAACTTTCCGAGCGCCACCTGTAATCAACTCTGACGTCATGCATTTAACAAGTGCACGCAAACAGTAAAGTAAACTTAGAACAAATTGCGAAGCTCTAAAAGCCTTTGCATGTCCTAGGTACTGCAGAGAAAAAGAGAGAGAGAGAGAAGAGGAGAACATGGCT
This sequence comes from Scaptomyza hsui, assembly GCA_018152825.1. Lineage (NCBI taxonomy): Eukaryota > Metazoa > Arthropoda > Insecta > Diptera > Drosophilidae > Scaptomyza > Scaptomyza hsui. Next base: position 8,769,022 of record JAECXO010000307.1, read on the forward strand.
AACAATTGAAACCGCAATTTAATTGCACACTACTATTTACAAGTTAAGATAAAAAGCGCAAGAGGAAGAAGGCGAAACCGGTATTGACAGAGTTAACGTCGACTAGTTTTCGATGTGAAAACAAACAAACAAACAAAGCAACAGACGAACAATAAAGCGTAGCTTACAAAAAGCTTAAATGAACAGTTTGAGAGAGCGCGTTTTCGTTTCGAAAAAGAGAGCGAAACATTAAAAAAAAGTTGCATACTTGCTTGTATATACACATTCACAATTGCATATGAATATGTACACATACATATGTCTTTTTTTTATATGTGCTGCAAAAGCAGCGGGGTGCGGCCAGGGATAGACGAGAAAAGACGAACGCCTTAAAGTAAGAACAAAATTTAATCTAATCTGCGGTCGCAAAAACAGACGACAACTATACTTAATACATATGTACATATATAAACACATACATGCATGCATATGTACCTAATGGCAGGGCATTTAGAATCTAAACAAAAACTTTGCGGTTAGCTGCTAATTGACATCTATCGTTGCTTACTTAATAAGTTTGCTCACTTTTGAGTCGATTTGGACAGCGTTGCCAATTTAACTCAAACTAAAACTCAAACATTTATCTACATTATGGAGCACTTCCGTGTGCATATCAATGTACATATGTACACAGAGAGGCTTTTTTCTCACTCTTTGACTTGTTGAGCTTTCTGACCATAAGACATGGCGACGTCATCATTACCACACAACTGTCTTCCCTGATTGCTACATATTATAGTGTTTGTGTGTGTTTGTCTGTGTGGGTGTGAAGAGAACCGGCAACATTTAAAATACATATGTATGCATATATGTTTTGTTGTTTTTTTTCTTTTCATTTATTTTTTTTTCGGTGTGGGTGCCGCCTAAGTGCTGTTTGCCTGCCTGAACACCCGACCGCCCGTGTTTAAATATTTATATAGATACATGTACATATGAACACATAGATATATTTTGTTTTTATGGGCAAACGCTCTAGTATCTCATTTCTCGCTATAGCTGTCTGTGATTTTCAATTTCTCAAGGTCTTTAAGCCAAAATGACTTACGCACACACACACACACACACGTACACAAACATATGTACACATTAGCAGAGAGCGCGTGCTTTGCCCTTTCCAAAATAAAAAAGTTATTGTTATTGTATAAATATTTGTCAAGGCAAAGGTGTTTTTGAAAAATTATAAATTTTTAAAATCAAATTAGGGATTATTATCATAATTTGACTACTTTTAATATTTGCATTAAAGCATTGTTTAAAATAATTGTTCAATTTGACAGTTTATGCGTATTTTACCTTTGCAAAAAAATAAATAAATAAAAACAGCTGATTAAGATAATGTCATAAGGTTGTCCACAAACTATTTGACACAAAAAAATGATCGATTAAAGAAAGGCTAGATTTAATATTAATTAAAAATTATGGGCCGTATTTTATCTGAAAATTAAATTCCATTAAAGTTTCTTTTGCCACCTAGCAGTTCAGTAATTAACATTTCCTGCAGACAATATTTATTAATTAACATTTTTTTATTGAAAGAAGCAAATTATTAAATTTATTTATGCTTGTATAGAATTTTTGGATTTTATTAGTCTTGCGTTGAAATATCTAAAACAGATACAAATGTTCATTTAAATGTACATATTTGTGTTTCACTTATAAGTGGAAACAGCGCAATGCATAACTATTAAAAATAAATAATATGTGCATATGTACAAATTTATAAACAAACGTACATTTGAGGTTGTATATATCTATTTCTTGAATAGAATATATGCGTGCCGCGTGCTGTGCTAAAATTTTGATGGTCTGAGTAGCTAAACATTTCCTATATGTATACAAACACACACATACATATGTGTACAGCTGAAAAAACAGTAATTAATTTATTTTTGGCGCTTTTCTAAATCCATTCAACAGCCGAATAAAACGAATTACAATTGATGTCTGAACACCATCTAAATTTAAGGTGTTGCGGGGCCCCGAGGGTCTTATTGGGGGGTGGTTCATTGACCCTTGCTCTGTGTTTTGTAAATTCCAACCCCCAATGCGCGACATCTTTGTGCAAATGCAACACAAAAGGGTCGGCAGTTTTTGCTCTCCATAAACAAATACCCCTCTCTCTCACTGTCTCTCTTTTGCTCTCTTTTGTGTAGCAGGTGTTTTCCCAGCTTGTACAAACATCACGTGCAAAGACCAAAAAAAAAAAAAATAACTGTTTACAGGTCGCTCGCCATCACTTCTGTTTTTTTGTATATGTGTGTGTGAGTGTTTCTGAACTTTTGAAAGCTTCATAAATATGTATGCTGAAGGTCGAGCTGGGTACCCATTTAAGGCCAGCGCGCAAAAGAATTGAGAATGATATCATATGTATGCGGCCGCGAAGATAACAAACATTGTGAACGCTGATAAGATAAAGCTACAAAATGTTTAAACTTTTAAAGTTCCAGTGCCATGTTGATGGCAATATTCGCATAGGATTTTTAAATGCCAATTTGCTTTAAAATTAATTATCAAAAATGCACAAGTACCAACGAATACATACATATGTCTATCTGTGCTTTTGTGTATTTTTGGCAAGCAGATGTAAAAAAAAAATAACATAAAATGTATAGAAAAGGAAAAACAAAAACAAAAGAAACGCTTGTCATTTTCATTGCCATTCCGCGTCGGCACACTCAAAACTGCGAAAATTGTGAATATTTCCCAATTGACGCGTGAGGCCGTTTAACAGTCTGCTGCGGATTTCACATTTGCATAAATTAATGCAGCAATAATTTCTTTTATTTTTTCGCTTTAAGTTGTTTCGTTTGTTGTTACATAAATCTGATATTTAATTGTGTGCAACAGCCAAAAAAAAAAAAAAAAAATGGCTACAGATGCAGACAGCTGCTGTTGTTGTGAATACCTTTTTTACACAATACAATTACATTTACACATATTTACAAACTCCAATCAGAACTAGTTCCAAAAACTACACAAGCTGCTTTTTAAGTTTGTGAACAACTTTGTCAAGTTCGTCAGGTACCCAAAATAAACAACTGTAAATTATTGGCAATCAATTTAAAAATTTGTTGAAGCCCATGTGATATGTTCCGTAATCTGATTGTAAATCACAGTTGACACATGTATATAATTAGACTTTGCATTTAATTATTTGAAACAGTTAATATTAAATATGACAGGCACCTGCCAAATGTAGAACATGCATTTATCAAATTAAAGTTTTGTTGTGTGTTGTAGAGTGAATTTCTTGTTAGTTATATGTGTATTGGTCAACACTCATATAGGTACATCTATGTGTATTGATCAACACTCATACATATGTGTATTGATCAACACTCATTGCACTAATTAAACTGGTGCCTGCAAACTTTTTAACTACACTATGTACCTAAAAATATACAATATCAAAAATTGGGCCAGACTTTGTGGAATCCACAAAGCTGAAAAGCACTTAGCCTTTAAAAATTGAACCACTTACACAATAAATAGTATGTATGTATATATAAAATCAAAATCACGGAATTCGTGACTGTGCTATTTCACATTTGATGTACGTACATTTGTATGTATGTATATATAGTACACCTCCCACAGATTTCATTTATAGCGATTGATTGTTACGGTCAGCTGCATGCCAAATTTGGTGTCTATTAAAATCGTATAGACAAATTGTGCTCTCATATAATGAGGCTATAAATATGGGTAAAAAATGCAAAAATAAACAACAACAAAAAGAATTTACACACACACAATGAACAGAAAGTCAATAATTCAATTTAAAGACTTAAAAATAGGACAAAAGCCAGCCTACATGAATGTAAATGGAGGCTGGGCAGGCAGGAGGTGAGGAAGGCTGATTGGGAGGCTGTGCTTGAATGCCCAGCATGCGCATCAAATAAGAACAGAACCCACAGACCTAAATATAGATAGAACCACACACACACACACATGTTTACATGTGTATCTTTCTGTATGTGCCTATCAATAATGACAAAGTGTTGCGGATGTCAGTTCAACAAGTAGGCGACAAATTGAAAACGCCTCCTTTTTCCGTTCCCCTTTTCCGGCTTCTATGTAAAGTTATGTTGGGAAGTGGAGCTACTTTAAAAGCCTTTTACAGTACCGGCGGCTTTTCACCTTTCACCTGCCTAATAATCATGTACATGCGTGCTCGTGTGTGTTAGTGTGTGTGCGTGCTTCTATCACGTTCTCAACTCGTTATTGTTGTTGTTCTTGTTAGGCGACGCTCATAAAATATTCCAAGTACAGTTGCACTTCACACAGGGCGAGACGTAAGGGTTCTGAGTGCTGCTACTGCTGCTGGATGAATTGTGTGTGTGTGTGTGTTTGTGATGTCTAAGCTCAGTTTTGCAAGCTAACGGTTCATTGAACCGACTAAAGCTTAGCTGCTGCAATCCTCAACATACATATGCACTCTTCATTCATGTTTTGCCTGTCACAAGTGCTGTTTGAATGCTATTTTCTTTGTTCCGCACACACACACACACACAACACAAAGAGGGGGTAGGTAGATGGTGTGCTTGGGAGCACCTGAGACCTGAAAAGCGACCACAACACAACACAACAGCACACGGCTTAAAGGTCAATCGGCGACCTTCTTACTTGTGGCCTTATGGCCACGTGTGCGTGTCTCTTGAGCCTGTGTCTGTGTGCATGCAATTATAGCATTTACCATCGATTAAACGCATGCATGTATGCTAAATTTGTTTCTAAACACAACCCTGCACTCCCCTTCACGTTTGTACGTAGTTTGGCGTACGTGCCTTACGTTGTGGGTTTTTCCATATTTTTCTACGATTTGTCTATTTTCACACACAAAAAAAAACACAAAAACATATGCGTATTAAATTGTGAAAAGCAGAGCGTAGCTATAAAACAAAGCTTTATCCATATTTATTTTTATAGAAATGTTTCTTTGTTGATGCATTTATGGCAGCATATTTATTGGTCTATCAAGTTGTTATTGAAAAAGAGTCAAAGTAGACTCGGGTTAAATGCCGTTAAACGAAATCCTAATCGGCCAGTTAATGCATTATAAACGCTTTCGAAAGATTCTTGTTGTAAAAGTTGCATTTTATGTAATTGGCATTCAAGAAATATCGAAACTTGACTTAAACAGGCTATTGCTTAAAGGGTATTCCTGCACAGCGAAAAAAAAAATGTTTACATACAAAATCGTCGCAGGGGTATCCAGCAACGTAGCAAAAAATATTAAACCGCTTATCGATAGTATCGATTTAATACAATATGTACACACCGGCGCTGGGCTTAGGAAATACCAAATCATATACATATTTTTTTGTGCCCAGGGCAGCAACCAACAACATTTGTGCTACCGGTGACGCCATGTTCTTTCTGGTTTTTTTTAATTGTGTTGGATACGGACATTAAACAAGAACTCTTTTCTTAAACACTTTTCTGTTTTGATATTAAAACAATCGATAAACATTGAAACTCCTAAATGTGTTCAATAATGCATTAACTCTAATCTAGTTTGTTCAACCTCAAAAGCCGCAAAAAGTGTGAGCACATTTAATTCAATAAAAATAATACCATTTTTTATAAGTTATTAAATGGCATTTGAAAGGTTATAACTGAGTGTGCCAAGCGATATTTATAACAAATTATAGTAGGAATATGATTAAAAAAATAATTAAAAAAATCCAAATGTATAAAAAAAAGTATTATCGCAAATACCGTCAAACTTTATCAAGAAATCAAATTCCTGCTGTGACTTTTAGTTCACTAATTTCTAATATCTTGACTAGCCGGACTGAAGAAAGTAATTCCCTAATATGCAAGCATAAGGCTGTAACTGTTTACCTATTGACTAAAGCTTTCTAATTTTTGCTTTTTATACTTTTTTAGAAGATGTGGATCGTTTAAAGCCACAGAAACGAGGTATCCTACAATCGTTACTTTGTTGCTGGCGACGAAATCGAACGAAAACCAATCAGAATGGCACACAGATCGATGGTTCAACAACACCGCCACCCTTACCGGACCAACAAAGGTACCTACTACCTCAGGTTAGGCACTCCGATATGCATAGAAAGTGCATGGTTATCGATTTGGATGAAACTCTAGTGCACAGTAGCTTTAAGGTGCGTATACACGTAACGTATTCCAAATATATGAATGAATGATAACTCATATCTGTTTGATTTATAGCCCATACCTAATGCCGATTTCATAGTACCAGTGGAAATCGATGGCACCATACATCAGGTTTATGTGCTTAAACGGCCGCACGTAGATGAGTTTCTACAAAAGATGGGTGAACTGTACGAGTGCGTTTTGTTTACAGCCTCACTAGCCAAATATGCGGATCCCGTTGCCGATCTGCTAGACAAGTAAGATATAAAGATATAAACCGACATAACACTTGATTGAAACTGTCTATTTTCAGGTGGAATGTGTTTCGTGCAAGACTGTTTAGGGAATCATGCGTTTATTACAGGGGTAATTACATTAAGGATCTAAATCGTCTGGGTAGAGATTTACAAAAGATTGTCATTGTTGATAATTCACCGGCCAGTTATATATTTCATCCCGACAATGCAGTTAGTAACAACCTATCTATCCACCCATCAATCAATCACTGTTAACAATTCTATTTTCTTTCAGGTTCCTGTCAAGTCGTGGTTCGATGATGTCACCGATTGTGAGCTACGTGAGCTGATACCGCTCTTTGAGAAGCTAAGCAAAGTTGATTCCGTCTATTCGGTGCTCTGCAATTCGAACCAGCCGCTAAACAATCAAATTAATCAGCAGCATGCGCAGGAGATGCAACAGGCGCCACAACAGCAGCAGCAGCAGCAACAGACCATCTCTGCCACAACAGTTATTACACAGGCGAGCACGCTGTCTGCACCGACCATGCTGAATGCTGCACAGCAACCACAACAACAACAACAGCAGCAGCAACTACAGTTGACCAGTCCGCCCAGCCCACAAAGCGAGCTGCTGCAGAAGACGTAACATCAGTGGGAATTAATGTTTATAAATATATGATAAAATTTATACATAATATGAGACCAAGCAAATGCAAAATGCAAAACAAGCAAAGCCTGTAAAACAATACCAATAATCATGCGCCGACAGATACACACACACACACACACACACATACAGACATACACACGCACCTTTACACTAACAAATTAAACAATAGAAACATTGCTACACTTATTTTAAAAAAAAAAAAAAAAAAAAAGAAATGTGTAATCCCTTTTGCTAGGCTAAGCTGAAGTTTTTATTTTTTAAAACTATTTACAAGGCACATTTGTTATTTATTTAATTTGAATTTTATATTCTTTGGCTCTCCGCTTTGTTGTTTGTTTTATTTTTTAACATAGTACATATGTACATATGTGTGTGCGTGTGTTATATTTTTTAATAAACAAAAGCAAAGAAAGGCCAAGCTTACCCATTATAGTGGGTATTTTCCCAATTAAAATGATAATGAAAACAAAAAGTAATATATATATATATGTATTTGTTTACATAATAACTATGTATAACTAATAATCATTGAACTTTTATATACACCATATATATATACATATTTTAAGTGCGCATATTTAACAAAAAAAAGGGGGAAAAACTAAGCAAGCTAAGAGATCTAATGCAGCTAACAAAAAAAAAATGAATAACTATACATATGAGCAGAGAGATAAAATCAAATTCAAAATAGCATATATTTATATATATTTTTTATAAAAAATACAAAAACCACAACAAAAAAAGAACTACTTAAAAGAAAAGCAAAAAATAAATGTACGCGTACTAAAAAGATTATATATATACATCTTATATATACACTAAGCATCTGTATACACATTTTGCTTAAGCTAAGGCATGTATAAATATTTCGTAACTTTATTACCATGTTTATGCGGGTATTCCTATTCGTGATTTCACTTTCGAATGTGTCCAACAAAACTTGAAACATTATTTTTTTCAATGTCGCATAGCTAATCACGCATATGAAGCTTGGCATAAACGTAGTCTAATTTTTAGCATGCACAACAAGAGCAAACACACACACACACACACACAACCTACTACTTGTTGGGCATCTGCTGTGTTTATACGTTTCACAATATCCTGTTAGTTCTTATTCGCAATGACTTGAAAGCACAATTAAAGGTTTCTAACATCAAATCTTAAAAATAAATGCACAAAACATATCCATTATCTTCAGATACAAACTATAGACCGTATAAAATCAAATTTGTGAGCTTAAGTTCCTTTAAAATTAATACAAACAGACTTATACGCAAATTCATGAATTGATTCAACCCGATGTTGTGTCTCGTATAAACGCAGCCTTTTTATCCTTTTAGTTTAATATATCTAACACTTAATTTGTATTTGCTTTTCCTGGATCAAGTGCGCTTATGAAACGCATTGCAATATTTTTTTTTTCTGTCTCTTGACTCCCTTCTACCCAATTTACTCTTTTCTATCGTACCGTGCGGACAAGAGTTCGTGTTTCTAATGTGCAGGCAGTTGGGATATATTGTATATTGGAAATCCAAATTTCTACTCCGACCAATTAATAAATAATTTACATACTCGTATAAAAACACTTATATTGAGCTCAAGCTGGCCACGCCGCAACCCACCTAAATATAATATATATATATATTGTATATAGATGCGACTATATACTTACCATTGCAGATAACAAAAAAGAAAAGACGCTAACGCTACCCACACACTCTGAACACCGACCAGTGCCGTCACGGCTTTCCGATCGAACGATTTCAGTCTTACACACACTAATTCTCAACTAGTTTTTGCAAACATTTCTAGTGCGTAAGCTTTTATATATTTTAACTGATAAATGAACGGGATAACAAACAGAAACCATAAAATAAAATTCGGCACGTTGCAAACGCGCGTAATTCTCATATGATTTGCTGCATTGAAGCAAACTAAATTGAACATAAGGCAAACTTAAAAAAAATATAAAGAAAATCAAATATTTCATAATATTGTATATCATTTACACTGCTGCTACAATTGTAATACACGGATAGCAACTAATCACAAGCGAAATTTAAGTATGAAATGCGATAACGTATTTTAATATTGCATATACATATATATTTAACTGTTTTAATTTTAATAACAAAAAAATAAATAAAAAAGAAATCAATAAAAAACCGAGCAACACTTAATTTATCATAAACTAAACAAAAAAATCTATTTTTAAAATGAGCCTATAAATGTAATTCATAAATGTCGGGAAAAAAAAAGAAAATCAAATCAATTTAAATCTACAAAATATTATGTCATCAAAAAAAAAAGAAAGAATAAAACCAACAAAAAACATTAAAACCCAAATACAAGTTGACTTTTTACTAACCTAAAATGTTTTTTTGTTTTAAAGTTTAAATACAGAAAGTTTTCAAATAGCCAAACCCTTTTAAAAGTTAAACTTGACTTTTGTTGTGAATACGGAATAAAGTTATATTTATTATTAAAGTTGTAACGTACATACACCTCGCATTTCGTTCTACATACTATTTAATACACAGAATTTTGTCTTGAACTTAGTTGGCTAAACTAAAGACATAGGCAATTGATTTTTGGTTGTTTCATTTTTGCTGTTAATCGGGTCAAAAAACACTTACGATAACATTATAATGACATGCTTGAATTATTACATTTCTTCGTAGTTTTTTGCAAAAGCGTTTTCATATTCTTCTTAAACATTGCAAGCAAAATAATATATAAAAAAATTTTCAACAAATAACTCGTAGCAAATCGCAGAGTGGAAAATTGCGCACTGTCGTTTGGTTTTTTGTATAATCGAATACAAAATAGTACATCGAAAAGTGTTTTTAAAGTTATATAATTACATACATACATATCTATTTAGTTGAAGTTTCAAGTTTCATATTATTAAAGTTGTTATTTAAATTTAAATGCATTTAAGTAACGTGTTACAATTAGAAACGGTTCTGTTTTTTTTAGCTAAATGTCGTGTTTGGGTTTTCGTTTTGTCAGGTTGTTGCACTTTTAGAAATTCCTTCATTGATTCTTGATCATAAGTGTATATAATTTCATAAATATGGGATATATATATATATATATATTGTATGTATATTTTAATATATGCAATATTCTTTATATATATATATATGTTTATCGAATTTGTTGTTGCACTATAACATTTACTTAAACGATTGTTGACTAGAATAGTGCGTGTTGAATCGGATCGCGTTTAGAATTGTTTGTTCCATTAAGTATGCAAATAGTTTTCTTGCCTTATTAACATTTTAAAGTATTTGTTTGGTGTTTGTTCTTGTGGTACATAGCTGCTTAGGCGACAGCTTGGATTTTGTTCCAAGCCGACACAAAAAGGCAACTGTTACATATTTTACTTATAATCTTGCTTTTAGAATACACATAATGTTGACTACATATTTAAAAGGTTATTGTTGTATTTACTGTGCGCTTTACAAATTTTGTTAATTTTATTTGTTGATTTTATGTTAGGTGAATTGGAAAATTTGAAATACTACTCGAGTTTATAAACATCATAGTTTTTGATTTAGTTTGCGTTAGTTACAAAGTTCTTTTGTTTTTCCTTCTTTTTGTTCGGTGTAAGCGTTTACTATTTGGTATTACAAATACTTAAGAGTGGCGACAAAAAATGTGTTTTGTGAACTATTTAAAAATAAGAAATATGTTGAAATAATGTACAGAGTTTTGTAATTACAGGTAAAATACATGTACGTATTTATATACGTGTGTGAATATATGTGTGTGTAAGGCAATACTGCCCAAGTTGCTCGATCCGATATCGGTCAGCGATGACGCTTCTGTCTTTTGTCTTTAAATTTTGTTTTGTTCTTCTTTTAAATCGTTGTTTTTGCAGCGAGCGTACCAATTGTTAATCACGAAAAATAATACAAAGCTAGTATTTGGGTTAGGCATATCTAAAGCATTGTCCTATTAAAAGCACAAATGAATTGTTAGACATGCGCAATGGGCATTTGAAGCGTCTTCGCATCCCGATGGGACTTATCCTACACGTACTGATGATCACCGGCAAGTCCATCGCCATCGGCGCAGTCGACACGCAACAGCGGCTCCTTCTCAATTGTCTGATGCACCTGTGCATCATAATCATAGTAGCTCATCCAATCCACATGTCGCGGCTGCACTAAGCCAAAGCAAGTACATTCCAGAAAGTCAACCAAATTGAGCAGCGGACCGCGCGTAAATGGACTGTGTCCACCCTTAGCCTGAAAGTGCCGATAACGACCACGATTCATGCGCTCATTGGTGGTCATGCCCAGGCATACAACCTGATATGTTTGGCAGACTGTCAACAGGATGACCCAAGACATATGCAGCAGTGCATTGCCCATGACCCAGCCAACCCAGGCATTGCAATTGCCAATGGCTCGCATGGCGGTGAGGAAATCTATGAAAAATATAATATAACTATAAACAATAAACGCTTGTGTTAATATAAAATGGAGGACTAACCGTCAAAGTGCACATTACACTCGTTAACATAGTACTTGGAGCCGCCGTAGAGCATCCAGATGCACATGATCAACAGCATCCAGAGAAAGCCCATAAAGTAACTGTGATTCTTAAGACCAATGCAATTGCCGACCCAAGGGCAGTGATGATCAAATCGTGCCACACAACGATCACATACGGAACAGTGTTTGGAGCGTATGGGTCGACGGACCAGGCAACCTGAGCAAAAGGAGGCAGGTTCAAAGCCAATGCCACCGCGTTCCGACAGCTCGATAATGGTCTGCAAAGAAAATGAAAATTAAGAGCAGTGAACAAGATTCCAGCCATTAAAGTAGCGCACCTTAAATCGCTGTTCCCTGGTGGGACGTATAATGCCAGGATCACCCTTCCAGGACTTGAGAAAGCACACCCAGAGGCCCACTGAACAGATTAGGAAGCACACAGTTGTCACCAACGACACAGCATCATCGATATACATCAGCCAGGTGACATAGAACCAAGCCTTGGTTGCCAAATACACAGAAAGCGGTAGCAGTGCCATCAGATGATCATCGAACAGCGCCTTGCCAATGGTATGGAAAATGGCATACAAGCAGCCAAGCAGGAAAAACTTGATAATATACAACGTGTTAATGGTAAAGACAATGCCGGCCAAATAGAAGGCGGTGAATGGACAGGCAGCCATGGACCACCAGCGCAAGCGCTTGTCATGGCGTAGTTTCGAGACAAGAGATCGTCGCTGCTGAGACGTCAGCGCTGCCTCCCTGACACGATCCATCACCTTGGCACCAATCCAAATGGCGCCTGTTTGAGCCTCAATCATGGTTAGCGGTGTCTCGGCCCGCAAATTAGGCACGTCCAGGGAAGCCTTTGACTTGAGCACCAGCGTCGATATGGCGGTGGCATTACGCGCTAGTATTGCCCAATGCAGTGCTGTGTTGCCATGTGTGTAATCTACCATAGCGGGATTAGCGCCCAGGGTCAGCAGCAGACGCACCGGATCCAGGGCACACACCTGTTAAAAAAAAGAAATAAATAAATAATTTTAAATGCCTACAAATACTGTGGAATTCCTGCAAGCAGCTTAAAAGCAAATTACTTTTATTATGAATCTAAAATAGATAAAACTTTATTGATAGGTTTTAATTATTAAAGGTCTTAATTTGTTATGTTAATAATTAAAAGTTATAAATTTATAGCCCATTTTATATTTACTGATTTTCATAGAGCTTTTCAAAAATTCGAAATACTTATAATTAATTTCAATTAAAACACAAACACTTTTCATTGCATAACTATTTGAGTTTTATTGTTTTTAGAAATATCTTTTCTTTGACTCTAATCAGTTTGAATGTATGGTAAAAGCAAACAGAGAGAAAAATATGTTCCCTGGGTTATCAACCTACTTTCTCATGATTGATTTTATGTTTTATCGATAACTGGCACTCAGGGGTATTCCTTTAACGTTAGCTTTTACACCAATGGCTAAGAAAAATAGATAGTACGTTAACTTACCTTCCAGGCAGCCCACATAAGCGCTGTCATGCCGCCGCGATCCTGCAAGTCCGGATCCACACCCTTGGCTATGAAATAGGCCACCAAAGCAGTGTGTGCAAACTGTGCGGCGATGTGTATACAGGAGCAGCCCTCCGCATCACGTATTCGTGGATCAGCACCTGCGGTCATTAGAAGAACAACGGCACCCAAGTGACCCTGCCGTGTAGCCCAGTGCAGTGGGGTGGCATTTAGTTCGCCGCCAACAGCGTCCACTGTGGCGCCTTTTTCTAGAAAATACCTGATTATGTCTCGTCGATTGTTGATGGCCGCCCAGTGGAGCAGTGTGACTGTTTCGCTGTCCGGCTGATTGACATCCCAGCCAGACTCAACGAGATCACGTACACGTGCTATTGCACCATACTGTGTGGCCTTAACGATATCGAAGCCACTGTAGTCGGGCTCCACGGGCGCTGTGGGTGGTTGTTGCGCTATTAGCGCCGCTTGACGATCGTTGTCCGTTTGATTGCCTGCACCGGGCACACACGATCCTGTCGTGGCCGCATTGCAGGCGCTTTGGTACATTTTTGCAGCGTTTGTATTTAATAGTGTGATTGTGATTCACTTAACATCCCCCACACACACACACACTCACACATGCACACCCCCGCCAGGTAATGAAGGTATTTGGTTGATATTCACAGGTCAAGCATTTTGCAGCATATTATAGCTAGCAAGAGCTTATCAAGCATTTACTAAGAAACAAACATAGGCGCACTGTTAACTTCTCAAATATTTACACAACTATTAGTTTTTAATGCGTTTTACATACGAAAATATCTGCTGCTGGTCAGTGTGACCGATATACTTCACCATCAAAATACTATTCACACAAGAAGAAGAAGAAGCAGTGAAACCACAAGATGAAAGTAGTGACATTTTAAATTATTTACTTTAATTTTAATATTTTACAAGGTTAACTATTCTAAATTAAAATTTAGGCTTAATTAGTATTCAGTTAGCAGCAACAAAACAACCAAACAAACTTTTTACATATCACAACAACGTTAGAATAAATACCAGTTCAAATAAATTATTTTACAGGTAAAATACCATCAGCTGAACGGAGCTGACAATCTGATTTTGGTTGAACAGTTGATCTTTATTCGCAATTTCTTCTTGTTTTCCCGCGTAGTTGCCGCGTTGTTTTTGCAGCTTTTAATTTTCCATTTATTTTTGTAGTTTAATTATATTATACAAGGCAGGCAGCATGGATGCCAAACGCAAATTTAATGCCAATGGAACAGCCAATGGCCCAAACAAAAAGCCAAGGTAAAACTCAGACTGAAAGATTGGAAAATTGAATTAATATTTTGATTGAAAAATTACAGAACTTACTACGACGATGATGATGAAATGGGTGGCGGTTTCGAAGCAGAGCTGGCCGCCTTTGAGCCAAACGATGAGCTGGACATGTCACAGCTGATGGGCGATGGGCCCGAGAACCAACAAACTAGCGAACGGTGGTCACGAGCGGCGCCTCCACAGCTGAATCCTCTCACCGACAATTTAATATTCCAGCAATTGGATATAGAGAACTATGTGGGCAAACCGCTACCGGGCATGCCAGGTGCCCAATTGGGTCCAGTGCCTGTTGTTCGCATGTTCGGTGTCACAATGGAGGGCAACTCCGTGTGCTGTCATGTGCATGGATACTGTTCCTATTTCTATATATCAGCGCCTAAGAACTTCGAGCAACGTCACTGTTCAGAGCTGCACGAGGCACTGGACAGAAAGGTTATCGCCGACATACGCGGCGGCAACAAGGACAATGTCCAGGAGTCTGTCCTAGCCGTAGAGCTAGTGCAGCGACTCAACATCCATGGCTATCAGGGTGATGAAAAGCAGCAGTATATCAAGATCACAGTAACGTTGCCACGTTTTGTGGCCGCCGCATCGAGGCTGCTGAAAAAAGAGGTCATAATGGGCGCCTTTGACTTTCAGGACTGTCGCGCATTTGAGAACAATATTGATTTTGACATTCGCTTCATGGTGGAGACCAGTGTGGTTGGATGCAATTGGATTGAGTTGCCGGCGGGCGTATGGCGACTACGTGGACCCAACACCAAGCCGGCGCCGGAGTCTCGTTGTCAACTGGAAGTGGACGTGGCTTACGACCAGTTTATATCCCATGAGCCCGAAGGCGAATGGTCCAAAGTGGCGCCCCTGCGTATACTCAGCTTTGACATCGAATGTGCCGGTCGAAGAGGCATCTTTCCGGAAGCCAAAATGGATCCAGTTATACAGATAGCGAACATGGTCATTCGACAGGGCGAATCGGAGCCGTTCATCAGGAATGTGTTTACGTTAAAGCAATGTGCTCCGATCATTGGCAGCCAGGTGCTGTGCTTTGACCAGGAGACCCAGCTGCTAGATAAATGGGCAGCATTTGTCCGTGAAGTGGATCCGGACATACTCACCGGCTATAACATCAACAATTTCGATATACCCTATCTGCTTAATCGAGCTGCGCATCTGAAAGTCAAGAACTTTGAGTACTTGGGACGCATTAAGAACATCCGTTCGGTCATCAAGGAGCAGATGCTGCAATCCAAACAAATGGGCAGACGTGAAAATCAATATGTCAACTTCGAAGGACGCGTTCCGTTCGATTTACTCTTTGTGCTGTTGCGCGATTATAAACTGCGCTCATACACCCTCAACGCAGTCAGCTATCATTTCCTGCAGGAGCAGAAGGAGGATGTGCATCACAGCATCATCACAGACCTACAGAATGGCGACGAGCAGACGCGACGACGACTAGCCATGTACTGTCTCAAAGATGCCTACCTGCCGCTTCGTTTGCTCGGCAAACTGATGGCCATTGTCAACTACATGGAGATGGCGCGTGTGACGGGTGTGCCACTGGAATCACTGCTCACACGTGGCCAACAGATCAAGGTGCTAAGTCAGCTGCTGCGCAAGGCCAAAACGAAGGGCTTCATTATGCCCTCCTACACATCGAGTGGCTCCGATGAACAGTACGAGGGTGCAACTGTCATTGAGCCCAAGAGAGGCTACTATGCGGATCCCATAAGTACACTGGATTTTGCCTCACTGTATCCCAGCATAATGATGGCGCACAATCTGTGCTACACGACGCTGCTGCTGCCGGGCGCCAAGGACAAGATGGGACTGAGGGATGAGCAAGTGGAGCGCACGCCCGCCAACAATAGTTTTGTGAAAGCGGAATTGCGACGCGGTCTGTTGCCAGAGATTCTTGAATCGCTGTTGGCGGCACGTAAGCGTGCCAAGAATGATTTGAAAGTGGAAACGGATCCCTTCAAGCGACAAGTGCTGGATGGCAGGCAGCTGGCACTGAAGATCTCAGCTAATTCCGTATATGGCTTCACGGGCGCACAGGTCGGCAAGTTGCCGTGTTTGGAAATCTCGGGCAGTGTGACCGCCTATGGACGCACCATGATTGAACTGACCAAAAATGAGGTTGAGTCACATTACACACGCGCCAATGGCTATGAGAATGATGCAGTTGTCATCTACGGCGACACCGATTCGGTAATGGTGAACTTTGGCGTTAAGACTTTGGAGCGCAGCATGGAACTGGGCAGGGAGGCGGCTGAATTGGTTAGCGCAAAATTTGTGCGGCCCATTAAGCTGGAATTCGAGAAGGTCTACTATCCGTATCTGCTGATCAATAAGAAACGCTATGCGGGCTTGTACTTCACCAGGCCGGACAAATATGACAAAATGGATTGCAAGGGCATTGAGACAGTGCGTCGGGATAACTCGCCACTGGTGGCCAACCTTATGAATTCGTGCCTCCAGAAACTGCTCATCGAACGCAATCCCGAGGGTGCCGTTGATTATGCCAAACAGGTTATTGCCGATCTTCTGTGCAATCGCATCGACATCTCCCAGTTGGTCATTACCAAGGAGTTGGCCAAAACGGACTATGCCGCCAGGCAGGCGCATGTCGAGCTGGCGGCCAAGATGAAGAAACGTGATGCGGGCACAGCACCCAAATTGGGCGATCGTGTGCCCTACGTGATTTGTGCGGCTGCCAAGAATACGCCGGCCTACCAGAAGGCAGAGGATCCTCTCTATGTGCTGGAGAACAGTGTGCCCATCGATGCCAACTACTATTTGGAGCAGCAGCTCTCCAAGCCTTTGTTGCGCATCTTTGAGCCCATACTGGGCGATAAAGCCGAGTCGGTGCTGCTGAAGGGAGAGCACACTCGCACCCGCACCGTGGTCACCTCCAAGGTGGGTGGTCTGGCTGGTTTTATGACAAAGAAGGCGTCATGTCTCGGCTGCAAAACACTGATGCCCAAGGGCTATGAGCAGGCATCGTTGTGCCCGCACTGTGAGCCCAAGATGAGTGAACTCTATCAGAAGGAGGTGGCCTCCAAGCGTGGCCTTGAGGAGACCTTCTCCCGCCTATGGACGGAGTGTCAGCGTTGTCAGGGTTCGCTGCATGAGGAGGTCATCTGCTGTAATCGTGATTGCCCTATTTTCTATATGCGGCAAAAGGTGCGCATGGAACTGGATTCACAGGAGCAACGTGTGCGTCGCTTTGGACTGCCAGAATGGTAGCTGTTCCACATATATTGCATACATTGTAAACCTATAATTTAATAATTATATTACTAGAAGTTATTACAAAGTTGTTGTTGGTGTGTGTGTGTGTGTGGGTGTGTGTGTGTTTGGATATTTGCGCAAGCGTTAAAGAACTTCCAACTCTTTCAGTGGGTGGACACTTTGGACAATTTTACAAGGGGGGGCAGGCTCACATCGAGGATTGAGGGGGGGGCATGACTATTTGCGGCTTTGCAGGGTATTGGATAACCAGTCCATTGCCTGATCCAGGCCCTCGCCTTTGGTGGCCGATGTTTTGAATATTTGAAATGTGCGATTTTTCAGATTCTCCAATCCTAACGCATGATGCACTTCCGCCACGGTCATGCATCCGTCCATATCCTGTTTGTTGGCAAGCACAACAAGTATCGCGCCGGCCAGCTCCTCCTCGCGCAGCATATACAAAAGTTCATCCTTGGAAATGCCAATTCGGTCACGATCCGCCGAATCCACAACATATATAATGGCGTCCGTATTGCTGTAGTAGCAACGCCAATAGGGTCTGCAATGAATCGAAGTAAAAATTGATGAGAAACACACAACATATTTCGGGTAAACGTCACCAACAGTCAAAAGCGATAAGGAAAACCAACCTAGATTCCCATAAGATTAGTGCTCAGTATGTGAAACAACAGATACTAACTAATTTCCATTAATAGTGCAATGAATGACCAAGCGTTTCTCACCTAATACTTGTCTGTCCGCCCAAGTCCCAGACTTGGAACTTAAGGTTCTTGTATGTGACCTGCTCCACGTTGAAGCCAATTGTTGGTATCGTTGTGACCACCTCACCGACTTGTAGCCTGTACAATATTGTTGTTTTGCCGGCACCATCCAGACCCAGTATTAAGATGCGCATCTCCCTGGATCCGAGCAGGCCACGAAAATAGCTGAGCACCCCACCTGCAGCGATAAAAAAAAAATAAAAATGGAAATTAAAAGGTGGTGACTTTTATGACAGGCGGCAGACAAGATAAAACGCAAAGTAAAGTATTAACAAGGTGGGGCGTGCGTCTTTCGTGGCGCCTTACCTACCCATGATAAAAGCTCGATTTCAGTGCTAAGTGCCTCTAAATGCTTAAATATTAATAATAACTAACTAATTATATTATTTTGCTCTCGAGACGAATTCTGCTCTTGTTTTCACTAAATGACACAAATTTTGCCAGTCACCGGTGACGTAAACATGACGTGTCATGGCATACGTTCAGCATAAAAATAAATATTTTTTTTCAAAACGCTTAAGCTAATTACATTTTTGTTTCACAGTTATAAATAAAGAAGCTTGTTCGTATTTTTTTTATCAAGCTAGTTTTTCTTGCGGCATGATTTTTAAACATTTAATTTTTGTGCTGAATGCATCCAGTATTTGCCGGCGCATAGGGTTGCCACACTTTGTGTTTTGTTATACAGAGACGTCCGCCATTGTCGCGTCTATCGCCGAAAGAAAAGTGTGAAAATCGGAAAACATAAAAAGCATTCAAATTGTGCAAATAGGTAAAATTGCAAACTAAAAATTGTGCAAACTGCAAACTGCTAATATAACAAATAGCTGAAATGCATAAAACAAGCGCTGCAAGCTCGACTTGTATGGTTTTTCCGACATGTGCAAAATTGTGTGTGCGGCGGTGAGGGAGAGCATCAAAGCCAAATAAAACGATTACATACATGTATAAACTTGACATTAACATTTAAACGGACTTTGTGCAAAAACATAGAGCAATGAAATGTTAAAAACTGAGCGCAAATACTGTGTATTCACGTATCCACAACTTTTTAGCTAACCTTTATAGGGGCCTGTCCAGTGCAAAACGAGCGAGAACACAGACATTAACGTAACTCACACACACAAGCACACACACACACATACACAGCGAAATGGCCTCGCCCTCGCCGGCGAATAGTCCGATGCCGCCACCGCAGGCACCCAGCCCCATGGCGCCACCGTCGCAGAGTCCAGCACCTTCCCCGCATAGCCCTTACCCCCACCAGGGACCACCCCAGGGACCGCCGCAGGGACCACCGCCTGGTGCGCCTCATATGCAGGGCCCTCCACCCCCCGGTCATCCAGCTGGCCCCTACGGACATCCCATGCAGCATGGTCCGCCCGGTCCGCAGGGACCACCTGGTCATCATATGCCGCCACATCATCAGGGCATGAGTATGCGCATAACTTGCAATTTGTAAACGTTTTTATTGACACACTGCTAATCTGTGTTTATTTTGCTAACAGGTCCACATATGGGAATGCAGATGCCACCAGCTGGACCCAATATGTCACCGCTTGGCTATCAAACGCACGGCATGCCACCCAATGTAAGTGCAACAAGAGCTATTCTCTAACTGAATGTGTAGTCCTTGATCTGGTCTGCCTGCTTGATCAGCTCGATAACCTCCTGGGCAAGCGACTCTGTGCTGGCGGCCACCAAATTGGGTTTCATCACATTAAAATCACTGCCATTTGTATTGTGCACAACGCCGCCCGCTTCGCGTATCAACAATACGCCGGCAGCCACATCCCATGGCTTAAGAAAGTCCACATGATATGTATCCAAAGTGCCTTTTGCCACATAGGCCAGAGACATGGCAGCGCTGGCAAAGCAGCGGGTGCTGTAAAGTGAAAAATATTAAGTGTGTCCGCATTATTGTTATCTTATTGTTTGCATTTTACCCAGCGGCTACAGAGCCAAGTTTATAGGCACGTTTAATGCACTTATCACGAAAAAATGGCACATTAATCAGCGTAATTTCGCTGCCTACAACAGCGCTGGCAATCTGAAAGATTGTACAATTTTAATTCACATAGTTTGTGCTGTGTTTGAATCGTTCGAACAAACCGTATTTGCACTAGATACTTGAATGGGCTGACCGTTTAGAAAGGCGCCGTGACCTTTCCGTGTTGTATACAATTCATTTGCCGCCGGATTGTAGATAATGCCCACCATAAGTTGCTTATCAATTGTTAGAGCAAGTGATATGCAGCAATGCGGTAATCGGTGTATGTAGTTTGTGGTTCCATCTATGGGATCAATGATCCATGTTGGCGCATCCGTTAGCTCGGGCAGCTGCTTTTTCCCAGCCAATGTCTCCTCACCAATGAAAAGGGATTCGGGAAAGGCACGCGATAGACCCTCGGTTAGTTTATCCTCAATTTGACGATCGTAGATGGTGACAAAGTCGAAGAAGGCATCTTTAACCATAACCTCCTTGCTGCTCTTATTGAAACCTTCCTCAAATATGGGACCACATTTAATGACCAGGTCCAGAGCCACGTCGTAGTACTCCTTGAGCTTTGACTCGCTTATATTGCTGGCCATATCTACAGCTTTGGGAAAAGCTAATATTGTTATACAAATAATTAGTTGTTTGTACATTCTATTCGAGCTATTTACTGAGACTAACCGAACACTTCACGGGCCGGCTGCACAACAACTAAACAACTGGCAAAGTTCTTCACTATTTTGATTAAAAAAAAAAAGAAGAGAAGCCTAAAGCTTTCAGTGGAAAGCTCAGATAAGTAGATAGGGCTGTGATTGAGCTTTTTGTTTGCATACTCTTCATTTTAATTGTTTTATTTGCCAAGCTTAATTTGTTGATTTGTTGGTTTTTTGTTTTTGCATATCTGTAACAATCTAAACCTCACCGCCCCCGCCCACAGATTTCTCCAGGTCGGCCTTGCGCAGCAAGTTTTCAATTTCTTTGCGCAACTCTTCGGTGCCGGCACAAATTAGATCCGGTTTCATAACATCAAATGGTCCGCCAAAAGGATGCGTGACAACGCCGCCGGCCTCCCGCACCAGTAACGATCCAGCGGCACAATCCCACGGATACATGTCCTCAATGTAGAAGGCATCCAAATTGCCAGCAGCCACCATGCAAAGCTCATCCACCACACAGGAATAGGCCAAAAGGCTGTGCAAAAAAAAAAAAAAGAAGAAAAAAAAAGCATTCAATGTAAAAGTTCATGTTCTGTTTGTCTTGGCCTACTTACCGCCTGGCATGCAATCCCACATGGTAGATGCGTTTAATATGCTTGTTAGCCACATTGTGAACATGGAGTAGGGACACCTCATAGGCCACATTGGCATCCCTCACACTCTTACAGTTGCTCACACGAATCGGTTTGCCATTGCAGAAGGCGCCTTGTCCCAACTTGGCCGTATAAAGCTTCTTCTGGGCAGGATTATTGACAATGCCCAGCACAATCTCCTTGTTGATTGCCAGTCCAATCGAAACACATACATGGGGTATTTGTTTAATGAAGTTTGAGGTGCCATCGATGGGATCTATGATCCAGGTGGGCGCAGCTGTTAGCTCCTTGGACACATTATTATTCCTTGCCGTGTCCTCCTCACCAATGAACTTATGCTGCGGATACTTGGCCAAGATTTCGCCCATAAGGTACTCTTCGATTTTATTGTCATAGTCGGTGACCACATCATAAAACGCACCCTTTATATCCACATTCTTCTCCTCGCGCTCGTAGCCCTCAAGCAGAATTTCGCCAGCCCTAACGGCCAGCGGGTAAATGAAATTATACAATTCTTCAATTTCCGTTGACATATTGTAGTTGTTGTTGTTGTTGTTCTTGTTGTTTTTGTATGCAAAATAAGACAATTGCGAATCCGTCACTTTCGTTGTTAGCGTCTTGGCTTCGGCTGGCAACTGATCGGTAACTGTCTCTTGAGCAAAGCTCTCTCACATTTGTTAACATTGAGCTTTGATTTATGCGCTCAATAAACTTATAGCAAATATAAAACGCGATATGATGGCAGACAGTTCCAAAGATGCACTGAAAATTGAAATCTGTCGCTTGCTTCTTGCTCCCGTTTTATCTCATTTGATTTGACTCGACTACAAATAGAGGTTATTTTTTTTTATCTTTAACATACAAACATGTTCTGTCATTGCAGAAGGCAGTCTAAACAGTCATGCAAGTAAATAAATGGCATAAAGTTAAAGTTGAATTTCTAAAACGGAATGATAATCTTTAGGTATAAAAGGGTTTGATCGTTTCTTTATTATACATTTATATTTTGAATTTATTTAAATGTATATTCCGTAATTTGATTGGCCTCATCAATAAGGCTCATAACATTCTTGGCCAGCTCATCTGTGGCGGCGCACACCAGATCTGGTTTCATCACATTAAATTTACCACCCTTGGTATGATAAATGGAGCCACCTGCTTCGGTTAGGATTACGGCGCCAGCTGCAATATCCCACGGCTTGAGATCCTCAACGTGATAGACATCACATTGACCCGTTGCCACATAGCACAATGCGAGAGCGCCGCTCCCAAAGCTGCGAGTGCTGCAAAACGCAAAGCAAAACAAGCAATGAGTGCTTTTCTCTCTCTCTTATTGTCAAAGTAAGCTCAATATTTTTAACTCACGCTGTGGCATTTGAGCCCAACTTGTATATGCGTTTGATATTCTTGTCTCGCACAGCAGCGGCATGTATCATTGAGATCTCATAGGCAACCACAGCTTGTCTAATCTAAAAGAGAAAGAGAGTGTTCTATTGCGGAAAGTTTTGTTTGTAGGAATGAGTGCATGCAAGCAAACAAATAAACGAATTCGTTTGTTTGTTATACATACTGAAATTGCTTTATCATCATGCTTGTTACTCTTTTTACTTTTCGGCAGTTACATAACACTTACCGTGGTCACTTTGGATGTGTGTATGCGCTCGCCATTCAAGTAGGCGCCGTGACCCTTCCGCGCCGAGAATAGCTCATTTGCCGGCGGATTGTAGATAATGCCAACAACCAGCTCTTTGTTAACAGTCAGACCCACTGAAATGCAACAATGTGGTATACGGTGCACGAAATTTGTGGTGCCATCAATAGGATCAATGATCCAGGTGGGCGCATCTGTTAACTCTGCTTCGCGTTTCGTTTCCGCCGACTCCTCCTCGCCAATGATCAGGGATTCGGGAAACGCTTTTAGGAGACCTTCAGTTAGGGCATCCTCGATCTTTTTGTCCCATACGGTGACCAAATCATAAAAGTCCGCCTTAACAGTGTAATCTGCTTTTGGCTTCTTATACCCTTCCATCAGCATTGGTCCACACTTCTGCACCAAATCCAGCGCCACATCGTGGTACTCCTTAAGCTTGGACTCGCTAATTGGGTTGTTGCTCATTGTGCTTTGGTTTTTAACTCGACGAACTCACGCTGGCCACTGAATTCGAATATCTTAATTGAGTTGCGGCGTCACATCTATGAAAAGCTTTCGAAAAGCTCTCCTAGAATGCACACAAAGCTTTGAACTTTCAAGAGAAGAGTCATGAGAAAGGGGTATTATCGTTCTGTGATGGAGTCTGCAATGAGTTTGCATAACGATAAGACTGGCAAGACTAATCTTTGGTTTTATTAGTGGACATTGTCTACGTCTGAAATTGAAAACTCATTGCACCATTGTTAGCCTTCATTTTTATGAGTTGATAACAAAAAAACGAGGTTAAAATGTCAATTACATAGAGTAATCCAATATTTACATATTGTGTATTACATTAAACTTTTAAGAAATTATATCCCAATCTACTTTTCAACTATAAGAAAATATGGCAATTTTGGCAGCACCCTTTTTAATTGGGAGAAACTCATCTTCACCTCTAACTGTTATTTGCAAGCTTTTACGATGAACAAGGTGGCAACACTGAAATCATGTCAAACTATTTCAGAGATGCATGATTAACGTTTACATTGTTGTCATGCTTATCAAGCTTTTCTACTGTCATATTTGTTTATTATGGAGCACAAAACTAAAGCTTTCGTAGCCATGGAATTTACATTTCAGCTTCCAAGTCCACATTGCCAACAGACTTGGCTTGATCTGCCCTGCGTATAAGCACCTCGATTGCTTTTCGCAATGCCTCTGTGCCGGCACAAATCAAATCTGGCTTCATAATATCAAAGGCACCACCATAGGGATGGGTAACAACGCCGCCAGCCTCGCGTATAAGCAAATAGCCAGCAGCACAATCCCACGGATACATGTCCTCAATGTGAAAGGCATCCAAATTGCCAGCGGCGACCATGCAAAGTGAATCCACCACAGCTGAGTAGCCCACCAAACTGAAATGTAAATGCGAAGCTAATAAGTATTGTTTATGCTATGATTTGGATTTCACGTACCGTCTTGCTTGGGAGCCCACATAGTAGATGCGTTTGATGTGCTTGTTCCTTATTGTTGGCTCGTGCAGCAGACACACCTCATAGGCCACATTGGCGTCGTTCAAACGCTCGCAATCGCTTACATGAATGGGTTTGTCATTGCAGAAGGCGCCTTGTCCCAACTTGACCGTATAAAGCTTCTTCTGGGCAGGATTATTGATGACGCCCAGCACAATTTGCTTGTTGATTGAGAGTCCAATTGAAACGGATACGTGAGGGATTTGTTTAATGAAGTTTGAGGTGCCATCGATGGGATCTATGATCCAGGTGGGCGCATCTGTTAGCTCCTTAGTTACATTGTTGTTCTTGTGCGTATCCTCCTCGCCAATGAACCTATGATCTGGATAACTTGATAGTATGCTTGCCATTAGAAACTCCTCAATCCGATTGTCATATTCGGTGACAACATTATGAAACTGATTTCGTTTCAATTCCACCGCTTTTCCAGACTTTTGATAGCCTTCAAACAGTATGTCACCAGCACGGATTGCCAGCGGGTAAATGAACTTGTACAGCTCCTCAATCAGCTCGGTGCTTGCCATTATTGTCGGAGAGGGGAGAGTCTAGAAATTCTACCTGACTTAACTGCAGCTGAACTCGCACTGAGATCGAAACTGGTTTTCCATTCCATTTCAACGTTTCTGTGAATATTCTTTAACTTTATGAGATACGACGAGCTTTTTTTTGCTTTGTCAAGATGCGGTGTCGACTATTTAATACTCTTTAAATAACACACTTGGAACGTATAAAAGATTTGAATGCAGAGCATCTTTTAGCACTATACAAAGTTTATCACATTGTATTTGAAATGTTGGCATGTACCCAAAATGAGGTCATTGACTGTTTATATCGCATTATCATCAAATTTGTTATCTTTTGTCTTATTTTGTATGTTTGTAGGGGCCACCACAGCCAGGTCAAGGTCCTCCTGGCGGTCCACCTGGTGGTCCGCCCGAGCGTTCCGGCCAAGAGAATCTGCATGCACTGCAACGGGCCATCGACTCGATGGAGGAGAAGGGATTGCAGGAAGATCCGCGCTATTCGCAGCTGCTGGCAATGCGCGCCACCTCCAAGCATCAGCACCTCAATAGCAATCAGGTGACGCTGCTGCGCACACAGATCACAGCCTATCGCATGCTGGCACGCAACAAGCCCATTTCCATGCAGATGCAGCAGGCGCTGCAAGCGGCACAACAACAGCAGCAGCAGCAGCAGCAACAACAACCGCCGCCACCCATTGGACCGCCCGGAATGCCGGGTGGTCCGCCGCCGGGTGGGCCGCATCCGGGTCAACAGCCCATGCAGCCACAACAGCCGCCTTCGACAGGCACACCTCCGCAGTGTCCAACGCCGCCAGCTAGTCCGTATGGGCAGCCTGTGCCTGGCCAGAAACTGCAGCCGGCGCCCCCGCCACACATGCAGGGGCAACCATTGCAACCACAGCCGCCTTTAATTGGTGGTGCGCCTCCTCCGCCGCAGCAACAGCAACAACAACAACAGATGCAGCAGCAGCAGCAGCAACAACAACAGCTACAACAGCAGCAGCAGCAGCAACAACAACAGCAGCAACAACAACAGATGCAACACCAGCAGCCGCCACAACAACAACAGCCTCTACAGCCGCCTCCAGAGCAGATGCAGCATCAACAGCACAACGGCGGCAAACCGTTGGCCATGGGTCCAGCCAGTGGTCAGCCATTGATACCACCCTCGCCGATGCAGCAGGGACAAGGTGTGCGTCCGCCGGTGCCAGGATTGCCCGGCAGTCAGGTGGCCCAGCCGGGTCCACCACGCCCGGGCGCACCACCCGGCCAGCAACAGCCGATGGCGAAACCCAATCGAGTGACTACCGTGGCCAAGCCGGTTGGTCTCGATCCCATAACGTTGCTGCAGGAGCGCGAAAACCGGATTGCG
Source organism: Scaptomyza hsui (assembly GCA_018152825.1). Lineage (NCBI taxonomy): Eukaryota > Metazoa > Arthropoda > Insecta > Diptera > Drosophilidae > Scaptomyza > Scaptomyza hsui. Next base: position 8,795,840 of record JAECXO010000307.1, read on the forward strand.
GCGCGCATATCGCTGCGCATGCAGGAACTGCAACGGCTACCCGCCACCATGTCCGAGGATCTGCGCCTGCAGGCAGCCATTGAGCTGCGTGCGTTGCGCGTCCTCAACTTTCAGCGTCAGCTGCGCATGGAAATTGTGCAGTGCACGAGGAGGGACACAACGCTGGAGACGGCCATCAATATGAAGTTCTACAAGCGCACCAAGCGCCAGGGGCTGCGTGAGGCACGTGCCACCGAGAAGCTGGAGAAGCAGCAGAAACTGGAGGCGGAACGTAAACGTAGACAGAAGCATTTGGAGTTCTTGGCTGCAGTGCTGCAGCATGGCAAGGATCTGCGCGAATTCCATCGCAATAACAAGGTATGAAATCACAGTGAAATTATATCAATGATTGAATTTAACGATTGTGTTTTTTTTGTTGGTTGCAGGCTCAGCTGGCGCGAATGAATAAGGCGGTAATGAATCATCATGCGAATGCAGAGCGTGAACAGAAGAAGGAACAGGAGCGTATCGAGAAGGAGCGTATGCGTCGTTTGATGGCCGAGGATGAGGAGGGCTATCGCAAGCTGATTGATCAGAAAAAGGACAAACGTTTGGCATTCCTGCTGTCGCAGACAGACGAGTACATTAGCAATCTCACACAGATGGTGAAGCAGCACAAGGACGATCAGATGAAGAAGAAGGAGGAGGAGGGCAAGCGTCTGCAGCAGTACAAAAAGGAGCTGCTCATGACTGGCGAATACGTGAACATTGATGAGAGCAGCATTGCGGCCGATATGCGTGTCAGTGTGGTGGAACAGTGCAGTGGCAAGAAGTTGACCGGTGACGATGCACCAATGCTAAAGCATTTGCATCGCTGGCTAAACATGCATCCCGGCTGGGATTGGATAGACGACGATGATGATGACGATGACGAAAAGAAATTAAAGCTCGTGGAAAAGCCACAACAGGAGCGCAACGCCGCTGGCGATGGATCGGAGGATACCACAGATAAATCAGCACAGCCAGGCGGTGCGGAAACAAGCGATTTGATTAACCAAGTTAAAGTTGAGGATGATGAATATAAGACGGAGGAGCAAACATACTACAGCATTGCGCATACGGTGCACGAAAAGGTCTTTGAACAGTCCAGCATTATGGTCAATGGTCAACTTAAGGAGTATCAGATCAAGGGTCTCGAATGGCTCGTCTCGCTGTATAACAACAATTTGAATGGCATTTTGGCCGATGAGATGGGTCTGGGCAAGACCATACAAACCATTTCACTGGTCACCTATCTAATGGACCGTAAGAAGGTGATGGGACCGTTTCTGATTATTGTGCCGCTCTCCACGCTACCCAATTGGGTGCTTGAGTTTGAGAAATGGGCGCCAGCCGTGAGCGTTGTTAGCTACAAGGGTAGTCCACAGGGTCGTCGCTTGCTTCAGAATCAGATGCGTGCAACCAAATTCAATGTGCTCCTCACCACGTACGAGTATGTGATCAAGGATAAGGCGGTGCTGGCTAAGATTCAATGGAAATACATGATCATCGATGAGGGTCACCGCATGAAGAATCATCATTGCAAATTGACGCAGGTGCTCAATACGCATTATATAGCGCCATATCGGCTGCTTCTCACGGGCACACCACTTCAGAATAAGCTGCCCGAGCTCTGGGCACTGCTTAATTTCTTGCTGCCCTCCATTTTCAAGTCATGCTCCACGTTTGAGCAGTGGTTCAATGCTCCATTCGCCACCACCGGTGAAAAGGTTGAACTGAACGAGGAAGAAACCATTTTGATTATTCGACGTCTGCACAAGGTGCTGCGTCCATTCCTGTTGCGACGTCTCAAAAAGGAGGTGGAACACCAGCTGCCCGACAAGGTCGAGTACATTATCAAGTGCGATATGTCGGCGTTGCAGCGCGTCCTCTACAAGCACATGCAGAGCAAGGGTGTTTTGCTAACCGATGGCTCCGAGAAGGGCAAGCATGGCAAGGGCGGTGCCAAGGCTCTAATGAACACCATTGTCCAGCTGCGTAAGCTTTGCAATCATCCATTCATGTTCCAGCACATCGAGGAGAAGTACTGCGATCATACAGGCGGACATGGCGTTGTATCAGGTAATTAATTCTCCCTTTCATCTCCAGTAAAAGAAAGTTGAGTTTGAAATCGTATTTGGTTTTCTTTGTAGGTCCCGATCTATATCGTGTGTCGGGTAAATTTGAGCTGCTGGATCGCATTTTGCCCAAACTGAAGGCAACCAATCATCGTGTACTGCTCTTCTGTCAGATGACCCAGTGCATGACCATCATTGAGGATTATCTAGGCTGGCGCCAGTTTGGCTATCTCCGCCTGGACGGTACCACCAAGGCCGAGGATCGTGGCGAATTGCTGCGCAAATTTAATGCCAAGGGCTCCGATGTTTTTGTCTTCTTGCTATCGACACGTGCCGGTGGTCTTGGTTTGAATTTGCAGACAGCCGACACTGTGGTAATCTTCGATTCGGATTGGAATCCGCATCAGGATTTACAGGCTCAGGATCGTGCTCATCGTATTGGCCAGCGCAATGAGGTGCGTGTGCTGCGTCTCATGACCGTCAACTCAGTGGAGGAGCGTATTTTGGCTGCAGCGCGCTACAAGCTTAACATGGACGAAAAGGTCATTCAAGCTGGCATGTTCGATCAGAAGTCGACGGGCAGCGAACGACAGCAGTTCCTGCAAACGATTCTGCATCAGGACGACAACGAGGAGGAGGAGGAGAACGAAGTCCCAGACGACGAGATGATTAACATGATGATAGCGCGCAGCGAAGAGGAAATTGAAATTTTCAAGCGAATGGATATTGAACGCAAGAAGGAGGACGAAGATATACATCCGGGCAGGGATCGTCTGATCGATGAATCCGAGCTGCCCGACTGGCTAACAAAGGATGATGATGAAGTAGAGCGCTTCCATTACCAATACGACGAGGATACCATCTTAGGTGAGTTCATTTTGTATATGCCTAATGAGAGTGTTATTCACTGAATTATTCCCTTTGTAACTAACTTTAGGTCGCGGCTCACGACAGCGCAAGGAGGTGGATTATACGGACAGTCTGACCGAAAAGGAATGGCTTAAGGCAATTGATGATGGCGCTGAATTTGAAGAAGAAGAGGAGGAGGATAACGATCCCAAGCGCAAGCGACGCAAACGCAAGAACCGCAAAGAGGAGTCCGATGATGATTCACTCATATTGAAGCGCAGACGACGCCAGAACTTGGATAAACGCTCCAAGAAGCAAATGCACAAGATCATGAGCTGTGTCATCAAGCACACACAGGATGGTCGCACGCTCTCCGAGCCGTTTATGAAGCTGCCCTCGCGTCAACGTTTGCCTGATTATTATGAGATCATCAAGCGGCCTGTGGACATAAAGAAGATACTGCAACGCATCGAGGACTGCAAGTATGCGGATCTCAATGAGCTGGAAAAGGACTTTATGCAGCTCTGTCAGAATGCGCAAATCTACAACGAGGAGGCATCGCTCATTTATCTCGATTCCATAGCGCTACAGAAAATCTTTGTTGGCGCCAGGCAAAGGATAACAGCGGCTGCAGATGCGGCTGCTGTGGCCGCTGGTGAGAACACTGGCGATGCGCACGGCAATGGTGGTGGCGGTGGCTCCGACAACTCTGATAATGATGACGAAGATGGCGATGATGGTTCGGATGATGAAGAAATAGCCACCACCTCGGCGGCAGCTGTAAAAATGAAGCTAAAACTTAATAAATCATTGGCTAGTGCACCGGCCACGCCAACACAATCCTCAACAGCGGCATCGGTGGCCAGCAGTGGGGCAGCGACCACATCCAAGAAGCAAACTCGTCGCAAGCGATCCCAGAAGAAATACACCATATCGGATGATGATGACGATGACATGGACTAGCTGCCATTGGGCGTCATCTTCAAACGAACGTCGTACGGTGCCGAATGCAACTAACATTTAGTTTACTTTTAAGTTCTTTTAGCAACCCAAATTCAGTTTACCAATCCCTAACCCTCCGGCACCTCTTAAGTTCCCCAGCAGCTTTGCAATAATACAACTTTTTACGGTTTGTCGCACACTTACATACATCTATATATATATATAACAAACACAATAAAATATACATATATATATTTAAAGCAAATACTTTTTAAAATTAAACTACAGTCTGCCTAAAGTATATACCAGACTGCCTTTATAAAAGCAAAACACAAACAGAGCATCGAATATACTCCAATTTAGAATAGAGTATTTACTGAGTCACGCACACGTACACATCAATAACTATTTAAAGTACATTGTTATTTTGTAAATGCCAAGAACGCAATGATAAGTGCTAATCAGACAATGACCACCTACAGCAAGTAATGAAAGTATTCATCACAGAACTCGTGTATGGACGCGGCGTATTCCTCATCACCGCTCTCACTGCGTCGCAGCGGTATTTTGTGTGCATTCGCATATAGATCTTCATCGATGTTGACATCATCGCTGTCTGAAATATGAAAAATACGAAACATGTTTTAATTGGCTGTCAATTGCCGCTCGAAGTTATGGGAAATAGGGTTTCTTCAAATTTGTTCTCGAACGTTCTTTATCAAAATTCAATACCTGACGGGAATTACGTTAAGAAATCGTAAAAAAATGCTAAATTATTATAAAAACAAAAAAATTATATGTAATTAAATTTTTTGAGTAATTGTGTCAAAAGAATTCGTAAAATGGAAAACCAGTTTAATGTTCAAAAGGAATTGAAAATACAATATTAAACGTAACCACAAATTATAAATTTAAACTAATGCACATTGCACACGAAAAAACCATCAGTTTTTTGTTTGTTTTTTCGGGGTACGAATTTTAATGTAGAAATGCAGCGCTTATCTCAACTTTATTAAACAATAATATAGATAAGACATTTAATGTTTACTTCTTAAATATTAAATAGAGCAAATCATAAAGATTAATGACGTTCAGCCCCTTTTTATGGAACAAGACTAAAGGCAAAGTCCAGAGTTATAATGGCAAGACTTGTAAAAGAAGACAACGAAATATTAATGCAAATGTGCATCTCGATATTATAACACGATTTTATTGATTATAATTCTAGATCAATTTTTTTAATATTTTAAAAAGGCTCACAGAGCACAGTTGTATAAATGCAAGTGTTTAAAGAAGTTTCCAACTAAATATCCTGTATAATATTTGTTAAAACTTACCTTGATACTTTTGCTTTCTGGCCAAACGTAGCTTAGAACTGGACAGTACCGCTTCATCGCCCAGGTCGAGATCGGGATCTCTGGAGCACCGGGAATATCGCACAGGTGGGGCCAAAAACCAGTACGATTGCATTATGCTCTTCAAGCCGGGCATCTGACGCAGCTCTTCGAGTCTGACGGGCTGCTTAGCAAGTGACTCAAATGCTCTCAGCTGCAATGTGGCTGGCACTGATGTGGAGTTAATCAGCCGTATGACTGATTTCGCAGCTGTTGAACATACCATTGGATAGATTTTGACATGCGGATCAGTCGGTATATTTGTGTAGGCAACGCCCAGTGACCGCCGATTTAAATAGAATTCCAAACGGCCACGTGTCCGATCCAAATAGACGCCTACCAAGCAGCCCTGTGAGAACTTTTGACCATAAGGCAGCTGATCGCCACAGTGCTGTATCTTGCCATTGTACGAGTAGCCCCATGACTGCGCATTTGTTCCCAGTGCCGACACAAAGTGGAATTTGAATTGCTCCAGATTGACGCTGTCGGTGCCGATGCCAAACATCTACGTGATGAGATAAGAGCATAAGAAATTGTAAATAAATGTAAGTAATATGTTTACATTGACCTTTTTTTGTAAAATTGTAAATATGAGAATGTTAGTGAAGGAATGAATGGCTTATCAGTTCAGACAGCTTAGTGCACAGATTTCCTCATGACAGACGCACACTCAGTGTGCTATCTGTTAAATGTTGCTTATCTATTGACTATTTATAATCCCTTACTTAATGCAGTTTTCTTTTTTGTCTTTCTAGAACTTACTACATCTGTCCCCGCTAGCACTGTAATGACGCGCATTTCCCAGAAATGCACCTTGTCAGGCTGCAATGGCTGCTCGCCTCGCACAATTGCCGTTCCCTGACTGTACGTTGGATGGAATATGATGTCACGGCCAGTGATTTGTGCATCCGATTCGTCCGCTTGGTGCCATTGCCACTGTAGGCCATTACCGCTGTCCTCGCCGCAACGGCACTTTACCAAATCTGGTATGTGTCCCTTGTTATTAGCCACATCGACGCAGTTGGGAAAGTGACAATCGCAGAAACCGGGACAGCGTAGATCCTGGCCTGTATCTGTCAGCGGCAACATTGTTATTTTCGTATTCAGTTAGTGGCCTGGTTACGCTCTAGTCGGTGACAAGGCCGCAATGCAACTGATTTGCTTATCGTAGCGCCGCTTTATATATTGTATTACAATCACACGAGAGCGCCGTTTGTTTTGTTTACTTTTACTTTACAGAGGTAAGGTGTGACCAGCGCGAATATAAATTGGTGTTGGGAAATGACTATATATTTAGCTTCTCATCGATATTTTATATCGATATTAAAAGTTGAGGAATCTATCGGTTTAAATGCAACATAGCTATCCAAGAAGCAGCGGTAAAGAAAAAACATTAAACGCGATAAATTGCCGAAAATAATTGAAATTAGCAAAAAAAATCGTCAGCAAAACAATAAAAAGTCATGGCTGATGCCGCAGCACGTCAATTGCAGTACGAGTACAAAGCGGTAAGTAGTGAAAAACTGTTTTGCAAAAAACCGCCGCCACATGCGGTAAACGTTTGCCGAAAATTGTTTGTTGATTGTTTTTTTTCTCCATTTTAGAACTCGAATCTTGTGCTGCAAGCTGATGTACGTCTCATCGAGCGACCGCGCCGCGATGAAGCCAACTGGCGAGGTGTGCTCACTGGTCGGTAAATTGGATGGCACCCGCATGGGCGATCGCTATCAGCGTACGAAACCAGAGAAAACGGAGGAGCGCAAGCAAAAGCGGCAGAAACGTGACGAGGCTCAATACGATTTTGAGCGCATGAAGGGTGCTACGTTGCTTTCGGAGGGTATTGACGAAATGGTTGGCATTGTCTATCGCCCCAAAACACAGGAGACCCGTCAAACATACGAAGTGCTTCTAAGTTTCATACAGGAAGCACTGGGTGATCAACCGCGTGACATTTTATGTGGCGCTGCCGACGAAATTCTCGCTGTACTAAAGAACGATCGACTCAAGGATCGCGAACGCAAACGCGACGTTGACAGTTTGCTGGGCGAAGTGACAGACGAGCGTTTCGCATTGCTCGTCAATCTGGGCAAGAAGATCACAGACTTTGGCAGCGATGCTGTAAATGCACTAACAGCAGCGACCAACAATGAGGAGCAAATTGACGATGCATACGGTATCAATGTGCAATTCGAAGAGTCTGAAGAGGAGAGCGACAATGACATGTACGGCGAGATCCGCGACGATGATGCACAAGACGAAGGCGAGGAGGCGCGAATTGATCACACGCTTCACGCAGAGAATGTAAGTACCTGCTGTCTGCTGCCAATCTTGCTTTCATCTTTACAAAACACAAATTCATTATTTAATTCACAGCTGGCGAGCGAGGAGGCCGCAAGTAATATGAAAAAGGAACGTTCGCTCCATCCGCTGGACATTGATGCCTACTGGCTGCAGCGCTGTTTAAGCAAGTACTACAAGGATGCAATGGTTTCCCAAAGCAAAGCCGCTGATGTTCTCAAAATATTGAAAGATGCTGCCGATGAGCGGGATTGTGAGAATCAGCTTGTGCTGCTGCTGGGATACGATTGCTTTGACTTTATTAAGCAGCTGAAGCTTAATCGTCAAATGATCCTCTATTGCACCATGCTGGCGTCCGCACAAACGGACAGTGAGCGGCAGCGTATACGCGAAAAGATGCGTGGCAATACGGCGCTGGCAAAGATTCTGCGTCAACTGGACACGGGCAAGGCCGATGAGCAGGAGGAGGCAGATGCACGGGCCAATAAGCGTGGCAAAGGTGATGCCGATGACGGTGGAGCAGCGGCTGCTGGTCAAGTGGCGGGTGTCCGCCAATTGCTGGAGCTGGATGAGTTGGCCTTCACCCAGGGCTCGCATTTCATGGCAAACAAGCGTTGTCAGCTGCCCGATGGTAGCTATCGCAAGCAGCGCAAGGGCTACGAGGAGGTACATGTGCCTGCCCTGAAAGCAGGTGCCCTTCGATGACAATGAGGAGCTGCAGCCCATCGACAAGTTGCCCAAATATGTGCAGCCCGTTTTCGACGGCTTCAAAACATTAAATCGCATTCAGAGCCGACTCTATAAGGCTGCATTGGACAGTGATGAGAATATGTTGCTGTGCGCGCCAACCGGTGCTGGTAAAACGAATGTTGCTCTGCTCACCATGATGCGCGAGATTGGCAAGCATATCAATGAGGATGGCACCATCAATGCGCAAGACTTTAAGATCATCTATGTGGCACCCATGAAGTCTCTGGTACAGGAAATGGTCGGTAACTTTGGACGCCGCCTTGCCTGCTACAATCTCACCGTTTCGGAGTTGACCGGCGACCATCAGTTGACGCGCGAGCAAATTGCTGCCACGCAGGTGATTGTCTGCACGCCGGAAAAGTGGGATATTATAACGCGCAAAGGTGGCGAACGGACATTTGTCAGTCTGGTGCGTCTCGTCATCATTGATGAAATTCACTTGCTGCACGATGAACGTGGACCGGTGCTGGAAGCGCTTGTCGCCCGTACCATACGCAACATTGAGACTACACAGGAGGATGTGCGTCTGGTTGGCTTGTCGGCCACCTTGCCAAACTACCAGGATGTCGCCACATTCCTGCGCGTCAAGCCCGACAAGGGTCTCTTCTACTTTGACAACAGCTATCGGCCGGTTGCACTGGAACAGCAGTACATTGGTGTGACGGAGAAGAAGGCATTGAAGCGATTCCAGGTGATGAACGAAATTGTGTATGAGAAGACAATGGAGCATGCTGGTCGCAATCAGGTGTTGGTCTTTGTGCATTCCCGCAAGGAGACGGGCAAAACGGCGCGTGCCGTCCGTGACATGTGCCTGGAGCAGGATACACTGGGCAGTTTTCTGCGCGAGGGTTCAGCCAGCATGGAGGTGTTGCGTACTGAGGCCGAGCAGGTGAAGAACACGGAGCTAAAGGAACTGTTGCCCTATGGCTTTGCCATACATCACGCTGGCATGACACGCGTCGACCGTACGCTGGTGGAGGATCTATTTGCAGATCGGCATATCCAGGTGCTGGTGTCGACAGCCACTTTGGCCTGGGGTGTCAATTTGCCGGCGCACACTGTCATCATTAAGGGCACTCAGGTGTACAATCCGGAGAAGGGTCGCTGGGTCGAGCTGAGCGCCTTGGATGTGCTGCAGATGTTGGGACGTGCTGGTCGTCCACAATACGACACAAAGGGCGAGGGTATACTGATTACCAATCACAGTGAGCTCCAATTTTATTTATCGCTGCTGAATCAACAGCTGCCCATTGAATCACAGTTTGTTTCCAAGCTGCCCGACATGCTCAACGCTGAGATTGTGCTGGGCACTGTGCAGCATCTGCAGGATGCTGTTCACTGGCTGGGCTACACCTACCTGTATATACGCATGCTCCGCAATCCCACACTGTATGGCGTCTCGCACGATGCAATCAAAGCGGATCCTCTGCTGGAACAGCATCGTGCCGATCTGCTGCACACCGCCGCCTGTTGTCTGGAGCGCAGTGGGCTTATCAAGTATGAGCGCAAGACGGGACACTTCCAGGTCACAGATCTGGGACGCATTGCATCGCATTATTATCTAACGCACGAGACAATGTTGACCTACAATCAGTTGCTGAAGCAAACGCTAAGCGAGATTGAGTTGTTCCGTGTGTTCTCGCTGTCGTCGGAGTTCCGTCACATCTCGGTGCGTGAGGAGGAGAAACTGGAGCTGCAGAAGCTGATGGAGCGCGTGCCCATACCCATCAAGGAGTCCATTGAGGAGCATAGTGCCAAGGTGAATGTCTTGCTGCAGGCCTACATCTCGCAACTCAAGCTGGAGGGATTTGCATTGATGTCCGACATGGTCTTCATTACACAATCCGCAGCGCGTTTAATGCGTGCCATATTTGAGATTGTCCTGACCCGCGGCTGGGCACAGCTGGCGGATAAAACATTGACGCTTTGCAAGATGATTGATCGCCGCATGTGGCAATCGATGACCCCGTTGCGTCAGTTCAAAAAGATGCCCGACGAGATAGCCAAGAAGCTGGAGAAGAAGCACTTCCCCTGGTCGCGTCTGTACGATCTGGAGCCGCATGAGCTGGGCGAACTTATACGTGTGCCCAAGCTGGGCAAGACCATACACAAGTTTGTGCATCAGTTTCCCAAACTGGAGCTCTCCACGCACATTCAGCCCATAACGAGAGCAACGCTTCGTGTCGAACTGACAATTACCCCGGATTTCCAATGGGATGAGAAGGTGCATGGCCAGTCGGAGGGTTTCTGGGTATTGATTGAGGATGTCGACTCGGAACTAATACTGCACCATGAGTTCTTCCTGCTCAAGCAGAAGTATGCCCAGGATGAGCATCAGCTGAAGTTCTTTGTGCCCGTTTTTGAGCCACTGCCACCACAATATTTCCTGCGCATCGTCTCTGATCGCTGGATAGGAGCCGAGACGCAATTGCCCGTCTCGTTTAGGCATCTAATACTGCCCGAAAAGAATATGCCACCCACGGAACTGTTGGATTTGCAGCCGCTGCCCATCAGTGCTCTGCGTCAGCCCAAATTTGAGGCATTCTATGCACAACGTTTCCCGCAATTCAATCCCATACAGACGCAGGTCTTCAATGCCGTCTACAATAGTGATGAGAATGTGTTTGTGGGCGCACCCACGGGCTCCGGCAAAATGACGATTGCCGAGTTTGCCATAATGCGTTTGTTCAGCCAAAGCAGCGATGGCCGTTGCGTCTATCTGGTATCCCAGGAGGCGCTAGCCGACTTGGTCTTTGCCGACTGGCATGCCAAGTTTGGCTCGCTGGACATCAAGGTGGTGAAGCTGACGGGTGAAACGGGCACGGATCTGAAGCTTATTGCCAAGGGACAACTGGTGATAACCACAGCGGATAAATGGGATGTGTTGTCGCGTCGCTGGAAACAGCGCAAAAATGTGCAGCAAATCAATCTGTTTATCGTCGACGAACTGCAGCTGGTGGGCGGTGAGGAGGGACCCGTAATGGAGATCGTATGCTCTCGCATGCGTTACATTAGCTCGCAAATTGAGAAACAGATTCGAATTGTGGCTTTGTCCGCCTCGCTGACAGATGCACGCGATGTTGCACAATGGCTGGGCTGCAATCCAAATGCCACATTCAACTTCCATCCGAGTGTGCGTCCCATTCCACTGGAGCTGCACATACAGGGATTCAATGTCACCCACAATGCCACGCGCATAGCAACCATGTCGAAGCCCGTCTACAATGCCATACTCAAGTATAGTCCACACAAGCCCGTCATTGTATTTGTGTCATCGCGTAAACAGGCGCGTCTTACGGCCATTGATATCTTGACGTATGCTGCATCGGATTTGCAGCCGAATCGCTTCTTCCATGCCGAGGAGGATGACATTCAGCCCTTCCTTGAACGCATGTCGGATAAAACACTGAAGGAAACTCTCGCCCAAGGCGTTGCCTACCTGCATGAAGGTTTGTCTGCCTCCGATCATCGTCTTGTGGAGCAACTGTTCGACTCGGGTGCAGTACAGCTGGCTGTTGTCTCCAGGGATCTAAGCTGGGGCATGAGCATCTCGGCACATCTGGTCATCATTATGGACACGCAATTCTACAATGGCAAAAATCATTCGTATGAGGATTATCCCATTACGGATGTGCTGCAAATGATTGGACGCGCCAACAGACCCAATGAGGATGCAGATGCCAAGTGTGTGCTGATGTGTCAGAGCTCCAAGAAGGATTTCTTCAAGAAATTCATCAACGAACCGCTGCCCATCGAGAGTCATTTGGACCATCGTATGCACGATCATTTTAATGCCGAAGTCGTCACCAAAACCATTGAGAACAAACAGGATGCCGTCGATTATCTAACATGGACATTCCTCTATAGACGATTAACCCAGAATCCCAACTACTACAATCTGCAGGGCGTCACGCATCGTCATCTATCCGATCATCTGTCTGAGCTCGTAGAGAATACGCTCAGCGATCTGGAGCAGTCGAAGTGCATAAGCGTTGAGGACGATATGGACACGTTGCCATTGAATCTGGGCATGATTGCTGCCTACTACTACATTAACTACACGACGATCGGTATAAACTAATCTTTTGGGTGTAAACAAACTTATTTCTAATTCACATTATTTCTTTCACAGAGCTCTTCAGTTTATCGTTGAATAGCAAAACCAAAGTGCGCGGTCTATTGGAGATCATCTCATCGGCAGCAGAGTATGAGGATGTGGTGGTGAGGCATCATGAGGAGCAGGTTCTGCGCACGCTCTCCCAACGTTTGCCCAACAAACTGACTGGACCCAATGAAACAGCGCCCAAGTAATTATTTAATGTCTTTTACCTTATAACTTTTACTTAACTCCATTATTATATTCCGTTGCAGATTCAACGATCCTCACATTAAAACAAACTTGCTGCTACAGGCACATCTATCACGCCTGCAGCTTGGCCCGGAGCTGCAGGGCGATACGGAGCAAATACTTAGCAAAGCGATACGTTTGATTCAGGCTTGCGTGGATGTGCTCAGCTCTAATGGCTGGCTGTCACCAGCTGTGGCTGCTATGGAACTGGCTCAGATGGTTACACAGGCCATGTGGAGCAAGGATTCGTATCTGCGCCAGTTGCCACACTTTAATGCCGACATTATTAAGCGCTGCACAGAAAAGGTAATTACAATCGACAAGCATATAAACACGACCTTAAATTATTTCATTTATACGCATTCGCAGAAAATCGAAACTGTTTTCGATATTATGGAGCTAGAGGATGAGGATCGAACACGTCTGCTGCAGCTATCCGATGTCCAAATGGCTGATGTGGCGCGATTCTGCAATCGCTATCCCAACATTGAACTTAACTACGAGGTGGTTGACAAGGATCGCATCAATTCTGGCTCAACTGTGAATATCGTTGTGCAGCTGGAGCGCGAGGATGAGGTCACTGGCCCGGTTATTGCACCATTCTTCCCGCAGAAACGTGAGGAGGGCTGGTGGGTGGTCATTGGTGATCCCAAGACCAATTCACTGCTTTCCATTAAGCGCCTAACGCTACAGCAGAAAGCTAAAGTCAAGCTTGACTTTGTGGCGCCCAGTCCGGGCAAACATGATTACACTTTGTACTATATGAGCGATTCGTATTTGGGCTGCGATCAGGAATACAAATTCTCCATTGAAGTGGGCGATTTTCAATCAGAGAGCGAAAGTGAATCCGATTAAGACACAACATATTATCCAAAACACCATAGCCACTACAACTGAAATACAAAACTTTTATCAACATGTTTAAGTTGTTCGATATTCTTATATATTTTCGAGTACGCAGATGCTTGGAGAAGTTAATGGTGACCAAATAAGATTAATCTGTTAGTTTATTAACTATTTTCCTGGCAACAAAAAAAAAAGTGGCATTGTCGTAGAAAAGTGTTTAACCGCTCACAGATACAGCTCCTCCATGGCTGTTGGCCGTGTTTCCAAATCCGCTATTGGCAAAATTGTTTGTGGATGCAAAATTGATAGTTTGGCCGTTGGGCAGCTTGAAGACTTGACTGTGTGAGGCGCCTGCCGCATTGCTGCCGCCGCTGAATGGATTGAAGTTCTGTGCTTGGGTGGCCGTGCTGGCGGAGGAGCCACCGAAGGAGCCATTACCACTTTGTGATTGGAAGCCCTGAGCCTGGGCCTGTCCCGCTGATGAGCCGGAATTGAAGCCATTGTTGTGATTGCTACTTGCTGCACCGTTTGAGGCCGTTTGCTCCTGATTGTAGCCATTAGGTCCTAATGGGCCCAGCGGGTTCAGATGCACATTGGCATCAGCAATGCCGCCATTAGGGCCGGCGCCTACATTGACGCCGGACTGAGTGCCGCCGGCTTGGGTGCCAACTTGCGCATTGCCGCCAAATCCACCACGTCTTCCACCATTTCCAAACTGACGCTTAACGCGCTTGTGCGCTGCATAAATTTCGCGCAGTGTATCATCCAGCACGGAACGCACGCGTCTCACCGTCTGGCGAGCTTTCGGCTTAATGTACAGGCTAGACTCCAGAACTACCTCCTCGATGGTGGCGCCTTTGGCAGCTGTCCAATTACAATACAGTGAATATTATTCAATTGGAAATCCATTATTTTTATTTAAAACTTACGCAATGCCTCCTCCTGAACCTGCTTCTCATTGCGCTGCCTCAGCTGAGGTGCTGCTGACGTCGCCGCTAGGCAAACGACTACAAATATTAGCATACATGTCGAAAAATTCATTGCGTTATTTTTTAGTTGCTTCCAAGTTTTCAGGGCACGTCCGCAAGCTACGCAGCGCCACAAACGACTGTTGAAGCTGCGCGCGCTGCTAGCGGTTTATTCAACAGAAAAACTCTCACTTTTCAAACGCCAGGGGGCGCCCCCTGTGCGCCAAGTGCTAATTGTGCTTATAAATATTTAAATTGTTTAAGCTAATAAGCGGTCTGAGCATACACTTAATCGATTTTTTTGGCATATGTAACAAAACAAAAGAGAGACAAAGCACTAAAAACAAAGATTTAAACAAATTTGGTTTGTATAATGAGACGGTTAAACAAAAAACAAGTCTCCAAAAGCCGTAACCGGTTTTCGTATTTCTAAAAGCTCATGCAGGAACTAGTTTGATATCGTTAATGTTGTTTTTGGTAAAGTCACTTATTGAATTTCCTTTTCGGGAACAGATGATGCCCAGAACTCTTCTGTATGTGTTTGGGTGTGTAAGTGTGGGTTGGGGGCGATTAAAAGTTTGATTAGTGCAACCCAGTAAACTTTTGTATGCAATTGGGTAGCTGTTTAGTCAAGATTACAAACTAACAATTTCGTGAGTCGTATTCATAAAATGATTAAATCTTATCATCTACTCAAAATCAAATCCCTATAAGTATTATCTATTGACTGAACAAAAGAAAACGTTTGATCAAGGTGTAACGAAAACTTAAGTAATTTTTTACATATTGTTTTTATTTCTTTTAATATAATTAATTACACATTAAGTAAATGTTTGAGATTCCTTAAAAAAGTCACAATTAATTAAGAGACACAAATGCTTTGCTTTCAGCGAATCTAAGGGAACAATAACAAATTTTGTTTGCTGAGATCGCTAATTTCAATATCTATATTGTATTCGCATAATGTGTGTGTATGTAAATGGAATATGCACATACACCAAAGACAATGAGGTGTACATACTATGTAGAAAAATAATAATAAATAATTCTTCTTTTCTAAATGGTTTTTTTCTAAATGTGATTTTAAATGAGCATTAACGTTATCATGGAAAATATCAAAAATGTGTTTGTGCTTAAGATTATTCTTATGCATTAGGTCATGGAAACAACAAAACTGAGCACTGTTTGATATACATTTAGAATTAAGTTACTAATTAGTTGAATGTAGTAGCTGTCTATTCGATGCCATGTGCAAAAATCATAACCAGGCCCGGCTCAACCATAACATCCTCAGTCATGTGCACATTGTCACAGCTCAGCACAAGCACCGCCTGTTTGCCTGCAACAACAAAGCCTTTAATCAGTCAGTGGAGTTGGCCTGGATGGTGATTTGAATGCACCAGATAACTCACCTGGTATACGCCGACAAATGTAATTATCATAAATACGTCGATTGTTTTGACGCGTTTCCAGCGAACTAAGACCTCGGGGCCAGCGTCGCTCATGGCAGTTTTCCATTAGGCTATCCAGAATGTGTGGCGGGCAACCAGACTCCGACAGTGCGCGCTTGATCATGAGCTGTTTAAGTTGAACGAAATGGATTTTATACAATTTTAACAACTGCTTTATTTTTTGGCTTACCTGCAGTGCATCGTCGGGTGTAGAGATCATGCCGCCCCAGCGTGTTACACGCGCTCTGGCTAACGCGCTGCTCCAGCGTATCACTTCATCGCGTTCCATTTGATCAGCGATGGCGCGCATCGCTGGATTCGAGACGCGCATAGCTCGCATAAAATCCTTAAACAGCTGCAGCTCACGCTTCAGCTCATTGATGGTCAACTGCTGATCAACTAGCTCTGTTTTTAGTTGGCCCATTTGTTCAGTTTGTTTGATAATCATCGTGCGCAGCTCACACACACAATTGTGATCCTTTAGTTCATCCTTGGGTATATCAAAGCCACAGCCTTTTTCACAGGGAAACGGACGCTTAGGATTGTGTACACACTCCTCTAAATGTGAATTGTATGCATCCAGTTTTAGGACAGCTGTGCAGCCATGGGGCGCATTGTCACAGGTAATTGACAGTCTACCAAATAAATAGTTTATAACTTTAATAAACTATTTACACATGTTACATTTGTGTGGGCGACTTACCTGGACAACAAGTTGCGCAATATGCGCGGTACTGCTCGTAAATTGGCTGTTGTAAGTGCATTGCGATCGACTGGACATGTGGGCTGGCGTGTAAGCCATTCATTTATACAACCGCGACAAAAGGCATGCTCACACATGACCGCCTAAAAATATAGTTTTTGGCTTGAACGTATAATATGTTTCAGTCGAATTTTGTTGGTGTTGTCAAACCTGCAGTGGATCCTCTAAAACTCCAGAACATATGGGACATGTTAGCTCCTCGTCCACTTCACCTTGAAAGCGATTGACATCGTACCCCATTTTAATATTTACTCAATATAAACCTACATTGAAATTTATTTAATAGAAACAAAAAAAAATTACAAAATCTTTGCTGCGCTTGTGCAGTTTTAGTGTTGGCTAATGCACTCTTTACAAGTGCTAAGTACTGGAAAACACAAAATGCGCACGACAAATCGATGTTTTTTATTAAAATTTGTTTCTTAGTTATCGATAACTTAGACCTTAGTTTTGTTGTAAAATTTAAAAAAATAAAAACTCGGTTTTTCTGAAATTAATTTAAAAAAAAACAAAAAATGGGCTTTACTGAAAAGACAATTTTAATAATAAATTAAACGACATGACTTTCAATATGGTCACGCATTTTTTAAAAATACTTAGGCTATGCCAACATTGGCATAGGTCTAAAAAGATTCGTCAGCTGGTAAAAAAGAACGACCACAACTAAATCTAACTAATAATCAATGCTTATTGATCTAACAGAAAACGTTTACTAACGACAACAAATAAAGCGATATATTGTTCTTTGATATCTCTAAGCGGCGCTAAATTTCGTTACGATCCTTCCAGCCATACTTCTGACGTTGCTGTTTTTCCTTGCTATTCGCATACTTATTGCCATTGGATTTTGTAGTTTTTCTGGGCGCACAATAGCAAGAACGCTGCTGCGAATCCAAAAAAGATTTACAGCCAAGTGTTAACGTGCCTGTAAAAAGCATCTTGGCAGCCGCTTTGCAGCCCTTGGTCATCAAATCGCTTGTAATTGACTTCTCATAGCTCTCACAGTATCTATACAAGCAGCGCTTAAAATCCAAATCGCATAGCTCCTTGTCGGTATTGCAGGTATCATAGCAAATGTCGTGGGCATTGCAGCAAGTCTCCATTTCGGTGGCAGGCAGGTAGTCAGTACTGATTCTTAGGCCGAGTGAACCGCAGCCGTCAGAGGCGGGCGTATAGAACTTATTTTGGACAGCGCGCGGCGCTGCAATTCAAAAATAAACACGTCAGTGTAAAATTCGCCTTTACATAATGAGTAACCATATTTGCGTCAACTGCATACCTGGTCCTCCGCCCTCAGGTGCCGGGCACTCAAACACACAGTTTTCCTCGACGGCTGCATCAAAGACTTCATGGACAGTGCGAAACTTGCGCACAACTGTGATGAAATTTTTGAAAACGTCCCCAAAAATTGCCTCCGCCGCTATGATTGCATCCCGTAGATGAACGATAGTGCTGGATCCATACCCAGAATATGCGTATGTCATAAATGTGAGCAAATAAATAGCCAACTTCATCCAGGAAAAATGCATCCTTTCGTCTATTTATTAATTATGCTTGAATGTCGATCTATAGATGATTGTTTTACGCTCTGTCCGTATTGCGTGTTTACTAATACTACAACAATGATGCAGCTTTCCGGGTATTTAGATGCTGCGCAATCAGCTGTGTCTGCAAATGCTGCGATCAGCTGTTCATTTAAATAATGTTTGACCGCTTTTTATGGCTGGTCACACTGGTGTCATGAATAAAAACAAACTTGCGGCCTTCGCGAAATAAGATATTTAACTTTGTAATAAAATGCTGAATAAAGGGATGCTGACTTTGAACATTAAACGTGCGCTGAGCGTAGTAACAAGAAATTACGTGCGTCAGGTAGCCACTCAGTTACCTACTGGATCCGTAGTCATAAATGATGCAGAGCAACCCGTGCAGTTACCGCCCTATACAGAGGATCAAAAACAACTCATTCTGGATGCTATCAACAAGAACACTGCTGAGCAACTACTAAGGTTTCTTTCTAGCCTGTATAAGTCAGAATGCATACTTTATTAAATTTATTTGTTTTTTTTTGCAGTTACGACATAACAAAGGCTCGCGTTAATAAACTAAAAAATTGGAAGGCACGAAATGGTCCGCTGGCTGAGCTAAGTGACATACTCTATGTGGACGGCTTCGGGCTAAAGGCAGCAACTAAGTTTTACAAGAGTATTTTAGACCCTCAAGCCAGTCGCCAGAGCAGCAATCAAAATCAAAAGGCATCACGCCCAGCACCGTTTATAACACCTTCAATGGATGAGCAGCAGCGTCAAAATATCCAGTCAAGCGTCGGCGTTCGCATTGGTGTGACCAGTGTTAGTTGGGCGCGTCTAGAGTTGCCAGAAACTAAATATTTACCGTGTGTGCTCAGTCACTGGCAACATCACGAGATCAACGACAAAAAACTGCATCTGGGAGAGCTTGTGCGTCGCTGCCTTTACGTGGCGCATCAGATCCCTGAAGCAGACTGCTATGTCTTGGAGAACCCACAAATGGCTCAGGCCAGCAGTAATCCAGGCAGCATTGATCAGCAGAACGTAAACATCCAAAGGGCTCAAGTAACCGCAATGCTGAGTTACGCTCTAAATGCGCGCACAAGCTCCGGCGAAACTAAGACAAATCTTTTCTACCTTCGTCGTTTCCTGACCGCACGTCTTTTTAATCATCTGGTTGGTACAGAGCGCGTGTCCTCGGAGGACACTATTCTTGGCATGATGCGCACGTATTACAATATGGAGGAGCAACCAGTACATGCGGAACAGATCAATTTGTGTAAACAAGTGCAGTTTCCATCTAATTTACGATCTATGTACTCTAAGATGGAGCGACATCAACGTGAACTTCTTGGTCAGGCATTCCTCCTTAACTTGGCATTTGTGCGTCTGGTGCTGTTGCAGGATCCAGCGAGCTTATCGAGCGTGTCGCCAAACTCAAAGAAGCTACCAAGTGATCAGGATGTGGATTAAGAAAAATACATGCTTTTATTGTTTATATCCTAGCTTTTAAATAAAGAGTTGTTTGTGATTTTATACCGTTTTATATTTCACAAAATTAAAAAATTAATTAGTTTTGTTATTTTGGCAACTACGAAATGTATGTAGAGCAAGCTGCGACTAAACAAGTACATTTTCTCGTTTGTTTTGATATGAATTGTTTTGGTATTTACGGTTTGTGGTCACACTGCAGCTTTTAGTTTGATTTCACGTTTCTCGGTGTACGGATGTTTCTGCGCAGTGGTGCTCCACATATTTGTTATAACAAGTTCGTAATTTAAACAACAATTTGTAAATAGATTTAAAATTTGTTTGTGACCTTTAAAGCGCTGCAAAGTGCGTTCAAATTGAAAACAAAATTGCCAGTCAGTGACTCAATTATAATTTATTAGTTAATTTAATTAAGTCAGCTAAAACGAAATTTAGTGTTGTAGTAAATCAAGTGAGTGCGCTGTTTATAACATGTGTGTGTGTGAAAAAAGAGCAGCTTCCCGTTCGCGGCCTACTTATACATGAGTGTATTTACCTATTTATTTATAACATATTTCTTATTCGCGCAGTTTGGCAACTGAAAAGTGAAACTTTTTCGAATGACAGCTGCTATTACACCATGCAGTCAAAGTGAAAGAGAAAACAAAGTGCTCAATAAGCTGCCGAAAGGGAAAAGAGATAGTGGTAAATGTGTACACAGAATAACTGAAAGTGAGAAAATATTTGGATAGTTTTGTAAGCCCACAAAATGAGCGCCACCGCTACAATGCTGCCAATGAGCAACAATAACAACAATAACATCAACAGTAGCAATAACAACAATACCTACAGTTATGCTAACAACAAAAGCATGTACAAATACACAAAGCCAATTATGGATGATTCCATGTTGCAATCCGCCAGTACATCAGCAACCAGCTTCCGCTCGCCTTTGGCCTCACCACAGCTGATCAAGAGCAACAGTTACAGCGGCACAAGTACACAGTTTCCACTGGAAGCCCACAGTAACTGTGACCTGGAAGGCGCCAGAGAGTGTTCTTCAAAGACATCAACCGCCATTATTAAAGCTGTCAATGTGATAGAGGAGAGCAGCGAATGTGATGCCTTTTTAATAAATCCCGTCACCAATATCAACAACACCAGACGAAATAGCAATAGTCGTTACTCCCATCTGCGGCGCAATACCTGCTGGTTGAGAACGCACTCATTTGTGATGCGCAACTGTTACCTCAGCTATTTACTGCCCATTGCTCTCTTCGGGCTGCTGCTTGTCGTCGGCTACTTGACCCGCAATTATGCCAAGGAGCTGTTGTTCTGGATTGAGACGCAGAACGGCTGGCTCGTCTTTGTCATCTACATGGCACTCTTCACACTAGTCAGTTTTCCCATTGTCGTCGGCTATCTTGTGCTGCTGATAACTGCTGGTTACCTGTTCGGCTTTTGGCGAGGCTGGATAACGGTAATGCTGGGTGCAAATGTGGGCATTGCCATTGCACATGCAACGATTCGCAGCTGCCGGCATCGTATTCCAGTGCACAAGTAAGCAGAAAAAAATAATTATTAACGGTACAGGGTTATTATAAAATATTTATTTTAAAATGTTAGTTCATAGATTCGTTTGTGGGCTTGTGTATTATGATAAGAGGCTTAGTGATAAGGCATGCAATGTTTTTGAATTTTTAATGTTGATTGAAATTAGCAAGCATTAAAAACCGATTTAGTTGATGTCTTCATACATTTTTATACAAAAAAGTTGAAAGAAAAACGTCCATTGGTGTTTTTCAACAAAATGTTAGATACTTTAGATACTTTAAATCAAGGATAAGACCAATAATGTATAAAACAATTTTCAGTCCTCTTAATTTTGCAGTTAGTTATTCTGACAAGATTCGTCTCGTATCGAACCTGGCACCAAAGTATTTTCCACAAGCAAATTTCAAAGTAATTGAATAATGTGTTAATTTAACAAATTTAACTTGCAGGTACGCACAAAAAAAAAAAACGCAACGAGACATCATTATGTGGAATTTGTTCATTCTATATACATATGTATGATTGTGTTATCAAAAAAGTAGCATTTTTTATAAAGTATATAAAAGGCATAACAAGTTGTTAGCTTCCTCTGTCTACTTAAACGTTCAATGGTTCAATTGCTTTATCAGTCAATAAAACCACTTTATTAACAGTTATAAATAACTGCTTGTATATAACAACGAATATTATTGTGCTGTATTTTAACATGTGTGGAAACACTGGCAAAATATCAATTAATATCTATAATTATCTTACGGAAAGTCTCTATACCCTGCAAACGTAGGATTGTTAAGAACAATTTAATTGGGAAATACTTATTAATAAATATAAAGTATAAAAAAAGTACATTCTGATTAATCTGTGTAATCTTAGCTACTTTGACATTTGTTAAATGTATAAAGAAAGAACTACTTTGGGCGTGTGCCTTCCCCAAACAATTATCACAAATTAATTTGACAGTTAACCCAAAAGTGACCCAACACGGCCAGAAAACTATCTGCAAATCGAATCGGACATATGAGTAACAAATTAGGCAAGCATCAATTATAGTGAGAGCAGTAAACGTTAATTTTGTTTATTTGGGGTGCTAAACTTGTTTACGGTCTGCCTTCAGCAGTAAGTTGATTGACTGTAATTGAACTGTGATTACCTGTATAAACACACACACATACATACACACATGCATAATTGATTGGTGCAAACGTAATCAAAGCCGAGGGTCTGTTACACATTCAAGCATGACGATTACATTTTCTTGAGGCCGGCCCTTATACTTGTAAAATATAATATTGCCTTGGCTGAGTGGATTTGTAATCGATTTGCATGATGTAAAATTTAAATTAAAACTGGCTTTATGATTTATGGAATAACTAGTTTAGAAAGTGTTTTCAGTTCAAATTAAAATATGAAATTTTGTTAGTTTAATGCTGTTTGCACTAGAGTTTTATATTGTTTAATAAGAAATAATCAGTAGCTTATAGTCTAATAACACAGCCACTGTTTTTTCTACACATCTAAGGGGTCGTTTTATGTTGAATTTTTAAGGGTATTTAAAAAAAAAAAAAGCAATCAAAGGAAATCATTTTTTATTATTACATAGTATTAAGAGATTTCAAGCATTCAACAGAAAACTTTTGTTGTTTGTTTGTTTTTATTGTCTAATTGCTTCATGTCTGCTTGATGCTATTTTCAGATTGATCAAAAATGAGACTGGACGGGCTATACTACGCGTTATATCTGGACCCAAAGCATTTCGCGTGGTGCTTTTTACGCGTCTAACGCCAATACCATTCGGACTGCAGAATGTCATATTTGGGGCAAGTCAAATTTCCCTCTTATATTTTTATTTAAATGAAGCTATAAATCTACAAAGCATTATATTTTCTATTATTCTGCTTAAATTCAGAACATATTTATCTAGGCATTTCTTATAATACAGTTTCTTGAACTTTTTGTATATTGTAAATTGTAATTGTAATTGCCTTGCGCTCTGTTTACAACTTTCAGTTTAATG
Source organism: Scaptomyza hsui (assembly GCA_018152825.1). Classification (NCBI taxonomy): domain Eukaryota; kingdom Metazoa; phylum Arthropoda; class Insecta; order Diptera; family Drosophilidae; genus Scaptomyza; species Scaptomyza hsui. The sequence continues at coordinate 8,819,112 of JAECXO010000307.1, forward strand.
TGTTTTTTTGCGCCTATCAGTCAAGGGATTGACTCTATACCATATATATTCTCGTATGGTCACAACGTTTGTTTGCATTTATATGGGGCTTTTGTGTATTTATTCAGTTATTCACATGTTTGCTTATTTGAATTGCGTATTCAAAAAAGCTTTTTACATACATCAACTTTTAGGAGTTTGTTCAGTTGCACCAACAAACTGTATCTGAGTTAAATTCAACGTCTCAAGTAAGGAAAATTAATAGTACATTAGTCACAATTGCAACGCTCTCATTAGTCACATTTGAAAGCCGTACAGAACAATTGAACTTGAAGTCGTAAAAACGGGTTTTGATGACCGACAAAAGCATATTACTTAAAAAGCAAATAAAAGTAATTCAAAAACATTTCAGGAATAATGTCACAAAAAAATCTCTAGAGCTTTTGCCAACGGTTGATTTGTAAATCAAATCTCCACATGTATTAAAAGGTTTTATTTAGCACTTATGTAGTATTATGCGAATATTCTCGGGATTGTTTTGGCTGAATTTATGTTATTATGTTTATAAGATGAAATAATATATTTGTGTTCCATTTTTTGCCGCCAACTTATTCGCATCAAATGACAACTGCAATCTACAATGTATTTAAAAGTCGACATCATGAATTCATTAGACATCTAAACAATAACACCTTTTGCAAATCGCTAATAAATCTAAGCAACTGTCAGCTGTTTAGCAAAAGCAACCAACAAACGATAAAGCTGCCAACTTTGCAAAACTCTAACAAAACATCGCGGCTCTCAGCTGTTTGACAAAACAACCTTAAAACAGCCAAACGATAAAGCTGCCAACTTTATGGAAACAGCTGTGCCATATTTTTCTTTAAAAGAAGAAGAAAAACTCTTGTTTGTGAAAACTTGTTCTAACAATACGTACTGCTCCGAAATGTAAGTACTGTTGTATTTAATTGTATTTATTCATTAGTTCGATTATATATTTTACAGGGGAAAGCATAGAACGGCTCAACAAGAACTAATTCTTGTACGCTTTATTAAAAACCACCCAGAATTCACAAGTTTACGTGGTAATAGAACCGATGCGGCGATTGCCTGGGACAAATTAACAGACGAGTTGAACGCTGCTGGGCCACCATGTCGAACAGCCCCAGTATGGAGAGGGGTATTTTATTTGAACGTATTTTAATATTGCTATAATACTTGACAATTTCTTCATAGGTGTTAAAGGATTGGAAGCAAAGCATCAAACAAAAAATTAAACAAAGTAAGGTGCCGGTAAAAGTTAGTTCTGTCAGTCCCCTAAAACATTTGTCGCCTTTTGAGGAGTCCATAGCTGAAATTGTCGATGATGACGTTGAAAGTGGTAAAAGAATATCAATAATAAGATAATAACATTTGTGCTATAGAATCATGTATTTTCAGATTCGTTTGAAACCCCTCAAAAAAAAAGAAAGTCAACATATGAAAACGATAACTCAAGCACAACAAACTATGGAACACGGAGCATGCGAAAGGAAACGAATTTAGTGGATCCTCTAATGGCCGATAAAACAAATCTAATGCAAGAGGTGGCTAAGGAGCTGCATGAATTAAACAAAAACTCAACAGCCCACACTGAGGCGATTCTAGAAGTGGGAACTCAAATAAGTGCGCTAATGAAGCAAAATCTAGAGGAGGCTAGACGCCACAACGCGCTACTTCTTAAAGTACTTAGCAAAAAAACATAAATTAATAAACTACCTTAAAACAAACTTTCGTCTTTTAAATTCTGTTAGCTTTTGAAAACTTTTATATTTATTTTAGAATGCGCTGAATGTTTTGAACGATCTGCATTATACCTTAAACTACACAGTTTAACAACTTTTTGCAAAACTCGAATAAATCTTTGTGGCTATGAGCTGTTTAGCAAAACAGCCCTAAATCCACCGAACGAAATCGATAATAAAACATCGCAACTATTAGCTGTTTCGCAAAGCAATCGAAAAACAGCCAAACGATAGACCTGCCAACTTGATGAAAACAGTACTGACTAGTTTTGCCGAGATCGTCATATGTGTAGGAAAACAGTAAATTGCCTATAAAAGAAGAAGAACTCGAGCTAAGGTAGCATTTTATAAAAACACTTCATAGCACGCAGAAATGTAAGTACTGTTTTCATTTTTTTTTTTTTCAATTTATTTTCTTATATTTGAATATTATTTTGATTGTATATTTGTAGGGGAAAGAGAAGAACGATTGAACAAGATGCACTAATTGTGCGTTTTCTTGAAGAATACCCAGGGCTCACAGGCTTACGCACTAATAACATATGTTTTCCGCCGGATTTCTTTGAAAAATTGGTAGATGAATTGAACGCTGCTGGTCCCCCAAGTAAAACATTCGAGCAATGGCGCCACGTATGTTATTTGAATATATTTAAATATCTCGTGACAATCACAATTCACAATCTGTTTATATGTAGGTGTTAGATAATTGGAAATTATCGATCAAAAAGAAAATTCAAGCCGGCCAGGCGACTAAAGGCGGTCCGTTTAAATATCTGACTCCTCATGAGGTGTCCATAGCTTTAACCACCGGTATATATGTTGAAAATGGTAAACAAATAATATTACGAAATAGAAAGAAAAAAAATTAACGGATTCCTTTAATTTCAGATTCATGCAAAGCCTCTCAAAAAAAAAAAAAGTTAACGAATGAAAACGCTAACTCCACGAAAACAAACTATGAAAGACGAAGCAAGCGAAAAGACACGAGTGTAGTGTATTATCCGGACTTTGAAAGTGGTAAATGAATATTAATAATAAGAAAATTTCATTTGTGCCACACAATCATTTTTTTAGATTCATGTACAAGCACTCCAAAAAGAAGAAAGTCATCGGATAAAACCGGAACAGGAAGCCAGCAACAGGACACGAATGAAGTGCATTATGTGGACATTGACAGTGGTAATTAAATAGAATTAATATAAAAATTACATTAGTATAGATATGTGTTTTCAGATTCGTGCGAAGCCACTCCAAAAAAAAGAAAGTCAACGGATCAAAACGCCAACTCTACAACAACAAACTATAAAACACACGGCAAGCGAAAAGAATCGAATGTTGTGTATTCTCCAGGTGCCGATACCACAACTCTAATGAACGAGGTGGCTAAGGAGCTGCATGAATTAAACAAAAACTCAACAGTCAACACTCAGGCGATCCTAGAAATGGGTGCGCTAATGAAGCAAAATCTGGAGGAGACTAGACGCCACAACGCGCTGCTTCTTAAAGTTCTAAGCAACAAAAACAAAAGTTAATAAATAAATAGCTTAATCAAACATTCAGATTTTTAAATTATATCAGTTTTTGTACAGGTACTTGAGTTTTTCTCAGGAAAAAATAAACGTAAAGGTCGTAAAATAATTACGCTTTTGTCTATACTTTTATAATCGCTTTTAAACGATGGTACAGCAATCTCCTTTTTTCGAGAACACTCATATCTTGGCCAGACAAGACAGTTTTGAAGGCCCAAAATACCAGCAGGTAAAAATTCTTAAGCCGACAAAAGTATGTTGCTAAATTGGGATATTCTCTGAATTCGATGGTATGAGAATCCGATGTTTGTATGTTTTTGGGTGCATATTCAGAAACTACCTGCGTTTCATGTTGCGTGCCAAAGTAATTTTAAGTGTGCGACATGTTCTTAGCCGATTTTTACATTAAAACCAAATACTAAATATTTTAGTTGTAATTGATATCTTCAGGCGAAAAGGGAAAGAGCTATTCATTGTGTGAAACAAAATTTATCTTTGACTTTAATTTGCTAATTTTTATATGGCATTTATTTTGTTTGTTTCTATTCTAATATTTACTTATTCATTGCAAACTGTTTGCAGTTTTAATTAAGATTATCACTAATCTCTTTGCCGTTTTCTTTACAGATTAGTTCAATTAAAGCGCGGGATTATCATTTGGCCACATTTCTGGGTCTGCTGCCTGCCCAAACGATAAATGTGTATCTTGGATCCACGCTGCGCTCCATGCATGAAGTGCTCAATGACCACGATACCAAGTTAACGGGCTACATTAGTTTCGTGTTTGAGGTGAGCTTACTTACCCTAATTATAAATAATACATAATGTTTTCCTTGTGCTTAGCTCGTTTATCTATTGTGTAGCTTGTTAGACACATTGCTATAAATTTACTTTTTCTTTTAAGCCAAGACATATTGATTTTTTTGCCCGGCAGTAGGAGTAACTCCTTTGCATTGCGTGATAAATTAAGTTTACAACGTTTCATGGCATTTTACTGCTTGCATTAGGTGCAAGGGCTTTCCTTTTGTTCTCGCCCTGTTGTTAAGCTTTAAATTCTGCTTAAGTTTTAACTGCGCTGAAAATGCAATAAAGCAAGGCCAACTTTTTTGTTCATTGCAATTTCATTATGCTTGTGGTTTGTTTATGTATATAAATAATGCATGTTAAACTATTTTTTTTATCAGCCTGAAAATATGCAATATTTTAAGCAATTTGTAATACATTCGAGTTAGTGCAAAGAAATATTTTCTTTTATTAATTATTAACATTCTTTCTCATAAAATAGGTAATTTGTGGCGTTGCACTCATGTTTTGGGTGGTTCAGAAGGCACGCAAGGAGCTCTCCGAAACACTGCTCACGTCGGACTACAGCAGTGATGGAAAACCCATTGATATTCAAGTGTAGCATACGGAGAACCATCGCTCGCCCTGCCCCCCACTAGCAACCGTTGTTAATGATGATGCAGTCTGTTAATTCGAATAGGAATTGTGTTAATTATTGTATTGACAAATAATTAAATTATTTAGTGTAGTAGTCTAAATGTGGAAAAATTAACCAAATATATAAAGAAACTGTCGCAAACTTTTATAAAAGTTTAACACTTTAACAAAATCGCGAACTCGCTCTCTTTAATGAAAATGCTGTGCCTAAAAAATGTATCTACAATATATATACAACATTATACAACTATATATTTATAAACTTAACATCTAAGTTTTAAGCCTCGCTCAGTGTCATTGAAATGTTAAATGCTCACAGTCTGCACTTAAATTCGAATTGTGCTCCCTAAACTCCGAAACTGTGCTCAATTATACTATTTAACTAATTTTAAGCAATAAATATTTTATAACAATTTTAATTATTACTTTAATGTGATTATTTTATTGTTTGGAATGTCAATCCAGCTGCCAGGTCCTTTTGTTCATATGTTGTTCCAAAACTGTTTCTAGAATATTTTGGGTAAATTCCACATCCTCAAACGTGATGCACATTGGTGGCCAAAAGCTCATTACCCATTCAAGTAGAGATGTATTTAAATAAAAGATACTCGATCACAGTTAGAGGTATAATAATAGTAAAATACATACTTGTCGTTAGGAATACTTGCGAATGAGCATGAGTTAGAGAAGTTCCCGAAAGTGTTTGGATCATGATCATGGTTAAAAATGTTTATATATAAGATCAAGGCGCTTAAAATATGCTCTGGATATTATATTAAAGTATATGACTTGTTAAGACGTATCAGATTGGCAATAGATGGAATCAAACCTTGGGTAAATAATTTTTATTGAATTCAATTGTTTATACCGGGCAAGGGGTACCTCCAACTCGAGTGTGCCGTTAGAGGAATAGTTAAAAGAGGGAGAGCCTAAAGTAAATTTAAAAAAAACTTTATTGATATTCAATATTCAATATTCAATTGTATTTATTCATTAGTTCGATTGTATATTTTACAGGGGAAAGCATTGAACGGCGCAACAAGAATTCTTGCACGCTTTATTAAAAACCACCCAGAATTCACAAGATTACGTGGTAATAGAACCGATGCGGCGATTGCCTGGGACAAATTTAGCAGACGAGTTGAACGCTGCTGGGCCACTATGTAGAACAGCCCAAATATAAGTACTCGAATAAATCTTGGTGGCTATCAGCTGTTTAGCAAAACAGCCGAACGAAATCGCTAATAAAACATCGCAGCTATCAGCTGCTTCGCAAAGCAATCGAAAAACAACCAAACGATAGACCTGCCAACTTGATGAAAACAGTACTGACTAGTTTTGACGAGATCGTCCTTTGTGTAGGAAAATAGTAAATTGCCTATAAAAGAAGAAGAACTCGAGCTAAGGTAGCATTTTATAAAAACACTTCATAGCGCGCAGAAATGTAAGTACTGTTTTTTGTGTTTTTTTTTTTTTTATTTATTTATTTTTTCGATTGTATATTTGTAGGGGAAAGCAAAGAACGATTGAACAAGATTCACTAATTGTGCGGTTTCTTGAAGAATACCCTGAGTTCACAGGCTTACGATTTTCTAGTTATCGCTTTCCGGCGGTTGCTTATGAAAAATTGATAAAAGAGTTGAACGCTGCTGGGCCACCATGTAGAAGATCAAGGGCATGGCTTCACGTATGTTACATATTTGAATATATTTAAATATCGTGACAATTACAATTCACAATCTTTTTATATGTAGTTGTTAGATAATTGGAAATCATCCATCAGAAAGAAAATTCGAGACGGCCAGGCGACTGGAGACGGTCCGTTTACATATCTGACTTCTCATGAGGTGTCCATAGCTATAACAACCGGAATATAAGATAAGAATGGTAAACGAATCCAATAAGAAATAAAAAGAAAAAAAAATTAACAGATTCCTCTAATTTCAGATTCATGCAAAGCCCATGAAAAAAAAGTCATCGGATGAAAACGCAAACTCAATCACAACAAACTATGGAACACGGAGCAAGCGAAAGGAATCGAATTTTGTGTATTCTCCAGTGGCTGATACTACAACTCTAATGAACGAGGTGGCTAAGGAGTTGCATGAATTAAACAAAAACTCAACAGCCCACACTCAGGCGATCCTAGAAATAAGTGCGCTAATGAAGCAAAATTTAGAGGAGACTAGACGCCGCAACGCATTGCTTCTTAAAATACTGAGCAAAAATACTATCAATTAATAAATTACCATAAACCAAATTTTCGTCTTTTAAATTCTATCAGTTTTTGACAACTTTTATATTTGTTTTAGAATGCGCTGAATGTTTTGAACGATCTGTATAATAGCTTAACAACTTTACAACTCTTTGCATAACTCTAATAAAACTTGGTGTCTATCAGCTGTTTAGCAAAACAGCACTAAAACAACCGAACGAAATCGCTAATAAAACATCGCGGCTTTCAGCTGTTTGGCAAAGCAACCGAAAAGCAACCAAACGATAGACCTGCCAACTTGATGAAAACAGTACTGACTAGTTTTGCCGAGATCGTCCTCTGTGTAGGAATACAGTAAATTGCCTATAAAAGAAGAAGAACTCGAGCTGAGGAAACATTTTATAAAAACACTTCATAGCGAGTAAATATGTAAGTACTGTTTTAGGTTTTTTTTTTTTATATATTTGAATATTATTTTGATTCTATATTTGTAGGGTAAAGAGAAGAACGATTGAACAAGATTCACTACTTGTGCGGTTTCTTGAAGAAAACCCTAAGTTCAAAAATTTACGCGCTGGTAGTATGTGTTTTCCGGCGGTTGCCTTTGAAAAATTGATATATGATATGAACGCTGCTGGGCCACCATGTAGAACATCCAAGCAATGGCGCCACGTAAGTTATTTGATTATATTTAAATATATCGTGACAATCACAATTCACAATCTATTTATATGTAGGTGTTAGATAATTGGAAATTATCCATCAAAAAGAAAATTCAAGCCGGCCAGGCGACTAAAGGCGGTCCGTTTACATATCTGACTCCTCATGAGGTGTCCATAGCTATAACAACCGGAATATATGATATGAATGGTAAACGAATACAATTAGAAATAGAATGAAAAAAAATTAACAGATTCCTCTAATTTCAGATTCATGCAAAGCCCCTAAAAAAAAAAGAAAGTCAACGGATGAAAACGCCAACTCTACAACAACAAACTATAATACACAGGGCAAGCGAAAAGAATCGAATGTTGTGTATTCTCCAGGTGCCGATACCACAACTGTAATAAAAGAGGTGGCTAAGGAGCTGCATGAATTAAATAAAAACTCAACAGCCAACACTCAGGCGATCCTAGAAATAAGTGCGCTAATGAAGCAAAATCTGGAGGAGAACTAGACGCCACAACGCGCTGCTTCGTAAAGTTCTAAGCAACAAAAACAAAAGTTAATAAATAAATAGCTTAATCAAACATTCTGGTTTTTACATTATATCAGTTTTTGTACAGGTACTTGAGTTTTTCTCAGGAAAAAATAAACGTAAAGGTCGTAAAATAATTACGCTTTTGTCTATACTTTTATAATCGCTTTTAAACGATGGTACAGCAATCTCCTTTTTTCGAGAACACTCATATCTTGGCCAGACAAGACAGTTTTGAAGGCCCAAAATACCAGCAGGTAAAAATTCTTAAGCCGACAAAAGTATGTTGCTAAACTGGGATATTCTCTGAATTCGATGGTATGAGAATCCGTTGTTTGTATGCTTTTGGGTGCATATACAGAAACTACCTGCGTTTCATGTTGCGTGCCAAAGTAATTTTAAGTGTGCGACATGTTCTTAGCCGATTTTTACATTAAAACCAAATACTAAATATTTTAGTTGTAATTGATATCTTCAGGCGAAAAGGGAAAGAGCTATTCATTGTGTGAAACAAAATTTATCTTTGACTTTAATTTGCTAATTTTTATATGGCATTTATTTTGTTTGTTTCTATTCTAATATTTACTTATTCATTGAGATTATCACTAATCTCTTTGCCGTTTTCTTTACAGATTAGTTCAATTAAAGCGCGGGATTATCATTTGGCCACATTTCTGGGTCTGCTGCCTGCCCAAACGATAAATGTGTATCTTGGATCCACGCTGCGCTCCATGCATGAAGTGCTCAATGACCACGATACCAAGTTAACGGGCTACATTAGTTTCGTGTTTGAGGTGAGCTTACTTACCCTAATTATAAATAATACATAATGTTTTCCTTGTGCTTAGCTCGTTTATCTATTGTGTAGCTTGTTAGACACATTGCTATAAATTTACTTTTTCTTTTAAGCCAAGACATATTGATTTTTTTGCCCGGCAGTAGGAGTAACTCCTTTGCATTGCGTGATAAATTAAGTTTACAACGTTTCATGGCATTTTACTGCTTGCATTAGGTGCAAGGGCTTTCCTTTTGTTCTCGCCCTGTTGTTAAGCTTTAAATTCTGCTTAAGCTTTAACTGCGCTGAAAATGCAATAAAGCAAGGCCAACTTTTTTGTTCATTGCAATTTCTTTTTGCTTGTGGTTTGTTTATGTATATAAATAATGCATGTTAAACTATTTTTTTTTATCAGCCTGAAAATATGCAATATTTTAAGCAATTTGTAATACATTCGAGTTAGTGCAAAGAAATATTTTCTTTTATTAATTATTAACATTCTTTCTCATAAAATAGGTAATTTGTGGCGTTGCACTCATGGTTTGGGTGAACCACCCAAGGCACGCAAGGAGCTCTCCGAAACACTGCTCACGTCGGACTACAGCAGTGATGGAAAACCCATTGATATTCAAGTGTAGCATACGGAGAACCATCGCTCGCCCTGCCCCCCACTAGCAACCGTTGTTAATGATGATGCAGTCTGTTAATTCGAATAGGAATTGTGTTAATTATTGTATTGACAAATAATTAAATTATTTAGTGTAGTAGTCTAAATGTGGAAAAATTAACCAAATATATAAAGAAACTGTCGCAAACTTGTATATAAGTTTAACACTTTAACAAAATCGCGAACTCGCTCTCTTTAATGAAAATGCTGTGCCTAAAAAATGTATCTACAATATATATACAACATTATACAACTATATATTTATAAACTTAACATCTAAGTTTTAAGCCTCGCTCAGTGTCATTGGAATGTTAAATGCTCACAGTCTGCACTTAAATTCGAATTGTGCTCCCTAAACTCCGAAACTGTGCTCAATTATACTATTTAACTAATTTTAAGCAATAAATATTTTATAACAAATTATACTTAATGTGATTATTTTTTTGTGGAATGTCAATAAGTGCCAGGTCCAAAAGCTTTTGTTCCAAAACTGTTTCTAGAATATTTTGGGTAAATTCCACATCCTCAAACGTGATGCACATTGGTGGCCAAAAGCTCATTACCCATTCAAGTAGAGATGTATTTAAATAAAAGATACTCGATCACAGTTATAAGTATAATAATAGTAAAATACATACTTGTCGTTAGGAATACTTGCGAATGAGCATGAGTTAGAGAAGTTCCCGAAAGTGTTTGGATCATGATCATGGTTAAAAATGTTTATATATAAGATCAAGGTGCTTAAAATATGCTGTGGATATTATATTAAAGTATATGACTTGTTAAGATGTATCAGATTGGCAATAGATGGAATCAAACCTTGGGTAAATACTTTTTATTGAATTCCATTGTTTATACCGGGCAAGGGGTACCTCCAACTCGAGTGTGCCGTTAGAGGAATAGTTAAAAAAGGGGGAGAGCCTAAAGTAAATTTAAAAAAACTTAATTGATATTCAATATTTCTTAGGAAAAAATTATTTGCAGTTGTCTATGGAAACCTTAAATAAGGCCGAATTAACTAAATGATTAAAATATTTTATCTAAAAACAAACACCTTTGTAAAATAATTTGTAAAACTAAGCTTGTTTGTGAAAATATGTTCTTACAAAACATATTGCTCCGAAATGTAAGTACAGTTCTATTTTCTTGTATTTATTCCATTGTATATTTTACAGGGGAAAGCATGGAACGGCTCAACAAGAATTAATTCTTGTACGCTTTATTAAAAACCACCCAGTTTACTTGCGGCGATTGCCTGGGACAAATTAGCAGACGAGTTGAACGCTGCTTGGCCACTATGTAGAAAAGCCCAAATATAAGTACTCGAATAAATCTTGGTGGCTATCAGCTGTTTAGCAAAACAGCCCTAAAACCACCAAACGAAATATATAATAAAACATCGCAGCTATCAGCTGCTTCGCAAAGCAACCGAAAAACAACCAAACGATAGACCTGCCAACTTGATGGAAACAGTACTGACTAGTTTTGCCGAGATCGTTCTTTGTGTAGGAAAACAGTAAATTGCCTATAAAAGAAGAAGAACTCGAGCTGAGGAAGCATTATATAAAAACACTTCATAGCGCGCAGAAATGTAAGTACTGTTTTGTGTTTTTTTTTATTTATTTATTTTTTCAATTGTATATTTGTAGGGGAAAGCAAAGAACGATTGAACAAGATTCACTAATTGTGCGGTTTCTTGAAGAATACCCTGAGTTCACAGGCATACGATTTTCTAGTTATCGCTTTCCGACGGTTGCTTATGAAAAATTTATAAAAGAGTTGAACGCTGCTGGGCCACCATGTAGAACATCAAAGGAATGGCGAGACGTATGTTATATAAATATATATTTAAATATCGTGATAGTATTTAACAATCTTTTTATATGTAGGTAATAGGGATGTGGAGAAAATCCATCAGAAAGAGAATTCGAGACGGTCAGGCGACTATTGGCGATCCCTTTAAGTATCTGAGTCCTCATGAGGTGTCCATATTTAAAATCATTGGTATAAATGTTAAAAATGGTAAACGAATAAAATTATGAAATAGAAAGAAAAAAAATTAACAGAATCCTCTAATTTCAGATTCATGCAAAGCCCCTCAAAACAAAAGAATGTCATCGGATGAAATCGCTAACTCTACGACAACTAACTATGAAACACGGAGCAAGCGAAAAGACACGAATGTAGTGTATTATCCGGACTCTGAAAGTGGTAAATGAATATTAATAATAAGAAAATTTCATTTGTGCCACACAATCATTTTTTCAGATTCATGTTCAAGCACTCTAAAACGAAGAAAGTCAACGGATAAAAACGTTCAATCTACAACAAACTATGATACAGAAAGCCAGCAACAGGACACGAATGTAGTGTATTATCTGGACATTGACAGTGGTAATTAAATAGAATTAATATAAAAATTACATTTGTGCTATAGATATGTGCTTTCAGATTCATGCGAATCCACTCAAAATAAAAGAAAGTCAACGGATGAAAGCGTTAACTCTACGACAACTAACTATGGTACACAAGTCAAGCAGAATGAATCGAATGTTGTGTATTCTCCAGTGGCCGACACCACAACTCTAATGAACGAGGTGGCTAAGGAGCTGCACGAATTAAACAAAAACATCCTAGAAATGGGTGCGCTAATGAAGCAAAATATGGAGGAGACTAGACGTCACAACGCACTGCTTCTTCAAATACTTAGCAAAAATACATAACTTAAACAAAAATTTCGTCTTTTAAATTCTATTAGCTTTTGAAAACTTTTATATTTATATTATAATGCGCTGAATGTTTTGAACGATCTGCATAATAGCTTAACAACTTTACAACTTTTTGCATAAACTCTAATAAAAGATGAATCTAAGAAAACCAGATTGCGCATTGCGCAGGTCCGTTAGTTTTTCTCAAGCAAACAGCTGATTTTGTGACGTCACAGTAGACTACAACATTTTTGTGCTGTATGCAATTTGCATGGATATTTTTGTGCAAGTTAGCTCCACAATATCTTTAAATCAAATAACCACCAAGCTTTGCTCATTGCAAAGGGACTTCACAGGCAACGTACCCAAAGCGTTGACTGTGTTAGCAGGGTCAAAAAACAATTTTTTCACACAGCTGCAGTCTACTGTGACGTAGATGCGCAGTAGATTTTTATTTTGACACAGCGAATGCGCAATCTGGTTTTCTTAGATTCATGCTAATAAAACTTAGTGGCTATCAGCTGTTTAGCAAAACAGCCGAACGAAATCGCTAATAAAACATCGCAGCTATCAGCTGCTTCGCAAAGCAATCGAAAACAACCAAACGAAAGACTTGCCAACTTGATGAAAACAGTACTGACTAGTTTTGCCTAGATCGTCCTTTGTGTAGGAAAATAGTAAATTGCCTATAAAAGAAGAAGAACTCGAGCTGAGGAAACATTTTATAAAAACACTTCATAGCGTGTAAATATGTAAGTACTGTTTTGTGTGGTTTTTTTTTTCATTCTTTATATTTGAATATTATTTCGATTATATATTTGTAGGAGAAAACGTAGAACAAATAAACAAGATTCACTACTTGTGCGGTTTCTTGAAGAAAACCCTAAGTTCACAGGTTTACGCGCTGATAATATATGTTTTCCGGCGGTTGCCTTTGAAAAATTGATATATGATTTGAACGCTGCTGGGCCACCATGTAAAACAATCAAGCAATGGCGCCACGTATGTTATTTGAATATATTTAAATATATCGTGACAATCACAATTCACAATCTATTTATATGTAGGTGTTAGATAATTGGAAATTATCCATCAAAAAGAAAATTCAAGCCGGACAGGCGACTAAAGGCGGTCCGTTTACATATCTGACTCCTCATGAGATGTCCATAGCTACAGCCACCGGAATATATGTTAAAAGTGGTAAACGAATTAGAAGAATTAGAAATAGAAAGAAAAAAAGTAACAGATTCCTCTAATTTCAGATTCGTTCGAAGCCTCTGCAAAAAAAAGAAAGTTAATGGTTAAGTTAAAAAAAGCAAACTATGAAACACAGAGCAAGCGAAAAGACACGAATGTAGTGTATTATCCGGACTCTGAAAGTGGTAAATGAATATTAATAATAAGAAAATTACATTTTTGCTACACAATTTTTGTTTTTATTAAGATTCAAGCGAAGCCAATTCAGAAAAAATGAGGTCCACGGATGAATACGATAACACTAGCTCACCAAACTATGATACAGGAAGCCAGCAACAGGACACGAATATAGTGCATTATGTGGACATTGACAGTGGTAATTAAATAGAATTAATATAAAAATTACATTAGTATAGATATGTGTTTTCAGATTCATGCGAAGCAACTCCAAAAAAAAGAAAGTCAACGGATGAAAACGCCAACTCGACGACAACAAACTATAATACACACGGCAAGCGAAAAGAATCGAATGTTGTATATTCTCCAGGTGCCGATACCACAACTCTAATGAACGAGGTGGCTAAGGAGCTGCATGAATTAAACAAAAACTCAACAGTCAACACTCAGGCGATCCTAGAAATGGGTGCGCTAATGAAGCAAAATCTGGAGGAGACTAGACGCCACAACGCGCTGCTTCTTAAAGTTCTAAGCAACAAAAACAAAAGTTAATAAATAAATAGCTTAATCAAACATTCTGGTTTTTACATTATATCAGTTTTTGTACAGGTACTTGAGTTTTTCTCAGAAAAAAATAAACGTAAAGGTCGTAAAATAATTACGCTTTTGTCTATACTTTTATAATCGCTTTTAAACGATGGTACAGCAACTCTTTTTTTTTGAGAACAGGCATCTTTTGGCAAAACAAGACAGTTTTGAAAGCACAAAATAAAAAAAACAGGTAAAAATTCTTAAGCCGACATATGTTGCTAAATTGGGATATTCTCTGAATTCGATAGTATAAGAATCCGTGGTTTGTATGTTTTTGGGTGCATATACAGAAACTACCTGCGTTTCCTGTTGCGTGCCAAAGTAATTTTAAGTGCGCGAACATTGCGAACATTAGCCGATTTTTACATTAAAACCAAATACTAAATATTTTAGTTGTAATTGATATTCTCAGGCGAAAAGGGAAAGAGCTATTCATTGTGTGAAACAAAATTTATCTTTGACTTTAATTTGCTAATTTTTGTATAGCATTCAATTTGTTTGTTTATTTTAGTATTTAGTTACTCATAGCAAACTGTATGCATTTTAATAAAGATTATCACTAATCTCTTTGCCGTTTTCTTTACAGATTAGTTCAATTAAAATTACTTAACTAAAAAATAATAAATAAAACTTAATGTTTATCTTGAGCTTGGCTTGTTTATCTATTGTGTAGCTTGTTAGACAATTGCTATGAATTTACTGTTTCTTTTAAACCAGACAAAGACATATTGGTTTTTTTTGCCCGGCAAAAGGAGTAACTCCTTTGCATTGCGTGATAAATTAAGTTTACAACGTTTCACGGCATTTTACTGCTTGCATTAGGTGCTAGGGCATTCCTTTTGTTCTCGCCGGCTGAAGCTTTAATGGCGCAAAAAATGCAATTAAGCAAGGCCTACTTTTTTGTTAATTTAAATTTCTTTTTCTTGTGGCTCATATACATATGTATATGAATAATGCATGTTAAACTATTTTTTTCATCCGCCTGAAAGTATGCAATATTTTAAGCAATTTGTAATACATTCGAGTTAGTGCAAAGTATTATTTTCTTTTAATAATTATTAACATTTTTTCTCATAAAATAGGTAATTTGTGGCGTTGCACTCATGTTTTGGGTGGTTCAGAAGGCACGCAAGGAGCTCTCCGAAACACTGCTCACGTCGGACTACAGCAGTGAGGGAAAACCCATTGATATTCAAGTGTAGCATACGGAGTTAATGATGATGCAGTCTGTTAATTCGAATAGGAATTGTGTTAATTATTGTATTGACAAATAATTAAATTATTTAGTGTAGTAGACTAAATGTGGAAAAATTAGCCAAACATATAAAGAAACTGTCTCAAACTCTTAGAAAAGTTTAACACTTTAACCAAATCGCGAACTCGCTCTCTTTAATGAAAATGCTGTGCCTAAAAACTATATATTTACAATATATATACAACATTATACAACTATATATTTATAAATTTAACATCTAAGTTTTAAGCCTCGCTCAGTGTCATTGGAATGTTAAATGCTCACAGTCTGCACTTAAATTCGAATTGTGCTCCCAAAACTCCGAAACTGTGCTCAATTATATTATTAAACTAATTTTAAGTAATAAATATTTTATTGCAAATTATGCCTAATGTGATTATTTTCTGTGGAATGTCAATAGTTGCCAAGTCCAAAAGCTTTTGTATCTCTCCAGCTGCGTGGCCTTTTGTTCATATGTTGTTCCAAAACTGTTTCTAGAATATTTAGGGTAAATTCCACATCCTCAAACGTGATGCACATTGGTGGCCAAAAGCTCATTACCTATTCAAGTAGAGATGTATTTAAATAAAAGATACTCGATCACAGTTATAAATATAATAATAGTAAAATACATACTTGTCGTTAGGAATACTTGCGAATGAGCATGAGTTAGAAAAGTTCCCGAAAGTGTTTGGATCATGATCATGTTCAAAAGTGTTTATATATATAAGATCAAGGTGCTTAAAATATGCTGTGGATATTATATTAAAGTATATGACTTGTTAAGATGTATCAGATTCGCAATCAAACCATGGGTAAATAATTTTTAGGAGCTTAAGAATATTTGAGAGTAAAGTCTTTGTTCTTTATTAAGTAGATAAGTGTTGACGTAAGGTTATTCTATAAATGCAAACGTTGTATATGGCAGTCTCATTCTCTAGTTGGGTTTACTAGTTAAATGCCAATTGTAGTATTCAAATTTTCCTGTTTTCTACTTTTGTTTTTCCAATGACTCTGCTATGGCACGACCAAGAACATCCACAGCAAACTTGACATCGGTTTGGTTAATGCACATGGGCGGCTTAATGCGTAGAACCTGTAAAAAGAATTTGGGTACAACATACGATAAGGAGATGCATGAAAGGAAGGAACATACAAGTCGCAGCCAACTTAACAAACAAAACGGCATTGCCAGAACACAAGACAAAAAGATAGCTGCTATGAATAATTAGTACATGCAATTAAGGGGAAACCCAAACGCTAATTTACTCAAGCAAATGAAAATTGAAAGCAGTTGAGGTGCAAAAAACTTAAACAAAAAGCTTGAAGTACTTACATTGCCATGAAGACCACCGCGGCCAAAGAGGACGCCCATGTCCTTGCACGTCTCCCAGATCTCCAGGACATGTGGAGCAGCAAGTGGAGCACGCGTCTCCCGATCATTGACCAGCTCAACGCCAATCATCAAACCTTTGCCGCGCACATCGCCAACCAGCTCAAAGCGCTGCTGCAGCTCCTCCAGGCTCTTGAGGAAGTAGGTGCCCACCTCCAGCGAATTGCGCTGCAGCTGCTCCTCCTCAATGACATCCAGCACGGATATGCCGACGGCACTTGCCATAGGATTACCGCCGTACGTATTAAAATGCAATGCCAAACCCAGCGAGGCAGCAATCTCGGGTGTGGTGACCACAGCGGCCAAGGGGAAACCATTGCCAATGCCCTTCGCCATGGTGACAATGTCCGGTGTGTAATCGTGCGCCTCGAAGCCCCAGAAGTGATCACCAGTGCGTCCAAAGCCCGTCTGCACCTCGTCCGCCACAAAGAGTCCTCCGTTGGCGCGAACCAGGGCAGCTGCCCTCTTCAGGTATCCCTTGGGATATTGCACGGTGCCGCCAACTCCCTGAATGGACTCGGCAAACATGGCTGCAACCTTGCCACGTGGCAGCGAGATACTTGAAATGTCTGCTCCAGCTCATCGTAGTACTTAACGCCCGCCTCGCATTCTCCCGGGGAGCAGCTGCAGCTGCGCGTTGTCTGCACGGGCGAATCCCGGCATGCGGCGCCACCCCAGATGCCCTGATAGGGGTCTGGGTTCATGACATGGACAATGCCATTGTTTATACCCGGCAAGGGGTACCTCCAAGTCGAGTGTGCCGTCAGACCCATGGTATAGGGTGACATGCCGTGATAGGCATTGCGGAAGGTTAAGATATCATGATTGCCCGTATGCAGACGCGCCATCAGCATGGCCAGATCATTCGCTTCCGAGCCAGAGTTGACAAAGCACACGGCCTTTAAATTGCCGGGAAACTTTGCTGTCAAACGCTCGGCATACTCATGAATCTTGGGATGCATATAGATGTTGGTCGTGTGCCACAATTTCGAGGTTTGCTCACTCAAAGCTTGATTTACTTTGCTGTCGGAGGCAAAGAAGTTGAATTCGGAGGAACTTATGAAAAAAAAAGGTGCTGGCTTACGGATGACAATGGCCCACGGAGACGGTAACAATGCCGCCAAACATGTCCAGGTAGCGACGACCCTCGTGGTCATAAAGCCATTGCATGTGCCCGGCATGGATGACCAGCGGTTTCTTGAAGTGCGCCATCAAATTGGGTGTCAGATGGTTCTTGCGTGTCTCCAATATCTGCTCATAGCTGGGACCATTATACGCCGCTGGCCGATGCTCACAAAAAGGCATCTCCGCTTGCAACTGGGACATCACCGCTGGCGCTGCCTTGGAGTGCAAGGTGGAGCTGGAGCTGGAGCGGATCAGCTGAAGTGCTGTGTGTGCTGCAAGAGAACAGTGAGTAAAAGAATAGTTAAAAAAAAGGGAGAACTAAAAATAAACTTAATTAACATTCGATATTTATTAGCAAAAAATTAGTTGCAGTTGATTATGGAAACCTTTAATAATTAATTATAATATTGTATCTAAAAACAAACAACTTTGGAAAATAGTTTGAAAAACTGATTGGGTTGATAAGCAAGCAACATTTTTCACTCAGTTGAAACGTGAGAAGAATTATTTTTTATGGGCTTTGAGATTGTAACGACAATAATTGGAAAACACGTGACTTACAACATATGTACATTAAACAGACTAAGTAGGTTTATTCAATACACTTTCAAGCCTATATAGTAGGTCTCAGATTTGAATAAATGGAATTTGATAAGAATGCAAATTGTATTAAAATGGGCATGCGTCAGAAAAATGAAAGCAAGACTCATTTGTCTACCATGTTGAGTCGCATTTTCCAATCCAATGAACGTAGTATGTGTATAAAGTACGGCTTATATCTTTGTAATAGGATCGCTATTTTGCATATTCAGTGTGAGAGGTGTACAAAAAACTGGTAGAGAAATTACATTTACTTGTTTCTTGTTGTTGTAACGTGAGTAAATTAATTGTTGATCAATGCGTTCATATGCATTTATTTTTATACTATTTGTGGGTGCCACGTTCAGTTTTAAGTTCCTTAAGTAATTGCATTTAATTTAATCAGTAAATTTACATATTTACAAATTAAACGCCTATATTGGGTTCAAAGTTGTGTTTGTGGAATCGTTGAGCATTCAATACTCTTTAACTATCTAAGAAGAGTAGAAACACATTTTTTAAAACATTTGTCTTTAAGAGTCCCCCGGCAACGAATCGTAAAGATACAAAATTTTCCCCACTCAGGTAACAATTTTTAATCATAATTGTCTGATAAGCTCAATGCCCCCCGGACAGGCATCTAATCTATCTCTTATCTCTCCGTAAACAATAACAATAACAACAACAGATGAAGCACCTGCCAAATTATTAGCTCTGGGGCTTATCATTTGTGGGCCACGCGAACCAATAATCTCTATATATTTTCTATAGCAGGGTGTTTGAATGTCCGCATATCACGTTCCGGATTTATGTGCGCAGTTCTTTTGACTTGTGGGGAAGGTCGACAAACATTTCTAACAAATTTGAATTGAAATTAATGCTTTATAAAGCATTAACAGTTGACAAAACTTTTACGGGGTGCCAAGGTAATACCCCGCAATTGTTGAATGAAAGTATTTTGTGCTTCTAATTATATATAATAGATACTCAAATCAACAGCAATTAATACCAGTATTAGGTGAATTAGTCTGAACCGAGGAGTAATCTAAATTAAATATTCATTGATAAGAAGATAGTTGAGCTTATAACCAAACTGCTGATAACAATTGCATTTGACGTCAAAACTAATTATTGCAAAGAATAGCCATTAAATATTATAGCAAAATATAATTTGACACACATAAAGTTACAAAATAACAAAGTAGATTATTCCGCATTTCTGTTTATATTTATTTTATTGTCTTGTCTAGCTTTTTTTTGGGAGGTGATAAAATATTTTCTAAACAACGCGCAAACAACATCTATAAAATTTGAATTTCTTTCTCTTCTTCTTTAACTAAAAATAAATTTATAAACACAAACAATTTAAGATACATATTCACCCAACTTACTTAATAATCTTTTCGACATCATGATTTATATAGTCGTTAGCTTCCTGATCTGTATGCAAATGTTACTTGATTTAAGCGCCACACTTCCTGATTAATTCGTTTCGTTTTGACTTTCTACAATTGTGCTTTGCACTTTTGCGTAGGAACTGTAAAGCACAGTTGAATGACTGCAGCCGATCTCGCACGAATTAAATTAAAACGGACCGCGCGTAACGACGTCGAAACCCCAACTGAACATAGTGGAATATAAATCCAGCGAGCCGGCATCGCTATGGTTCGGTTGTGGAATCGATGGAATGGTAAACAAGCGCGCATCGGCTGGAAATTTGGAGAGAGTGAGAGTGAGAGATTGTCGATGCCTTATCTGCAAAGCTCTCCACAATGTCAAGGCTGTGGTCTCTCATTTTTACAGGTATAAAGACTATCAATTTGAGATAGTGAACAATACTCTCACTTTCAGATCTTTATTATTTAAGTGCACGCATCAAAAAAGCTTCTTCCATTTAGGCGTCGTAAATAAAATAATATCAAGGCATTTTAATGTTTAATAAATAAAATACATTTAAATTTTGTTCTCACTATTTTATTTCATTTTGTTGCTGTGATTGAAAGCACAAACTGCGAACAGAAGTGCACATAAAATTGTTTTCTTTATTGTTATTTTATTTAAATATAGTTTTGTTTTTAACAAAATATATATTTGTATATATATTAATTCTGTTGTGTGTGTGTGTGTGTGTGCTAAAGTTAGCTGTTTAATAATATGTATATTTATTCCCTTGTTAGCTGTTTTAATTCGTTTTGCTTTTTTAACTGCATCTGTGCCTAGTTTTTAGTTTATTTCTTCTTGTTGATATTGCATTTATCAATTATTATTTTTGATCATTTCTATTAACATTTGTATTTGTTATTTATACAACACAATTAAAATATATATATTTGTATATATGTATGCTACACTTTGTTTTAGTATAATTCATTATACATCCATTCATTCAAACAACATCACAAGTCCGCGCTTTGATGCATCAATTGCCGATTTACTCTTCCAGTTCGAATCCTTAACAGCTGCCAGAATTTGACAGTGATTATTTGTATATAAGATATTTTTAAGTGTATTGAAATATAGCGCGATATAAAAAAAAAGGCATTTGGCTGCCAAAAACAAGCGCTAGGTGGCGTCGGATGGTGGCGGTTTATAAATAACAAAACAGAATAATTGAAGCAAAGAAGCACACACAGCATAAACAACAACATTAACAATTGCAACTGCAACCAAAGCGTTGTTTTCCTATTTAAAATCGGTGTATGGATCGGAACTGGGACTTCGGGGCGTTGCTGCAGGCGCTGTCGGCTGCTCCAAATTGGCAGCCATCTGTCGCAGATTATCCACACCAGCCAGCAATTGTCTGTATAGGAATGTTTTTAATCGGTTTTTTTTTTTTTTTTTTTGATGCTGGCAATACTCACCTCAAATTCTGTTCGGCATTGTCGGCGGCACGGAGCAAATCACGCGACAAATTATGCGTTCTGGACGGACGCGATGTGTTGCTGCTGCTGGTGCTATGGCTGCTGCCAGGTGTGATTACAGCTGCTCCCGACACCAGATCGCTGCCACCACGTAGCGCAAAAAGCTCTGCCTATAAGGGAATTTTATATAAAATTAGCAAATTAGACTTTAAAACTTTATTGTTTGCACTTACTTCCAGCTGTGCCACTTGACGCCGCAGCCGCTGTGTGCTTTGTGTTTGAGCGCTGGCCGCCTGCGTCTCACGACGTCGTGCATCCGTCAACGCCAGCAGCTGCTGCTCAAATTCATGTGCCCGACGCGTTTGCACACTAAGCTCGACGCGCGTCTCTTGCAGCTCCCGCTGCAGTTGCTCATTCTGTTGACGCAGTGTGCTGTTGTCGGCCTCCTGTGGCGGCGAGTCTATGGAGTTCGAGGGCAATCCAATGGCCACATCGGCCAGACGCTGGGACGAGTGCAGGATGGGGCCATCGGAGAGAAAGTCGGGCAGCATTTTGCCCGTGGAGCCACTGGCTTCGTTAGATGCCGCTGGCTGCAGCGAGACGCCGGGCACTTGACAAGCTGCGGCCACAACGGCAGGTAGTAACAGAGCACCGACTCCGCCCCACCACCGCCCCCGCCTCCCGCAGCACCGCTACAGCTGGGCGTCTCGGCCGAGCCCAAGGGTGAGCTGGGTGGCGAGCTGAGATGTGCCTCCTGGCACCACGAGTCCGGCAAGTGATCTTGCACAAAGTCGGGCAAAGCGGATGCAGCGCCAGCCACGTTCGACGTGTCCAACGGCAGATCGAGCTTCATCTTGGGTGCCGAGGACAGGACCAAGCGATTGGGACGCAATGCCGGCCGGCGACGGGGCGACGATGCTGGGCACGTTGGCGGCATGTCATAGCTGGAATAGGAGCGCGGCACATAGCGTGAATTGCTCGAAGATGCATGCATGTTGCCGGCAGACGAGGGAAAGATGTCTGTGAAAGAGGAGGGGAGAATGAATGGGGATTCTGGTGCATGTCGCGTATATTCACCTTCATCGGCACGCTCATCGTAGAGGCGACTGTTGCGCACCTGGGCCAGGCCCACATGCTCATAGTCATCGTCGTCCAGGACAACAGCACTGCGTTCCACCTCCAGGCGCAGATCGGGACGCAAACGCGAGCCGGAGCTGGAGCTGGAGCTGGTGATGGTGCTGCCACATGCCGCATACTCGGCCAGACTCGCCTGCGAGTCAAACGAGCTGAAGCGTGGCGAACGTTTCATTTTGGATGCGGCGCTGCCATTCAAATCCGGTTGCATGTGACTCACAGATGCCGATTGTGGCACTTTTGGCCGCGTGCCCGTTGATGTCTGCAGCGAGGATGAGGACGTCGATGTTGATGTTGCTGTTGTTGCATTTGTATTTGTATTACTGTTGCCTGCGTCCAGAGATGTTACTGTGCTGCTGGGCGCTGTTATTGTGCCGCTGCTATTGAGAAAGTGCTTGAACGAAAATGTGGATGTTGCAGCATTCGTTGTCGTTGTCGTTGCTGCTGCTGCTGTTGTTGTTGTTGTTGCTGCAACTGCTGCAGTTGTTGTTGCCCGTATGTTTGTATAATCGCCGCGACTGGTGCCATTTAGCCAGAGATCAGCAACTAAATCGTTAATATTGTTGCCGCGTAGCTTGGCAGCGCCGCTGCCGTCGCCTGTTAGGTGCTGTGGATCCTGTGTTGATGTTGTTGCCGCTGCCGCAGCTGCAGCTGCATCGTCCGTATTGATATTGTTTCCATTGCCATTGGCCATTTAAAACGTCGCCAGCCACCGATTTTTTTTTATTGAATTCTTAAAGCCAGCTGTTTGGTGGCACACTTGCTTGCTGCTGGTGTTCGGTGTTCTTTTGTGTGTACCTTTTTTGTGGCTATATGTGTTGTTTTTCGCTGCAAATTTAGTTAGTCTTGCGTTGCATTTCTCTGCCGACTTTTCACAAGAGTTGTTGTTGTTGCTTAGAGCTGGGCACAAGCGATACTTTACCGTTTGTGTTGCAATCGATATTTAATATTCGCTCTCGATAGTTACCCGGGCTGAAGTATTATTTTAAAAAATACCAATACACATCACACAATAAAATACAAAAAAAATTCAAAGACATAATTAGCGCTAATAACTTACAAAATCATGAAAACTTTATGTTCAGTACTTGAAAACTGTGCAAAACTATCGTACTGACACGTCTCATCTCTAAGAGTCTGCCGTAAAAATACTACAATTTGCGTTGCCAACTACCTTAATTTAATAGCTAGTTGCCCGATACAAATTTTTTTTTTAGGTATTTTGTGGCTTTCGGCATGCGTTCACACTGCTCTCGTGGTTTTTGTTTTGTCTTCGCACTCCTTGCCTATTGCTTCCGAGGAGAACGGCGTTTTCGGGCATAAACGTTGCTAATTGGCGCAATATATGCATAATTAATGCAATAAAAAGCGAAAGGCGAACGTGTACGTTTTATATGTGTAAATAATTTAAAAGTGAACGTAACAGCGAAAAAAAAAACCGACTACGAAATCAATAATCTAAAAACCAATAACAAAATACAGTGCAAGGGCGGCGCAAAGAAAGTGGAAAAGAAAATTCTGCGTAGCAAACAAACCGGTCGGCGCGCAACACACATACACACAAATACAAACATACAAATACAGACGACGAAAACGTCGTCAATATCGTATGCAAAAGACGCATTTTTAACAAAAAAAAAGCAAGTGTACTCGAAAAGCAATAAGAGAAAAACAAATACATACAAATTTCACAGTGTGCTTTCCATTTTTTTGTTGCTGTATTATATATTTGCGCTGACCAAACGAAAAACGCAAAAGGCGGCCGCCATATGCGACTGTTATTGCTGCTGCCGCTGCTGCGGGGGTGACAAAGGTGGTGGAGAGGCAAGAGCTGAAAAGCGACGCGACGCGACGAAACGCAAAACGACGCTCACCTTTCGCGTATTGTAAATTGTTTTTGCAAACAACCATACAGACACACACACACACACATACACCCCTTGCCCGAACACTTGCCCGCTCGCATGCTCGCAGCATCGTGTGTTCCACTTTTAATAGGCATCGCCCCTTTTGCTACTACTATGTACGCTGTCCTGATTTCAATGCACATATGTGTGTAACAAAAAAAAAAGAAAAGAGAGAGGGTCAACCAGTAATGCCTAGGTATTAGTGAGTGATCAGCAGTAGAAGTAGCAGCAGTTAAAACTAAACTCACTCTCTTTAGCTCTGTGTGTGTGTTCGCGTGTGTGCGTGTGTATGTATGTGACTGTGCTAATTTGCATATAATTCATAATAATCAAAGAGCGCATTATTAACAAGAGAAATGCAACGGAGCTGTAACTGCGACGGCAGCAGGCAGGTGAGTTCCAATTAGGACTTTGGCTACACTAAATTGCCCATCCATGCATTCAACCACATCCAACCAACCAACCATCCTTGTGTTTTCATTCCATTTTCTTCCTATTCAAGTTGGCAGCAGCAAAAGCAGCAGCAGCAGCAGCAGCCGCCTGGCCACGGCCCCATTTATTGACTTGTCTACATTTCAGTTCTTCTCTCCTCTCCTCTCAGCCGTCTTTTGCCGTGTCTGTCATTTGCCGTCCCTTTTCTCTCTTCACGCTACGCTTTTGTATACAAATTATGGTGCGCTTTGCTTGCTTGTTGTTCTTGTTTTTACAGTTGTTGTTGTTTTAAGCTTTTATGGCATTGCTGCTGCGTCGTGCATTCCACTCATTTGTTGTTCTTATAGTTGTTGTTGTTGCTACTGGTACATATGGTACATACATACATATATAGTGTAAACGTGATAAATATAGATTTTAATTTGCTTTTACCGCATTCGAAATTGATTTCGGTTTTGGCCCACAGTTAATATTTTGCCCTGCCCTCACGCCCCTTACACCCTCCATCCCCCACAACTAGCTCGTGCGTGCCAAGAAAAGTGAAAATTGAACTTAGTGGGCGGGCAATTGCGGGTGTGAGGTGGAGGCTAAAGGGGGATTTGTTGTTTTTATTATTTCTTTTCACCTGGCGTCTTCTGCAGCTGGGGTAATTCAATTAACATTTAGCCTTAACACTCCAATTGCACTGCTTACCCTTAACCCCCGCACCCCGCACACCTCCCCACACATTGCTGACCCATTTTTTGGTATTTTGTTTTGCTGTTAATTAATATTTGTAATTCTCGTGTTCTTCCTTCCCACCCACTTCAACATGTTCCCCCCTCTCGCACTTTGTGATAAGCAGCAAATTAACAGTTTTATAGCTCATGTAGCTTTTATACACAGTTTCATTATCTCCTTTTTGGATTTGTTATGGCTTTGATCGTGAAAGAGAGAGAGAGGGGTAGAGTGGGTGGAGTGAGTGGTTTTTATATATTTTTACTGTAGTTGCTTTTATTGTGTATGTGTGTGTGTCTGTGTGGGTTGTGCTTACGTGATTAAGTGTCGCATTCAGCAATCAATAGCAGGCAGTAACAACAACAAATACAACAATAACAACGTTCACGGCTTCTTCATTTTTCATTTTCTGTGAATTTTTACTCATGAATGACACTTTTCCAGTTTCCATTTACGGTCTTACCGGTTTTTACTATGCTTTACCAGTGTCTTTCTTGCTTTTCTTAATTGTGTTTCTGTTTCAATGACAGATTTGTAAGCATTTAAAAAGAGATCATTTGTTGGTTATAAAAGACGCTTTGTAGTATAATAAAAATTAGTAAGTGGATTATTATACATTTTGTTGTGCTTTGTTTTAGAGCAGAGATCAATTAGCGTTGTTAACACTTTTTTTTTTTATTATTATGCTAATGAAAACAATTCATTAGTTTAATTATAGTTATTAGAAAAATCGATTCCTTTAAAGCTCTGCAATTAAATATCGAATAGTTAACGTTTAATTTATTTCTAAACATTCCCTTATTCCTTTTGCTGCTTTACAACCTTTTTGTACGCTAATTGCTTAGGACGATTAAATGCTTCGGTATCCGGTTTGTCATTTGCCAATTGCTTAATGCCCTTTTTCTAATTTGCAACATTTTTCATTTTCTTGCCTTCTGTCTATTCCCTTTTCTAAGGATTCCTCTCACATTTCCCATTGATTGTATTGGAATGCAGCTAATTGCCTTTTTTCTCTCTCTCTCTGTTTCTGTTTCTTTATCTATTTTAGCTCTTGACGCTGCCCGCAAATGCGTCGCAAGCATAGACAGTTAGCAGGAGCAGTAGGAGCTGGACAGCGTCAGGATTCAAATGTCGTCGTCGAGCAACGGCGGCATCAATAGTGCCACAAATGGCCGCAGTGGCAGCACTGGCAGCGCCAACATCAATCTCAATCTCAAGGCCAAAACAGGAGCAACAACAACAACAACAACATACAACAACAACAACAACAACAACAACGACACACAAGACTTTGCCCGATCTAAAGACCCAAAGGAGCAACAGCAGCACAGGAAGTGGGATCGGGGTGGTGGCCAAAACGCTGGCCACCCATCGCCGTGACAGTTCGCATGTGGAGAAATCACAATTGCCGGAGCGTCCTCTGAGCTATGGAGCGCCGCAGCAGAGTAAAACGACGGGGCTGAGCAAGGAGCCAAAGGATTGGCATCTGGTCTACTGTGATGGTAAACTGCAGGCGGGCACACTCAACTCGCTGATAATGCATATGGTGCCCACACATGATTACTATCCGGAGCATAGCTATCTGTTTGCGTTCCTGCTCAGCGGTCGCTTGTTTATACGGCCGCATGAGCTGCTGGCCAAGATCTCGGCCTGCTGGGAGCAGCAGCAGCAGCAACAAATGGCAACCGTTGCTGGCTGTGGCGATGTGGTGGATGATGCAGTTGCTCAACCCACATCGCTGACGTTGCACTTGAACTCTGCCTCGCCGCTAACACAGCGCAAGGCAGGCGGAGGCGGAGAGCTGGAACTGGAGCCGAAGCCACAGCAGCGGACATGGACGCAACGTTCGGCACAGCATTGCATACGTTTGCTATCCGAATGGATTGAGATCTTTCCGTATGACTTTCGGGATGAGCGACTGATGCAGCAGGTGCGCATCCTGGCCAGAAAGTGCGTCTACATTGACAACTCGCTGGGCAAGCAGGTCTCTCGCATCCTACAGTTGCTCGTTGCACGTCTCACGGCTCTGGAGCAGTACGAGGAGTTTCTGCAGACGCTCCACAACGAATCGAACGAACAGCAGCTACAAAATCATCATCATCATCACTCACAACAACAACAACAACAACATCATCATTTGCATCTCAATTTGCATAATCCGTTTCAAACGTTTCTGGGCAGCTCACATGCCACATCGAGTGGCAGCAGCAGCAACAACAGCAATGCAACGAATGGCATACCAACGAGTGCGGGCTCAACGAGTGCCGGCTCCGGGTCGGGCAACTCAACGAGTGGCAGCAACTCAGCCTCGAGCACGCCACAGCCGGACGAGGTCTGTGGCATCATGGACATTTGTGGCAGCTGCGAGCATTTGGCCCATCAGCTAACGGCCATCGAATTGGAGCGTCTGTCGCACATTGGGCCCGAGGAGTTTGTGCAGGCATTCGCCAAGGATTATCAGCAGGCCAAGTGCGCCAAGGCCGCCACTGCGGCGGATGGCGGAGTGGGCACGGGAGCGGGAGCGGGATCGGCTGCTGTGAACAGCTCATTGAACGATATGAAAAAGACACGCAATTTGGAATCGTATGTGCAGTGGTTCAATCGGCTTAGCTACTTGACGGCCAGCGAAATTGTTAAGGTGGGTGGAGGGGGGGATTATTGAATGCTTAAAATGATTGGATGGCTGGGCAGGGTTGAATATGATGGGGTTTTTTTTAAAAAAAATAAAATGGAATTTCATAAAAAAGCCATACACAAAATGGGCAAATCAATAAGTTTGTTTTTGGGGAAGGAAAGCTTAAAGAGGATATCAAATAATACATTCACTACATTTCTTGAATATTATTATTATTTTTACAGTATCCGAAGAAGAAGCAACGTGTGCGCATTATTGAATATTGGATTGAGACTGCACGTGAATGCTTCAACATTGGCAACTTTAATAGTCTGATGGCCATAATAGCTGGTCTAAACCTGGCGCCCATAGGCAGACTTAAAAAGACGGTAAGCGTTGTTATTAACTATAAAGAATATTCGAATAATTACTTATTATCAATTTGCAGTGGTCTAAAGTGCAATCGGCAAAATTCTCAGTGCTGGAACATCAAATGGATCCAACATCGAATTTTAACAGTTATCGCTCGACGCTTAAAGCTGCCATGTGGCGCTCCGAGGGTGCCACAGAGGATCGCGAACGCATAATCATTCCATTTTTTAGTTTATTTGTTAAGGATTTATACTTTCTGAACGAAGGCTGCTCGAATCGGTAAGTATTTAAATCCGATTCCTTGAACAACTGATAAAATATTTAACTTTCTATTTGGTTTTTCAGTTTGCCAAACAATCATATCAACTTTGAGAAATGCTCACAGCTCGCCAAACAAGTGATGGAGTTCAACGAATGGAAGAAGGTCGCCTGTCCGTTTGAGAAATTGCCGAATGTTATTGCCTATCTGCAGAACAATGCGGTGCTCAATGAGAATACGCTAGCGATAGCGTCGTTTGAGTGTGAGCCGCCCGAGAATACCGAGGAGAAGGATCGCTATAAAACTGTGAAAGCCGAAACGAAGCAACAATTGCTGCAGCAATTAATGGAACAACAACAACAACAGCAGCAGCATCATCAACATCAGCAATAGTTAACTTTTTGCTGTTTATTATACAGATATATTTAACTTAAGTTAACGCTTAAGCGCTTGCCATGTTTATTTTTTGTAACCTAATTTATACATAAGTCGATTATAAATTGTAAGACGGGGTGAAAATTGATTTAGGCTAAGTTTCGTAATTAGTTCAGAGACAAGGCGCATGCGCTGCTCCTTTATTTTTTAGCCGGCAAATAACTTTTAAAGCTATTTGCTACAACCTAACTCTTTTTTTTATCATTGATTCACATTCAACATTTTTACATGGATACTACTTGATCATGAATTCCATCTTAAGACTGGCATTTCTTTTACTTTACAATCATTCTAATATTTATTTTCCAACACACATTTGCACTAACTTCTATTGACCAACACTGCACAGAGGCGCATGCGCAAAACACGTAAACTTTTTTCTATGAAACGCAAAGCATCTCCAGAATGTTGCCAGTAATTAAATTAATAATTAATTAACTAACATCAAACAAAACATAAGCAAAACGAAATGAATGTATGTACTTAAAGCATTTTATTGCCGCAAACTTATCAATATTTATTTGGTTAAATTTATGTATGTAATATTTTATATTACAGACACGGAGGAAGAGCATATTTATACATAATAATGTCATAATTTATTTTAAACAATTTGACAAACTTGCGTATATGCGCGTTAATTTGTAAGCAAACAGTATTTATATTTATATATTTACACAATTTTATAGCTAAATTAAATCATTTTTAATATTCAATCGGTTTGACGACGCTTTTGTCCTTGAAGCTTCAACAATTATGTATTAGCAATGCAGCATAATTCACAACAACAACAAAAAGTACACCTTGTGGTAGCTACAATGATGCTTATCCTTTTTAAGATCTAATTTTTAATCGAGGTAACAAACAAGTATATACATGTACTTATATTTCAAAGCAAAAATGAATAATAATAGTATGTGTCTGGTATGTCTTTTTGATGCTAATTACTATAATGGGACTAAATTGACAACTAAACCCAACATTAACGAGTTAAAAACACTGCTTTTGAATAAATCAACTGATCAAACACCATTCTCATAATACAATTAACAAAGCGCCTTTTATTATTATTTTTTTTATGTTAGGCGGTATTTTCGAAGCCAAAAGTAACTGTGTATGTCATTTCAATTTTTAAATATACCGTTAGCGCGCAATTGCTGACTGCTACATGACAAAAGCTGTTTGGCGTCACTATCCAATTCGATAAACAGTGTTGGCACACGTAAGAAAATGTGTACCGATAACTCTTTGGCCCCAAACAGCCCCTACACAACAGGCACACACACTCACAAACAAGGTGGCAAATAATCATACAGAAGGAAAAGCGGCATCGGCATTGGCGCTGTGTTTTATACGCGATGCGATTCTGTTGGCGTGCAGACGTCTTCACGGTAAAAACTCAATGAATATCAAACTCGAAATAAGCGCATTAAACTATCTAATTGGAAACAAGAACTAACTACACCAGCGTACCAAATCGAATTTTCATCGCAAACGCAGCTCTGTTTGTGTGTGAATGTGTTTTGACATTGTAAAGTGCACTTGCAATTTCATGTGTGTGTTTGTTTTTGTTAATTACGTAGACGTAAAGGGTGCCGCGGCGGCACCTACATACAGTATACACGAGCACTAGGACAATTGCATTGGAGTCAAGAGTTGCGCCCAATTTGTTGTTGAAGTGCAGCTAAAACAAGAACCTGTTGTTGTTGTTGTGGTATTATTGCCCGGAGTGGGGCACAAACAAAGAGAACACAGCGACAAAAACGGAAAAATCGATTGTGCTCATTTTTGTTTTGGTTCATGTTCATATTGATGCGTTTGCGTTAGTGTGAATGTGAATGTGAGTGTGAGCGTGTGTGTGTGTTTGTGTGTGTTGCGCGAATTGCAACAATAACAAATCAAGACGATAAACCGATAACAGTGTCCCTGACTGCTAGGACGTTGCTGCACATGGCATGACTCATACAAATAAGCAAGAAACATGAAAAATAATCAAAAGTATGCGAAATTGCCCCAAGATTTGGATCTGAGCTTCAATAGCGATTTAGATTTGCTGCCGGACACAGCAGCCGATATCGATGTCGATGAATTCAATTTAAGTGGCTCGCCACCTGCTGGTTTAGTTCTAAACGACGACGACGCCGCTGGCGACGGTGACGACGACGACGACGACGAAGACGACGAAATTGTCATTGCAGCGCAGGTTGTTGGTGGCGGCGACGGCAGCGGCGGTGGCGGGCTGCGTTTGGCCACACGTAAGCAGCGCAAACAGCGCAAGCAGCAATTGGAACAGTTGTACAACAAGAAAAATAAGATCTGCGGACTGGGCAGTGATAGTATAATCGAGGTGAGTCAATCGATAACTATAACTATATTTACCAAGACTGGAAAATCATAAGATCAGTTATTTAGCAGAGTTAAGGGTTTGGGAAAAGGACCTTTGTAATCAACATAAATCTTTTAAACATTGCACATCAGTTTTAAAAAATCTCAGCAACCTAAATATAAATTTAAACGTAGCAAAAGATACAAACAAAAGACAAACAATGAAACCCAAAAAAAAAACCGACAACGTTGCAACTAAGAAAGCAAAAAAAAATCAATACCGCAACAAAGAAAAGAAATACTCAAGCAGCTACAAAAAATGTTCACCTGAACAAACTGCAAAGGCGAAAAGTTCAAAAGTAATGCCTACTATTATCATGCAATTGTTTAAATGGTCGAGCAAACAAAACTGGGTAAACGACTTTGACAATCTGTTAGAGTTGCCAGAGTTTGCCATGTTTAAACTGTGGCTAAAGGAAATCACGTTTAAAGCACTGCTGTTAATGGATTTATGTTGTTGTCAAAGTCATTTTGTGGTCGCGATGGGTCGCCTAATGATGTCTATCTACTTAAATTGTATTTGATAAGCCGAGTGTTTTCCTTTGTGTGGCCATTTTGGCTGCACGACCAGCGTGGCATGTTCTCGGTGGTTTTCATCAGTTGTCAGATTATCTCTTAAGCACGTGCATTGCGAGCATGGGACGGAAATACGTAACTTGGCATGTAATGTCAAGGCAAAGTCTTAAATTTTTTCTTTCAGTGTACAGCTAGGGCACAATAATCAATATTTGTGTGTATCTATGGCCATTAAGTTAAGTCTAGGCTATATAAATAACTAATGGAAAACAGTTTTTTTTTGCGTACTTAATGACAAGGCGTTCACACCTGGTCATTAAATAAATTGTCTACCTTGATACCAGCCATGAAATGAAAATAGTATAGTTCTTTCTGCCCCTTTCCAGCTAAATCAACACGCAGCTCAATCAATAATGCGTCAAGCCCATGTCAATCATAGACGTGGATGAAAATGTAATACATATGTACAATATTTTAAAGTTCAGTTCAATACAACCCCCTTTTCGGTACCAAGTTACGGTCGACCCTGACAACTGAGTCCTGAAAGTCTTCTTCCGACAAGCATGTCAATCTCAATGCAGCTTATTCGCATTTTCCATTGCGTGCTGAGGGCTTACGAAACGTTCCAGAATCTCTGTGCCGAGGATTATGTGCGACAAATAAGCGTATTTGTTTTGTGTATGTGTGTGTGTACGTATGTGTGTGTGTGTGTTTGGCATCTGTGTGCAATTAGCGGTAGTGAATTTATTTTGCATTAAGCCTTATTCCATCCGAATGCCACAGCGCAAATTGTTTGGACTTCAAAGTTTGTTATACGACCATTCGGTCTAATAGCTTCAACGCTTTATTAAGTACATAAGCCTAATGGAAATTTGTATTAAATCACACATTTCCCATTTTTTTTAATTTTTTTGTACATAATAACTGTTTATTTTACTACATAAATGCATGTTTGATAAAAGAGGCATATGCTTGTTTTTTTTTTTATAGCTACACATTATTAAATATTTAAATTACAATTACGAATAACGATTTGAATGCAATCAATAGACAATTCTGCCCCTCTTATAATCCCTCCAACATTTGCTCGTATGTGGACAATTGGGCGCTACAAAAGCTATAAATTATAAATATCACATATAAGTTTTTAATTTTTTAAATTTTCACTGCACTTTTTAGCTCACCATTTGCAAATGCCATGACAGCTAGTATCAAAAACAACGCAATTTTAATCTTCATGGCTTAGTAGCTTGTTTATTTCTCTTTGAGAGCTTGGTTTCAACTGATGCTCAGGTTTGAAAACACGAGATTATATTTGTTTGTTATTTACAAAGAATACAGAATATTTGCTTATCTCTGTCTTTGTCTAGCTACCCTGTGTTATTTTATAGCCTTGGGAGGCGTGTTTTCAAGTAATATTATAAATATAAAATAGTGCCTAAAAGTACGTTTTTTTTAATGAACTTAATATAAAGTCACAGAAAGCTAAGAATATTTAAACGATTGTTGAAATTATTCAAAAGATTCTTTTTAATAATAATGGGAAGCATGATTAGGTTATTAATAGTTAGTTTTATAAATGAATTGAAATACAGGGCATTTAATCTTCGTTCAACTTAGTATTTAAAGATGCTTTTTTTTTTTTTTTATTAATTTTTGTTTTCCTGATTTAATGAAAATATTTTTTTTATTTATTTATTTCTTATCAGCATTGTAAAAAAAAACGACGGGAATTTTTAAAATTTGTTCAATCTAGAAGTTTTCAATCATCATTACGTCGCATGAACAAATTGCTTATCGCTAATTTAGTTAATGAAACATCGCAAATAAATCAATACTTAAACCTAATGCCTATTTAATGAGTTTGATTATAAAAATCCTTGAACTTGATTCAATAAACTGATGGTATAAGTCAATGAAGCTAGTAAAAAATATTTAATTATTTAAAAAGTCTTCTATTGCGTAAGTTTTTCTCTTTTCTTTCTTCTTGGAACCCTTTGAATTTTCTTGGTATTTTATTTTATGTTTTCTTTTAATTTTGTTCAACAAAGCAAATATTTACCGAAATTCTTAACATTTTCTTGCCATTTCCATTGCTCTATTAAAGAGCTTTCCATAATTTGTAAGGTGCTTAGGTTTCCTGTCTCTCTCTGTCTATTTGCCTTCCTCTTCCTCAATAGCCACTTAAAAAAAAGGGGGCGCTTATTCACATCGCTATCGCTACCTTGTCCCTGTTCTCATTCAGTATTTACAGTATGTGTGTGTGTGTACCTGTGTGTGTGTGTGTGTGTGTGTGTAAGCTAACCAATTAATTTATGCTCTGGCCCTCGGCTCAAATGTGGCTCGCATCAAGTGCGGCTCATTATGGAGGCTAAAAAGAGGGAGGGAGAGAGCGGGAGACTTGACTGAATCGGTGCAATCTAACCTACATTTAGGGGCAACGTTGTTTCTGTCGTTGCTGTCCTCGTTGCATGCCGCGTTGCAGCTGCTATCCAAAAACACGCATACGCCCCGTTCAACGCCTGGGCCTGAGCTTCATTTTGGTGGACCAACTGGCCGTTCAACATTGTTGTATGTGTTTTCTACTCTTTTGTTTGCTTATTTTAGTGAACACTAGGCAACAACAAAAACGACTGTCAAGGGGCGTGGCTGGGGCAGCAAGTGCTTTTGTGGTCGTTGCATAGGCGTTGCTGTTGTTGTTGGATTTTGTGACATGCATTAAATAAATGCAGAGAAACGTGCATTTGTTGTACGTACAGCTAAGAAAATTTATCACAAACTGCTCCCCCTGAATTTAAGCGCATTTCATGCTATAATAATATCATAATATAAAGCGCATTATTATGTATATGTGTGTGTGTGTGTGGTTGTAATGAAGACGGACGGACAATGAAATCCCTTTGGGAAAAACACATAAACGTAATATAAATTTATGCAGCTTCTTCTTCAACTCGGTGTTGAACATAATTTGCATAGTTTAAACAATGTTAGATATGAGAATAAACCTGATATTATTATTTGTGTGAATTGTGTGCAATGCGTATTAAAAAGCATATTTTGTTTCAAACACACTTTGAGTGTTATAATTAATCGATTAATAATATTTAGTGACTCGTTAAGACAATTGAATAATATTTCTTAGATATTTCCAATTAAACTATATATTTTTTATGATTTAATTTGTATGTGCAGTAAGTAATCTTTTAACTAAAATTAGATCGCTATGTCTTACCGTTTGGACTGTGCGCTGATAGCAGTCAGTCAGTCAACATGAAAAAAAAATTAATAAGTTAAAAGCCTTTTATTCATATCAACTTTAATAAATAACTAAATATGTACCAAAAATGTTTAATTATGTTAAATATTAAATTATATGCTGGAATTTAAGTGGAAATAGATTTAATGACACCAACTTCTCTGAAATTCCCTCACCGCCTTATCAGCAGCGCAACAAAAGTTGCTTAATTTATTTATTTTTTATATTTTTTTGCTCCCTCTTGTGCGAATATAATTTGCACTTTTAATTGGCCGTACGAAGAAAAAGAAAAATATAAAAAAAGCGAGCATAAAACTATTCGCCCGTCAGTTGGCCAAATTGTTAGCTGGTAACTCGCATCCTGCAGGCGTTGAGCTAAAGTTTGTTCCGCAATTTCATGTTGTATTTTCTCCCAGCTTCTCCCTCTCTCTGCCTCTCCTTTAGCTCCCTCCAGAAAACTCCTCACTGCATGTGCTGCAATTGTTGTCGCAGAATTTTGGTGTTAAAATTTGCATTTTATTCACGGCTTATTATAAAGTTGCCTTTCGCCTTTCTACCGCTTCCAAAAAAGATTTATTTTCGCATGTGCTGTCAAATCTATCACAAGTTTCGCAAAACAAAAAGACCTTTAAGGCAATTCTCACTATATTGTTTTGAATTCAATTTTGTGCACATAAATGCGCATTTATTTTGCAGTTAAATATCTGAGAAAACTATTGAAAACTATCATGTGGAAAAGAAAAGGGTATAACAAATATTTTAAATATAAAGTTAATCGATAAATTGAAAAAAAGTCAATGATAAACATTAATATATTTTTGAACAAAAAGTAATTTTAAATTTTATTTAATAAATTATGGCTTATTTTAAGATGTTTAAACTTTTGTTTTATGTTTAAGTGCTTTTGCTCTTATTTTTTTACTGCAATAAATATATGTATGATTACTGAACAATGAACATTCTTTGTGTGGCAACTATATTAAATACTAACTACCTCCATTCAACTTGCACATCTACTTATAAGTTCATCCGGAAAAAATGCCGCAAATTTTGTGCACAAAAGTTTGGCTCCCAAAATTTAACAAATTGAATTAATTGCGTGCAAAAATTTTGAAGCGCAAAGAGCACAAAAGCCACTAAATGTCGGTTACAGCAACAACAGGAAGAGACATCAAAAAGGAACTAGACCCAAACTCCAACCAACCCCCCCAAAAGTTGTCTACAAATTGTGTGTAAGGGTAGATCATAAAAAAAATGACAACGGTCGAACGATAATACCCTGTAAAGGAAAATTTAAGTGATGTTTCAAAAAAATTGTAGGAAATATTCCCTTTGAAGTTCCTCTTAGTTTCGAGGGTATAATAGCGGAAGGAGGAAAGCGCTTGCAAACAATTTGCTGAACATTTTGAATGAAATCAAAGTTCAAAGGGAAAGGCGAGAGGCGAGAGTAGCAGCTATAGAATGCACCCTGCGAAGTCTTGGAATGTTCAGGATATATGTATAAAGGACTTAACTACTGTACAACTGTATGCCATGAATGCGACATGACTTCTATTGTATGTACAACATACGTTGTAATGCCAGCTTATAATATAATTACCATCATGGCAATGTTCATTATCATCAACATAATGAATGAATGAAGGCAAAGTCTTCGAAATAATTTCATATCCGTTTGATTTTCGCAAAATGCACAACGACAACAGCAACAGTCAACGGCAGCTGCCATGTCAACAGCAGCAGCAGCAGTTATGAAGGAACAGGAACAAGTTTACGGTGTGTGTGAATCATCAGGATAGTTGCTGCTGGTAGTAGATGACTATGAGAGTGCTCTATGAGGCATCATAAACAATACAATCAACAGGAAGTGAGCACAACGAGCTGACAGCATGGCAGCACAGGAGCCAAAAGGCAAAAACTTCCGCTTCTGCTTGCCTTGATAATAGTCGGTTCTAGAGAAAAAAAAGAAAGAAGGACTAAGCTTGGCAGCAGGATTTTTGACGTTGCCTTTCGCCTTGTAAACATGCAAAAATTGTCAATTGAAAAGCAGCAGCAGCAGCAACCCGAGAAACCAAAAGGAGCAAAAGCAGCGGCAGCACCAAATTCATATAACGATGTGGCAAAGAGCAGGCAACCATATAACAACAAACAACAACGACAACGGCAACATACAACAATAGTGGCAAATCTGTGCTAAAAGAACCCAAGGGAACGTAGCCCATTTCTAGGCAGCGTGGGCTTATTTTTCTTTTTCCCTTAATGCTTTGTAGCGTTTTTTTCTGGGTTCTCTATACCTCTTAAGCTATCAAAAAGAGGTATGTACGTTTTTAAATTGATTAAGATATTGAACTGTTTGATGTCATATGTTTAAGATAAATAAACTGTAAGATACGAATAACAAAACTATTTAAAAAATATATTAAGTCTACATATCCTTTCTATTGTTCCTCAATGGGTGTCCAATATTTGTATGGAAATATCATTCCACATAACCTTTATACACATGCAGGATATCTTTAGCTTCAGCTTTTTAACTCACACATATTGTTTTTTTTTCTTCTGTTTTGTTTTCCTACATGCCTACATATGTGTTCTGTTTTTTATTGGTTTGATTCTTTTTGAAGCACCCCAAAATTTAATTCCCCAACGCTTTTTTTCCAAGGTATCGAAAGGAGGAAGCAAAAAATGTGTTGCATACTTAAAAGCGCACAGGCAGGAAATGTAAACTTGTAGTACATTTTGTAAAAAAATGTTTGGACATGTTACAAAAAAAAAAAATGCGCCTCATTTACACGTATTAAATATACAAAGGCTAATAAATATGCGTTTTTATAAAAAGCACTCTGAATTACCATTTGCAAACCGGTAAAAAAAAATATATTCCGTTAATTATATTGATACTATTATGCTTGATATATTTGTTGTGAGTTTATAGCAAATATTTGTATGTTTCATATTGAATATATATTTTTTGTAGAAAAGTTGTTGTGATGGCATTTTTTTTGCAAGAATTTTTAACATGAATTTGAATGGTTAAAATCATAACTGCACAAACCAAAAAAAAATGGACTCCTTGCTTTCATGCGAACTCTCAACCAAGATGGAATTTATTTGTGATTTTATTTTACTTTTATTCTGTGTCTACAAAGTGACAATCTGCCACGCCCACTTAGCAAATTGTTGGGACATTTGCAGCGAGCAGTAAAGACAGCCAGCAGCCGAGTAAGAGTGTCGGCATCGTTGAGGAAACAGCTGCAAGTGTCACTTGGCATTTTCACAGTTTTTCTTCTTCTTGCCCTGACAGTTTTAATGACAAGTCCTAAGGGCGGGCGGGCAGGCGGTAAAGAAAGCGGAGTCGAAAAGCCAGCATTGATTGTCCAGC
Source organism: Scaptomyza hsui (assembly GCA_018152825.1). Taxonomy (NCBI): domain Eukaryota; kingdom Metazoa; phylum Arthropoda; class Insecta; order Diptera; family Drosophilidae; genus Scaptomyza; species Scaptomyza hsui. The sequence continues at coordinate 8,857,973 of JAECXO010000307.1, forward strand.
AGGGAAAAACGAGAAGAGGAAAATACATAATATATTTTTCACATGGCAGCGCAATTTTCATACATTTATGCAATGTCAAACGAGAAGCGATAGACAAGTAAGCAGTAAGTGGAGTCTAAGGAAGCATGTGGCAGCCACATTGTTATGACATGGCTGCAAAATTTACTTTGATTGACATTATGTTTGAGAAATGCCATGTCACAAGTTAATGGAAAATTAATAGTTGCCAAGTAATACTGTGCCACGAAAATTGAATTCAACCAAGTGCTGTAATAGTTGAAAAATGGCTAAAACTGTCGCCTTATAGCCGTAGTTGATGTCATGCTGTCGATTTAACATTCCTTCGCAGGGACATTAACAACCACGTTGATTTTTTTTTTGTTGTTCTTTTGTTTGTTTCCGCTGACGCGTTAAGAGGATTATGCACTTTACCCAGGAGAAGCGATGCCTGCCTGTCTTCCACTCTTCCTATCGGGCGAGCACGCTGAACAAATCCTACAAAATGACGCGTTAAGTCTTATAAAACATCGCCAACTAATTTAAATGCCATTGAAAGTGGCCCGTGGCGGTAACAGGCTTTTGTAACCATGACAAAATACTCTCGCACACAAAGTTACACACAGAGCGAGAGTGCAGAGGGGACATTTATCACGCCTGCTTTAAACTCTGCAGTGCAGAAAAACGCAGAATGTTTTTGTGCAAACTATGAGCAAAGAGAAAAAAAAAGGAAAGAGAGAAGTGGGTCAGTTTTGCCAGCGGGTAAAAAACATTTCATGCTAAATTTGTCAAGCTTTCAAATTTGGGGCTTTCAAGTGAATGTTACATTTTGTTGCTGCTGTCACAAATGCGTTAAGCTAGATTATGTTTAACAAAAAAACGTTGCTTTAAAAGGTTTGCGGAAGAGTAATTTCAGCTTTTGGGTTAAAAAACTAGTTGGTTTTTTTTCGGTTAAATTGCATCACATAGAAAGAAGTAAAATGAGTTTTTGCTTCCATTGAAAATCCTTTTTCAACTCTAAAAAAAATTGTTGCCATGACCAAATTCAAGTATTATTATTACAATGAATACTGCCACGTGGGCTTTTATTGAAAGTGTCACACAATATAAGCTCGCCAGGATAAAAGAGGACGAAACAGGAGTGACAGCTGTCATTTCAACTGACATTTCGTGTAACCAAAAGAAGTCGTACATTGACGTGTTACATATTAAATGCGTAGTAAAAATTATAATCCACTAAATTCTAACAGCTGTGTACCATGGCGTATACTTAACGCCGAACTTGCCATTGGCATTGTTAGCACTTAGAAATAAGTGACATTTGTGCTCAGGCGCATAACCATTCTCAATACAATTTCATACTCAATAGAGTTGCCTTCTGGCCAGCAGCATGGCGTCCATTTCTAACCTAAACTTGGCATTTTATTGTGGTCAAAATGTCGTCCATAATTTGACGCACTTAACGTTCTCCCTCTGCACTTAAGTAGCCTAAGTATTTATCGCATTCTCTAGGGGCAATTACCAAATGGTCCAAACTACAATCAAATGAATTTATAATGGTGTATTAAGGCTTCGATTATCCTTGTGGGCCAATTAGGAGTGAAAGGTGTTGAGCTCAGGTTGATTTTGATATCATTATTAAGCTTTAAGTTAGTTGCAATAATAGCTGCAACTTAACCTTTTTGTAACTTTTCAAATTTGTAGTCAAAACAATAATAAATATACAATTTTCAATAAATTTTCTTTTTCTATTGTAAACAAATAACTGCTCTTGCAGTAATTGCTTTTTTCAAAGGTTTCAAATCCATATTTGTTGTGTTTGTTGATTGGGCAAAAATCTCGGAAAGTGAAGCATAAATATTTTATGAGACCAAAGATTGCAATGTTTGTTGTTTGTTGTCAGCAATTGTGTCCCACAGGGCACAGGGCCAACACCAATTCGAACCAATCGATGTTAGCCATTGCCATAACTCATACAATTGCTACTAACTGCTAACTGATTGCGTGCTCGACTAGATGATACTTAAAACTGATTAAATATACACATTAAATTCTATATTTCTTTCTAGAAGTCTCTGCAATATCTTTCTTCTTTTTCTTTCCTACTACAATAAAAGACACATCTTCTTATTCCATTTTAGTACAGGGTATAAAAAATGGGCAAATAGGATAATAAAATTTACAGCAAAATGGATTTTCTATGATTTTCTAAAAGAGTGGGAAAGAAAACCAGAAAAGAGAACGAGACTGAGAGAGGGAGCAGTAAATGAAATGAGGCCAAATCAGAAGTTTTAGTTTGTTAGTTTTCTGCTGTTGTTGTTGTTGCTTTCAGCTTGCTGCAAGTTGATTGTGTTTGCAATGTTGATGTGCCTGCTGCACCTTTGTTTGTTTGATTGTTTGTTCTTCTGAGCTGTTCGAGCTGTGACATAAATTAATTAAAAACTGTTCAACTTGCAGTCGCTTTATGTGTTCCTCTTCTCTCCTCGTACTTAAACACAATGTGCGCATTAAATGACACACGCAGTCGTTCCGGCCCCCATTTTCAGTTTCATTCAACGCATTGTGTGCGACTGTCAAGGATTTCCCTTTTATACTTTTGGGTTTACTACCCTTCGTCAGTTTTTGTTCAACGGCACACATTTCATTTCCCATAATGTGATAAAAGGACAACAAAAACATACACACACACACACGCACACAAAGTTATATATTGTTTTAATTGATTGACGAACTTGCCAATAGCTTGAATCACATTGTGTGTTATCAAGCATTATATGAATACACATTGCTCATACGCCTCGTTTTCTACAGCTGCAGTTTGCATTTCAATAACGCATTATCAAATTAATTTTATACGCATTTCACGCTTCGTTGTTTGTAAGCGTTGATAATTCCACTTGTATCTAGTTGATCAAGCAAATGGCCCAAAGCGCTGTGAACTATTATTGCTTTATGTGCTTTTGGCCAGCAAATTTTGTGCCCGAAAATTATTCAATTTGTTATTAATTGCTAGTTTGAGTCTATAAATTATTAATGAGTTGCGGATAATGAAATTTATTGTTTAAATATGATAATTGCTTGTGGCATTAAATCGAATTAATAAGTTGGATTTCGAAAATTTGGGGAAGGGAAATATTTAGTAGCAGCATGTAGAAAAATAAAATGAAATATTCTACAATTTGTTTGAGAGTGTCATATTGAATGAAAAGTGGAAGTGGAACACTGAAAACACTTAAGGACGAAGAAAGATACAAATACTAAGTATTAGTTAAAGTTAGTTGAGCTTAAGAATAAAAGTCTTTAATGTCTAACTTAAATAAAGTTTTAAGTATACTTAACTTTTATTTACTCGCTCGAACGTTCTTCTTTGATTTGGCTAAGTGCTTTTACTCTTGTATTTCTTATTGCATCTTTCCGCTTCAGTTCAATTATACTTTTAAATCGCATCATGAGTGGCACTGTCAGTCAGAGAAAATCCAGCGATTTTAGAAATATTTCTCATGTTTTCCACATCAGAGGCAGCAGCCATGTTGCAATCTTTATTTGAAATGTTGCAAGTCAAAGAAATGAAATAAATATTTGCAGTGTGTTGTGACTTTGACGACGTCAACGACGGCGACGACGAAGACGATGAGAAGAATGTTGGCAACCCTTAAGTCCCTTATATAAATATTAAGCTTGCACATCCAATAGAAAATCCCATCAAAAAATGTAGAAAAAAAAAAAAAATGATGGCATGTCAAACATAAAAGTCCAAGCAGCTCACAACAAAAATGGGTTTTACTGTTGTTGTTGACCTTAACAATGGGCTGGCAACTCTGGCACAGGCTGCCCTACATGGATTAGCCGAAACTTACGACTCGGTTTTACTGCCTGGAGACGAAGTGAGTGCTTTTTAAAAAAGAATGAAATAAAACCAGTTCAGCAGAGTACCAGAGTTGTGGCCTGTGGTAAAGGAAAAGCCCCTGCCTATCTCATTCAGTCGGTATGTTGCCAACCCTCTTTTATCCGCCTCTCTCAGGTACCATTATTTGCTGTTGGTGACACACACAAAAGGCACAAAAATGCTGCACTTCCTCAGATAATTTTTCAGTGTGCAAAACTTCGCATGTTTCGCCCTTATCAAAAACCAAACCAACAAAACCCACAAAAACGCACTAGAGATGAACCTTTTGTCGTGACTCCAACGTGTCATGATTTTTATGAAAATTGCCCAGACAAACATCGGTTATGGTTTACACTTTAATTAGTTTTCAATTACGTACTAACACAATTTTTTGTTGGTTCTTAAATGAATTGTGGTTCAGTATGTTTGGCCTTAAAATTCTCAACCTGTTCTAGCACATGTCGCTTCAACATGCACAAGCCACAAACATATGTGTGTGCGAGAAATTTGGTTGTGATGATGATAGTTGGGGCTAGTACGGAATATAGTTATGACCACAAACTACAAGAGTGGCAACAAAACGATGCTACAGAGGAAAAACGATTTGAAACACACACACAAAAAAAAAAAGCAATACAGTGAAACAACATTGCGAGAGACTGAATTCCGATTAGAAACAAGGCAACGGGGCTGCTGCCTGCAAAACTGCAAAACAATTAAAATGGAGCGACCGGCGATGGACTTTGTGTGGTTAGAGCCAGCAACAGGCAGGCAGGCAGGCAGGCAGTCAGGGGAGGGGGTAACAACATATGCATACTCTCCCTTCCCCCCGCACCAACCCACCTATAAAACAGAAAAACCCCAAGCAAAACCACAGCACAATTTTTACCCTGTCACAGCAGTTTTCAAAGCATCCCCCTGTCTCTTCCCCCCTCTATCGCATGTGTTGCTCTGTCTGGCAGAAGCTTTGCTTATGTCAATATGAGAATATGTGTATTGTCTCTCATACCTCTTTCTCACTCCCCTTGCGTGTGTGTGTGTGTGTGTGTGTGCCTTATCAGCTGGAGCCAAGCCCACGTAAATTCCATCGACTAACGAAATTTTATTGATGCGCAACTTGACGAAAGATGACAGCGAATATACATTCATACATTTGCACAAACATATGAATATGGAATGTCAATATGAGGTGTGTGTGTGTGTAGGTGTGTGTGTTGATGTTCTGCGGAAATTGTCATATGTTTGTGGCTCAAAATATTTTGTCAGATAATATGCGTTAGAAAACAAGCAGCTATTCTAATGGAAATATTAGAAATTAAAGCTCTTTACTCAATTGCAGATACAAGATATTTTTTAGCCACGCGTTGTTCCTTAAGTTACAGATTTGAGATCTTCAATCTGTCTAGAACTTATAAACCGATTAAAGTATACCAAAGATTTAGAAAATGGCGAAACCAAGCATTAAATATTCCACTCAAACTTTCTTATTGGCATATTCTCTACTTTAATGCTGTTGCTCAAGCTCTAAAATATATCTCAGCTGTATTTTTTTAGTTTGCGTCCAATCAAAGCTTCAAACGAAAGTTTTAAGCTGCCGCCAGCCAATAACAAAAATAAAATTATAAATAAACAACTGTGTATATATTCTTAATATACCATAGAAGTATTTAATTTTTTTATTTGAACATTTTTTGGCTACAACAACGAAAATCCAATAAATTTATAAACACAAAAAAGATTTAAAAATAATTTTTTATTTTATAAGAACACCTTAGATAAAGGGTATTCAATAGTCAAACTTTCAGCTACTTTTCTTAGACTCCTTTTTGTATTCAACTTCTTTTTTTTTTTGGTGCTGCAACAAAAGTTTTCCAATTTAGATTTATAAACCAACATAACGAGTGAAGTAGCAGAAATAATAGTAAAAAAGCCATGGACAAAATAAACTTGTTAAAGCTGCAACGTCTGCTAAATAATACGGAAAATGTGTACAAAATGTAAATATGTATCCTTTGACCGCAGAAAACAAGCCGCTTAGGTGCCTGCCACATGCAATTTACAAACAATTTGAGTTCACGTGTTGCAAAAATTGTTAATCTAGTCGACACACGCAGCAGTTGCAGATGCATTTTAAATTCCATCGAGTGTTCATAAATGCCAGAGATATACAATAAATAAGTACATGCATATGTATGCAAAGAGGAGTGTTTGGCCATGCCGGTCGCAACTTCAACCTTGCTAAAATGTAGTCAAATATTTTGTGCAAAGTTCGCCCACACGCTGTGAATCTAGCTGGCCACGAACTGTTGCCTGGCTGCTTGCCTCTGGTTTCTAACCAAATTTGTATCTGTTTCCAGACTGCGTGCGGTATGCCGCTGACAGACATTAGCAGAGCTTATGTATCTTCTCTCCAGCCAGCCCCATAAAGTAATGCATGCGAAAATTGCAAAAACTGCAAGTTAAAAGTGGAATTTTCCGACAACTATGTGAAGGTGTCCGTGTCTGTCTGCCAGCCACTGTCAATGTGTGTGTGTGTGTGTGTGTGTCTGCGTTGGATCTGACAGTTATGTAGATACTGGCATCAGTTATTTTCATAAACTCGCCATCTCGACTGTTGCTTTTGCACGTTGCTCTATGTACATTGTACATATCTCTGGACAGGAGCCAGTTTATATTTGAGATAAGCAACGACAAAATGCAATTTAAGTTATACATTTTGCAGTTTATTGTATTACGTTGCAATTACAATTAGTTTCAGGCGCAGCTGCAACAAGCTGCACTTTGCTCTTTAGCTTAAGTAAAAAGTTGTTGCATACTCTTAGGCAAATATGTAAATACTTTAAAGCTAACGACTTTTGTTCTCAACTGCCATAAAAATTATATAGAACACAGTATTTGCTAAATTCAATTAAGTTATACTTTTGAAATGTTTGAAATTGTTTGTTTTTTATTTAATCTGACTTGATTATATTTGTAAACTTTGAATTTTACTGTCACAGAAACTTTTTAAATGAATCTGTTGCTTTTCCCAGTTGCTAAACTAACAATATTTATTTTATCAGTTGCATTTCTGGTTTGAGTTTAAGTTATTTAAGCCTTGTTATTTTCAGTCGATTATCTTTTATTGTTTACCTTCTGCATTTTATTAACGCAATGTCTGTTTCAAATTTAATATCATTGCACCTTTTATAAACCTGTGCGTGATGGCCACCTCTAAACTCCAGACACATATCATAGATTTAACATCTGCACTTGCCCATATTGTTTGTCACTTAAGCCACTTCAAATCCTCTTCACTCCCTATTCGCTGTGACCATTCCGGCGAAAACCTCAATGCGCTGCGGTTTGGCACTCCAAACCAGAGGGGGCAGGCTGTAGGTATCACCACCCGACCCAACCGACCCAACCGACCCAATGCCTACAAGCACCGAGTTCTCAATGACACTCAAATTCCAATAAATAACTTATGTAACGGCAACTGCGACGACTGTCAAATTGTGAGGGTGCAAGTGGCAGCCAACGTGGCGTATGAGTGCTGTGGCTACCGTCCCGAAAACTAACTGCAATGGTGTTGGAATGTTACCTGATTCACCTGCTGACGGTCATTTTAGCTAGAGATGAGCGCGAAGCGAGTAAAAATGTTCTTAAAAACCTTAAAACTTGATTTCGAAACGCAGTTTCAGTCACTTTATTAAAAGCCAATGTTTTACATTGAAATACAACTAAAATTCATTTTACCATGGCAACATTTAACAATGTTAGTCAACTGAAAACTGTATCTGTCTGTGATATGCTTTAAACACGAGTTTACATTTCACATAAATAATATTTGCTTTCATATGGAAAATAATAGACTGTCATTTCATAAATGTAGCACTATTTACAATTCGCTTGCAGGCGTAAACATGTCCAAAAACTGAGTTCATTAAATGCATTTTGCATGTCAAACAACATTGTGATATTTATGTTGTTCATTAAATGCATGTGTTCAAAATAGACTAGAGCTATTTTTTCTCTTCTAATGAATAGTTTTTGTTAGAAATAAATGAAAATGTATTTTAATTATAGAATCTAGAATGTAGCAATCTTTTGATATAAATAGAGCTGTAATTAAAATCGCATTTACCACATTTATTTAAACAGAAGCACCTTAATTGAATTCTTATAGCCTTATTTCACGACATTTACACACATCCCTAACTCTTCTGCACTCCTTCCTCTGCATTCGCTTGCAATTAAATTGTCTCAATATTTCGTTGCGTCCCATTTCGCTCGCTGCCTTCAAATTGAAAGGTGTTTCCAGTTTGTGGCAATGAGTGTGGGTAGAGGAAACATTATTTTCATTTCTGATATTGTTGTTGTTGCTTTTTGCATGTTTGTCGCTGTCACCGCAGAAATATACAAGGTACATTTTGGGTATGGCATCTGTACCTGAATACATCTTTTGAGCAGTGTTGCGGTTGTGTTACCTCTCACACATTCACTATTTGTGTACAATGTGGCTTTATTATCAGTTGGTTAGCTTTATTTGCAAGTGTGCTTAACTAAATTAATGAGAGAAATAGCTAAATGTTTAATAAATTAAGACATTTATTAATTCAAAGAGAAAATATTTGGCTTAATTAAGGAATTCTGCAAAGCCCAACTATCGTTCAGAATCAGTTCCATTGAACCATTCACTCAACTGAACGAATGAAAAATGTTCCTGATTGTAGTTTATCTAGTTCGTTTGATTATGTTTGTCTCTTGAGCGAACTTTAGAACTGAACGCACTCAAGAATTGAACAAGTTGAACGAAAGAAAAATGATCCTTATTGTAGGGTATCTAGTTCGTTTTATTGTTTTGGTCTTTTGAGCGAACTTTAGAACTAGACGCACTCAAGAATTGAACAAGTTGAATAACTAATTAGTTCAATCAGCACAAAATGAACTAGTGAACTAATATATTCAATTGAACTACAAGTCTCAATCCTCTCCTTTTTTCATCATAATTTCTCTTTTTCATACACTTTGTTTCATATTTCTCTTCACTTTGCACTGCTAACTAATTTTATTACTTCTTCGTTGCAAAGCAGATTTTTTTCTCTTCTTTTCTCTTAGCCCTTTTCCTTTACTGCCCCTTCCTTAGTCTAGTGTTAATCAACTTATTTATGTGCAGACGACATGTTGGCAATTTAACGACCATTATCAGTGGCCAACAGTCCAGTCGTTGAGGGCGCGGTCATTTAGCCAAGTCAACGCACTCTCTGTATGTATATGAGTGTAAGTGTATGTGTTTTGTGTGTATTTAGTTTTGGTTAGAGTACATTGGGTTTTACTTCAAAATTAAAGTTATACTTTTGGACGTTTTCATCAAAAGTTGCATATCTCAAGAATGAGTTCAAGCGTAGTATCGGCAGTCAGTATACAGCAGTTGCCACTGCCAGATACAACAAATTTGTTGCGCAATCGTAGGGCAAGCAGTCGTGTGAGCAATCACATTGTTTTAGTTGAGACGACAAAAGCTCAGGATGAAAATGAAGAAGATGAAGATGAAGACGAAGAGACTGCAAGAGAAAATAGCGAGGAGGTACGGAGAGAAATTTGTTTTGTGGCAGGTTTTTTACAAAGCGTGTTTTGGCATAATTTTAAGGCATAAATTAATTTCGTTCATTAACATACACGTGTGTCCCGTTCGACATAACTAGTTTAAACAAAGGACCTTGATCCTTGTGGTTGCCTTCGTTCCTCTTGTTGGACTGGGGAACTTAACGCAACACGTTAAGCCAATTAACTTAATTGCTGCTCATTTGCAATATTTTTGCTAGCTTTACTCAGAGAGGGTGTCTATCATAATTATGTATTTTTACTTGGCATAATTCTAATGGCATATGAAACTTTCTTTTCATTTTAGGTATGTTCTACAACCAATAAACATATTTTGTGTGAGCAATTAACGTAAGTCCATAGAGCATCCTGTTTGAGTTTGTACATCAGGTGCAAGAAAGACAAGTTAAACAATCGAGATTAAGCAACCCCAAAGCATATTTCACACCAAAAATAATTACCAAAACAACATAAAGACACAACATAAAAACACAAAAAAAGAAAGAGACAAGATAGCATAATAATACTTAAGAGATAACAACTTGTAAATGCCCTAACTGGTATATACATTTAAAAAGATTTATGGTAGAGCAAATGCATGTTAAATATTTTAATACTCTATCTGGAAGCAACCTACTACTATTCAATTGCCCCATCTCAAAATTGTTTATGAAAAGTTTAACTTAATGCTAAAATATCCTGAACCAAATCAAAGAAAGAAAGAAAGATGGATTTAAACCAAACTTAAAGCATATGGAAATCTATACAAAAATGTTGCCACAAATTACACAACTCTTACCTGGAAGAGTATAGAGAAAAAGAGAGCACCACACAAAAGTCAGCCGCGTATGCTACACATGAATAATCAAATTGTTTCGAGCCAGCCGTGTTCTGTCCGCCTCGAGGCAGCAAATTGTTCGTTGTTCGTGGTAGTTAAGGCCAGAAAGGAGGGCACAAACGAACGTGCAAAGCCAAGACAAAAGCCACGTTACGTATACGCCGCTTGTGACAGCGGCAATGGTTTAGCTTTTTTTTTTTTTTTGGCAACAGGGGGAACAGCAGTCTTTTAAGCAGTCAAGGTAAAGTTTGTAACTTGTTCAATTGACTGTGAAAATGACAGGCGAGAGCAAATCCAACTTCTTAACTTTTTTTTGGTTGCTTTTACTTGGGGAACAATTAGGAACGTGATAAGTTGTCGCTGCAATTAGCAGCAAATTTAAACTGTTCCGTTTCATTTGGCTTTTTTTCACTATGAATTGAGTTGATTTCGATTTTTATGTATTCTTGAGTTTGATAAATTATTTATTTTCTTAAAAGCTTTTACGTTAATTAAGACCTGGCTAAAGAGTATCTAAAAGTAAAGTACCCTCAACTTGAGCTTTATTGCCTTATATGCTTTTTGCAACTGCTCATTAGAGGAAAATGTTTTCAAATTAGTGTGCTACAAAAAAACGCAAAAAAACAAAAAACATTTCAGTCGGAAATGATAAATTAGTTAAGGCAAATGTTCTCTTTTTATGTGCGCGCATTGTTGCAACAACACAAAATGAGAATTAAAAACGAAAAGTGTAGAAGGAAAGAGTGAAGCAAAAGACTTCGCTTTTAACATAGTTTTCATCCAGAGCGCATATAAAAAAAAAAAATATGTTACACTAAAAAGTTTTTCGATTATTTTGTAGCCATTTTTCGCTTGAAAGTTTCACGTCTGGATTTATTTAACTTGACTATTTTTAGTTGCCTTGCTGCCACACTTGATGAATACTCTACTAATGAGAGTGAAGGGTGAAGCCCAGATAAGACAGACAAAAAGACGAATATCAAAAGCATAGCGTAGCACAAAAAAATTCTGCAGGTGATGAAAGCATGGCAACTAAATTAAAACTTGCTCTGAGATTCTTCCAAGCCAAACAAGTTTGAAGGATTGCCAAGAGTTATAACATGCTGCCAAAAACTAACTTTAAACTATTCTTGAATAGGCTCTAGATATTTTGCAACAGGAGTTTTGAAATGCGCTGTAATTAGCTATCAAGTCGCAGATTATATTTTTTTCCTCTCGCTTTATTAAGACAGAACAAAGCAAGAGATTAGGTATTTTACGGTTAAGTTTTGCAAGTTTTGTTGATTTTATTATAACCTGCTTTTGTAAATCAAGCATTTTACTCAGCTTAGCTTTTGTTCAACTTCAATCGGCTTGTCAAAGTTTCTCTCGCACCTCTCGCGCACAGCACTATACTATATTTAAGCTCCCCCAATCCCCTATCAGGTGCTTCGCTTTTCTGTTCTTACACCTTGGCGTTTCAATCGAATGGACATCAATATTGATTTTGCTTAGTCAGTTTCGCCCTGGCTTGGTCTTTTGTTTAACTACGCCCAAGCTGTTGCCTTACTTCTTCTGATCCTGGCTCTTGCTTCTGGGCTCCTGGTTCTATGCTTCGCCTTTAAATCAACACTTTGCTTCTCTCCCTCTTTTTCTCTGTCTCTCTTCCTCTTGGGTTTTTTGGCATATTACTTTTGCGGCTTTGGTGCTTTCCTTGCCGCTCAGTTAAATGGAAAACTTGTGGGCTGTGCTGCTGCTCATGGGGCACTTAACGGCTTTCATTGGTCTGGATGAATGGTTTCGACGTGCGCCGGCGGGGGTAAGAAATTTTATGGAGTTGCAAACTTGTGCTCGATGATGTAAGTGGCTAAAAACTACATGCAGCTAGTAGCTACATGGCCAACCCCAAGCAAGCTCTTGGGTTTCTTTACTTGTGTGAACTTGAGTGCATCGTTAACGTGTTTTGCTGGCTCATCAGGTTGCTTGGAAAATGTAATTTGATAGCTTGGGTTTTTACTTAAAATGCATTGACCTGTATTTTAGCCCAGGACTTCGTTTCTAGGTTTCTCTATTCAAGTGCATTTTAGCAACTCTAATTTATGGTGTTTTTGCAATGCATTTTTTATCTAGTTCAACATCTGTTGATTTTGTTAAAATTTGCAGAAAGTCTACATAATAAATCACATTGTTGCTATTGTTAAAACGACATCAAAAAGTATGCAATAAATTTTAACTTAATCAGAACAATAAAAAAATCCTTTGGCACTTTATAAAAACGTCCAATTGTACCCAACTAATTAATCGTGTTTGCTGACAGAATGTCAATAAATTTAAAACACACATAATGATAATTTCTTTTTTCATTTATTAAATATTTATTTTTGTTGGATTTTTTTTCTCTCGCTCGGTATGCATTAAAATTGAATGCAGCGCACGAAAACAATTAAAATTAAATAAATTGTGAGTGCGGTTGTAAGTTTAATTTGATGAATGCGCAAATAATTAACACGCGTACAATTATGATTACAATAGAGTGGGATTTATAAAAATGAAAATTGTATAACTGCTGACAGTTGCGGGCGCAAGGGTAAAGGAAGGGACGGCAATAAATAAGAGCAGGTGTATTGCATTAAAGAATTTTTAATTGGGTTTCCTTCTGACATAAAAAATAAACTGCATTTCCAGTTGGCAGGAATTAAAATTTAATTAAATAAAAAGTTTATCGGGAAAATGAAATAAATAGTTCTGGTTTGAGCAGGATTAACGTTTAGCTCGTTAAAATGCTGAACAAATTAAGTCATTCATGGTGAATGGTATTTGATTTGTTTCTAGAGCTTATCTGAATATTTAATTAATAATTAAATTAAATTGAACAAACATTTCTACTGTGGAATCCGGACAGAACTAAATATCTTGAGAATAAAATGTTGAAAAAGTGAAGTTCATAAAGTGTATATTTAATTCGTATTTGTTTATTACCTGGATTTCCTGTTTCGCCAGTCAAATACAAATTATTTTCATTTCAGCACTAATGTAATTAAAAATAACACAACAATCGCAATTTGTTTGTTTCTGCAATATCCTGCCATAAAATTTTATGGGAATGTGTTTATTTTACTAATTGAAAAATTAAATTAATTGGCACACGACGTTAAATTGCAACAGCAATTGAATTAGCTCAACTAATGCTGATGTGTTCAGCTACAATAAAAATATATGCATACATGTTGACATTGCACACTGAAAATTCCAATACAAAATAATTGTTTTTTATTATGCACATACGGAAATTAATATTGTATCAGTTTAAACTGTATTCGGTTGATTGCTAAAATTTTCAACGACCAACTCTTGTTTGCTTTTAAAACATAGTGAAAATTTGTTTTCTGCCTAAAAGCAAGCAACAGTATTTGTACGACTATGCGTTGAATAGTTACAAATATGAGGTTTTTTTTTAGCTAAGTCAAAAGAAATTTTGTTGCTAAGCTACGCTCAACCGCCAAAAGGTGTCGCTTAGTTATATTCAGCTAGAAAATAAAAAAGATGCCCGCCTTAATTTGCATTTATTCCTGTGTATCTCCTGGCTCTCTTTGTTGGTCGTTGCTGCTGGCAACCATTTTAACAGTTTAACAATGCATAGTTTCACGAAAGCTGAGGGGAAACTTTACATTTTATTGAAACTGTGCTGCGATGAAAGAATTTTTCGTAGTTGCCATGAATATTATTATGATTATATTTTTGTGCGCATTATTTTTGTATTGCAATAGGTTTTCAATAGCAGGGGAAAATAAGCATAATATAGCAAACTTCACGTTTTGTGCTAACTCCAGTTTATTTCCCTAGGTTGTTTTCCACATTTTGCCCATCCAGCAGTCACCTTAAGAACTTGAGCATTAACTTGTTTTCATTTTTGCATTCACAAAATGTGTTGTTCAGCATTTACTTTGTTTTGAAAGTTTCTGTGCGTGTCTTGACAGTCTTGCAACTTATTGCAAAGCTTTCTTGTCCCTTTTGAATGTTGTGTACATTTTAGCATACATTAAGTATGTTAGAAAAGTTAGTTAGGGTATAAAGTTGTCAGCTAAATTTCATGGAAAATCTTAATCGTCGTTCACATTTTCCTTTTCTTTTGTGCAAATTGTAAAAGTCATTTAATTGAATAATGATACAAAGAATTGCCTCGTAATTACTGCCCCTGTGCAACGAATTTCGACCAAAAATGAATACAAGAGAAATGAAAATTTTGCGCTCAAAGAGACAATTTCTCCACAGCAGGAAAGGAAATATGTACTTATATTTATGCATGTACTGAAATCTCAACGTAATTTAAAACCGGCATTCATCATCAACTTCCCTGTCACGAATTTATATATGTTCAAATGTGCGACAAACCACAAAGAAAAATGGCAATTTCAACTGAAAAGAGAACAACACACACACACACACACACACAAAAAGACAGAGACAATGAGATAGAGTAACGAGATGAAGAATGTGAGAAATGAAATAAAATAAAACATAATTCATTTGACAAAGGAAGGGGAGAGAGTAGAAGAGAGTTCTCGCTCAGTCAGTGAACACAGTTGAGAGGTTGCCGACTTAACGAGTGCATTCAACAGGATATATGTGTGGGCGTGGCCATGCACCGTTAGGGGGCAGTACTGCAGCCAAAGGCGACCATTAAGTGTGCATAAATTTTCATTTTACACGAACAGAACAAACGAATGCATATAAATTCCAGTTCAGCCTGCTTGCAATGATAACTCCACACACACACACAAACATGTAATGCCAAAAAAAGATACACAGGATGTTCGCACACACACACACACACACACATCGAGGAATGCTCTCAATTATATGTAAATTATCAGTTCTGTGCTCTGTGTGTGTTCAATGCAATGGCAAATGCAATTTCCATATTCATTTCACTTCCCGATTTCTCTCGCCATATGCTGCCCTCATTTTTTATTATTAAATAATTTCAATAAAGTTAAACATTCAATATTGTTGCGCTCTTTGCTTGCTCACTGGGTGTTTGTGTGTGTGACATATGTGTGTGTTTAATTTCACGCCCTCAATGCCAAATTAAACATGAAGAAAATATGTGTATACCCTTTCAAAGTGTGCTGAACGACTATATCATAGCAATTGACTATATCTTTGAAAATGTTCGTCAAACTAAGCAAAATATTGAAATTGAAAGGAAAATTAATTTTTTGGCAACTAAAAGCTGATGATTATTAATTAGTTTTGTGCCATTACGTTTATTTAGTTTTTTTTATATTACAAATATTTTTTTTCCCTCATGTTTTCTTTGTTTTCCACTCTGCCTTTACATTTATTTTACACGTTTTTAGTCTAGGGTATTAAATAATTTTTGTAAAAAATCTTTTCCTTTACTCCAAAGCTCTCTCTTTTAATTTATCCCACACTTGTTTTTGTCGCTGTGCTTTTATTTGTTCATTACACAATTTTTGCGTTTGTCGCACGCGGCGTATGCGTAATTTATCTAGGCAACTTCTGTTGTAGCTGCAGATTTGCTTTGCTGCTGCTGCTGCTGCAGTTGGCTTTAAACACGCCTTTCACGAGCTGATTTCACTTCCGTCGTTGCTGCCACCAATTATTTGCTCCATGCAGCTAAGCTTAAGTTGTGTGAAAAAGTTATCGGGAACTTTGTCAATATATTTTGTTGCTGTTGTTTTCCTATTTTTTTTTATTTTTTATCTTTCTCCCCCTTTTTTGCTTTGTTGTCTCTATTGTCTGTTGTTAAAGTTTTGCTTTGTACATTGCTGCTGCTGCTGCTGCTGCTGATATTTGCACTTGAACATACTCTTAATTAATTAAATTTACTGTGTGGAGAGACACTTTTTTTCACACTGCTTTGTTCGTGTAGAACTTCCCGTTCTAAAAGCTGGGAATCCTACTATATGTATATAGCTGGCTGCATTTGAATAAATGTTTGTGAATTGCTGTAAATTTTATTTAGCTATTGTTTGCCTAATTGTCGACTATATAGTAGACTCTAATGACAGCTTATGCAGTTAAAGCTTGTGAGAAAATCTCGTTGAAGTTGATAGAAGATAGAATTTTTTCGGAACTCACTTAAAAGTTCAAGTTTTCGAACTGGTTCATAGTGGAACTTTTCTGTAAAGTTAATTTTTTCTCTTCTCCTCACTTATTATATTATAGTATCAAATGCTTCTTAAATAGTTTTTCAACCGTCGCACAAAATATTACATTTTAAATGTCTAGCTGCTTCCACATGTGTTGTCTGAAATTGTCACTTAAGTGTCACACATTTGGCTTTTTTTGGGGCTTAAACTTCGTTCCAACTGTGCTTGCACATTGAAAATAAATTTGAATGCCACATCTATTAGTGCCGCTTGCCTTGCCCCCCGCGAACAAAACGAACAAGCGACATTCAGCTGCGGCTGCCTTTGCTTCCTTTTGCTCCTGCTACGTGCATCTAATGAAGCTTGCAACAGACAATGCAACTGGCAACAATAGCAATTGTCTGTTTTTACATTTTCGGGGCAACTTCGTTTCGCATTTGTTTTATCAACGTTGGCAACAGATTGCCACGAAAATTGACAGCAAGTAAAGGAAAAATTGCATTTGGGTGCGGTCTACTCGTATGCCATGATTTGCATTGACAGCACTTTGTGCGCAATGACACCAGCTGAAAGTCTGCAAGAGTTAAGGCAAATTCAACAAAGTGTTGGTATAAGAAATTGCTAGAAGCAGAACCAACTAACTGGAAACTAAAAGTATCTTAATCTGCGTACAGACATTTATCAAGTTTTTATTAGTTACTTTCTGCTGCTTGCTTTAAATTGTTATTAAAGTTCAATTGCTTTATTACGCCGTGATTTGATTTCTCAGACACACACGATCGCATGCGGCGTATACGCAATATCCTATTATGCAGTTATCTAGTAAAGCTCTTGCAATGCATATTTTATGTTATTTTAAGGGCATGCACAGCACATGCACAGCAGGAACAGCATGTTTCGTTTCGTTTTACTCGCTTTTATATGCAACGCGTGTTGTTTTCCTGTACAGTGTACACCCACTTTAACGCCCCAGACGGGCGTCTGCTTGCGTCTGTCCGACTTGCAGCCATTTTTATCTCGTTGCGGCTCTCGAGTGTCAAAGTGAGTTCAAACCCCAACCCAATCGCCCCCTCTAACCCCCTCTTCACCCTTCGATTTCCTTTTGACTTGCGCTGAAGGCGCTGCAAAACTATTATAATGGTCCTTTACTGCCTCGGCATCGGCAAACGGCGAACGGCAACTTGGCGATTTCTTTTCCTTCGTTTTCTCCTTTCGCCTACACATCCACATAAAGTGTTGTATAGAAATTTGTTTTACACCTCCCTCCACCCTCCACCCTCCAACAAACGTTGACAACGA
The DNA here is from genome assembly GCA_018152825.1 of Scaptomyza hsui. Lineage (NCBI taxonomy): Eukaryota > Metazoa > Arthropoda > Insecta > Diptera > Drosophilidae > Scaptomyza > Scaptomyza hsui. The sequence goes on from JAECXO010000307.1 coordinate 8,875,674, forward strand.
CAGTGTATGGCAAATATTTGAGGCATTCAAGATTTATTCGTTTCCATTACTTGGCGACGGAGAGGGCTCAGACTGTATCTAGTGATTGCAAGCGTCTAGTGCTCGGATTCACATCCACTTAGTTAGATGCATTGTGTGTGTGTGTGTGCAATATCACATATCCCCTTCTCCTTCTTCTTCTCCTGCCACCCCCTTTGGAAATCCATATGTAAATGCAATCCATTGCAATCCATTATTGTTTCTCGGTTTTGTGTGTTCAGCGTTAGAGAGCATTGTGTTTATGGGATAGTTCGTTTGTTCAGCTTTAAGCAACAACGCCCCAGAACCTTGAAAAAGATAGAAAAACTGCCAGACAAAGTGTAATTATGGCATTGTCCAGAAGAGTGCTTGTAATTGAAGGAGAAGGAGGAGCAGAACAAAAAAAAATATGATAAAAAAAAGACACACGATAAGAAACATTGAAAAGTGGAAGCTGTGAAAATGCTGTGTAATGGTGTGGTGTTCATTCAGCCGGAAATGCTCTACCAGATAACAAGAGATGACATTAAGCGATAGGAGCATTGTGACACATTGCAATTGCATAAAAGGGATGTTTAATAAAAATCTAAGGAGGAAATAATAAGCAGGATTATGCTTTAAAGTGAGATTAACTGAAATGTTACAGGAGCCGGGTTCGAAACTTAGCTAACCATTATTACAAAGTTCATGGTGAAAAGTGTTGTAAAACACACAAAAATGATCGGTAATAGATTAAGAGCTTAAAGGAGAAAGAGGAAATTATCGAAATCGTTCAAATTTAAAGTGAAAATTCACTTTTTAACTCTTTTACTCCATCGATAACAATAAGTAAAAACCGCAAAGTAATTGACTATTCAATTTCATTGCTTTCATTTTGTTTGATAAGTTGTTGAAAGTTGCAAGCCTTGTTTCTGGCTGCATTTAGCGTTAAGCCCCCCGAAAAGTGCCCAAAATGCATTCAGTCAGGCATGAAAATCTGGCATTGAGCCTGGCCCAAATTGGATGGGCAAACCAAAGCGATAAATTTGTTTGCACTTGGATTTGCATTCGGGATTGGGATTTGCAATTGATTTCCAGAGCCTACAACTAAAGCGCTCATCCATCAATTGTTGTAAAGTTTCGTTCCCGACTTTATCCAGATTTCAGCTTGGAGTTTTCGCTTTAACCTCTCTCAACTTCTCGGCAGTAACTCTCGAGTTGCATTTAATGGCGCAGAAAATGTTGAAATTACCACAATGCCATGCAACATGCAATATGCAACATGCAGCGTGTAGTAGTAGTAGTGGTTCTACAACAACTAAACATGTGTTGGGGCACTTTGGGTGCTTGCAACTGCCACTGCCACTGCCACTGGCGCTGCTTGCTGCTGCTTCTGCTGCCTTAGTCAAGCCATTAGGGTAAGCTACTTAAGAGCCATAAACCATGATGAAATGTGAGTGGAGAGCAACCAACAAACATCGCTTGGCTTAGAGAGCATACAAACTTAAAGCCTTAACTAGATTTGGTTTAATATTCAACCTAAAATTAACGTACTAAAATTTAAATGTGTTAATATTGACAGTTTAATGGTGAATAAAATTAGACCATAATTTTACAATAATTTTTGTGTGTTTAGTTTTTAGAAAGATGATGAAATAAAAAAAAAAACAAATATATTTCTGCAGTTTTTATTTTATGAATGCAGCTTTCACTAACTAAATTCACTTTCTTTATTGAGTCTACAGTTTTCTTTTATTGTAAACTTGTAAAATATAACTTGGTTACAATATAACTATAACGTAATATTTATACCTTACTAAGCTCTAAACTGTATACAAAGTCAGTTCTTATTCACCAAAAATCCATTCAGTAACAGTACTTTACTTTGTCTATTATAATTCCTTCCTTTCATTAATCCCAAAAATGCATGGATATGAATTTGAATTGATCTAACAGGAACAGCTCGTCAACGTTTGATATCTTTAACGAGACTATTTGCTCATCATTAGCGGTATTCCATTCTCTTCCTCCTCCCCCTTCTCATTTGGCGTTTGATGTCGTATTATTTTTTTTTTATTGAATACCAACCCAATAATATTTCGCACGTTTTTTATTCTAATTTTTTTGTGCATTCTTTCTCTTTTTGCATTTCCGTTAAGCTCGTTAGTGCTCAAAAAAAAAAAGGAGACGAAAATTTGCGTTTAGTTTAGGCCACGTCTGATGCGGTTGCTTCTGGCGTTTTTAACATTTTTCAGCTTTTACACGACATTTGCTGCGCAAACAAAATAAAGCGGGTGCCATGGATCCCCAATGATTCACACGCCCCCCCCCTCCCTCTTCCACACCCCTCTCTTCTGCACTTAGGGGCGAGAATAATGGCCGCACTTGTTCGCAATTTGTTATGCCAAAATAGAGGGGGGAGGGTGGAGTGAAGTGGGTGGTGGGTTGAAGTTTAGCCCTTGACCATTAACTAACGCATAGTTTGCCACTTTTGGGAAGGGGGGGGGGAGAGAGGGGGGTGCGATGAACGATTGCATTCGGATGATGTATGCGTCTCGTCTAGCAGCAATTTTTTGTGGGCAATTTACGTGGCTAGGGAAAGCAATCTGATGCCTTGCACCGATAATAAAGTTTGTAACTCTTCCAGGGACAAAGGGGGAGGAAAGTGGAAAGTGGCAAATGAAAAATGATTGATTTGATTTTAAATCAATTAAAAACTCAGAAAGCTAAAATTGAAAGTTGTGAAAGTCAATTTTTATTATATGCAATGGAAGCGATTAATAAATCGAAGCTTTAATGCGCTTTTTATAAGAAATTAAATATGAATAAATGTTGTTATATTCAATACAGAACTATCTAATAATTCGGACCAACAGTTGACATTCTATCAAATACTTATTAAAAGATAACATCTATTAAATAAACATAATTTTCAAGCTTGAATTTCGTTGATTTCCATCTCAAATGCTGTCCATTGATTGCATTAGTGTCAAGCAAATGATTTTAGATCGAGGCAAATACGAATGTGGTAAATGCAACAGCTTGTGAATTGATAAAGTGCTCATGGTTATGAAATGCGATGCCGCATAATTTGGCCAGCAATGAGATGAGCTCAGAGCAAACATTTAGATGGATAGGCCAGCAGACAGATAGGGAGGGATAGGAGGAGAGGGGCAAGAGATGAATGGAATTCGAATGGACAACAAAACGATGCTTGTGGCACGTCAAAGTGTCAACGGCAAGCATTCAAGTGTGATTTTTGGGATTGAAAATCAAATTTTGGCTCTACTCTGATAGCCAACTGTCAGCAGAACAATACTACTACGTATTTTCCTCAATTTTCCAGTGCCATTTGTGCAGCAGCTCTCCGAGCAAATAAACAATTTTCAATTTCGAGTGCCAGTCCGATTGTTCGATTGCAATTATTGAGCTAGAAAATGCTTGACAACTGTCAATACACAAAAACATTCTTATTGCCAAGCCAATTGCGCTTTTATTTAGTGTGTTTGATTATGGCTTAAAAGAATGCATTTTATGTGACTATTTGACACCAGTTATGACCATAATAAGCCACAATTAGTATTGATGGATTTTATTAAAAGCCCTCAAATAATAAAGAGGTTTTTTTAAACTAATTTCATTTGGTTTTTAAGATCATAGAAATATTCCCAGACTTTCATCTTTTGATAACGTTTGTTAATTAATTAAATTATTTGCTGCTTCTTTGGTAATATGTCCTTTATTTGGTTATCCATTCACCAAACTCCTTTGCCACAGTGCCTCATTCAGGTAATTGATGCCGGAAATTGTTGCAACTGTGCTCAAAAGCGTCTCTTAGTGGCCACCACCGAAAATTGCAGCAACTTTTCGCAACACACACAACTTGCTTGCACTCTCCACCCCCCTTCAACTTTATTCGGGGCATCCTGCAGGATCCCCTAGTAAACGACGTAAATTAATAATGACTAGCAAGAAGCGCCAACAGTTTGCGGCAACTTCCTTTGACCTCAGCGTGTAGTCAAGATGCTTTTCCTATTGTCTCTATCTCTTTCTAGGAGAGAGTTTTCCCCTGGTGTGCAACAATTGTAGAGTAAAAGACCCTCAGCTACTCCCAATCGTCTGGCAGGACAGCATCATTAGTCAAAGTTGTTTTCCGCCAAGCAGAAAAAGAAAAGTGCCTCGTGAAATGCTTACCTGGGAATACCAGGTTGCAAAAGGCCAAAAACAAGCGAAAGAAATGAAAAACAACCAGCGAGTTTTTCCTGTCTTGGTGGCATGAGTAGTCTTGGGTTTTTGGGTTTGACTTGAGTGCCATGAAGAAGAAGAAGAAGAAGAAGAAGAAGAAGGAGAAGAAGTGTACCCGAGTTGATTAGCATGATTAAAATTTTCCTAATTATTTGCACACTCAAAGAAATGCGAAACAACCGCAGAACTTTTTAACGTCGTCGTCACTGAATGTAAAAGGAAGAAACAGTTCGTAGCATTAATCAACAGGTTTTTTGAGTTGACAAGGGACTAAAAAACGAAAGAGTAAACAAAAAACATGATAAAAAGCTGTCGTTAGTTTACAGGTAAAATTCGCATTTGTTATTGTTCAGAAATCTCAACTCTGGCGCTTGTTGCATTATCATAATAACCCTAGTAGCTGTCTGTTAGATAAGAATCCAAACACACAACACACATGATTGACTAAGGTCTGTCTAATGTTACCAATTTGCATGCTAATTAGAAAGTCAAAAGGGAACAATGCAAAAATAAAGCGCCTGACCATGTCATATTTGACGAATTAAGCAATTATTTGTTGCACAACAATTGAAATCAAAACTAGTATTAATCCAGTGAATAACGACTTTAATATGAACGTAACTTCCGATTACTGTGAAATCGCGTATTTATTCCATTTTATTATCACTCGAACTTGACCCACACTTAGTCAGCCTCATTCCAACAAGAATATAGAGCGATCTTTTCAAAGAACATATCCGCTCCCCTTAAAAATGCCATTTTATTCGCATTGTGTTTGCTGCAGGCTGCAGGCTGCAGCTTTGTTTGCTCTTAAGATCTGCTTCTCGCTCTCTTTCCTGCAACAAGTTACCTGCTGGAATCGGACTGGAATTTGTTTGCATTGCTACAGTGGTGCGAAAAACACAATGTTCTATGAAAGTTAAATCATTTTACTAATATTACAAACTTAATTCATTGAATAAATTTAATGATAGCGCAGCTTTTTACTATGCACAAATGTATTTGAGTAAATAAAATAAGCCACTTGCGAATTTTATTTAAATAAATTCCAATTGTTTCTCGCCAATGTGCGCGTGCTGTGCTAATAAAGCTCTCTGCGCTCGTTTTATTTGCGCGCGTTCTTCTTGCTGCCGCTCACACGCTCGCCTCTATCTCTGTCACTCTCACGTTCCAGCTGCTTGCTCTTGACAAGTCAGCTTGGCCTCTCAGTTCGTTCTTTGCCGCCGTTGTGTATTGTACACGTCGCCTGCGTTTGGTCTGTGTAATTCTTAGTTTTAATGTGCGGCTGCGTGGATTAAAAGAATACCTATTAAAAATCAAAAGATAAAGACAAAGCATAGGGAAACAAAGAAAACTGTATTACAAATCGAATCGAAAACAAAATCCAATCGAATTCCAAGTGCATCAAGTGGCATTCCATATTCCATTTGTCGCGTGAGTAAAAAACAGCGACGACGCGCTCCATCTCTCTTTCTTATTCTCTCTCAATCTGCCTGTCATTTTGTATAGTTGTCTGTCTGGTCGCTCTCTATTTTGTTTGTGCCGCTTTTTTGTTGTTGTGCTGTGCCGCTTGTCCATAACTGCCGCTCACTTTATCTGCCTATTTCTACCTGTCAATGTACATACAAACATACATCTCACATTCATTTATCAGAAATACATACTCCCATCATAGACATCATCAATTCAATTTTCCAGCGGCGTTTTTTGTCAGCATTGTTGTCTAACAATTGGATACTATTTGTTTAGTCGTGTTAGAAGCGTCCCCATCGCAACGCCGGCAAAGCTCCCAAAAAAAACCCTAAAATCTTAAGATCATCAAAAAGTATTTGCTCATGTGTCAAGTCAAAACTATCTCGTAATACGTCTTGTGTGCGTGTGTATGTTTAGTGAAAGTGTTTTAAGATAATGGCAAATCAAACAAACCACAAGAACGGAAAAACAATAAAGCAAAACTTGCGGCAGTGCTTAAAAACCCTTGCCCCATCCCTCTGTTTTAGTGTTCACTCGACGGCCACGTTATCGTTTTTGTACTAAAAAGAACTTCAAGCGGGAAGAAAAGCACTCGCAAAGTTCTTCAGAATTTTGACGTCACTCTTCAAAAGACGTACATAAATACCTTCCATACGTGTGTGTGCCTGTGTTTGTGTGTATGTGTGTCTGCAGCTGGAATGCCAGGGGCGCATGCTTTGCGATCATTCCAATTGGAGTCTGCTTTATGTTATTGGCAACATTCTTCGGCGTGTTCCAATTCAGCCCGTACAAGAACATTTTTGTTTATTTCTTTTGCTCTCTTTCGGGTTTTCGCTGTTGTTGTTGTTGTTGTGAACATGAATAACAATATTGCCATAGTGGCTTAAAAATAGAGTTGCCAATGACCCACGTCACTAGATTAATTCATGATAAGAAATGTTTACTATTATTTCTTTCATACTTTGTGATTTATGGCAAAAATAAACTAAAACGAAATTGTCAATTATCTCTATATCCGGTTTCATTTGAAATTTTAACTTTGCCGCAAAATATTGTTAACCAAGCGTTAAATTGTTATTAGAGTAATTAAGCGCAAGGCTTTAAAAACATTGTCCGAGTAATAATATGGCATTATAGGATTTTAAACTTATGATTTCTTAGCATAAATATACAACGCCAAAACCTAAAATTACCTATAAAACTCCCTATTATTATAAAAAGTGGAATTGTCGTGCAAAAAATACTTTACATTGTTATTCATGTTCGCATCTCGCGCGTGACTAAAGCTCTCTCACAATTAAAGTATAACTGATAAAAATATAATATAAATAAAAATTACTCTCAACAGGCCCCCTTTTCGCTCACGTAAATTGTCAAAGTTTTGATTAGCGTGCCTATTTTTTTTTTCTAAACCATTTTAAATGTCGTTTGAGTGGGCTGCAAACCCGCGCGTATGATAAGAATTCATCAGCTCTAATCATCGACGTCATCGTCGTCTGTACTTTATCACAATGATAGTCATCAATACGTCGGATGTAAGTGGCATTTATGATTGTTACTACTATACATACATAAATCTTTTAGCACTAACTTTCATTTGTGTCTGTTGTCAAGGTGTTTGATTTATTCATTTCTCAATGGTGTCGGGCTAAACTCTTCAACAATTCCGCCAGTCTATTTTTAGTGCTTTATTTGCAGTTGCTTTAAAAACGATGCTTAGAACCAGGCGTGCCATTAGCATATACATTGATGATGATGATGACCAGGTATACGTTAAAAACGATCAAATGATAAAGCATTTAGTCCGTTCCTGATCATTAGCGAATTTCTTTAGAACTTGGGAAATACTTAAAAACCCCTTCGATAAGCCCACACGTGCTTAGGTTTTGTGTGTGTTGCATGCACTGCAAGTAAACTTCAATTACGTATGATTATTATAAGTAGTTTTTATATTTTTGCATTGCTAATCAGCTACATTTAACATTATAGCTCAAGACTCGATTGCACCGAAGCGTTCAAAATGGTTTTTTCTTTCAAATGCTAATTGAAAATTTATGTACAACTAGCTGGAAATTTATATCGGCACGGGCTGGTACAGATAAAGTCTTAATTAGTACAGTGGTCGCTAGTTAAATGTGTTTAAATAATAATCTTTGGATCGACTGTTAAGTATTATCAAAATATAAATACTTTGAACTTGTAAACAAGCACATAAAAACTGAGAATTATTTTATAAATTTATCGGTTAATTTAAAATTTCTAAGAATTTTATGTGATAATTTAACAACAAGTAAAAGAAACCCAGTGGAAAAAATACGATTATTTTGTGTTCCCTTTATGGGACAAAATAGAGATAATTAAGCTGATATAAAATATCAGCTAAAAAGTATGAATTTTTTTCCTTTAGTGAAATAATATTATTTGTGCCAATAAAAGATAATGTTGAATGAGGAATATTATATTCCGTACTTTAAAAGTTATTAAATAAAATATACCAGATAAACATTTATTCTTCTTTTATATTAAGTAAAAACTTTATTTAATTGTACATTTTATTTGAACCAAAGTTCAAGTTGTTTCTCAAACGTTTAGTGTTAAAAGGCAAACAATTCATGTTTAAAACAGTATGAAAAACAAGTTTCCATACCAAGTATTATCTATATAGTACAACTAGCCAGATACAATGCTCAATTCGAGACAAAACATTTTGAAAACTTTACAATGCCACAACTAGACACATAGTATTTTATTTACCTTTGGTGCAATGCAAAAAGTGGGCAACATTTCACTAACTTTTTATTGTTGTTGTTGTTGTTGTTGCTCTTTTTTGTTGTAGTAGTTGGCAGTTGAATACACAAAAGAAACTATTACTACCATGTAGAGTGGGGCAAGGTGGGGGCCACAAACATCAAAGTTCAATGTAGGCCAGCCCACAAATAGAGTAGAGATAGAAAGAGCAGAAAACACACGTGTAAAGTAAAGGAGAGTAGAGAATAACCCATGAAAAAGTCAAAAACTCTTCACATGCGAATATTGTTGAGCTTTGGGGCTGTGTCTGAATGGATGGATGATGATGGTGATGATATACAGCTGCTATTTTAATTTCAAGTAGCCAACGGGCAAACAATTTGATGTGCCACTTGACTTTTTGATGGGTTTTGCGTGCCCAAAGTGGGAGAAACACGGGAGGAGAAAGAGAAGCTAATAATTCTGTACTGAAACTCTGTGGAATTAAATTTCGCAATTAGCTATCCAAAAATGTTCCAATAGACTCGGTACTCTGAAAACTAGACAATAATATTAGCAAACAGTCAAAAACCAATACAACGAACAATTAAGTTTGTACAATATTTTTAATGTTATTTAAACCGAATGGGTTTTCTCTTTAATGTTTACTCAATTTTTGGTTTACTATGAAAACCCATTTGAATTCATTAGAGACTGGTTGCAACTGTTTTTGTGCTTTTGCATAGTATTTAATTTGCAGCCACAGTGTAATTTATACGCCTAAATGATGCATGATGCCTAAATAAACCAAAACGATTATCACTTTTCATCCCGCAGCCAGTAACTAATATATACACTTAATTTAAGGGTAGTCTCAGTTTGTATATTTTATTACTGTGCAATATTCCACAGGGTATTTCATAATCGTTTAGGTTTTAGTTTCTGGCTTTTGCAATGCAATCATCAAAATTCTTCACTGCATCATTTTAAGCTCAGTAATTTGCACTTTGTGCGCCGCCCGCATAAATTGCAACTAGTTGCAGGTTCTCTTTTCGTTGCGTGCAACTGTAAGGGAAAATTGCATTTAATTAAAACGCACACCGCACAGTTTTCATAATGAAATGCCTTGCCACTCAATACTGGATGAATGATTCGTTTTCCCCAGAGCTCTTTGTCGGCTTGCTCGAATGCACTCGAATGTGCTCAAATGTTTGATCCATTAACTTGGCTGTGATGGGGGGCCAAAGGAAAACACTTTTTCATGTGCAGACAAATTAAAATAATACCAAAAGTTATGAACTACAAATTTGTAGGATAAAGTTTGAATTTATTGTGCGTTCGCAACGAAAAGCAAACTAAATTCCAGAGTACGGCAAATTAAAATCCAACCACAAGAGTTGCAGTTTTTAAATACGCCCCGAAACAGCTGCATGCATATCCCATTTACAGAAGTTAAGAGACAGAGAGGGCGATAGTGACTAAAATTTACGACCTGCACACAATTCGCATTTATTTTGCCCCAGACACAGACAAGTGACCATCTCTCAACTGAACCCAAAAAGGAGGGAACGAAATCTATAAAAAAAATATGAAAAGTAACCCAAAAATGAAAAGATAAAAAAAACTGAAATTAAAATAAGAAATGTTCTTAATGCCAGGAAGTCACGTACTTCAGGCCATTTGCTTGTCGAAATTCACGAAATTTTTGCGAGTGGGTGGCAAACACCTCCCAAACACCTCCCAAAACCCCCCAGGCTGGACATGACAGGGGCAGACCAAACCCAATCCAACCAAATCCAACGAGACCGAGAGAACTGTGCATGTTACAAAAGTTGACAACTATGGAGTTGTTGTTGATGAGAACACGGAGGGGGGGGAACAGAGCTCATGTGGCATTGAATGAAATTTTGGGTTTGGGTTTTGCTTTTGGGGTTTTGTCTGTCTGTCTGCCCTTTTGAATGATTACAAACAGTTGTTGACGAGCGCAAATTAGCTGCATTGGGAAATGAGCCGTTGCCAAGGCATTCTCCATTTGTGGTCAAAAGCAAAACGTGTGCGCTAAACAGCACGGTTAAAGGGAAAAAAATCAATAAACGCTAGAGGGTAAAACAGTTGGTTAATGACTACAGGCAAAACTGTAAAGTTAGTCGAAAAGTTAGAATTATGTACACCTAATTATTTTTTTACACGTTAAATTGGTTCCAGAAAAACCGTGTAAAAAAAAGTCATTGATCGGATCCATATATAAGTAATTGGTTCCTATTAAAATTAGTGAAAAACAAGAATTTTTAAGACCAAGTATATCTGTTTATTTTACTAAATCACATTATATAATGTGTATTTAGAAAAGCATAGAAAAAAAGATGCTCTCAGTTCAGGAACTAAAAACAATTATGTATTATGTTCACAAAATATTAACACATTTTAATTGCTCTGACAATTAAATTTGCTTGAATGCACAAGGGGGAATTCCTCTAAATTTGTTTTACTTACAATAGACCAGTAAATGTTCTTGTATACGCAAAAAGGGAATTCCCCTACATTTTTGATATGAACATATTTCACAAAAATTAAATTTGACAAAAATAATGTTAGCCCAAAAGGTTTGAAACCGTGCAAAATTAAATTCAATCATGTACAAAAATGTAAAATGTTCTTATTTTTAAACCGTTTTAAATCAATACCGCGTAAAAAAAATACGTTGTTAAAACAGAATTAGCCCCAATTTCTCAATGCCCAGTTAAACTTGCAGTTAGTTAAACTCGAGATAAATTTGTTGCCAAAAGCCAAAATCACCTATTATCGATAACTTACTATCCTACTTACTTAAATTTGACTAAACTACGGTTAGTTTGTCTAGCCGGACATTGAGAAATTGGGCCTTAGTTGTATATATTAAATGTATTATAACAAAATCCAAAAATATGACAAGTATATAACTCCCCTTCTAACTTTAAACTGAACTGTAGCTCCTTCTTTTGCTCATAGTAGTTCTTAACTAAACTGAAACATTGCATTCTCCAACTCTATTTAATGACAATCTCTTTTTCCCTTCCTTTACCACAGACGGGTTTAACCCTAACACCCGAAATGCTGCTCTCTACCTCGGAGTCATCGACGCACAGCGCCTCTGAGGTAGCAGGACGTTTGCAGGTCGATGTGCGTACCGGTCTCAAATGGACGGAGGCGAAGTACCGGGCCAAGATCATTGGACACAATGAGCTCAATGTCATCGAGGAGGATCCCACATGGAAGAAGTACATTGAGCAGTTCCGCAATCCTCTCATTCTGCTGCTCCTGGGCTCTGCCCTCGTCTCGATCATTATGAAACAGTTCGATGATGCGGTCAGCATAACCATAGCCATACTGATTGTGGTGACGGTCGCCTTCATCCAGGAGTATCGCTCCGAGAAGAGTCTCGAGGAGCTGAAGAAGCTGGTGCCGCCCGAGTGCCATTGCCTGCGCGAAGGACGCCTGGACACGTTCCTGGCCCGCGATCTCGTGCCCGGCGATGTCGTCCATCTCAACGTGGGCGATCGTGTGCCAGCCGACATTCGTTTGTTCGAGGCCGTGGATCTGTCCATTGACGAGAGCAGCTTCACCGGCGAAACGGAGCCGGCACGCAAGATCACCGACGTCCTGCTGAACAATACGAATGTGAAGGATCACAGCAACATGAAGAACATCGCCTTCATGGGCACCCTGGTGCGCTGTGGCAATGGCAAGGGCATTGTGGTCAGCACGGGCGAGAGGAGTGAGTTCGGCGAGGTCTTCAAGATGATGCAGGCCGAGGAGGCGCCCAAGACGCCGCTGCAGAAATCCATGGACATATTGGGCGCTCAGCTGAGCTTCTATTCGTTTCTCATCATTGGCGTGATCATGCTGCTGGGTTGGCTCCAGGGCAAACCGCTCTCGGAGATGTTCAACATCAGTGTCTCCCTGGCCGTGGCCGCCATACCCGAGGGTCTGCCCATTGTGGTCACCGTCACCCTGGCCCTGGGCGTCATGCGAATGGCCAAGCGCAATGCGATTGTCAAGAAGCTGCCCACCGTGGAGACCTTGGGCTGCGTCAATGTCATTTGCTCGGACAAGACGGGCACCCTGACCAAGAACGAGATGACGGCCACGATTATCATAACCTCCGATGGCTATATGGCCGATGTGACTGGCGCCGGCTATAATGATCAGGGCGAGATTCACATTCGTCACTGCAACAATGTGGAGATGGCCAAGACGAATATCACGAATCTTCTGGAGATTGGGGCCGTCTGCAACAATGCGTATATCCAGAATGGCACGCTCCTGGGACAGCCGACAGAGGGCGCTCTTGTGGCGGTTGCCATGAAGAACGGAATGTATGCCACGGCGGAGAACTATGTGCGCATTCAGGAGTATCCGTTCAGCTCGGAACAAAAGATGATGGCCGTCAAGTGCATTCACAAGTACAACAACAACAAGGAGGAGATCTTCTTTGCCAAGGGCGCTCTGGAAACTTTATTGCCCCAATGCACCAAGTATCAATTTGGCAACCAAACGGTCCCACTGACCAAGCAAAACGAGGCCGAATTCCTTGCCGAGGCCTATGAGATTGGACGCAAGGGTTTGCGTGTCCTGGCCCTGGCCAAAGGCAGATCCATGCAGGATTTGATTTATTGCGGTCTGGCCGGCATCACGGATCCACCGCGCCCTCTTGTCAGGGAGTCCATTGAGCTGCTCATGCAGAGTGGAGTTCGTGTCAAGATGGTCACCGGTGATGCCCAGGAAACGGCCATGGCCATCGGTAAGTTTTGCATATTTCAGTGAAAGCTCTCAACAACGGACACTCATGGCTCCCAAAATTTTGTCGGCTGTTGGGAGCTGTCCCTTTAGAGATAGGCATTTGAATAGAAAAATATCCATCGGTAAAGTTTGTCGTAACGATATGTAATTAACTTGTTTGGGGTTATGTTAATTTAAATTGATTACGTTTTGGTTTTATGATTTTGTATGCTCTAATGATTAATGAACTGAGAGTCCTTATCTTTGCAGAGATTCAATCAACATAGCCATGGGAACTATTAATTAAAAATGTAACTAGGAAGTTTGAAAGATAATTGATGAAACAATTTGAAGGTTTTTCTAAATCTTCAAATCTATAACTTTTACATTTATTTTGTATATAATTTTGTATTTAATCTTTTCTACTTAAATATTTAATTCACATATCAAACATTCAAATTCACTTTTACTCTTTTAGAATAACCTCAGCTCAAAACTCAATTAGAAACTCTTTAGGTTCTGTGCTGTGCTCACGTTAACCGCAAATTGTTGGCTTTAACTTAAGTGCCAACGCGCCTGAAACTATGCAAATAAATTTGTCAACGCAGCGTAATTAAAAGTGGCATACCATCCTCCCCCCCTCCCCTTTCCTTTCCGCCTAAACTACCACAATTTATGCCCCGGCACTAAAATGTTTTCAAGACTGGACTATGATATATGAATGTGTGTGTGTGTGTGTCAGAGGGTTAAGAGTTAAGGGTTAAGGGCGGACCAGCCTTAAAGTATGCAAACAGAATTAATTAACAATGTCAGTTGAAGCTGCTGAAAGTTTTTCCCGAGTTTCCCAAGCTTTCAGTTTTGAGTTTGAGTTTGAGTTCTTAGTTAGCCGCAAGTCGAGTTCCACTTGAAGTTTTAGTTTTCGGCTGCACCGAGAGAGCGTGTGTGACAACTGTACTTGAAGCTTCTCCATTTTCATGGTTCACAGTTGCTTGAATGTGGAACTTTGAAGTTAGCACTCAAAATTCTGCTCGTTCCAAACTTGCTGCATGCCATTTTTGCCATTTTGCCTGACTAAAGTGCAAAGTGCTGATGACAGCTGGAATGCACTTTGAGCGTAACTTTTTCATTAACAACAAAGATCTTGAGTTTAACCCAGAGTATATAGGATGTTTGATGTATTTTCAATGGGAACTACCAACGTCTCATGGCATGCAATGATAAAAATTCAACAAACTTAAAGAATGTGCACTTAACAAAAAAAATTGTTTTCAAGTTCAATAAGTTGTAGACTTTTGGTTTTTGAATTAAGAAAGTTAAAGTTAAAACCAACGTGATTTGTGTGAAGAGTTTTTTAGTCTATTTCGAGTCCACTTTAAATTCACTAAAAAATGCATCGTTTTTTCTTCGAGTGCAAAGTGAACGCAGCAAATTGGAAAAGATACCGCACAAAGCGCCGCACATAAAGCAACAACGACAGCAGGAAAAATATAAGGGTATAAAATAAGAGAGGAAAGAAAGAAAAAAAAAAAGGTAGAGGAAGCTAGGACAGGTAGCAGTGACATTCGCTTGCCTGTTGTCCTGACATCCCGCAGGACTGGCGTATTGAAACGGCCCACATCTAATATCCTGCAACGCACAGGGGAAGCACAAGTCGACTGGTGGCAGGGGCAGAGGGGAAGTGGAAAGGGAGCAGCAGCCGCCGCATCGTCAGTCGCTGAAATAATTAACTGTGGCCCAAAACTCCCCATCGTCAGGACTCATCATCCTCATCATTCTTTACTCATCATCATCATCATCAGCATCAGCATCGTCATCATCTGCTGCTAACAGGCATTCATCAACATGGACAACAACAACTTCTGCTTCATCTAAAGCAATAGCTTTCCCCTACCTTTCTTCCTTTTCCTTGCAGCACGAAACTTTTCATCAAAAACCTTAAAAAGAGAAGAAAAAAAAACAGAATTAAACTTAAATTCACTTTGCTTGCAATTCGCATCGTCAACTCGTTTAGAAGCTACCCGATAAGGGTATATTAGTATAGCATAGTTTTATTTTCAACTATTTTCATTCAACTTAACTGTATTTTATTGAAAGAAAATATGCTCTCAGCCGCAGCCAACTTAATAACGTTGGCATTGCCAGATGGCAAAGTTTAATACTCAACTTACAGGGTATCTTTAAACGTTATGCTTATTCGCACATATATTTTCCATTAGTCGTTTTCGTATTCTTTTCGCTTTGCAATTTCCCCTTTTGGCTGCTTTTCGCTGCTATGAATAACGGCATAATTATAGAATGCCAGGGCGAGTTTGCATCGCTGGGAAATAAGTGAATTTGATTTAAAGCCGCTGGCTGAATGCAAAAGACCTGGTTGCATATTGATTGAAATTTGACGTTCAAATTGTAAATGAGCGAATGAGTTTCCGTTCCCCCTTCCCTTCTCCCCTACTTCTTCTGCTGTTGTTATAAAGAGCTGCAAAAGCTGCTTATGGGTTCTGCTCAACCTAATTGGCCTCTGGCTTTTGGCATTCGCTCCTCTCCTCTCGCCCCCTTCGCTTTCGCCTAGTTTGCTGTGTCTAGTTACTGGCCAACTAATCTCTGGCAATTTGTTGTCTACTCGCATGTATGGCTAAGTATGAACAGACTCTATCTACAGATACTCTATATATATATATATAGAGCCGCAGCTGGTTTCCGTCTTAATTGAGTTGGTGTATTTCATTTTCAATTTGGTTGCCAATTATGCTGCCCGAGTTGTCGTTAGCTGCTTAAATGTAGCTCCTCCTCTGGCTAATTTCGCTTGGCTAAGCTGTGTCTGTCCCCATGTGGTTACCACAAGCTTTGAGTTTTGTGGCACATTGAAATTCAAAAGTTTAACGGACTTAAACTTAATTGCAACTTTAATGTTTTAATGTTATCAATTATGATAACTTTGTAAATAGTACTTCTCCAAATGTTGTTTAAGTAGGTTAATTGAATTACTGCAATGTAATCCCTTTATGACATGTCAAATTAATATATACTTAACAGCTTATCTCAGCTTGAGCTGATTTCAATCCATGCCACATTTCCGGTTTTGAAGACACGCCTCAAACTTCTTGACACATATCCAATTAGTGAAATGCATTTGATAATCCAATGGCAGAGCTCCTGACTCGAAGGGTGTTGCACATCAATCGGTTTGGTTAGCTGCCAAGATGTTGTGCTCCACCAGCAGGAAACCAGAGATAATCACACACATTGCCATGCCGGAAGCAACAAGAGAGAGAGAGAGAGGAAGTCGAAAGTCATCAGCAGCAGCAAAGAATTGTCACGTACACGAAACTCGCTTAATAAACAAACAACACTCCCCCCAACCACCCCCACCATCAACCCACCTCTATCTATATGCTAAAAGTGCAGCTGAGGCAAAGAAAAGTTGATTGCAACTCAACAGAGTTGGCTTGCAACCGATATAAATGCAAATGTCACAAACAGTTTCCGTCCACGAATTTTCCATTACCAAAATGAGAGCATTTCGTGCAAGTTGTTCATATTGTTGCTTGTTGATTTTCCTTTGTTTTTCCAACATTTTGCACACGCACAGAGAAAAAGAATTTTCGTTTTGTTGCTTTGATTCTATTCGACTGTGGCAAGCGAAATGCGCTTGTTGCATGCAACTCTCGCTTTACATTTTGATAAACTTGGCCTCATCATCATCAACATTTTGTGTTGCGGCTGCAACTTTTTGCCCATTTCCACACAACCAACCAACCAAGCAACAACTTGGCTCTAATCCGCTTTTTGGCCTGCGGTTTTGTGTGCTGCGACAAAATTTTTATAAACCCTACAAAAGTTTGCAGCAGCAGCCCTTCTACTCATTTTGCTTTCAACTTTGTTGCAGCATAGATTTCTACCCAAAAATGTTCTCCAGGCATTTATCAACCATAACAAAGTTGTTTCAAACGAAAACTTTAAAACATTTTTTGCTGTAGTTTTTGTTGGCAGATTTTCTGGAACTGTCGAATGGATATTTTTAAAACCCACTCTTTTTTTTAAAGCATTTAAAATTATTAAAAGAAACTTAATAATAGTCACATAATACTTCTCAGCATGTGAAATCAATACATTTTTTTAACTGATATCTTTTCAATTATTATTTACCGCATTTTCATGATTTTTCCCATTTTTTTTTTTGTAAAAATCATTGTGCAATACGGCTTTTCCAGCATCATGTCAGAGTCAGCAAACATTTTCCATCAGCATAAAAACAAAATAAAGGAATCGAATTGCAATTATGCATTTTTTCCCCCAACCTTTGTCACAACGTATAGAAACATTATTTTTTATAACAAAATAAAATATGGGTTTTGGCCTTTGAAGATTGTTGCTGCTGGGCCCGAGAATTTAAATAAATATTCGTGACTGGCAATGCTGGTGTCATCAGCAAAAATTGAAAAGCCATTTGAAATTGCAATTTTTTCTACGCATTTCGCAATATTTACAGATTATGTCTTTATCTGTTGAAGTTGTTGTTGTTGGTATTGTTTGGCATTGCGGTCAATGGCAATACGAATATGAATTACAGATTGTTGGCACAGGTGTCTGATGACCTCTGATGACAATGTTGTTGTTGTTATTGCTGTTGTTGCATGTTGCAAATACTTTGACTGCTTAATTTGCTGCTTGATTGGGTTTTAGTCAAACGAAACTCAACATAAATTAAGTGACATTACCAAAAACTTTTGACTTTAAAACATGTAAATATGTATAGGAAATAACGTTACGAATAAAAGGAGCAACAACTATTATTATTATAAATCGGCGCATAAAAAATTCTTATACCATAGTTGCTAAAATAAATTAATAAAGTTGATAATAAATGAAGCCAATAAATTAATGAGTCGGAAAACCTTTATATAAAAGGTAGACAACACACTACTCCTCATAAATTGATAATTTTTAAGAACATGGAATATTCTTTCTCATGGTAAAGGTTTGTTAAATCAAGTTTATACCCAAAACTACATTCTAAATTAGATTACCGAAGTAAAAAATATTCCTACCCTTGATATTTTTGCATACAGGGTATTTTCAAGCGTAAAAATGGCGCATAAAAATATTCAAAATGATTTTAAAGAATGGTTGTCGTTGTCATAAAATTGAAACCGCCAAACTGTTGTTGGCCAAGAAACGACG
This sequence comes from Scaptomyza hsui, assembly GCA_018152825.1. Lineage (NCBI taxonomy): Eukaryota > Metazoa > Arthropoda > Insecta > Diptera > Drosophilidae > Scaptomyza > Scaptomyza hsui. Next base: position 8,894,052 of record JAECXO010000307.1, read on the forward strand.
ACGGGCATTCAAGTCTTGCATCAAATTAAATTTGGCAGCATGGAAGAATGGTCTCGAAATAGAAAAGAGAACCGAATGGATGGCTGCCCTTACCTTTTTTTTGCCATTTCCTGCAGCAGGAAAGATATCCTTTCGGTGGCTGCAACAACGCTGCTTTTAATTGTCTTCTCGCCAGGACGAGACGATGATAAGGATGCCCAGGATGATGATGATGATGAGGATGAGGAGTGTGTGAAGATGATGTTGAATGCGTTTTAATTACGTTCTCTTTTGCTCATTTTGCTGCACATTTTTGCCCATTGTGTGTTGTTGTCTGTTGTTGTTATTTACTTCAGTGTGCTTTTGCTAAAAATGTACACAAACAGGACAAGAGATTGTCCTGGCACTTGCCAAGACAAATACGCCAGGCGCCATAATGAAAAATGGCGACGCGACTTTTTGCAAAAAAAAAACAACCAACCTTTTGTTGTTGTTGTTATTGTCTCAAACATCTGGTGCGCGGGAGCATACTTCATAAATGCGCTCAAGTGCAAAGAAAAAAGGCATCTCGAGGGGGCGAGAGGAGGGAAAATGGTAACTGGGGAATTGGGGAATTCCTCAGCAGGACGGTTCCCTTTTGAAGTTTTTCAGCAGCAGCTCAGCTTCCTCCCCCTTCTCACAAATTAACAATTGTTTTTCGTTTTATTCTTGCGAATTAAAGTTTTGTAAATTCAACTTCCGTTTGCCAGAATTCCCAAACTCAATTCTCCTCACCCATTTTCAGTCGCCTGTTGCTTTGTGTTTAGTCGAGCGCCAATTGCTTGGAAAATGCAATGAAAAGCGATTTTCTTCTTGCTTACTTCTGGGGTTATGTGGAGGCACCCCGCTGTCTACAATGTGTTTAAAGTTGCAAGTTACTTAAAGACTTTATTTTTCTTTATGCTTACAGCAAATCTCATTGGCATTGACACCATACATCATCAGACGCTGTCCGGTCAGGAGATAGACCAATTGAACGAGCATCAGCTGGACAAGGTGGCCAATAATGTGAGCGTCTTCTATCGCGTCTCGCCGCGTCACAAGCTGGAGATTGTCAAGTCGTTGCAACGCACCGGCAACATTGTGGGCATGACTGGCGATGGAGTCAATGATGGAGTTGCTCTGAAGAGGGCTGACATTGGCATTGCCATGGGCAAGAATGGCACGGATGTGTGCAAGGAGGCGGCCGACATGATCTTGGTCAACGATGACTTTCACACCATTATGTGAGTGAGCATTAAATACGCTTAATGATCGAATATTAAACATTATTTTCGAATTGCAGCGCTGCCATTGAGGAGGGCAAGGGCATCTTCTACAACATACGGAACTTTGTGCGCTTTCAGCTGAGCACCTCGATTGCGGCATTGGCGCTGATTGCTCTGGCCACATTGATGGACATTGCCAATCCGCTGAATGCCATGCAGATACTGTGGATCAACATTATAATGGATGGACCGCCGGCCCAGTCGCTGGGCGTCGAGCCCGTGGATCACGATGTGCTCAAGCAGAAGCCGCGCAATGTCAAGCAGCCAATGATAACCAAGTCAGTCATTGTCAATGTGCTGCTGAGTGCCAGCATCATAGTGCTGGGCACATTGTGGGTCTTTCAGCGCGAGATGGCCGACGGCACGCTGGGCAAGACGAAGCGGGATACGACCATGACATTCACTTGCTTTGTGTTCTTCGATATGTTCAATGCGCTGTCGTGTCGCTCGCAGACGAAGAGCGTCTTCACCATTGGACTGACCACCAATCGCATGTTCCTGCTGGCTGTTGCCTTCTCGATCATTGGCCAAATGCTAGTCGTTTACTTTCCGCCGCTGCAAATGGTGTTCCAAACGGAGGCGCTCACCGCCTACGACATACTGTTTCTGGTCACGCTCACCTCCTCGGTGCTGGTTGTCTCCGAGATCAAGAAGTGGTTCGAGCGCTCGCTGGAGCGCAAAATGTACAGCACCCGTTCGGAGTTGGATTTCGTATGACAAAACGCAAGCGCTAGAGATGTGTTGCACCCAAAAGCCGAGTAAATTAAAAACAAACGAAAAAAATCACAAAAAAATAGCAAAACTATGCAAAAACCAAGTGAGGAGCGTGGCAGCGTAAGCGGTGGAGAGAAACAAAACCAGAGGAGAACGAATAACAGAGAGCGAGAGCGACAAAACAAATAGCGAAATGTGTGTTTAATTTTACATTTGACTAAGTCAGCGCCAAAAACAAAAACAAACCTTACAGATACCCTATGGAAATTCCAATTCGTCAATAATATATATATATGTTTATGATCCAAAGCAAATTTCAATTGATCATTTAGTGGCAATAAGTAAGCAAATTTGTGTTGTGTGTGTTTTGTGCTGCGTCCTCTTTTTTTAAAAGTTATTTTGCATAATGTTTAATTTTAATTTTATATATTTTTAAAATTCTTTGTAAGTAGACAAATTTGTAGCTGTATTTCATGTTTGATTCAATTTTTCTTTGCGCAAAACACCTTAAAAAAAAAACAACAAAATCTCTCTGTATATCTCAGCGCATCCGAATAATATTTGCACAAATTTTCCATTTTATTTGCGCTCTAGTAAGTCAATTATACTTTATTTAAGATCGTATCAAAGTGTTTATTTGCAAAACATTTTAATGTGATATTATTTTAAGCACATAAAAGCAAAATACGTTTCACACATATTTAATATATACATACTTATTAATTATTATTTTGCATGTTAGCTCAACAGGTATTTTTAAATTTTATTTTCCTGAAATAAAAGTTTCACACATATAAATGTTTGTATTTAATAAACTATTATCTTTCTTCAACAGCAGCAACCAACAACAACAATAACTCAAGAGGCAGCTGCATTAAATTAAATAATTCCCGACAAAATGTAAAATGTAATGTGCAGTAAGAAAGAGAGAAAGATAGAGAAAGTAGCAGGAGGAACGCAAAGCGTAGCAAATGGTTTTTTAATAATTTTGTTAGTTAATTTATTCGGTATCAAAAATTTGTGTACAACAACAAGCAAACAAAGCTCTAGCGCGTTAGCTAAAAACAACAACCAAAAACCAAGAAAATTTATGAAAATTTAAAGTTTCATTACAAGACAATTTGCGTATTTTGAATTGTCTTTGGAAAAATTTGTATTTCATTAAAAAATATATATTTATGAATAACAGTTCACGTTTAGGTTAACAGCAACAACAAAGCAATAAAGAAAACAATACAGATTTGTTTGAAAATCAAATTAATGAAAAAAAAAAAAAATGGTTAAATAGGTTTTCAATAAAAATTTTCTAGTTTCGATTAAACAACAATAACAGTTTGTCAATGAACCAATACTTATTTTAAATGGTGTTCAAATTGCATATTTGTCTGTTATAAATAATATTAATATCAATTGTTAATCAGTTAGATTCGATAACCAAAACCACTTGAATATTACAAAAATTGTTTAATGTTCTTTAGAGCGTTTAACCAAATATCATCACGCGATTCATATCATCACAGCTCAGCAAAAATCACGAAATCACAAAATCAAACCGATAAAATAGTCGATTATAAGACAAAAACTAACCTGTATAAGATATATTCAAACATTTCACAATGCACCAAACGATTTCAAGCACCATTTTTTCCACAAATTTTTCACATCTTTTACCAGTTAAGAAACTTAGATGATGCATATCACATTTGTTGTACTTAGAAGACAAGCAAGGAAGAAAAGCTAGCTACTCAGCAATTTTGGATCTTGGATCGCTCGCACTCGTAACATCTTCTGCACTTTTGTCGATTTCTCTATTAATATAACAATTTGTATACTTTAATGGACCAATCATAAACAAATTTTCAAACACACGCACACATCAACAACATCAAGCAAAGCTCTCACACTGCACACACACTCATATATCATTGCTATAAAAAAAAGAACCCAAAAAAATGGAAAAATTCAAAAAAATAAAAAAAATAAAAGAAAAAACCTAAAAAAAAAACACATAAACTAAATTAAATTATCCACAACAACACTAAATCCCACACACAAAAACAAAGTACACACACACAAATACATCTCATCCACAATGGTAACAATAATTAGTAAATTAAGTGTATTTAATTGAATTAACAAGAATTGCATATGTGAATGTCTGAATATAATACAATTAATAACATTCAAGTCAAATATATTAGTGGAACATCAGCAAACAGGTATTATATTATATACTATATACTACACCTATATTCGATAAAGATAGCAACCAGATTTTCGAACAGTTTTACGACTACGAAAAACCATGAAGAAAAATTTGCTTGCTAAATTATAATTTATACAAATTTATGAAAACTAATAGTATGCCAATTACATCTGACAAAAAATACTAGTATTGTATGAATTTGATCAAATATAGATCGTTATAATAAATAAATACTGTGCTATATGTGTAAATGTCTAAAAAAAAAAATAATAAAAATAAAACAATTTCACGCTGCTGGTTTTGTTAAACTCTGAAAAATTGATTAAAATCGGTTCAACTACTAAGCTCAAATTCACTCTTAATCTATGAAATAGTCATAATTTGTTTAATGAGTTAATTGCCTTCAAAGACTTGTACAAATTACTGAAATTAGTTTATTTGCGTTATTTCTGAATAAAACAAAATAATGTGCAAACTTATAAAAATAAAAGAAATACTATAAAACTATGTCTAACTGTGCTATTAAATGTAAGCTTACCTAATATATAAATATATAGATGAATATCCATAACAGAGCAAACTAATGCGAAAACGAATATTTCAAAATATTTCCTACACCTTTCACGTTATTTTTTTTGTTGATACTAACTTTCACTAAACTAAACTACCCGAAATTGACCTACATAACTTAACTCAACTAAAACTAAAACACTCAACAAAGTATTTTCATTATTTCACATTTTAGTTAGTAAAACTTGCGCTCTAAAAATCTAAACAAGTACTAAATACAAATAAAACTAACAATACACGAGTATAAAATAAATTAAACCACTATAGGTATTTAATATATATCACTGACAAAATAAATGAACTACAACAAAATACAAATGACAGAAAATAAATATTTACTAATAAAAATAACTTTATGTAGTACACCAAAAAAAGTTTGTTTTAAATGCCACAACAAGCGCCATCTAGTGTTCGTTGTGTTCAAGCAATGTAACTTGCAAAAACATCAAAAGCGCCATCTCGTGTTTGGTGGTTAACAAATTCCAGCAGGGGAAATTTTAAGGAAGGAATTTACATAAATCAAAGTTGGCCAGCCATTGCTAGTGTTAATATGTTTGGCTGAGTTTACACATAAATTTTTAGTTTTTTCTTATAGAATTTGTTTTATGTTTTGTTTCGTTTGTTTATCGTTTAACTTGATTCCACATGTTTAATATGGTGACTCCGCACTATAGTAAACGAGTTTTGATTGGCAATTGGGTGGATCGTCGATATTTCTATGAAAAAAATTGCAATGGCATCTTGCCCGGACTTTATGTATCCAATAAATGCGAACAGCATCGCTCCCTCAGTCAGGACACTTACAAGTATGCCCCGAACAAGTCCGAGGATACCAAGCGTGATTTCGTGGAGAAACGATCCTCTGGATTTCGTAACTTTCTCAATTCTTCCACATCAAATGTTAAGCTTATTGACGATGCCGAGCTCAAGGACAACTATACAACGACCAATACGTTAGTCTATGATTTGTTGCCGAGACTACGCCAGGAATTGGCATTAAAGAAAGCGCAACCGGCATCTCCGATGCCCGATCCACAGCAACAAACCGATATGTTGCAGTGTTTTGGCAATCTTACAAAAACTCGCAACTTCGCTAGACTTTGGGAATGCGAGAAGAGCTTGGACAAGAAGAATCACATGCAAACCACTTACGGCTTAGCTTACAATCGTTGCAAAGTAACTAGCAGATAATCAAACTTGCAATAAATATCTAAACTGAATGCTTCACAATATAGCTGTAAAGCTAACCAAGTTAGGTTGGCTTCAGAGCTGTGTTGTGAAGCTTAAAGTTTACTTTTTTTTGGGAGATCCGATTTGTTTGGTTTTTTTTTTCACTGAATTGTTATTCATTGTTTTCAATATAGGGCGATGTTAAAAGTCAGTTTTGCGTGAATTTCACATTGATACCCAATCAACGTCCTCAAATATCAACAGCCGATGGTTAAGCGATGTTTGGTTCTATTCAATTCCTCATCGACATAAATATCGCTGTTACTGGACTCTGTTAACCTACTATCGCAAAAAATAAGTGCGAGCCACAGCTTCTGCATAGTTATTATTTAAGCGTGTTAGCTTTGAATGGAAGTCATTTAAATTGGCAACTAACTTTTTTTTATAAGGAATACCACTTTTGTCAGCTTTTTGTAAAAATTATAAATCAAAACTAACGGATTGGTGGCAGTTCTCTTCATTATTTATCATATCGAACCCGTACATTTTTGTTGTTCCATCTCTCATTCATTTGAAAGTAGACTTTTAAAGCCTACATCCCAATAAATGAAGAATCCATTGAATAAATTTATGATATATTTAAAGAATATAATAAATAAATTATTGAAAAAACATCTGCTTTTTTTTTACGCTTTTTTCAGCTTTTCTTCGTCCTCAAAAGTTGACATCACTGCTGCAGTCAGATATCGGCACCAATTTGGATGTTGGTGCTTGTAAAAATACTCCTGGTACTTCATTCATTATTTTCGTTTTGATTGAGTTTTGACAAAACACACCAGTTTTCAATTATAAGGAATAAAATGCTTTTTTTTTTATATTACAAGATTCAATTTATTTCATTTTCCATTTTCTTGTATAATTATAATTGGTTTTTCTTCCGTAATTTAAGTAGTTTCTATATTATTTTTATTTTTGGATGCCAGAAATTCATTGTAGTTTCATTTTATTTTAATTTTTAAATTTTATATATATTTTTTTGGTTGCACATGCCGTGGCAATTTTTTGATTTTTTGGAGGGGGATTTATGTTTTGAAATTAGTAGGTCGATTAGACGTTTATAATACTTTTGCCATGTTATATAATATATATGTTTTTTGTTAATATTAATAATTATTACAAAAAGTAAAATTTGACGACATTAAACTAGACGACTTTCTTTTTTGTATGTTTTACACGCTTAAATATTTTATTTTTGACTTCAGTTTTTTTTTTTGTTTTTTTTTGTTTCTGCCTTAAAATCGTATATTGGAGTAATTTTGGACAATTGTTGACTGCCTTGAAATTGTTGTTGTTGTTTACTTTGGCTGACGATTACATTATTAAAATTATGCTTAAAATCTAAACCAATGGAAAGAGTTTGTGGGCGTGGCTTGTGGGTTTTTTTTTTCAGTGTTTCGTGTTCTTAGGTGGTCAAAATTTGTGTTGTGTGTATGTAGATGTGTGTGTGTTGCTGATTTTGGATTGATAAGTAGATGTTGTAACCAGTGTTTGGGGTTTTATGTTAAGTGTGTTTTTTTTATTAAAGAAGTGTGCTGATTATATGCTCATATATATTAGCTTGTTTTTTGAGTTTTTGCTTACAACAATTAAAATTTTGAATTTTTCTTAGTTTTTTGTAGTATATTTCCGTTGTATTCTTTTGAGATTTTAATTATAGTATGTATTTATTTACTCTCCATCGTATTTAATAATGATTATTTTTGTTTTTTTCCCATCTCCGTTTTCAAAATTGATTTTTGTTTTTTCTTGCTTACTATAATTTAGTATTAGTTTTATTTTTAATACCTAAAGTATTTAATTTTTAGTTTTACTTAATTTTTTTTTTTGATTTTGTATTTTTTTTTGTTTTGTTTTGTTTATTTTGTTGTTAAAAAATGATGCTTAAACATTTGGCTTAAATGTAAATTTGGTTTTATATGCTCCAAAAATGTAATTTAATGTAAATTGTAGTTGCCATGAATACTTTAATATATATTTTAAAATTTTGGTATTGCCGAGAGGATGTTTTTCCTTTTACGTTTTAGCCGAGATTTTTTGTTAAGTTTTGGAATAGGCCGAGAAGTTTTTTTGTTTTGTTTCATCTTATCAAAGTTTTGTTTTGGTTTGCCTTCCGGTCAAGTCATCATTTTTTATTACATTTTTTGATTTCTAAATTATCATTACAATTGCCCTTATACCTTTTTTGAAAATGACCAAACTTTTCCTTGACGTTCCTCGATTATTTTTCATAAGGACATTTTTACTTTTTATTTGCTTTCTTTGCCGAAAGATTATAAAATTATCATCTAGATGCAAAACTTTTATCATACTTCCATTGTATTTATTATTATTAGCCACAAATATATTTTTTTTGTAAAACTTGAGTTTCGAAACTTGCTTTGCCAGTAAATTGCTGAGTTTTGAAATGTTCGCTTTGTTGTAGTTGTTTTTTAGATTTTGATTTTGTTGTTTGTTGTTGTTGATGTTGTGTGCAAAAGACTTATTGGAATAAACTTGACATTGGAAACAAAAAATTGGTTTAGATCTAAAATTAAATTTAATTAAATTATATATAAAACATATATGAATTTTTGTAGCCAGTTTTATTGCTTTTCATGTGCATTTTTTTACGTTTTTCGTTTTGTAATTTTCTTACCAATTATTATTCTTGTGTTTTCTTTTTTTTTTTTACCAGTAAAGTGAGATTTTTGATATTTGTTTGACTCTTGTAATATAAAAAAGAGTTTTTTTCTTGTTGATTTTTTCTTATCGTTTGTTGTTGGTTTTTGTTTTATTTATATATGTATAATTCGCATTTTATTTGAATTTAATAGAAATAATATAAATTCATATATAAAAATGTTTAACAATCGTTTTTTACTTTAAGCTATTGTTAGTTTTGCTTCTTTAAAAAATATATGTACTATATAGTTTTTATTTATGTTTTTTATTTCTGGTATATTTTATATGTGGTATTTTCTTTTGATTTGCTTCAACTGATTTGTTACAAGATTTTTTAAATTGTTTTCGTCTATTGCTTTTTGGCTGTATAAAAGTTGCTCTCTCAATAAGAAAAATGTATTTATTGTACTATGGTTTCTGTTTTGCGGTATATGTTGCATTTGTTTTATATATGTATTGGTTTTGTTGTATATAAATCAGACGATTTATTTGGTTTATTGTTGTTTTGTTTGTTTGTTTTTGGGTTTTTTTGTTGCTTTAATTATAATCAGGCTATGGCGACTGTACCAGGTAGTAAGTTAATAACAACTGTTCCCACCTGTTCAGCTTTGTATCACTATTGCTTTGTTTGATTTGTGGCTTTGATCTCTTACACTGCGTAACAAACAAATTAAATATATTATTTCTCACTTTCTGATAAAAAAAAAACCAAGGTTGTTGTTGTGGTAAAAATTAAGTAATGGTTGGGGTTTCTTTTTAAATTGGATATGTTGCGATTGTTATCAACTAAAAAATGAAAGAAAAAATATTTTTGAAACTTTTGTTCAGTTTCTAACACTCTTGTAATTACGTTTAGAACATAAATTTTAGCTATGTTTATTTTATTTGTATTTGGTTTTTGATATTTTTTCATTTGATTTTATACAACGCACTTTGTATCTTGGCGGATTGAGAATAATAAATAATTGATTTACTTACTTCGGTACTATTGCAGTGTTTATCTTGGGTTTCTTGTCATATACATTTTTTGTTGCTTATGTACACAGTTACAGTTCAATTATATGCATAATAATTAAATGTTGATCTCTTAGCTGAACCTTAAATAAAATTTGTTGCTATTGTTTTGTTGTCTCTGTTGTGTTTTTGTTGCTCAGCTATTTCTATTTGTTTGTTTGTTATTATGTGGTAGTCCCTGTCAATGGTTTATAATAATTACAAATTACAAACTCTGTACTATTCATTTGAAAACATAGTATGTAGTATATGATAATCTTTAAATCTGTTAATCTTTAATTAAATAAATGCCAACATAACAAATTGTGTTTGATTCTCTCGATTGTTCTCTTTCTATTGTTATTTCTTTCATTCTGTAGAACTTAATTATTTATTTCTTTGTTTTCGGTTTCTTTTAGTTTATTTATTTGTTATGCGAACGCAAGTTTATATTATTTGTTTTTTGCATATTTCACTTAACACTTAGTCAAATATTATTTAAAGATTACTGATTTATTTTTAATGGTTTTTTTTAAGTAAATGTTACTATAATTGTGTTTATTTTTTGTGTTTTTTTCTCGCGTCTTGTTTTGACTTTTGCTATTTTTTTGTTTTTGTTTGCTGTCTTGTGGTTTTATTTAACTATTGTTGACTGTTTCTCTGATTGTAAAAAATTCTGTAAAATATTTTTGGTACTATTTCTTTTGGTTTGCGGCTCTTATGTTGCAAAAACAACAATTTGCTTCATATAAGTATAATATAAATAATTCATTTGATTTGATTTCTTCTTTTATTATAAATTACTTGTTCTATGGGCACATTGTGTGTTATTGCAAAAAGTCTTATACTACTTGACTTTAAAGGGCTCTGGCTTTTTCTTGATTTGTTTATAACTATTTATTTATTGAAAAAATGCTATGCTTGGCGATGTCTAGGAACAAGAAATCATTTGTTGTTTTGGCAATTACGTATGAAAAACCAAGCCTTAAAAATATTTAACGAAATAAAAAAAAAAAGGGGTATTCAAATGAAGTTAAGATTGATATAATGCTAAACCATAAGCCATTAAATTCGAGGTAGAATATGAGTAAACTCTCAGCTATGGTTTTTATAATTATTTATAAACTGTACATTAATGTTTGTATGTTTGCCTATTTTATATTTAAATAATGACGAACCATAATTTAATTGTTGTACAAAACTAAAATCAGAAATTTAACACGATTCCAAGAACCCCACGTCAAGTAATCATTTTTGTTCAACTTTTTGCAATATTATAATTGTTGGTTTTGTATATTTTATTTTCACTGATTCAATACGTTCATTCATTAAAAACTAACGAGGCTATTGTTGTCTGTTGTTGTTCTTTGTTGTGTTGTTCACTTTACAGTTAAATAAAATCAGTTTTATTTTATCATCCGTTGCTATTTTACAAGTTTCTTTCATCAGTACTGTTTGGTTTCATATTGTAATTCTTACTATTTTTTGCTGGCTGCGTGTTTCATTTATGTTTACGTCAAGTATAAGTAGATATATGTATATTTTATATATATATATATATATATCGAATATATATATTTAGAGAGAGTATGTATTAAATACGTTAAAAAATATAATACACCATACATATAATATAAGAGTTTAGGTTTTCCATGCACTATATGCTATTTGTTTTCCATCATTATGAGTACATACTGTAGTATATAGAGTATGCATCTAGCGTTTATTATTTTATATATATTTTCCATTTTCTGTTTGTTGTTGTTTCTTATTGTTGATATTTGAGAATTCAACTAAAGATGGTTTCGAACAAAATGCATCAAATCAAACAGCTTTTAATGGGATCGTTCAGATCTTCTTTTTAAACCTTTTGTTTAGATAGTATTATTAATAATTATTCAGTTAATGCTTACCGTTGCTATTTCAATGTGTATTTAACTATAATTTGTAATATTTCTCATACTGTTTGCTGATTTGTTTGTAGGTTTATCTTTGTTTGTTGATCTCTTTTCTTTACGATGGTTGTTGACTTAAAACTATTATCACTATTGCAGAAAGCGAAAGCGGCTGTACTCAATTACACAAGTATATATATGAGTATATAGAATGCATAGTACATTTCAATAATATTAAAATACTATTCCATCCTATATAAAAATATATAAACTGTTGTTGCTGTTCTTGTTGTTGCTATTGTTTTTATTGTAGGCATTTACTATGAATTTCATTTTTGCTTTTGTTGGTTGTCTGAACTTTAAGCCGGAAGTGTAATAATTTTGGGTTTATTTTGAAAAAACATTATTCTCAAATATTATATATGGAAATATTTCTTTATCATAATTTTTTTCTTATTATTTTTGGTATAGCTTTTTTTTGGTTGTATTATAAATTTTTTGTTTAAATTTTTAAGAAGAAAGGATTTTTCTCGAGTTTGGTTTTTCTTTTTGCTTTTTGTCATTTGTCGTTTCGAAAAGCAGATTTCGAAAGTTTTTCATTTTTGATTTGCCAAGTTGTTAATTTTCATTTTGTGTTTTTGACATTTTTCATATCCATGCCTTTGTTGTTGTTGTGTGTTTGTTTGGGTTATATGCTTTATTGAGACTGCAATTTAAATTTCTGCTATAAAAATTACTTGTATTTGTACTCTTGGTTATTTAAATTGGGCTATTGTTGGTTGTTAGGTATGCTTGTAACTTTGTGTGTAGAACTCTGCTCTATTTAACTTTAACTATTTGTTTCAAAGTTCTTCTCATTCAGGATTGGTTCACTGTATATGGCTTAAACTAGTTTATTTGTATAGCCCCTTTGTCTGTCTAGGCTGTTTTGTCACGACTTAAATGCTTTTCGTATCTTTGAAGTAGATTTCTTCTCTAGGTTTTGTCATTGCCGGTTTAACTTTATTTTTTGTCGGTTTTTTTCTGCTATTAAGCTGATTTCTTTTAGTTTTTCCACTGAAGCAGCTGATTTACATATTTTCACATCTGTTTGTATGTGTTTTTTGTTTTTTTCTGGAGCAATCTATGAATTTTTTTCATGAATCCTTCTATATTCAATTTTGTTTTGCAACTACAAAAATAATAGATTTTAGGAAAAACAAAGAAATAATTATGTGAAAATGAAGAAAAATTATAATTGTTTTAAGTGGAGCTCTTTGGAAAATTTTGTCTTACTTGTTTTGTTAATTTTTATGCGCCTAAATTTATGTTAATGTTTTTTTTTTTTTGGATTAAGTGTATTTGTTTAAATTTTGTTTTTATGCCTAAAAATTTACAAAAGTTTTATGTTATCATTAGATTTTTGTTTTTGCATTTATCACAGCGACATTCAGTCTAAATTTTGCTTTTATTGGAATTATAGCATAATTTGCTATAATTGATATAAATATTTATAGTAGATATTTTCACTTTTTAGTTAACTAAAACTAAACATAATTTTGATTTAAAGCCAAAAGGTTTGTTTGTGTGTGTTCGTTTTTTTCGATTTCGGTTTCGTTTTAAAGCCAAAAAGAATTGTTAAAAATTTTGTCTAAAAAGGCCTAAAAGTATATAGCTTAGTGTTAATTTTGGTTATACATATAGCAAATCATGCTGTTCATGAAAGATTTTTTGTTTTGTTAATTTTGGTCTAATTCCAATAAAAGCTTTAAATATTGGATACCATAGAAATTGTTGTTGTTCTGTTTGCCACATGCAATGTTGTTGCAATTTTTTTTCAATGTGCCTAAAAAGTGTTTTTAAAATTTTGACTAACCTTTTGTTCCGAAAGGTGTTTAATAAAATTTCTTCAATGCCAAACAATATAATTTTGTTTTCGTTAATTTTCAAACTATTTATAAAACTTTTGCACGTTAAATTTTTGTTTGTTTTCCAAAAGATAACTATTTACATTTTTTTTTTTTATATAATTTAGCCCGTTTGTTGCCGAAAAGTTTTTAACTGAGCCTATCACAAAAATCAGACGCCATGCCCAAGCCGAAAAATATGTTTGTAGTGTTGTGTAAATGCCAAAAAATGTGTTTCAAGAGTCAAAAGTTACTCCATAATAAAATTGAAATCAAATAGAAAATAACAAAAAAATGTGTAAAATTATTTGTTGGTTTTATTAATAAAAATGATTAAATAATAGATGCAAACATAATTTTACAAAACTAAAACAGTAAAAACAAATCAATTACGCAATTTCATATCGAATTGAAACTTAACATTATCTCTACAGATATATATATATATATTAATGAGTAGATATTAAATTGGGGATTGCTAAATTATAATTAATTTCTGTTCATTTGTTGTGTATAGGAAACATATTCTATTAGTTTAATAACAATTATAAATGCTTTGACGGTACATTGGAAAATTTGCGGTTGTTTGTTGAACTTTTATATCCACACAATGTTTGTTTAGCGAATTTTTTCGAATAGTTGTTTGAAAAGTGCATTTTTTGACTATTGTTCATTAATGTATGGCACCTGAAGAGTCACATCTGAATAATTGGTATTAACATTTTGTGGTTCGGATTGGGTTGGGGTTGTTTTAACTATGTGTGTGGATAAAATTGGATTTATATAACTAATTACTAAATAAAACTCAACATAAATTACACGCAAACAATTTGGGGGAAGACAACAAATGTTTGTTTCCAATTCATTTACAACTTAAACATAAATATTTTAACTAATTATAAATTGCATATTAGTTGGTTTTGAATCCTTTTCAAATATATATAATTAAAAATCACATCTCAATTAATATAGAAATAAGAAGCAGAAGCTTGTGATACAAATAAATCCAAGATAAACTAATAGGTTTTACATAATAATAATAATAATAATAATGATAGAGAAGTAACCCCAAAAAGATCATGTTTAAATCAAGATTCCAATACTACTATATATATAATAGATATATGTTTTTAATCATATAAATTAGCTGCTGTCTCTCTCTCAATTTGCCAAAAGATAAAAAAAAAACATAATTTGCTCAGCGCAACGTCCATCTCTACCCTTTTCCCTCCCTCCCAAACTACCCCTAGCTGCCCCATCTATCACGTTAAATCTTTCTCTCTCTCTCTGTCTCTCTCTCTCAATCGCTTTCTCTATTTCCGCTCTCACTCTCACTATTCTAACGCCTTAAAAATCGTATAACTTGTATTGTTGTTTGATGTTAAGTTCTTAAAAATGAAATATTTATGATTATATAGAAAAAAAGGAATCGTATAACGTTGTGTTTTGGTTGTTCTTCTTTCTTCTCTTCTAATCTCTTCACTTTTTGACCATTTTGCATTTGATGTTTCTGGTTTTGAGTTTTTAGAGTCCTTTTCGAAAAGACTAGTACTCGTCGCCTTTGTTCTTCTTCTTCTTCTTCTTCTTGCTGGACCAAAACTGTGTTTTGACTTTTGTGGTTCTTGTTTTAAAAACTAGGAGAATTTTGTGTATGTAAAAGAAAAGTTTTTTAAAAACTATTTAAACTTAGAAATTAATCGATTCTCACTTTCACTTCACCGACACAGAAATAAATTTTTCTCGAAAAAAATTGCGGGCGTGGCTGCTAGTGTTGTTGTGATAAGTGGAGGCTTACTGATGACATCATAGAGATCCGAATATCGAGTGTATGTGTGGGTGTATGGGTATCGCATGCGACAGTGTCGGCGGGGGCGGCGGTGGCGCAACGCCATTGGGCGTGGCCGCCAGTGCATGACCCGCATGCGGATGCGGCGGATGCGCCGATGGCGGCGGCGGTGGCAATGTTATCGATAACGTCACCGTCTGTGGCGCCGCCACCGTTGGGGCACCGTGTGTCGTTGTGGGCGGCGCTGTGGCAGCTGCCCCGCCCGCGGAAGTGATATGATGTGTGGTCGATGGTGTTGGCGCTGCTGCATGATGTGTTGCTGTTGCCGTAACCACCGACTGTTGTTGCTGCTGTTGCTGTTGTTGCTGTTGCTGCTGTTGCTGCTGTTGTTGTTGTACGCCAGCTGCTCCAGTGGTGGGATGTCACTGAGCCACCACAGAGGTGGCCGCATTCTGTTGCACCACAACGCCAGGTGCCACAGCATTTGCCACAGTCACCGTCACAGGCGGCGTCGGTCCATTCGCATGTGCCGCACTCGGCTGTTGTTGCTGCTGCTGCTGCTGCTGCTGGGCGTGGAAGGGATGCTGGAAGGGCGGACCGTAGCACTGTGGAAAGTAGAGCTCGTTCTTGACAACCGATTGCTGTGCCACAGCAGCAGCTGCTGCTGCTGCCGCATTCACGGCCATGCTGCTGCGCGCCGGCAATATGTTGGCCTTGTTGTCCACGGTGGCGGGATTGTTGTTGTTGAGGAATTGCTGTGCCGCCAGACTCTTGACATCGTTCATCAGATGATTGGCCACCACGGCTGCAGAGGCAGCAACATTATTCTGTTGCTGCTGCTGCTGTTGCACGACTTGTTGCTGTTGCACCTGCTGCTGTTGCACCTGCTGCTGTTGTACCTGTTGCTGCTGCTGCTGTTGCTGCTGCTGCTGCTGCTGTTGCTGGCGTCGCACCTTCGTGCTGTTGGGATTCATGTGGTTGTCAATGTGCTTCGTCACCTCGTTCTCGGTGGCAAAGCGTCGCCGGCAGTTGGGCATGGGGCAGCAGAAGGGACGATCGCCCTGCGAGGGAAGTAAGACAAGTATTAAGACATGAACAACAGTAGGGGGAGGGAGGGGGAGCGAAGGGTAAGGGGTCGTGGCTAGGCTACAACTACCTGGTGAGTGCGCGTATGCTGATCCAGGATTGCCTTCTGTCTAAAGTCCTTGCCACATTGGGTGCACTTGTAAGGTTTCTCACCCGTGTGAATGCGCAAGTGCTGCAAGCAAATGTTGCAAGTTAGCTGCATATAGAGAGATCCAATTAAAAAATAAAAAAGCTCACCTGATTGAGAATGGTGCGCTGGCGGAAGAAGCGTGGACAGTACATGCAACCGAAGGGTTTCTCGTTCGTATGGATGCGCAGATGTTGCGTCAGATGCGATTGCTGGCGGAAACGTTTGCCGCACTCGGGGCACGGATACGGGCGCGACTCGATGTGTATGCAACCGTGCTGCAAGAGTGTGGTCTTCTGCTTGAACTCCTTGTCGCAGATGGGGCAGCGCACATAGAGTGGCATGTTCGCTGGCCGCACCCCAATATGTTGCAGCACCTCCGGCAGTATCTTTTGACCTGCTAGTAAGACCAATAATTAATAGGCTGGCAGGAGCTGGTAGGATCTGGCGTACTAACCCTTGACATCCTTGAAGTAGGAGGGATAGTGCATGCCACCGCTGCCATCGGGTGTGCCCTGTGAGTCATCGTCGTGGTAGCCACCGCCGGCGGCAGCAATGTCGCCCTTCGTGTCCGTCTCCTCGCCCGGAAAGGGCACGTCCGAGGGCCAGAGCGTCGGATGCGGTCCGTTCTTGAATATGAGATGCGGTGAGACATCTGTGGGGGAGACGTGTTGTTCCGCAGCCGCAACGTGTTCCACATGAAAGTAATTAAGCCAGAGAATGCCACTGTTAGCAGCGCTTATATTTGGCTCATAGCCATCATCATCATCATCATCATCATGATCATCATCATCTTCGAACTTATCGCAAAAGTCGCCTAGCATCTTCTACTTCTTAACTAGAGATATAGCTTTTATATTTATTTTTTCTAGTTTTTTTTTTTTTTTTTTTTGTTTTAGTTGTTGACTCCTTGAGACCGTTGTTTGGAATATAGTTTATTTTTGTTTGTTAAGTATTTTATATTTTTTTCAAGGATTGCTTCGATTTTTACTTTACTTTAAATATTATAAGAAAAATGTTAGTTATCGATAAATTACTTATTTCCATTATTTAACACACCCAAAAAGTCAACAACTTTAAATTTGGAATAGTTTTAAAAAAAAAAACAAAAAATTTAGAATTAAGGCCAAAACATCGCTCAATATGTATGTGTGGTGTAATTTTTCGATTTTCGATAATTTTGCAAGGGAAATCCAAAACGTTGGCGAATCTCACGATCCGCACAAATAAACTGAGAGTTGCAGCCGCATTCGATTGCAATTGGGTCAGATTGTAGCTAACTAATGTAATTGCTATCGCTATCGCTATCGCTATCGTTATCGTTATCGGTAATGGATGTGTTAACTGTCGCTCGCCTTGGTGGGTGCGCACATGCTGATTGAGGATGGCCTTCTGGCGAAAGTGCTTGCCGCACTCGGGGCAGGCGAAGGGCTTCTCACCCGAATGGATGCGTATGTGCTGATTGAGGATCGCGCGCTGCCGGAAACTGCGCGAGCAGTAAGGACACGTGAAGGGCTTTTCGTTGGCATGGATGCGCAGATGTTGCGTCAGATGCGACTGCTGCCGGAAGCGCTTGCCGCACTCGGAGCACGGAAAGGGACGCGCATCCGTGTGTATCCGATCGTGTTGCAGCAACGTGCTCTTCTGCTTGAAGTCCTTGCCGCAGGTGAGGCACTTGAACAGCCTCAGATCGCTGTGCGGCTTGTTCTTCTGCGGGCGTCCGGGTCCCGTGCGACCTGTTGTCGTTACCGTTACCGTTGCAGCTGCCGCACCTACTGTGGCACCATTGGCTGCCGCTGCACCCTCGCCATTCGCTTGCCCCGCATTCGCATTGCTTTGTGCCCCATTCTGTTGCTGCTGCTGCTGCTGTTGCTGTTGCTGTTGCTGTTGCTGCTGCTGCTGCTGCTGTTGTTGGCCGGGCAGCAGCTCGGGCAGCGCATAGGACTCGCCGCCATTCTGCTCCATGGGCAGCACGTCCTGTTTGAGATAGTGCAGCGGCGGGAAGCCAGGTGGCGCCAGCATGCCACCGCCTTGGGGTCCTGCCGCATGACGCGGCGCATAGTAGTCGGGCGTTTGGAAGCCGTTCCTCGGATCACCCTGTGGCTGGCTGCCGTTCTGTTGCACGTGCCCCGCCTCGCCGCCATTGGCTGTGGCATGCTGCTCGGCGTTGCTGCTTTGGTTTGGATTTGGCGCGCTTTGATTGGCAAGCTGCAAGCGAAAAGTTACAGTTCTCTCTCTGTACACTGGGAGAAATTTGATGCTGCTTACCTGATACTTGACATCCTCGTCGGCATTGCCGTTGTTGCCCCGTTGCTGCTGTTGCTGCTGCTGCTGCTGCACCACCGATGGATAGGGGCTCGAGGAGGGCGACACCTGCTGCTGTCGCCCATCGCCGCTGCCATTGTCCCGCGGCTCCTGCCCCCCGCCACCCGGCGGACTCTGTGGCTGACCTGCAGCTGCCGCAGCTGCTGCCGCCTGTGCCGCAGCTGTGGCATTCTGTTGTTGTTGCTGCTGTTGCTGTTGTTGCTGTTGTTGCTGCTGTTGTTGCTGTTGCTGCTGCTGCTGCTGGGCGTTGAGATGTTGCTGGGCCTGTTGCTGGATGTTGGGGTACATGTCGCTGCCCCATTGTGCGGCACTGGCGCCAATGGCGCCCGCATTGCGTTCCGCGTCCTGCGAGTCCTTGTACAGGACATAGGGCTGGCCGGTGTCCTGCGTGATGCAGTACATGATCTGGCGGGGAACCTTCAGACCTGCCGCTATGCAGGCCGCAAAGGAGGCCGAAAAGTTGATGGCCATTTTTCTGTTGTTGTTGTTGTTTTTGTTGTCGTTCTTTCTTTTTATTTGTAACTTGGTTAAGTTGTTGTTGCTAGTTTTATCCTAGTTGCACTTTCTTTAAGCTCGTCTTGGCTTTGTTTAATTGGTTTTTCGTTTGCTTTTTATTGACTTTTGTTGCACATTTTTGCAGTTTTTTCTTCTCTTTTCATGGCTCGCATTTTGTTTTCATTTAAAATTCCTTTCTTCTTAAGTGTCTCATTTAGTTTTTGTTTTACTTTTCTTTGTTTAATTTAAAATTATATTGGATTTGATCGTTTTTTAGTTTGTTACCCACAAACATTAAATTTTCACCCTGACTGAAAATGTAATTTCGTTAAAAAGTTTTCGGGCTTTTTTGTGTGTTTTTTGTTGATACAACTGCAAATAGAAAAGATAGAAATTATTTATTAATTTAACTATTTTTTTCTTTGTGTCTTACTTTTGATTAGTTTCTTTTGTATTATTTTTGCATTCCCGCCCCTTTAGCCTTTTAGCCAAAATTAACATGCTAAACACATTTCACTTAACGTTAATTTCAAACTTAAAAAAAAAAAAAAAACAACTGTTTAAAATGAAACAAGACAAAAGTGAAAAGCAACAAAAAATAAGAAAATAAAAATTGCCACGCAAATTAAAAACAATGAAGATCATCAGCGGCTGATTGAGAGGAGTGC
This sequence comes from Scaptomyza hsui, assembly GCA_018152825.1. NCBI lineage: Eukaryota > Metazoa > Arthropoda > Insecta > Diptera > Drosophilidae > Scaptomyza > Scaptomyza hsui. The sequence continues at coordinate 8,913,980 of JAECXO010000307.1, forward strand.
CGCATGCCGCATGCCTGCCACCTACCCCACCCCCAACTCTGCTGCTCCCACACACACACACATGTTGCTGTTGTTGTTGTGCCTCCTTTTGTTGTCATGACTTCGACTTCCACTTCGAGACTCTGACTCTGTTTTTATCTCTTTTTCTTCTGCTATGTACTTTTTTTTTTTTGTCTTTCTGCTTCACGACGACGTGCCAAGTTTTTAATGCGGGATCAAGGTCTCGGCAAGCGTGTGGCTCTCACACACACACACACACACACACAGCGCAGAGATCCATTAACAATATAGAAGCAATAAGAAACATGTGGCTGGGTCTGGGTCTGGGCCATAAACAGTTGACCACAAGAACAAGCGTTCACAAAGTTATTGGCCATCTCATCATTTGGCCAATCTTTAAGACATGCAATAGATGAAAAACATCATCACCATTATCATCATCACATTTAAGTAATTGGCCCGAGGAGGTTCATAAGCCATTTTGATTAACTTGTTAGCGTTGTGAAGATTAAAGCCGTGTTTTAAGTAAACCAATTTTGTGTTTGAGGAAAGGAATCTTTTTTTTTATGGTAGTTTTTAAGTTCCTTTTACTAAATTGCCACAAGTCAAAACAAAGTGTGCAAAAAAAAAAAATTGAAATCGCTGACGAAATGAATTGAAAAACATTTAACTAAAAACGCAATGCGTGTCAGCAACAGCAACAATAAACAATAACAACAACAATGCTACCGCAACAAATGGCAAACTCAATGCATAAGATACGAGTGTGTGTGTGTGTGTGTGTGTGTGTGTGTGTGTGTGTGTGAGAGGCGAGAGAAGTAAACTAAACTACCTTGAACCCGCTTGAAATGAAACGCGTCGAGACAAGAGGCACAAAGATACGACAGAGTGAGAGATACAACAGCAACAAAGTCTCGGCATGCAACCGGCGCCCAGGCACGTAAACCGGGGGTAAAGGGGGTTAAGGGGGCTAAGGGGGGGGAGGGCAATGCAGTTGCACTTCTTGCCATTCGAAGCAAGCTCTCGCTCGCTCGCTCTGTTGCTATTTGTGAATTATTGCGCTCCATTGGCAGCGCGACAGCGTTTACAATTTATGCGTTCGTTGTCGCTGCAGTTGCCACCAAACCCCCCCTACTCCCCTACTGCCCCCTTCCTTAGTCACAGTTCCAGTCACACTATCTATCTACAATATATATTCTTCTTCGTTCGTTTTTGGCCTCTTCTTCCGCTCTTACAAATGTAATGAGCGGTTTTATTTTTAAATGCGTGCGGGCCATTTAAAATGTGTGTGTGTGTGTGTGTGAATGAGTGTTAGCCGATTCGATCCATTGGCCAGATGCTTAACTAAAATGAGAACTTGTAGTTGCAGGAAGTGATTGAAGTTGATGTGAATAAAAAGTTTATTTAATATTTCAAAAGAGAATTACTTCAATGCCATTCTCACAAATGAAGCTCTAACAAACATAAAAGATTATTCAGAGCACTATATATATATATAAGCTATATCTTATAGCGCATATTTAGCGAAGCAAATCGAAAGGCAACTCCTAACTCCACCTACTTCACACCTGACAGCCGAGACACAATGGACACGCGTTGTTTGTGGTTGCAACACACAAAAGATACAAGTTACAGATACAAGATACAAATGCACATATGCAACAGACACCAGACAAACAGCATACAGCATACAGCATACAGTTGCAAGAGATGGATGGATGGCCGATATTAATGGCCATAAACGTTGGCTGTCATTGGTTGAAATGTTGGTTGCCCACACGCCATTGAAATTGTAATAGAAATACAGTTAAAACTCAAACTAAAACTAGACTAGAAATCGTGGGGGGGCGTTAACAACAACAACAACAGCAACAACAAACGATAAAGACAGTGTGGCAAGCATTGACAACTTTCACTGCCAACGAAGCGTGCACGAAAAATTGGCAAACACAAATTTTACAAGCCGCAGAGAAAAAGATAAAAAAAAAAAAAAAATGGAGCATACGGGCGACATGGCGGATACTTAATATATGGTATTTAAATTGAGATGAGGGTGAACTTTCTTAGGGGTTTGTTTAAAGTAGATTCGTAAACAATTGTTAAAAAAATTCTGGGTAAGATTTTTTAAGCTGGTAACATTGTTTTTAATGAAAATCAAAAGGATTAAATTTATCTTTACAGTGAAATCAATTATTTATCTAACCAGTATAAATTGATTAAAAATGATATAAGGCTGCTACCAAACACATTTTAGCTAATTCTAGATTTCCTTAAAGATTCCATAAGTATTTGGCATTCAATTAATTTTTTTTTTGCCATTAACATTTAAGCAACTTAAGTCAGTTTCAGCACTCCCTTTAATTAACTTCCCCCACTCCTATACACAAAAAAATTTAACTTTCAAATTGATTTACAACTTAAATTTATTTTTATTTTTGGCAATTTATAAAACTAAAAGCACTCACACACATACATACGTATATTAGAACCGAGCGGCCTATCTATCTATTGTATTTATCTGGCATAGCTCACACACAAAAAAAGCAACAAAAATTTGCTTTCAAGGTTAGGGCAGAAGGCAACAACAACAACTAAAACAAGACGAAAAATGGCAAACTTTTTTGCGCTTGTTGCTTTGACGCCAACAACAACAAAAACGAGCGCCAAAAAAAAATTTAACGTAATTTGTGCAGTCGTCTAATTCAATACACAAAAGCTTCCCCGCACAAACTACAAGAGAGTGGGAGCTTAACACACAGAGAGAGCGAGGCAATGAGTGAGAGAGAGAGAGTGAGAACCGTCAGTCTCATAAACTACAGGTAAAGCACAATTGCCAGATACGACACACGACTAAACACAAAAATTCATTTGCGACACGCAAAAAACACAAAAAAAAAAGAGTCAAATAAAACTATGAGTCATAAAAAATTGGCATCCAAAGCGGCCAAGCGTCCAGTTTTTTGCAAAAGTTTGGCAAAAAGAACAAGCAAACACTTTTTTGGTAGCTTTATTATGTACAGGCAGGTTTCATGGGATTATTACAGACTTTATTTGGGAATTTTGTAGATACTAGCTTTTAGTTTGTGCTAACTTTTTTTTTGTGGGTGTTTAAGGTATAGGTAAATATTTTTGGAGCGGCAATTTTAGTTTGAATTATTATGTATGGTTTTGTTAGTTTATAAATGAAAATATTGAAATTATTTTTTTTTTAATTTAATGTCATTGACTTTAGATCTAGATTACTGTTATAATAATTATTTTTTAAATTCAAGGTTTTTGCTCGAATATATTTTTTAATCTAGTTAAAATTTTTTTTTACCCATACAATAAAAAACAAAACAGTTCTAAAATTGTTCTAAAATTAATTAACATGTTTGACTCTCACTATACGCTTGAAGTAACCCTCGCGCATCTCGTATTCTATGTAAATATCCAAACATTTAATTAACGCTGAAATTTTTTGAAACTCGACGCTCGGTGACAAACAAAAATCGTCCAAAAACAACAAAACTCCCCAAAAAACCAGAAAACAAAAAATGAAATTTTAGCTAAGAGATCTTTTAGGTATGATGATAGATGGTGCCTCCGATTGGATGGCAAGTTCCACACGCCACACATGCATTAGACTACTGCAGATGTATCTGTTAGATACACACAACACACACACATACAGTGAAACACAATTAAGTGATTTTGCTTGTTTTGTTGTTCGAACATTTTTTGTGTGGATTTTAGTTTTTTTGTGCAAAAATTTTTGGTTTATTTTTTTGTATTTTTGCGCGAATAATTCATCATATTCCTTTATGGCCTGACATTCGCATACAGCATTTGTAGATACGCACCAGCACAGATTATAGCCCCTCTCCCTCCCCCTCTCTCCCCTCTCTCTCACACACACACATGCTCACACAAAAATAAACGAATTTTGCCTCAGGGGGAATTCGCACAAAAAAAAAAAATCGCAAATGATTTGTGGCAAATTTTTTGTTGTTTTTTCATTATTTGCTTTTAGTTTTTTTGCGTATTTCTCTTTGCTCTTGCTCATTAGTGCCGTTTGCTGTGTGCGTGTGTGTGTCTACTCTTTTCACTCCCCCTTTAACACCCCTTCCACCATCTCATTTGCCTTTTTTTTGCATTTTGTCAACTTGATTTACGCGCAAAGCATTTTCAGTTGTGCGTTAAATTTGGTTTCTTTTTTTTTGTGTTTGTATTTTAGCACGATTTTCATTTAATTTTCGCAACGGTCCAGCAATTTTTTTTTCGTTTTTGTTTTTTGCTTTTTCGTGTTTTTTACTTACCGCTTTTTATGCAAGATTTTTGTTTCCTTTAGTTAATCCAAAAATATCCCAAAATTTTTATTAAATTTGATTTCCTTTTTGGTTAAACGCTGCTTTCGTTGATTTTGTTAATGCTGAAAATACAAAAGAGTTTTGATAAGATTAATTAAATGGTTAATGAGAATATCACTAATATTAGATTTCTTAACTTAGCCCCAACAACACCCAAGTGTTAACTTGGTGCATTAAAATCCACTTCCAGTTCAAATAAACTAATTGACAGGCCACCAAACCGCCCAACCCAACCCGAAAAAACTATAAAAGCGCCAAAAAAAAAAAAAACAAATTTTGGGTTCCAGCCGGCGACGAGACTGCAAACAAACAACAAACAACAACAATAAAAACGATAACAACGTTAAGTTTGTGTGTCGCATAAACAAAAATACAAACAAACATACACCAAAAACAATATACTAGCAGGCAGGTCTCTCTACTAAATGCATATTTGGTGTAACGGTTAAAGGAGACAAGGAGCACGAGGGAGTGGGGGAATGGGGGTGGAGGTGAACCGTATAACTGCTATATTAGTGAGAGTATACACAAATAATATATGCATGTGTGTGTGTGTGTGACTAACACTAACCTCAAAAAGCTTATTGCGCGCAGTTGCAGCGGCAGACGAAAAAATTGCAGCGGCACTTACATACACACACACACACATACACAGATGGAGAGCAGTGAGAGGCACTAATACACTCAGGCAATTGCACGTGCTTACAGAAGCTCACACACACACACACACACGCACACAGAGTCGGAGAGTTACAGAGATGCATAGACACCCCCGCTTTACCGTTGATGTCAAAGCTACATCAAATTTTTTTCTTTATTCACACACACACAAATTTTAGCTGCAATTGCAGTTTTAGTTTTTAACCGTTGATGATTTGCACTAAATGTTTTGCCTGTCAATTGAGAATTTATTTGCATTTATTTGAACACTTGGCGCTTTATTGGCAGCTGCAGCTGCTTCTTCTTCACTTATTTTACTTGCCTCTTGGTGTTGCGTATACGCGCTGTGTGCCACACATAACACACACACACACTCAACACACACACATGCGTTTGCTTATTCAAACATTTAGTTTGTTTCGATACGCGCGTTTATTCTTTTTAGCTATTTTATTGTTGGCAATTTTCACGCATTCTCTCTATACTACATACTGCTTTTTTATTAGATGTCGACGTCGTCGTCGTTGGCGGTCGACGACTGCAGGCGGCACAAAAATCGAACAAAATGCCAAAAACGACAAAAAAATGTAAGTACAACAAACCGAATCCGAAACCCAAGCGAAACGAAACGAAAAGAAACTTAGCGCAAGGCGACTTCGTTGTCGTCGTCGTTTTTTTTTTTTCTTTTTCTGTGGGAGCGGAGCGCGCGCCAACTTTTAGCTATGGCTATGACTGCGGGTCTGGGGGTCTCTGGTCTCGCCGCCAACTACAAATACAATGTCTACACAAAAAGTACAAAAAAAAACCAGCGAGCGGCGAGTATTGAGCAAAGCATTCTCTCCTCACTCAAACACACAAACACTATCACTCTCTCAGAGCAGAGCGCTCTCTAAGCTTTTTTAGTCAAAACAATTGCAAAATTTTTCTACTTTTTGCCGGCGGGTCAGACGCCGGCCCCCAGCTGTGGTGTGTATGTGTGTGCGTCGCACAAGTTTCTTGGTGTTGGTGCAGTCGCTAACAAAGCTCTCTCACTCACTCTCTCACGCTCTGCCGACTGTCAAGTCTTGGCGCTCTCCCACTCTCAGTTTATGGCGCTCTGTTGTCGATATTCTAATGTTGAGACGTCATGCCGCTGCAGAGATGCCAATGCTAACGCTGACTGCGCTGCTTGCTTTGCTGTTTTTGACGCGTGCTCCTGCTGTTGTTGTTGTTGCTGCTGTTACTGCACATCGTGAGCGCTTTCGTTTCCCTCGTTTTATTGTGTGTATAAATTTTTTTTGCTCATTTAGTGGCTTATTATGTCTGCTACTATTTGAGTTTTACGATTAGAGCGCAGGTTAGACAAACAACAACAAAAAGGGCATAGTGAAAACGACAACAACTGTTATTAGAAGATTAGAGCAGGTCAGCATCTTTAAATGCTAAATGGAATAAGTTTAAGGTTAGAATTCCATATTCAATTTCAATGCAACTTCAATCTCTGTCTCTCTCCCACTCAACTAACCAACACACACATATGTAAATGCTTAATTGCAATTCGACCTCTAGACCTGCTGACCAATCCCCCAGCTGCAGTTGCAAGTTGCAACCCACACCCAAGCTTTTAAGCAATCAGTTAAGAACGACACAATGGCACACTATGGCCAAAAAGAACCCCCCCACACCACACACCCCGCAATCAGTGTGGCAACGCCCACTCAGTCAGACACTTATCGTGACCAGAAAAGAACAGAAATTTGCAATTGTTGTTCATTTGATTTCGTTGTTTTCCGGGTTGACGAAAATGTAGACAAGCAGCAGAGGGGCGAAATTGAGTTAAGAGGGGAGGTTGGGGTTTCGGGGTTAAGTTGAAAGACACATGTACAATATAAAGTAAATTATTGTATGATGTGTATGCAATATTTTATAAATAAACAACGAATTTTTTTGCTGTATAAACAATCAAAAAACAAGCAGCAAAAAACACAGAAGGGGGCAAAAAACAATAAGAAATAAGTACGAAAAAAACACACAAAAAAAAAAACTAAAAATAAGGTAAGTGGGGAGATATGTAGATATGTAGTTATACAGATACTTTGTGCATAGCTCGATTTGTGGGTAGATTTGTAAGACACAAAAAAATATTAATAAAAAAACAACAATAATATAGAGAAACAAATGCTGACAACGTCTGGTCGTGTCTTTTGTGCCGTTTTTGCTTGTTGTTTACTTTAATTTCGCTTCGTTTTATATATATTTATATTTTTCTTTCATTTTTGGCAACGTTTCGTTCGTTTTAGCAATTTTGTTAAGCCAACAACAACAAAACACTCAGAACGACAAGTTTAAATGTGATTTCAAGAAACATGACAAAAAAAAAAAGTCGAAAGCAAACCCTTGTAAATATAAAAAAAATATATGTATATTAAAAAAATATATAAGAGAAAAAGAAAGTTGAAAATATCTTTTAAAGCTATCGATAGACAGATTTCTTGCCAAATCTATAATTAAATTAAAATTAATTTATTTTTTAAATTTATTTCCGATTTTTTGTTAATATTTAAATTCAATAAAGTCTAAGTAAAAAACGTACAAAATCTTTAACGATTTGCTTTTAGGAGAAGAGTCAAGAAGTATTAGTAATATTTTGATTGTTCAGTTCATATAGCTTTTATTTTAAATAAGTTTTTATAGCTCATACTCCGAAAGTGTCTTAAAAACTCACTTAAAAATTACTTTGAAAAGTTTTTGCTAAAAATAAAAACCGCTTTCAACAAGATTTGCAGAACGAAAACGTTTCCATTGTCTTTGAGTGCACAAACTATGCTTAAATTTAGAAATGTTTTCAGCATTGTTGGCAACACTTCTCTAAGTTTGTTTTTGTATGCAATGTCTTGCACTTGTTGTTGTTGTTCTTGTTGTTGTTATTGCATTTGCATTTCGTATGCATGTAGATTTGTATTCTGTTTTTAGGTGTTTTTTTTTTTTCCTGTTTCGTTTGCTTGCTTGCTGGCTGGCTGGCTGGCTTTTGCCTTTTGGTTCAGTAACCTATCGATTCGATTTTGTTTACCTTTTTCACGTCAACCAACCGCAAAACGAAAGAAATGAAACATTTTTGAATGAATATGAAGACTGCTGCGGACTGTGGACTGAAGGAGGAACGATAATAATTTTAATTTCAATGGCCTTGCAATGAAGTCACAATTTTGTTTTCATTCACAATTCACAAGTGTTGTTTAATTTACGATGTGTGATTTTTAATTACACTACATGTAGTATTATTTTTGTTGATTTTATATTTGTTTGTATGTACTTTTCACGCTTATCTTAAGTGCATGCTATTATCTTTTCTATTTTTGCTTTTTTTGTGAATTATGCAGCTGATAAAAGGCAGAAATATTTTAAGTTGATAAGGTGTGAAATTTTCGGTAGGTTAAGAACAAAAACAAACTTTTTATTATAAACTTTTAGAAAAATCAAATTTAAAAACAACTCAATTCTCACTAACTTTAATCTGACTCAAATCCCTATCAACACACATTTCTACACACAAAGCTTTAAAACGTGGCCCCTGTTAAAAAAAAAACAAAGCCCTCCTCCTTCCGTTTTTAATAGTATTTTTAATAGTCTGCCACTATGTTAGCAGTCTTTTGTCTCGTCGCTGTCTGCTGCACAAAATGAAAACTTTTGCCTTGCATTAAAAACTTGTTTCTCCATTTGCCATTAATGACAGAACATGGCACAGGCAGGGGCAATGGGGTAAAGGGGTGCACTCAACTTAGGGTGTGGGCTGTTGACTTCCAACAATGCCTGACTTTGCCCCAATCACTTCAGCAGTTTTCACTTTCAAGCAAAAATGTACAAAGCAAATGCGAACGAAGCCGCTTCAAATAAAACACAAAAAAAAAAAAAGAAACAAAAATATGTAAGAATAGTTGATTAAATAACCTTGTATGTTCATGTATGTAAAGTTCAGCATTTTTAATTTTTAAATTTGTGACGTGCAAATAATGATCATAGTTCAGTTTGCATTAAAGTGTTCTTTTCTATAATAAGATTTAAGTACACGTAATTTTTATACACACATTTTTGACACACACACACACATGAAGGGCACTCGAAGAGTTGCCAGACGTTAAAAACTATGTCAAAACTTGCGACGCATAAAGCAGCAGGCTTTGCCTATTGGGGTCTGTCAGCTACTAATGGGTCGTGACTGTCACCTTTCTCCTCCTCCCTCCTCTATCTTTCTGCCGTCTGACTGACTGACTGACTGACTGACCATGTTGCATGTTGTTACAGTAAACCGCAGACCTTAACTAATCCTATTACTTACACGAACGCCGTTAGACAAATCCCAGAATCAGAACCGTACTTAGACCCGTATTCAAACCCGTACTCATACTCATACTCATACTCTGCCGTACACGGGTGCGTGCTGTAAGCGGTGCCCTTTTCGGATCACATTTTTTCGCTATTCACAATGCTTTTTTTTCGTTGCGTGCGGATTTTCACACTTTACGCATGAAAAGCCAAACAAGGGAGAGGGAGGGAGGGAGATAGGTAGCTTGACTTACGCACGGTTGCATTTTGTCACCTGTCAGATGACAGAACTGTACCTGCTTAGTACTATTTTCTCTTTTCTTCTTCGTGTCACTTTCAATATTTTCTGGTATTTAACTTGTCGTTTCCCATTTGGTGGAAAAATATACTTCGCTAAATTGCATTTCTCTGCAGTCATTTAAGTTAATTGCATTAGACTCGTTCGACATGTTGCTTTATGTTTTGCTAATAGCTTGGGAAAATGGGCTAAAAAAGCGAAGAAAAATATTTACAAGCTAAATTTGAGATCTTGATAAGGATGATTTAAAGGTTGTTAGCCCGTAAAAGGAGCTTTGAAAACAATTGGAAGCTTTAGTCACGCTTAAAGCTCTACTAAAAGCTCAAGCAGCATTTGATTAAGTTTCAAACAGAGCCCTAAGCTTTTTTAAAATCACATTTGTTGCAATTTTTCTTTTATTTTTAAAATTATCCATAAAAATCATCAATATACCAGCTCAAAAGCTTTAGGTTTAAGCTAGATTCGGCTACTAAAAATTTTTGAACATGGTTTAACCCGTAATTTGCAGGCTTTTTCAGCAACAAACACCTAAAATAAAGGGGAACATTTTTAAATAGAAGAACTGCTTACAAACTTGCCATTGCATTTGTAGTTTTAAATTTTTTATTGCTGTGTTGTTAACGGTATACCCTTCCCCCTACCCTTTCCAGCATAAAATGCACACTCTTTGTCTTCTCCATTGTGCGCCCTCGCAAAGCTCCGCAGGCACTAAAAAAATAACATAACGTTGTTTTGTTCTTTTTATTTTTTGTTGCAGGTTGGCAGGAAAAAGTGCACTTATGCTGCTGTTGTTATTGTTGCAACTTTTGTGTTGTTATTGCAGTGTAGAATGCGAAAAAAAAAAGAGTCAACATCATACATATTTTCATATGTGTACATGCGTATTTTATTTGAAAAGGAATTATGTGTTTACCTTTGAAAAATCTTTTAGCATGTTGCAAATATTTTTTCGTTTGCAGTAATAAATTGTGAAAGAAATTTTAAATGTATTTTGTAGAGTTTTTTTAAAGTTCTTTTAGGTGTTTGTATGAAATAATTCACACACTTTAACCTTAAGCCAGTTTAAGATATATTTTAAGCCACAATCCAAACCGTAACCTAATGCCATAATAATATTTGATTTAATAAATTTAGCTGAAGCCTTTGGGGAGAAAGAAGAAGGTTAATCCTCTCAGGCTTTGCTCATATATCAAAGTCTTGACTTAAAACCTTTAGCCAGAATCTGCCACAGCAACAGAAAAGCATATACATATATGAGTATACTTTAATGTCCTTATGTGTTCACGCAACCTTTTCGTTTTTGTTTTTATTTTTTTTGGTTGAGCGAAAAGCATTTTTTATTGCATGGCAACCGACGACATGTGAAAACAACTCTGCCACAGCCGAAACTCATGCCCCAAGCAGTGCTTGCTTTACGGTTAAAACGGATTCGCAGAATTGAGATCGACACAAAGTGCAGCAGCAGCAGCAGCCCACGAGGCGTATGGATATGGAGGTTATACTATATATTACGCATACGCCACCGTTTTGCACTGAAGCTGCTTTTTGATAGGCTGTTGACATGCATTGGGCAGCTTTATACAATAGTTCTTTCCCTCTTGCTCTTACTTCTTTATGCTGCCCCTTTCTCTCGTTTATTAAACAAACAAACAAAATAAGGCTTTTAAAAATATATTTCTTGTTTTTTTTTTTTGTATTTACTTTGCTTGGTAGGCGTGGCCAGGTCTTTCTGTATAATATTGTTGGCTTACACGTCAAAACGAATATTTAAAATACAGAAAAAATGAAGCTTAAATGCAAGTTTAACTTTATTAAGGATAGAAGTTAAAGAAATAAAGTTTACTTCCATAAAAGAAATTCATTAATTTAACCAATTATTTATGTACATTTATTCAAATCTGTGCAGCAATTAAAATATTATACAATCCTTACAAAAAAACTACTTTAGACACTTGGCTCACATTTGCAAAAGAGGATTGCTCTAATTAAGCACTTCCGATGCACATGTATCTTATAGATACAAACTTGATTGTGTGTGTGTTTGTGTTGCCAGGCAAGAGTGAAAGTCATGAAAAGAGAATAACAACAACAACAACAACAAACATCATTCAGAACCCTCTTCTAGTTGCATGTACAACGTGTAGAATGTCAAAACACACACAAAAGCGAAAATGTGCGCGATATGCATTCAGGCAGGCATTCAGGCAGGCAACAGGAAACCGAGCAGACATAGAAGCCGCCCCCTCCCCTTGCCAACTAAACCTTGCTAGTGTGGCGAGTGTTGTTGCTGCCTGCCACTTGACAAGCCACCAAATCGCACAGTGGGGCAGGACACAGCAGAGATAGCACAGATAGCTTGCAACTGTCAATGCAACCAGTTGGCTATAAGAATTTTCCTCACACACACACACACACACACACACACACACACAGACACAGAGGACAGCTATGTTGGCAGTTACATATTTTCACTTTGGGGTGCGGGGGCATTCAACTTGCAACAGCGGCAGCAAAAGAGAAAAAATGTGTCCCAAAATGCTTTTGAAGTTGCCAAAAAAAAAAAAAAGGAAGAAAAAAAGGAAAGCAACGAAACATGAGTTGTCATACGTGATTCAGGGCAGGGCAAGGCAGGGCAACCCTAAAACCCTATACCCATTTTGTACCTGTCCTTCTTAATTAGTCGTAACTAAACATTAAAGACACGTGAGTTGAAGGAAAATTTAAATATATTTAAAATAACTACAAATGTTCCATGGAAAAGTTTTACTTTTTCAAAAAAAAAACAAAATTTGCTATAATTTGCTTTAAAAATGTATGTTTTGTTATGCTGTTAAATGTATAAATAATTCACTTGGAAGTAAATTACGTTGGAAAAGATTTTTGTAAATATCGTTATAGTAAAAGTATCGATTAAAGCGCAACCAGCAATCGATAAGTAAAAACGCAGATAGTAAACAGATTTTAATAAAATTTAAACTCTGAAATCTTTTATAATTGTATCAAATACTTTAGCTGCTTAAGTTCATTTTTGAATGGCAACATGTTCCAATAATATTTTTAATACAGCTCAACATCTTCTCCCCCATCAACCCTATTTCGTTACCCCAATTAAGTTTGTAGCGCGACTGAAAAAGAGAAACATTCGCGCAGTTGCAAAAAAGGCAAGAAAAAACAAAATGTTACAATGATGTTATAGACAAAAAACAAAATGCTTCCCTTGCCACAACAACGCTCCTCCCCCCCTTCAACACACCTAGTATTTAGTTGTGGGTAATGATATGTCACGTTTGCTCTAGACTTCGTTTTATACATGTTTGTTTCTTTGTATGTATGTAATTGCATTCAATGACACTGCAAAAAAACACTTAAGAAAAAAATACAAAATGAAAATTGCGCAGCAGCTGCAATAAAATTAACGAAATGGCATGGAAAAGAATGCAGCCGAAAAAACTAAATGAAAAGCGCAAAAAAAGTGCAAATTCAATGCGGTTCGCTGGCTGCGTTGCTTTTGGTGGGTGTTTAGGTGGGTGTAGGGGGTGTGTGTGTGGTTCAGTTTTCTTTTTTATTTGATGCTGCTGTTGCCAACTGCATACGCAGCGGAAATAAAAAGAAGCAGCAAAAAAGTTAAAAAGAGAGAGAGAGGGAAAAGTCGATGTAAACTAAAGTTGTCATTAAAAATAAGGTTTGATAAAGTTTTGAAACTCAATATACGATTTAATTGAAGTTAATGCAATTTTTAGTAGAACAATTTTAGCTATGAGTTTTTTTTGCTATAGGTGCAAGGCCCACAGTACAAAAATATTAACTTACTTAGTAAGTACAACAACCAACTACTTTGTAAAAATATCATGTCGGAAAATTTTTGACAGGGTTCAGGACTTAGCTATAATAACACATTAGACAAGACACATTTTGCTAGGTTATAAATTGAGAAAATTAAAAAACATAAATTAATTTTTTGAAGCCATTCGTTAAAGAATTCGATAGTAACGCAAGAAATTCTTACTAAATCCATTATTAACTGAACATTATTAAAAGAACAAAAAAAACACTAATTTTTGTACAAGTTTTCAAGAATAGTAAAGAAACTGTTCAACTCTAAAGAAATCCTGCACCTAGGCATTTTATAGAGAATTAATAATTGCACTCGGACAAACATCAAACAGTAAAAAATTGCAGCTCCTTACAGTGTTTGGTGGGCTTCAAAGGGGGAGAAAGAGCTATTATACTGACTGCAGACAGTTCAGTCTCTTTTGCACACATCCCCACACACACACACACACACACACATGCACACACTCGACGTTCTGTCATGTCAAAAGGATGCTGACTGACCAACACCCACCCTCCGCCCCTTTTCATGCCAAGCTCCATCTACCCTTGCGCCACTGAAATTGCTGCCATTTTCTGTTAAAAATTGTATGGCGTCAACTGTACTTTTATGTACACACACACACACACACACACAAACACATGAGTATGAACACCCGCATACGTAATTCATTTCATTCTCTCCCACATTTTTATGAACGAAATTTTATTTCAATTCATTTAAATATATGTTTGTAATGCTTTCTTCTGTTTTATTTTCAGTTTTTGTTTCTGCTCATCCTTTCGACTTTTGTGCTTCGATTTTCAATTGCCCAGCCGCAACAGCAGCCTATCCAACCCCCACCCTCAACTCCCCCTTGACCAAGCATGCCCACTGGCATTTCATGTTTTTTGAGCTCCCACAGAAGTGGACTGAGACGAGGTTGAGGTTTTGGGAGCCATTTTTTCGTGCACCCTTCTGCAATTTTCTTCTTTTTTTTTTTTGCCTGTCCGCGCAATTTTTTCAATAATTAATTTTTTGCGCGTAAATGCAATTTGCATGTAGATGAGCACCACACACACACATACATACATTTATATACATATGTGCTGTATGTACTTGAGAGCGTTATATAATGCGAGGCCATTTGTTGGGTGGCCGCTGCGTTAAGCACAGAGTTGTTTTTTGTTTTTCGTTGCATGCTTTTTGGCGCGCATTGACGCCATCTCTGTCGCACAATGCGTTGACCAACACTCTATCTCACTCTCTTGCACACTCAATGCGTATTCTTTTTTGCTGCTTTTGTGTCAGTCTGTACCTTTTTTCCGTTTTTTCGTGTATTACATTTAAAGAGGCATTTTTATGTGCGTAATTATGTAAAATATCATAATGCAAAATGGGTTTTCGAACAGTGTCCAAATTTACATATTACGGCATTATCATAACGATGGATTTTTTTACACTTCCAACAAAAAAGGAGTTACTGTTTTTGGCCCTGCATGACCCGAAAAACTTTTATGTACTTGCATAGTTTTTGTGTTTATTATAGGAGGCCTTTTTTAACTATGCATTTTTTACATCAATGTAGAGAGGTCAAAGAGTCTTTATTTTGCTTTATACCGATTTTATAATACATACATTTATTGTTATCAATATGTTTGTCATATGAGGCTTGCAGAAAGTTGCAAACATGCTGATAAGATAAAGTTTATAATTATAATACTGAGGCGGATAAAGAGATTAACACTTAGGTAAACACTTTAAAAAAAAAAAAGAAGAACAACAATGTGAAGGTTTTCTGCACTATTTTAATATATCTTTTAGCTAGATATCGAAAAATAATGTAAGAATGAAAATAACTCAAGTACGTTTTGATATTTTTAAGTTCAAATCTAGTGTTTTCTATTCCAGAAATTTTATGTGGCTTTAATCTGGGCTCAATTTCCTTTAATCCATCAATATCCTAGTAGAAATAACTTTTCAAGAATATTTTCTTCTCCATCATTATCTTGCGACAGTAAATAGATGTTTTATAATTTAAATGTTTTTACGTGGATGTTAATTTATTTGCAAACTTATCTATTAAATTTTTCTTCTGCTGACAAAAAAATCTTTAAGTCATATATTTTACATTTGTTTTTGTAAAATTTGTCTAACTACACTTTTTTTTAAAGATATTTAGTATATTATATATTTTCTTAAGTTTTTTACTTACCAAATTTTGTATCTCCAAAATGAGTTTTGTTGTTTATTTTTTTCGGTTAGTGTAGTTCCTTATCCATATGGTGTCAGTGGGGAATGTTATTCATTTAAGTTTTGGGCCCAAAAACTTGTTGTCTTTTGATTCTCAAGTATACTTTTGTGTGTTGTGTTATGTTGGTTTAAAATTGAATTTCGTTTGATTGTTATAAATGTAATATAATTTAATGTATAGCTTAAAACGTTTGATTTTTAAGATTTTTGTTTTGTTTTTTGTTATCTGAATGGTTTTCTTTTTTCTTTTTTTTTTTTGTTATTAGCTTTCGGCACTACGAATATTTATTTAATTTGTTTGTGTACGAAATTGTTTTTGTTTTGGTTTGGAAAATGGTTTTTACATGGTAAACCTTTTTTTCTTTGTTAGTTTTTTCTTAGGTTTTTTTTTTTTTTGCCACGATATGAATATTTGCCTTTAGTTTAATTTGTGTTTTTGTTTTTATTATACTTGATAGATATATATATATATATATATATATGATATATTTATAATCGCAATGTATCTCAAACTGTTTCCTCTGCTCTCCTCAGCCAAAAAACA
Source organism: Scaptomyza hsui (assembly GCA_018152825.1). Lineage (NCBI taxonomy): Eukaryota > Metazoa > Arthropoda > Insecta > Diptera > Drosophilidae > Scaptomyza > Scaptomyza hsui. The sequence continues at coordinate 8,930,197 of JAECXO010000307.1, forward strand.
CACACACTAATTGATTTATGTGCAACATTGGCACAAAATACATATTTGCTTAGCTCTCCTCTTCACTTCTTCTTCTTTTTCTTCGTCTTTCACACACTCACGAAATGTTTCTTTCTTTTGTTTGATCGCTTAAATTGTTCACCTTTTTGTTTTCATCAAAGTTTTTAAAATTGTTTTCAGCTTTCGATAGCTTTGCTCCAAGACTTTTTCAGAACATTTTCTTTTTACGAACATAAATTTAAAGACGAAAAGACGAAAATTGAAAAACCGTAACACAAAAGTTCAATTTGATTTTTTTTTTTTCAACGACAAAAATGTTTGTTGTTTTTTTTCTCAAACTTCCCTTTTTTTCTCTTTTTTAATTAGACACAAAAAAATTTAACAAATTTTGGCTATTTCTTTTAGTTTTGTTATCGGTTTTGCGTTTTGGCTTTAGAATTTTATTTTTGATTTATTTTCTTTTGTTGTTGTTGTTGTTTTTGATTTTTCACTTCTGCTGCTGCTGCTGATTCTGTATTCTGTATGCTGTTTTTTCGGTTATTTTTTTCGTTGCTATTTTCTATTTTTGTTTCTTTTTTCTGTTACTATTTTTTGTTTGTTTGTTTTCTATCCTGTTGCGGCTATCGATATATCGGTTTATCGGCGTTTGTTACTGAGGGGGGGGTATTTGGTTGTTGTTGTTGTTGTTTTAAGGCTATTTCGGTATCGTTTCGATTTGTTGCTATTTTCTGTTGCTTTGTTGCTTGTTTGTTTGTTGTGGATTGTGAATTGGTTTATTGGCTTTGTTTCCGTTTGGTTTTTTTTTTCTTTTTTTATTTTGTTTGTTGCGCTTTGATATTTGTTTTTTTGTTGGTTGTTGTTGTGTGTGGTTTTATTATTATTATTTGTTTCAGTTACAGTTACGTTTAGTTATTTACTTTTATTGTTACAGTTCGCTTGATATTATTATTACAATTATTTAGTTTCCTTTATTATGTAGTATTATAGTTTGTTGCTTTTATTGTTATTGTTGTTTGTTGTCGGTTGGTTGTTTGTTTGCTTATTTTTTGTTGTTGCAGTGGTTGTAGTTGTTGTTGTGTAGTAGTAGTAGTAGTTGTTGTTGTTGTTGTAGTATTCCAAATTTTGTTGTGAATTTTGTTTGTTAAATTTTGAGAAACTAACTAAAAATCACTTTTGGTTTTCGCTTACAACTGAAAGTTAACTTTAATTTGTTGCTCCTTTTTTTTGTTGTTGTTGTTGCTTAACTATTTTCCATTGGTTGTTGGTTTTGTTGTTGTTGTCGTAGAAAATTGTTTTTTTTTATTTTCGTAAATTATATTCAAATTAATTGATAGAATGTTTTGAATAAATTAAAAAATTAATAACTGATTGCACATAAGTTGTTTATTAATTGTTGTTGTTTATTATTACATTTGTAATTTGTATTATGATGACTTTTCTTAGTATTATATAGTTATTAATTATGTTATTATTATTATTTTAATTAACAAAACAATATTTTAATAAGTATCAACAACGTTTTAACGTAATCTTTAAAAATGTTCCAAACAGTCAAAAAGCACCTGTGATAAAAATTGAAAGAAACGTCAAAGGATTAGTATAAATCATTTAATGTTTAAAAAAAGTCTTTGAAAGTTTTCCTATATCATTTTTATGTTAAACAGTTGAATGATTTAACATAAAAAACTGCCGTCGGCATTTAGTTAATAACATATTGGGCCGACGGCAAACACATAATTTATTTTCGTTATGTATCAACAAGCTCTATACATAATGCAAAAGTTCCAGTTATCGATATCGATGTCGATGGCAATAAGTTCATCAATACGTTTTGCTTTAAAACATTTGCCGCCATGTGTTCACACCCCACTCTCCCACACACACACACAAACTCATGATAGAAAACTACGACCGCAGACAATCACCCACACCACTCCTCCACATCCTCCCACACTCTCACTCCTTCTCTCAATTTAAGCTAAACACAATAAACGAACCTAACCCCAGACACGCGTGCTTGCATAGACAAACGCATTGTCTAAGCTCTAAGCGCGAGAGCGTGAATAGCAGCGCGGAGCGGGAGAGAGAATGGGAGAGAGAGTAAAAGCGCGACGGCAGGACAACGAAATAGACAGCAACAGCAATAACAATAACAACAGCAACAACAACAAGCTGGGAAATGCAAATGCTAAAAGCTAAACGAACAAACAAAAATTTCAAGTTCAAAACGCCGCTGGATGCGATAGTGAGCGATTGTGGGGTGTTTTGTTTGGTTTGTGAACCAACTTGAGTGGCCAAACAGCAAACAAACAAACAAACAAAAATTGTGATACGATCTAATACCAAAAATAGAGAAACGCAAAATATTCAGTTGCTACGTCAAAGCTCTGCCGCCGGCAATCGCTGCAGCTGCGTCGGCAAAATGCACGACGTTAACCCGCATAGATACAAAGATACTTATGTATCTATCAGGCACAAAGCACATTTACATTTGCACACACACACACATGCACATGAATCAAACACACACAAAGTTCAAATATATGGACAAAAATTGCCGAACCGCAACGATAGTCAATACTCCCCATGAATAGATACTCAATTACCAACACATACTCGAGTATGTACATGTGTACATACATATGTACATACATATTGTCATTTAGTTGAAACGGTTTTCTGTGCTTATTTTTAGCACTCTCGCAATATGTTGCAAATTGTGTAGCACATTTCACATTCACGTTTTTCGTTTGTTTGCCATGCAAAAGTTTTTTTTTTTTTTTTTTTTGTATGTTTGGTAACAGCTTTTTGATACAAAGTTGCATTTTACACAAAGTTTGTTTATTATCAAAGGTTTTAACTTTTGATTTGTTGTACACATTTGTTTCAAGTTTTTATTCCTTTTGGCACTCAATCGCTTCCACAATCCATTTTAATTTTGTTGCTAGTTTGTGGTTTCTCTTGCAATCTGATTTTTACACACTTTGCATTCATAGAATACAATTAATATGTTCCACATGGCACAGTTTTATGTATTCTATTTCTCTATTTTACATGATTTTATAGTTCGTTCAATTCGTTCTGAACACACTTGAAATCGTTTTTAAGACACTTTACCGGGGTGCATTTATCACAGTTTTTTGTTTAACAGTTTTACAAATCAATATTCTTTGTTTAATATCCTGTCAAACGCAAAATACACAAGGCCACAAGACACAAAATATCCTTATACTCTTTCATTCTCAAGCACTTAAATCAAGAAAAACACTCGTATATACATATATACACTCAAGTGAACGAAGAAAACGAAACAAAACACACATTAAATAATACAAATGGAAGGAAAAAACACGAAAACACAGAAACGAGAAATGTTTTAGGAAGTGTTCTTCTCCCGTTTGTCTTGTACAAGAGCATCCCAAACTGTAGCTGTATGTGTGAAGCTGATGTATCGGCATCTTGGCGAACGTTGAAGAAGATGTTGAAAGACGAAAAAACTTGGGATGGCAAGAAACGGAATTGAAAAGAAGGTACAGCAGACAACACGGACACAAAGACACAGGGAAACGGATCACAGAATATATACAAAACACAAAACGCAGCGATAATATTATAAATTTCTTTTAGCGCGAAAAACTTTAGCTGTAAAGTTTGCGCGAAGCGCGCGCTACGAAACGCACCGAAAACGGCCAAAAAGATGAATATGTGCAAAAATCTTTTGCATACGCTCAAGAACCCCATGAAAAGCCAAGCAGAGCCGCAAACGCCGGCAGAGGCAGCAACGCCAGTGACGACCGCAGCTGAGAGAGCAAAAGAAATGTATAAAATACAGTATGAGAAAAAAATTACGCTGGCGGGGGTGTGTTGGGGGCGGCAACAACGACAACGACAGCGACTTTGAAAGAGCTTTTTACAGACGCGCGCGCTCAGACCACAAAAACGAAACGAAATGAAACGAGGCGAACGTAAAAAGACGATGATGACGACGACGCTGCTACTGCTACTGCCGCTGCCCCCCCACTGGACCTACACAGATACTCACTGGCAGAGAGGCGAGAGCGCCAAGACTGTATACATGTGTATATCTGTTTGTGTATGTGAGAGCGCGCCAAGGCAAATAAAGCAAACAAAAAGCGTCGACGCAAAAAAGTTTGCAAAAAGGCAACTTGGAGGTGTGTGCATGCATACATATATGTATGTATGTATATATCTGTACGTATGTGTGTGTGTGTGTGGATTGCATGGCATGGAGTTTGCTTATATTTTGGGATCTCTCTGTGCGTGCTTGTCGCGCGACTGCCTCTGCTGGCGTATGCGTCGCTGCCGACGTCGCGTGTCTTTGCTGTCAGTTGGAGCTGAAGTTGTTGGTAATTTTGGGTGGCTCGATGGCCAGTAGCAGAGAAGGGTTAACGTTAACAGTGCCACTGCACAGCTCTCAGCGCACTTTTGAATATGTATGTATGTGTATGTGTATGTGTCTGTGTCTGCGTCTGTGTGAGTGTGTGCAGTTGCGACAGGTCTGACGTCTGACCAGCGATACAGCCGTCGTGGTTTGTCTCCTCGCGCTGCTCCTTTTTCTTTTTCGCTCACAACGCGTGAAAGTGTTACGATTTGAAAATTGCCAAGCTTAGAACTGGGTAAAATCAAGTGGCGGGCGGGAGGGGGGGAAGGAATGGTTCGGGGTGCTCCTTTTTAAATTTTTAGACACGCCACGTGCTAAATGTTGAAGTTGAATTTATGCTTAGATTGCATGAGAGCGAAACAGTTAGAAATTGTAATAGATTAGAGAAATTGCATATAATGAAGATTAATATACATAATTATGAAATGTTCTTAGTTTGTTTACTTTACTTAAACTTAAGTCAATGAAAAATACATTAAACTCTTAAATTTTATGATTTGTATATAACAAAGTTATCTTTTCATTTCTAAAATAATAGCTAGTTAGTAAAGTCATTTCGAAAAATATCGTACGTTTTTAAAAAAAAATTCTCAATGGCGAACGAGGGCACCCCAAAAGATATTGTAAACAATATTGAATACTCTCTGGAAGATTGCTTGCGAATAGTAAAGACGATCTGTGTGCCCAATTTAACAAATTCTGAAGTCTTTAAACCTCAGAAATCTCCAAGGAAACTCTGTAAAAGCCGGTCCTATACAATTTGCAAGGGTAAAAAATGTCCCGATTTAATGGAAATAAATGGAACAAGTGATCAGAGCGTTGAATCCAATGTTAAATTGTTGCTTAAATCAGCCAACTTAAAAGTAGATAATATTTTGGATATGCAACACAAAATACTACAAAGATTAAACGATTTGGAGATCATGGAATAAAGAATCTGTCACAAGGAAAATCCGTTCCCGAATAATGTCAAATTTAATGTTATCTCTTAAATGTAATAAAAAAAAAAAAATTAAAAGTTAGAGTTAACTTCTCGTAACTTCTTTGATTTGTTATTGTTTTATATTGTGCCTTCATATAAAAGTATGCATATATATATATATATATATATATATATTCGTGCACTTTTGTGTCGTTGCTGATAATCGTAGTCTATATAGTCTGATTCCACTTGCGCAAAAACAACAAGGGGCAACAAAAAGTGCCCCATGAGACATGATTAAAGGCACCCCCGCCGCCGATCCACTGATAACGGTAATGTAACCTATAGGACACATATTCCTTGAGTACAAAATTGCTTTAAAAAACAGAACAATTTTTAATTTAAAAAAATCATTTACTGTAAACCATGTCACCTTTGTCAGTTTCAGTTTGATTCTGTTCAAAACGAAGTTTATTTGAAAATTGTGTTTTCTCACAAAACGTGAAAATGGATGAATGTGACGATTTAGAAGTTATGATTCGTTTTAAAATCTTGCGAACCCGGTTACTAGACATTTTGGACCAGCGCGATAAGATTGCATCCGAACTAAGTGGAGTGGAGTCTAAGATAGAAGTCAATCTATTTTTGTTAACTGTGGCCCAGGAGCAAAGCGCAATAAGCAATGAGAAGCTGGTCGGAAAAGGGAACTCAAACAATAACAAAGCTGTCAATGAGCCTGAAAATACAACTTCTGAGAAAGAAGCTTCTCAAGCAGAAGACTTGGATCCATTACTAGAGAAATGTAAAGCAAATGAGTTGAAAGACACTGATACTGTGGAAAATTGCTATTGGGATGAGAATATTGAGGATTCCAGTATGTGGTGGGATGAAATGGAGAACCAGAGCGATTAACTTAAATGTTCAACACATACGCCACAACTATTTAATATTCTAAGCAAAGAAATGTGGCAACAGCGCCAAATATTTGGCGCCAACGTTAAAGCACAACAAATACAGTAACATAGATACTCAGGAGGAGAGCGGAGAATACATACATACATGTGTGTGTGTGAGGTGCACACAGAAAAACATTTGCCGGCTGTTTAGTTTTTGTGAGCCGGTACAAAAAAAACTCAACGAAAACTGGCAACAAAGCAAATCCCAACGCCAAAGCTCCCACTCTCTATTACTCGCTCTCTGTCTCTCTCGGACTGTCGCTCTATGCTGCTCCAGCTGTCGCTCTCGAACGTCATGCAGAGAAATTTTGCGCAAATAGACGACACCAGAAATAGAAGCAAGCAAAAACACTTCACCCACACAAGAGCAGGAGCAACAACATACACACAGACATACACATTCACACTATGCGCAGTGAAGAGTAATGCAAATAAAAAGACTACTTCAAATAGTTGAGAAGGCTACAATATATGTAGTACTTACTTTACAGTGTAGTACATGGGGAAACTTTGTTGTGTTTTTAGCTTTTTGCGAGCATTGGCATTTGTGTCTGGCGAATATATGTATTTGTTATTTCTGTGCTTTAGTGCTCTTCTCGAGCGATTACCTCTTGGCCTCGGCATTCAAAATAGTCGTCTCGAGGAGAGAGAGAGAGAGAGCGCCTTTTAATTGTGTTTTTCTTATCACAATTGCTTTGCGTGGTATAGGTTAAGAACAAGCTTTTCATGCATTTAGTATACGCAATAAAAAATACATACATACACACATACGTACATATGTATGTACAACTGTTTATAGATTGTATATTATGCATTTATAAACAGCTGTGATAAGGCGCCCTTTGTCTTATCTTATCGCTGCACTCACTCGTCGAACCTTTTCTTTCTTTCGTTTTGCAAAAATTAGTAGCAAAAAGAAAAAAAAAACCAAAACGAAATATTAGGTCGCGAAAAAAAATACAAAAAGCCGGTTTTGTTTTGTTATCTTTGCAAATGAGCGTGTATATGTATGTGGGTGAGCTTTATCCGAATGTGTGCGTGTGCATGGGTGTGAGTGTGCCGGTTAGGGAGCTTTACGCTTTGTTTTGTGTTTTGTGTGTAGCTTCGATCCGGTTTTCTGTATTTTTTTTTTTTTTTTTTGTGCTGTTCTGACTTTGGCTATGTAAATTTTGCCAGCCCAGACAACAACAACAGCAAGCATCGTGTTGACAAAGGTAGAGAAGGTGGGAGTGGGAGAGCGAACGCACAGCATATGCTCTGGATGTGTGAGAGGGGTAGCGAGTGGGGGGACCAGATTCATAAACCGGGCGCGCAGACAGACAAAGCCGAAAGAACAACAACATAGAAATGGAACGGCAATAAATATGAATTAGCCAAGAAGTTTTTGTGTATGCTTGTAAATATGTTTGTACGTATGTATGTAGCTGGGAGCTAGACTTGGGAATTCCCAAATCGTTTTCTATTTGCAAAATTTGTTGTCTACCAAGGAACTGCTTATGAATGTATTTACATACAATTATTCAAATTGATTGGTAAGAGTAGCAAAATAAAAGTGAAGTAGAAGACTTTATCTTAATGTGCTCATTTCAAAAATGTACCTTTTGTATAGTAATAATGTACTTTAAAAAAAAACCCCTTGAAACTATCAAGTACCTTTAAATTTTGTTCTTTTGTAAAAACAGTGCTAAAACAGCAATTTTTTTTATCATTTCCATGGCTAACAATAATTTTATTAACATATTTTAAGATTGTAGATTGAACGTAGAGCAATCTGGTCAAAAACGATTTTTTTATGCTTTCCAGCTCAATCGAATTTCCGAATTTTTTGTATGCAAATTTTGCACAATTTCCATACATTTTCACATTGACGCCATCAAAGAGCATCAATGAGCCAGCGGCGAAATTCAGGCACACAAAGAGCCATTAAGTCCATATGTAGATATGTATGTATGCAAATTTATAGACACATATGTACAAGTATATATTTAGTATACGTATAGCACTGTACCATAATTGTAATTGGGTATGAAAGGGCTTTTCATTTAATGTTAACACACACACACACACACACACTCACGTGAACTCACGTGAATTTCATTAAGCTCAGGCATGAGGATGGAAGCTTTGGTCATTTAGCTTTGACCACACAATCTCCTCTCCTGCTTGCCTCCCCTTGCCATTGCTGCCTGTTTTTGGCTGGCAGACAGCAACTGTTTGTCTGCTCTGCTCCAACTCCTGTTTGCTGCTGTGCAGCATATGCAGATAACGGTAAATAACTCTATGTGCCAGTAGCTGTAGCTTATGTATGTATATACTACATGTATACATATGTAAAGGGCGACAGTTTACAGTTGTTGTTGCTTAATTTACAGCCTTATGTCACTTTGGTGCATTATACTTTTCATTATCGCGCAGCAGCACCTAAAAGTGAGAGAGAGAGCACCAGAGAGAGAGTGGTGAGATATCTATCGCTCTCTGTCTCTCTCTCCTGCGTTATACACACACATGTGCTCGTCTCTCTTGCTGTGTGTTAATGTCCGGGCACAAAAAGGCAACAAAAGCAACGAGAGACATCAAAAGGAAATGAGTTTTCATTTAGCTCACACAAAAGCGGAAATGAATCGAAATAAATAAATAAATGCACCTGCAACACCCACAACCCACCACCCCTGCTCCACAACAAGCACTCCTTTCCTTTTCACAACTGCAGCATCCCAGAAACAGAGAGAGAGTATTCAAAGCACATGCGCATTCAAATGCACAGAGAGAGAGAGAGAGAGAGAGAAAGTGTGGGCAAGAGTGTAGGGCGCAGCTAGGCAGCTGGCTATCTCGTTCTCACACACTAATTGCTCTCCCTTTTACACGCAGCGTGCATTCAACCCGGCAGAACAGCAGCAGCAGCATCAACAGCAGCATCAACAGTAGCAAAAGCAGCAGCAGCAGCATCATCAACAACAACAGCACCTGACTCACGCCCCCTTGCAATCCGTTTGTCTACCTCCGCAACCCCTAGAATACACACCAAACTTACCTCCACCTCCACCACCTCCCTCCCTCCCTCCCATCCCGTCGCACAGCGTTTTCATTTTCGCGCTGCATTTTACGTTGTCGTCTTTCTTTCTTTTCCATGGTCTTTTTCTACCGGCGGGCAAAGCTGTTGTTGTTTACTGTTTGTTGTTTTGCTTTTTACCCGTGACGCGTTCTTCAATATGTTACCCCCAACACACCACACCCAACTCCTCTGCTCGTTGTTACCCTTTTGCTGTCTGACTCTCTGTGGCCTTATCACACAAATTTTTGGCGCTCTCTGTTTTCTAGTTGTACACACACAATCTCCCCGCCACGCCCCTCTACACCGTTATTTTCCTTTCCGTCACGTCGCCATTTTCGTGGTGGCGTTTTATGTTTTGTTTAGGTTTTTCTCTGTTTGCCGCTTTTTACTTTGACTTTCATTCAAGACGAGTCTTTCTCGTCGTCGTCGTCGTCGCTGTCGCGCGACACAGAAACCAGAACCAGCCAGAAAACCGAGCGCCAAAAACTCTCGGTTGGCGAGTAAAATAGATCACAAAATGGTTAACAAAACCGCATCAACACTAGCTTTCCCTTCACCCTTCTTATCACCAAATTGAAAGAGATTCCCAAGGGCACAAAACCATTTTCTAATGAAAATTAAAGTGAGCGTCTACTTTTGGGGCAACTAAACGTTGGGGCACTTAATTATAAATTATAAAGATAGAGAATAGATAATGGTTAAAAATAATGTTAATGCAAGAAATTATTTATTTTATCTCCATATATAAATGAAATTAATTTCAACTTATAAGAATACGAAAAAAAACCTTTATTTTCATTAAAAAAAAGGACAGAGATAAAATAAATATTATTTTAGTAAAATCAATCTCATTTGACTGCTTGAAATACTTTTTTTATTGCATTTTAGACGTTTTTATCAATAATTTAAAATACATTTGTAGTCAAATCAACATGTTTACAAATCTTTTAAATATTCTTTAATCCGAGGTATACTTAACAGTACTTAAGTAAGTATACATTGCTTTAATCTATGATCATAATTTGAGTATTTTGTCCTGTTGTAATTTTTGTAATTTTGCAATTTCAAATATCCATATAAGATATTATTTTAGCCGGATTTGTAATTTAAATAAAAGCTTTTAAAAAAAAACCTTAATAAGAAAATTTTTTTCGGATTCATATTTTGTTAATAAAATAACATTAAGGATAAAAAAATATTTTAAAAAAAAGTTCAGTTCAGTTTTAAATATCCATATAAAACGGTTTTTTAATTAAAAAAAACAAAACCAAAAAATATATATTTGGTAAAAACATTAATAAGAAAATTATGTTTCGGATTCATAGTTTGATCGGTGAATGAAGCATTTTTTAATTTGAACAATATTATTAAGGAAGTTAAATATTTTTGTTGTTTAAAAGTAACAGGTGTTTCAGATGTTACACATAAAGATCTGCATAAGCAATCGCTGCACTATCGATATCGATGGCTTAACATTGTTGACAAACAATCGATTGCTTTTAATTTATAGTCGCAGAAGACTGATAGGAAATGGAAGACGTACCCAATGGACACAACAACAAGCTTTGTTCACATTTTTTTAATTAAGAAAAAATACAAAAAAATGCACTTTATTTTGCAACTTAAAACATTTATCAAGAATATTAATTTTTTATCATTCAATTGCTCAATGCACGAGATTAATTATATTTTTTAGAATTCGCATACCATTAGTGGCTTTCTTTTTATAATAAGCCCAAACACAATGATGTTTATGTTTCAATTGAAAAACTCGTGTGCACAACTTTAAATGCATTTTCCAGAATTGTAATTATTTGCGTTGAAATATTTAAGTTTTTGTATTTATTTTTTGTGGTCAGATTTGATGCGAAAAGAACCGAACAAATTTTTGGTTTGTTTCGAACGCGTGTGCGGAGTTTTCTAAACTAATTTTGTTAATCAGTTGGCGGCGCTGAGCTCAACGCAGCTAACTAAAGTCAACAACAACAAAAGCGCAAAACCACAAAACGACGTCGACGTCAGCGTAATAGAGAAATAGAGTGGTGGGAGGGGGAGCGGCGGTTGGAGCGGCGTTTGGAGGGGTGTAAATTATGTGAATAGGAGGGTTTGAGACTTAGGTGCTGTAATTTAACGGGGTGGCATTTGCCAAATGCACAAACAAACACACACACACACACACACACACACACATATATATAGACTTAGTTTAGATGGCCCACCTGGCGTATACGCAATATTTGCACTCACTTCTCATGCTGCTTTTCACTTTAGATTTGGGTTGATTTTTGGGTATTTTGCCAAAGTTGTTGTAACAAACAAAATGAGGTGTGACAAAATAAAACTTATGCGACTAAACCGAAAATTTTGAATGTGTGTTGCTGTTGACAAAGCATTTTCGAAACTGATTTTTTGCGTAACGCGACACTGCAACAAAATGTGCAGCACACAGGCAAGCAAGCAACAACAACAACAACAACAACACCAACAACTCATTATGAGGCGACGCATTTTTCGCAGCAACTGCAGCAGCAGCAACAAACCACAAAAGTGGGTGGATTAAGGCTGAATTGGGTTGAGTTATTTTTTCACTTGCCCCCCACAAATTTGCTGTCAATAATTAGCAGCGCTATTAATGCAGCACACACACACACACACACACACACACACACACACACCCTCTGTAATTTTCACGCATACGCATAATGAAAATTTGTTGCTTTTCTCTCTTTTATTTGGCTCAAATTCCTGCTGTTTTTTTTTTTTTTTGCTGTGTTGTGTTGCATGTTAATTTATACGATTATTTTGTTGTTGCAACGTCATCAACATAATCAGCAGACGCTGCAGCATCAGCGGCGGCAGCAGCAGATGTAGCTGCAACTGCAACAGCGGCAGCAACGCATTAATTGCAACACTCTCATACTACCGTTAACCGGAAAAAACTGCTGCTCCTTGCACATCCTGCTGCGCGTGGCGCATGCCTCTTTCATTCGTTGCAACAGCAGCAACAACAACAACAACAACAACAGTGTTGTTTTTTAAACTCTTTTTTAGATGCGTTTTGTGTGTGTGGCATTTTTTTTCACTCTCGCATTTCATTCACAATTCAGTTGCGAAACTCTTTTAACGTGTTAAGTATGGAACATTTTTTCATATAATCTTTTATATTTTTTTCAAAAATATTTAGTGCATTTAAACTTGACCCATTTGTTTCTGAAAAAATAAGAACAAAAAAAACAATGTTTTTTGTTCATTTCAAAAATAATTTATTTTGGTCCAAGGAGATTTGTTCTAGTTTGTTCTAATTTTTAAAAATTATATCGTGTAAATGGGCACCTTCAGCTTTGACAGCTAAATGCAATCTTTTTTCGGCATTTTCCATGACTTTTGCCAATGTTGCGACCGATATGGCAGCGATTTCACGTGCTATGTTGGCTTTAAGTTGAGCCAGAGTCTGTGGCTTGTCAGCGTACACTTTGGACTTCAAGTAGCCCCACAAATAAAAGTCTGGTGGCGTCAAATCTGCTGATCTCGGTGGCCAGTCAAAATCACCATTTTTCGATATCAATCGCCCGGGGAACAATGGTCGCAATAAATTGATTGTTGCTGAAGCTGTATGGCATGTAGCCCCGTCCTGTTGAAACCAGAAGTTATCCATGTCATTTTCGCGAATAATGGGTATCAGAAAATCCGTTATCATGGCTCGATAACGCTCACCATTGACTGTTGTCGTGGCTCCATTATCGTCTTCGAAAAAATACGGTCCGATGATCATATTCGCGCAAACACCGCACCAAACTGTTAATTTTTGGTCATAATATCGACAATTTTGCTTGTTTACGCCTCCATTCAGCGAGAAATGTGCCTCGTCTGACATGATGAGTTTTCGCCAAAAGTCAAGTTCGTTTTCAGCCATTTCGATGGCCCATTTGCAAAAATTAAGGCGTCGCTGATAATCAGCTGGGTTTAGTTTTTGTGCCATTTGAATTGTACATGGAAACATCTTCAAATCGTTATGCAAATCGACGCATAATTGTCGGAGAGTGGTGCGAGAGATGTTTAATTCTTCAATACTGGCTCGTACAGCTTCGATATTTTCATCAGACCGTCTTGTTCGTTGTCTGGATGCATGACTGACATTACAGACATTACCGGTGTTCACAAATTTTGCGTATAAAGACTTAATTGTGCTCTTAACTGGAGCACTTTTCACTTTATTTTTTTTGCGAAACGCACGTTGAGTTAACACAATTGAAAAGTTATTTTGAATATAAAGCTGAACAACTTCAGCGCGTTCTTTTGGAGTGTACTGTTCCATGGTATAAATTGTCTTCGAATGACGCTTCTAAAGCGTTGCCAGATGGGTCAGCTTTAAATGGCCTACCCTGTAGTTACAAAATTCCTTGTTTATTTTTAATTTGCAGTTTAAGAAAAATTATTTTTAATTGTTAAAAAAAAAAAAGTAAAAAGATTAAAAGGTTACAAAGGTTAAAAATAAATAAAAATAAATAAAATAAAAATAAATAAAATAAATAAAAAAATTAAAAATGTAAGGCACTATATATAGAGTCATTATAATAAAGTTTTGTAAAGATAATAATCAATAAACGTTAACCTCTTCCCTATACAACATTACACTTATGTATAATTCTTAATAGAGCGCTTTTCTGAGTGTGAATGATTTTTCTGACGCAGCTCGTCCTGTTTAAGATGTATATTTCATCCCATGCTGCTGCTTGCACCTTTTTGCCCATAAAAAAGAAATTATAATACAATTTATTATTATTATTATATTTTTTTCTCGCCATGTTGAAGCATGGTTGCATTCCCCGAAAGCCAACCAACCAAATGCAACCCACCCAGCGACCCAATCCGCCTTCTTTTTGTGGGCGGGACAACAGTACGCACATTTTTTGTTGCTGTTATTCTTATTGTAATTTATTTATTTTATTTCATTTTATTTTTATTCTTTTTTCAGTGGCTGCGCATTTTTTTTCCATTTTATTGTCATTTTGCGTACGCCATTCCAGCTATTTTCCACTATGTATCAATATTATATATATGTATGTACTTATGCGTATTTATTTTTAAATATATATAGACAGTAGGAGGAAGTTGCATTATATTCATTAAGGTTTTAAGTTTTTTCATATATTGATATTTTCACTTAAATTGATATTCATTTACCAAAATGGAACAATTATTTTCTTTCTTATTATACTAATTTATTTTGTGAAAGTTGTTGTCCAATAATATTTTATTGGATTTAATACAATTTAATGGAAATACCAAAACCTCCAAAAACAAAAACAAATTAAATTTTCTATCAGTTTAAAAAAATTTATCTTTTTTTAAAAGCTTCTATTAGAAATTACGCAAATTAATGGTTCATTAATAATTCACATATTCATTTATATACAGTAAAAACATAAGCAATATGGCTTTAAAAAGATTTAAAAAGGTTTAAAAAAAAAAAATAAAGAAAAAAACATGGCTTCCATAATGAGTTAATTGCATTATTAATTGACAAAAGCAACGTTCATTGGCTAATTGCAACATTGGAAAATGGGAAATACAAAATGATTGGCTGATTTTTATCGATTCATCATACTACTCTAACAACTTTATATTTGCATTATTTTTGTTGTTGTTTGTTAAACATTTCTATATATTTCTATTGTTGGATAGGTTCAATGAAAAATGCTCCTACTCGCAGGAACGCATTCAAAGTACAGTTTTTTATCGAAATTTATTCAGCTAGGCTTCTGTTCATTTTCATTTTAGAATGGTTTGGGCTACGCACAACTCAAATTACCCCTAAAAGCCATGAAAAAAACGCACATAATGCAATATATACAGTGTGTGGCATATAAGGGTCCTCCTGCATGCCCCAAGTACATATGCTATGGGGCAGAGTACATGGTATTGGGTTGGCATTTAAATATACATTTTTTGTTGCTCTCATTTTTGTCCAAACATTTTTGTGATGTGCTACAGATAAAAACGTGATCATATTTAAGCAATGCATTGCAATCGATTAGGGATTTAAATAGTTTAAAAAAATTATATTAAATTGATTTTGTCAGTTTTACTTTACTCTATTTATAAAACAAATCAAAAAAAAATTGTATACATGAAATATTGAAGGGTATTTAAAGTTCGACAAGTTCGTAACGCTTAAATCTTTTATTACTGTTGCCACTGTTTCAACGGTGCGCCAATGCTGATTAACCATGCCCCTGAATAAAGCCTGCCTTCGATGCAGCTGCCACTGCAACGCTGCAACGCAGTCCACCCAAAAAGTTTGCGCATGTGAAACTTTTTTTTTTTTTTGGTTATTGTACACATGTATGTATGTTGTATTGTAAATTGCAATTGTAAATATTGCAGCCAAGGGTGTAGTCGCATTTTGTACCATAGGGACCGAGCACATTAGCCCCTTGTATGGTTAATAAAATCTAAATAAAAGACTACATGTGTTTGTTTTGGTAGTTTTATAAATAGAACTAATTTACATATCTCGACTTTTGATAGAATTTACCTAATGTAGTCATTCTTAAAGCTTATTGAGCTTTTACTAGGTGAACAGCAGTATGTCAGGATGGCCGAGTGGTCTAAGGCGCTGCGTTCAGGTCGCAGTCTACTCTGTAGGCGTGGGTTCGAATCCCACTTCTGACAAAGATTTTTTATTTCTTTTTTATTACAAAATTATAATAAATTTTTTTTAAAATAGCCCCCTATTAATAGGCGACTATACTTTTGGACTACGTTCCGCACATTTTTTAAATTTGCCACAAGAATTTTGTTGTGCTCAAACAAAAAAAATAACATACACACACATACGTTATATACCTGCATATGTATTTGCATTGTTGCCATATACAGAAAGAACTGTGTGCAAAAAATAAAATGAAGCCAAATTGATTTTCATACAACATTTTCGATTGTTTTACTTTTATTTGGCTGACAAACAATTGCAACCCTTAAAAAGTCCGTCGTTTTGCCGTGTTCACATATGCGAATTTTTTGGGTTTTTAATTTTTTTGCTCTACAGGGTTTATTTTTAATGACGCGAATTCGATGTACGAAATTTTTCATTAATACAAGCCAGTGTTTATTTTCATTTTTTTTTCTGCTCTTCGGGTGTGAGAAAGAGACAGCGAGAGCAGCGTCCAGTGCAATAAAACGCATCAAGGAGGGGTGCTAAGAGGTGGGCGGGCGCCCAGACGTTAAAAGGTTGAGGTGTTCAGCGGAGGAATGGGGCAATGTATGTGAGTGTGAGTGTAATGGACATGGGCTTAAAGTGCGTATATAGAGCGAGAGCAAATGAAGAGCAGAGAATCGCTCGTTCAGTTCAGACTGTATATATTATATATGTACATATATGGCAGGAAGGGAATCTCTGTTGTTGGTGTTTATGCAGTGCGGTTTATTTTCAACGGCCGCGCGGTAACAAAAAATTATATCTGCGTTGCTTTCATTTAATTTTCGGTCCACTCTTGCACTCCTTGCTGCATTAATTGAAAATTATATTCAATTATATGTTCGTTAGACATCAATCTCATGCCCCCAACCCGAATACGCATGCAAAAAATCATTGCTTTTGAGTCTCGGAGCAAAAACTGTAGCCAATCAAATTTACTTCCATTCGAGAACGCATTCAGATTCACATTTGCCAGCATCATGGTTAAGGATATATAGCTAATGGGTAATATTGCCTCCGCTAATTGGATTATTGGCAACTGGATAGCTCTTACAGGTGTTCCATTGGGAGCTCCTCCTAGCGTTCCTTTTATTACAGTTACGTGAATTATGCAGCCAATTAAACGTATTAAATACCTGAACTGTTAAATAGAAGAAATACAAATTCCTTTAAATATATAAGTTAACAGAAAAGCGGGGGATTAAAAAAAACGTATTCTATCATCTTCCCATACCGGGAATTGAAAACGTATTAAATAGCCTTTGGATAAAGTTAAGTAGAAGGACAAAAGGAGAATAAACAAATTCCATTAAATATATAAGTAAAAAGAAAAGAGGGGGATAAAAAAAAGTATTCTATCATCTTCCCATACCGGGAATTGAACCCGGGCCTCCCGGGTGAGAGCCGGGTATCCTAACCACTAGACAATATGGGAGTGTTGATCAACAAGATCTTTAAACAGTATTTAAAAATAAATATCTGTTTTTTGTATACATTTGAATCTTGTACTTAATTAAAAACACTCCACAATATGGCACAAGACTTAGAAGCATCTAAGAACCATCATCTGGTATTTGCAATAACAATTTTCTTGTTTTATCACACGGAAAATTAAACGTGACATGTTTCCTGGTGAGAAAACCATACTGGACAATCAGGCAGTTGTAGAAGTCATATGCAAGGATCTCAAAATGCTTAAGAGTAATCATATCTCGATGAATAGTGTACAGCTCTGTATCCTTTATTAACGCGTCACGTATACTTAACAAGTACGTAAGAATTTCATATAAATTTATTAAAAACGATTAAGAAAAAAAAAAAAAAAATTATAGTACCAAATGCTAAACTTTATCCTATATTGAACTCACGATACAAGAAAAAATTAAGAAAAAAGTTCTATATTGAATACAAGAAAAAAAAAAAAACTTCCATGAGTTTTTCCCATACGGAAAAAAAAAAAAAAAAAAAAAAAAAAAAAAAACATTAGGGAATTGAACCCGGGAGAGAGAATTGAGAAAACCATACTGGACAATCAGGCAGTTGCAGAAGTCATATGCAAGGATCTCAAAATGCTTAAGAGTAATCATATCTCGATGAATAGTGTACAGCTCTGTATCCTTTATTCTATTGGAAACAATTTTATAGTGAGAGAGAGACGTCACGTTTACTTAACAAGTACGTAAGAATTTCATATAAATTTATTAAAAACGATTAAGAAAAAAATTATAGTTCTATATTGAATCACAAGAAAAAAAAAAAAAAAAAAACTTCCATGAGTTTTTCCCATACCGGGAATTGAACCCGGGAGAGAGAATTGAGAAAACCATACTGGACAATCAGGCAGTTGCAGAAGTCATATGCAAGGATCTCAAAATGCTTAAGAGTAATCATATCTCGATGAATAGTGTACAGCTCTGTATCCTTTATTTATTGGAAACAATTTTATAGTGAGAGAGACGTCACGTTTACTTAACAAGTACGTAAGAATTTCATATAAATTTATTAAAATCGATTAAGAAAAAAATTATAGTTCTATATTGAATCACAAGAAAAAAAAAAAAAACTTCCATGAATTTTTCCCAAACCGGGAATTGAACCCGGGAGAGAGAATTGAGAAAACCATACTGGACAATCAGGCAGTTGCAGAAGTCATATGCAAGGATCTCAAAATGCTTAAGAGTAATCATATCTCGATGAATAGTGTACAGCTCTGTATCCTTTATTAACGCGTCACGTATACTTAACAAGTACGTAAGAAATTCATATAAATTTATTAAAAACGATTAAGAAAAAAATTATAGTTCAATATTAAATCACAAGAAAAAAAAAAAAAAACTTCCATGAGTTTTTCCCATACCGGGAATTGAACCCGGGCCTCCCGGGTGAGAGCCGGGTATCCTAACCACTAGACAATATGGGATGGATGTTGCCATATCCGCACACAAACAGTTCATAAAAAAAGCTCTTCAAAATTGGACATCAGCCCAATCGAATAATAGCCTGCTGCCATTATAAAATGCCCAAGGTCTGATTGAATTAAATTACTTAAAATCCAAAGTGCAATCTCTTTCAGTGTCGAGAGCTAAACTGCAGTTGATAGGTTTGGGTGCATCTCTCCTCAGTGGCTGCTGTTCGCAGTCATGCGATAAGGTCCTGATCCTTATATACACATATGCATATATACATATATACACTGGTATATATGGGCTGTAGACCAAAAAATAATAAAGCACATCAACAATGGCAACATGAAGTGCATTTTTCGCAAAATTTTGTCGTTATCGATTTTTATGGATGCACCGCAGAGTAAAAGGGACAGCAATAGCTAGCACACAATAGCTGCACAAACTGCAGTGGCAGAGGGGCAGAGAGAGAGAGAGAGAGAGGTATACACATGAAAACTGTATAAACTGTAAATATATAAAAAATGCAAATGCGCCCAAGCATTCACAGGGGGACAATCAAGCAGGCAGCAAGCAAACCAAAAGCAAGGCAGAAAGCAGGCAGCAGAGCAGCAAAATGCAAGGATGCAAGGATGCAAGGATGCAAGGATGCAAGCGCCGCCTGCCACTCATTCACCCACCCAAATGCCACGCCTCTTGCCCACATCGTCCAAAAAATGCAACAGACGAGAAAGGCGCAGCCAAAAATGCAACCCAAAAAGAAGGGCGGATACACTCAAAAAAAAAAAAATGCTTCTGAATGCGACGACACGTTTTTCACATCTTTGCTCCTATTTATTCAATATTCATAATATGGTCTTCATTGAAATTCCTTAAATTAAACTTAAGAAACAAATGTTTTTGATTTAAAAAAAAAAAAAAAAAAACCAGTTTATTCCCTTGTCAAGGAATTTCCCATGCGGTCTCTCCCATTATTAATACATATATTGCAAAACAGAAAAAAAAGAAAATTTAATATTTAAAGGTTCTTAATTATATAAGAAAAATTGGCATAAAAAGAAACATCAAGACTCTGCATCCAGTGTTCTATATAAATTCATTAAAATCGAGCAAAATAAAAAAAAATGCATTTAGATTCACATCCGGGAACTGATATATTATTTTTATATATTTCTTTCAAAAGATATTTTTTCTTAACATGAATCGTTAACAGGGACCAAAATAAAGACAATAAAGACAATAAAATGTTCAATACAAAACTTTTTTAAATTAATTATTTTTTTTTTATATATATTAATATATATTATAATATATTTTTTTTCTTAACATGAATCGTTAACAGGGACCAAAATAAGAGACAATAAAATGTTCAATACAAAACATTTTTAAATTAATTATTTTTTTTATATATATTATAATATATTTTTTTTCAACATGAATCGTTAACAGGGACCAAAATAAAGACAATAAAACATATTAAATTAATAATGGATGAAGAATAAAAAAAAAAGAAATGTTCTTAGCCCGTTCATAAGGTGCCTAAAATAAAAGCCAGTCATTAATACACAAACAACTTTTTTTGTTGTAGTGTAGTTTTTGTCATATGTTTGTGTGTACGTAGGTACACACTGGCTGGCTTTACTGTACTACCCTCATGTTAAAGAGCAGGCAAAAGCTGCCTTTTGATATATCAAAGAGTGCCTTTTTCATGTCCTTCTCTCAAACAGGAGCGGCTGGGCTGGCAAACACCTAATGAAGTTGTTGGGCGCCAGGGTAACGCAAGGGGTTGGGGGTTGATGTTGCAGGTTGCAGGTGGTGCATCAGGTGGAACTGGGCATGTAGTCAATGTTGTCAGCAATTCAACCGCACCAGAGACGATTGGCAATTTTAATGCATGTTGTAGTCAGGAGTCAATTGCAAAAACAATGCAGCGACAAAGCCTTTTGCATTTTTAAATAAAATTGCCTGCTATTTGGGTGGGTTTTGCAGTTGCAAGCACAGTGAATGGGCATTGTATAAATGAAGTTTGCGGCTTGTTTCCAACATTTTCAATGCTTGGCTTCCCTAACGGAAATGAGAGATTGTAAATGTGCTTGCATATGTTGCTCTTGTTGTTAAGCGGTATAAAAAAAAAAGGGCGAGCAGTTGAATCAATGGTCAATGGAACATCCATTCCAACAGGCAACTTTCAGATTGGCTAACAAACACACACAAAGGACGAAGCTTATTAATATTGATAAATGACTACTGCATTCGCAATGGCTGCTGCTGCTTGCTTCTGTTGCACTTCACTTTGAGCTGACCCTCAACGAACCACTTTGGGCTCAAAAGGTTGAAAGGTTTTTGCAACATTCGGTGGGAATGGCAAATCTATTGCACGAATTCATTAACAATGCTTTCGAATCCCATACAAGCTTTTCAATATTTTTTCAAAATGTTTTGTTAAAAAATATAGATATTTCACCAAGCCTGTCGATTACAAGGCTTACATGTGCCAGATCTGCGTGAAAATAAAGTTGTATATTATTAAAAAAAAAAAAAAAAAATGTGTTCATTAGCGTTAAAAAAAATAAATAAATATTCCAAAAATCTAAATAAATGGTATATAATTATATTATATATATTGACACAAAGTTAAAGTGCGTTCGAATTCCATTTCAATTCATTTCATACAAATTATTTAAAAAAAAAAAACAAATAATGAAAAATTGGTAAACGCACAGTCAAAAAAAAAATATTTATGTTTCCTCCCACCAAATGATTTTTTTTTATTCAAATCGCTTTTTAAAAACTATCCTTATATGATCAGAATATGTACCAAAAACAATGATCGATGCCGATCAACAATCCTCTTCCCATACCGGGAATTGAACCCGGGCCTCCCGGGTGAGAGCCGGGTATCCTAACCACTAGACAATATGGGATAGTTCAATGAATCGAGCAAAAAGCTCAACACACCATAACGCACGTAAGAAAAAACGCAAAGCTAAGGCAAAGCCGATGCTAAATATAATGCAATGTATAAATAGAAAACACATACTAACAAAGAAGCGTGTGTGTGCATTAAATAATTGAGAAAAGCAAAATAAAAGAAACAGAGAAAAAAAGTTGTGCTGCTGTCCAGCAAAAAGCAACAACAATGAAGACAAAATAACTGTGCGCTATGAAAGCTTGACAAAGGGCAGCGTGCATACATACATACATATATGTATGTATGTATATTTACATTGTTGCATGCTTGAGCGAAGTATCCTTCTTATTGCACAGTTGTATTTACACATACACACACATACTTGTATTGTGTGCGAGTATAAAATATTGAAAATTTAGCCTACGGGCTTATACGAATAAATATGAAACAATAAAAACGGAGGCGCCGCCCCAGCCACACACATACATGCAACCACGTCGCTTGCTCTGAATAACCAAGCGAATATAAACAGAATCCTTTTTCGGGGAGGGGGGACTTGAGCTGCAGCAGCCAGTAAAGTAAAGTAAAGTGCCGCACTCGACATATTGAAGCATATTAATTAAAAACATTTCCATTTATTAAAAGAGCAAGAGCTCCCCCCAAAAACACACACACACAAAACAAGAGGGACGCTGATGAGGGACACGAAAAACAAACAAGCAACAAAATTGCATCAAGCTGAAAACTTTGAATTTTGCTGTAATTCCATTAGCATTAAAATCATATATTCTTCAAACTGCTCAAATTTCATACGTTCAAATAGATTAAATGAATCTGATAGAAAAGTATAAAAAAAAAAAAAAAAAACATATCAGGATTGTAGTGAGTTTTTACATTAAAATGTTAAGTTAAGAGATCAGTTAGCTTTTAAATGCTAACTAACCAATGTACTAAACTCGGTTCCTTTCTCTAACTACTGTTATTAGAAGCAATTCTTTTATGGTGATACTTGAATTTAGTGAATTATTCGCCAACTTTCGCTTCAAGCTACAAACACACAAATAATTTCAGTGTAGAGCTATAATTTGGCCAGCAAACAAGACTGAAAGCCGTTAAGCGTACAATGTACCAAGAGATGTGGAACAAGAGAACCCAACTCCAACTCCAACTCCGAGCACGATCAACAATTTGTCCCTAGTTAATTTTCATTGAATTCTCTTTCCTTGCTAGATGCATTTTTATCTGGCAGCTCCTTTAAAAAATTACCCAACGATGGCAAGAAACGGTGCAAGGGGAAAAGGAGACCATGGAGAAGTGGGCTGGTAACAAATATATGTTGGAGCATAACATAAATTTAAATGATAATAGCGAAAACATACATTGGCAGATACTTTGTTGCTAATTGCAATCGAGGACGACTTTTGCCTCTAATTGAAATACAAAGAAGAAAGAAAAACAGAGATACATGACCATATCAAATAAAAATACCCTGTTTTAAGAAAGATTTACAAAAAAATTAATTTAAAAAAAAAATGTTTTTTAGATGTGCAAATTAGCACATTTTAAAGTAATTGAATAAAAAAAACACCTCACATACCAAGGGTATTCACACTACTTATATGCTCTATATATGTATATGAGAGGGGGGTTAAGGTGGGCGGGGGGAGCCGCATCGAGCAGGGCATGCAACTCCGGCAGCCAGTGAACTTGTTTCTCTTTTGGCGCTACGCTAACTAGACACCATTTATCATTGCGAGAACTGGGAAAACTAGATTTCACGGCTTGTCGGCCTGACCGACTTGAATGCAATGTTGATTACGCTGATAGTTCGTTTCCCCCTCCTCTCCCGCACCATCTTCTTCAAAGTGTATTTGTTTTTGGTGAGTGAAAATTAATTTTAATTACCAAATGTTGGTGTCATTTTTTCTCTTGCAAGCCGTACAGAAGATATTGTTGGTGACACTGAATACAACCACAGTAGTCGATTTAAAATATGTTTTAAAATTATATTTAGGAAACAAAAAGTCTCTAGGTAACATTTAAAAAAAAAAAAAAAAAAAACCTTTTGGAATATTTGTTATAAATTATGCTGTCTTGCAAAATTCGGAACTATGAGTTGCATCCGATGTATTCTGACGTATTCGACAAGATCAACTCGATCATGCAACATGCGGACGAAATAGAAATGCGTATACATAATTTTGGCAATCTTTTCCAGGAACTAAGTGTCAAGGCGAGCGAACTCTCAACACATCGAACGTGGAAGGACGACAATGACAACGTAACGCAGGAGCACACAGAACACATTGAAGCATCCGACAAAGAGCCAAGTTACGATGATGTTTCCGTTCAAACGCAACCCATGTTTGAGCCCGAACAGCCCGGACGTATATCAAAGAAAAACGCTCGTCTTTGGATCAGGAGAATGTCTCTACTTCTTAAGCAGGATCAGCAATTGTACAGGACATAGTTGGGATTTTAGATACAATTTTTGGTCTTTCAAAAAATAAAGATTTAGGCTATTTTTTTAGTAAAGACGAGTATGCAATTACTGTTAATTTCAGTAAGTCCTAACTTGAAAGGAGCAACACTCAACACCCCCCTCGCCTATCGTCTCTCTAAGCATAGCGACGTCACTTGCCCTTGACCGTGGCGTAAAGATGCGAGAGGGCTGCGCTTTGACATTGGGGTAGGGCAGGGGGTAAAGCATGGCAGCAAAACAGGAATGTGCGCAACAAAACAGAAACGCCAAGAAATAAGAAAAACACACACACACTCAACGAGATGCAAATGACGACGACGTCGACGTCGACCGAGCTGGCAAAGCAACAACTCTCGTTGACTCTGTGTCGACAACGATGACGACCCATATCCACATATTTAGAGACCTTGTCTTGTTGTTGCTGTTGTTGCTTTTGTGGGCTGGCTGCCAAGCAATAAAACGACTTCTCTGTCTGACTCCAAGGAACGGAAGGGGTGTGTGTGAGTAGGGGGGGGGGGGGCATGTATTCGAAGCTACTTAGCATGCAACAATGTGAACGAGTTGTGGCTTACAATAATCAAGTAGCAGACAGCTCTGTGCCGCTCAACAGTGAAGAGACCAACAACAACGCAAATCACTTGCGCTTTTTTATGCCAAGTTGGCCGTCGTATTCATATATAATATAAACCTCAACTAATTCAGATATAAAGAAAAAAAAAATATGTTTTTTTTCTAGCCTTTTGAGGTTTTCTAGACTTCAATAATTCAGATTTTTTGAAATTAGAATTTAAAAAAAAAAAAAAACGAAACGCAGACTCATAACATTTTCACATGTATGTGAAATATATATTTCTCAGTAAACCCGACAATTCGCATAGAGAACAAAAATCATCGCACTTTTTTTTGGTTTTCTGCTTTTTTTTTACAGTCACAAATCGCTTTGTCTGCAGTTGAAAACTTTGCCAGGCAAAAGGCAAAGCCACAAAACTAAACACGAACTGAATGCGAAATTCGCAGCCATGCGTCATTAAGCCTTCTCCGTAGAGGCTGAAGCGGGGCAGTGGGGGAATCGGTAGGGCAGCAATACCATGAGGAGTATAACTCCGCTGCAGTTCTGGGGCACGCTTCGCCGCTCAGTCATTAAGTGAGTCAGTCAGTTGGCTGAGTATTGCAGTAGCTTTGTGAAAGAGTTGGACTCTGAAACTGACCAAAGTTTTGATAGCAATGAGGGGGCGGGGCGGGGTGCAAGTTCAGTTGTAGCATTTACGCCTAAGCAATCTCTTTCGTTCCACATTCTTTCTGGCACCTTTGTGCCACTGGAATTAAAGTTTTGTGTCTCTCTGGCTCTTAGAAATTTATATAATATTCTATGAGGAAGTGAAAGTTATGTATACCAATAAATTTAAAAAAAAAAAAAATATTAAAAAAAATAAAAAAATATATTAAAAAATATAAAATAAAAATATCAAAAACAATATCAAAAACAATATCAAAAAAAATATCAAATAAATATCAAAAAAAAATCGAAAAAAAAAGATTTAAAAAAAAACAAACAAACAGATTAAAAAAAAATTGTATGACTAATTCAAGTACTTGACGGCACTGTCAGAAGTAAATAAGTACATTTAGAAAGCCCCATACCATTCTCACAAAGCTAGAACCAGTTGTGAATTTTAAGGCTTAAAAAGTGTAGGGCTATTCCGAAAGTATGCAACAGTATTTTTGTTCTAGCCTTTTGAGGTTTTCTAATATCTCTATATACTAGTATATAGAGATACATATATAAAATGTAGTTTTGGACTCATAAAATTACAGCAATTAAAATTAAATTAAAATTAAGTACTGAAAAGATTTAGCACCATATAATTATATAATATATAATTATCATAATTACATATTAAGTAAAAATACACAATTCAGTTTTAAATTTATATTTCACAAATTTGGCATTAATTTGGATCTCTTTAAGGGTTTTTTTTTTGCAACTGTTTTATTAAGTTTTCTCTTAAGCTTAATATGTTTTTTCTCTTTGCCTCCTTATAACAGCTTTTCTGATATTGTTGCTGTTTTTGGAGCGAAGTATCCTTGAGCGGTATCATTAATCTTCTTGCGTTGCTGTTTTTGCTGCTTGTGCCACTTTATACCCTGTATTTTAAGCTTTTCGTATGACAGAAGACACTTACTAAAAGTAAGATTTAGTAGCTAATTCCTTTTGTCATTCAGAAACTTATCTAGCTGCAAATTATAATCGTTTATTTAATTAGTTTCTTTTATGAAAGTTTTCTTAATTTAAGCAGGATAATCAAAAGTCGAGCACTCTCAAATATAGCAATCGTACTTGTTTTGTGTGTCATTCAGCGAGCACAAAGTTTTTGTTCACGATTTGTGGTTTTTTTTTCCTGTCTTTTGTGCCACCAAATGGCAGCCGCTGCTGCCGCCTTCAACTCCCCCACCGGCAACAGCAAAAGCAGCAAAAACAACAATAACAAAAGCTCTACAAAACTGCAGTTTTTTGTTGTTGTTATTGTTGTTTTTGTGATTGGTGTTGGAGCGCCGTGGTCGTTTTTTGTGGATTTCACTTTTTTAGTCATTTCCATTTACTTTATTTGCAGTTTTGACTTGAACTTTTTTAGCTTCCCCCGTTTGTTGGCAGACATGAGATGAGGAGACACGGAGAGGAGGGCGTTGAGAGGGGTTAGGGGCACAATTTCATTTGTTGTTTTATTGTATATTTGTGTAACTGTGTGTGTGTGTGTGTGTGAGTGTTTGCAATGCAATGACCTCGAACTTCGTTTGCTGTGCATCTTTGAGTTTTTTGCATTTTATACATAAATAATTTTTTTTTTCTGTTTTTTGCATTTGGCCGCTGGGCCATTTATTGGCCTTTTTGTCTGCGGGTCGCATTGCTGATTCGCTTTTGGTTCGTTTTAGTTGGTCAGCTAAGTGGCAGCCAGTGGAACGTGGTGGGATTTGTGGGCCAAAAGGTTGCAATGAATGTGCCCGTTGCAAAAGTTAACTGAGTCCACTCTTTAGCTCCGACACTTTTTACGGCAAGTTAATTAGATAGATTAGATACTATAGATACAAACGCTGGAAAAAACGAGGAGTCCTTTAAATAAAAATAATGAAAATAAGTAAAAAAAAAAAAAAAAAAAAAAACATGTTTGACAGATTGCAAGAGTGTGAGTTCAAGTGTTGACCAAAATGCGTTTTCCTTGCGAGTCTGTGTATCAAAGGGAGATAAAGAGAGAGACCATTGCAGTTATGTGCAGACCAGCTTTTGTATGAGCAGCAAAAAAAACAAACTTTATTTCGGTTGCACTTTTGAGCAGCTGAGAGCGAGATAGAGTGTGTGTGGGTGAGAGATGAGAAAAGTGCGGGCGATAAGACAACATGGAAGTCTCTGCTTCTTTTCTAGCTTAAAACTTATTTTTTAGTTAAAGCTCCTGCAGTAACAAGGACAATTTGGTTTCTACATATATACAAGCTCTACCCCATTTTTTTTTATTGCCCAAAAAAATGAATCTCATGCAATAATTTTATGTTCGCATAAAAATCAATAAAATGCTCACACACACACTGACACAAGCTGGCGCTGCAACTACAAAAACAGGCACAGACAGAATCACTCAACCCTTTACAAATACACAGACATCGTACAGCTATTAAAACCGGCAATAAAAACTGCAATAATATTTGTCTGTGTGTGTGTGTGTGCGTGTGTCTGTGTTTTTGAATGCATAAAAGAAACTTCACTGGCGCAGCAGCCGCTGCTCCAACGAGTTGGCTCTCGCTCTCTCTCTCTCTCTTGCTCACCAATACATGCGAAAACGCCCCCAAGCTGCAGTGCTCTCAACTCGTTCGCTCGCTCGCGTGCATTCTCTGGCAACGTCGAAGTCAGCTTACGCTGCCAGCGTCTGCGTCGCTGCTGACGTTCTTGGTTACATTTTGCGGCTGCTCTCGAAATCTAAATTTCAAGTTCGTCTCCAGCGATTTATCAGAGAGTTTTGCTTTTGCCTTTTGCACTTCTTCTTTTTTTTTTTTTTTTGACCAACTTCGTTTGGTTAGCCCTCTTCATAACAGCACTTCAGCATACCTTTCCCCTTCCCCCTACGGCTTGGCTCGACAGTCGGTGAATTTGCTGCATCTATCCTGCGGCTCGTTTTATGGGCAAGCGCAGAATTACGAGTAAAACGGAGCAGCGCGTCGCAACCTTCCAAAAACTCGACAACTCTCGTTCTGGTTGAAAACGAAACCGGATTTCTTATGGGGCTTTTATACTTTTTTTTTCTCTTTTTAGAAGTTCTTTGAGAGCTGCTGCTTTTTTCATTTTTTACATTTGACTGAGTTTTTGGAATGCAGTTTTATTGTATTTCACCTTATTTCGGTTTATTTTGTTCTTGCTGCACACTTTGAAACTTTTTTGTTTTGTTTATTGTTTATTTTGTTGCCTTACCCACAGTTTCCGTGTAGTATTTTGCATACCTTCGTAGTAGACGGGTTTTTTATGTTTTCATTATTATTTCTTGCTTTTTACTGTCAAAAAATAAAGTAACTAAAGTAAACTTTGTTTTGGTTTTTTTTTTTAAATGGAAACTTGTTTCTCTGAAAACGGAGCCGGGTACTATTTTCTTGAATGGCTGTGCTAGAGTTGAATGCTTCTGGTAGAAGTCCCCTCTTAAGGGACATTCTCTTATCTTAAGCATCGTACTTGCCTTAAGGAGTTTACGGATTCAGGCTTAAGATTGCTTTGAAAACTTTTCTTTGCGCTGATCTCTTTCAACTTTGATGCAACGACATTTTTTTTAGCGGTGTTGAGCAATAAAAAAATTCTGCAACTAAACATCTCAAAGGACTCTTTCATTTATGATTGATTACCGTTATATATCAGGCAGCCATAAAGCTCAATGCTACGGAACTTAGCACAATCGAATAACTCTTCTTTGTCTTTGTTATTTATTTACCCATCACATACCAAATTATATTTAAAATTTATACGTAAACTTCTGCCCTCATACTTTGCTAGACCTTCACAGATCTTTACTGTACTCCTTTAGCAGCTTTTGACTAATATAATCTTCCAAGCATATTCCAGACATTCATCGCTAACGCTGACTCTCAAGATCTTCACTTTCTACTCTGCTAACGCACTGCGCCTTCCCTGTTCCATGGCAGCTGCTGGCTCCAACTGGACGGACTCAGCGGGGCCAACAGCGATGTCCTGAAGACGCAGTACGCCATCAAAGTCGACAATGGATCCAACTTCGCTATTGTAACGCCGATAGTCGTGTGCGGCACGTCTTTTAGGTGCATCATGCTTGGTTGTTGCCACATGCAGTGGCTTGAACTGCCTGCGTTTTATAGCTTTGATGGTGTAGCTGTTCCAGCTGCCGCTGCTGCAGGATGTGATGCAGGAGTATGATGAAGCGCTGGCCAGGACTCCACGTACAAAATTTGTGCTACAAGGTGGTGACATCTTGATGTTGCAGCAAGTTGACGAGCAGAACAAAAAACAAAAAAAAAAATTCAAAAAAAAAACAATTTAAAAATGTTTTCTTGACATGGCAAATAAATAACGACTGACTGGATAATCAAATTCTTTACATCACATATAAACAGGCAACTACCACCTATTTCTCTTGAAAATCAAGAAAACCCTTTGCAGAGCTTTTAACAGTGCATCAAACAAAAAAATGTTTGTACTAAAATAATATATTATTTATAATAAGGTCTACCTAAGCTATAGATAACCCAGCATCCGTATTTGTAGCGACATAGGAATTGAAAAAATTATTGTTTTTGCGACAATTGAATAATATATATTAATGAAAAAAAGTTTTAAAAAAATTTATTTGGTTATATATTTTTAATTTAAGTTGGCCACATCTTTTAACACAGACTTAACACAGAACAGAAATAAGTGCGGATATAAAGTTCCATAACAAGCTACCATAATCAGAGTAATGAGAGCTCAGAAGTGAAGTTGGTAAGCTGATTTCCACGAAAAAAAAAATTTCACAAATGGGCCTCATTTATTTTTGCATACCTCTTTTCAAGTATTTCAGTTTTGGATGTTCGAATTTCCAATTCGATATGTGCAAGTCTTTGACCAATTCTTGCACGCAGTAACTGAAGCTTTATCATTTCCTTGGAGGCCTGTTCCCTACTTATTAGTGCTTGATTGTACTTTGAGTGAAAGTTGTCTACATTTTGTTCCAATTCGGTGATTTTGTTATCAATACACTCGACTTTCTTGCTGAGTGTTTTAGATTGAGCAGCGAATTCTTGCAGTGGTTTTGTTAAGTCTTTAAATTCCAACTGCTTTGGCGGGTCTGGAAGCTTCATATTGGGTTTCTTACAAGACAATTGCCTCAGGTAATGCTTGTGAATCTTTAGTAGATTTTCTCGGAATTCCTGCCAATCGACATTTTCTGATTCAATCTCTAAACTTTGCGAAAACTGATTAATATCATTAATAATTGTTTCCATTTTAATAGTGGAATTTATCTTGTCTTCGGGAATTCCTCCAAAGTCAACTTGCTCTGTATCTAAACTCAGGTCCATGTTGTATTCCTCTCTTAACTGACCCATAAAGTTCTCGGCGTTTTTAACAAACTCTTCACCATCATCCACTTGATGTTCAACCATTTCTTGTTTTATCGGATTATTGAGACAAAGCATTATTCTCTTCTGCACAAAATGTATACTTATTTAAAACCTATCAGATGTAACTGTGGTCTAACAAACCTCTATTAGTAATCCCTTCGTTTGGGCAAACTTGACATCAAATTTCAGTTGTTCAGTGTCAGTTTCTACCGATTGTTTTACACTTTCTTTGGTTTTTTTCATCGGCTCACAGTTCAATATTCCCTTCTGCAGTTTAAGTTTGACTTACAACATTTTTATTGAATACATTTTTTTTTTAATACCTCTACTAATATTCCTCTAGGTTTCACTTGCATTGGCACTAAACTCTCCTCAATAAGCAGCTGCGGCTTATGTAGCATTATGATCTCCTCCTGCATGTTTTGGTTATGAAAGGTGTCCTTTAACTCGCAATTAGGATACAAAAAACAATACTAAATCTGTTTAGAATCAATTTAAGATTTTTATGTTCAAATATTTGAAGATACAAATTTAGCAATGTAGGTAAAACGCTACTTGGATCAAAATGTTTAACACACGACGGTTGACGTAAAAATCAAATTGAATTAAGAAAAGAAAAACGCATTTCAGCAAAACATTTAAATAACGGTCAACTCAATCAATGTAGAAAAAAAAAAAAACCAAACTGACGGTATCAACAAATTCAAACCTTATTCACGGTATTATCAGTAGCAAATATCTCGAGTTTAGAAGGCTCAATACCATGCTCACAAGCCAGTAGGGAATTACCCTAAATCTAATTCATTGCAGAGATTTCTGACCGAAACGATTAAAGCTGCAAAGCTAAATTTAGCTTGATATCGAAAATGTATTGTTTGCGTATCACTGCATCCTAATGTGCATTAGTAAATTACAATTTGAATGCAGCTTGTCAAATTTGATTAGAAAACAAATTACTATTTTTAAAAAAAATGAAATGAGAAATTTGAGTTTTTTGAACCCAAGCATAGCTTACATAGCAATTTAAAAAAATAAACAACAACAATTATTACGTCACACACATAACAAAGTTTTTGGTTTGTTCAAAAAAAATAAAAATAAAAAAAAACCCATTGTTGCTCTATGAACAGTTTTTGTAAACGTTGTTCAAAGGCTAGGGCAACGCATTCATTTCCCAATGTCTGCAGTTAACCAGGTTGAACGCTAAAAATGTATTCATTAAACTGAATATACGATTTCATACAAAATGTTTTTTTAAAAGACGTAATCATATTTTTACCGAGATATTAATCGAAATCTGATGAATGTTCTTTTCTGAGCAAAACGAATGCTGAGAACACAACACAGAAAAAAAAAAAAAGAAGAGGTAAATGAAGTTTGCGTTGCTGGAACGCATTAGGGTATAACCAATAATTTAAGACATCGTAAACACATCGTAAATTTTGCACAAGCAAATTTAGGCTTTAATTTTCTATAAAAGACAATGGACATGGAGAACTGAAGACAACGACGTTGCCTCCGAGACATCGTTTCGGTTGGGGCATTTCATTCCACGTGCAACGTGCAACTGCATGCAGCACGTAATTACAGGCCATTAATTTTTGTATGTGCTTCTTCTTTCACTTGGCGCATGCATGATAAGTGCCACTTGCCCAGCCCACAAGGCAGAGATACTCCACACCACAGTAACACTGAAGTATGTGTGCCACCATATTACCCTCTCCTCGCCCCTTGATGAAAATGTTTCCCATTTCTTGGGCCAGCTTCGCTTCCCAGTCTGCTTTATGCTTGGTCTTTTTTGTCGAGGTGTAACCTATATTTTTCTGTTATTTTTAATTAGAGCCTTCTCTGCTGCTGTCTGCCCAACGTTGATTATTGTGCAAGCATGCCTCGGACAGTTTGCCACTTGGAGAACAACGTGCGACGTGCGATTCCAGGCTTGTAATTACGTAACTCTCGCACAGCTGAAAGTCGCGAATTGGTCTCGGACATTGACTGACTTTGATAGGTTAATCAATTTATTTAAAAGCCAAATGCTAATGAGTCCAATTACAGATTAACCAGAGTTTGTTATCCCCATCAAACTGATGGCGTTCTAAACAGCCACAAATGAAGAGACTGACGAGTTGACAGAGACCAAACACAGTTTATTATTTTCCTCAAACATTCTAAATGGCGTGGTATACCTTCGAAAATACTTGATTCCGAGTAAATAGAATCATTTATTCAAATAATATTTTAAAATAAAATAAGAGAAGCCGTTGGTTGAATGTATTTGACGGAAACCACAAAGTGCATAATAAAAAATAAAAGTAATGTATTTTTGACAAACAACTATATAGTCTTTCTTTACTTTCGGTATCAGAGTAGAGCCGAAAAGTTAACAATTGCCGAAGATTGCTCAGTTCTTAAAACTAAATACTCCGATTGACAGTATTTCAGAATTCCACATCAAAAAAAAAAAAAAAACCAAAAAACCACAAAAAAAACAACAAAAAAACAACAAAAAAATGCAATTTATGACTAATTCAAGTACTTAAAGGTACTATCAGAAGCAAATAAACACAGTTAAGGATGCCCCATACCATTCTCACAAAGCTAGAACCAGTTGTGAATTTTAGGGTTAAAAAAGTGTAGGGCTATTCCGAAAGTATGCAACAATATTTTTGATAGAGAATGTTCTAGGAGCTCTAACTATTTGAGATTTTGTAGTCAAACATACATACATATATAAAATATCTGTATCCTAAGTTGGTACATATGTTTATGGCGAAAATAAACTCATTTATGTAAATAAAATTACATAGTATTTAAATTAAATATATGAATGAAATAATTGTGTTTTACAAAAATTATTGCACAAGATGTGACAAGTTTTAAGGTAATAATAATAACGAAATCATCAATCAGCAGCACAATTTATGTCAAAATCAAAGAAAAAAAATTTAAAAAAAACTTTTGAATTTTCGCAGCCGGTAGGATTCGAACCTACGCTCCCAGAGGGAATCTGATTTCTAGTCAGACGCCTTAACCGCTCGGCCACGACTGCTTATTAACAAGCGCCGAAAATTTAACCCATTTCAATATCAGCATAAGAGCAATAACAATAACAATTCGAATTATTGAGTGCTCTTGTGGGCAAGCTGTTGAATTAAAATAAGATATGATAAATTGAAATTAAAAATAGTTTTTGAATGAAAACATTCCAATTTATGTATATACATTTATTAGTATTTAAAACGAAAGAAGATCGAAAAGAGAAGAGAAGAGAAAAAAAAAAACGTGCTGCAACGAATCGGCTGCAAATCAAGGCGTCAATTAAGCGGAGAAACGCTGCCGGCCGGCCACAGCAACAAAAAGGTGGAGCCAAAACGGCGATCCACTATCTTAGCCACGCTCCGACTCTGATCTTGCCGAGAAACTCTACTGCAGACTTGAAGACTTGAAGATCGAATACCTGCCGGCTGCTCAATGTCGTCTCCTCGTCCGCTCTCGACTCTTCATTGGCACCTGTAACATTTTTCTTACTTTTTGTCTGTTTTATTATCTGACGGCGGTGTTTGGCTTTGATGCCGTTCAGTCAGCCAAACCGCCTCCTAAGTCGAAGCTTATACGGCTCCTGCCGCTGCCCATCCAAAAGATATTGATAGAGTGTTAACAGTCTGCATTGAGCGGCAGCATTTGTCGCCAATTTGATGAAGCTTCTTTCTCTGCTCAACAGTTGTCATCGGGAAATGCTTAGACAGATCCGCTTGATAAATCGATGCCCAATTGCCTGATAAAAAATACAACTCTGTCTCTTATTTAACTTGGATAGACAAATAGATTAAATACTGTTGTAGCTTCTTTTAACTAATTAAACTATTTTCTGACTAGGTTCTTAACCCTTAACTCCCATATAACTCTATCTATCTACTCTTCCTACTTGCCACAAGGCTCAGATCATTACCGTTAGCTCGCAGCATGAGTAAGCAGGTATGAGGAATGCTGAGGAGAAGACCTAACCCAAATACCAACACATTGTTGTGGCTAATGAGCTAACCACTTAATCGCCGCAGCAAGCGGCAGAGATAATTCCTTAAAGCCTCCTAAGACTTGTGCGATGCATTCCTGCAATTCATTGTGTGCACATTGTTGCGCTATAAATCAAATCCGCACAGCACAGCGCAGCACAACCTAAATGAAGTAGTTACCTCTGGATCCATTCATCATCCGCAAGGGAATTCAATTCACGCCTGCCAGGAATGCCTTTGACACACACACACACACACACACACACAACCTGTTGCAACCTGGTGATAATTAGCGCTCAATTGTCGATCGTCATCTCATCTAGTCTTTGGTCTAGTCATAGTTGCTTCAGACCCGATCATCAGGCCTTTTTTTGTTGTTCCTCCTGTTGTTTGTTGTACGTGACAAGCACTACAATTTGCAGTCCATCAATGACGCAGCTCACCTGTGATCACCTGCCGCATGCCTCACCACCGCCCTCACCTACCAGCTTTTGTAGACAAAAACGTTGCCTGATTATGGACGCACCCAATTCTGATTATTCGCATATTTAATGGCAAACAGGAAGCAAAAATTGAATACTAATATATTAACTTCACTTTGCAAGATGAATAACGAAAGTCTTTCGGGCCAACTATTCCAAATCACTGACAAATGTTGTCAAATGCGAAGAAACGATAAGTCTGGTTTGGGGATTGGGAAAACATACACAAATGGCCTGGTGTTAGGTGTCAGTTGGAGGCAGCAACACACAACAACTGTCAATGATAAGACCCACACACACACACACACACACCATCAGGCTTGTTGCACGCAGTTTTTCAATTAGCCAGCCGGAACGACAGAGAGAGAGAGAGAGAGAGAAAAGGAACAAAGTTGCGTGCGTACAAACAATTTCTCGGGTGACGAGGGAGGTTGGTAAATTTCATAACAAGTTGCTGGAATTTGCAAAACTTACAACATGCGATAATTGTGAAATTGCCGGGAATTCTGTTTAACATAATTGTATCAATAGTTGCATTATCAACACGCCAGCTTCTTAACCTCATTCATATTCTGCCAGGGCTGTCAGTTTTGATTTAGTTGCAACTGAATGTGTCTATATACAATTTATGGCATATACACTGTTCAAAAAGTTAAGGGTCTAGCCCCGTTGAACCCTAATTAGCCACTTTGCGGGGACGTGGCATGCCACATGACACGTGTCCCTCGTGTTAACTCAAGTGTTGCTTGCCACTGTGCGAGTGCGAGTGCGAGTGCGGCTTTTGGTTTGTCATTTGCCTGCCTTGCTGCAGCTTTGTTATTTGAGACCCAAACCAAGTCAACCCAATCACAAGCCCAAGTAATTCAAGCAACTGAACCCGTGCCACATTCAGAAACTCCATGCAACTCCATGCAACTCCATGCAACTCCAACCACCACCGCAGTGTTTGTTTGGTTCGGTTTCCTGGCATTTCTTGTTTCCGGTTTACTGCATTTCGTCATCGTCGTTATCGTCATCTTCGTTCTGTTGCACTTTTCATAATTAAAAGCCGCATTGCGTTTTGTATTTGCCTCTCTTGCACCACCGCCACCACCTCTGTGTGGCACCACTTGCCAACTTTTTGTCGCCTTATCAACAGCTCAGTCAGCCGACGAAGTGGCTCTTAGCTTGGAAGGGAACACACACTCACTCTTACTCTAAGATCCATTTACATTTAAGATTTTAAGCTGCAAAAAAAAAAAAACTGCCAGAATATGGGGTAATATTTTGTTTGTGCAAAATAGGTTAATAGATATTCAACATTGAAGTCAGTTGGATGCGTTTTATAATTTAAGCAATTAACAACAAAACATACAGTTTTGTCATAAATTTAGGGCTTAAATTACTTTAAA
Organism: Scaptomyza hsui; assembly: GCA_018152825.1. Taxonomy (NCBI): domain Eukaryota; kingdom Metazoa; phylum Arthropoda; class Insecta; order Diptera; family Drosophilidae; genus Scaptomyza; species Scaptomyza hsui. Next base: position 8,967,017 of record JAECXO010000307.1, read on the forward strand.
GCTTTGAAAGCTCTTGAAGTCTCTAAAAGCAACTTGGGGAAGATTATAAAAAATATTTAAAATCAAAAACATTTAAATTAATCCATACTAAATGCAAAACTTGCCCATGTAGAAGACCAAATCCTCTTTTTGTGCCATTTTCATCCTTTTAAGTATTATACCTTTTAAAGGAAGTTACTCTCACCTTAAGCTTTTTATATCGTAGTCCTTCAATCCTCCTTACTTTTTCATAGCTCTCTGTTCACATTTCAACTAATTTCTAGTTACAATAATCAACTGCAAATCGTGAGAAAATCGTCCCACGATTTTCCTTGCCTAACACACAGCAGAAAATTTCACTCGAACTTTTGGAAATGCCTTGTTGAGTTTTCACCGAATTGGATTGGCGGGTTCATGACACCACGTGGGCAAAAACAACAAGCGCAAACAACACACACACACACACACACAACATTTGGCGACAAACAACAAGTTGATTTTGTTGCTGTTGCAAGTTAGCTGTTGATTGCCTGCAACAATATATGCAACAAATCAGGCAACAGGTTACCTCTTAGCTGTTTGCTGTTGTTGTTGTTCCGCCAGATATCAAATTTCAACTCGGGACAAGGCTGGCTGCCAAACTCCACTTTGAATGCGACTTTCGGACAAACAAACTCCATGGTGTGGGGTCTGTTGCAGGGGGGGGAGGGAGTGGGGGGAACAGTGTTTGCAGATCATTTGGTTGTTTCAAGGTTAGTTAAAAGGCAAACTCGTAGCTCACATGACGCGCCAGGAATTGAAGATTTCTTTTTATCTTTATTTATTTAGTGTGCTGCCACAACTCTCAAAAGCGAAACTCATTTAAGCAAATAAAAACCAATTGCGGTTTTGGCTTCAGGCCAGCAAACAATTTACGGAATTTTGTATACCCTTTAAGCTTAGAGCCATTATTATCATAAAGTTCCATCCCTCAAAAATCTCTAAAATAAAAAGTTTACTTTATTTTGCGCCCTTTTTAAATCTCTTTAAACATAAACGACATAATCTGTAAAGATGTACAAACAATTTTTCTTTATTTTCTTTTCTTTTCAAGTTGCTTCCTTTATTATTTTGCTGCACGCAAATAAAAATCTGAGTGCACTACTTTTTTTCTTCATATTTTTCTAAGCCTTTTGTTTGTGTTTATTGTACCAAAGAAAGAATGAAAAAAAAGTTAAGAGCATTTACGCAATTTACCTCGTCACTCTGTCAGTGTCCATGTGTTGGAAAACGTAAAAGTATTAGTGCCGGAGCTTTTAAACTTCAATACCTTAATATTTTTATTTTTTTGAATTTATTTGGTTTATCATTGAAAACTTTTACATTTATTTCTTTTTTAAGTGTATTAATTAGTCGCTTAAATTTAATTATTTTTTTGTTGCTTTCATTCAATTTGCAAGCGGATTTTCTGGCTGGCTGCAGAAACCAGATTCTGAAGCTTTCATTACACATTTTATTTGATTAGTCAAGCAGCAGGTTCAAAAAGAAGAAGCAGAAGAAGAAGGTGTCTCTTTTGACAGTTTACCCCAGTTACAGTGGCATATGACACGATATTTAATACGTTAACCAACACATAATCAACTTTTAAACAACATTTAAGATATTGTAGCCAAACTAGAGACGCAGCTAAAAATCTTATTCCATAAATGATAATTTTGAATGACAAAGAAATTCTAAAAGAATGATAAGAATTCAAGAGTCACAGTGAATGGCTTCCTTTAGCTTTAGCCTCTCTATCTGTATTGTTGCGCATTAATTACATGGTATAAAACATTTACTGTGAAAAGAGTCATTTAATAACCATTTCATTATTAATTATTTGTGCGTCGCCACATTGGCCAAATGATGATATGTGGAATGCGTTTGACTCCATAAAAAAGTGCTCATTATGTGCACAGTTTTTTTCTCTGTCACAACAAATTGCAAATCATGCTTTATGGCCATAATACATGGTAGTTGTGCCACAAACAACAGTTTTTGCAGTTTTTTAGCATATGCGAAAGGAATTCTTTTATTTGTAACACATTTTTCTTGTTTTTTTTTGCAGATATTACATGTCAAACATTAATAAAAAGGTTTTGAAATAATTTCCCTGGGCTATATTTATGATTTTAATAATGATGAGCTATCAAATTAAATTACTACGAGTTTGAAATTTTTAGCTAAAGGGTATCTGGAACCCTCTAACAATATTTTTTAACTTGATTGCTGCTTACAAAATTACATATGTTTGTTTGTTTGTAGGTAAATACAAAAATCCCATTATATTGTAATTAATTATAATTGTTAAATTTATGCAAATTTGGCGATTTATTTTAATTGCAATATCCACTTTTTGCAGACGCTTCTTTTATACATCATTATTTATGTATCAATGGGATTTTGCTGTGGTCAAACAATATTATAAATTTATTTAACCAAATGTAATTTATTATGTTGTTGTTGGTGTGGTTGCTGTGCGTATCGCAGAATGCACAATGAGAAAAAAATAAATAAATAATGTATACATATACTACTAGTATGTACATTATGTATCTGACAAATGCGCCAGACCGCAACCAATTTGCTTTGCATCTGCTGCAATAAAATATGTTCGGAAAGTAGTTAAAAATGAGTAAAAATCCTCAGCTAAATTATATGAGATATAATAGTACAAAAGATTTATTAGGTAACTAAAAACTAAAAAAATTAAGCCTGAGATATATATTCCTAATAAGAGTTTTCTTGTATATCTTTACTATGTGCAACTTCTAAAACTTGCCTTGTATAATCATATTGGATCGATCGTTTATCTTTCTAACAAAATCTGTCGTATGTCCAACATATTTATTGGCTTTGCGCCCCCGGGGGCAAGCAGCGAGAACATGTCTCTTTACGGTCCAGTTGGCAGATAGTAGTTTGCTCCAAATCATGTACAAATAAATACGCCAATAAATTTCATCATTAAAATCACTTAATTTTGATCTACGATGAAAATAATGAAAAATCACCAAAGCCAAAGCCAAAGTCGAGGCCCAAGAAGAAAAGCAAAATACGCAGAACCGGACCCGTGACAACCAGAACGGACAAGCTCTCTTTTGCAGTTGCAGTCCGTATAAATCATAAAATAAAAGACACTAAAAGCAAAAATAAATCACGCACACATGCAAAAAAAAAAAAAAAACGAAAAAGAAAACCGGGTGAACATTAGAGAAACTTTTTTTTCTGCGCCTAGTATACTGATCCGGTCTGGTTTCGGCCAGGCTTAGAGCAGCTCCGCAGACTTGGGCGAAAATTAATTGTAAAACGCGCCGCAAACACGCTCCACAAACTGCCAACTTTGCAACTTGCAACGGCCAATCTACATAATTCCCGCAGCGTGCCACTGTTTAGACCTGCAACCAAGGAGCATTTCTTCATATATGTACATACTATGTAGAGAGAAGACTCTCGATCCCAGTGGCCGTGACTGCCTTTTGAAATATGATGCCCAGGTTCTGTGAAATAGATACGAATGTCTCGCCCATTTCTAATGGAACCCGAACGCTGTCTGTTTTTCCAAGAACTCTCCAAACGCATCCATGAAAATGTAAGTTTTCTCTTCTTCTTCTTTTCAATTTGCTGCAAATAAATGTGTGGCAATTGTGATGCATGTGTGTGAGATTAGAGAACTTGCTACCAATTATGAATCGTAGGTCATTTGTTTGGCTAATTGCACATGGAGAATGTTCCTAAGGGGCAGAAGTGTTGAGAAGTGCTGAAATTCTCCATATACTTGGAAGATGTGCTGATGTCATGGCTTCCATTACCTAATCATATTAAAGCATAATTCCAACACTTATGACAAGTGTTAGTAAAGTCACAAAAACAGCGAGTTCATTAAATCAAAGTACAGTTTGCCACAGAAATTGCTAGCTGTCGAGGCCATTAGTGGCACATGCTAAATGGTAATGACTGTGCCGGCCTAAACGCGCCTTTGAAACTGCAGTTTCACTTGTAGGCCATAAACTGGCCACCAACTACATACTACATACTACTGTGCCCCAGTAGTGTCCACCTGCAAATGCCAATTGCCTCCCGTTGAGCAATCCAAGAAAAAATAAAATATTGGTAATAACTGGAAAGAGCTTCATCTATTGGCCTTAAGCTGACTCGTTGGCTGTTGGTTTGGTGGCGAATGTAATTTAATAAATTAATTACAACAATTAGTTGCATCGTTTTTATTGTAATGGCTGTAAATATTGTGCTGGACAACGCATCTTTATAGTGTTGCAAAGTTTTCCACTTTCCAATTAAATTTATTGCGCATTTCTCATAACTGGCAAATGGAGTAATTATTTAACATGGCTACTGGAGGCGTTTCCAATATTACAAATTTATGCAGTTTCTATGAAAAGTTACTTAGTTAATTGATTATTTTGCAAAGATTAATTCGGTGGGTGTCACAAAACTGCGTTAAATTGAATTAAAGCCATTCGCTTTGAATAATTGTGGCTAATATGCAAAGTGTTTTTAAATTAAGTCTCGATATATTTTAAAAGCTTTGAAATTAAATCTCTAAAAAAAACTTTTGCCAAACCTCTAGGGATTTCTGAGTCACCAAAAAAAAAACCTTCCCTTTTAATACGGTTAAGGTAATACCTCGAAATTCCCAACAATTTATCGCCTGCACTTCGCTATTCGGTAATTGGTGATTTGATTTCCATTACACATTTTGTCACCTGCATTTATTGCTTGACCATCTACAGACTGTCTAAGCCAAGTTCCAAGTTAACTTCACTGGGCTGGTGGTACATGTGCCCCATGTCAGATAGGCTAATTTATAGTGTTACAATGTACGTGACTAGCCTGCAAGTCACACCACAATATGCTGCCATGTGTATTCCAATCTATTGATTGTCCAAAAACACCAAAAGCCAGAGCCAAATCTACTCCGAAGCAACACGTGGGCAACGGGCCAAGAGAAACAGAAATACAACGAGCCCAATAAAATTGTTAGAACATCAACTGCATATTGATGACAACAAGCACAGACGATGTGAACGATGACAACCGCTTAGAGCAAGTGGATCATGCATTGTTAATACCCTGTAGTCATATGTATTCTTTATATGGGCATGATGAATTGGTCAATTTTGTTAGGAGAAGAAAAAGAAAACTGCATTTTGCTTAAGTAATATTCCAATAGAAAATAAAAAACCTGCTCAAAAAATTTTTTCTTCCCCACTTTTTCATCTTACTTACTTGAAATCCAGTTTGTATTCTTCTAACTTTAAAATTAGTTTGTTGTTTTCTTACCTGTCACTCTTTCCCTGTGCTTCCTTTATTTATTTAAAACTCATCCATAACAATTCTTGAAGCTCTCTCTTAACGTTTAATACTTTTTCAGCTTACATCAAAAATATATTTTAATAACTCTTTAAAGTGTATTTATTGGGTTTACAGGACATTGTATAGTCGATCACACCGAATTTTATTATTTATCGCTTTGTATTGCCTTTTTGTATTATGAGCGAAGAAGCATCGAAGCTCAAATGCAAATGCAACCATTTCGGGGAGGGGAACGTTTCTTTTTGGGGTCAATGTCAATTTTGTTTTGTTGGCCTGGGAGGTCGTTGCAGGCAGCACTTCCTCCCCTCCCCACACCTCTTCAGTTACCCCGATTTTGGCACGCGTTTGGCATCTTAAGCAGCGGGTACAGTAAAGACACATATATAAAACTGAGTGGCGTTCCAGTCAGTTAGTCAGTCATTGGGTTAGTCAGTCATAACACAACAATGAAGCTCAGTCCAGTTATTGTCATTGTGCTGTTTGGATGTTTGCTGAGCCTGTCGCAGGCGGATGCACAGCAGCAGCAGCAGCAGCAACGTCGTCGCTATCCACAGCAGCAACAGTTCCAGCGACAACAGCAACAACAGTCGGGCTACAATTATCAGCCTGGAGCACAGAACCTGGAGCAGATTGCACAGCCAGCGATCAGCTATGCAGCTCCACAGCAGCTTTATAGAGCACCAGTTTCAGCTCCTGTTCCTGCTCCTGCTCCGGAACTCCTTGCCGCAGCTGCGCCCGCACGTCTCCAGGCTAAGCCCGCTCGCTTGGTGGCCAACAGCGAGACGCAGGAGGACATCGATGATGCCGCCGAGGAAGTGGAGGTGCCCAAAGCAGCGCCCGTAGCTCCAGCACCAGTTGCTCCTCCAGCACCCCTTGTACCCGTCCAACACCCATCCGTGGTTTATTATCCTGCCGGCGCTGTCAGTTTTGTGCAGCCAACAACCTTTGCCAAGTTTATCACAGCACCCCAACAAGCTGTGGCACCAGTTGCTGCCCCAGTTGCTGCCGCTCCAATTGCTGCCTCAGCTGCCTATGTCACCGCTCCGCAATATTATGCCGCCTACTATGGTTAGGAATATGTTAATCTATATGAGATATCGGAATAAAATTTCTTACTTTACCTTGTACATATTGAAGAATCATTTGATTTTCTCTTTAATCAAGTTTTTTATGACTTTTACTGGATGGACAATTTGCTTAGTTATTAAAGAGTATAATTTTATGACATCACTCGCTATGTATAATCATTTTAATCATATTTCAGCTACTATTTATGTGCACTTGAGTGATTAAGCTGCAAAACAGAAATGCACCTTTATCATCATGATGAAAAGCTGCTTAAAAACGGTAGGCAACTCCATGAGCCTAACGAGCATTTGTCTCGAAAGAAAGAAGATGCGAATGCCTCTCGAAGGCTCAAACGTCTGACAATGAGTGAGCAAAGATAATCTATTATGACCGTAACAAGAAATAAATCCCAACTCGGTAATCCATCATTTTACGACTTGGCAATCAAAATAAGGAGTTTAGCTAAGTCAGTTAAGGAGTCAGAGATGGCCAAACAGACAGATCGGACCATCCGACGATCCGACAACCAGACAATTGGACAATGTGAGTGGCCAATCAACGGCCAACAACAACAACAACAACAACAATGTTGGCTTGCTGCCACAGAGTTACCAATTCTTTAAACTAGAGATGCCAACGTGAGTTGAAAAGCTTTAAAAAAGAAACAGAAAAGTAAAACAAATCCTTTACTACTAAAGTTGTTGTTGAAAAAAGAGGTTACTGTTTATAATCGATAATATATCGAATTCGATTATATTCGTGTCACGTGCTCAACACTGGTTTTAGCAACTAACGAACAAGTCGAAAATCATGTTCACGTAAAGTCCGAACTAGTAGTAGTCATAGTAGTAATAGAAGCGAGCCCACAGATCAGGAAACATGCATTTTCGACATGCAGCATACACATTCAGGCCAAATCAGCGGGCGGAGAGCCAGAAGCGAGAAGGCGTGGAGAGAGAGAGAGAGAGAGAGAGGAGGAGAAGAGCGTCGAATTCAAAGCTCAATTTACGGCAGCCTGACGACTTGGACAAGTGGCAGCTTTGGGCCATTTTAGCCAACTGACTGCCTGCCTGCCTGCCTGCCTGCCATTCTGTCTGTCTATCTGGCCGACTAAATAGTTGCCAATAATCCGTGTCCAAATTGATCGGGTTGCCGTTTATGGTAATGGACGAACTTAGAGGATGCCAAAATGTTTTCGTTGGCCAGTGGCTAGTTGGATGGCTGGTTAACTTGCTGCACCAATGAATGCTTCATTACCGATGCACAAACTTGGGCGTGCGTCTCAAATGATTTGCAACGGTTTTCAGGCGGCATTTTGCATTATTATTGCTTCATTTTCTACTCTCTCGCTGCAGCAGCAGCAGCAGCCATGAAGAATGCTGTCAATTAGCGTAAGAAAGAAGCAACTCCCCACAGATTGAAATGTTGTTCCGAGGGGGGAGGGAAGGAAGAGGAAACCCAAGCAGTGACAACTGCCCTCCGCCCATTATAACAGCTAACATTTAGAGCTCTTAAGTTCATTTGGAACTGCTCATACATTTTCAAAATCGCATTTAAAGGTGAAGGTGCAACAGTTAGTGGCAGGCATATCTGGTTCGCTGCCCCTTTGGAGCCCTGCCAGCATGAGCTTAGCAAAATGCTCAAAAATTACAAAAAAGAAAGAGAGAAAAACACAAAACAACCATTGCAAAAAGTTAACATGTGGGCGGTACATGCGAAAAAGGAATTGAAAACATGCAAGAGTATATTGATAAGAGTGACCAACGAGAAAATGCCCTGTACTCAATATCTTAAGAATCACATCCAAAAGAATTTCTAAAGGGAATGGCATCAGTTTCATACAGTAACACAACTTACTTACTGGGAATAAAAAGTTAAAAAGCGAGCCAAGTTTAGTAGTGCTCAGTATCAGTTACGAAGATCAGTCAAAGAGTGCATATGTGTATTTGTGTGCTTGTGTGTGTGGGCGTTTGTTTTCATACTGGCGAAATTGTATTTTCAACATCAGCGTAAGGGAAAATGAAAAACAAGCAGCTGTCGTGGCAGCATTAAATTAAAAAATAACACAAAAAAGTATAACATTTTCCTCTAAAAACGAAATAGCCCTTTCCTCAGTTCCAACTAATTCATTTAAAGAACTTATAATATTAAAATTGTTAAATTTGGGATACAAATTTAGATGTTGTTCTGTCATTTTGTGTCTCTTTGTGGTGTTTTTCTTGGAATGCAAGGAAAGAATTAAATGATTTGTATTACTTATAATGTTTTTTTAATTTTTTGTTTGTCTTTTTTGTTGGTTATTTTTCGATTTTGAAGTATTGATATCTCGATAACTAAGTGGTATATCGATAAATTTTATTTAATATTTCCAACAAAAATTTAATTTTTCCATATTTTTCGATTTTAATTAACTATATCTCGATAACCAAGCGAGTTATCGATAAATTTTATTTAATATTATCGTTTTATTTTGTCGAGTTCTACAAGAATCAATCATCAGACCTTGGCGCCTGACATATACTAGAGTCCCCGAAACAATTGTTTAAAGCAGTCTTGCATTAAAAAAAAAAAACTGTGTATATTGGTATTAAAGTACTCGTACTACATATTTGTGATAAACTTAAATAACAGCTTTGAACTCGCGCCTAATAAATTAACTTTTACCAACACTAACGCATCGTGTTTTTCGAGAGATGTGGCAGCATTACTCACTACTCGCTCTTGTCTTTACCGGCTGTGGAACGTGTGACGTCACTAAGTCTTGTTTTAAAATCACATTTATATGTTATCAAATAAAATAAGTTTGCTAAAACTCGTTTCTTTGAATTTCACACACTACAAGGTGCATAAAGCGTTTATCTGTTTAATTAGTTCAATGTACAAACATTACATACATTTTACAATAGAACAAATCAGTGAGCTCGCACAACCTTTTTAGTTTTGACATTCCGGCACAGCTGAAACAACTAAAGTGAAAACAAAAACAACCACCTGCACAACTTTCTTAAGCGAGTGTCGACGAGAGAAAAAAAGACGAAGAAGAGTTCACAACAATTCAGAAACTACTTGTTGACAAGGCAGACAGCCGCCTCAAGCGCTCTGTTTCATATAATTTGCATATTCTGGCTCCAGAAAAAACTATACACATCAGCAGTTTTTGTCCATCAATCGAAAAACGTGAGCTAAAAGAGTTAACATAGACTGTGTGCAGCTATAATTCGGACTTACATACAAAGTTTACTTCCTTTAGAAGATGCGTCAACTTAAGGGCAGTGTGAAGGAAACTCGTAAGCAGAAAAAGGAGCGCAAACTGGAGAATGCTCAAAATCAAGCCAAAATCGGAACTATTGTTTTGCCGGCGCTGGGTGTCATTGCCATGATGGTAAGTGACAGTAAAGAGTGTGAAAACATAACATTTAACCCAATTACCTTTCAGATTGTGGCATTTATTTACATGAAGACGAGACCTGCTGCAGTTTTAGCGTAGAAGTTGGAAAAGAAGCATACACTATGCTAGAGATAAAATTTTGTAATGTGTACTTATACTTGTGTTGAACTCTGTCGGTGTCATTGCGTCCTTGTTAAATGTGCAATTTGATTTTAATAGTTGTTTTAATATTGTCAATTGTGCAAATAAACACCAGTTGATTAAACAAATGAACATTTTTTTATTTGCAAAGTAGTCAAACAAACGAGTTAGAAGTGCTGTAAAATGCATACGTTTTGGCAGTGCTCGACAACTTTAAAACGAGAAAAACCGCGCGGGCTTACATTTTTTTAAAAGTTTATTTGTTTCTAATATTCTTTTTGACCAAGCATATTATTAGTAACAAATTCACTCACACATTATACACACACTCAGCAGCTAACAGTTTTTTTGGGCTATTTATTATTCGTTGTTGGTCAATTTTAGCTATTTACACGTTGCCCATTCGTCGCGTTGGCCAAAACCTGCCCTTTTGCATTTGTCCTTCAAACAGATTTAAAAAAGTGAATTAAATAAAGAAAAAAAAAAAAAAACGCGCACACACTTCAATATATGCAAACTGCCAAAAAAAAATCAAAAGGAAGGTAACAAACTCCGAGGCACTGCAGTTAAATATTTGTGTCTATGATTAGATAACACACAAAAGCCCAAACTCACAAATACAGAAAACGTAGTGTGCCAGCTGTTTTCTGTGCTCTCTCGCTCTTTTTACACACACACGCACACAGTCAGACGCCAGTTCGTTGAGCGTCCCGTTTTGACATTTTGTTCAACGCAGTTGTTGTTTTGTTTTTCACTCTGGCGCGTGTGGGGGAAAAAAGCGATTTTAACTATTGGACAATGATTAAGTTTTTGGTAAGTAAAGCACGAAATACAAGTGAATGTTTGTGAAATTGGACACTGCAAGCTCTTGCACCCCTGTGTGTGAGATTGCAGGTAATCCATAGCAAATAGTTTGCTGTTCTTTTTATGGCGATGATTTAATGCCGCTGCTGGTGTGGCTATTGTTGTTGCTGCTGCTACCAATTTGTTTATCACGCGACAAAGAAATACCAACAAAAGTGTATATGCAAAATTGGGAGAAATCTGCAAGAGCTTGGAAATCTTATACAAATTACATAAACTGCAGGAACAAAATGGAACATAATAAATGCGAGTATTTGGAATTGTTTTGGATTTGCACCTTTTAAAAAGAGGCATGCAAATAAATTTATAAATTTTATTATAAATCGTCCAGAGTTAACTTTACCAAATGAAGAACCTTGGAAAACAAAGAACTAGCAGATATGGATTTGAAATCCATCTGTTCAACTTTTTTCACTACAATATGTATTTCGAAAATTTGTTTGTCTACTGAGCTTTGTGTCTTTAGTTATTCTTTTATCAACTTGTCATACACTTTTTAACATAAATTCGGAAACAACATCTTATAAACATAAAAAATGAAACTGCTTGGAATAGGACTGCAACTGCTAAAGCGAGGCCAGTCCACATCGTGTACCAATGGATGCCCCCAACCCACACCGTATGAAGCACTGCCGCCATGTCCGCGAAAGCCGTTTTGGACATTCCGGCGTTCATTATTTTTCTCGACGGTTAGCAGACGCAATACTCAATAACAGCTAGCTCTTAAACCTTAGCCAACAGCTTATAAATATATTGTTATCATTTATATTCACAGCTAACTTTTGGAGCCGGCGTTTACACAGGCATCTACGTGTCGCAAAATTATGAGGTACGAATAAAGGAATTCTATTATAACAATCACTAATTAATTACGTTTTGCAGGTGCCTCGTGTGGATGATCCCAAGAAGCTGATGGAACGAGCAAATGAGAAACTCCGTGAGCTTATCGACGGAAAGCAAAAGTAACGTTGAAAAATGGGGCTACGTACTTTTAAAAGCTCAATCCCGGTTAGGCCAGGCAGTTTTAATATGTTTTTCCCGAATTTTACTTGGACGCACGTAAAAAATTCCAATAAAATGGCTAAGAATGAACTTTAAACAAGGACTGATTATAAATGATGCAAAAAGATGAAAGAATATGACATCAATTGGCTACCTAAATCTAATTTCAATTAAATTTTCAAAATTACAAATGATTAATCATATCAACTGTTTAACAATAAATTGACAATTTAAAACCATATTATTTTTTTTACATTATTTACAGAACGCCAGTAGAACAAATTGTGGACGAAATTAAAAAGGAGGCCAAAAAGATTATGGACGATTAGATGATTAGATGCGTTGTTATAGCCAAATTTATAAGGAAAAACATTTCAAATTTTATCTATGACTCAATAAAGCAAAATTTTAATGTTACTATCTAAATAAATGAAACACCTCCGCCATAATATTCTAAGCGCGTTTGGGGCTGAACAAATGCCAGCCAGTCGGAGGCGTGCGTGGGCAAGAGGCCCATGCTATGACACTTGTATAGTGCTAAGGCAACATTTGCCAGATTGCCCAGAATATAGATGATACGCTGACCGGTGCCTTGGGCGCCCTCGGCCATTTTAGAAGTGACTTGTGTGGTGAACATTGCCTTAATTGGACGTATTAACATCATGCCCACCATCATTATGGGGAAGATGGAGATTGAATTACCCGACATGTACATAATAAATAGATTCATTGGTATCTGCAAGCAAGAAATTGCAAATGTTACTTTGGTCAACATGGTAAATCATGCAGATATCGCTTACCTGTTTCAGTGGTCCCAGTGCCAGATCCCATGATTTCTTAATGACTAAACGCTGGTCACGCACAACTTCCGTTTGGTTTACCAGTGCCGTGGGATTGTAGCCAGGTGGTGAAGGCATATCTGCATTTTTGCTGTATCACAAGTAAAAATCAACATTTAACCCCAATAAATAAGTTGTTGCATTTGGTACACATACCTAACGCTAAAGTCCAGCGCCCACTTGGATTTCTTGGAGTTTTGCTTGGCCGACATTCTGGATTTGTGTTTGTTCTAGTTTTATGTTAATTTAATTGAAAAATTACTTATAAATTGTCACTAGCAGCAGATGAAAAAGTTGTTGTTATCGTTATCGGCAAAGCAACCCTGGAGCTGCGGCGAAATTATTGCCGGTGTAGTGTTGTAAAACTAAGGTAAAATACTTCGTACTCGTTGTTATCGGCATCACCATTTCAAATCAATTTTTAATTAGCTACCGACTACGTATCAAAAGCGGCTCAGCAAGTTTTGTTAGTTAAAATTTTATTTAAAATTACCTTTATAAGTAGTACGTTCCGTTTGAATATAATTTCTTTTTTTTTTTTTGTTACTTGTTTTGCTGCCAAGTGACGGACACAAACGAACAAAGTTAAATTGGTTTTTTCTTGTATTTTTAAAGAGCAATTACAATTACAGTTTTGTTTTTCTCATTATTATTACTTTTATATTTATAAAATTAAAAAGAAATATATATTGATGAGGGGGGTAGGGCAAAAATAACTTAAAAAAGACAATTTTATACCATATATACTTGATTTTGTTTGTTGTTGATGTGGTGGTTGGGTTCTCTTTTTACTCATTTTTGCATTTTAAACATCCAATAATTATATATATAATATAAATTTAAATTAAATCATAGCGTTCTTTTATATGCTGATGCTGCTTTGAAAAGTTGGGTTGTGTGTGGGTTTTTTTTTTGCGATTCTTAAACAATTTTTAATTATGCGCGACGGCTTTGCGTTTGTTTATTGGAAAATGGAAATGCGCAGAACCTCAAGATCGCCATTGTTTTTGTAGTAGTAGACGTTTATGTTGTTGTAATTTCTCACATTAATGATGCCGTTGTCTGTTGGTTGTTAAAGATTTTGCTGCTTTGCTTTTGAAATCAAAGTTAGTGTATGTATAATTATTTTGTTGTTGTGGTTGCTGCTGCTGCTGCTTCTGCTGCTGCTACTGAAGTTTATTTAGCGATTAGCATTCTTCAGCTGATTGGACAACCAATCAAGTCCCTCGTAGAGTCCATCACCGCTGGTTGCACACGTCGCCTGTATATACCAGTTGCGGTTTCTGAGTGAGTGCAAGCCTAACTTATCGGTGATTTCAGCCGCATTCATTGCATTTGGCAGATCCTGTAGTCAAAGAGATTGAAAAATACAATATTAATTGAGGCAAATTAAAAGATAATAGCTGATATGGGAACATTGAATTATATCAGTCCCGTCTTGAAACAAAAATAAACTTTGAATAATCATAAGTAATCATTACAAGTTATTAACATCATCTATATAAATACATTTCTCAATTAATTAGAGAGAGTGCCTTTGTTATCTCCAAACAAAAACTACCTTCGTATGTTTCTTATCAGCAAGCAGCGTCAAAAATTGGCTGCGCACGTGCTTTCTCCTAGATTGCGCAATAAATGTTATGCAGAAACATATAGTTACTATGCGCGTAAGCAATAATTTGCATAAGAAACTAGTTTTTGTTTAAGATCTGGCTCTTAGTTTAAATTTAGTTTACCTGTTTGTTGGCGAATATTAGTAAGACTGCATCTCTGAGCTCATCCTCGGCCAGCATGCGCATCAATTCCTCTCTCGCCTCACCGATACGCTCCCTATCGTTGCTATCAACGACGAAGATAAGACCCTGAGTAGAGAAATAGAAAAGATCACACACAGAGGAACAACATTAATTGAGGTAAAGTTTTAGATAAGAGCTGATAATAGCGAGATTTGATTATATCAGTCCCGTCTTGAAACAAAAATTAACTTTGAATAATCATAAGTAATCATTACAAGTTGTTAACATCATCTATCATAGAGTAGTAGATAAGTAGTTGTCAGTTGACGTACTTGTGTGTTCTGGAAATAATGCCTCCACAATGGACGAATTTTGTCTTGGCCGCCCACATCCCACACTGTAAAGCTAATATTCTTGTATTCTACAGTCTCCACATTGAAACCTGCAAAAGAAAGTGAAAGTTCAAGTCATATGTGTGTCTTTATATTGCAGCACTTACCAATAGTAGGTATCGTTGTAACAATTTCGCCTAATTTGAGTTTGTACAGAATTGTGGTTTTACCAGCGGCATCCAAACCGACCATCAATATTCTCATTTCCTTTTTACCGAAGAGGCCTTTAAATAGATTCGCGAATACGTTTCCCATGTTGCTGGCTGCTGTTGCTTCTTCTTCTTCTTCTTGTCTTTAAATGTGGAGGAGGGGTTGGTTAATTGTTTATTGTTACACTAGTGCTTCTTCTTGTTTTGCGGGAATTATAAACAAGTTCAAATCCGAGTTGCAACTGCTGTTAATATGCAACTCCTTTAGGGATTTGTGTGCCTGCGACTCGAAGAAACTGCAAAGAATTCAGCAAAAAATAAAACCAAAATTAGTTTCGCTTGGCTTAATTTGATTAACTGCTACTGGCATATGGACAAAAAACAACCACCCGTTGACTTACAAGCAATAAAACTGACTACTCGAACTACAAAGAATATATGAGGGCTGAAGTTTAAGTCAAACGTTGTTTAGGTTCCGCTGGTAAATTGAACACTGTTTTTTATTTACTATGCATCAACTCAGTTTCGATTATTAAGCTGACGTGTTGAAGCAGCGATGAGTAAGTCGGAAGACCAGAAACGTATTCATGGCATTATGAAATCTACCATTAAAAAGGTTAAATCGCAGCTACGAAACAACTTCAATCAACGGCCAAAACAAAAAGCTTTTACAAAAGTTCATTGGCAACTGCAAGTTTAAGATGTTTCGCTTAAAAATAGAAACAAAGGAACATAGCGCCTGTCAAAAGCTAACTGTCAAAAAATAAAACAACAAGTTTGATTTGGGTATTCACAGCTCGCTTGACGCAACTGATAAGATATTGATTTTTTTTTGAGTGTGTTCGTATGTAGCATCGGCTGCCTTACTAAAGGAAATAAAAACGTGTAAAAACAGAGCGCGTAAACTGAGAATTTTGTTACGTTTTATCAGTGCAAATACTAACAGGATGACTCGACCACTGGCCAACGTAGTCGCTTGAAATCTGTGGTGAGTCAGCAGCAGCGGCTTGAATGTGTGATATGAATAAAAGTGAATAAACGAATATTAGCGCGCACATACACACGCACAGTAAATGTGCTTTAACATGCAATTCAATCGAAAGTTTAATTGATTTCGTATAGAAAATGACGGTCTTTCCGGCTCTCTCAAGAGCAACAACATCAATTAGCCATCAATGGAGTCGTTGGTGTTGCCTATCAAAACACATACCGCAATTAAAAACACATTTTCTTGAATTTTATTTGGGAATATTGTTGCAAAATATATGTGTAAGAAAATGAAAACTACACGTAGCAACTTTTATATGCCGCCGCAGCAGCAGCAACACCCTGCTATACACACATAGTCAGAATACATAAACACACATACGCACATGAGAGTTTAGGGTTGCCTAAAGACTTGCGAGCGTGTTAAATCATAGTAGTTTGGACCGAGATTAATACACCGAACACGACAGCGATTAATTGACTTTTCAATTTTTTGTAACAACTTAGTATTATTAAGTTTCCTTTGTTTGCAGCGAATTAACACTCGGCTAGCCCACGCACACATTAGACAGCCCTATGCAATTTGTAAGTGAATGTGTGCATGTGTGTGTGTGAGGCTGCCTTTGTATAAGTATTAAGAAATGATGACGGCGACGTATGCCTTTTTTCTTCGTTTGCGTTCGTCTATATGCAGCAGCAGCCTTGTTTTGTTCAATTTAAAACAAAATATTTGTTTAATTTGCACTTTGAACATTGCCTAAGCTTTCAATTTTGATTATTTGCACTTTGCACTCTCTATTTACCGTTTTCTTCGTAGCTCTTTTTGTAAATTTTCCTTTGATTAAATTTTCTGCTACCAAACCGACGGCGAAGAAGAATGTAAAAGTTGGCGATGATAGAGTTGACTGCGACAGCGTATATCGATAGTCGCATGAGCGTGACTATCGAAGAAACGCATTTTGTAAATAAAGACAAAAGGTTGACATTATATGATAGAAATTGCCAACATAATATTAGAAAGTGCTAATTCAACAGTTAAATTAATAATGCGCGTTCAGAGCGGACGATGGCTTGAATTTTGTGCAACCGATTGCAATACCACTCTCATCACCAGTTCCTCACGACTAATGTATGTGTGCGTGTGTGTCAAAATTTCTACACCAATACACAGACATCACCCACATTGCTTCGGCAGCATTTTCAACATCAAGAGATAAAAATGCTACCATCTTTTTATGAAAATTCGCCGTTTTGCAACATGGGCATCAAAAACTTGATTTAAAATCCATACGCACCAAATAATTGAATCAAATGCACACCAGTTTGAGCAGAAATTTTATAAATTTCTACTTGGAAATGTCAAAAAATCACAGAGCGAAATAAAACTTGACCGAGAATACACTTGCCTTTGAAAAAACTGCAAACTCACCAACGCGGAGCATGAACTCAAAGCTAAGCGTGACCGTGTGTTAGAGCAGCTGCACTACAGCGCGCTATGGTGATTATTCAGACGGCACTCTCATATGCTGCCACGTCTTGTCCACAAGCGAGGCCGGTGTGTTGAATTTAGAGATGATAGGCAACCGTGACTAGACGCTTGATATTAAAATCGATTGACAAAATGTTTTATCCGAAAAAACCGTTTTTTGCAAAAGGACTGCTGCTGGAAAATGAAATCCTCAAGGTTAACGTGAGTCATCTAATAAACTGTTATCAGTGTAAAAAAAAAAAACAATTACACCACGCTAAAAAGTCAAGCATTTGCTGCACGAAGCAGACAGGAAAAAACGATATTTCGATAGTTTTTGCATTAAATGGGGAAGCATTGGCATTTAAACCATTTTAATAAGGGGTTACAACACTGTCTTTTAAATTTCTGATTATTTTAATGGTTATTTGAATGTAGTCTTCATCACTGGGCCAACTGTTGCCATGGCTCTGCCAGACACCTCGCATCACAACGTATCGCATTAACACCCTTCGCATCAGCGTATCGGACTTCAAAGCCCAATTGCAGGCCAAATTGAAAACGCGCTATGGTCAACAGGCGCCCATTGTATATGGGCTACCAGAACTACCCGAAATGCTGTGCATTGCACCTCTGGACACACCAGCTGAGGTTTCTTACGATGACTCTCTCAAGGAGCTGATTGTTGACACCAGTTGCGGTGCTGCCCTACTGCGTGGCGCACACATTTTTGCACCCGGTGTTCTTGCCATGGAATCGAACACCCAACTGCAGGAGCTAGTGAACGTGTATGCAGATTTGCCTGGTAAATGCAAGCGTGGCACTGCCACACGCTATATTTGCGATGAGAAGATCTTTCTGGGCGTGGGTCAAGTACTCATGCAACGTCATCAACTCTACAACAACAATGAGCAACCAACCACGGGAATAGCCGTTCAGATGCAAAGCAATATTTCCGGCGTTCCCACAATTGGTGATCTGAGTGATGAGAATACGCTGCTCCAGAACTTGCCATCCATTCTGTGTGTCCGAGTGCTGGCACCACAGCCGGGTGAACGTGTTCTAGACATGTGCGCTGCTCCAGGCAACAAGACGACTCATATTGCGGAACTAATGGGTAATGTGGGCACTATTGTGGCGCTGGATAACTCGGCAAGTCGAGTGCGTGCAATGCAATCTAAACTGGCCAACTACAGCTGCATAGAATCGCATCATTTTGATGCCACCAAGGCCTGGAATGACACTGCTCAATCTCACCTCAAAAGCGCCGCCCTTTGCCAGCAGCAGCTTTGATCGCATTCTGTTGGATGCGCCCTGCAGTGGTCTAGGCAATCGTCCGCAGCTATGTTGCAACATAAAACAGCCCAAGGTGCTGCAATCTTATCCACACATTCAGCGTAATCTCATAACACAGGCAGTGCCACTGCTGCGTCCTGGCGGCATCCTTGTCTACAGCACCTGCACCGTCACTGAGGCGGAATGTGAACAACTCGTAGCCTGGACGCTGCGCAAGTTTCCTCAGTTGCGTTTAGTGGATGCCACACCCATATTGGGTGCACCTGGTCTGCCTTTAGGTGCAGAACTGAGTGCTGAGCAGTGTGCACTACTTCAGCGATTTGGCCCAAGCAATGAGAATCGTGTTCCAAATTTGGATACAGTTGGATTTTTTATAGCAAAGTTTCAAAAAGCGTCATAGGAAAACGTATTGTTGACTATATAAAATATATATTAAAAACACCTTCAAACTGCTGTTTATGATTTTAATTCTGTCATTTGTCCTTTTTTAAGAAATGGCTGACAATTAACATGTTTCCAAAGTCCACTGAAATCGCATGAATTTCTTGTTTTATTTTAATTTAAATTGCAGTTATATATTGGTTTATTTTTTTTTTTTTTACAACTATGCATTTTGTTAAGTGTTTTGTTTTTTGTGTGTGGCATTTACACTTCTCTTACAATTATAATTTTAAAATTAATAAACATAGCAGCGGTTGTTGTTATTTGCTTTAAGTTCATTCGATTTTAAAACACTTAAATAATGTACAATACATAATAATGATAATTTTACAAGTTACAATAATTATATGCCTAAGTTGTTTTTGCTCGTGCTGTGTGTGAGTGTACTTGTGTGTGTGTGTGTGTGGGTGTTTTGTAAGTTTAAGGGTGTGTTTGTTTTTTTTTAATGTTTTGCTGTGAGTTTCTCTGTTCTGTTCTGTTTAACTGTTCTTCAAAATGCAACAGCTGCATTTCGTTCTGGCCTAGAATAAAGAATTACATAATGAATTATTTTAGGTAGTTTTTATAGTATTGTTATTATGCATTTTATGATCCATTTAGTTTTAAATATTAATTCGTACAATTACAAGTATTATTTTGTATGTAAGTTGTGTAATGCGAATTTGAAGCCGTTGTTAAAAGAACAGGACTGCATCTAAAACTAGACTCAAAATATTCATAGCTTCTACCATATATTGTTTACTCTATATATATATTTCATCAACTGGGAAAAGTTTTCTATTTTGTTTAGCAGCATGATTTACAATTTAAAATTTTATTGAATACCATAAAAAAAAAATAGAGAAATATGTATCTATGCGAATGCTCAAAAAGGTGCGATATGATTGGCATAATGGAATCAGCTACGAGATTTTTAAGTGCATTAATGCATTATGCTTAAAGTCTAAGTGGCATCCTTTGCTCTTGTGTGTGTGTGTGTGTGTGTATCCTTTATAACAACGGCCTGTGTGCTATATCATAATAATGCTTATCAACTACATATATGTATATACTTTAGGCCTAAGAGTTAATATATAGATATTGTGTATTTATTTACGTCTGGATATTTAGCGTCTTGAACTGATCATTGTTCATATCAGTCATCATAAATGTGCCATCCTGCAGCAGCAAAACAACGCGACGCGTGCCACCTAAAAATCAGAGAACAACGCTTTAAATAAAGTTGTATAATATTGATTTGTGCTGCTCTTACCTGGCGATGGCAAATCCGCTTGCACAACTTCGGCGGGTATTTGTGCCTCTGTGCCGTCGCTATCCGATGTTGTTATGTGAATTTGAGCCGTATGCGGTGTGCTGTCCGCGGGCGCTGCCTCCTGTTGCTGCTGCTGCAGCACTGCTGCCTGATGCTGAGCGAGCTCCTCCTCAGTCATGCTGACCAATATGTGCTCACCATCGGCAGTTGGATCGTTTTGCTGGCCAACGGCAGCGACCGCTTCGGCAACAGCATTGTCCAGTGTGAGCACATCCTGATCCTCACCCTCGGCGGCGGCAACATAGGCGAATTGCTGTTCGCCATCGGGTCCTTGGGTGACGAGTATTGTCTGGCCTTCGGCATTCTTGCCAGCTACCTGATAGACAGTGCCATCCTCGCCGCGCACCAACAATGCGGAGCCATCCTCGTTGGTGAGCACCTGCTGATCGCCGCCCAGCAGCGCGTGAGCGGCTGCCTCAAGCTGTTCGCGTTGCTGCTCCTCATGTTGTTCCTGCTCCATTTGCAGCTGTGTCTCCTCCTGGCCAATCAGTTTGCCAGTGATGGGGCACAACTGTGCCTGATGCTGCGTCATCTCTTCCTGCTCCACTTCCATCTCAATTTGCATGGGCTGTGCTTTCGCTTGCGCCGTGTTCAACGCTCGCTGCCTCATCGTCGACGGTGTCAGCTGTTGCACTTTCTGAATCTGCACTTGTTGCTGCTGCTGCTGCTGTTGTTGTTGTTGCTGCTGCTGCTGCAGTTGTTGTTGCTGCTGCTGCATGGCCTGCGCTTGTTGTTGTCGCTGTTGACGCACTTGCGCCGCACGCTGTGCCAGCAGATCCTCGCGGGTCATCACTTTGCGCGTTACCTTGAGATCCCCACTCTTCGACAGCTGCAATATCTTTTGCTCTGGCGTTACAGCCTTGCCGCCAACAACTTGTCGCTGCTGCTGCTGCAGCTGCTGGTGCTGCTGTGGCGTATTAGCGCGCGTGACCAGCATGCGTGCTCCGGGTCGTGCCTGCGCCTGCGCCTGCCCCTGTCGCAGTGGATTCGGTGTGTTACTGCTGCCAACCGGACGACGTTGCAGTGGGGCTGCCTGTCCGGGGTTGCGCAACACATGTGTTCGCTGTCCAACGGTCACCGGCGAATTGCTGCCAGGCGGCCGAGCAACAGCCAAGCGTTTGGCAGCTGGCGCCAAGGTGGTGGTGGTGGTGGTGGTCGCTGCTAAGCTGCTGGTCTTCAGAGATGGCGAACCTGCGGTGCTGGTTTCCGATTGCTCTACGCGAAAGATGCCTGTGCTATTGCTGGCCAATTCAGTTCGAGATAAATAACGCACAGGACCCTCGACTTTCTGGCGTTTCTGCAAAAGTTAAAATGTGATATACATATACAATCAAACGATTCTTGTTTAGTTTACTTACTGTTAGTATTGTGTTGGGCATTTCTGGTTTGCGGAACATGCCCGTACTTGTGCTGTCCTCCGTGTAGATGATTTCACCCATTTTTGAATCTTTTTCGCCCAAGATTGAATTCGACAATGAATTGCCATTGATGCGCGAAGGCGTTGATTGTATTGATGTTTGTATTTTGGGCTTATTCAGCTGCACGGAGCTGCCGCCGTTTTTTAAACGCTTAACGGTGTGCGATGGTATCAAATCCTCTTCGAGATCTTCCAGCTCCATGGAATCATTGGAGGCATTAAGACCAGCGCCCTCGGCACTGGAATCGGTACGATTCAATTTGCGTTTCATGGTCGCTGGAGTCGTCGACCATTCTTGCTCCGTAGCAGATTCATCCTCGTTGGCCGACGATGGTGATGTTGAGCCCTCGCCGGTGCCACTTTCATTCACCCATTGCTTGAACTGATCCATGGCTTTGGTCTTCGATGTGCGCGACGGACGCGATGAGCCAACGCCCGATGAATTGGGTGAAATGGCCGACGATGATTGTGGACTATTCGGTGCGGAGTCCGTTTTGCCAACAGTCGATGTCGCCAGTGGCTTCTCTTGCATGCGCTTCATAGCGTCCAAGCTCTTCTCACGCTTAAGCTTCTGGCGTGCCAGCTGTTTCTCAAACATCTGCAGATAGTAGGGCACACGCTCTAGGTTAGTCATCGCCTCCCAAGTGTTCTCATTGTGCGATCGATCGATCCACTTCACCAGATACTCATGCGTTTTGCGGCGTGGATTAAACCGTTTAGCCACAATACTATCCACGGCCTCCTCAGTGCGTTGCTCAGTTTTGGGATCGACGCGTACGGCAATCCGATTGTTGTTCTTAACGGTGCCTGTAACAGTCGCTGGCGTTGAGCCCGTAGGTGTGGGTGTGCCCGGTTTGGATCTGGGTCGCTCATTTTCCGTATCCTTAAGCTGTGAAGCTGCCGTTTGCAGTCTGCCTGCGGGAGATCCTGCAAAAATATTTTTGGGAATAAAAGATTGTGTCATGTTAAATGTGGCTATTCTTACTTCTTGTGGGTGAGACACTGGCTGATGTGTTGTTGCTGTTAGCCGTGCTGGTGTTGTTATTATTATTATTATTGTTGGGATTAGCAACAGTTTTGGTAATGCGCACAGGCATATCTTGAAGCGGGCCATGTCCGATTTTGCCAAAAGATTGTATTGTCTTGCCGGCAACAATCCATGGTTCGCGAACGCTCTCCTCCAGCTTGACCCAGTGCTGATAAAGTGCCCAGGAATTGGATGAGTTGCTCTCTCTGCGCGTGTGCAACTGTGTGGCCTTCCATAGCGTAAATGCCCAGATTGTGGGTTTCGTATCAAGCGATTCTTTCAGACTGGAATTTTCCTTTTCACATGCATCGTCCTCCTTGTGTGCCTGGAACTCTTCTACAAAGTTAAAGGCGCGCAAACAGCGCCCACAAACGAGCACATCCATATTGGCTAATTCCTCTTGGGCAACTATATAGCCAGAGAAAGGTTACATTTTTTCATTCTTGGTTTTTTTTCATACAATTTTAACCACTTGCCTCTAATTATACTTTCGTGTTTGCCAATTTCAGTCGGTGCAATCTCCTGTGCCAACATTATACACAACACCACCGATGTAACTATAAAATAAACAATGTACAATTTGAATTCTTTGTACAATTTAAAAACAAATAAAAACCGTAAAGAATACGCGCACAAACACACACATGCGAGCAAAAAAAAAAAGTACAGTGCCGTGGTGTGTTTATGCAACGAGGTGGCAACGTTAACAACTGGTAGCGAAGTGTGGTGGTTTTGTGCCGTATGTAATGGCTGCAGAGAACACAGCGCCTAGGCAGAAAGGCGAGCACAAAGCGTGATGGCCAAGAAATGCAGCGAACGTGCGCACTAAAAGTAGACGCACAAAACATAGCAAACCGGGCGCGAAAAATGCAACAGCAAAACATTAACCACTTATCCAGCATGAAACAATTTTATTAACATTTAATTCATAGCAACGGGGAAAGTCCTTTCTTATTCTTATCTTCAACTAGCCGCCATTTTTAGGCAAATAAGCAGAACACTGAATCAGGAAAGGCAAAAGTAAATTCCGTATAAACTATTAAAATTTATATGTATGCATGTGTATACATACACAGACACCCACGTTAATTTTAGTTCAAGGATTTATTATGTTTGTATTCGCATTTGCAGGAATAATTAATATTATTGCACACTTTGACTTGTATGACCGCCTTTTTTCTTTTTTTTTTTTTTTTTTGCAACTTTCTGTATGCATTATTCACACGCTTGCTTTGCGCTTAGCTGTTTTCGTTATTTTCTTTACACACCTTCATATACAAATATGTTTTGAGCTGAAGGGGAGAACAACCAGTATTTATTTAATCAACTGATTTTAATTTTACTGTTTTAACACTCCAAAATCGCGCAACACCGTTCACAATTGCACGCGCGCCAACTCTGAATGCCAAAAAATTTGTACAACTGCACAAAGTGGCCAGTTCTTTTAAAATGTTTGGCTAGGGCGAATTTTGTGTACGTTACTTAACATATTTACACATACGCACCACAATATTTTATTTGATTGCAGATATTGAGCTATATTTCGACTTAATAGCTTTAATTTATTGATATGAAATTGCCCACGATAATATTATTTACGTTGCTATATTTGCATGGGTATGAAGACTGAACAACTGATCTGAGTTGTATATGCTCTACCGATTGTGTAGCGTCGCTTTCCGTTCGCACGAGTTTCAGAGCACTTATTTAACCAATGATGTGGCGTGGTGTGTTTCGTTGGTTAATGTGGCAGCACTGTTCACTTGACTGTCATTAAAAATAATTGTATATAATAGTTATAGACAATAATGCACAACTTTTTCTTCAATATGAGTAATGTAAATATTTTTCTCTCAAATAATATATTCATGATGAATGTTTTTTTTTGTATAACTTAACTATAATGGCAACTCTTCATATTTCAGCCTCGAGGGTTTTTTACTCGCGGTTTTGTGTACACACTGTTCTCTTTGCCGGTTTTGATGCAAGCAGATGAAATAAATTACAGCGTGTATTTTACACAATATCATAAAACATATTTAAGTAATCAATATGGCTGACGATGATCGAGACGATCAAAAGGAGTATCGCTGGGAGACCGGATATGAAAAGACATGGTAAAATCTGTTTATTATTATTGTTATTGTTTCTGATAACTGCTCAACTTTCTTTCACAGGGAAGCCATCAAGGAGGACGACGATGGGCTGCTGGATGGTGCCATTGCCGAGCTTATACAGAAGGCGAAACGTAAGCGACAGGCAGACAAGGTCAAACAAAATCGGCTAGGAATGATGCGTCACATGTTCATTGTCCTTGATTGTTCCGAGTCCATGAGCGTGCCAGATTTGAAGCCCACACGCTTGCTGTGTACACTAAAGCTCCTGGAGATCTTCATTGAGGAGTTCTTCGATCAGAATCCCATCAGCCAGCTGGGCATCATAGCACTAAAAGCTAAGCGCGCGGAGAAAATAACCGAACTGACGGGCACATCGCGGTTACATCTCAAGGCATTGGCAGGGTGGGCAGTTAGCTTCACTTCCCAAATGTCCTAAGTAAACATATTATTTGTATTGCAGCATGGCCAATGTGCCATTGACCAGTGAGCCGTCTCTGCAAAATGGCCTAGACCTAGCGCTAAAGACACTTAAGGTGGTGCCTTCCCATGCCTCACGTGAGATCGTCATCATTATGGGCTCGCTGACGACCTGTGATCCTGTGGACATTAATGAGACCATTAATGAGCTGAAGTCGGAGCGAATACGCTGTTCCGTCATCTCACTATCCGCCGAAGTTCATATTTGTCGCTATCTGACTCAACAGACAATGGGCTCTTTTGGTGCTGTCCTAGACGATTCTCATTATCGTGATCAGCTTTTGTCCCAGGTGGATCCTCCACCAGCTGCCAAGACGCAGGACAATTCACTGATACGCATGGGCTTTCCGCATAGCAAGAGCGAGGTCGAGGGCAAGGATGCACCGCTCTCCATGTGCATGTGCCACATTGAGAATCTTGATGAGCCCAGCAAACTTACAACCACCGGCCATCATTGTCCCCAATGCAACAGCAAGTACTGTGAACTGCCCGTGGAATGTCAATGCTGTGGCCTCACTCTCGTCTCGGCGCCGCATCTTGCACGCTCCTACCATCATCTGTTTCCTGTGCCCAACTTCGAGGAGCTGCCCTTCGAGTCGGTGCCGCCGGCGGCGCCAGATTGCGGCAGCGTTCGCAAATGCTATGCCTGCATTAAAATTCTCAATGCCGTGGCCGACAAAAATGTATTCAAGTGCGGCTACTGCAACCAGTTTTTCTGCCTCGATTGTGATATATTCATCCATGAGACGCTGCACGCCTGCGTTGGCTGCAACACCATTCCAGGCGTTGCCGGCCTTGTCTATCAAAAGCAGGGCGGCAAAACACCCGCCGACAATCAGCAGCCGGGCAAAACTATGCTGCCATCTACCTCCAAGCAACGCGTTTAGTGTGACTTGTATTCTAATGCCCTACATATTTAAGCACATTGTCAGTTAATTGTATGTAAACTTATCTATTATAGAGTTTAAATGGCTCATATTGGTAACTACTAAGCTTTTGTTGTAAATATATAGATTTTACATGAACAAAGATATCTGGCTAATGGTGTTTTAAGATACCCAAATGTATATTCTTAAGTTATCATTATTAAGACTCATTAAATTTTGTGTTGTTCCAAAAATATTCGGAGTTTTGTGTTTAAACAAACACTTTTATTGCAGCAAAAATTCAAGCTAAAGAATGTTTTAAATTACATTTTTAAATTTTTTTTATATCGTTAGCTTAATATAGAAGGACGTAACTCAATTTTTTTTTTCGAAATCGCGTTTTTTGCATTTTCCTAACGCCCAAATATACATTTATGCAAAAATTCGATGTGCTATGATTAAAAATAACGAATTTATGGTCTATTTAAAAAAGCCTTTTCATACTTCGTGCTTCAGATTTTATTAAGTTTTCCTGTAAAATAACAAAAATGCGAGTTACGTCCTTCCTATATTAAGCTATCGATAAACAGATATTTATTTGTAGATATTTTTTATGCTTGGATTTAAAGTAGATCTATACTCTGGTTTTGTTTTGATTTGTTTTAAATTCCTTTAAGTATTGATTCGCATATTGTATCGACAATTAAAATGTTAAAGTTCTATGTCAATTATAATATCAAGGGATCTAGTTGGTTTTCAATTATTTGCAGAGCATTGCAGCTTCGAACAGTTCGAATAGTTTTTATGTTATGTTTTACTACAACTACTTAATTATGAAATGCTATTGTTTGTTGCTACTGTTGTGTCTATTATTATTGTCGTTTTTGTTGTTGTCATTCACAGTTAATTCTTGTCATTTGGTTCTATGTATTTCGTTTTTGAACTTGGCGAATCTTTTGTTTACGACTCTCGCGAGTTCAACGTCAACGTTTGCCACGAACAGTCGCGTTTTTTAACCAGATAATATTGTATTATTTTAAGATAACAGGTTTTTTCATACAACTCATCATTAATAATAATAAGAGTAAAAAGATAAATAATAGAAGACGCGTAGGTGTGTGAAATTTTGATTTTTTTATAGGCCAGTCGATAAATTGGCAGGTATGTAAAGTGTTTGCGTTTTGAAAACTGTTACGGGTATTTAGAACTTCTTACAAAATTGGTGTGCTAAAAGTAATTTCTGTGTATAAGTCTTCAAAGTGCTTAAATTCAAACATATGTTTAGCAATTCTTTTTAAGCTGAAAATCTCTTTTGTGAGTGAAAACCTTAACACAGGGTATCAAAATATCATAGCGTTCTATCATAAATTTAATTTATGTTCTTTTTTTGGAGTCATTCAATTTTATGACTGAAACTGAACTTCAATGACACTGCCCAAAACGAGTTGTTAACTGGTTTCGACCAAGTTAAACTGCAAATCATCATTCATTTTTCTAATATAACTTTAAAACTCAAATAACAACAGAAACAAGCATTTTGATCTATTAACCTGTTAAATAAACATTTGAATAAAGTGTAATAAACATTTATAGCTATGGAGTCAATATAAAAGTGAAATTTGTTTAAATATGTATGTTATATTTTTTATTCTTTATGTGAAGACTTAAGTAAAGTGTTACAAAATTATCATGCAATCAGTAACAAGATTATTCTTACTCATGCGAAAAGCGAAAAATTACTTAAAATGATTAAATAGTATAGCATAGTCAAAAAACCAACTTAATAAAAAGTGTAAAAACTCCTTGATTATTCTTCTGTTTTCTCAATTTGTACTGCCAAAAAACCTTTGAAAACTCAATAAACTGACTCATTTTCTGTATCAAAAACATTTTATTGTACAAAAGATTAATTGTTTTTACATCCTCTCAATTATAAGCACAGTCAATAGCCTTTGCTTTTGCTGTATTAACTTAGTACAAAATACTATTGATTGATGAACTAAATTAATTAAATAAATTTAATATTCTGTTTGGGAAACTCATGGTTTTTAAGAGGAGTAACATTTACAATTACAATATAACATTTGATATTTAAACTCAGTTCTGGAGAATAGAAAATTCCCCTGTCAATAAACTTTAAAACCTGTTTATCAATCCAGAGATTTGTACCTCAATCAGTATGCATTATTCGTGAATATTATTAGAACGGTTTTCTAACTAGTACTCACTACCCCTGACACTGACAGAGACACTTTCCATTGCACATGTAAAAAATGTGTCATTGTCACAATCACAGAGAGCGATCTACATTTAGTCACTGAATAAATAGCTACAATTTTCGCACTTAACTACCCAGACAGGTCAGCTCGATTCTAATTACTAATTGCTGTACTAACTAAACACAATGTGCTCGTTGTAGTTCTATTAATAGTTGGAAACTTTTCCGCATTTGGCTAGCGTCACCTGTTTCTCGGTTATGCAGTTGTGAATTAGTTTATAAATAAGACTTTGGACAAATGCCTTACACTAAGAACAAAAGGTCATTATATTAAAAACAAAATATACGTTACGTTATAAAAAAACTCAATAACTACTGATCAGATCTAAATGAAATTTCTAAAGAAGCAACAGGTCTTTACAGAGGAATTATTTAAATCGGATTACCCAGAAAGAGTTCTCCTCAGAACTCTATTTTGGAATGATCGAAAAATTAATTTTGTTAATTTTCTTTAAGGGCACACGGGTATAAACTATAAATTAACAGCAATTAATGCGAGTCTAATTGGTTAGGATACATTTTCATTGGCTTGTTTAAAGTTTTTCCCATCATTAGGCGGAAAATTCTTTGAAAAATGAAATGCAGACAGCGTATTCATTAGCCTGGGCCGCAGGGCCGAAAGCTAACTAAAAATTGTTCACCGTCGTCTCATAATTTATGCCCTGAAATTGCGCCTAAAAGTGTGCTGTATAATTTACCAGGACCAAGCAACCGAAGCAACTTTTGATGCTGTAAAGTTTTTGGGTGGCTAATCACTTGTTAAGTTATTTGTTGAGGCATCTACGGATTGTGTAACGTGAGGGGGGCATGTTCTAAAAGGGGTAGAGCGGTTGCTTTGGGGCAACCAAAGAATTTTTGCCATGTTTGGCGAAATATTTTTGGGCCATCCGCCTCCATTGAATCTGAACTACAACATGCTTTAGATATTTTAACAAGTTTGCATGAAAATTGCCAATGCATATTTATAAGCTTGAAACATTTTCTATTTATAGCAACTTATTAAAAGTTTTAAAAAAATTATGGTAAAAAAATAATTGCAAATATTATACCAATAATATTTTAAAATAGCTAAGGGAATTTTTGAGATTTTTGTTTATTATTGTTTCTTATTATTATTTGTAAATTGCTAATATTTTTTTTACTTAACACAAAGACAAAACATATTGAATATTTACATAATTTTTTACCAAATATGCATTTGAGAAAAGAATCTAAAAATTATTGAATACAATTGGAGCCAGCCCCTTATAAAATTGCTTTCAACCGGATGGAAATAAGGTGTAAAAAGCAGTCAACATTTTTTTTTGTACAAGCACCTGTTATTAATTTAAGGCTTGTGCGTGAACAAATTCGCGATAAGATTATGAATAATGAGCAATTATTGGGCTTATTTTTATGGATATTATGAGAATAAGTCTGCTGCATGTAAGACTTATTAGCACTTACTTCAGGGGCTGGACCCCTTTTATATATTTATACTACATTCGCTAAACAAATATATTAGTTAGTCAATCAGAAGCAAAAACAAAATTAAACGCGTTGGGACCAATAAAATTTTAATTAGCACTTTAATAGCAATTTTTTTTTACTAAATATTCATACATTCAGCCGATAAGAATACTTTATTAAGGTAGCCAAGTGTTTATTGTTTCCTCAATTTATGAATGGTTTTGTCTTGAATGAAATAATTTTTTTGAGGAGGAAACTCAAAAATAAAAATTGGTATACGAATTGGTAAACTTTATATCTTACTATATATATTGTTAGGCGCTCGAATACTCTACAAATCAGTACACCTCACCACTACTGCATAATTGGCATAATTCTTATTATAATTATTTAATTATAGGTATTTCTGTCAAACGTTAGTTATTGTTTATTTATATAGTATGTTGACCGTGTTTGTGTTTTTGACTCTTTTTTTTTTAATTTATTAATATCATGCATGACATGTGATTAATAAACATTATTTGCTTTTGACAAAAGAAATATGGACCACAATTACGGTTAAAGAATTGTATTGCATTTTTTTGTGTTTTGTTTTGTTGCATTTATCAAAGCAAACAACAAAACAGATGGCAAATAATATCCGGTAAAATTGATATTCAAATCCCCCTATTTACCAACCTTTTTTTTTTTTAATGTAAAATTAACAATTAATGACATAAATGGAACGTTTTTTGTTTGGTTAGCAATATTGAATGCAATTATTTAATAAATTTAGCATACAAGCTCAATTATTTTAAATTGCCTTTTGGTTAATTGCTAATTTTTAAAATGTGTGTGAAAAAATTATCAAAGAATTAACATTATTTACCTACATATACCCTGCACATTGAAAAGAATTAAAAATGTTAGCTTTGGTAAGACTTTTTGTTAAGGGTATCTTCTGTTTGAGCATCCATAATACTTTCATTACATTTTCCTAAGTGTGGACAAACTAATTGTGTAGCCAAAGTAAGGTTATGTTCAGCAGTACCTGTAATAACCTTAACCCGTTTACCTTGAAGCGTGGCTACCACAATATTTTATTACTTGTAATCATATTGGAAGCCCCTTCAAATGAATTTCAAATTGTAGCTGAGATTATAATGCAAATAGATAACTATAAGCATGATAAATGACTGATCTTTAAATGCAATTCTGACTATATAAATAGTTAAGACACGATTTTCGTATAGGTTAGTTGAATATAATATGTATTCCAGGAATACGCTTATCGAATCTTCATATATATGTTTATTATAGCAATTTATGGGTGAATCACTTTTTGTTTTTACGTGTGGGAAAGTTGTATATTTTATTGTAACAGTTTTTCAACATTTTATCACGTTGTTTTCTAACGGAAATGCATTTAATATAGCTTTCAAAGAAATTGAAATCAAATAACGTGTTAGTTTACGTGCTCACATTAAGGAATAATGATCTCTATATGAAACTTATATATTTAAATTGTGATTGATTTTTATTTGGAATAATGTAGCAGCTTTCTTTTAAGAAAAGTGCTTCCTTCAGAGGTGATCAATCCAAAATATCCTGTAAGATACATATTACATATTATATATTCAATTATTTATTTAATATTATAATTACATTTAAATTATGATTTACATCTTGATAACAGGGTATTTTCACAACCTGTTCTGTTTGTTCTTCTTTCTTTTTTTCTCGAGGTTTTATCGCTATGTTTGTCTTGTTATTTTCGTCAGCCTTATTGGCATTATTCGCTTTCTTACGCATCTTTACAACCGCTGTTTGTTAATTTTGTATGTTCACAATATACTTTTATTGCATTGCATTTTTCATTTCATTTCATTTCTGTTTTTACTTACTTAAGTGTGCAAATGCATGTGCACGAGTATGAGAAATACAATTATAAGAAACGTGAATGTTGAATAAATTTAATAAGTAAATAAGCGACGCGAATTGTTTCCTTTTTTTATTTTTTGTTTCCAGTTTGTCACTTCACAAGTCTTCTTTGGCTCTTTAAGTGTGTATAAAATAAAAGTGCACAACAAATTGTGAAAATATTTAATACAAAGTTATCGTCGTGTGCATATCGTTTTATGTTGTGAACTGAACAATAGGGTATAATAACAATTATTAAGTAAAGTGATTTTAATACAAGAAACCAAAAACAAATAGGTAAAATTATAAGTTAAATGAAATTAGTAATATACATACATACAGACAAATTACATATGTCAAGAGTTAAAAGAGAACTAAAGAATAGTGTGTAGCAGGCATTTATCACTTCTTCAGTTCGTTTGTCTTTACACTTGTTAATGTGATTTAATTTGATTTAAGCTGTGCCTAAAAAACAAAAAAACATTAAATATAAACCTACTTATATTTTACTTTTTATTCTAAGGCGCTAAAGCTAAGATTAGGATACGCAATCATTAAACAACTGGAGTTCATATACAATTTACAAGTGTACAACTTCTTCGACTTCTTCGTTTCGTTTTTTTTTTTTTTGGCGATCTGGTTCTCTTTGCATATGAACGACTTTCTTTTTGTGTTTTAAATTTTATTAACAATTTTGTTTTTGTGGTGTTTACGCTTTTTGGCAATGTTAATGAGCAACTTTTTTCTATAACACTAATGACATCATTTTTAGACGTTTATGAGCAAAATGTTTGCCCATTCTCTATTCCATCGCGTGATAATTCAGTGTTGACGGAATTGTAGTAGTTTGGAGTGCTTTGTTTAAATTATTGAAGGTCTCACTCTTTAACAAGCCAAGAATTGTAGTATGTTTTCTTTCTCTACGTTTTGTTTTGCCTGTCTGTCTGGTTTTTTTTTTTAAATTAGAGGCACTCAAAGTTGTATAAAATGATGTGGCGTTAAATCATAAAGCATTTGCAATGTTCTCTAAGATTATGATTTGTATACAGGGTGTTTTATTGCTATGTGTTTTATGGTGCAAGGTCTCGGGCTCTTCTAAAACAAAAAACTATAGTCATTCAATTGATAGCTTTAATTGGAAACAAATGATTTAAAGTGCTTGAAGTGAAGCCACCTGGTAACAATTTATTAATAAGGGTGCAAAATTCACAATAAAACACTGATTAAAGTAATCTAATAAATTATCTACATGTGATCAAATATGATTTTTATTTTTGATGGTCTGAGGGAATTTCATCAATACCAAAGCTATTTGAGATCCTTATCAGTACACGCTTTCAGAATTTTCAAGAACATCTTGTACTCAATGATATTGCAAAAATTATTTGGCGTAGTAAATATATACTTAACTGATAAGGTTTTCTATTAAAATGCAGTCGTGGGAAACATTATAGTAAGTTGTAGTTCTTAGCGTTCTTCAAGAGTTTTATAAGTCTGTACAAATTCTTACAAAAGTGTCTGTTATACAATGTTATCGGAGATTAGCTAGTCTACAAAAAGACAAGAATTGAATTGAGCACCTATATAAACTTGCAATGTATTGACTTTTAAATAATAAATTTATACAAGTTCCATTAAAACCAAATTTAAAGCAACTTCGCAAAACAGAAAAACAATTCACAAATCATTTTAGTTAACTTATATTTTTTTGGTTCTTTTTTCCAACCGAGAAATATTTTCTCGTAATTAGCTCGCTTGAGTAACCCTTTGCCAGTGCCTTTGACTTTTTTTTCGCATTGGCATGCAAATGTCAAGAATAGGCTTGAAAAAGCACCGTTCATCACTCTCTCCCGCTCTCTCGCTCTTTCTGTTAATACCCTCTGCCATGCTGAGAGGTAAATGTTCAAATGCTCCGCATACGGTACTTCAAAGTCACAAACAATTTGCAGGCCACACTGAGCACTCAACAAGCCGCATTTAAATACAAGCTATTGTTGTAAATACTCTCCGTCAAATCTCCCCTCGCCCCCTTGAAACTCTCATCTTCCAAATGAACAGCGAACTCCCATTTGATTTTTTGTTGTTTTTTTCTGTGTAATGAAAATATATTTTAATAATGTAATGTAAAAATGTCGCCAACGTAGGTACAAACAATTATTTTGCTACTTCCCTCTTCAAACTCATTTGAAACTTTCGGAAAACAACCAAAAAAAATATGGCTTATTGTGTTATTATATATTTGGTTGAGCCCTTTCAGTGCGAGTTCACTGACTTTATATTTATGTATACTGTAACTATAGCAAATAGTATACTTGTGAGTCTGTAGTTTCACAAGACTTTATTGTTAGATTTACAATAACAGTTTCGCTCTAAGTGCCTAGCTTGTTAATGTTTAGAGATAGCATCTCTGCACTTTACTTCAATAAAGCTTATTTGCTTGTGTGCAGTATTTGCGTGGAATAGAAACAATATTCATCAACTGCACATTAAATACATACATAAAGTATTAAAGTATAATATGTATAAGTAACTGTTTTCAAATACACAGAGATGCATCTGAAAAACTAACTTTAACAAGCTTTTATGCAAACACAATTTATTAAAGAGTGTTAAGTATCAAATGGAAATGCATATGTATAAGAAGAAAACCGTATGTTAAAAAAGTTGTTTGAAGAAATATAAGGTTTGTGAGTTGGTTAAAAGAGTTAAATTGATTTCATCATTGTTAGCTACTGAACTTGAGAATCTCCTCTAACTTGAACTTGAAATACTTCTCCTACCTAAGTGGGATCAACAGCTTTCGTGGGTAAATATTTAATTAGAATAGAAAGCCCTATATGTGTACATATTTCTATATATACTTTGTTTTTGTGTCACCTTTTAGAGTCGTCTTATCATAATGCAACCTTAAATAACCCTAATAATGGCTCAAAAATAAAACCCACCTGCAATAACTGTAATCAAGTGAACTACATATATGCTATGCAAGTTAACGATTGTGAATTCTCATCACGAGTCGCTCGTGCCTAAAGTCTGTAAATATTTGCTAGAAAACGCGTACATACAACAGATCATAAATTATATATGCCTATGAGGCAGTGGTTTCGAACAAAGGGGGGTGAAAGTGTTAAAAGATGATTATACAGAAATCTGATTAAACCATTAACATGATTATTATTTACCCTATTTTTTTTTTTTTATAAGCGATTCCCCTTTAAAAAATAAGGCGACACCACTGAATATGAAGGGAAAGAAAGTACTTCAGTCTTTATCTAAACAAAAAACACCATTGCAAATGTCTTTGCATTCCAATTATCAACACAGACATATGGCCAGATAATGCCTAGGTTAAATTCAAGATAATTAACAACAATAGTAACAGCAACAAGAACAACAATAGGTAAATGAATCTGTTATCAAGTCGTCGACACAACATGGAAATTATGTTCGCCAACAGAGAGTTGAAATCGTCATAATGTGCAATAATTAGTATCTCTTATCTGAAAGTCTGGCACCAAATGCTTCATAGATGAATGGTGCCTACTTTAATTGCAATGGCCATAAAGGGAATCAACGTTTATAGTCCCGCCAGGCCGACTTTGCACTTGGCTAACGCGTGTTTCCCTAGACTTTGGGGTTCTAAATGCCGATTAGACTCGTTGTTTGTACTACGAGACGCCTAGATGAAGCAACATTTGCGCATTCAGGAAGCCATATAATTAACTTGCGTCTGCTCTACATTTGTGCCAAATAAACTCTATTGGTACTTAGACCAAATTAATGGTCTAATTGAGAATATTAAATCGTTATTCGTTGTTATAGAAAATGCTAAGAATAAAGTTTTTTTTATAGCTTTTGTCTGGTAATGATAAAAAACATGCTTTAGATAAATATAAATCAAACTACGATCATAATAATATGCGTCAATGGATAAAACAGATATAGTAAATAAAAATGTCAAATGTGTATATTGTAAATGAAACTACGGCAATATATTTACCTAAGTTAGTTGATAACAAATCTGAAATGGCAATAGAGAAGGTGTCAAAACATATGCCGAAAGTCAACAAACCACATTATTGTCAAAAAAAGGTGACAATAACTATTGTAAATATACAATATATTTGTAAGTAATTCAAAAATTAATTGGGCGCAATTCAATTAGCAAGCAAATAGAGAAATTGAGAAATTAAAGCGCCACCTGTTGCCCATGTTAATGACGTCAAAAGATCTGCACTTAAAACTGTGAATTGAATCCATAATAATAAATAAATGGAAGCTCAAATAATGATTGCGCTATAATTGTGGTTTGAATTAAACCAACCTAAGTCGTTTGGTTTGGTTTGTTGGGTTCTCAATTTCATTAGATGCCATTAAACGCTAACTAGGCCTGTTGCATATCGATTTTACTATAGGCCAACAAACTCGCTTTGGCAATAAATAGTTTTTTTTCTTTTCATTTTTGCTGCGTGTTTTGCTTTACAAGTTTGTCTTGGATTTCATTTGTGTGCAGCTTTACATTCGAGAAGTTTTTTAAACATACCAAAAAATAAATAAATGCGTCAAGTCATTGATCTTGCTCGAGGCCTGCAAGCTGAGCCATCTGTTGGTCAAGTTGATGTTGACTGCTTGTTGGTTCTTGTTTGTCAATTTCGCCATAGTTTCTAGATTTGTGTGCTTTGAGTGGAAAATTACCGACGCTTGTTGCAAATCTAGTTATGCGTCGATATTTTTTAATGGCTTGTGGCATGTGATTTGAACTACAGAAGTTATTTTTAGATTCGATATTCAACTTAAGAGTTTGATTCAAAATTTTGATTAAGAGCTATTATTGCTATTAAAAAGTCTTTAACATTTAAAATGTATTATCTCCAAGACTTAACCACAATTAAACAGTTACTCAACACTTATTTTGTCAGATGTTTTTCAGTGCGTCTCTCCACCCACTCTCTCAAACGTAACTGTGTCAAGGCTAATTCATAATAACTAGTCGAAAAAAAAAAACGTCATCATTACAAGCGTCAGACAATGGGACGTATTCTATGTATAACTTTACGTGTTGTTTTATTGGAAGTTCGTGTTTTGTAGAGTGTAAAGTCAAGGGTTTTGGATTTGTAAACGTGTCTGAATGTTTTCGGCTAGCTTATCAAATACAAAAAAGTCCCACACGCCGGCTAACAAGTGGCCGAGTGGTCAGTTAACTTGTGTTTAACAAGCTATCAACGTATATTCCAGATAATAGTATTCGGCTCAAAGCCGTGCGGCTAATCAATGGCACGAGCTACATACGAATGCGAGAGCCATAAAAAAGCAAATTTTTTTCCATGACGTTGAAATACTCTAAGCAAAAAAATAACTTTGTGGTGAGAGCAAAAATGTAATAAATAAAATATAAATGTATGTAAGTAACTTGTAAAGTACATTGATAAATACTATCGATTGTTATCGATATAATTATAGTTATTGAAATTTTAAAATAATATTTCTACATCAATCTTTGGAAAAATTAATTATTAAATTAAGGTTATTTTATAAAATATAATTAATTTTAAATGAGCAACACTAATAAAAATTGTTTCCAAAAAGAAAATTAAAGAAAAAAATACTTTTTAAAAATTCAAAAATGAAATTAAAATACTTAATTTTTTGCATATTTCCTTCATAAATTTACTTACGTTACTAAACATTTAAACACATACACTATTAAGTTAATCGCTTGTGACGTCAAATGTCGGTCAGATATATAGCCATCACTTAATCTATTTAACTTATCTTAACACGTAGAGTTCAACAAATTGTTACAAGAACAACAGCAACAACATCAACATCAGTAACTTGGCTAAATTCACTGCACAAAAATCGGTTTGAACCGGAAATCCAGCACTTGATGGAAAATGTTACTAACACAACGAAAACAACAGTTTGTTCGCTTTCGTTAAGAAAAAGTTGTTAACAAATTTGTTGTTGGTGGTGTTGTTGTTGGTAGTATTATTACTGGCCGGCAGCCAGGGCAAAAGCTTCAAGCGTTCCAACGCCAACGCCGCACGATCAGAACGACTTTGGAGCGCGTCGCGCGCGGTAGTTAAATTATATACACTCTATATATATATTATACATTATACATAGTTGAAGTTTGTGCTCGAAAAAACGTTAACAACTTTTACTGCAACCGTCAGTCGTTGTCGATATTGTGCTTGAAGTGGAACACTTGTGAAATATTTGGAGCAAAGAAAGAAAAAGCGAAACAAGTATGTGAAAAAATTATAAGATCAGAATATAAGAGAAAAGGACATAAAGGACTATTTATTTTATAAGTGTGTGTCTTGTGTTTTCCATGTTAAAGTTATTTCGTATTTTTAAGTATATGTTTTTGAGGCCTTTGCTTGCAACACAATTAAAGACTTTATCTTTAGAGGTTTACAGCCGCCACTTGTAAAAAAATTGTGCAATTTACAGACCGCAAATGCTGTTAAAGTTCAACGTTAAACGTGTGCCATTTATTAAAGAAACGCTCTGAAAAAATAATCATAAAAAACGAACATATTATAGAAAAAAGTAAAATATCTAAAAACACGCAAGAGCAGCATGTTAAAAAACTGCTTAAAACTTGTTTGATTGAGTTCTTGACCCAATAGTTCTGGATTTATTAAACTAGCTAATATTACTTTTAAATTAAGTCACAAATGAGATCATATGGAGTAAAAGTAGTTTTTTTTAACTTGTTTTTTTTTTGACTTATCAACGTACTTGAAATAAAAAAAAGTACAAATATTATCTACGTTCGATTTGAGTTTAAGTGAAAGTACTCTTAACTTATTTTTGGCTCTTAAGTGGATTCCTCAATTTGTTTTTGCCAGAGTTATTTAGTTTCTAGAATGTTGCAGATTTAATTGCTATGCAAAGTCAATATTTATTGTAAATCTACTATTATTTACTTCCTGAAACAGCTGTTTATATACTTAAAATACACCTACGCATATTGATAGCCGTGGACGTGTTTGGCATTTATTTTATAAACTCGATCTTACCTAATTTGTATGCCCAACAATAGTCTGTCTATAAAATAACTATTAAATTTGACCCATAAAATGAAGTGACCTTCGCACTGAATTGCGTGGGAAAAATAATCAGAGATGCGCTCATTAATCACACATCATCCAAAATGAGTTAGCTTCAAAGCGGAAGCAACATATAAAGTATATTACAATATGCCAAATTCGAATATGATTTGTTATTGATTGCATATCGCTTGTGACCATGAACATAAAGTCAGTAAATAAACAGCAAGAAAATCATTGAGTTTGGACAGTTTTACAGCACATAAATCCAAAATTCGCTTGTAATTATAACAAAATACATTTTCAAGTGCTCAAATACCAAATGTTATGGGTTAATCCGAACAAAAGAATCAAAAGATTAGATACCCGCATTTTTTTGCAGGGCGCGTGCTTCATTGTGTTCCTAGAATTTTTTTTTATTGATTTTTAGTTTTATTGGGCGCTATCATAATGTCTAAAACATGACTAAGTTTAGCTAGTACAACTAACAAATTTGATAACAATTTATGGCTCTGAAGTGTAGCTTGCTTCGAGGATTAAAATTCGATTGGATTATATGACTCTATAGCAACTAAATCAACACAAAAGTTAAGCTGATTATGACATAAAATAGCATGAGATTTGGATTTGATAGATTTGAAAAAAAATAAATGGTATAAAAATTCTTATTTTGAAGCAAAAATAAAATTTTAGGTTGTGAAGTATATATTTTTTTTACGCTGTTTTTGATAATGTGTTTTTCGCATATTGATTTTTGTTAACAAATTTAAATAAAAATAATTAATAATTAACATACGATTTTCTTCTTACTTTCTTAAATTTTAAGTACATTAATATACATATATATATATAATATATTTAAGATATCAATAATCTTGGAGTCTACAATTCATAATTATTTTCATTTGATTTACCTTTTAAACAAAAATATTTTAAAGTAAATAATACATTCTGCATGCTTGACTATTAAATAAAGTTAATGACTTGTTTGTTTGAGCAAAAAAAAAAAAACATTTGTTGATCTGAAGCATTTTGCAATTCATCAGTTAAAAGTGAATGCACCTTGGCAAAGTAAGCGTAAAACAAATTGTTAATGAATAAATGACAGAAAATGGCAATTCTAAAAGGAAAACACTTAAATAAAAAGACCCACAAGATTCTATAAAGTAGATCTATTAAAACTTAACTCACTTAAAGTTAGCAATTTATCTTGCTGTATCTGTTGCAAAACGTGTGTTGTGTCTATTTGTCTGTGTTTTTAATTGTGTTTTTTCAGCTGTGCTTGGCATGACAAATCCCATTAAAATAACTTGTTGCGATATGAATAAAGATTGAAGCTCGAGCCTCACAGGTTAAAAACAATATATAGTATAAAAATAAAACAGTTGCTGACTTCAGCTTATCGACAGATATTGAGGGTTTTACGAGGGATAAGATAAGATATGCATGACCTGGACAATGTCTAAGCGATCAGTTTGGTTTCAATAGGGATAAGAGCTTAGCAAATGCTGCACTCTGTACATATAGATAAGCTGAGATCTGATAACATATAAAATGTTGTGGCTATTTTTAAAAAAATATATAACAAATTTAATGTTAACAATGACACTATTTTAACTTGTACTTGAGATAAAAGTAATTCATAATAAAGATTTTAAATAAAATGTTAAGAAAAAGGAAACGAACTAAAATTACACTGAAAACAGCTCTCACGGTGTTGAAAAACATAATAATAGAAATATGTAATAGCAAATATTTCTGTTCTTCATATTAAAGAAGGAAAATTTTATAGAAAGAATTTAAGGTTTTTAGTTAAAA
Source organism: Scaptomyza hsui (assembly GCA_018152825.1). Classification (NCBI taxonomy): domain Eukaryota; kingdom Metazoa; phylum Arthropoda; class Insecta; order Diptera; family Drosophilidae; genus Scaptomyza; species Scaptomyza hsui. The sequence goes on from JAECXO010000307.1 coordinate 9,007,834, forward strand.
AATTAAATAATAGTAAAAAAAACTAAAAATAACACTGCAAAGCGTCTAACGGTGTTGAAAAACTAAATACATTTAAAAATGTATGAACATTTTACTTTTATTTTTGCTGAGATTACATTAACTTGATTTAAATTTCTAATTAATTTTTTTAAATAATAAAACTTATGCATAATTCTTCATTATACCTATTTGTAGTAATGGCCAAATGTTGGAATGCTCTTACACGCCGTAAAACGGACGATGTTGTTGAGGCGGAATCGAAGTTGGCCCGTGTGCTCAATCTGTTTGACCTGACGGCGCTGGGCGTGGGCAGCACACTGGGTCTGGGCGTCTATGTGCTGGCGGGTCAGGTGGCCTACAATATTGCTGGTCCGGCTGTGACGTTGTCCTTCTTGATAGCTGCTGTGGCCTCGGCCTTTGCTGGCATCTGCTATGCGGAGTTTGCAGCCCGGGTGCCCAAGGCGGGCAGTGCGTATGTGTACAGTTATGTGACCATTGGCGAGTTTGTGGCTTTCACCATTGGCTGGAACCTGATATTGGAGTATGTGATTGGCACCGCTTCAGTGGCGCGTGGCTTGAGCGGCTACTTTGACTCGCTGATTGACAACAACATGTCCAAGGCACTCAACGAAACGATGCCTATTAAGGTGAGCTTCCTGGGCGACTATCCGGACTTTCTGTCCTTTGGCATGGTCCTGCTGCTGTCTGGCCTGTTAGCCTTTGGCGCCAAGGAATCCAGTTTCTTGAACAACATCTTCACGTGCGTCAATCTGGCAACCATTGCCCTGGTGCTCGTTGCCGGTGGCTGGAATGGTGAGTTAAAGTTATTTCTCAAAAAAAATTATCTTCTTATTTTTACTTTCCAACTTTCAGCCAATCCCGATAACTGGCGCATTCCCGCTAGCGAGGTGCCCGAAGGCTTCGGAACCGGCGGCTTTATGCCCTTTGGCATAGCTGGCGTGATGGCCGGAGCTGCGAAATGTTTCTTTGGCTTTGTGGGCTTCGATTGCATTGCCACAACCGGCGAGGAGGCCATAAATCCCAAGCGTAACATTCCACTGGCCATTGTGATATCACTGATCATCATCTTTCTGGCCTACTTTGGTGTCTCCACGGTGCTGACCATGATGCTGCCCTACTACCTGCAGGATCCGGAGGCACCTTTCCCCAAAGCCTTCGATGCCGTCGAATGGTATACCGTTAAATGGATTGTGACCATTGGCGCAGTTTTTGCTTTGTGCACCAGCTTGTTGGGCGCCATGTTCCCGCTGCCCCGCATCCTCTATGCCATGGGCAACGATGGCATTCTGTTCAAGCGTCTGTCCAAGGTGCATCCGTACACGCAGACACCACTGCTGGCGACAATTGTTTCCGGCATCTTTGCTGCGATTATGGCCATGTTGTTCAATCTGGATCAATTGGTGGACATGATGTCGATTGGAACACTGCTGGCCTACACCATTGTCGCCATCTGTGTGCTCGTGCTGCGCTACCAGGACGATGACATGACCAAGGTGGTCTCCGTCCAGGCGCCCAACATCTTCCGGCAGCTGTTCATCAACTCCTACAAAGCGCCCAATACTCTAACATCGGCCATAACCAAAATTGGCATTGTGGTCTTTGCCATCTTCTGCATTGTTTGGTGCATCTTCATGCAGGTCTTCGAGCTGGACTCCACGCCTGCCATTGTCTGCTTGAGTGTCGTTGGCGCAGTCCTGATTGCCATCTGCATCTCCATTGGCATGCAACCTGTCTCCACGATAGAGCTAACGTTTAAGGTGCCCTTGGTGCCTTTTGTGCCCTGTTTGAGCGTCTTCGTCAACCTGTACCTGATGTTCCAGCTGGATCTGTTTACGTGGATACGTTTCCTCATCTGGATTGCCATTGGCTATTGCATATACTTTGCCTATGGCATACGCAACTCCAGGCAAATCACCCGTATACGTAATCATGCCGAAGCAGCGGCAAATGCCTTGCAACATGCGGAGCATCCGGAACAGCATGAGAATCGCGCCTTCGAGCCGGACTGGAAGGTGGAGAATGGCATCAAAGCACCGCCCAAAGCGTTTGAGTACTCCGAGAAGCTTTAAGTTTGGAGAAAAGTATTATAAGTTGCCTTGTAGAGTTAAGCTGAATTCACACATGATTTTGAATCAAGTGTGAATTGAGCTTAACTAATTGTTTAACGTTTTTTCGTAACCCCCACTTATCTTGCTAGTAACTTCATATATATTTTGAGTTAAGCTTGCATGTGTTTGTGAGAGAGATGAATAGATTGCGCATAAAAATTAAATGAATCCTTATGATGTCCATCTCTGGATTTGTTATTTCTATGCGCCAGAAATTTAGACACACACGACATTCCATCTAAAAAGGTCAGACCCCTTTTTTTTATATATATTTTATTTTATTTTATTTTATTTTTCCTTATTTTTGATATTTTGTTTTATATAGTATGAGAGAGACTCATTTATGGATTTTGTTTGTCAACTTTGCTGCCTTTTTAATTTCTGTACATAATGTCCCCTCCTCCCCTTCCCCCACATATTGTTGTGATATATAATATATATATTTGTGTGTCACAATGTAAACGCAATTCTTGTATCATATAAAATATTAATGATGTCATACATTTGTCATACATTTTTTATGCAGTTGTACAATCGTAAGCTAGTTCAGTATTTAAGTTATTTAGCTCTTAAGTAAACATCTGTTTATAAACATATACATACATATATTAGTTAATTAAAACAGAAACGAATTTGCCCCAAAATTATTGTTTGTTAAATAAAACCGAAATGTTGTACAAGAAAATTTTATATTTCATTCAATTTGTATTAAGTCATATTGTGAAGGTTAAACCTTATCAAGTCAATCATAAAGCTAAAGAAATATTTACCCCACATGATGCATGTGAAAATTCTTTGTTTTTCAGCTTATCTTATCTGCATAATCAAATAAGAAATTGACCAACAACGCTGATGGGTTGCACTGATTTGTATACCCTACTCAATCCAATTCAATACAAGGGAGTAAGATTTATTTTCTATCATTTCAACGGATGCAAAAACTATTATTTTCCTTTGCCTTGCTTTAGCTCAAAACTTTGTGAGTTCCACAAAGACCCGTATTTAATAAAACAGCTGTCTGATAAAAAATTCACTCCAGACTAGGCAACATTCATTAGTTTGGACTCGAAACTAGTTTGGTTGGCCAGCTTAGTTAAATGGCAAATAAGCTGGATTTGGCCACTGTTCCAGCAGCTTCAAAGGAGCTGGAAACTACTGAAAACGCAGTCGGGTAAATAACAGATGCAAGTCAAAAACACACACACACACACACTAGCTCGAGCCAAAAAGTCAGATGAAAATTGCAGGGATAATGCCAACACACTCACACACACAAACATACATATGCATGTGTGAGTTGAAGGCAAATGGTCAACAAAAGCGGCGCCACTGAGAAAATAAAAGCGTTTTGTTTAGCTATCTTTTGGCCACGTTCTCTCTTTGTTTTGCATTTATTTATGCATTTGAAAAGAATATCAAATGCTTCTGTTTTTCTTGCAGTGTAGTGTAATTTCTAACTTTTTGTATATTCTCTCTCTTTGTGTGCACATCTGCGTGTGAATGCAATTTTTCACACGCTTTCTTTAAATAGAAAATTGTTGTTTTTTTTGCAAAGAATATTGCTCTTTGATTTGAGCAGCTTAGCTTTAGTCAAAAGATATTTGACTGCACGATCTAAATTAGTTTTCAGCAGACTACTCTTAATTGTTTTGCTTACTAAGCTTCTTAGTTTGAAGTCGATAGTCATTTATTTTCACTTATTCTTCGTTTTAAAATATATTTAAGCAAAGATATCTGCTGAGTAAATCAATATGTTAGGTTTTTGATGTGTTTAACTGGTTTTTAGCTTTATTTTGGCGTCAAATTGTGTGCTCCTGCACCAACATGACGTATGCGTAATGCTAATGTGAGGCCGAATCAAATAACAATGTGCGCACAAAAGTATGCAATACTGTTTGCATTACACGTGCGATCAAACAATAAAATTGCCAGGCCCAAAGTATGCAATATTGAAAATGCAAAGCACAAAGCCAATGCAACACCGAATGCCTAATACACTTTTTCAAATTAATTTATACAGCAGCTTATTGGCGTTTCTCAGGTAAATTAAATCAAATTATTAGATGACTGAAATTAACTAATAAATTTTTTTAAATTTTGTTTTATTTTTTTATTATCTTTTTAATTGCAATGGATTGAAATTAATTTTTAAATACAAGTTTTAACATTCTTAAAATATAGTTAAGGGATTTTTTCCATTGACAAATGTTTAAAGAAAAAGTTGTATTTGTTTTTGCTTGTTGAGGAGTATATTTATAGGGTATCCGTGCCACAAAGACCAATATTGTAAAAGCATGAAACCAAAACGCTTTAGAAGACCGCACACAAACACACTTATACACACACAAACACACACACTCAGAAAGAGTGAGATCCACATACAAATAGAAATATACACGTGACTGTAGCTGTAAATAAATAAACAATAATTTGAGCCGCGTTTATGCGAAAGGTATGATTGTATGTATGTGTGCATGAAATGTAATGTAAACGGTGTGTAGGTGGAAAAGCTGTGAAAAAGGGGTGTGAAGCGGCAGCAGCAGCAGTTGGAGAGGCGTGGAGAGCTCAGCGCTCATTGCGCGTTGTGGTTTCATTTGTGAGTTTTAATTAAATACGTTTAAATATTTGTTATTTCCGACAGGCAGACAAACCAACAACCAACAACGACCAACAGCAACAGCAACGGCAACCAACTGGGGAAGAGCTTCAGCAATGCCACCTGGCAAATATTAGCGAAAAATTAGCAAAGTATTTTAAGCGCAACATGTTCGTCCTGCGGTTTTCAACATCAAATCCTCTGGCTGCATCCTCATGTGTGTAGCATCAGTTTCCCACTGTAAGTGTTCTCCATGGCAGGTGTGGGAGCGTGTGTTAGGAGGAGGGGCTGGAGCTGGGGCTGGGGCTGGGGGTGTAAACACACATAATTTTGTACTGTGCGTGTGCATTTCATTTATTTATAAATAACGCATAATTAATTTAAAATGCGTGCCTGAAATTGCCGTTAAGTGCTTAATCCTGTAAAATGCAACGGGACACGCACCTAAAAACAGACATTTTCCGCAGCTTTTCAACTAGTTACAAAATGCATTTTCTAAACGATGCATTTGAAGTGGTCCTCATCATGAATGCAACAATCATTAGTTTATTTTTAAAATAATTTGAGTGGAGGCTGTAAAAACAAAGTGAAAAATATTGAACACAGTAAAAGAGGGATTTTTTAAACATAAAAATTGCATTGAAAAATTAATTTTTGAGTTAAAGTTCTGAAATATAAATATATTTCTTCGCTAATTTACTTTTTATAGAAATTTGGTGGAAGATTGCATAACAAATTTTAATTTAAAACAAATAAACATATTAAAGTCTTTAAAATATTTCATAAATTACATATCGGTTATTCCCTCATTAAAAAACAAAAATAATTAGTATCATTTTTAAATTAAAAAAAACTTCCTAAAACAGATTCTCATCTTTATTTTGTAAACCGACTTTAATTTAGATTTATTTACAAAATAAATTTAATTAAGCTAAATTTAATTGCATAAAAAATTAAAAGAAAACAATCAACAGTTAAAACATTATAAAATTCTTTTAAATTTTTTTATTTTTCCGCTTATTTACCTAACCCAATTAATCAAATCAACCAGAAAATTATTCATTTTCAAAATGCATGCTTTATAAAAAGCCACAAAAAAAATATATATAAATTATTTGTTCTCTCTAAAAAGCCCAAAAATTGTTTTAATATTCAAAGCAAGGCCACAAAAATTGCTAATGATTACCACGCCCATAAATGCCTGTGCTTGGATGACATTGGAACCTTCACACCTTTCCCTTTTCCATCCCCGCGAAAAATTTGTCAAAGTCAAAAAGTTCAAAAATTGTACATGCGGTCAACAAAATCAAATTAACTTTTAGTGCATTGAAAATTTTGCAACCGCAACTCGAAACAAGTTTTAAAAATTTAATTTTAAACACAATGCACAGCTTAAGTGTGAAGGGAGGGAGAGGGGATTGTTGTTAACATAGCCGTATAATAGGCCGATCGCCATCAATTAAGAAAATAATCCGCGCATTATGTGAATAGTATATAAATATTATTTGACAGCAGCCCAGTGGCGAAAAACTGTCGTCGAGTGGTCATCACAACAAGGACGGGAAAACAGTGAAGAGGGGAAGCGAGGAAAGCAGTTCAACAACAATCCGGACTGGGGATTAAGGGACCATTATGCGAACATTTTCAACATATGCTAAACGAGTAAACCGAGAAAAAAAAACTCCTGAACCATGTCATGCGGCGGTCGTAATGATGTTGCCGATGAGACCGATGAGCAGCGTATCCAGCGGATGCGGATGCGACTGCGGATGTTTTTCGGACGACCTGATGTTAATGATGATGACGATGACGATGACAGGTGTTATATGAACTACATACACATGACATTTATGAACTGGACTGGCAACAAGAAATCTGCTTGGGTGAAGTTCGTGATTTTTTTATGAGAGAGGGCAGACCAAAAGTTGTGTTTTTAACTGGGTTTTAATTTTATAAGGTTAAAATTGCTTGAAATATATTTAAAATAACTTAATAAATATAGTTAAACGTGAAAAACAAAATAAAACAATATAAGTGAACATCCATTTAAAGTTGTAATTAAAATTCCGTCACCTTTTGTTCCCTTTGTGTCTCGGCAAATGCAATTTTCCATAATATTTTGTTGATGTCCCTTTGATCTTTTCTATTGTGGTCGTCAAATTATAATGTTTCCATACCATTCTGATGTATTTGTTATCGCTGTAAAGACGTGTGAGTTGCGCAACAGTGCGTATGATGAATTTGGTTAAATGCCTCAATGCACCAATTTTCCAAAAACAAAAATATATTGTATATTAGCTGTGTTTGTATGCATTATATGGCTTGTTTATTTAGACAGCCGCCTGCTGGGCATAAATAAATATAAATTGCTAATTTTTGGCTGTATTTAGTTACATGAAAGGCAATTAGTGAGCGTTGAAATTGCTTAAAATGTTGCAGAATTATTGAAAATTAGTAAAATTGGGTTTCTACTATTCCTAGAACAATTCAAATTCATATAAAAAATATTAAAATCTATTTTGAAAACTTAATAAACGATTTCTGTTTAGTTGATTGAATGAATTCAGTGTGAGTTGACCGCGTCAAAACTTAATTTTCTTCCGCCCTGCCCCAAATTTAGTGAATTTGGCCAAAGCACACAAGCGACGTCAATTGCCATCAATTTGGCCAACACAATATGCATGGCAATTAACAAATTAATTGCCTACTTTGAGGCTGCACTTGAAGGCTACACACACACACACACACAAACACACCAGCACACAGGCAAGTGCATGCTTTGCTAGTTAAGCTAATTCCCAATGGCGTCTTAGTTTTATGGCCAACACACACTCACAACGTTAACAACACCAACAACAACAACTGCTGGGCACAAATGCTGAAACGCTAATGAAATTTGCAAGCTGAGCTGCACAGCTGCCCAGGGAGTTAAACTTGTGCCCGTTAGGTGGCGTATTTGCAAAGCTTTTAATATAATGACACATTATCATGCTAGCAAGTCAAAGGTACCGAACAGAAAACACACACGCACACACAAACACAACCATACTCATATGTACACACAAAGCGACAATTGAGCATAAGCAGATAATGTAAACCAAGCTGTAAGAGCGAAAAAGAGACAGAGAGAGTGTGTGCAGGTGAAAGCTATCACATAAGAGGGAGATAGCTGAGATTGCAATTGTTTGCATTTGCATACCCTAACCGCAGGTTACATTAACTAACTAACTGTTTGATGGAATTGGCTGAAGGTGAAAGGTTTAGTTTTACTTTAGCTTGGCTTAAAGACACACAAAAATAATAAGATTTGAGACTTCTTTTATTTAAAAACATTATTAAAATGAAATACAACAATATAAAGTTTAAAAGAAAAAAACATAATACACAGAACATATTAATTACTTTAACAAACAATATTTTAACTTCTTCACTAATTATGTTTAAACATGCCTGTATTTTTTTTAGACCACAACTTTAGATTTAGGGCCATTAGTTTTCAATATGTTTTTTCATGGATTGTTCTTTTTATTATTTTTCCTTGTTTATTTACATTGATGTCTGCAGCGCTCAACTGAACATTTCACAACACACCCAGACCCTATCTCTATGTTATATGGATTTACTGTCGATTTATTGCTGCCGCTGTACTATTTGTAATTGTTGCTTTTGTTTTGTTGTTGTTCTACCAATATTACGCATACGACCTGACAGACGGCCTACTATTTGGTTTGGCGCACAACTTTCATGTTGCACAAAATGCGATTTAAATGGTTACTTCAAAAAAATGCAAACAAAAAATGCACCCCTCATCCCTCTCCTCTGGCACTTTTGCCACACTTGTGCCTTTTATAAAATATGCAACAGCAGCAACGCTTGTTGCAACAATGACAGTATCAACAACAACAGAAATACAACAATACAAGCAATGAATTGCCAGCGCATCCATTTAATATCATTTTAATGCACAGCATATCCTGGTAAGGTGTACTTCCTACCCTCTTCATCTCCCCTCCTTGCCCCTATACCCATTCTGATTGCCAGATATTGTCCATTGTCCTTATGCAGAGTGTAAACAATTTTGCCTTATCAAACAATCGAAACTCGTTGGCAGAGGGGGGCGTGGCCAATTAAATGACTCCTGATTCAGTTTAATGCATAATTTTTGGTCAACTGCATATTATTGCATTCCTGTTGTTGTTTATTCCTGTTGTTATTATAATAAATATAATTGCTGTCATTTGTACTATTTGCCTGCTGTCTGTGTTTGCCAAGAGTTGTTTGTTCCCTTTTTTTTTTTTCAAGTGCTTCGATCGAATTTATAGCTGGACGAGAGTTAAGGAAGAGTTTAAATAAGTAGGATACTTTATAAAGAGTTTTTACAGAAATGGTGTGAATACTAACTTAAGAAAAATGTTCGAAATATTTACAAAAAAAAAGGAATGTTAAAACTTATATCTTTAAGTGTTAGAAACCTATTAAACTATTTTCAATTACTTAAGTTCAAAGTCTTTCATCCAAAGGTTTTAAAAATAATATCGAAATTAAAATTAAAAAAAAAAAAAAAAAAAAAAAAAAAAAAAAGAAAAAAAAAAAAAAAAAAAAAGAAAAAAAAAAAAAAAAAAAAAAAAAAAAATAAAAAAAAAAAAAAAAAAAAAAAAAAAAAAAAAAAAAAAAAAAAAAAAAAAAAAAAAATTTAAAAGGTGGGCGTGGCCAAAATTTTGATGCATTTTTGTGGAACGTCAATATTAAAATACATGGCGTCCGGGGAGGGGGAATTAGGGGGGGGCCAAAATTTTTATTTTTTTTTAAAAAAAAAAAAATTTGGTAACTCTTACAAAATAGTTAGACTTAAATAGTTTTATGGTTTGTTATAATTTATCGATTTCCACTCTAGTACGTGGCACCCCAACTACACTTTATCCCCATAAAAAAAAAAAATAAAATTTAATTTGAAAAAAAAATTAAAAAAAAAAAAACCAATTTTTTGAAACAGCGGTATCAAAGTATAAAAACACCTTTGAGACCAAATAAAAAAACCAATTGGAAATAAAAAGTTGAACTGAGAAAGACTCTTTCACAATTACTTATGACCAAAAATAATGTTTGATAATTGCTTTATAAATAAATCGTAAGTTTGCCAAAAATAGCAAAAGAAAAAAAGCACTTGAAAAATTTGGCAAAATGGCAAAAGACTTTAAGAAAAAACTTCACAGTCGTAAAACAGAACTGTAAGTACCATTTTCTAAGACGTAAATTACATCAAGAATATTTTAAAAGTAAATAAGTATTTAGCTAACAAAATAATGCGCAACAAAACGATTGAATAATAGACGTAATACTCATTATGTTAATAGCCTCAAGTGGGCTCAAACAAAGCAGGAAACAAATTTGCTGAAAACTCAAAAAGATCTTATCCAAAATCTGTAGCAATATTCAAGGTCAGAGAACGTTTGAAGTGTTCTTTTTTGAGGTACTTGAACAAGAACATGTTAAGTGTGTGGGAAGAAGTTGTTTAAAATTGATTATTAAATTATAATAAGGGAATGATTATAGCCAGTAACGTTGCATTTATTGTCCATTGTATGTGTTAGATAAGCTAAAAAACGGTAGCCAATCTTATGTTACCAACAAACTGTAACGAAAAAAAAAACGTTTAAGTTTGAAGTACAATACAAAAACGCCACTTTACATGCAAAAACCTGATCCAAAAATAATTGTGCTCAAGTGCGTGGCCAACTAAGATGAAGGCGGACGTTTATACACGAGTTTCGGTTCAGTTGTTAGCTGGTTCGTCATAGCCACATTATCAAGTGGTCAATAGAGCCCAAGACGGCCTGTCGTCATCTCTATGGCTTTGATGCGCACTTGACTTGGCACCATATTTATTTTATACTTTTTTTTTTCCTATACTGAGACTGGTAATGAAAACCAGATTTTAGTTTTTGACTGATTTTGACAATCAGCTGTGGTTTTTTTGGATGATCCATTTTTTGCTATAAATACGCAATGCGAATTGGACCAAGGCATCATTGGGTTCAATACCTACGACACAGTAACATCTTTCGTCAGTTCTCGTAGTTTGTTAGTGTACGAAAGAACTAAATCTACAGCATGGTGAGTGTTCTAAAATGTGTGCTAAAAACATACAGTCCTACTGTACTAAAGTGTAAAGTGTTCTTCATAAAATTCGAACTTTATAGTACGAAATGTTCTAAATGTTCTAAGCTGATACATAATTTTTAGTACACATGAACTAAAAAACTTAAATTGAGTAACCGCATTAAACACTTATTTGGTGATCTAAAATTTAAAGCACACACATTCGAGTGATCTAAATTTTAGAACATGTGAACTAAAAAATTTCATATAGAGTAACACTTATAAATTGATTAGCACGTGTGATTTCGGCTTTGATTTTGTTTAGTACATGTGTACTAAAAGTGTTTAATTAAGCCTTAGAACATGTGCTCTTAAAAATTAAATGTTAAAGAAACATGATCTAAATTTTAGAACATGTTGACTAAATTCAAGTTTACAAAGTCTGTACTACATTAACGCACCTTTCCCGATAGAAACTCTTCATTGGCATCATCTCCCTTTGCCTGGTGGCCTTTGCCGCAGCTCAATCGGCTGATCCCGCTGTCCAAGATCCCTCGGCGGAGTACCTGCCACCCGTGGGAGATGCTGAGGCTGCCGCATTATCCAATGATGGCTATCGCTACAAGACGGTGCGTCGCCTGAAGTTGCGTCATCGCCGCGAGCTGCCCAGCCAGGAGTATCTGCCACCCACCCAGGAGTACCTGCCCCCAGTTGCCGAAGCCGTTGAGGTTGCCGACACCAAGGTTGCCGATGATGGTTACCGTTACAAGACCGTTCGTAAGCTCAAGTTCCGTGCCCGTCATCGTCGCGATGTCTCCGAGATTGCCGAGCCCTCCAGCGAGTATCTGCCGCCCGTTGAGGTTGAGCTGGCTCCCGAGCTGAAGACCGTCCTCGGTGCCGATGGTTACCGCTACAAGACCGTGCGCAAGCTCAAGTTCCGTCGCCATCGTCGTGAGGCCGAGCCCGCAGCTGAAGACGCCGCCGCCGCTGAGGCAACCAACGGTGAATACCTGCCTCCAGCCGAGACTCCAGCTGCCGCCCCTGCCGCCGATGTCGCCGAGGTCAAGGCTGCCGATGTGCCCGCCGAGGGTACCGAGGTTGGCAAGGATGGCTACCGCTACAAGACCGTGCGTCGCATCCGTTACCGTTACCGTCATTAAGCTATCCGCTTAGATTTCCGAACTTAGGCCTATTGAACCAAATTGATCCTGAAAGTACACAGAGTTTGCTTGGGCATTGGAAAAGTTAACCGTAGGTTTAGTTTCCTTTTGCTTGATTTGGCACTCGACACTCGATCCCCTTGTCCCTTTAAATATTATACTTAGTACTTTTTATTTGTCCCTACCCCTAAAAGCATAAGGAATAATAAAGTTTATTCACAAAAAATATTTGCATTGCTTTATATTGAAATCCAATTTGGCTAGCCACAAAAATACCGCTAAAGTGATTTTCAGCTAGCTCTTTTAGCTGTCCATTAACATTATGAACATCATCATTATTATTATGATCATTAAACTGGTAAAGTTGTCTATTTGTGGTGCTCAAATCAAAATGAAATTTTTGCTAAATTGCACATTAAAATACTGAACGAGAAGAAGCCGAAAAAGAAAAAGAAGTCAAGAAATAAAAAGCGCACACAAAAGAAGCCAATGAGCAAAATAAGAAGAAGAAAAATGAAGTGAAATCAATGGACAAGAAATGGCCACTGGCCAAAGCGAATGGCAAATGCCAAAATGCTAAAAATAAGCGAATCACAAAAAAAAGGATAAAAAACTTTTGGCAAATTGCGAAATTCTATTTAGAAATGAAGTGTGTGCTTTTAGGCGCACCAGCTGAGGCACCAGAAAGTGCAACGACTCTGACTTTGAGTTATCCTCCCCCCTCCTCTCTAGCTTTCGGTTAACTTTTCGCAATATTATTTTGCATTTATTTGCACAACGTTCCGATTTCTTTGTTTTCTTTCCTTGCTTTTGCAGCGCAAAAAAATTTATTTAAAAAAATGAAGAAAATATGGTAAATTACAATATGCCAGTTCTTTGGCCCAGAACTTCATTTTTTCTGAGTTGGTAGGCGAGCCGGCTCAAAAAATAGGTAAATAAAACATTTTGTGAACTAGAAAAAATATATATAAAGTTATTTATATAAGCGCTTGACTTTGTTAAGCAGCGCCCTGAAAAGCATTGCCAGGCTAAAATCTAAAGGTTTCCGACGAAGATTAATTTTCTAAATGGTTTGTTGGCTCATTTTGTTGTCTGGCAAATCTATGAAATAATTAAACTTTAGGTTAATGAGGATTATTTATTAAAGCTTAAGCTTAAAGGAAAGAAAATAATTTATTAAATGGTTTTATTTAATTATAAGAGGCTGAAGATAAGCATTATTAATTATTAGCTGGAACTTATTTTTGTTGACATTTGAAATAACCACAGTAAAAAAGGTTTTTTTTTAATAGTAAAATAGTATTTTAAAGTGTTGGTATACTTAATAAACAACAATTTTAATTTAACATTTTCAATTTAAAATTTGGTTTAAGAAGTACAAATTTACTTACTATAAATAATAATAATAATTACTTTACTACACGAGTTTGCTTAAAGCGATCAGTTTTAATATATTAAGGCAAAAGCTTATCTAAGAAAGCTTTGGTTTACTTCCCAAAATTTTTGTTTAAGTCGCTGCTTTAAGATTTTAAGCTTCGTTAAGTACAGTGACAATTAATATGCTTATGTAGCAGTATAAAACAAAAACAAATTCATCGCCGAGACCAGATAAAAAAGCAAAAAGAGAAGCGAGTGAGGGGTGGGGTGGATATAGTAAAATATGAGAGCGCAAGATTAACAATTTATTCGTAACTGAATTGTTGCTGTAAAATTTGTGTGAAACAATTTGTAGCTAATTTCATTGAGGCCTGTTCATAATTGCATTTTGTGGCAAACACTACACAATTTGGGTCGAAATATGCTCGATTTGGCAGCTTAAGTAAATTATCAGCATGTTGTTGTTTTTTTTTCAGCATCTTTAATAAGTATGAATAATTATGGAGTATAAAGCTCATTAAATGCGTTTATCTCTGTGTCGAACTTCTGATGTCTCATCTTCGTCACATTTGGCTAAATGTCAAACGGAAGCAAGAAGAATGGAGGGGAGCGGGACGGGACGGAACGTAGTATGTGGAAAAGCGAGAATGAAATCGCACAAGATAATATTTAAATGGATTTTTAATGGAAACAGACAGCAAGCAGCTGCGACAAAGAGAATCTCTAGACGCTGACAAGAGCGGAGAAAAGGGAGAATTGCTTCGTAAAATCTCTGACAGAAAGATAACAAAATGAGCGGTAGAGGGGTAGAGGGGTAGTGGGTGGCAATCGGAATCAAAAATTGTGTGTGTTTGGCAGTCGTCGGTCGGTTTTATGAGTCAAGCCTCAAGCCGGTTTGCCTTTAAATACTTCACCTCAATTTGCTGGCAAATGGTAGATACGTAATTGAAAAAAAAAAAAATAAAAAAAAAAAATAGTATTCAAGTACTAGGCACTCAGTGCTGAGTTTTCCACAGAGAGCAAGAGCAAGAAAAAAATCTCTGCCTATGGTAGAAGCAAACATACGGATATTATTAAATTATTCACAAGTTTTTTGAGTTGGCAAAAACTTTTTGCACTGGCCGCTTACTAAAGAAAAGTTTTTGGCTTTCTTCTTTGTTTGTTTGTTTGTGTTTGACTTTTGACTATTTTTGCCTTGATGATGTTGTTCTTGGGGCCAATCGCTGCTAATTGGACCAGGCTAGGTCACAAAAAGCCAAACTCCCATTGAAAATATATGCCAAAAAAAAAAATAAAAAAATAAAAAAAATGAGAAGCAGAAAAATCAACTAGCTATTAAAATTTTGCGCTTCAGAGATGAAAAGTGGAAAAGATGCGGAAATTATCAAAGCTTTGATGTTATTAAAAGCTGATCAAAACGTAGCTAAATATTTATATAGAAGTAGATTAGAGCTGAATGCGGTTATTTGGTATTAAATGGTATTTTTTTGAATTGTCACTAAAGTTTAGTTGTTTGTTTGTAAATGAAAAAATATTTGAAATTTATGATATAATTTTTTTTTTTATCATGCAATAAAATACGATGCAGTTGTAAAAATTACATACACATTTTCAGGTATGTAAAAAATATTCGCTTGGTATGTAACGTTTGCATTGTTGTTAATTAATGTCATTCAAATATTGGACCGTGTGTTGAGCGCTGGCCGCTTCATCAGCATCAGTATGCCCACACACACACACACACACACACATACATACTAGCACAAGCTGATAAGTCTAACAATGCGAATGGAGGGAATGAAATGATGGACATGTGTATGGTATGACTGCAATGGCCCACAGAACGATTGATAAATACGAACGACGTAGCTTATTTTTCAGATGACCAAACGAGACGTCGACGACGACGACAGAAGCAAAAAGTAAATAACAACTGCGGCAGCGTCGGAGGCAGCGAGTAATAAAGTTGATTGCAGGCAGTAGTTGAAGCAGGCGGCAAATTGAATATTTGCCTTTGTATGTGTGTGCGCGGGCGTATGTGTGTGCCTTGCTTTGACTTTGTATTTGTTCGCATTGTTAAATGTCAGCTACAGACAGAAATAAACAACAACACACCAAAGATAAAGAGAGAGAGAGAGAGAGAGTGAGAGCGAACAGAGGTTTGTGCATACTCCCACGCTTGAATGTTGTCAGGCCATTGTTAACGGTAGTCTTCGACAGGCTCTGTGGCCTCTGACAATCGACAACTCTCAGCGCCTTGCTACCAACACGTTGTCCCCGTACGTGTGTGTTCTCTGTTGGCAAGCACCAGCATCCAAGGGCAAACACCACCCTCGCACACTCTCGCATTCTATCAATTGGCACTCTGTCTCTCTTTGGTGCGCTCTCGCTCTTAAGCTGTGTGCTGCTCTGCTAGATGCTGCTTGTTGCTTTGTTTTTATTTTATGCACTGCGAGCTGTTGCTGTTCTTGCTGCTGCTGCTGCTGCTGCGTCTTTTGCTGCTCTTGCCAATCTTGGGCATTATCGATTTTCTTTTATTTATTTTGTGAGCACTCGCATTTGTTTGTTTGTTCTTTCGTTCTTGTTGTTGTTGGTGCGCGCCCCTTTCGCATCGGTTTTAGTTTTTGGTTTCTTGTTTATTTGCTTTAGCCCAAGCGTTTTATTGATAAGCCTAACGCAAGAGGGCGCACGGGCGGGCGGGAGATAGGGGTTATTATTGTTCATTGTTCGTGTACATACATACATACATATATTGTTCGCAGATATGAAGAGGATTTATGGCTAGCAAAATAATACGTAAGTTTGTTTTGCTTATACGAAATCAAGTTCTTCTAACATATTTATTTGCTTTACGCTCACTTGCTGAATTAATTTTTTTTTGGCATACTTATCAGATGTCCGTACACATTTTTTCTGTGAATAGTTGGTTATCATTGAAGGAATACAGAAAGATATCATACGCATTTTTAAAAATATATAGCAATGAAGTTATTTAAATTTAGATTTTTATGGTACTAAAGGTAATATGTTTTAAAATGTATTGCATTAAATTTTTAATTATTTTAATTTTCTTTATTTAATTAATTAAATTTATCTTATAAAAAATAAATGTTCATAAAAATCCTTCATAAATCAAAATTCCTGTAATAAAGAAAATGCTTCTAAAAAAAAAAAAAAAAAATGGTTCCACCAACAATTTCTACATTGAGCTTACCACAAACTAATTGCAGTGTCCTTGAATTCAACTGACAATTTGACAGTTACTTTCCTTCTCTCTCTCGTCTCTTTAGTTGACAACACAGCACATGGCTTTTTGGCAACAGTGCAAAAGTTCCCCCAATTGTTTACAACAGCATAAGCAAAATATCCTCTCTCTTTCGCTACGTTAGAACAACAATCAACAACAGCATCAGCAAATTATAACAACTGAAAGAGAAACGAGCGCAGCCCCAAAAACAACGCGTGGGTCGACAATACAAACGGATTATATACTCTCTCTATGTATCTCGCTCTACCGTTCTCTTTTATTGCATACAGCAGCAAAAATTGTTGGCAGAGCGCAGCAGAACAGAACAGAACAGAGCAGAGCGTCTTTGCTCTCTATGTGGCTTACGTGCGCTCAGCACGCGGCTGCTGCGCCGCCAATTTGCAAGAAAATTTAAGTTCGCTTACAGTTGGTTTTGTGGGGCAAGTTGTGAAAAACGGCGGCGAGCAACGGCTGCTGCCAAGAAGTGGCAACAAAAAATTAGCTGCTGCAAAGACACACATACAAATTTTTGGTACATATAATTGGATGAAAAATAATTGAATTAAATAATATACGAATATCAATTGAGCTTGCAATTGTTATGAGCGTGTTTGTGTGTGTGTGTGTAGTTTTTGTTATTGCTGCTCTCGCTGCGTCCGCCCGCTTATTTGTGTATACACACACACACACACGCACACACAGGCACTTACATGTGTGAGCATGTGTTTGTGAATTTTGTGGTACATTTTGCGCTCGCGTCGTTTACAGATTTTTGTGGTGGCAAATAGTTGTTGCATAGCCTTCATACAACACACAACAACAGCAACAATTACTAACACTGCGACAAGTGGCAGCAAACAGCGCAGCTAACGAGCAAAGCGAACAACAACAACAAGCAACAATCTACGTTTTGTTGTTAATTGAAATAAATTGAAATAAATTCTCAACGTGCTGCTCAAATTGTTAATAAAGACAACAACTACAACAATTGCCATAAACAACACGGCAGCAAAATCAAACGAAAAAAACTGTTGTTTCAGTTCAATGTGAGGCGCCAAATGTTTTAGTTTCTACAAAAAGAAATGAAAAACCCAATAAATATTGGCCGCAAAAAACTTGATAAAAGCTAATTGAATTTGCAATAACAAAAAAAAGTTCTTGAACTTTTAAATAAACATTTTTGTCGGCAAAATTAAATTGAAATTTTAAGCAAGTGCAAGTGTTTTTTTTTTCTCCCATCTTTTATTATATTAATCGGCAAATCTTTCGTTGTTGTGCGTATTTTTAGCATGTTAATTTTAATGCGTATGTGTGTAAGTGTGTGCGAGTGTGCATTGCAGCGAGCAGCACACAATTGAAAATCAGTTCAAACAAAAAGAAATTGGCAAAAATAAAAAGCAAGAGCGCACAAAAAAACGCATCACAAATTGAAAGCTAAAGAAGCGAGAAATCTGTTACGTAAGCTGTCAGAGATACCGTAAAAAAAAAGAGGAGAGAGAGAGAGAGAGAGGGAGAGCAAGAGGAGGAAAGCTTCTTAACGGATTGGTAAGAAGTGAAAGAATTTATTTATTTTTAAGTCCTGTTATCAGAAGCACGTGTAATTTTATTAAGGCATTTAAAAATGTAGAATTCCTTTAGGAAACGTTTAAAAGGAAACCATAATTATACTTTAGTTTTCTACTATTTTTAAATCCATTTTTTCAAGTAATTTGGCACTAAACTTAAAACACCTTTATAAACCTACCTACTACAAACAGCTCCAATTCAGAAACTTAATCATAAGTTCTTAGAAATTCCAATTATGAAAGTGTTTGCTTAGTTTCCTCCTTTTCCACACACACACACACACACACACACTTAAATACAGATATGTTCACAATTGTTACCATGGGCAGTTGTTGTGAATGCTTCTCTTAACGCATTTCATCAATTTAGCTATTTACACAATATAATCCACAAACGGAATGGAATTATTATGGAAATGTACAAATGTTTATATATGAGTATGAATACGTATATATATACATATGTATAAATATGTATGTACTTATAAACCTGCACATTCTCAACCGCAATGCTTTGGTTCTGGGAAATGCGAAGCCAGAGCATTAAAATGTTTATTTTATAGAACGATTTGTTTGGCTAACTTTGAATTGTGCAAAATACGTATATTCATATTCACACATATATGAATCATATAATATGATTGGTTTATTTCTTAGTTTTCACCTGAATTAAGTAATGGCATTTGTGAGAAATCTTGGGAAACTATTCAATTTCAATAAGATTGGATTATGGGTAAGGAGAATGGTTAGAAGGTAGGGGTTTTGTATATTTTATTTTGAATTTGATTTTTCTTACTTTCTATCGATTGTTTTTTTTAATTTTTATAATTCTGCTATTATTTACTATCCAAACAAAACTTAAAGTTGGTAAGATACTTTATAGCCACAGCAACAGTTTTAGAGCTCAACTCAGGAACTTTTTTAAGAAACTTTATCGATTTGTAAGATGATTTCCACAGTTATTGCTGTTAATTGCTCCCCTTACCACAAAATAAAGCTTATCATTTGCATTTCTGACGTGCCTGACAACAAATACCCTTAGATACACAGCCCCTTCCAATCAAGCACGCAAGCATTCAGTTCATTGAACCTGACGCAATGAAACAATAACTTAAATTGGCCCCCACCTCACCGCACCGCACCCAATAAGAAATGTCCGAAACATTGCATACTTTTCGGCCCGATGACCATCAAACAAATAATATTAACGATTTTCTCACTTCACACAACACACAAATCTTGCGCAGCATCTGAAACGGGCCAACACACACACACACACACACACACACACAGGTGCAACCACAACAACCACAACTAGACATGCGCAGTGTGATTTTTGGTAGTGGTTGGTAGCTAAAAGAGGCCCAAACAACAACAACAAACGCTTAAGAGAGCATTCAAAGAGCAAAGGCGAGAGAGAGTTGGTTTTGGCCATGGCCTTTTCGCGTCACAACATTGAAAAGCGCCGACTCATCGAGCTAGTTCGCCACAGTCCCATATTGTGGGATTGCCGCCTGCCGCACTACAAACGCTCCGACAAGAAAAAGGCCATCAAATGGAACGAACTGGGACGCATGTTCAATGTGAGCGGGGAGCGGGTGCAGCGCACTTTCACCTCCCTGCGAGAGATCTTTCGACGCGAGCTCAATCACGAAAAGATGCTGGGCACCACGCGTTTCAAGTCCAAGTGGGAGTACTACGATGACATGGCATTCCTCAAGGAGGTAATCAGGGAGCGCAAGTAAGTACAAGTAATAAAAAAAAACATGTTAAAGAAGTCAGTCAGTAAATTTTAATCAAATCAAACATACTCTATATAAAGTCAAACTTTATAAAACTGTCTTAAATTTGGAAAATTTCATATTTTATTGTTATCGTTACCATGTGTATATCGAATATGGGAAGTCATCGGTAATTTGATACAATCTTTTGCTATTGCTTGCTTAAGTCAATTTGAATCAGCAATAACTTCAGTGTTTCTTGACCGATATTGATGAAAGTTTCACAGAGGAACAATACTCTGGCAAACTTTATAAAACAAGTTTTAAATATGTGAATTTTTAGTTATTTGTTGTTATCGATTGCATGTGTATATCGAAAACGGGCAGAGTTATTGATGATTTGAAACAAACTTGATCTACCCATGGCATAGGAGCGCTATATTGTAATGTTGGTAACTTTATTGTATTCGATTACGTTTCGAAAACGGCAAGAGCTATCGACAATTTAAATCAAACTTTATATGCCTATATATTTAGATATATTATATTTCAAATCATACAGGAAGATGGTTCAAAAATATATATTCTTTATCTTCTTTAAAAGATTCTTTAATTAATAAAAA
This sequence comes from Scaptomyza hsui, assembly GCA_018152825.1. Classification (NCBI taxonomy): domain Eukaryota; kingdom Metazoa; phylum Arthropoda; class Insecta; order Diptera; family Drosophilidae; genus Scaptomyza; species Scaptomyza hsui. Next base: position 9,028,351 of record JAECXO010000307.1, read on the forward strand.
TTGTTCTCTCTTACAGATCTCGCGAACGCATCAAGAACAGTTCAATGGAATCGATCCCTTCTAACAACAACAACACAAACAACAACAGCAGCAACAACAACAACAACAAGCAACAATAACAGTATCATCAACAACAGCAACAACAACACTACTCCAAACAACAACAACAATAGTGTGGCACATGATGAATATCAATATTTTGCTCCAAGTGATCCAAATAATCCCAACAATCAGCTGGCGAACAAAACCCCCTCAACTCTCACCTCGATCACCTCCCCCGCGGCAATCCCTCCAGCAATCCTGCCCAGCATCAGTCAGCTGCCTGTGGCAATGCAGCAGCAGGCGCATCATTTGCAGGCCTTGCAACTGCAACCGGATGTGACGCTTACCACGCTGCAGAAAGTGACGCCAACAACAACGATTGTGTTGCCGCTTCCGCTTGCTGTGCCACCCGTTGCCCCACTTGCCCCACTTGCCTCACCCGCGCGCGTGCAGCTTTGTGGCAGCTCACGTTCCTGCAGCAGCTCTCCCTCCATCTACATCAAGGACGAACCGGACTCGCAGGACGAGGAGCGCAGCAATCGTTCAGAGGCACGCAAATCGCGCCACAAGTTGAACACGATACGACCACGAACCAAGCAACAGCTCAAGGCACGTCTTCAGGTCTCCTCCAAAGTGGGGGGCGGTGGAGGGGCGGGGCTGTATGCAACGCCATCGCCACATCTGATCATAAGTACAAACAATGAACTGATCGATGTGGATGCTGGCGACTTGGATGATGACGATGATGACTTGGATGGATACGAGGATGACGACGATGATGATGATCATAATGATGTTATAAGGCGTCAGTCCACTCAATGTCCGCCCAACATCGGTGCAGATATGTTAAACACTGGCGCTTCTGGTCGTCTGTCTCCGGGCAGCAGTTTTACCGCCGTTGGAGGAGCTAGCACAAGGCATCAGACAAGTCCGCGGGAATTGTTGTATATGAAATTTGGTGACTTTCTTGCCGCACGACTGAATACACTGCACGAAACCGTTGCCAATGAGCTAATGAACAAGATACTGCTGCTAATAGCGGAGAAGTGAAGGACATAAGACGGCAGATATCAAGGGATCTAATCCGGGGTAGATTTTATGAGATTATAAAGGGTAAGTAGGAATTAAAGTGTGCTACAAGAAATTCCCCCAAAAACAAGTTCATTACAAAATAGTGAAAGCTGGATTAGACAAATTAATAAGTAGCTAAAAATGTGTAACAAAACTAAATATGTACATTTTAAAATATTTTACCAATTTTAATCACCAATTTAAGTTTTCTCTAATATTCCAACTTTATTCCTCCAATTCGCCATTTATTTAATTAAAATACATTGAATATTCTAACAACTTTTGAACTTTAACAAGTTAAATTCTACAAAATGTATTACTTTGACCAATTTATTAGTTCGCTACTTGAACTCGTGGCAAGTAATACAACAATATATTTAAATGTACATATATGTACCAAATATTGGTTGCCTTTTTTTTGGCTACACATAACATGCCAAGACCATAAAAAGTTTTAATTTTTCGAACGCTAAAGTGGGCCCAGACAGACAGACAGACACACACACACACACACACACACACACACACACATGTACACATGTGCAACATATCCGACTAAACAAAGCGCTGCAAGTTATCCGAAAATTTGAAAGCATTTCACGCATAAATAAAAAAATACAAAAATAAAAAAGAAAAAAATAAACCCGAAGCCATGCAGTACAAGTGCCAAGTGTACGAAAAGCCAACATATTCCAAGCCGGACAATGACCGCCGAGACAAAGTAAAATAAAAAACATAGACAAAAAAAAGAAATAACATAAAATCCAGAACTGGCACACACACCAGAAAAAAAGAGAGAACGAAAAAAAAATGGAAATACAAGCCCATAAATTTCACACATTGCACTTTACTTGCGGCAAACGATTTCAATTTCAAATTGGCCAACATTAAATGGATGAGTCGAGAGCTAATAAAAACTAAATACTTAAAGGAGATATTTTAATTAGATTAAATGAATAATAATTCATTCAAATATATTAAGCTGCAGCTTAGTTTTGAAATAAATATAAATGTTACTAAAATAAAAAAAATTTCAAGCTAATTTTAAACTTACAAATCACACAAGAAATTGCATGATTAAACTAAAAAAAAACTGGTATTGTTTATTCTTTTGTAAAAGTTTTAGAATTTTTTCTAAGAGAAATGAAAGGAAATACGGATTTGTATACTATTCAAATATATTTTTCACTCCTTGCTACAATATTATGTAAATATTTAGAAATATAGTTAAAGATGATCTAAAAAAAGAACCTCTAAAGGTTGCATAATTTTAAAAGTAGCTTTTCTTAATTCATCTTTAAAAATAAACCCAAATTGCTTAGGCCTAAAGGCTGTCTGCATCTCAAGACTCAAGTTCTTGGTAATAAAATGTAAATGCTGCTGTGTGAATGACTTTACACTTAACTACAAAACACAAACACACACTTACAAAATTTAAGTCTTGGGCGTGTGTGTATTTACAATTTTGTAATGTTTATGCAGCAACGCTTCTGCTTCAAGTCTATGTGTGTGTGTGTGTGCGTGTGTGCCCTTTAGATGCCGATGTGGCTTTTCCGTCAACTATGCGCGTTCCCTTGCCTTCCTCAACGTCCCCTCAACTCCACCCAGTCTCAACTTTAACTATACGGTATCTATGGCAACAGCTTTACGAGCTCAGCCTCAATTCCGAACACAGTGGGTGGCATTTGTAATGTGTGCGTGGGTGTGTGTGTGAGTGTGTGTGTGTGTGCATGGCCTTTTATGGATAGTTTCAGCAAGTTTGTTGGCACTTACAACATTATAAATTTGCCATAAATTATCGTTATATAAAACGCAGCGCGTCGCTGATAGGGCCAAACAGTAGCAAAACTTTGATTCAAAAATCTGAAGCAGAAAAAAAAATCAGAAAAGTGTTACGCTAACGAGCATAAAAATATGATGAGAAGAAGGGTTACAACGAGGTTTGAGGGGGGAAGATTGTTAGCTAAGCGTAAAAGATTTTTATTGTATTGAAAACTTGAACAAAAAATGCTTTTAAAAAGTCAAAAGATTATCTAATCTAATTATTTATTAAAAGCAAGATTATTATTTGATCTCTGTTTAAATCTTTAACAAAACTTTTTATTATATTCCCATGTCCAGAAAATAATCTATCATAATTAAAGAAGCAGTCGGAATCCTTTAAGCTTCATGTTACTTTGAACTCTCATCTCTACTGTACTAAAATTTTATATGTTCTTAAGATCTTTTCTCTTTCCTTCGTTGCTCTTCTTTTTTACATCTCGCTATCCAATTGTTCGGAAGTTACTGTAAATAGATGTTAGATTTCCTGGTCCAACATTTTTTTTCTACTCCTTCCTGGCTTTAGAGAAGAGAGCGAAAAATAAATGAAATAAACTGTTCGGTTACAATGTCGTAAGGCGTTGGGGATAAACGCGACAAAAATACGATACGGAAAAGTTTGGGATGGCGGGCAAGTTAGGAAATTGTTGCATAGCCCGCGGCGTTTAGCCCTTTTGCACATAAAATTGCATATGCAACTTAATGTTTACATTGGTCGTAAAAGTTTAATGGATTTTGCCGCTGCTGTCAAAACGTAGAATGCAAGAGGGGAAAGGCGGGGTAAGCGGGGGGTAAGGCAGTCTGAAAGCTGAGTCTGCATTTCAATTCCGCCCCACTTTGTCTGCCTAAACTTTTTTAGCCATAATAAAAACGCATTTATTTGATTAATATGTTGCAGTTTTTTGCGAGCGTTTTTGAAAACTTTTTCCTGATTTTCGTTGGTTATTTGCTTTATTTGCCTTTTTGATTTCCAATTGACTTTTGCACTTAGTTTTCTATTGATTTTGGAAAAAGTTTAAGCATATTTGAGTATTGTCTGGAGTTAAGCCATATGTAGACTTTAGATTTTGGCTTACAATCAAGAAGTATTTAATATTTGAATACTCAACTTGAATAATAAATTTCATTTAATTGAACATGTTCTTGTTTGCCATATTCGACAAATATAATATTGTCACTACATTTATATGTTTTACCAATTTGCAAGAGAATTTTTGGAAGTAGCTTAAGCTTATGCCATAGAACTTTGTCTTGGTTTTGGGCTAATCTTAAACAAATTCTCATACATTCATCATTGAATAGGATTTCTGAACATCAAATAAATTGCCTGCATTGCATAATTATAATTGCATGCATATGGCAACAAAAACAGTTGCACCACATGCTGCACATGGATAATTGTATGCAAAGATTTGATGAGACCGATTCGAGCACAAAAGGACGTTCAAGTATCAATATTGACTGGCATTAATCTGGGCATTTTATACAATAAGCAGCCAATGCCTCGTTCTCTCTAAGGACTATTGCATTTTTAATGAGCAGGAGGCGCCTCCGATTCACTTCCGTTGCTTCAGTTGCTTCAGTTGCTTCATGATTGGGAAATGCTTCCGTCTGCGTTTGGGCAAATTTTACAGCATACGTAAAGCAGCCGTAGCTGGGTATATCAGGTTAATTTGAGACGCAACCATAGGGAAAAGCCAACGGAAAGGCAGCGGAAACGCACACACACACACAGGGACACATTACTTGGAAGATGAACTCAATGTTGGCAACGTTGTCGTCGTCAACTTGTGCTTCTTCTTGAACGCAGCATTAATGGCCGCAGGACATGTCAAAAGAATTGATGACGTGCAGCGTCTTCGACGTGCGCTGCAATCATAAAACTGGCAACAGTCAACTTGCCTCCCAACATCAACTAACCCCACCACCACCACTCCCCGTCAGCACCACAAAAAATATATAGCTCCTACTGCCAATAAAATCGTTTTAGAAATGGATTTGTCAGCTTTCTTTGCCAGCGATTAATTTTAGTTACCTTCACAAGTCCCATTGACATTGGCTGAAGTCAACAGCTTAAGTAATCTGTGTTGCATAACAGTAAAATATTTTTGAAAATAATTTTTGCTAGCCAGTTATTTAATATCGGGTTTGAATAAAGTTTTTATAGATATTATTTTGTATGCTTTTTTAAATAAATTATTAATATGTGAGTCAGTTTTTTTAAATATTATGTATATTCCATTATTATTATTATTAAAAAAAAAAAAAAACATTGTTTTTTCTGGTTTTTGTTACTGTGCTTTTTCTTTGTGATTATAAGCTCGTGTCATTGGTTTAGTTTTGTGCCCGTTGGCTGCTGCAAACGCGCTCTGAATACTTACGTACTTTATTGCACATCAATCGGGCGTAAAAATTACGCCAGTTGGCGCCATTTTCTTATGCAATGACCGGCACTAAAAATGGCGCCTCAGCCTCTAACTTTATCACTGCCTAACGCATATAATTGCATAAATTTATTGCTGTAGATTTAATGCAAGTTTACCTTTTGGATGTGCTCATAACTTTGGTGCAAGCAGATTCTCAAGACCAACTCAAGTGCTTCTCAAAATTTTGCTGTACATTTTCATTAATTAATAACTTTTATTGCCGTCAAGCCAGCTGCTTGCTGGCTGGTGCCTGCTGCTTGGCGAGGAACATAGTCAATTTGTTTAAGTTTTTCATTAACATTATCATCATTAGCTTTGGGTGGAAAAACACTCGAAACTGTTTTTACAACTTTTCTTTTCTTTTTTTTTTTTTGCTTTTGACATTCAGTGAATTTTTTCTTGGCGTATTTTAAATTTGTGATAGATAAGTGACACTTATCAGAAACTTAAAAATAAGGGAGCTGCATTAATTAAAAGTTTTATTAGTTAAGGATATATTTTTTATTGATAAGAACGAGCATAAAAATTAAATGTGGGTGATGAAAAATCTTAATGAATAAATGAATTCGGCTATAATTAAAAAATTATGCTTGTGTAAGACAACATCTGCTGTATTTTCCCCTTCAAATTTAATACCTTAAATACTTTTAGCTAATTTTGGTTCAAGCATTGGCTTTGAAATTTAAAGTCAACAAACTATTACTACATATATATGTATGTTTTTGACCATTGAAAATAGTAATTGAGTGTACACAAATCGTTGGTAATATTCGTTCATGAATGCCATTAATGGTAAAATTTCATGCCGAGCTGAGAGAGCCACAGAAAATTGATTGCCGTAAAGGCCGAACAGCAAGTCAAATAATATTTGTTGCCTTTTTTGTGGCTTTTAGCCAAGCGAGAAGCATACGAAACGAAACGCAGCACAACGAAATCAATTGAAATGAAAGTACACACAACATTTATAAATTGGCAAATGCGTTTTCAATTTGAGCAGAGAGCCAAACGAATGGAACAACTGCTCTCAAGTCTCGACTTGATTCCAGGGCAGAATGTTATACACTGAAATATATATATTTTTGGCAATTTGCTTGTCAGTTTATTTTTTTTGTGTTGATACACAATTAATTACAACTAACAAGTAAGCAAAATAATGTCATGAGAGTTTGGCTAATAAGTACCCAGTAAATTAAGTTTAATTGTATTATAAGTAATGTGAAAATCTGAAATGTGAAAAGTACCTGAAAACATACCCTCTATTCACCATCTAGCGAATACAGGGTATCCAAAAGTGATGGCAAATGTTCAAAACAAAATGCCAGACTAATTACATTAACTGCCAGGACAAGTTCTACTTTGACTCAATCAAATCCAGACAACACTTAAAGTCTACCCAAAAACTCTATAGACACAAATCAAAAACAGCATGGTGCGCCTGCAGGTATGCAACAGTTCTTGAGATGCTCAACTTGCCTTGACGAAAAAAATACAACAAAAATAGAAAGGGGTAGAAAACAGACAGCAGGCTGAACTGTTTATGCATTTCCTTAATGAAATGCAAAGAGCGACAGAGAAAATGGGACTTAAAAATTCCCAAAAGCAGTATACGGACTATGCTAAATTTGGGCCAGCAGCCGCCCAGCAATAGAAAACATTTACAAGTGCTCTTGCTGAGTGGTAATAAAATATTTATTTTCTCTTCAGTTATTTGCTTTGATTAATAGCTAAAAAGCCAGAAAACCAGAAAAAGATTATTGTGAGCTTAATGCTCTTTGTTTATTTTTAATATTTTACAATTCTAGAATTTTGTTTGTCTTTTTTATTATACTTTCTGTGGGATTTGATAATTCTGTGGCGCGATGGAAGCAAACGTGATTTATCTGAAATTTGTTTTGGATTAATAACAATAATGTAATCCATTGGGAAAAAGAATAAAAGGGGTTCGGAGCTAGTCGAAAATATATATATGTATAATTATAGTTGATTTATTAAAGCACGTTATTAGACAAGATTTTAATTTACAATAAAATTCGATTTTGATTATTGTATTGCAATGTTTGAGATGCTTCATCTTCGGGCACTCTAAAAATTATTGCGTTCAGGATCCAGTCTGTGGCAAATGCGCTGGCTCTCATATGACTGGCTCCCTGCTTTGCACCAGCGAAAATTATTTGTGCGTCAACTGCGGTGGAGATCACGCTTCGATAGACAGAGACTGCCCAGTCCGGAAAGAAAAAACCAGAAAAGCGAAACCGAGCCCAAGACTGCCAATTACTGGCAATACTGTTAGGCCAAAATACAAAAGCATACCCAGCGAGAAACAAACTCACTGCCGGACAAAAAGTTCCTTGCTCTGGAGAGCTCCATACGAGAGATCAATTCCAGAATGGACCAATTGTTCAAGTTGGTTCAAGAAACTATGGAGGCGAACAAGGCCTTCCAAGAACTGGACAAGGCTCCCACAATGATGCAACCAATCATCAAAATCGCATTGTGGAACGCACGGGGACTAGTTAGGGGCTCTGAAGAGATTCGGCTATTTCTCAGTGCACATAATTTAGACGTCATGTTTGCACCAGCGACACACATGAGAGAAGGAAAGCGTGTTTTTCTACCAGGATATACCACCCACCATGCCTTCCACCCCAGCGGTAACAGCAGAGGTGGCGCCTCAGTCATTGTGCGCTCTAGCTTGAGCCGCAGTCCTCAGCCCCCCATCTCAACAAACGACAGGCAGATAGCGAGAGTAAATTTACAGACATTGGACGGGGTCGTCACACTCGCGTCTTTGCATCTACCACCCAGAGAGCTTTGGACTAAAGCGGAATTTGAATCCCTGTTTGCAATGCTAGGCAACAAATTCATTGCTGGTGGTGATTACAACGCTAAGCACGCATGGTGGGGAAACTGTAGAGCTTGTTCCAGAGGCAAATTGCTGCAGGAAGTCGTAGCGAATGGCATGTACCAAATCCTAGCAACGGGAGAGCCTACTTTCGACTCATCCAACTCCCTAGTATCACCATCTGCGCTCGATTTCTATGTAACCAATGTTTATAACATGAACAGACTCAATGTGCGAACGCTTCATGAACTTTCTTCGGATCACACTCCTCTTCTGGCGGATTTGCACGCCACGCCGCTGAGCATGCCAAAACGATCCTGTCTACTCCCTCGTGGCTCTGATGTAGAAATTTTTAAGGCCCATCTGGAGCAGCAGATTGACCTTAATATAGAAATTCAAGACGCTGAAGGTATTGATAATGCCATCTATGTTTTTATGAGTAAGCTGAAACAAGCTGCAACAAGAGCTGAACCTAGAAATCAGCAGTATCTGGATGAACCTAAGCCGCTTCAGCTTCCGTTTGTAATCGCTGAGCTTCTCCGACTCAAAAATGCCCGAATCCAACAGATTCACAATAGGTTGGCTAATCGCCTACATAAAGTGCTGGCCCGCAGGAAGACGCTTCAAATTGACAACCTGTTGGAAAACTTGGCAAACGATGCCTCTACAAACTACTCTCTGTGGAAAATTACCAAAAGGTACAAGACCCTGGCCGCTCCGAAATCGGCTATTAAGGATCCTGCAGGAGGCTGGTGCCGCTCTAGCCTCGAAAAAACAGAAGTGTTTGCGAATAATCTCGAGCAACGTTTCAGGCCGCACGACTTTGCGCCAGAGAGTCACTGTAGGATGATTGCGGAGTCGCTAGAGGCACCATTCCAAATGGCTTTACCCGCTGATACCGTTACACTGGATGAAGTGAAGCAACTGGTGTCTAATCTGAAACCCAAGAAAGCTCCTGGCGAGGACTTACTTGACAACAGAGCCATAAGACTTCTACCTGATCAAGCCCTGCTGCTTCTTGTGCTCATCTTTAATAGCGTTCTACGTGTGGGATACTTCCCAAGAGCCTGGAAGTCGGCCAGCATAATAATGATTTTAAAGCCTGGGAAACCCCCAACTGATGTGGACTCCTACATCTCTCTCCCCTCGCTGGGCAAAATCTTGGAGCGACTGATACTAAACAGAATGCTCAATGTTGAGACTGTTAAAAAGATTTTGATTATATTAAAATTTAATAAGCTCTTCACTCATTTAAAAACTTAAAGTTCAATTGTTCTACTCTCGTTAAAACTCTCCACAAAATCAGTTTATATTTATCTACTTTATGGACTTAGAAATTGTTCACTAAAAAAGTTGTTGAGATTAAATTGATTACACTTGGGTTGAGTTGGCCATGCTGGATTGCATACTTCAAGGCGCCAACTGGCGATAAAACATGTCTGCAGCAATGCATTGCGAATGTTCGCACATGCAAAATAGTAGCAACAAGCAGCACACACACACACACACACACACACACCACATCATTATGGGACCACAGGGAGCAACTGACTCCAACCTTCAACTGTCGCCACAACTTCGGGGGCGTGGCGGGGTCAATACGCAGATGGAGTCGTTAAGTCAATTTTCGATGGAGGGGATGAAAGGGGGAGGGGAATGGCAGAGTGCAACCTAATGTGCAGCGGGGGAACAGTCGTTGACGCAATGGCCAACATGGACACACCAATTATCCAAAATGGCAACACACAATACCAAAAAAAAAGAAGAAAGAAAAATAGGAAAAATAGAAAAGAGATACAAAAATCGACCTTTTTTGGATTGTGTAAAAGTGAGGGGCTGGAAAGGTGGGGGGATTGTGCTTTTGCGGTTGTGTTAAGTTGATTTCCGGCACGTCTGTTGCCCCATCTACCAAAAAGCAGCTGGCAATTCTGCTGCTGCTTTTACCTAAACGCTGCATGACTTCAAGATGCACAGCGCCAATTATGCGTGCTGTCATCATCATCATCATCATCATGATTAACAACGTCATTATCATCGTTCTTGTCGCTGGTCAACGTTGCATTCATAAACAGACGTTGCCTTATTATCATCGGTGAGCGTAGGTGTTTAGACACGCCCCCATCGTCGCCGCTGTCAAATGCATCAAACTGAAAGGGCCCCGTCCATCTCTTGGCACAGTGGTACAGGTAGCTAATTTTGGCAAATAAAGTTGTTGGTATACGAAATATATGTTGCAGGAGTAGAAAACGGTTTATAATGCCTAAAGAACTAAAAATATAATTATAATTTTTAATTGACTTAAAATAAGGAGGAATTAATTATTTGACATTTAAGGTATAAATATCATTATTATACAATTAAGAAGGCTCTAGTCGAGATTTCCCGTCTAGGAAATACCCCGCTACTTAACGATATCTCTGGTGTTTTTCAACCGATTTCGATGAAATTTTCATTATTTTGTATCAGGTTTCAAGAATATATATACTTTATAGTGTCGGAGATGCTTTCTTCTGCCTGTTACATACTTTTGCACAAAACCATTATACCCCTTTTACCCATTTTATGGGTTAAAATTTATTTTTAAGTTTGTTTTGCCTTTCGCTAGAATTATTAGTATATTTTTATTATTCCAAATTCAAGTTAGATTCGTCTCATATGTTATGTTTCTTAAAAATGTGTCCTAAGTTTATTTTTTAATTTTTTTGATAAAAAAAATTACTAAAAATTAATATAATACACATAGTGCATACAAAAATTTTGAAATTTTAATAAAACTCAAAAGAAATTGATATTAAAAAATGAGTTAATAAAATTTTAAAATAATGATCATTGCCTTGCTTAAATATCTAAGCTTTAACTTATTTCCAAGACACTTTGCAGACATTTTGCCACACTGTGCAGCACAGAATGGGTGTCTGTCTGGTTGAACCTGCCCTTAAATTCCATGGCGACCTGAGGTGAGCTGTAAATTATACGGCTTTGCGTTTAGCCTCCATAACCCCGAAGTTGCCCATACCCAGACCCCGTTTTAGGCTTCCCTGCTTCGTCTGCTGCTCCTTTTGCTGCCTACTTTTGGGTGCTGTTGCTGCCTGCTGCAATGCAGTTTGATGTTTTGCGGTTGTGTTGATGCTGTTGACGTTGTCGACGTTGCGTTGTCCTAGGCCTAAATAGTGTGTGTGTGTATGTGTGTGGGGCAGCCTTTACTGGCTTGGCTTTAAATATTCACATAGTGTGCTTTTAGGCGCTTGGCATGCGGCACGTTAAGAGTTTGTCATTATCATCATGGCACTCGGCCATTGTCTCGTTGCGGTGCGTTTGCCAATTAATGAGATTTTCGCTTGAAAGAACATTTGCATGGCTGAGAAAAGTTCCATGTTCAAGATTGCTCATGTAAAACATACTATAGCCGAAAGATAAAAGACTTGCTCGAGAGTAAAAAAACACTTGCTTTAAGAGGTTCGAGTTTGATTGACATTTAGTTTTTAGTACCTCATCTTGGCAATTTTATTTGACATACAGCTGTCATCTTTAAATATCATCATTTTAATTCAAATTTATTACAGTTTTACGTTTGTTGTTACAGCTCTATATATCTCAATTTTCAACTCCCTGTTTGTGCCCTTTGAAAGTCTTTGCTCAAATGTGTCAATTGCTGACACCTGCAAAATTTGCCATTCAAGTTTTTTACTCTTATTTCTTCTGTACCTCACTGTTCCCTTTGTGGTTGCAACGACGGTGAACCCCAAGGGCAAATGCTTTGAGAGAGAGAGAGAGAGTTCACAACATGCGGCGGCATTTGAATAAACCACTTGGCACAGAGAGAGACATGGGGGGGGCGAGAGACAGGGTCCAAAGGAAAGCAATCAAACCAAAATATTTTGCAGCCACACGGGGTTGACAAGAAAAACTTTCACACTGGCTACGCTTCTCCTTCAGCTCGCTTCGTGCGTTTTTGCCTTAACCTTTATTTTCATTAGCTATCCAAACTATCATCGTAGCTGCAGCTTGAGCTTCAGGTTCAGGTTCACTTGCAACTGCACTCGAACCCAATCCCAATCCCAAACCCAAACCTAAACCAAGCCAGTTATCCAGTCAGCTAACCGCAACGCTGTTGGAGCCACTGTCATTTGTTATGTTATTGGTTTGGACATTTTGCAAATTGCTTATTTAGCAGTGCGTAAAATCCACAAGAACACACACTCACACCAACACACACATACATACGTGCTATCTAGAATATCTAGTGTCTCCATCTCCAACTTCTGCTGTGGTTCGTCTTCTTCCTCCGTTTTTTTCGTACACAAACAAACACACACACACACACACGTACACACATGTCAAGTGTGTGGCGTCTGTTATTCTTTGCTCTTTACTTTTACCCTGCACTCAAAAATTGTACTAAAAGTGGGAATATATAAATAAATATTGGATACGGTTTATTATGATCTACTATGTAGAAGAATTTAATTAAATAATTGATATTCATTCAAAAATCTTTTTAAACTTTTAAATTCTTTTAACAATGTGGTGGCCAGTAAAATTTCATGGGCATCGGTTTCTAAAAAGTAATTAAAATTCAAAAAAGATATTAAAAAATTTAAGGAAAAAAATAAATTTAAGAAATTAAAAACCAAATTAATGCCAATCTCGGAATACCCATATTAATAGCTATTTATTTTATTTAAAGTTGACAGTCATAATTCTTAATATTTAAGAATTTTAGAAAGCAAGTGAGAGGCTTTAAAGTCTTTAAAGATATTCTTAATCAAGAAAAGGCCTTTTTTTTATCTAAAAAGCACAACAAAATTTAATTTTTATAGCCTTTGGAGTTTTTTTTTTCAAATATTAAGTGACGATATGTATTTTTTTATGATACAATTTATGAAAGATAATCCCCACACATTAACCTAAATATTTTTCTCTTGAGATTCAACATATTATTTAAAATTTATTTTTGTTTCTTGTAATAGTTTAAAAGTTAAAAGCTATGCTTATTTAACAATTCCTTTCTTGTGTTCAACTAGAGAATATTTCAAAGTTCATCAACTTCAACTCCTGCCACTTTTTTGTTGCATTGTTGGAACTTTCATTAGGCGAAAGCTTCTACCTCTCGCCGTCCCTCAAGTTAACAGCGTGTCATGCAAGTTGTGGTTAGTTGTGTCCATCTATTACACCAGTTCAATGTCACACAAAACGAAAAAAGAATCCAACAAAAAAGCAGAATTGGATAGGCCTGCGAGTTATTTAGGCAAGTGTTCGAATGATGTTCCAACAGTTCATATACTCTCTATGCATTTTTGCCACTTGTCATCTACAGGGTTTGGGGCCCATCCATAATAATATTTGCTTTTCATCCTGTGTGCCTCTTCATCATCTTTTTTTTTGTACATGTTGGCTAATTGCCTGGATACGTTTTACAGCGACTCTTTGTGGCCATAAAACTTTTTATGGCTAATATTTTGTGTGAGGCCTTTTAATTAGACGAACAGCCATTAAAACTGATCTATGGCATCTTAATTGAGTTTTTTTTCTCTTTCGACCATGCATAAAATTAATTAAAGCTTTATGACATTCGATACAAATTTTTTTACATGCCATTAAAATTGTTTAGTTACTAATTTTTGATTACATTTCCATCTCGTTACAGTGGGCAGCAATCCGAAATCGATTGTGGGCGTGGCTAAATGTTTTCTACAACATTTTAAGTAATATATGAGTCTGTATTAGTGCCATAGAAGACAACAAAAAATATATCAACTAGTTTCTAGTTTTATCTTTTAGTCTGCACATCTGTTTATTAAATTATTTAGGGTAAAAAAAAAAACGAAATATCAAGAGTGAAAAATTTAATAAGTATAAGTTGTATATATTTTAAATGTGTTAGGAATAAGTTAGAAAAAAAAACCAACTTTCCACTCTTTAAAGAAAAGTAAATTTTAAAATCAAATAAAAAATAAAATAAAATTTTAACTTCAAATAAAATGTTTTTTTAATTTAATTTAGGTGCTTTAAATATTTATTAAAAGTTACTAATAAACTCTTAACAAAGTTCAAGGTTCAAGATGAGCCTCTTTTGCCTTCTTTTTCAGCTGCTGTCAAGTTGCAACGCTCTTAACTTGATTTTATTTTCACTCTACACATACTTAACTGATTTAAGTTTGCTTTGTTGTGCCTTCTATGCAAACACATTTGATACTCTGCAACCAACCTAAAAAGCAAATCAATTTAAATTCAATGGCAATAAACTACCAAAGTTAACTCAGTTCCTATGCCTTGGCACCCACTAGAAGCAACTGGAAGCAGCTCAAAAGTTCTGGTTTTTTTTTTTTTTTTTAAGCTAAAGCACAGAATTAACAACAAACCGAAACTTTTTTTGGCAACAAGGCAGGCACAGATCCTTTTGCTGTAAGAGGCAACAAGAAACAGTTTTTCTCTAACGCACTTCCCCTACCACCACTCCCTGCCGCCTCCATGCGGCAAACACAAAAGCCTTTAGGCTCTCGGGCAAAGTCGAGTGGGGCAAATAGAAAAAGTTGCCGGCGACTTTTTAAATTGAAAATAAGCTGCCAGGTAGTAGTTGTTGCAGGTAGCAAAGATTAAGCGCGGAATTTAAGAGAAAATAAAAACAAGGAATTGTAGAGGGGTGGACGAGTAGGTAACCTGTACTTAAAAAAAATATGTGTGCTGTAAGATAAAATTAAAATAAGCTTTTAATAATGATTAAAAATTAAGAAATATCCTTAAATTATTATATAGTTATGATTGATATTTAGAATAAGGTGTTTTAAAATATTTCTCTAGCTTTTAGATCCTTTACTTTGAAACAAATATTTTTCCTTAATTTATATATCCATCTCCGAACCAATCTATGAACTTCTCCCAATCTTAAAGCAGGGTACAACAGAAAAGGAAAAAAATCTTCCAACACTTGTGTGCCTTAATAATCGCTTTAATTACAATTAAAACGAAACTCAAATGACTTTGCCATTGTTGTTGCTCTTTGGCTACGAGACTACTGATACTATGAAGATGAATGACTGGCCATTTACTCCCACACCAGAGGATGCTAAGGGAGGTGGCGGGGGATGCTTAGCTTTGGCGTTCAAAGTCAAAGTCGCGTTTAGCTATTATAATGCTAATGACGTTTAAACGCTTTTAGTTAGGGGATTTACTCTAAAGACAAAAAGTGGGAGAGGAAGGGAAGTGAACACTCAGTTAATTAGCATAAAGTTGAAACGTTTTGCGGCCGTGGCAGTTGCATAACTTTTGTTATAGCCATTTAAAGAGTTGGTTCCTTCGTCGACTTGCGAAGCGCATTAAAAATCAACTTGAATTGATGGCTTCGTTTATTTAATGAAACTTGTACTCTCAAGAACGATAAAGTGCTCTTCAAAAACGAACAGAGTGATTGAGAAGGCCTGTTTATAAAAGGAAAATAAATTTGTAATGTTTAAGAGTTGTTGTTTAACTTATAATATTAATCAGCCTACTCAAAGGCTATAAAATATTGGAATCACAATAAAATTAGCTAAAATTAGGAGAAAAAAAGAGAAACGTATTGCTATTTATATAAAGCAGCTCTAATTTTTTATGACTTTAGATCATCAGCCTACAGAAAATATTGACATTGAAATTGATGTTCCGTTAACTTAAGGATTCATTTAATTTTATAATGAACATTTTTAATCGTTTCTATGATTAATTTTTCCATGCTTTTGTTGTTGTTCATTTTAAAAATGTTTTTTTTAAAAAAAATGTTTTACCTTGCTCTCTCTCAAAAAAAAAGAATGAATTAAAGCGCTTTGGGGATATGTGCATAAAAATCCATAATGAAATTGTGCAGAAAAGCACACGCCTACCATACTGTCACCCCTTCCCCCACCCCACGTACCAAGGAGTACATTGGGCCAAATGGCCATAGGCTCCAGCTGCCTATAAGCGAACGAAACATGTCACGTGCAGCCAACCCCTGCCCCTCTCTCCCACCCACTCACACCTACAAACACATACACATACATATGCATACATATTGAGCGCAAAGCGAGAATCGAATGATGGCCGCAGTGGAACTGAGACAGCTTCACATTTGGACGGTAGTCCTTGGTCCTTGGTCCTTGGGTCTCCTGGTCTCCAGGATCCTGGATCCTGAGTTCCGTTTGCTGTTTGCATTTTTCGCATGAAATTGACGTTTCATTTGTTATAATATGCATTGAGGCAACATTTCGATGCTCATAAATATTTAACAGACATTCATCTGTGGGGAGAAACGTTAAGGGGCAACTTCGAGCCTGTTGCAGCAGCCTGGATACAGAGATACAGATACAGATACAGATACAGAATCGTGTGCATATACACATTATGGTCATAAAAACCCAGGCCCATTATATTATCCTTAAGAGGTAGAGAGACGCTGAACATGGGCGTTGACACATGCAACCAACAACAACAATAACAAAAAACAAGAAAAAAGTGGCAGACACAGTGCAACTCAAAAGGATTCAGACGGTCGACGGTTGTCAAGTGCATTAATTATTGATTTAAGTCATTTGCCAGCTAGCCAAGTAGTTTTTAACAATTTCAGTCTTAATTTAAGACGCCTTAAGCTGACTTTCATGCAAGTTCAAACATGTCTTCAGTGACTTAAGGTTGTAGATACTATATTCTGTATTGTTTAAGAACTCTCAATCGAGTCCATTAATGAAAGATTGCTTTTGATCCCCTTCAGGAAGTAAATGCCTCTGCTAGTTCCTGGCCATAGCTCCTTGACAAAACTTTTCACTAACGTCAGCAGCATACTAACTTTCCCTCGCAACTCCCCCTCAGGCAACTGAGAGGGGAAAGGGTGCTCTCACACACGCGCCTGTTTGTTTTACCCGTTAAATCGCAACAATCAGCGCTAATTGGGAATTTAACAGTTCATAAAAAAGTTTTTTGGCGCGCCAAAGCTTCCCCCTTCCTCCTCTCCGCTAATCAACAGCCGACGATGTCGATGTCGATGTTAGCCCACCCCCCATCCTGCCCCTAGTCGCGTTGTTGACCCAAATGGCACGCTTTATGAAGCTGGCGCTGCCAACGCGGGCATTTGCTAAGCTTCCGCCTCAGTTAGCGCCCCCTGGCGGTGGGTGGCCGCACTTCAATGATGGAATGCGCCTTGAAAGCAACAGCAGTCGAGTTTCTGCTGGTATTGCACACACCTGCTTCTTTTACACACACACAAGCACACACACAAGCACACACAAAAACACACACACATTAAAAAACTATCAGCATGTGTTTCATTTCACTTTTGAGTTCGCTGCTTGAGTGCGAAAGAGAGAGAGAGAGGCGCTGTTGTAGTGGGATATTTTCAATGTTTTTGCACTGTAGGATAACACTAATTTCGCACCACTAATTACAGTTCGTTTTTTTAATGCCACCCACCTCTTTGCCACCCGCTTCCGTTTTTCTCGCTGGTCCAGAGTTTTTTTTGCCAGACTTCACTTTGCGTAATTATGCGAGTTGGATGGTTAGAGAGGGTTTGAAGGGGAAAATGTGCTAGTCTCTGCTACTTAACTCAGTTGGGAAATAACGTTATAAAAATTGTTGCAACAACAACAACAACATCAACTAGCACATGCCAAATGTCTGGGGCTTTCATATATACATATAAGAACAAACTCAAATGAGTTTTAAAAGCCACGTTTAATACTAAGTGCGTAAGGTTTTTGCTTCATTAACTTTTTCCACTTCAATAGTAGTACTAAGAAATAGGGTAAGTGTTGGCAACTTATGTTGGCTTGAGTACAAAACTGATTAATACAGTCTGAGTACTAAGTTCCTTTTATTAAGAAGCGCTACTTAAAAGAATTTTATGTATGAAAAACAATACACATAATTATGTCTTAATATCCTTTTCAAGATTTAGTAATTTTTTCTATGTGCAGCTTTTCTCTCTATTTCGTGCATGATAAAATATTTTGAAAATGTACTGAAAAATTAAACTTACTACTAAAATATTATCTAAAGTATCTATTTAAGTTTCGACAGTTAGTAAAAATATTTCTTAAAATGATATACAGGAAAGCAACATGAGAAACTTTTAAAAATCAAGTTTCTTAACCTTAACGATATTGTCAATGTAAAACGAACATTAAGACACTGCTCTTATCCGCGATTCTCAAAAATTTAAGTAATCCTCACTGAGTTAGGTGAAATTTAGCGACGTGTTTACATAAAGAGCAAGTGTGAGTGTAAGTATAAGTAAATGTTTTAGCACACACATATTTTTGTGTCTACTAAAAACACTCAATACAAAAGTTTCTATATGTGATTGACAAATAATTATTTGTCAAATCATTATCTATGTTAGTCTTTAACTTACAAGAGGTAAATGAAAATATTATTATTAAGTTATATTTCGATAAAAACAAATTCGTTTTTTTTCTGAGTGTAGTAATATTAGTTCACAGCTTTATAAAAATCTGACAACTATTTTACAAAATGGTTTAATGGTTTCTAACGATCATAAATAAATAAAAAATAAAAAAAACCATTATAAATTATAACATTTTTCCACTTCGTTTGCAGCTGGATACGTTTATGCCTACCAGCGTTGTAATAAAAATTGTTTATTGAAATGTAAAGAGCGTGGGGAAAAAAATAAAAGAAACGCTAAAAAAAAAATACACTTTAAAAATAGCCTGACGCATTTCAAACTAGTTTTGTATTTGTACAGTTGGCACTCAGAATTTAATTAAAAAATGTATGTAGTAGCTGCATCTCTTTCAGTTTAGCCAACTGTTCGTCTTTGTCCGTCTGTCTCTATCTCCTTTGAGTTTTTGCTTTGCACTTGAACTGCCAAAGCAATGCAGGCGCAATAATTTTTCAGGTTGTTGGAAACTGCTGAACGAAACAAAAGGCCTGCTAACACAATGGACTCAAACCGGAACGCACACAATAAATGCCAATAGGCAAAGCGACAACAACAACAAGATCCAAAACACTGGACTCCCTTTTACTCCCCACCTACGGAAAACTTTAAACAAAAGTCAAAAGATTTTGCCGGCACTGAAGTGTCTGACAATAGGGCAGAGAGACAGACGACTTCTGGGCAAAGAATGGGCGATTGCTAGGGCTCAGGAAGGTGTTGCTGCATACACACACTTATAAAGCCACCCATGCACACACATAGACACGAGCAATTTATAAATAATAATTTTGTTGTTGTCTACTTTCAGGCGCCGTTGTCGTCTGCATGCTAAACTGGCAACTGGCACGCGCCTTTGTCTACTGAAAGCAACATGAACATTAAAGTAGATGAACTATAATATACCCTATGAAAAGATGAAGACATTTTAGCTCCTTTCTACAAAAAACAGCTTTGACAAAAGCCTAAAGTTTTTATTTAATTTTACCTATAACATTTTTTACATTAATATTTTAATTTATACGACTATTTAAGTATTTTTTTTTAATAGCTTCAAGTATTAACAACAATTTTTAAAGAGTCGGAAAACCTTAAAATTTTATTTTTTCATATATGTAGCTCTTTCTAACTCTTTATTTTATCTTATTAAAAAATATTTAAACTGGTCAAAATCTACGTTTTAGCCTGTTAAATTCCTTAAACTCACTAAACACATATTTATATTTTTTTTACATTTACAGGGCATTAAAAAGCGCAACCCTGAACCAACGTTTGAGGATAGAAAATGCCTTAAGTCATTCTAGTGGCAGTTGCTGTTGATGATGAAGTGCAGACAGGGCCGTAAATAGGCAGAAAGTACTAGAACCTGGTCACACCTGTTCTATTTGACTGTCCACTTTTTATTGTTTAATTGTTTTGCCATGGCTTCGCAAATTTACGACAAGATTTTAAGCCTTTTGTTTTTGGCATTTGCAGTAAATTTTGTAGGCCAGTTGAGTTCTCGTCGTCAATCTTCTGAGGCAGTTAATTTAGTCAGGCATCTTTATATCTAGGCTAACACGAAGGTTGTTTGTGTGTGTGCGTTGTCATTGTTATTAATGTGCAGCCATTTAGATGGAGAGAAACGGGCTTGAAAGTGGCTTAAAAGCTACTTGCAAAAACCTTTATTCAGGGCCAAGGCAACTGAAAAGTTATTGAGGCAAAAGAAAAGGTAAAAAAAAACAGTTTTAGGACAGATTTTTAGTCAAGATTCTTGAAAATAAAACATTCATGTTCAAGTTCGATTATTCTATTGTTATTTTAATCCTTTGATTAGTTAAATGAGCACTTCAAAATGCAACACAAAAGGGATAACTTTTTGGTTTATCACAAAGTGAACACTCGAAATTCTAATTCAGTCAAACACACAATTATTTAACAGCTAAACATTTTTTCGATATGCGACAGAAACTTTTTTGCAATTTTATTTGTATTTGTTGAGTGTGTTGCATAATCGAATTAGACGCATACATAATTTATTACAATGCACTCGAACTAACTGTAATTGTTGTTGGAGTTAAAAAATGAACAGTTAATATCAAATCAGGAAAACTTTAAGAAGAATGTTAGACTTGCAGATGCCCTCTAGATAAATTTTATGTTAATTAAATATTAATAAAGTTATTAAAGTCAAGCTTAAGCTTCTTTGTTCTTTTTGTTCACATGACATTTATTTTATATTGAAAACTTAAAAATTTAATTATTTTGCAATCCAAACGCTCTCTGAGTTTATCATAATCCATACAAAATTGATGCACATCCAGGAACCCAAATCCCTCCCTTAATCACAATTCCGGAACAGACGAGTTCATTGTTGGCATGAATATGTAAGCAATTATTTTTGTTTTCTGTTAATATCAGTCCAGGCCAATTGCAATACATAATCAAAGAATAAAAAAAAAAAAACAAAATAGAAAACAAGTGCGCACAACAATTTATTTTATTGATGACAATTTCTATATGGTATGTTCACTGTTTTTGTGCATACCAAATCAGAATCATCAGCATCATCATCAACGATGGATAACCAAAAGTGCCCCAACACAATGTACAACAAGTACACCCAAAGTCACACACATACACACACACAGATATTTTCCGAACATTTTCAATTGCATTATCTATATAAAATAAAATACAAGAGTACCAAAAAAATTATACAGCAAATGGAAGTTTATTTGATGTTGTAACATAGACTTTTAGTTGCTCTAAAAAAATGTTAAGGGAAAAAATAAATGTGCACAAATTATTTCTAAATAACATTGCATAGTTTGTAAAAGTCGTTATATTCCCTAACATCATTGTAAATAATATTATTTTCTATTTTCTGTTTTTCCTACACAATAATAATTTGGCAGCGACTTTGAAGCATTTGGCTTGCATGGCATTGTTGAAATTTACAATTGCGATTCATCAAAAATAGATTAGATTCTCCCATTGTGTACAATGCAATCCATATCCATATCTATATCTATATTCATGTCCATGAAGGACACAGTGCTGAGTCCATGTCCTTTTATGCTCATTTCCGTTGCACGTATTTGTCAAGTTGTAATCAAACAATACACTGTTTACCTTTTTGTTCGGACATTCAAGGAAGCTGTTTTTTGTGTTGTTAAAGAATGAGTTGCACATAAGGTTTGAATTCTGTCACATATGCAAATCGCACAAACACACAGTACTAAATTAAATTTCGTTCAATGGTGGAAAAAGCATATAAAATTAGTTTGATGATTTAGTGAAAACTATTGGCGATTGATAACAAAAGCTTTAACATTAAAGTTCTGGAAAAACAAAGTATAAAGATAAAAAAAAAAAAGGATTTGCAAAGCTAAGTTTCATAAGTTTCATAATATAAAATTGCTGTAAAAATATAAAAAACTATTGTTATTAATAAAAAAAAAAAACTACATCAAAATACATAATTTTAAGTAACTAATTTGAACTTGAAAGTTATTTATTAAGAAACTTATTTTTTTAAATCTACTGCTTGCAATGCCTATAAATTATTTTACTCTTTACAATGAAAACTGAAATCACACAATTGGAACGCAATCTTTTAGCCCACTCACTTATGCACGTAATATCCTGTCGTTGGGGCACGTCTCAGGCTGCAGTTGCAAGTATACTTGTGCTAGCAAGTTTTTGGGACTGACAAAGTTCTGGACCACATTAGAACACGATTGAGTGTTGAAACTAGAACACTTGACCAAAAACAAAAAGTGGTCACATTCACATGAACCGTGATTTTAAAGCGTTGTGCAAACACACTTGAAACAACAACTTACTAAACTAAATTTAAAAAAAATGCGCAAAGACTTTAAAGTGCAACTGGAAGGAAAAGAAAAGCTGCTGGACAGTGGAGTTCTGAGCAATGCGCTTAAATTATGCGGCATTCATAATGCAACAGTAGAGTCAAGAAAGAGATAGAGAGAGGTAGAAAAGTTGCAGGCAACGATATTCTGTTGCTCCTCGTCGACCTCTTTGACATGTCTACCACGAAAACATTCAGTCGCAGGCATTGGGCATTAAATTTAATGCCCGCTCTCATATCCTTAAGCCGAGCACACATCCTGTGCATCTTCTTCCTCGTCTTCTTTCAGCCGCCAGCTTCCTTCTCCCGCTTAAACGCAACTCAACTTAATGCCAAGGCTTTTGGGCCCATTATTTCAGCGCAGCTATCTTCTTGTCCCCCATTTTGTTGAGCATGAGTAGCTAAAGCTATCGTTTGCTACTATTTAATACCCTGTATTTATTAATTGAAGACTGAGAAAAGAGTTAACATTATTGTTTTACCTTCAATAGTAAATATTTGAAATAAAAAGTAAGTAAACATTTTTTCAATAAATGTTATTTATGTTTATAGTGGTTTTTAATACAGAAAAAATATTTCAATTAATTAATTAATATATAACATATAATATTTATGTAAATTTTTGTGTTCATTTTTATAAACTTTTATAAATATTTGTTTAATACAGTGTATTTTAGAGCAGATCGTTTTTTTTTAAAGAACTTTGTTGCATTACTTTTTATTCTTAAGCTTCGCTTTACTGCTAAAGTCAAAAAAATTTATTTAAAGTTCAAAGTTTACTTTTTCTTTTTTCTTTTTGTTTGTCTTTTTTTACTTGCTTACATTTTATTTTATTTTACGACCCTTTTGTGCTTGGTTTTGTTGCATACTTTTAAGCTTGTTTCTCTGGGAACACAATTTGCTTTGTTCAGCCACTATTAGGGCCAAACTTCAGTATTTGATATGCTAAAATTATCAAATATGGATAATAGTCAAAAACTTTTTTATACTTTTAAAGTGTATTAAGGTAGCTCTTTGGAGATTTAAAGGCAGGCAAGTCAGAAAGCTAAAGCCATATAGAAGAATTGAGTATTAATTCTGTAAAGTATATATTTCATCTCATTTCCTAGGTCACCTTTAACTTGCCCCAATTGTCAAAGTGAAACTAGGTGCTGCATGTTGCTGCTGTCGTCCTGGCAACTGCTGCAGTGTTCCACATTGAGATGTTTGGACTAATCAGCGATGCTGCTGCTGCCGCTTTTAGGACTCCCATCGGTGGCTGCACTTACGCAGCTGTGCGGATTGCAGATTGCAGATTGCATGTTGACAATGTGGCCCCGTAACTCAAAACTTGCCAAGGATGGCTTAAAGTGCACCTCCCAGTCGCCCAGTCGCCTAGTCGCCCACCAAGCTCACCAAGCCAAAGCTGACAGTTTTTCTTTACTTTTACGCGCCACTAAAACTCGTAGAAACAAAGCGAAGAGAGAAGGGGAGGGGAGAGGCGGGTAAGGGGTAAAGGCACGTGTGTCAGAAAAGTCTACAACTCCATCTGCATCTAAGAGTTTTGCATCCTCATGCGCTCGACTCTGCTGTGGCTGGGGCAATGTTTGCCTCACGTGCCACACGTAAAACTTAAAAATGCGGCACCAACAGCTGCCGCCAGCTGCTTCCGGCTGCTACCAAACTGAAAACTGCAAACTGCAACTGTTGCTATCGATACCAGTTGCCTAAACCTCCCTTCCCTTCCCTTCCCTTGCCTGCCTGCCCTTATGCCACATTTAATATGCCATTTTTATTATATGTGTACATAGGGTATTTATGACTAAGGTTATGAGTCTATACAATGCACACTTTTTTGATACCATGTTGAAGTTAAAATTTCTTAAATAAATGCATGCATATGTTTGAAACGCTTGAGGTCGAACCCATAACTACAATTGGTTTTGTTTTTTGATCTAGAGCAAGAAATGTTATTCGAAAGTCTTTCAAAATCCATCATTTCTGTTTTTCGTAAGATGCAAGTTAAAATTTTTTGTTTTAAATCCGTTTTTACAGAGGAATTTATGATAGTTTGAAAAATAATATTTAATTAATATCTACCAAAAAGTTCTTTGGAAAAAGTTAAGCATTAAAACATTATTTAAATCAGTAAGATACTTAGATAATATTTATAGTTTATCTAAAATTACTTAAACTGCGATTTTAGATCGAGCAACGTGGCTATTATATTATTTTATAAGCAAGTAATGCCCAAGAACAATTTATAAATGAAATACCTATTCTAGGAGAGTGTATTTTTGTTTCGGTGTTTTGTACCCTCACTAACTACTGCTGTCTTATTTTCGCAGCATACTTTTAGATACTTTTCCTGGTGCGTTGCCACTTTGCATTCCTTTCTGTTTTTTCTTATATAGTTGCATCTCAGTTCCCACTCTCTCTCCCCCTCTCCATCCACCCACTTTGCTCAGTTGGCTGGGCATGCAGCGAGTCGCGCAGGTTGTGCCGTAATTTACCAACTATATCCGCTTTGTTACCTTGCTCACTCAATATCCCTCTGTCTCTTTCACTCGGTCGCTGCATGGGCCGTGCTGCTGGGCCGGATGCGGAAGCTTGCCATAAAAGTGGCATATTTGCCGCATCCTGTTGACAATAACTGGGCCATAGCGTTGCCAACACACAGCCACAACTGACACAATTGCCAACAACAACAAATACGAGCAGCTGAGAAGCACTTAATGATGCGCGATTTTTGATGTTTTA
Organism: Scaptomyza hsui; assembly: GCA_018152825.1. Lineage (NCBI taxonomy): Eukaryota > Metazoa > Arthropoda > Insecta > Diptera > Drosophilidae > Scaptomyza > Scaptomyza hsui. The sequence goes on from JAECXO010000307.1 coordinate 9,053,550, forward strand.
GTCTTCACTTTTACTGTCTTGCTTTATTTTGACATAACGTGCCCAAATTTTGATGAAAGTTTTAAGTAGAAAGTCCAACTCTTAAACAAAGATAGTTAAAGATGCAAGTTTTGTTTACAAAAATTATTTTAACATAGAAAGAAAACTTTTCTTAATTTGATTCATTTTTATATTTTTTTTGAAGATTTTTAAAGCCAAAAAATACAGTCTTTGATTTTTGTTTAGTTAAAAGAATCTTAAAACTCAATTATTATTAATTAAGCACTTTGGCTAACTGATCATTTTTATAGTACATAACCTAGTGATAAAATAGTTTATACTTTAGAGGTTCATTGTCCTTTTTCGATGGTTTGACCCACTGCCAGCTCAAACAAATAACATCAATTTCAAAACAACAAGTAGACTAAACAGTGCCCAAATAATTCGCACAACTTTATGAGCCAACTGTTTAAAATTGTTCTCTTTTGCCATAAGCTAAACCAATAAATGTGTGTTTGGAAAGGGTCAAAAATTCGATTTAGCTCACAATACAAAACAAAAAAGCCGCAATAATTGACACATAAATAACTTGAAATAACTTATTTGCCAGCCAGCACTATGTGTATAGATAATATCCTTGGTATGTTGCTTTTTGTGCTGAAAAACACGCCCACACAATCTTATTAAAAATGTCCCTTGGTAATATGGTGGGAAGTCCTCGAGAGCAAGTCATAGTTGGCCGCATGTTTGTGCAACTTTTAACTGGCACCGCTGGGATAAATCATAAAAGGATATTTTTGTGGCAAGCTACAGAGACCAAAGGCCAAGGGGGAGTTGGGGGACCTTACTTGGCATCAAACAATTTTTACAAGCTCTGCTTTTAATGTGGCCAATTGGCGTTGCTTTCTTTCTTTCCTGCTCTCTTTGTCCTTTGTATCTTTATTGACATTTCTTTGGCACTTTGCGTAAAACTACTTTGATGGGTCTTTAGAGATTTTCCTTCTTTACCTTTGATGGCTTGCGCACATAAAAGAAACATCAATAAAGTTTGGTATTTGCGCAGCGCAATGCCGCAGGTGTCAGCAGGCAGCAACCAGCTAGATACAGTTACATTTACAGTTACGTAGTTGCAACGACTTTAAGTTCCAGCAACAATTTTTTGCCAATTGCCAATTCCTATGCTTGGCCGCAAAAAAAAACTTGCAACTGTCGAACATGCAAAACAACTTCCGCAGCCATCGGCGGTTACAACCCGAAATCGAAAGAGGCCAAAACTCAAACTTACCATGGGTTATTTATACTTGTTTAAAAGCAAATTTATTGTTTGTTAATTTTTTGCGACTGCAATTTGCACATTAAATTAACCCCATATTGAGAAGATTTTTGAACAGTGCTTACATTTTTCTACACATCACGCAAACTTTTATTAAATGTTTATCAAACTTCCCTTTTTGACCAACTGTACATTTTTTGGGGTTTGTTGTTTTTGCGTATGCGCTCGCGCGCCTGAATGAAATGTGTTGCATATGCAAAAGGCGCAGCGTTGCGGACATGCACACTACGAAAGGAAACAGGAAAACACATACCGAAACAAAAGGAAACAGAGAGCAAAGTAGGAGAGAATGAAAAGCCTATAAGATTTTTGGTGGAAATGCTAAAACAAGTGACAACGAAAGCGTCTTGAGTTTGATTGAAAATTTACATTTACAAAAGAGCCAAGACAAAGTTGCCATACACGCTATCTCTCTTACACACACACTCTCCCTCTCTCTCTTCTTCGCGCTATATGTGGTAAGAAAAGTTGTCCGCCACTGACAGCTGTCAAATAGATGTTGCACGCGAACCGAAGACAATTTTGTAGCATTTTGAATTGTAAATTTCAACTGCGAACCAAAGAAAATGGCTGACTGTAAAGCTGAATACAGCCTGGCTAGATGGATGGATGGATGTATGCTTGGTTTGTTGGTTGGATGGATGGATGGATTGTCTGTCAAGTGCGGCAAACTATTTGGCGTCATCACATATGGCACACTATCTTTCTCTCTTCTTCTGGTGGCGCCACCTGCGACAACACGGCCCAACAGAAAGCCCTCTTAGTCAAAAACTGTTTGTATCCATTCATTCATTCAACTCAAAATGCAAAATCTATCTACCAAAAATTGCCGCCCCTTGTCAGGCAGGCTGCAATGCAATTTACACTTGAATACAAAGTGGGCGACTTCATAAACTAACCAAATTCCTCTAAAAAAAAAAGAGAGAGGAACAAAAAGAGTTCAACATAAAACTGCACTAAAGCATTGCCATTGCGTACGCTAAGCAAAAAATCGAAAAAGAAATGAGAAGATAATGGGTTTTCATATGAGTGATAGATCTGAAGCTACCTTAGTTTTACCCTATTCATACTTTACAATACTTTCCCAGACCTCTTTATACGAAAAATCTTTGTTTTTTCAAAAGTAAGTACTAACATGCATTGTCATTCCAATATTTTATAACCTTTAAGTAGGTTGATTAACATTATAAATAAAATTTGCCATATCAAAAACAAAAAAAAAAAAACACAAAAAAAAAAAAGATGCATTGTGGAGTTACTTAAAAATGTAATTTGTGAATTTAATTTTTATATTTTTCTATGAAATATTGAAAAAATTCTACTGTATACTAAGAAAAATATTAAAAATATTTTTAGTAAACTCTACCTGCAATTTTAACCTTCTATAGGGCACACAAAATTCTATGCGAAATATGCTAAAAAAAATATTCGAAAAGAACAACTCTCGCACTCGATTGCAATTGCGCATATTAATTGAAAATTTCTCACGCAAAATGAATCCACACAGCACAGCACAATTGTTCGATTGTGAATTTGTGTCCCAAAAACTGCATACATAACAATCGCACATTTATGTGCAAAATTCTAGGGTGCAGTCGGGTGGTATAAGATGGCTAGGGAATGAGTTTTGCAAGTTCATATCGGTATTACTTTGGCCAAATGGAAATGCTAATCAAAATATAAAATTGTTGAACGATTTATGCAGAGCTACATATTTTTCTACTTTCTTTTTAGATTTTTTTTATTTTGTGATGGAAACTCTGGGGAAAATGCTAATCAAAGTTGTATAAGGTCAAAATATTTCACAAATGTTTTGTACATAAAATAAAATGTATTTTACAAATACTTTTGATGCTATTTAGCTTCTTTTTTTTTTTTAATAATGTATACTTTAGTCAATTAGTTTGCACAGTTTTTAAAATGACGAAAATGTGTTTAAGATATTATATTTTATTTTACAATTTAAATATGATAAAAATATCACAACAAAACTTTTTAAGTATTTTTTCCTCAATTGATTGATATAGATAGTCAATACTGAAATCTTTCTTGAACCATAATCACTCTTAAAATATTTTTTACAGTACACAAACTTATTGTTAATTTATTCTTACAAAGATTTGACTTAAAAAACAAAATTGTAGTTGATTTTAATTTGCTATAATTGAGAGCATTAATATTAAATTAACTAAGCTGTGTGAAAATTGTTAATAGCTGCTCTTTCATTTAATTTGTTATGCTAATTGCAAACTCACTTGCTATTTTTAGCCAAAACTTTTAAAACGTTACCAGAACCGAACGAAATTCGAAGGTAGTACTTCCTAACGTTCCAACGTTTTGTGCACCCTTTAATCATTTTAACAGCTGCCAATCATCATTAGCGCCTGGCGTCGAATGCGGGTGGCTGCCAATTGGTAGTGGTGGTGCTGGTGGTGGTGTTGATGGTGTTGCTACTTTTACTGTTTGCTACTGCTGCTGTGGATCTTGGTGGGAAGCGCGGTTTGACTGGCGGCTGCCACACACACGTTTTCGGGGCATTGGCAAAATTTCAAAGCCATTTACAAGCTAAAACTATAAAACCGCCAATTAGCAGCGCGTTGCCAATAAACTAAACAACGTTCCCTTCGTTCGTTCGTTCGTTCGTTCGTTCAGGGTGCTGCCCCAACCAATACGCCATCTGTCCTTTTAACAGAAAGGCTACCAAATTTTCGACTGAAATTTTTTTTTCTCTTTTTATTTTGTCGCGATGCCCTGTAAACACAAAGCTTGTGTCATAAAGTTTGTACTAAGCATCCTTCATATATGCTTAATTGTATTGCCATTACAAATTAAAATAATTATATTAATACATTTTTATATCAAACAAAAATATTTGAAGCTTTTCAATGCTTTGGAAGATTTGTATAAGTTTTAATCACTTAAATTAAATTCAGTTTTGTTATTTTGCATAAATAATCAGAGAATTTTTACGTGATGATTATTTATTATTGTATTGACTTTAATGACATTTTTTTAAAGAGATCGATTTTTTTCCGTTCTTTTTATTAAAAAAAAATTGAAAATGCTACAGGGTATCTTTTTGCCATGCTTTCTCGGCTTTACTTTGTAGCATTCTGATTTGCTTTCTTTTTTTTTTTTTATATTGACATGGGCTCTTTAGTCTTTGGTCTTCTATCTACAGTCAAAAGTCGACTCTCCTGTGTTTGTGTGTATATGTGTGTGAAACCGCGCGTTTTTAAGCCAATTTACCCGACTAATCAGTATAAACCACTTCAAAGCAGCAGCCACGTCGGCACACACACCCTGACACACACACACACACACACACACTCTGACAGACAGAAAGGAAGTACTAGCTACATTTTCTTCTTTGTAATGTGCGCAAATTCCAATGTGTCTGGGGCATTAAAAGGCAGTCGTCAATATAAAAGGCAACACGAATGTGGAGAAGATGGTGTTTTAGCTTTTACTCCTTTTCCGGTGCGATGAGCTGACACTCATCAAATGATTTTACAACACACACAATTTTTTGGGGTGTTTGTGATCCTTGACAGCTTTGGGCTTAGCTTTGGGTTAAGTCATTATCTTAATATGTAATTGAGTTTTGTCTTGGATTTAAAACTAATTTAAGTGTATACAATGATTTTTTACTATAAGTACAAAAAAAGTTTTTTAAAATATATTTTTATCGCCAAAATAGTAAGTTTATTTAATATGAAAAATTATTATTATTATTTTTTAAATTTTGCTGCATACTTTTAAGCTTTCAAAAAAATCCAAAGGAAATAAGGGTAAAAGGGCATTTCTAGATTCATACCCTGCTCATTCAAAGTTTCAGTGTCTTTCTGGTGATACTGGACTTTTAAGTTAATGGCGCAAGTCAAAGTGTTAAGTGATCCTTGGAAAACGTGTTAAAATGTGTAATTTAATTTCGACAAGAAGAGAGCGCTATTTAAAGGCTCACATTTCTATCAAGATTTTTACAGCCTGACATGTTGAGATTTAAGCTGCAGAAACATCGAGCGAGAAGTTCGTAAACTTTAAAACGTCAATAAAGCTGCATAGCATGTACGTATACTGTTACACGCAGCGAAAACTTGGCCAAAAGTTTTTGGCCCTGGCAATAAGCAAAATAGACAAGCGGAAAAAATTGGCATTGACTTGAGAGAGACACAGTGAGAGTGAGAGAGAGAGACGACTGCAAGTTTGGTGAAGTTTCTTCTGCCTGGCACCAAAAACTAAACTTCAACGCCATATGTCAATTTGGTGTAACAACTCGTTCAGTGGGACGACGATATCCGGCACACTTTACGGCTCTGGAGCTAACCAGGGGAATCCTCGAGAGCACGCAGTCCCCACTCAATTTGAGAGACGCCACTGATTTTTGTAACAAAGGGGCAGGGGGGTTGGAAAGGAAAACTTTTTAACAACTTGGTCAGCCGTTGAAGTTTTCTAATCTGTTTCTTTGTAGTAGGAGTAGGACCTTGAGTTTCGAATTTCGTTTGTGTGTGATTTTTAAAACGACCATAGCCATTGATCTGATGTTTTGTTCTGCGGCCAAGTGTTTATTTTCCCACTGCCTGAGCCTAAGGTTTGTTTATTTGTAAAGCAAAGGGGGGAGTAAAAGGAAGCTCCTTTCGATATCCACTTGTATGGAAAGTCAATAAAACTGTTTGACAACTCACTGACTGCCTGTGTGTGTGTGTGTGTGTGTAGGAGGATGAGGAGCCTTTTGTGCACATTAAATTTACAATTTATGGCTGACAATCGAAAGGAAGTTTTTATATATATTTATGTGTGAGAAGCTGGAAGAAATAAAATGTAAGCAAGTTGAATGTCGAAGATTAAAGCTAAAGAAAAAAAATTATCATTAATCTTTACCAAAAATATTACTAATTTTAAAGCTTACTACAGAAAAAAAAAAAAAAAATGGAAAATACCAACATTATTTTATGCAAATTCTAAAGATTAAAGTTAAAAAGCTCTGAATATATACATCAAAAGCCAAATAATTCATACTCTACACACACTATATAACCACTTATCAAATATATCATCACTTAAAGTGTTCAATTGTCATGTCATGGTAAAATTATGATTTAAATGCAGTAAATTTCTTTACATCCACAAAAAAAAATAAAGCCAAGCAAATGCAAAACATTAAAGTAATTTCTATCGATATAATTATGGCATTGCAATGATGATAATGATATTGATGCCAATGGCGCATACAGTAAAAGAGGAGAAGCATCAGCTACATCGCCCGAAATGTTGTTAAAAACGGCAATTAAGTGCATACAGATGCATTGTGAAGCCAAAAGATACACACGGCGTATGCGTAATTTATCATATTTTTACACGCAGTTTTATTTTCATTTTCCGCTTTGCGTGCAATTTTTATTTTTTTTTGCACTTTTTTTTTGTTTCTACTTAAAATTCGATTTATAATAATTTGCGGTAAATAAACTCACGTTATAAATTGCTGCATACTTTTAAGAGTTGGCCGCGTGTCAGCAGCAAATATCTTTACATGTTATTCCTTTTTTAATCGTTACATTTAAAGTGCATTGCACTCTGCTCTTTGTTGTTGTCAATATTGAAGAGTCATTGTTGCTGTTGTTGTTGTTGTTGTTTTGTTGTTGTTGCTGATGCTGATATTGATGTCCGGCACGCGTCCGCATAATTAATGAATAAATTATGCATACAAAGCGATTGCAAAAAAAAAGAAAAGAACAGAAAAGAGGAGAGGAGAAAAACAAAGATGCGGGCCAAAGGGCGAAGGACTTGACTGTGTTGTTGTTTTTCTTATGGCTTGTAAATACTCGTAAAACTCGTAAAACTTTACATGCCCATTTACCCGTAGGCGATTTTAATACGATAATGACAATATTTTACAAAAGACTTGCACAAAGGGACACATCCAACAACAAAAAAAAAAAAAAAAAAAAAGGAGCCGAGAAAACAGAAAGAAGGCATAATTCAACAGATATCGCTGCTTCAAACAGCTTCAGTTAATTGGCAATCTTTAAAAGTAGAGCAAAATAAAGCGCTTAATAACTTTTAATCTATAAAAATATTTAAGTTCTTAACCTTAATCATTTTCAAATGTTTAATTTAAGCACTTATGCTTATAGAAAAACATTTCGCTTTAATTTTATATTTGAGTACCATCTGCTATAAAACCACAAGATACTTTAAATAGTAGTCTGATTAATTGCATTTTCATAGTTCTTCTTTTTTTTTAACCGCAGGCAAGCAAATATTAAAACTGTCATTATTGCTTGTATTTTTTTTAAGCTGGAAACAAATACTAAAATGATTAAACAATCTGGTTAAAAGCTCCAAAATTAAAACAAAAACTATTTTTTAAAATTTTATACAATTTTATTAACACAGTTTACATATCTAATATATAATTTTGTTTTTTTATTATGTAATTATTGCATCTTTAATTTTTTCTGCTTACTTTACTTTTCTTGGCAATAATAAACAATCTGTTATTAATATTTTTCAGTAAACATTTATACACTTCTCTTACTCGAATTTTTTCCCTTCTATTTATTATTCACAAACAGCATATCCATATCTTACAGAAGGAATTATAAGCATTTAAGACCAACTACTTCACATCTAATCAAACATTTATGGACTATAAACTACAGCAGCATAATAAAAAGTAATCTCAACAACACCCCAGCAATAAACTGACAAGCCACAAAAACCAATGAAAGAAACACACACAAAAAAACGAAAAGGAATACAAAAATTGCACATTTCTCGAGGGTGTTTCAAAGGGATAGGGGAAGCGGAGCAAGGGGTCAGCAGCAAATGGAAAACCATTTAGCCAATTTAAATTTTGTTCGAACAAGCCAAGAAAAAAATAAACAAAAAAGAAAGCTGCGTAATAGACAAACCAAAAAATCAACAAGAAAAGCGAAAGAAAAAGATGAGTAGAAGAAGAAGAAAAAGAAGTAGAACTAGTTACAACAGTTGCGTCACATGCAGCAGCATCTAAAAGAAAGCAACAGCAGAGAATAAAGGAGCAAATTGCATGCAACAGCACGGCAAGGACGTCAGGACGTCATGCATCCCAAGTTAGAGGATCCTAAGGATACACACATACATACATACATATGGAAGTACTCTCATCATTGTGAGTCCATCAGTAACACTCCTTCCCCCTGTACACTTCACTTAATTAGATTGCGCTTCGGGTGCATGTTTACCCTGGAAAACTGCAGCATTTTTTTCTTGCAACGGGGGAGAAAAATCGTCGACACAAATGAGAGAACAAGAGAAATGCAACAAGGAACTTGGACATACAAAAAAAATACTGTTTACATATAAAAAGCAGAAACGAAACAAAAACAATAAGAAAGAAAAGAAAACCAGCAATAATAAAACACATTTCGCTAGCGAAAGTGAAGACACAACGAGAAATGTGCCACATTTAAAAGCAGTTCGAGTTCGAGGTCTTTTTTGGTCTCTCCCTAGTGCCACCCCCAACAACAACAACAACAACCACTTGCAACGCCTCTAATAACACAATAGTAATAGAGCTAAAATTATTTCCCCAAAGTCAGCCAGCTCTCCTCCCTACTCAAGAGGGTTGACCGCAAAAAGTTTCGTTTGTTTCCTTTGAAGTTCCTAATTTGACAAGCGTTTTGATTTAAGAACTTTTAATGCACTGCATTTAGTTTAGAATATATACTAATATCTAAAGACTGACAATCTATTGTCTATAAGTTAACTGAACACTAAAAATCGAATTAAAAAATAATAATAAAAGCAATTCAATGAAAATTGTTAGAAGTTCACCGAACATTTAAAAACATGTTAATAAAAAATGAAAATAACTACTTTCGATTTATCACATAAATAAAAAAATATATAAAATAAAAATTATCTCAATTATCCTAAAAATAAATATTTTTAATACTAATTCTAGCATTTTAGTCAAACTTTTTATTGTTTCAAATATTGCTTTTATTCAAATTAGGTACAATATTTTTAGAAATCTTTAAATACATTCTCTCCTTCTTTTAAAAAGTTAAAAAATTACTTAAGCCGTTTCTGTCCATGAAAATATTATTATTATATTTATTTACATATTTTCTTTTGACTTGTTTAAGCATACATTTTATTTTCTTACCAACTTTATCTCAAAGTTAATCAAACCTGAATCAAGAAAAATACATGTTAAGCGCCAAATGAACTAAAAATGCCTTTTCTAGTTTTGGTTTCTTATACATCCATTTGGGTAGCTTCGTGGAGAAGGGTGATGGGGGGATGAAAGCTGGAAGCAGTAATAGCACATGTTGCCGCAGTTTTCTTGTTCTCAAGTCCCCGCGGGCAGCTTGCCTTGATTATGACAGTTGGTTAACATGTGGCAACAACAACAACAACGGCAAAAACTAACAAAATAACAAGAACGTTGAGAGAACTAACCCATTGTAAGGGGTTTTCTGTTAGTGTTTGTTTGTGTTTTGGTCAATGTCATAATTTGCCACATGTCTTTTGCCTTTTGACAACTAAGGACATTTCTTGGGGATTTGCTGTTCAAGAAATCTGAGCTCATCCTCATGCCCCTGATTGCTGCTTGTTCTAAACTAACAACTTGGTTGCCCATTTAAATGTGTATAGAACCCAAGACCCAAACCCAAACCCAACCCCATACACAAAACCAATACGCTTTCACATGAGCGAGCGAATTTCTTGGCATGTTCTCGTGTAATTACTTGGCCCGGCCAGTTGTTGTTGGCTGCGGGTCGCTAACTGGCCCCGATTGTTGACTGATAAGTGCTGTTGCCTCTGCAGTTGCATTTGTCAGTTTTCCAATGGCTCTTCACTCCTCTTTTTTTTTGGGAGGCGCAGGGAGCGGGGCAACACTCGACCTAACTAACTAACTCGCGTTCAAAAACAATAAGAGGGAGAGCGTTGGCGGTTTGTTCTAGGTTCGTATACCCTGTATTACTAAAGGAGTGGGTAATTTATGAAGAAGGTGCTTGATAAGATTTTTCAATGATTTTTATTTTGTTCCTTTGTAGGTATTATTATATTAACCTCAACATTAAAGCATACACTCCGTTTAAAATTTCCAGTATGCAACAATGAGTAATTGAGTTAATTCCTGGAAATTGACAAGCGACTTGATTGCGTGATAGATTTGAAACTATTCGTATGCATTGGCAGTTAAGCTGCAAGAAAAGTGTCAACAGTGTTCACATTGCTGCAACAAATGACGTCACAAATTCAATGTTGCGCTATTAAAATGTCATGACATTATATCTCAATGTAAACAGGCTTTAAGCTGCAGATAATCTGGCAGCATATATATCGTATCATATATCTACATCTATATCTATAGATTCTATAGTGTCATTTAAGTATTGCATTGTTATCTATATAAAGAGAGTTCTGATTAATTAAATCACATTGAAATAAATAAATTGTGGGCTTGTTTTTAGTATTAAACTGCATTTTGTCGAGTTCGGTTCTTAGTAACGATTAAAAATATGGCTATGAGTCGATTGTATTCTCTTTATCAGATGGTTCGAGCTAAAAGATTATATCCTATGACTTTGTATATTGGGAAATTATTTGTAAGGAAAAGAAATGAAACAATTGACGAACAGGAGCTAAAAGATGAAAAATATATAAGAAATGTTCCAAATGATTTTAATTTTAAAATATAAAAATATATGAATAAAAACACATTTTTTAAGTCTTTAAGCTTAAAAAAATATATAAAAAAATGTATTAATTTATTAAAAAACTTATCTTCATATTTTTAAGTTAACGAAAAGAGTTTTTATAAAAACAGTTTTAATCTACTTTATTTTTATTAATAATTAGGTAGACATTAAGTAGTTTTTTTCTAGGGTATCTACGAGAAATGTTATTCATTTTGTTATTTTTACGTTCTTGTTCAGTTTTTCTTTGTGTGTTTTCATTTTTTCGTGGCCCAAATGTTGCTGTAAATTGTTAATTAAATTTTTGCTGTTCTCATTTTTGCAACGGACGTGTGGGAAAATGTGAGCCAAAAAGGAAAACAAACAATGCCCCAGCCAAGGGGTTAAAGTTGAAGCTGCTTTTTGTTGCATTGCTTTTTTTTTTTTGCTACAAACTATTTTTTGTTAGGTAAGCTGAGCTAAGTAATTAACAACAAATGCCACACAGAGAGAGGGATTGAGAGAGAGAGAGGGAGAGCGACTCCAGAGATAAGGAAAGTAACTCGCGTTCGGTTTATGTATGTGAAATACAGTACAACCTCGCTCAATGCAACCCTCGTTACACGCAACTCCTCGATAACTGCAGCACCCGATATTGTAACATTGAAGACTTTGTTAACGCATCTAAAAAACAGACAAGATCTTCGTGAAACAGCTATTCAGAAGAGTATAAATTGTAACAAAGTACAGACCATAATTTTTAAAAAAATAAATGAAATAAAATAAAATGAAATTCATGCTTTAGACACAGAATTATTCGATTTACTTTAATTTTAATGGTTAGCAAAGGCATCCCTTTTTGGAAATAGTTCTCATGGCATACAGAAATTGAACCCTCAGTTTTCGCAATGAGACAAACTTGAATAGGTTGCGTTGAGCGAGGTCGCACTGTATTCGAGTTAGGCCTTAAAAAAAAAGCGCAGAGTTAGAGCCAAAGTCACTGAAACAAACAGCCTTATACTTAGTTCTTATTATCAGTTTACGCGGCCAATGGCCAGCAGAAGCAACAATAACAACAAACTTGTAGCAATTACAACAATCAACGTCGACGTCGACGTCGTCGGCACGATAAGCGATAGCATACATACATACATACACACACATGTATGTGGTTGGCCTACACTAAACCGCGATTACAAACAACAACAGCAACAACAAAGAATCCCAAAGAGGGCTCAGCTAACAACAACAACAACAACAGCAATGAGCAATAAACTGAGCTGAGAGCGGCAGCAAAAACATTTTTTGATTGGTGACTGCCGCTTGGGGTAAACTAATGAACACAAGTATCTCATAGATACAAATACAACACACACACACACAAACACATTGACGGCCAACTGACTCAACTGCTCATTCTGTTTATTAATTTAAAACTGCAACAGCCAGCTAAATTCATTGGCACACATGCACAACTAACAACAACAGTTTCAAGTCTTGGCAACATTTGAGCGAATTTAATGAATTATTATGCGGGTTAAGTTTTTCCAGTGGTTTGTGAATTGACTAAACTTGAAACTTAGCTTATAAGCTGCACATCTTTAAGATATTGTGTATTTATAATATAAATACATCTAGCCCTTTAGTTAGTTTGTTAATTTGTTATAAGAATAGCTTTAAGCTCATTCTCAGGTTTTTAAATATCTCCTTTTTCCATTTCCATATAACAATAATTACATTAAAAAAAATATTTAATATTAATAATAAATAGTTTTGAAATAAAACTTTTGAAATTTATTAAACTGTTAAGTAAACATAACAAAAAAAAAATATAGTTTTTTAAATCTTCTCTGTCAAGTAAATATTCATGGGCATGTATTTTAAAATAAAGTGGATTATCGGATTTGATATGGTATGAAGGTGTCATCAAGCCAAACCCAAAAATTCTAAACAGCTCACATTCTCATTTATTTCATAAACATAACAGATCTCTTGCTAAGTACTCTATCTCAGCTATCGGCGTATTCCTCTCATACTATTGTTCTTCCAATGCTCCGTTACGAATCGTCAGGCACATGGCCAGACGTGTCTTCTTCTTCCTCTTGAACATGGTTGTGTTTTTGTGTTGGTTCTTAACGATATGCGACAATTTTTGACCCCAAGAGACCAAAACACAGAAACACAAATGCGAGTACAGCACACTCAGAAGAAAACCAAAACTGAAACACAAATTGAGAAAGAGAGAGAGGGAGAGCCTCACACAGCTGCACGCATTACGCCACAAAAAAAAAGAATTGGATTGGGGTTGGGTCAAAATTTAAATATTTCAGCGCCAAGCCAGCAACAACAACAACAAGCGACAAATACCAAACGTCAACTGATTTTTCGCGTTTCGGGCTCGTTTTGCTTGATTTGCTCGAACGGTTTCTCAAACGCTTCTTCTTCTTCTTCTGCCCCCTTCTTCTGCTTCTTCTACTTCCTCTTCTGTGCGCCTGCGTCGATTGCTTCATCACAAAACCAAACTTATTGCTTGGAAATTTTTGTTTTCAACTTGGTCTTTATGGGTATGTTTCCCCTCCTACTCGCCCCCTCCTCTGTTGACATAAAACACATTCCCCATTTATACACAATATTTTTTATTGCCTGATTGAATTGAGCTAAGTTGACTTGGGTTGGGTTCGCTTTCGGTTTCTGCTGGCTTCAATTGAGGGTTCGCTTTTCGGGCTTATCGGGAATCCATAGAACCGGGTAGCACAACAAAAAACGGCAACAGTTACGATCGTTATACATTTGTTCGTACATACGTTTATTCATTCCCCTTCTACCAGTTTATTTCGTGCCATCTTCGTGTTTCTGACCTGTGTCAATATTTATTGGCTTTATTTACAGCACAGAGCCACTTTGGGTATTTGCATTGAATTTTGTGATTAATTTGCCTGATAAGCAAACGTCAAGCGTAGGGCATAAATAGCTCTGGCATTTCCGATATGGTTTACAGAAAGCTAAGCCACAAAGGTTATTTAAAAACTTTTAAAGTGAAATTTCATTAAAAAAATGTTTTTTATAATTTAAAAATGATACTTCTCGAAATAAAGCAAAAGTACTTAAATCATACCTTTAAAAAATAATATTTTTTAGACACAAAAATATTTTTTTAAAGTTCTTTTTTTTCAGGAACATTATTGTTTTGTGATCGTTAACCACAACTTAAGGTAATTCAATTAATTTAATAGTTTCAGAGGAATCTATGAATTTTAAAATAATTTTTTGTTTAACTCTAATCCTATGATAATTTTAAGATTGATATTAAGCTACAGCAAAAGTGAAAACGTTTTTCAATTAGCTTATTTTAAAAATCTTCATTTTAAATCATTCCTTCATCTACGTTTTCCCCTTAAACATCCATTCCTCTTTAGAGTCATTTTGTTCTTCCATTCCATAGCTAATCTGCATACCGAATTCATTATTCTAACTGAAATGATCTTAACTCTATCCCTCTCTCGCTCTTTTCTTCCACCCACAGGCAAATTTCACCAAACCGTTTTTATGTCTGCTCAATTAACGGCGTAAAAAGAGCAAAAATGCAAAAAGTAATAACACAAAATTCATCTCTCGCACATACAAAAATTTAATCAGCAGTAGAAAACGAATTCCGCTTGCATGACTTTTAATTTGGCTTGAAAATAAATGCAAAAGAAGAACAAGAATAGAATGAAATCGAGTGGGAAGAAGAAGATGAAGAGAGCAAAGGCTGCAACGGAAACGGCAGCTCCAAGCGCGCTCTTCACACAATCTGTGTGAGAGTGAATGCGAAGGGAAAGATTGAGTGTAGAGGGGGAGTAGGCTTTCACAGTTTTGTGTTCTTCTTCTCCTTTCATTTTTGCCAGAAATGATCATAACAACATTTGTGCGGGCACGTTGCTACTCTTATTGTTGTTGTTGTTGTTGCTGCCCCCTGATGCCCTGTATGGGGCCGAGTCGAGGGCCAGAATACACAGAATACATTAATTGACACTTGGCCGGAAATAGTTCATTAGGCATAAATTACATACAGACAAAAGCATTCTCTTCTTGCTCTCTCTCTCACTCACAATTTTTGTTTTTTTTTTTTTTTGCCAGCGCGCTTGAATTGTCGATTATATTTACTGCTAGATTTCAGCGGCTTAAATGATTGCAAGGGAACGTTGTTGTTATCTCGGGCAGCGTACATAAAAACGTTGCAAGACACAAATGTTGGGCATTAACATTAAACCAGAGAAGTTGACACAAACACACACTCACACAAAAAGGCATACAGAACTATCAATTCGTCTCCCTCTTGCGCCCTCTTGCGTTTCATTTAGGCTCAACATGTGTGCTCCAAATGTTTATTTTTGTAAAATTTTTACAAGAGCCTGAACTACTACACAGGGTGACAACAACAAAAGTAACAGTGACTGCGGCGAAACAAGCCAACAAAGCGCAGACGTTAAAGCGAAGCAGCAACAAAATGTAAAACACAAAGTGGGCATATTAATAAATTCAACTAAAACGCAATTGAACGCGACCTCAGAACCATTCGGGCAGGCACAGACGCCAACGTCAACGGCTGCGTCGCTGCCGCCACCACCAGCGAACCAAACTAAGCGGGCTCAAATCTGCTGCTGCGATCCCCAACACTCCCCTCTCTCGGTCACTCGAACTTACATGCACGCACAAAGTATTCCACTCATTCCCCTGCAGACGAGCAACGAAATGGAAAATGGAATAAGTGCAACAATTGTCGACTAAAAGGGAGTAGGAAAGTGGGAGAGCAAGAGCTGTGGATCGAGTCTGAGCCGTTAGCTGAGCTACAAAGTAGCCGATTAATAAATGTAATGACGAAAAATGGGGAGGCAATAACGAATATGCAAAGTGCGCTATAATAAGAATAAATATTTGTTATATTCAAAACAGAACATGTAGTCGATGTCTAAATGTGATTTTTTAATAAATTTCAAATAAGAGTTGCCTGAATCAAATACAACGAATACATATAAGCTCCCGCTGCGTTTCAACATAATTAATTTGGTCAAACGCAATCCACATATGCACTAGACTCAAGCGTAGGGTATCGCTTAAGGAACATCAGAAGTTGCCCATCACAAAACAATAACAGCGCGAAGTGGAAGCGACGACGACGGCTACTGAAAAACGTCAGCGATGCAAACGCGTCAACGGATTTTTGTGTTACACACATTTTCAGTGCTTGATTTGTGTGCTTGTGTGTGTGTCGCTGACGTCTCAGTCGCTCTGCTTTTTTTTGCGCTCATTCTTTTGCTCGCTTTTACTTTCGGTTGTTGCAATTAAACGGCGTTTTTCCGTCTGAACGCCAGCCCCAGCCGAGTGAGAGAGCCGAGTCGAGCTGAACTGAGCCGATCCGAGCCGAGTCGAGCCAACGGCCCGGATTGCTTTTTGAGCTCAATGCGCGCTTCGTGCTATCGTTTGCTGTGGCGACGGCGGCGCAGGCGTCGATAACGGTAATGCCACCGCGCACACACGTTGTGAATTGGCCCTGGCAGCGGAGAGCAAAGCAGAGCAGAACAGAACAAACACTGTGAGAGAGAGAGAGTGCGCGCATGTTGAGCGCGCGTGATTTTTGTGGCTCTTTCGCCTGCGCCTGTGTCTTTGTTTGGCCCATGCGAGCGAGTATGTGTGTGTGTCTGTGAGTCGTGTTTGTGTTTTTGTACTCTTACTGAAAGTATATGAGACTTCTGAAACTGTATAAAACGGCTGCTATGAACTATTTATATGGCAATTCGATAAGGGTATTTAAAGTGCGATTTTGTTGCTTTGAGCGTTTCATGTAGGTTTCGGCTTCGCCTCGAAAATGCGGGCTTGCTGCTAACAGCGCTGCTGACGACGCATCGTTGCCGTTGCCGTTGTCGCGGCCGTCACAGCTCGCGGTGGTTGTTATTTTTTTGGTTTTGGTTTTTAGTTGCTGTTTAAACTTGGTCGTGAGAGGGTAGCAGCCCCCGTTGTCAACAACCCAAGCCACCCAAAAAGAACAGTTGATCGCGCGCTGGCAAAAAAAAAACAAAAACAAACTCAATTGCGAATGTGAGTGTGAATGTGTTAAGTGAACTTTGGGTCAATTGACAAAAAAAAGAAAGAAAGTGAACATCGGCCAAGAACATCTAAAACAACAACGCCAAAATTAATCTACAAATACTGCAAACGATTCTAATGGCGCCAGCCGCCGTTGCCGCCTCAACGGGCTCCTCGCCGTGCACAACGAATTCGCTGCAGGATATGAGCGCAGCTGCTGCGGCGATAGCGTTGGATATGAAGCCCAAAGGCGAATTGGCCGCTGCAGTCGTCCCCACTCAAAAGATCAAAAAGCGTACGTTGTTTGTTACACTTGAAAAATCCTTCCACCACAAAATAAAAAAAATGTTTTTTTTTTTTAAATTATGTTTACTTAGTGGTGAGACGCAATGCCTCCGACAAACTGAAACTTATCCAGATGGTGCACGATAATCCCATTTTGTGGGACTCCCGTCTGCCCAACTTTAAGGGCGCCGAGGAGGAGAAGAATCGTGCCTGGGAATACATTGGCCGGGAGTTCAATGCGCCCGGACGTCGTGTGGCGCGAGCTTTTAAATCTCTAAGAGAATCGTATCGCCGGGAATTGGCCCATGTCAAGTTGATGGGCAATGGATTTAAGCCCAAGTGGAGTTTGTACGAGGCAATGGATTTCCTGAGAGATGTCATCCGAGAGAGAAAGTGAGTACACAAAGCGAAATAAACGAATTGAAAGTGGTTTACACATTGTTTACATTGAACATCCCCTATATAAAAGCTAATTTAATAATTAGGGTGGTCCCAAACTGTCTGAAACACTTGTTGATCATGAAGAAAATTATTGTTTTTCTGCTTATTTTTTAGAAGCTGTGTGTGTTTTCTAAGAGATTTTGCAAGTTTTAAATTTTAATATACAAATTTCAGATTTACAGATTTTATACTTTAATTTTACCAAAAAAAATTCTTGAAGAATTGGGCTTGAAAAAAATTATATAAAAATGCTTCTTGAATTTCGTTTTTTAAATTAAGTTTTTTTAATGAAATGTGTTAAGGTCCACCCTAATTGAAACTTGATCGCAATGTCCCATTATAATAACAGGCAAACCAAATGATTATTAACCCAGAAAACTATTCCAGAAACCTTGTTCGTAATACATTGTGAAACATTGTCTTATCTGGAGCTCAGCTTACATCCAGCTGAATCACATTTTTGGTCAGAGCAGTAGGTTCCAATCATTCATTGTCTGTCCCGATGTGTTTTTGACTAATATTACAAGTGGCACTGACTGACTGCGATAAGCCCGACATAAAACAAAACAATGGCTAAACGAATCAGAGAATCAGAAAGAGTGCGGAAAGGGGGCAAAGATCGGCCTCAAAGTATGAATAACGGTTCTTTCTTTTGTAGCTTTGTTTGTGTTTTGGTTTTGGTTTTCACTGGAATCACAACTTGAACCCTTAACCATTAACTATTTGAATCACACTCAATTTCGATTACAAAAGACAATATTAATATGCACTTTTCGCATTGCTCTTTTCGCTTCTTTGCCCACTCTTTGTGTTTTTCTTTGCGTGTCGGTGCAAAGAGCAAAATAGTAAGCTGTTTACATATTCTAACCAAAGTCGGAAAGAAATGGAGGAAAAAAAATACAAAACGATTTCCTTTGCCACGTTTGCCAACTGATGATGACTCAATCGATCTTGTTTTGAAATTAAAATGATGGCGCACACATACACATATTATTATTCTTATTGTTGACGGGTATGTATGTGTGTGTTAGGTTCTTATTGTTGTTCAGTGAAGTGAAACATGGCATATAAGAGATTGACGTTTCACTTTGTGGGTTCTCGAGAGGGTGGCGCTTAACCAAAAGATTTGTACGTGACCTTTTCTAGGAAATTGAATGACTTTTTTGAAGTGATTTCTTTTTAAAATTATGTTTAAAATTGGTTAAAGTTATAAATGATCTTTTCTAGAAAGTACAACATTAAAATGTTAAATATTTCTAAGTTTTCTTTGAGGGTTACATATATTTTTAAGGAATTTAAAATTTATATAGTTTGTTTTATGAAAAGTATTGCCCAAAGAAACAGCATCTTGTTTTTACCAAGAAAAGATAAGGCCTTACTTACTACAATTAACCCAAGAAACTGTGATTATAGCAATTTAAGTATTCTAATTTTTCTTTGAAATCGTTATCAGCAAACGTATTAAACTAAAACGTTTAACTAATAGTTGGCAGCTATTTCTTAAGAAATTAATCACTATTACAAACAATTTATTTTACCACTACTTTTTAGTCGTAGTACATTTAATTACTTTCTGTGCGAATCCTTTCCATTATCCCACGACTCGTAAGCTGCGTATTGGCCTTTAGTACATTTTTATCATTTGTTGCATCGCTCGGAAATTTGCATTGACACGGGTCGTAGGAAGAGAAAGAGACAGAAACAGTCCAGCATCATCAGCATTGAGAATATGTACCAGACAAATCTCAGCTAAGCCTCTGTAAAAACATCTGCCCAATACAAACACACACACACACTCACATGTACATACATACATATGCATATGTAAATATGCGAATACGCGTTCGTTCGAGTCTCGAAAACCGTTGGACGGAAAAAACCAATTCGAACAAAGAAATGACCAGGCTCAGGGCAAATGGGGCCCGTCAGATGCTGATTTTTGATGTTGTTGTTGTTGTATGGTGTGTTGGAGCAACAACCCACCATTTCTACCCCCACCCCCTCAACACACTACACACACTACACACTGTACTTTATATATGAAATAAGGCCATTTCCTTTCAATTGACTGTACCCACATCGGCAACAGCAACAAGCAACAAGAGCTGAGGCAACAGTCGGCTCCGGGTCCACACATGCCCGCACACACACACACACACACACACACACATGTACATATTTAAATTTTGTTTTATTATTTTGAGCTGATAACAGACAACGGAACGGACCGGGCCCGAGAACGCGGCTTGAGCCATAAAAACAGATCTTGTCCAGAGCGAAAACAAAATTATACAACGTTGTTATTGTTGTTGTTGTTGTTGCTATAGTTGTTGTCATTGTCGGCATCGCCACTTGAACCAAAAGCAAAATCGAGGGAAGCTGCAAAAACCAACAAAACGCTTTAGCCTTAGCCCAATGCTGCTGATGGTGGTGAGTGAGTGAGTGAGCTAGCGAACAAATGAATGCAATGAGCTTGCCCGAGTGGGAGAGAGAGTGCGCTGCGCGACTGAATAATGAGAGCGAGAGAGTGTAGTAAATTAACGCAATGAGAGGCGGCAGGGCAGCAGCAGCAGCAGCAGCAAATATGAAAATGACAATCAGCAAAGCGGGGCCAGACAGACAGACGGACAGACAGACGGATGGATGGACAGAGGGACGGATAGACGGATGGACGACAAGCGATGAGAGATTGCGGCGAGAGTGGACCAAGTTTAGAAATAAGAAGAAGCGCAGATTACAGAAAGAATTTGCTAGGCATGTGAGCCAGAGAGAGCAGCAGCAAGTAAGCTGAGTGAGAGTGATTGAGTAAGTGAGTGCAAAAGTAAGTGCGCATGTGTGTGTGTGTGTGTATTTTATGGGTGAGCAATTGAGGCGGTGTGCGACGACGCCGCGTCGCTGCCCAAAACACGGACCAGGGTTAAAAATATATGCGCGAACAGACCAGTCAACGGGGTTGCTGCTGCTGCTGTTGTTGTTGTTGTTGTTGATGACCAGGGTCTGTTATTTTTTGTTGTTCCCTCTCTGGCGCGTTGTTCTGTGTCACGCTTATGATTTAATAAGCAAATGAGCTGAAAAATTGATGAAATTGTGGTTGATCGGCCGCCACCCCCCTTTCCTACCCGAGCCTGAGCTTCGAACTAAATCGTTTGACCAGCCGCGCCCCAAATATGCAAAGTAATACGAAAAAATCTCAGAGGGGCGGCTCGGGTCGCGATTGCCACAAAAAGTGCTATACATTATACATATTTAATATTTTTGCATATATGCGTCACTTGTGGCCCCAACAGCAACAACAATAAAATACTGGGCGTATACCCAATTTGCGTAATGGGTCCCAAGTATTTCTGAAAGTGTTATTAAAATATTTACTTCGTTCAAATAATTGACACGGTCTTTATGAGTTTAATTTTCGTAATTTAAAAATTTGAGTTTGTTAAAGGTGTTGACTGTTAAATGTTTTATAAATCAATCATAAAGTATCTTATCTTGACTAAACTTGAACCCTTTTCTCACTAAAATAATTGTTAATTTAATTCGTTATAAGTTCGTAAAGTTCGATTTTTTTTATTTATATTAAATCGTTTGGAGAGTCTAGCTGAAGTTTTACAAATATAAAATATTTTCTGGCTAAGAAAATATTTTGAAATTCTAAAGTGAAAAATTTAAACAAGAACAAAAACTGTTAAGATCATGAATCCTTCTTTAAAGTTTTAAAAAAATTATATAAAAAGTTTTTTTTCATTATCACAAATATTAACCACAAAAATACTGGTTTTGACCGGACTCAAACTCTTGTCATGTGTTTTTGCGGAAACTTAACCAAAGGCCGCAAAACGTTTTTCAGTTTTGTTGCCGCTGATAAACGTAGAAATTTGAATATCCCTCATATTATGAACAACAACGCAATTAAATAGAAATGGGAATGCAAACTGTCCATTATTGGTCTGGCCCGAGCTCTGGGACGGAAGCAAACATTGATAAGACCAAGTCCAAAGAAAAATAGACGAAAAATAAATACAGAAACGTCAAAAACCACGAAAAACTCGAAAGAAAAAACCACAAGTAAATATTAAAAATGCATTTGGCCGTGATTATTTTGGGTTTGGTGAATGTGAAAAATGTTGAGAAAAAACAGCTCGCATATCATTTTACGATTCCAAATTGTCAACTACCTGCTCCAGGGCGTAAATAAAGAGCCCTTCTTTTTGAGAACTGGGCTGAAAGAGGGTCGAACCTCTGGCTCTAAAAATAGCCACGTTTCTATATACTATCTTTGAGTCATTCAGGCAGCTGTGGCCGTTTGGAAAAACGCGCTTGAAATTTGAGTAGCGCAGGAAATCAAGAAACCAACCAATCCCGTTCTATGAGAAAATATATATCATTGTGTTTTTGGTAGTTTGTTTCGAATTCTTTCTTTTGGGGTTTGTCTCTCTGAGCACGTTCTTCAATTGTTGCCTTTTTTTTTGGGGTTGTTGGCGTTTTATCTACTATGTGCAATGTCTGTGCTATTTTTAGGCAACTGTTTCCATGTAACATGTCATTAGGATGAGGGAGCACGAGGGTAAGAACCTAACAACATCAGAAACATTGTCTAATAGAGAGATTTAATTTACATACAATATTTTGAATTATCATTGAGTCATGTTTGTACTTTTTGAAAAAAAAACAATTGTAGAAACTGAAATATTTAAAAACTGTTTCTGTATAGAAAATCTTTTTTCAATTAAATCAATTTAATTAAATCCTTGCCTTCTCAAGAATCTAAAAAGGTTCTAAGTATTCATCTCAGGCCCTCTAAAGTATACATTATATATTCTTGATCAGCATCAACAGCCGAGTCAATATTTTCATGTCAGTTTGTCGATATAATAAGCATCGATCTCAGAGACTGTAAGAGTTAGAAACTGTAGGTTTGGAACATAAGCTGTCCTAAGCCATAGGTAGTACAAGTTTCCAATAATCGAAACATAACAATAACACATGTAATCGATAACAATAGAATCTGTAATTTGAATATTGTGAAAATTGTTTTATAAACTATCAATAAAATAATGAAAGTTTTCATTAAAATCGGTTAGGAAATACTTGGAGATTTTTAAAATAACGAAAATTTGTAAAGTTTTCACTTAATCGGTTAAGAAAAACTGAAAACAATCGAATGCTCCGTTCGATTCCGATAAATATATGTAATCGATAACAATAGAATCTTTAATTTGAATATTGTGAAATTTGTTTTATTCAAAAAAATAAGGAAATTTTTTAAAGTTTTCATTTAAATCGGTTAAGATAAACTGAAGATATCGAAGATTAAAGTTTAGAAGCAAGTTTAGATGTTTTCCTTATACTGTTCGCTTAAAGTTAAAAGGCTCAGGGTATTTCCTAGTTGAGCTGTCTTTTCTAACATTCAATTGGTTTTACGATACTAACTTTCTTGCACTTTTCTTTTTATTTTCCCCAGGGGCGCCTCACATGCCAGCGATCTCAGTTTGAGTGCCTTTGCCCAACACTTGCACAACAACAACAACAACAACAATAATAATAATAATAGTAATAATAACAACAACAACAACAATCACAGCTTACTAAATGCAAGTAAAGCAGCTGCAGCTGCAGCTCTAAAACTCACCTCATCCTTCAATGATGCCTCGAGCGGAGCTGTATTGAATCTCTCCAAGTGTTCATCGAATCTGAATCTGAGCAGCGATGATTATTACTGCGATTACCATGTCAAGGCAGAGCTGGATCTCTCAACGGGCAACGGCAACGGCGGCGTCGGCGTCAGTGGCAATGCGGGCGGCAGCAGCAGCAGCAGCGGTGGCAGCAGCAGTGGCAGTGCCGCAGGAGTATGTGGCAGGGTTGGAGGCGTTGGGGCAGTGCCCGCCCAGCCGCTGCCCGCACATCAGCAGGCCGCACAGCACAACGACAGTCGTGTGAGCTCGACTCGGAACGATAATGGAGCTGCTGGACGTGCTGGACATCATCCGGCTAGCTATGATGATCTGGATGCGAGCTCGTTGCGCAGCGATGGCGATGAGGAGGAGGAGGAGGAGGAGATGGGCGGCGGCGGCGGCAATGGCTCCGATGAGATTGAGGAGCTGGAGGCAATCGATGCTGACTTTCCGTATCCCATCATACTGGACTCGAATTCGCCGCACAGCTTGGCAGGCACAGCTGATCCTGCGCAGACTTTGCTGAGCCGCAAGCGTCGTCGCAATGCTGAGATGGCCGATGATGTGGAGATGGATGGGGATTTGGATGGTGAGGGCGATGATTATGAGGATCAGATGTTGCAACAGCATCGTCATTTGAGGCAGCAACAGAATGCTGCAGCCGCCGCCGCAGCAGCCGCCGCAGTTGGTGGCATAGAGTTGGCGGCACCTCAAACTGTGCGAGAGGTTCTGAATTCCAAGTTTTGTGGCTTCATATCGGCCAAGTTGAACAGCATGGAGGACTCGGAGGCGGATAATCTAATGAATCGCATCCTGTTGCTGGTTGTTCAAATGCAACAGTGTGAGGCGGGCAAATAGTGTTGGGTAACGGGTTAAAGGTTTGGGGCTCGATTTAAGTTTTAGTCTTATACTCGTTGTAGCCAAAAGAAAGGAAAAGTGAATGGAAACAATATGTTTTACTTGCCATATCTAACATAATCATTTAATTTTATACACTTTAAACAATTTGCCATAAGAATTGCTCAAAAATATGCCAAATTTGTGCCATGCCAAAAACAAACAAAGAAAGGTAGTACCAAAAACACAAAACAAAGCAAAAACACAAAGAAAAGACACAACAAAGAAACAAGCAACAAAACAAAGACAAAGAATATTAGCCATTTATGAGATTTAGTTTATTATGATAATAAACGTTAATTTAGTTCTAAGTCTCGATCTATACATATACGAATATGTAAACTCAAATCGTTTGATTTCTCAAGTTAAATATTATGCTTGCCATAACTTCGTTTCATCACATCTTATAAGAACTTATCTAACTTTAGTTAATCTTGTTTTTACATAGAGAAAGAAATCGTTTTGAAATCTTATTTTTAAAGTTCATTTAATGTGGCAAATACATATATGAAATATACTATGATTACATAAACAAATATAATTTTAAATTCTCTTAAATTAAATTTTAGTTTTTATTTTAAAACATTTTCTGTTCCGTTTGCAAAGCGTTGTAAATACTCGCCATATGAAAGAAATGTTAAATAAAATACAAATATTTTAAAATATTGTAGTACATTTTGTGGAAAACTGTTCTTAAAATATCAAAAGCATTTAAGTTTAACACAAAAAACGTATAAATATTATCTTTCAGTGATTGAAATTAATACAAAGAGGTTTCTAATTAAGGATACCTTATCATTTTAAGCTACAAATATCTTAAGACCTTCTTATTCTTCTAATCTTATTTATCGCTTTTCACACAACAAACCTTACTTATCTTTGAATCGCTGTTCGAAATATCATTAAACAAACAAGACTATTAGCATATCTTACACATGTGTACAATACTGGTAGCTCCCTCCTGATTCCTCCGCACACATTTGGCCAGATGTCAGGCAGCCGAAAACCCACGGCCAGAAAGAGCGTCGAGTAAGAAGACCATTAGTACAGAAGGCGTCATAAAAACCAGTCGACAATGAGACAAAAGATAAGCACAGCAACGCATGCGCCATGGGACGAGCTGTATGTAAGAGCGGTGAGGGGTAGCCAGATGTGGGCATGCCAAAAACGATATAGACCAACTTACCAAAAGGAGGGCCCTATAAGCAGACGCACTCATGAATGAATCGAATAAAGGGAAACCCGAGAGAGAACAATGAGGCTGAGACGCACAAGCACAAAAAACAACCCTCGAAATGCGGTCCATACCATTGACGATCTCTGGCCGACACTACCGACCCGGTACGGCACGGCACGATACGGTAGGATTTGTTTTTAGCTACCTAAGAGACTGCAAATTTTATACATCAAGTTGCGGGCATGCGCGGAAAATTGCCAAAACCTTGATTCGACGCGAACATGACGGCAATAAAAACTGGTTCCCTCTTGGCTATGCTTATTGTTAGCCTTGGTAGAGCGAGACCTTCGGTTAAGGGATGCTGCTTGCTTGGGTTCAATGACCATGGCCAGCATCAGTGTACACTGTGAAGGGTAGGCCAGAAATCTCTGAGCGTTTTTTTAAGTCAACAGAAATTTTTGTTGTCGTTCCTTGCCTGAAATGTCGTGCCAGGATTGACAAAGCGAAAGTAATTCAAAACTAAGGAATAACAGAAACATTTGTTTATTTAAGCACTCGTCAAAGAAAAGAAAAAAGACAGAAGTTCGTTTGTATGCAAGTTAATAATCATAAACAAACCTAAAACATTTTCAATGCTACCTTTTGAAAATGTTTTAAATTTATTTCTAATTATTAACCTTACTTTAACAGTCCGTATGAGCATCGTCTTTCCTCTGTTTCTCACTTGGATCTTCTTTGTTTGATTTGCCTTTGCGTAGCTTGGAGCAAAATAGTCTACAGAAGCGTCGATCATTCTTAAGATTACTTTGCGGACTATATTTATTTGGGTATACTAAGCAACTAACTCTGGAAGCGTTGCTAAAACTGTTAGCTTGTGGTATCGCCGAGAGTAAGGGATTAGTTCTTGGGCACACTGATACATTTGTACATTTCTTTTGACCCATTTTATGCTTGCTAGTTTCATAATCTTTTCTCTGAGCCCGCAAATGCGAACAGCTTTGCTTTTCACAAAATTTCAATTCCTTTTTTACTAATTTTCCTATATATTTTACGGCGTGGGGTTTCTTTCTCCTCTGGAAACGGTACCGCACAATCGTGGTGTTTGGCACAGTTTCCTAGACAGCCTCGACGTGCGCATACATTTCCTGCTCTTCGTTCGTCCTCTTTTACAAAGGGGTGACTGGAACACGGAACAGTAATATGTTCAACTACATTAGGTTTTACATTATCTGGATAATACCCATTTAGTCGACGACATGTACCGTTATCACAATATTCCTGGGTGTCCTGAGCTGTACCGTTGACCTGTGAGCACGAGCACTTGGAATTACATGGTTGCAATGGTACTTCCTTATGACCATATAAGGAATCATTTCTACAATTGCTTTCCTTTGTACATGGGAATTCTAGCCTGCAGCTTTGGTGCAAATCTTGAGTTATATCATGGGACTTGTTGTCCTCGTTGATTTTAGGGCGACTACCTCGTTGAGATTGATGACCTCTAACACTGGAGGTGCTTTTCCTTCGAATTTCATTTTCCTTCTTAGGAGTCTTGTCCTGATAACTGTTACGACTCTCTCTTCTACTTACATTTTTCTTGTCAGGAATCTTGTCATTACTGTTACGGCAACTACCTCGTTGGGATTCATGACCTCTACCATAAGAGTTGCTTTCTCCTATTACCTTATGACAATATGTGGAATCATTTTTACAATTGCTTTCCTTTGTACAGGGACATTTTATCGTTTGGTGCACATCTTCAGTTCTATCGTTGGACTTGTCCTCATTGATGTAGCTTTCTCTTCTACTTACATTGTGATTTTCAGGAACCATGTCCTCATTACTGTTACGGCGACTACCTCGTGAGGATTTATGACCGCTACCATTGATGTTGCTTTCCCTTCTACTTACGTTTTGATTGCGAGGAACCTCGTCCTCATAACTGTTACGGTGTATATTTCGCTGGGATTCATGACCTCTACCTTTGGAGTCACGAATCTTGTCCTCATTACTGCTACGGCGACTACCTCTTGGGGACTGATGACCTCTACCATTGGAGTAGCTTTCTCTTCTACTTACATTCTGCTTGTCAAGAATTTTGTCGTGATTACTGTTACGGTGTATATTTCGCTGGGATTCATGACCTCTGCTATCTATAGAATGATAACTACTTCGAATTGATTTCGGGGTTACACTGTTCCTGCTTTGTCTTCTGCTTCCCTGATGTTGGGAAACAAGCTCCGAATAACTTAACCTAGCCCTACCAATTATAGGTTGGCTTCTGGGAGATCTAAGTTTTTCGGGACTGTTCCTTCTACTTTCACAAACCTTACGATTCTTCTTAGAGGTGCTAGATTTTCTCGATCCTCTTCCCTTTTTTTTTCGCTTCTTCTTTGACTGGGAAATCCTTCTCCTTGGGAAAGTTTCTTCATCTTCAGATGTTTCTTCCTCCTCCTCCTCCTCCTCCTCCTCCGATAAGTAGTCCCGATCTCTATTCTTTTGATCCAAGCGCGTTTCCTGACAAACGATACATGGACAGTTTGGCTCGTGGCTCACCTCACGGCTCTCCTCTTGCTCTTGCTGTTGTAGTAGCTCGTAATACCTACGCAAATTGTGTTCTCTCTCGGACTCCAGACAGTAACAGCTACCGGTACCCTTCAGATTGCCAACGCGACTCCTGAGCTCTGAAATAATCTGGCGCTGCTTGTAGCGCACACTACCAGAGCTCTGGCAATCGCTCAACAATATGGGAAACTCCGTGTTGTCCCGATTCTCATCGATGCCCTGGCAGGTGACCCTCTCCAGCTCCCTCAGCAGACAGATCCGTTCGCAGTCCGAGGCATTTGCAATCTGACGTAATCGAAACTGTATCTTGGCATAGTGCGAGGACATGCTAAAGAGTGCATCCTGTAATTTCTCTACATCATCCTCCAGTTGGCATTCGTAGTCCGTTAGATTTCTACTCACCACCTGTCCACAGGCATTCGTCCAGGTGTAGCGACGTTGATTGGAGGATTCAGCTGCAAGGTTATCCTTGGAGCAATCGCATTCAAGCTTTCCCGCATCAGAGCTTCTGAACTTCATTGTGGTGTATTTGTTCAATGTTATTGATTTTGGGTGGTTTGAGTATTTTTTGGGATTTGTAGCTTTCAGGGCTGTGTTGAGAATTTGTTTAACTGAATTAAGCATCGAAATTTTGAAGGTTACCTAAAATATATCTCAAATGTCAAATCGAAATTGTGTAAATCTAAAAAAGAAGTGTTGAAATCGTCTCAAATTGGGATACTTTTTACCTTCTCAATGTGTTTGTCTAAAAAACTCGTAAGCCAGTCTTAGAAGACAAATCAGGTTAAGACCTGCCATGAATATAAAAAATCGAATGAGTGCATTCATTTTATGGCCCTTTACTCCTTTACATTTATTGGTTGATTTATTTGAAGTTGATCAATTTTGAATGAACAGAAAGTTGATAGAAATTTCAAAGCACTGATGAGCTTTTTCCTAGTTTTCATTTACTAATAAATATTTACTTAAAAACAATAGTTTTCTGTTCAAGGATTTCTATTAAACCTTCAGGTAGTTATTAATAACTGTTCATACGTACATTCCCTTCTATAACCCACTGTGTCCTACTTCTGCTCGTTCTATTCTTTTCAGTTGATACACTCAAGCGAATACCTCAACATGGATGCAACGCAACACGCAAAATGTGCAACAAGCTGAAAAATTGCCAGTTGTAATCAATGCCTGGTCCATCGGGTCTTCCCATCCTCCACACCTCTACCCCTCCCCCACCCGGTTTATACCTTCATATTCACACTATTTCACACGAGCCGCGGGGCGCCAAAGCAGAACACACTAAACAAATTTCGTGTATCCAAAAGATTTAGTCATGTTGCGAGCAATTGATTTGGAGGTACCGCCAATAGGGAAGGAGGGAGGGGTGGGGAACGGGGAGGTAGGCAGCGAACAGCCATAAAATGGAATGGAACAAAAGGGCGCACATTGTAAGCGGATGAACATGAAAACTATATACGACTTTGTTGGCGATTGAGGAAGGTTGGATGGTCGAGAAGGGGGGGAGGGAGAGGGGAGAAAGGTGGTGCTTTGTCTGTTAGTGCGTGTCGAGTTGCAGGCAGGCGAGAAGTAGAGGGGGGGCTCTGGTAATTTTGAAAATGGAAAGCTGATTACCGTTAACAGCAGCAAAAGCAGCAGCAGCAGTTTCAGGTTGCTGTCTGGGTATTTTGTTGCATGCTTTTAGGCGCGCGCTGTAAGTACCGTTACAATTTTCAAAAGCGTGCAAATCAAACGAGCTGAATAAGCAAGAAAATATGCGCTCTCTGTAATTTATTGCCAAGCCGGCCGGTGTGACCCTTGCGTGCTCTATATATTTTCTTGGGGCAGGTTCATCTTTATAAGCAGCTGCTTTTTACTGTTACTGTAACAGTTGTTGTTGGCTTTCGCACTTCGTTTGTGAGTGTGCTTCGGCTCGGTTGTCGGCGGTCGTAAATCGCCGCGTGGCGCCTTCGTTTAGTTAGTTAGAAATGACATCGCCAAAGTGTCAGCTGCCAGCAGTTTGTGGCTTTTGAAATGTGGAGCACAACACTTCAAGTTGAGAGTAACAGTACCCGAGAGACAGACATTCAGTTGTGTGTGTGTGTGTGAGAGTGAGAGAGCCGTGTAGGAGCTGCTGGAAGTTTTATGGCAGCTTCGGCAAAACGTTTTGGCAAAGTGAAACACTGGAAGCGCAAGCTTTCCAACAGTTTTATAGCATTCACCTTTAAGAGATAGCAGTTTTGTTTACTTAAGAGAAAGTTTAAGCTGGAAGTTGCCGAATGTTAGCTAATTTGTTTAAAAATTTATACATCGAAAAAACATGTTTTGGGGCTTCTAAATATGTTTAAATAACAACGAGTTCTTATTGCTATGTAAATTATTTAGTAAACTCATCGCCGGCATATCAAGCTGATTCTAACATTGTTCGACATTATTCATATACATATATAAAACTGCAAAAATTAAATTAATTTAAGCACACCGTGCATTTGTCTGCAACTCAAGCATCCTTCGCAGCTGCTTGCTGTCAAGTGAATGCAAACGGTAAATTCCTCAACAGTCTCAACTTGCATTCACAATTCCAGTTTCCCGGCAATTCCAGTACTATTCCCATATGTGCAACAGCATTCAGA
Source organism: Scaptomyza hsui (assembly GCA_018152825.1). Taxonomy (NCBI): domain Eukaryota; kingdom Metazoa; phylum Arthropoda; class Insecta; order Diptera; family Drosophilidae; genus Scaptomyza; species Scaptomyza hsui. The sequence continues at coordinate 9,084,257 of JAECXO010000307.1, forward strand.
GCGCCATAAAACCGGCGAGAGAATGCGAATGCATTTTGGCAAGCTCTCTCTTGCGCTCTCTGCCCATGCAAAAACACAACAAACCATTTATTATAACAGTAACAGGCTTAAGTGTATGTTTTTATTACGAATTGTTTACAGTGTGCAGTGTAATTGATTTCATTAAATTTCTTTTTAGTTTGATAACATCCAATGATAACAGTCGCATAAATCAGCTGCTTATTTATACATTAACACTCTCCGCAAACACATGTGCGGAACAGTTTGGCAATGGCACGGCTAAAAAGAAATCACGAATGCGTCTAACGGTTTGCCGGCGCCGTAACTGTCTCTGTTTTGTTTGCTTTTTGTGCCACCCATTCGCTTCGCCTCAGCTTCGTTCGGTTCGCATTGGAAAAGGCTTTGGCTTTGGCTGCTGCTGCCTCCGCTGCTGCTGCTGCTGCTGCTGCTGCTAATGTTGACGTCTCTGTTGGCTAACGACTGGCTGCGAACGCTCGCGTCTCCAACGAGTGCAGCGAATTGGGCGAGCTGTGTGCAATAGTCGCTTCAGTTTTTCAGTTGCAAACGAACGATTTAAGCGAAAAGTTCGAAAGTTCTCTGGCGGCGTGCGAACTACGACCTACGACAAAACGTTAAGATTAGCGGCAAATTTTTTAGCAGCGCACCCGAAAAGCGCAAAGCGAATCAAACTTTTGACAACTTACTGCGTGTTAAACAAATAACTTAAAGCCTGTATGTACGTACTTAGTATTAATATGTTAGAGCGAATTGAGTTTCTAGTAAGTAGTAAGTAAAATAACTGTAAATGCTCTCTTACGCTGCCTGAGTACATTGCTTTGGCTGCGTATATGTATATTTTTGTGAGTGTGAAAACACTTTGCAAGTAGCATCAGCTGTGTCCCAAAATGAATTTCATTTCTGTTTCGTTCTCCACGTAGCTTTGCTTTTGTCAGGAGTTTTGTTTTTGCATTTTTAATGCGTACTTTAGCCTTTTAATAAAAATGAAAATATATAAGCCAAGAATTTTATCTGTTAAAAGTGTTGCTTAGATAGCAAAAAGTTAGTTCTTTTTTTTTCCTTGAACAACTTTAAGATTCCCTATAAACATAGTATTAGAGTTAGCCACTTGGTTAAATAGGCATATTATTTTAAATAAATCTATTAGCAAAACAACAACTAAAAGCTCGCGTGTGAAAATCAACTGAAATAAAACCACATAAATTAATTTAAAATCAAGTGCGAAAATTTGATATTTAATACAGAAAAGAGATTGAATTGAAACTAGTGCAATTGTTAAAACGGACTTTAAATTGAGGGTAAGTAAAAATCAATTTTTGTTTAAATTCATAACAGTTGTGATAAATTGAATATCTGTGCGATAAAATTCAATTTATTCAACTGCAAATAAACTTCAGAAATAACATTAAACACGAATTTTACAAGCTGATTTCTAAATGTTTCAATTTAAATTGCATTTTCGGGTAGTAAATACTTAATCAACTTGAATTATCTACTTGAACATTCTATTTTCAATTTCTATTTGAAGTAAATCATAATTAATTGCTCAAAGCAACATCCTTGTGTCATTGAGTATTAATCAGTGCAAAGCGTAAATGTGTGTGTGTGTGTCTGTGTGTGTGGTGTTCTTGTCTTTGATAAATATAATTTAATGACATAATACTAATTACTTCGATTGCAATTATTTAGTACGATTAAAGGGTGCACAAAATGCTTAAAGAAATAAATAGAAAGAGATTTTGGGGAGTTAAAATGTAAAGTAATGTAAGTGATTAAATGCAAAGATAACCTAACAGTATTTTGACAGAATTTATTTAATATTGTTTCTTTTTATTTGCGTTTCATAAGCATAAGTTTAGCAGTCAATTTTAGAAAGATTATCTGTGTGAAATTATGAAGAAAGTAGCTAAAAAAAATGAAAATAATTTTTTAATGGTTTGTCTAAGTAGTTATTTATTAAAGTAGTTTTGAAATTAGTTTAAATGTTTTTTAATTTATCTTGGGTGCTGCTTATACTTTTTAATTATATTTTTGGGTTTTGCACTAAGTATTTTTTTATGTTTTTATGTATCAATATTTATTTTTATTATTTCCTTAGGCCTTTTAAGTTATTTATTTTTGAATAAAGCTACAGAAGTATTCAAATAAGCAAATATATATAGCAATTATTTATTTACATTTCTTATTAGAATGTTGTATTTAAGAAGCTGTATAAATGGTTTAAAAGGACATTAGAGAGAGAGGCATTTATATTTATTTATTTTGGTTTATTAAAAATTTACTAAAATAGTTAAAAATATATTATAGACAAAACACTTTATAGTTTATAAATTATTACAAAATATACAAAAACTTAAAAAACTAATAAACAACTAAATAAAAATGTTCTTAGAATTACACATTTTATGGGTTAACAAACAAAAAACGAAAGAAAAAAAATGCAAATAATTAAATAGAGAATCAAAGTTTTAAGCTGAATATTATGTTATTTACTCTAAACCAAACAAAGTAATCTAAATCGCATTTGCAAAATCCATTTATGTTGAGAAATGTTGAGAAACAAAAAGTTGCGCTGCAACAAACAGAAACAGAAACTAGACAAAAGCATAAACTCCAAATGAAAATATCTGCAGGCAAAAGCTGCCAAATGCCAAAAAATAAACTATATTGAAATACTTTTAGTGCGCAAAGAATGCAAATCATTTTCAAACACAAAACACTGAGATAAATACAAATAAAAAATCCACGTTGGCTCGAAAAGTTTCGTTTTCAGCAGTGTGCAGTCAATCAGTCAATCAGTCAGTCAAACAAACAACCAGCAGCATCGGCTGCAAACCGAATGCTGGTGCAAGAATATGCAATCAACAAAGCCAAAGTGCGAAAAGTATTTTAATTAAACACAAATACACTTAAAAATGCCAACGGCAAAAAGCAGATGGAAAAAAAGTGGAAGAAAATATATTACTGTTGCCTGCTTTTAGGGGCTTCCGTTTTAATTGCACTATGAGAAGTGCAAGCGTTGTGTAGGGGTGTGGGGAGGGTATAAATTGCTGTTTTGTGTAAACTGCAGGCTTCGATTGTCATTTATGGCACTGGGCAGAAGAGGCAAGGAGGGGGGAGACTCTTCAGGTGAAGTGCGAATTGAAGCGACGCTTGAGTGCGGGCAAAGAAAAGCTCGTTGCTCGAGTGGAAAAGCGCTTCAAGTGCACCTCCCCAGATGGCAAAAAAAAAAAAAACAAATGAAATGAAAATGATGCAACCGACCAGGACAATAAGTAACAGCTACAACAACAACAACAACTGCTTTTGTTTCTCCAGTGAGTTAAAAAATAGAAAACAATACAAAAATGCGATGGCAGAGAAAAGAGAGGGGAGAGAGAGGAAAGGAAGAAATTGCTGTTGGGAATTATGCGAAGTGTGTTTCAGAATATTGAACAAAAGAAATAGTAATAATAAGTATGAAAATGATGCTGCGCTATTGATGTGCATATAGAAAGGTATTTTAAATGAGGGCCCCATATAAATATTTAAAAATAATTTTTAATGGGTTTTTTCAAAAGGATGTGTGGAAAATAGTTGCTATGTCTTAAGTATATCAAAAATTTCAATTTGAGCATAACTATTATCTCATTTTGTTTGAAATTTTATTTTATTTTAATATATTTAGTTATGTTTAAAAATTAATAAGGTTAAAAGAAGAAAATATCTAAAATTCTGTGCCATTTATATGATTGTAAGTGTATTTGCTTTTAAAATTCCATTTTAAAGATATTTTTTTTTGTACCATTTGCCATTAAATCCTTCATTAACTTTCGCCGATTTTAAGGTTTTTTTAATGTTAGTATTTTAATATTTAGTAAATGTTACTGAATATGTGAGTTGGCCCAAATGGCAAAGCAATCAACACAGCTGGCAGCCAAAAATGCACACACCCACCCAGACACACACACACATTCTCACACACATTCAAACCCCTTTAAACTAAAAACAATTGAGCCACCTCATCGAGTGCATTTTGCATTGGCTGCGGCGCTTTTTTGAATTTTATTGTGAGCTTCAACAAAACGCCAAACCAAATAACCAAAGCCAATAAATTTTCATAAATAAAGTGAAACGTTTTTGGGCAAAATTGCGACTAAATTCAAACGAAAAGCAATAAAAATGTCAGCGCATTTCAATTAAAAAGAGTACACGCAAAATGCGTACAAAATTAAAGCGCACATAGGCGTTAACAAAATTGGGAATTTTTCGCTAAAGTATATTATGGGGGTCATTGTACCACGCCTACAGCCGCCTACTGCGTCATTTAAAATTATTCACATAATTACAAAAACGCGCTGCAAATCAATTAACAATAATTACCAACTGCCAGTAAAACTACTAGCAATAAAGCACAAAGCGAGTAAAATTGGGAAAATAATAATAGGAAAATAATAATAATAAGTACAATATTATAACGACGATTAAGTATTCTTTATGCAATTTATACCATGAAAGACATGTTAGAACTTGATTCTACTTAAAAAAATTTAAAAATTATTAATAAAAATATTTTTTTGTGATGAATCAAATCATTAAATTTATTTAAGCTTCTTATAAAATCAACAAAAACATTGTTATAAATATGTTTTTCGCTTTAGTTTATAAAGTTTTTTGAATAGTTAAAAAAATAACGTTACTTAGGTCTGTTTGCATTTCATGGAAAATTGTTTTTAGTAATCAACATCATAATATATTTATTATTTTTTATGTTAAAGTAAGTAGTTATACTTACTGTAAGGTCTTTTAAGTATTTTTTAAAGTAACAATAATATTTTTTAATACCTAACCCACCAACAAATTTAAGAAATATTTGCATATATTAAATTGATTATACTTGCAAAAACTTCCACCTAATTTCTTAATGGCATATTTCGTGTCAAACCTATAATATCCGCATCGAGAGTATATACTAGAATGCAAAAAAAATGTTAAATACAAATATTAACTCAATTTTATGTAGTTGCTTTTTTAGTTATTGTTGTTGCTGCTGCTGCTGTTGCTGGCGTGCTATAAATATTTCCTGACATTTTGTGGCATTTTTGCATGTCAATAATATTTATTGTTATTATTTCAAAGGCATTAGCGTCGTGGGTTTGAGTATACTTTTTCTTTCTAGGGGAAGGGCTTGTGGGTGCTTCTTTTTGGAAGTGCCCATTCGTGCTTGCAAGCCGCCGCAAAGTATGCCACAAAAATGTGCAATAATTGCTAGTAGCATGAGTTGGTTAGGGGAAGGAAATTGGGGGCTGCTTGTTTTGCGCCTCGTAACGACCAATAATTGTTACAAATCGAAAAACAGCGCCTCAAAAATGCCCCATTTTGACTGTTTGCTGTTGTTGTTGTCATTTGCCTTTTATGTTTTGTAATTTTTCACAAATTTCCCAAAGCTGTTTTTTTATTTTTGGTCGTTTTTTCACTGCTGCTGTCATGTAAATCGATTTGTGGCGTTTGGCACGCAAACTTTTGCCTATATACAAACATATAGAAACAAATAGAAGAGCAAATTGGTTAGATTGTGCCGAAGCATTTTTGAAGGGTGCTTCAGAGTCATATTGAGTACAAAATTTGTGCGGCTTATACTGAAGTATAGATATTGATAAAGTGTGTGCTGAAGTGCTTAAAGAGCACGTCATAATTATAAATCGTCCTTAAAGTATGTATAAATGATTATAACTTATAAGTGATAGTTGGGTGTATTACGAAAATTTAAACTTGGACTTTCTTCTTAATTCCTAAACTATGTAAGTTTAATATTTAATGTTCTCGTAGCTTTTATTGCTTTATGGGTTAAATTCGCTTGTATATATTCGACTGATTTTACTTTATGCAATCTCTTGTAGTGTTTCACAATATTTCTTCATTTTTTTTTTTGGCGCATACAGATTGCGATTTATATACGTATATGTGTATCACAAGCTGCAAAAAACAGCCTAGGGCAGCAGCACACACCCTGCTACCAATTTTGAGAGCTGCACACACACACACACACAACACTTATGCGGCACAAAGAGGGAAGCAAAGAAGGGGCTGCGGAGTTTTTGCACAATTTTGGCCACACAAAAGCGCGTAAGCGTATTATTAATGGCATGTGTTCGGGAAAGGAAAGGGGGAAACGGGGTGTGTGTGTGTGTGTGCCGACGTTTTTCAATTGTGCTGCACAAAAACGCGACGGGTTGCTGCTGACCGCTCCAAACTATGCGTGTGTGTGTGTGTGTGTGCCACCCAGTTCATATTTACTGCTGCGCTGTTTTTGGCCAACATTATGGCCAGTAGGCCAGGCCTGGCCACTAGACCTATCTATCAGCCTCATCCAATATTGGTAGCAGGCTCCCCTCCCCTCACTTTTTGTTTGCTTGGTTATTAATTTTAACGTTGATTTTCCACTCGGTAATCAGTCATCAACATCGTGCGCTGCAAATAATATTTACCAGTGTTTAATTAATAAATTCTTCTTGTTCAATGCAATAGCAATTTACTTCCACCAGCAGGGCTTAGTTATTGTCTATTGTTCGCGTTTTGCTCGTCTAAAATGAATTTTTCAAATATTTTCATTGCGAGTCTGTTTTTGTACTTTTTCTGCCTTTAAAAATTGATTAGTCATTTATTTTTATTACATATATTTTTTAAATGAACGTAGAAAAACACATTTTCTTGAACAATTATTTTTTGTTGCCCGTTTTGATTGGTAAAATTCAAATTTTCTCTTAAAATACACTTTGCAAACAGTTAATAGAAGTAACTTAATTTTACTAAAATAATTTCTAATAAAAGAAGACAGCATTTTATATGAAGTTGATTATTTATTTTTGATGTATTAGGCAGTTTATGTGAGTTAATTAATTTTATTGATATTTATTCAACATCCAATCACGTTTGTTTAAAACTAAGTTTAAAATATTTGCTTGTACTTATTTTGCTGCAATATTCTAACGGCTTTTGAATTTAATTTGTGCACTAAAAAGTATGCTACAATACATTTTCAACAGCACACTTCAGCGCACACAGAAACGCCAAAACGTCCTTAAATTTACCCTTGTTATATTTGTTGTTGTTGTGTGTTGTTTTGTGTGTTTTGGTTGTTTAGTTCATATGTGTGGAAAGCAACTCCCTATAATTTCCGTTTTGATTAATGAATGTTGAAATGTCGAAAATTGTTTGTTGACGTCCAGAGCACGCTCATAGAACTTTTATGTACACACATATGTATGTGTGCATGCTTTAAGCTTACATATTGTGTGTGTGTGTGTGTATCTTTGAATTGGAGTCGTTTACGTAGTAGTTGTTGTTGTTGTTGTTGTTTTAGTGAGTATCCATATCGTTTGTTAGTCCTTTCGAATGAGCGCAAATAAATAACATGAGCTGAGCAACATGAGCAAAAGGAGCATTTCATAACGAAACGTGCCGCATAAATGTCAAATATCAATCAAAATCGCACTTGTAGCAAACAACCGACAAGCCACGCCCACTTTTGAGTCAGGTTAATTGATTGACTCCCCCCAACCCCCCAACACCCTCAGGTGATAGACCCAAAAGGGGTTACAGCTCAATCAGTGTTATGTTATTTGATGACCCTTTAAAGTGTAATTTGACCCTTAACTAGAACGGTTGGAAGCACAATTAAAACAGCTGGATAAAACTAGAATAAGTTTGCTTAAACGGGTATAAATACTTAATTAAAGTGTAGCTTAATGAACAGTATATAGTATATTCCCTATATGTGTTTTTCTGCAGCTACTTGTAATGCATTTTTCTTAACCTGTAATTCGTTTAAACGCGCATTTTACCAATATCAACAGCAACAACAATAATAAGAGCAAAAAAAAAAAAAAAAAACCAGCAACTAGATCATACAGTGAGCTCAATAAGTATATGTCTGCTGGCGTACACAAATTATAGTGCATGGCTTTTTACAATTTGTGGGCCAGGGTTTTTTCCCTTTCTCTCGGTTGCTGCCCACATCGCATGTCAATGTTGAGTATTCAACAAAAAAAAAAAAAACGCAGAAAAAACAACAACAAAATGAAATCCTTCTAACCACACAACAACCACCCAACAACCACCCACATTTTTGCGTGGGTGTATTGTCTAAAAACTTGCTGGCATGCCAAAGTTTAAACCGTTTTACAAAGTTAACGTTTCTTTTTCGTTTGTTGTTTTTGTGTGTGTGTGTGTGTGTGTGGTTTTTGGCCAAAAGTTAATTGAACTGCACACACCCACCAAATTTATATACATACCAACAAAAACAGGAAAAATATCTATGCAGTTTACTACAATAGAACAGACATGGTTTGTGCATGTAATTTTTCTTTTTTTTTTTTTGAATTGAAAGTATTGAATGCTGTAAAAGTAAACAGAAACAATGAAAATTTAAAATGTATGGATATTGATATTTTTTTCTTAACATTTAATTAAACTTAACAGCAATGGGTTTCATAAAATAAATATTTAGCCACAAATTCGATTTTTATATTGTCTAAAAGTTGCTATGGAAACAAACATGCATAAAGATGCGTAAAGTGTTAAATGTTTAAGCAGATTAACATGTTTAAACAAAATTATATTCAGCTGAGTTTTTATGCAAAAGAATGCGAATGTGAAGAATGTTATTTAACTACCACTCCGTCAGTTATTATTATTTATTTAAAATATTCCTCGTGCTACAAGTATTGCTATTTCTATCTTAATGCACTAGTCAAAGTTAGTTTTTTAAAGTTTGCTTTGATTGGATAGTTCTTAGTTAACTTAATCCTGGTATAAATTTATTAAAACTAGTATTAATGGGTAGTTTAAAATTAGTGTGGAATAACAATTTGTTGATAAAAATAGCTTAATAACACATCCACATCCTAGAGTCCAACTAATAAGAAGAATTATATTTATCAGTTTTAAATAGTTCAAGCTAGAAACCAATTACTTTCACAAATTGAATGTAAATATTAAATATCAATTTATTTAAAAAAAATAAGCTATCAAATTTATGCAACATTAAATTTAAAATATAATTTTCTATATCAGTTTAAGCTGAAAAAAAAAACAATTTAAATTATTTGGATAAACTATGATTAAAAGCTTAAGTGTTTTTATTTTGTATCACTTTAAATCGCATCAAAAACATTTTTATGTCGTGTTTTGCATTAAACAAAACCGTTTATGATAATTTTTTAAATGCATAAAATAGTGTAGAAAATGGAGATATGCAGAGCTATTTCTAGCTGTCCTGGCAGTTTAAATGTTCATTAAAATACCTTGAGGATATTTTTATTTGCACATACAAGCTTGAAACATCATTCTAACAGGTGTGTGTGTGTATTTGCAATGCAGTTGCATTTGCACAACGTTTTGTCAAGGAAACTTCGCTCAGGGACAGACAAAAAAAAATATAAAAACAGTGCTGCAAAACGAAACTTTATCTGTGGCTTTGCATTGTATGCATATTGTTCGTTCTCGTTCTCTCTCCCTCTTTCATTTTGTGGTTACCCATGCCGTTAGACAGTCTGCCTCTCAGTCTTTCTCTCTTTGGCTTTCCTCGTCTGCCTCGTATGCTTAGTCATTGTCCTTGCGTACAACTTCCGTCTGCCATTCGCCGCATGTTGACGTTGACTTTGCCAAATGCTCTCTCTTTCTCTTTCCCTACCTTTCCACTTTTACCCTTCCCAAACTTCATCTGCTTCTTCTTCTTGCTACGCAAATACGTCTAGCCAAAAAAATGTTTCTCGTTGCATTCTTTTGCGTGGAATTTCAAACATTTCTCATGTAGCCATATTTTTTTTACTCCAAGTGTGTGTGGTGTTTTTTTTTTCTTCCACTTGGTCTTGCGGGCGAGTAAAAACAAAAATATTTTCGGAATGTGCGGCAAATATTTGGAAGCAGGGGCAGTGGTGGGGGACAAAAGGGAAGCCCCAGTGAGCGATGCAGCAAATTAGAAAATATGGCCAAGCAGCGGGAAAACTGGGCAAACAGGATATGGTTATGTTATGCAAGCTTAAGATGCCATACCAGGTGCCCAATGACAAGCAGAAACATTTAAAGAGCAGGTCGAGGAAAAATGGCTTAGATGGTTTAGAGAAGTCAAACAAATTAAGGTTTTCTTTATCATAGCTTCAAGAAATATGCTGCATGTCAAACAGAAATCGATCAAACCTGCCGCAAACGTTGATGAAAACAATTAAACAGCTCTCGATGGTAAATGGCAACATAAATGAATAATTGTTAAACGTCGCCCACAACTCAACACAAGCAGCTGCAGATGCATCATAGACAGATGACACTCAGAGCGAGAGATATTCATATAAATACTTATATATAGTTATAATTTAATGTTAATACGCTTCGCATTAACAGGCCGCACAATAAATTAATTATGAGCATTCGCTTCCAGATATTTTCTCAATACGCATATTCGCAATTTTACATTCATTTCCGTCAAGTAATTAAAAACAGTCAACAACAAGAATCCGATGAAAATTTATAGGAAAAAAACTGTCATTGACTGACAGACTGGCATGTAAATTATTTGAAATACATTTTTGACTTGCATTTTGTCAATTGTTTTTTGTACATTTATTAACACTTGATGAAGAAAAATGTTAACATGCAGGCAGTGGGGCATTATTATGTATGGAAGATGTGTTGAAAAATTAACTCAGCCTGTTTTCTACCCCAGCAATAAGTTTATGTATTTCAGAGAAAGTTTTTATCCAAAAGGTTTTCCTTAAAATATTTTATTTCAAAGTATAACTCAAATGATTTTGAAACAACATAAAAAAAATGGTAAGTGTATTTTTATGTTAAGCATTTAATTGTTTCTTTTTTTTTTTTTGTGTTGTCTGTATATTAAGTTTTTTATTGATGTACTTTATAAAAAAAATTGCAGCTAGGGGAAATGATATAAATGGTGTGCATTTAGCATTGTTGCCCAATTGAATTGATAGTTAAATGAGTGAATCTGTATTCATGTGAGGCCTCAAATTGATGGTTGTCATTAAAAAACAATTGTGGTGTTTTCTCTCTCGCTTTTTTTGTTGTATTTCCAATTGTTAAATGAGAATATTACTTTTTGCCACCACAAGTTTGGTATTTTTTGAACACAATTTTTATTTTGTTTTGTGAAATTTTTAAGTGAATTAAAATATGATAAAAATTGTATATTCTTTATTTAAATATTCCCAGATGTTTATGCTTCTTTTACTAAAAATAAATAAATTTGAACTTTAAAATTTCAGTTCATAAAAATAGGTTCTACGTAAAGTACATTGTTAAGTCTCCTGAAAGAACCCTCACTTTCGCAATGAAACTCAATAAACGACACTTCTTTCATTTCTAAATTGGCTACTCTGCAGTTCATACAACGTATCCTTTTAGCGTCTTGTGGCTCTAAAAGGGAAAACGCAATTTTACCTGATTCGAGACAAAGTAAAAGAAACTTGCTAAAGCAATGAAGAAAATCAATGTCCTGAAAAAACGCAAAATGTGGTGCCTACTTTTAGGCCGCAGTTAGGAAACCTAATCAAAGTTTTACACATCAATTGTTCCAAGGCAGCCAGCTACCAAATGGGCTCTTAGCTGAGGCAGCTACAACAAATACATACTCAGAAAGACAAACAAATATGTAAAGTAAAGGAGAAAGACAAAGACAATGCGGGAGAGAGAGAGACGACATAAGTAAAGAAGCTGCACGCTGAATGAATAAACAATAAGTAAAAGGGAATGCTACTCTTTTGTGTTTGTTTGTATATGTTGGCCATGGCCAACAGCCAAGAGTCGAGCCAACCAAAAAAGGTATGAAAGTGGAAAATTGTGAAATCTGTCAACGGAAAATATTTGAATATCGATGCGAGGATGAAGCCGAAGCAGCCGCAGCCATTGACGTGACTGCCAGTCAGACTGGCGGCGGCTCCTTCTGCCCATGTGAATGAATGTTGAATGAGCAGCAATTCAAGTGTGCAAAACATACAAACAAAGGAACCTCGCTAGGACCGAGAGGGGAGGGAGGTGCAGTTGTAGTCAGTCACAGTTGTTGCTGTTGTTGTTGCAACCTGTGTGTTGCACACTTGTGCCTCAGTCTGCTTGGTTGTTGTTGGTCGATTTCCGGTTTCGATTTCATTTTCTCGTTGCTCTTTCTTGCCTTCTTTCCTTGACAAATTCAAAGTATATATTTTCTGTTTCTGTTTACTGTTTACTGTTTTATTTCTATTTATATTTATAATTTAGTTGTCTCCTGTTGCCCATGGAAACTGGTACAATTTGCTAGTTTGTGCAAAAGCTTGCTAAAAGTTTTGTTGAATATTATTTGTTTCAAACAGAATTTCGCAATAACTAAAAACCTGAGTCAAAGATTGTCTTTGTGCTGTCTAGAAACTGACATTGATGGCAAAACTGTGAAGAAAGAAAGTATCATTTGTTTTTTTCAAAACCAAAACCATTCTAAAAAAAGTTGCAAAAAGTATGAATTCAACAATAAAAATATTGAAAATAAAATAGGTTTGATTTGAGATAGATTTTTGAGACAAAACTTTACTAAAATGAATTTAAAAACCTGCTGTTGCCAACACTACTTGGCAGTATTGAGCAGTGACTAAACATGTGTGCTTTTACAAAAACGCGCTTATCGTTGCAACGTTTTCTGGCAACACTTAACAGCCACAATAAAAAAAGCCCATTTATAACAAATTTGCGGCTATTTAAGCCAACAATAATACAAAGAAAAGAAACAACTTCTATGGCTATTTAAACTAATAACCGCTCAACAATTTACCAACTGCCTTGCCAACTGAACTGAACCAAAGACGTTCGCCAATGGTTAGCCGGACTTTGAGCAAATGGCAAATTTATGGCCCTACACACATATAACATGGCCAAATTTACGCTAGTCACGATTTTGTAATTTGCAATTGTTGTTGTTGTTGTTGCTGGAGGAAGAACCGAAAATGAGCCAAAAACTTAATGTAAAAGGTAATAAAAAAGGCGCCGAAAAATGATTAAACATAAAAATGCTGCACATATCATACACACACACACAAGCACACACAAAGATACAGGGGGCACTCATTAATGTGAATGCGTTGAAACATGCTGGCAATTACTCATTTTACGATGATCGCACAATGACCAAACGGGGCGTATACGCAACGGTCACGTGAATTGCCCAAATGGCTTTAATAAGCGCCGAACGAAACGCAAAAACGCAACGATTGTCATTGTCTCTTGTCCTTGTGTAGCAACAACAACAACAAAAAAGCAGCAACAACAATGAATAATGTGGATTTAATGTCCTTAATATCCGAAGCAGCCACAAGAGAAGGAAACAGAAGGCCAAACAAAAAACAATGTCAGTTTTTGCCTTAACATTTGCTCGGTTTTTGGTACCCTGTATTGAGCACGAGGCTTTTATGGAATAGATTTCTAATAGAATAATGAGTTACTTAAGAGTTAAATGCTTAAATAATATATGTTTATGGACTTTTGCTTATAAAGCTATTTGAAATTTACGCATAAGTTTATTGAGTTAAATACTATTAAATAGAAGTTTAGGTTATTAATTGGTGAAGTTTTTGATGTTAAATATTGAAAAGAATTTTTCGGGAACTTTTAATGTTATTGATGTTGCATAATGAAAAATTTTACATAAAATGAATTTTTTTATTTTACAATCAAAAAGCATAATTATTTCAAAATTTACTTTTCTACAGTACAAACATTTTTTTTTAATACAAATTTTTTAGTTTCATTTATAAAAAAACTTTTCCTCTATAATTAATTCTTGAAAGTAAGTTGTATTGTCGTACATTTTAGGTCATATAGTGTATTCAAAAGTCTAAATAGTAGCCGAAAAATGTAATTTTTGTGTGTTGTACTAAATTAGGCAACACTTAAAGCAGCGGCGAGACAAGGTCCTGCCACAGGACATGCACATATACAATTCAGGCGACAACAAATACCAACGCACACACACATACAGGCGACAGGAAGTTTGAATTTAATGGCATAGCCGTTGTCGTGGCCAGTTTTGTGGGCGTGGTTGTCTCGGCCTCCCGCCCAGTCTCAGTTCCGTCCTGAGTCTTGTTCTTTGGGACCGGAAGTGCGCGCTTAAGTGCTCATTATGTTTAGTTAATGCCGCTATTTATTAGAAAATCTAATGGGTTTTTATCTCTCGCCCAAAAACTTAGCGGCAAATGGCAAGTTTTGCTTTTGGTTATTGTGTTTTGTGGCTCGCCGGCATATAAAAATGATATTTGTGTCATTTATTTGGTTATTTGTTGATTTATGCGTTGATCATTTATAACAAGTTCGCCACAGCAATTTGTAGCTCTTTTCTATCTTCAGACTTGTGGTTTATTTTGCATAATTTAAAATATACACTTTATTAAGTAAATGATGCGGAATTCAAAGACCTTCTCTACGGTTGTTCAAGTTCAAGTTTATTGGGCGCGCATGTTGTAAATGATTGGGGCATAAATAAATATTAATGGCGGCTAACAGCATAGAGCCAGAACATGAACATGGCTTAAGGAATCTAAGGGATTTTAAGGGTTGAGAGAATAGAGAATATAATTTTTATTTAGAGACTTAAATGACAATATTTTATTGGCATTATAATAAAGCAGGCTTAGATTATGGGGGAGATGATGAGCGAAAAGAATTATTTTTTTATATAAAAAAAAGTAGAGAGCTAATAGAGTATAAAATTCTCATTTACATAGGTTTCTTTAAGCAGTAATATACAAACAAATGTGACTAAATGTTAGATACATAGTTTTAAGGAACTCAATATTTTTGTACAGCTTAAATAATTAAAGAATTTAGATAAAGTGTTTGGATGGATTTTAAAAATTTATTTATGAAACATAACAAACAAGCGCAAAATTATTGCAGCCAAAAAAACATTTGTGCCATAATTTAAGAATTAGTTCAACCCAAAAACAAATTTTGTTGCAATAATTAAGAATTTAGTCAGACCGAAATAAGCCCCAGTCAAATCAACATACATATTTGAATTTTTAGCACATGTCAAATGAATAAAAGCGCCCCGAAAAATACGTTATTTATTTGTAAAAGCACAAATTGGGGCGACACTCTTTGCGTGAGCGCCCAAAAACATAACTTCAAAAATATACACACACGTTATATATCAGCTAAAATCACAAAAGCGATATTTGGCTGAAGCTTAGTGATTGACGCATTCAATTCGGTGCGTTGGCAACTGGCAAATAAAATGCAATTTTTGGATTTGTATTTTTAGACTGTAATATGTACATATGTACATATGTATAAATCCACAATACGCGTTCTGTTTACGTGCCTCAAATAAAATATTTGACTAAAGCCAGTGGGGTGAAAAATCTGTTTATTTGTAAACAACAAATGCCAGACACAATACGGTAATTGTTTATATTACAGCAAGGTCTTTGCATGTGAAAAAATACACATTTAATTGGATAGTCAAAATTGATGCACAGCTTGACATGCTTCGGATTTGTTGCCTGCTAATGGCATGAAGTGTCGCTCTGACCAACCAGCCAACGAACCAGGCAGCCTGTCCATAAATCAAAACCACAGAAAGACAGACATATTAGCCAGCCTACGGGTACAACAAAAAAAAAGGCGAATAAAAAAGAAGAAACTGCAGCGTACATAGTAAAACTGTAAGCCAAAAATCCAAATTGACTGAGTGATTGCCCCGCCGCCTGTTTGACAGCAGCATCAGCAGCAACATCTGAGGCTGTTGGCCCACAAAAAAAAAAAGCCCTCCCATCAGCCAAATTCCCCTCCCCCATCCCGCTGTCTAATGTCCTATGCACGCGTTGAATAATGCGATGACGATGGCGACAGGCAACGGAAGACGGGTGATTGGGTGACTGGTGACTAGGATTTGTATAAGCAAAAATGTTGGATGTTGGGTTCATGGCAGCATAAAAGTAGGCAACGGAAATTGTAACGCAAGTTTGATAGACAAATGGGCAAAGAAGGGGAAAGCAACTCTGTCTATATCTACATCTATATCTATATCTAAATCTATATTATATATCTATATCTTTATATCTTTATCTATATCTATATCTATATTTATATCTATATCTATATCTAAATCTATATCTATATCTATATCTATATCTATATCTATATCTATATCTATATCTATATCTATATCTATATCTATATCTATATCTATATCTATATCTATATCTATATCTATATCTATATCTATATCTATTATCTATATCTGTATCTATATCTAAATCTATATCTATATCTATATCTATATCTAAATCTAAATCTTTATCTTTATTTATTACTGTATCTAAAACATTTTTCCCTTAACTTAAATTAAGTTCCTGCCTAATTTGCACCGTTACATTTATACTTTTTACTTCTCCGAAAACTAACCTCCAAAACTCTACGCTAGATGGCGACACTTAATCTTTTTTCTTTGCCACATGCAAAAAAAAGCACGAACTTCAATCGTTGCACAAACAAGCAAGCACAAGAAACCAAATCCACAACACAAAATAAATCTCATGTCTTGGCCGCAAAGTTTTCAAAGACCGCATTGCCATAGATTCCAACCGTTGTCCGGCTCCGGCGGAATTTTTGGAGGTGTGAGAGGCGAAAGTAGTCGTAATACGTCGCACGCTTTTGTGTGCAGCTGTCAGGTGTCAAAGTGTTGCAGTCAATGAGCTTTCTTTCAACCTCTCTCCGCTTCCTCTTTTCCTTCTCACTTGCCAGCTCACGTTCTATATTTTTTGTTCGTTGTGGGGTGGGCTTTTGACTGCCCAAAATGATGATAGAGAGGGGGCGGGGGCAGAGAGATAGCATCTTCTTTCTGGCAATGGCCAAAAGTAGCAGCAGCTGTGCTTTATCGCCGCTTTCTTAGATTTTTCTTTTTTTTTTTTTTTGGGTCCTGGGCAACAATCCATAAACGAACAAATTGCCTGAAAATCAATTTTGTTGGCCGACGCGTCGGCTACTTTTGTATCAAGTTTTTCTTTTCTTATGCTTTTCTTTGCTTTTCAGTCAGCTTCAGCTTTTCTTCAATGTGTGTCTTTGTTGAGGCGCTTTTTTCATTGGCATTCGCATAAGTAGCCTGATTTTATGTGCGCATCGAACTGTTGAAATTTATGCACATGTATTTTGTCTAGGTGGTGTGTGTGTGTGTGAATTGTGTCTGTGTCTGTCCGAAAATGTGTCTGGACCTTGGCAATAAACCACAGTCAAAACTAGTTTGATGTCTGACAGCTTTTGGGGTTGCTGCAATGTTAAATGGTGTCTGGTAATAAGCACAAATGCTGAAAAAAATGCTCGCAACTTGGGATTATTTTGATTCAGTTGAATAGTTCGAATATCTTTAAAGTTTCATTCTTAAGTTAAGTTTCTATATTTACATTGAATGTGTTCCTTACATGATTCTGTCAGCAAACTGTTTAACGATTATGTTCAAAGTGTCACTTAAACGTCATTCGATAGCACATAAATGTTGCCAGATGAACTTGCCGTGGCAGTTGGAGAGGGGCAAGGGGTTCGGTTAGCCAGCTGCCTTGGCTTCTATGGTCAGGTGAGCAAAGGTGAGCAATTATCGCTACTTAACCGTGGCAAACAGGCTGATGATGATGATTGTCGAGACGGTGCAACCGGAAGCATCTGACAGTGTCTAGGTTTGTTTTGGGTGGTGTGGGTGGTTGGGTGGTTGATAGGGTGGTGCACCAACTCTACAGACATGTTGGCATAATTTAGGTTTGTTAGCCATCAGAGCGCAGCTTCGTTTCCTGCAGCAGCTTCCAAATGCAACTGAGCGTACATAATTAATTATTTGTGCAACTGTAGGTGTGTGTTTCTGTGTGTGTGTGTGTGTGTGTGTGTTTGGCAATGCGATTTACTTTTCTCACACACATAGACGTCTGCCTCTGCCTCTGCGGTCAATTAACAAATGTTTGCAGTCAAAATTGCATACAAATTGAATGACTTTGGCTTGTGCACTGATTGACTGACTGATTGATTGATCAATCGATTAGTGTCTGAGTGCAGCCAAAATATTAATCACATTGCAATTAGCTCTCTCTCTCTCTCTATCTTTGTTTGTGTTTTCAATTAATCGGCCAAGTTTTTCGACGAAAAAAGAAAAAAGTTTAAAGTTAAAAAAGTTTTTCTCCCTGGTTTTTCAACACTGAATGGATATACTAAAAAATCTAGATCAGCAACAAAGTATTTTCCTTAAGGATTATGCAAATTCCCAATTTATTCTTGCACTGTTACAACAAAGGATCTTAAGAACATCAACTCAAGTTCTATAGAAGATGACGAACGCTTCTGTTGTTTTATAGCCATGGTTAAGTTGGAATTGTCACCAATATAAAATGGTCGCCAGTGGGCAAAAAATGTTTAACACGCTGCAATTAATGCGTCTGTGTGTGCCTTAGATTGTCCTTTGCACACTAAAATGCTGCGGCACATACGTGACCATAATTACAAAAGAGACAAAACTGACCGTAAAACCCAAACAAACACAAAAGACATAAAAAAGTAGTCGAAGCTGAAGTGGCAAATGTTTGAGAAAGATGGAACCGCAAAGAGGGCGACATAAACAACAAAATGGCGCAATGCAGAAGAAGAAGCAGCAGGCGATGGCAACGATGTTGCAGGAGTAAAAATGCAGGCAGTGGCAGCATAAAATGAAGGATAACAAGGATTTACATTAATTCAGTGGCGAAGTCGTAAAAAAACCCAACACTCAAACTTGAACACAAAGTTGTTTGGGTTGCTGTTGGAGAGTGCAAAGTTTTTTAATTGAAAACTAGTAGCTAGCAACCGCCAGCTGCCATGAGGCTTTGGGGGCGTGGTCTATGGCCATGACCCCAGGCAATTAATCAAATGTCTAGCTATATGATAAACTTCAAACAGTACACACACTAGAATATTTCGGCAATAAAAACCACATTCATTTATTAAACTTCTCAGCTGGCAAAAGCGCAAAACGACTGCAATCAATCAAAGCTCAGTTTGTTCGGCCCTGTTTTTTTGAGCCTTAAAGTAGGCAACACGAAAATATTTTTTCAATTTAATAAGTGCTGGCCGCTTGATAAGAATGATGTCCCATCGATTTTTGCTCGAGCCAGACTAAGACCAGCCCATGCCCCTTCTTTCACCTCTCACACCCCTTGTCTTGGTTGTCCAACACTCCACTCAAGTGTCACTTGGCATTCATAGCTTTGGCACGTCCAGTGACTTTTTTCTCGCACTGTGCGTAGAAATCTCTTTCGTTTTGCTGCCATTCTA
The DNA here is from genome assembly GCA_018152825.1 of Scaptomyza hsui. NCBI lineage: Eukaryota > Metazoa > Arthropoda > Insecta > Diptera > Drosophilidae > Scaptomyza > Scaptomyza hsui. Next base: position 9,103,580 of record JAECXO010000307.1, read on the forward strand.
TATTCTTTAGTGTCCTCCCCCTTCGCCATCTCCCTTCCTCTTATCTTGTATCTCTTGCTAAACAAGACGAGACACTTTAAAAGCGTTGGCATGCACTGCGCAAAAAAGGAAAGGGAGAAAAAAAGAAAACTAAAATTTGCGGGAATTCTAAGAACTTCACTGAATGGATTCTTAAGGAATTCAACTGAAAATAAGTAAAGTATTCAAAATGAAATGAATACATCTTATATATTTCTCCACCCTCCACTTCACACCTTTCGTTTTGCGCTGTGTATTGTTTGCATGCTTTTAGGCGTAAGCAAATGGTTTCATCTGATTTGTTTTTGTTGTCGTTGTTGTCCGCGTGAAAACTTGACAAAATTGATGTTGGACCAGATTTTGTTTACTTCTCGCCCCGAAAAATTCTTTGGATTTCTTCATGACTTCTTTTTTGGCTCTTTTTGGCCAAAGGCAAAATGCTTGTGTTCAATGGCATTGTAATTTTTACAGTTTGTTTAGATCTTTCGGCCCTGATGGAAACTCGTATTTTATGTTTACAAATTGTGTGACTGATGATGATGGTTGAAAAAACTTGGCCCAACAGGCTTCGAACATATTGTAAATGGCTGTTGGACAGATTAGAAATAGTTGTTAAAGAGCAACAAAGATTATTCTTGATTGAGTGTGAGTAATTTAGATAAATTGATAAAAAAAATTAAGCAAAAAGTTTAGATATAATTATTTGTATAAACATTTAGTTTGCATGAACTTACTTTTAAGTTTACCCGTAAGTATATAAATAGACTACGAATAAAGTCCATCTTAAATCTCTTCGTTTAATGTATTTATCATCCTAGTATGATAGACTATTTGATATTGTGATGGGATCAACCAATTGTCATTATTTACTATACGCACACACAATTTCAAAAAGTAGCCCAAGAATTCACTTTAAGAAATCCACTTCAATTGTTCAACTTGTTGGCTCTTCTTCTTCTTCATCTACAGTTCGCCCATTTTAATTTCATTTTCCTCATTGCACTTTTCCTTCTGCACAGAGCAAACTTTGAGGCAGCTTCAACCCCTCACAAAACTGATAAAACACAAACGAGGCAAAAGTTTAATTTTCGTGGTTACTTTGGCTCGAAAACTTGCGGCGTATTTCATTTGTAAATAGCGCAAAATGGCAACAGGATATTGATGCAGCCTGCAACAGTAGCTGGTGTGGCAAGAGCAGCAGTTGCATCCTTTAGACCATTGTCTGTCTATTGTTTTTGGTCTTTGTCTTTCTTTCTCCTTCTCCACTTTGGGTCTAATGTGTCCGAACTCTGCTAGTTGGCAACTTTTCATTAAACACACCTTAAGGCATCGCAAATGGCGTAAAGTTTGTCCTGGCTAGCAGGACACATGTGTCCTTTTCTTTTCCTCTTTTTACTCTCTGTACTTCGCTGCTAAAGTAACTCAAAAGAAATTCTTTTCTTTACAGCTAGCAGGTATTTGGTGCCTTTGGCTCACAGTGCAAATAAAAGCGGAAATGAAAATTGTTTACCCTCAAGCTTCATGCCAAAGTTCTTTAGCTACCCTTCCAAATAAGTTAAGGCAGCAGTCCATCCATCCCCACTTAGCTTCCCCTCACCCATGTCCATTCTTTCACTTTGACAGTTCTCAGCAGGTGCTGAAAGCGTGCGAAAAACTGCTCTAAATAGCTGCGAATGTTATTAGATTGCATCGCCAGAGTCAACAAGGTTTCTTTTTCCCCCTTACATCCGTTGCAATTCTTTTCCATGCATGCGATTTGTATCTCTGTCGTCTTTTGAGTTTCGCTTTCAGGCAACTCAATTGCCTTGAAGTGGGCATTGATGGAAAGCAGCGAATTCAATATCTACTATTTTACTCAATCAGCCCATGCTTTTATTCAAAGTGCAATCGTATGTGTCTTTGAATGTAGCATACTTTTCGGCATCCAAAAAATTTCAAGTGAATTTACCTGGGAGAAATTTCGCGGCAAATTTGATTATAGTTTTTCTTGGTAAAATAAATGCCTAATACTTTAGTGAGCACCTTTAAAAAGCTCTTGCTTCAAAGCAATACATATTGCAATGAATGATTGATAACAACTTGATGATTGATTAATGAACTTGAACCAACCAAATGCCAGCTGTTTCAGCATACATATTAAATATGCAGAATAATGATTGATGAACGAATCTTTAATATTGTATATAATATTGTGAAATGGTTTTCAAAAGATTTTTTTTAAGAACTTTAACTTTAACCCACAGCTTTCTTTCACCACAGACTAAACAGTAGTCAAATCTTCAAAGCATTAGCTTAACAACATCAAGGTCTCTAGAGACTTTCTTTGACAGAATCACCCCTTAACCCCTGCCACCGCTGACTAATTGAACTCACTCCACAAGCTTTCCCTACTTCACAACATATGTCGAAAATTAACGATTTCCATTATGCCAAAAAAAAAAAAATACCTGCGCCACATAGAAAGCAAGAATTCTCAATGCCTTCGGCCTTCATTCAATGTACGGCACACATTAATAGAGCATTAGCGCTAATAACTCTGATGACATGCAATGTCCGCCCGTAGAAGTCCGACTCTAGTCCTCTAGTTTTAGCCACATTTCACAAACGCCGAAGGGCCAACAAACTATTCAAAGAGCAATTCATCTCGCTGCGTGCCTCATTGGGCACGAGCATAAGCTGTAGAAAAAAATGCTGGTAAGATTAAGAGGCTCAACTAAAGGATACCCTGTAGAAAAAACTAGAAATCTTAGTAAAAATAATTGTTTGGCTTTAGTCTGTTTGCTTTAAGTATAATTTGTATTTTTAATATGGTAAAAACTCCTCTTAAAAAAACATAAAAATTATTAATTTAACTGTACTTAAAATTTTCCAAAAATTTGTTTGATCAGAATTTTTTTTTTTTAGTATTTTAAAAAGTTTTCTATGAATAAAACCCTTCTAACACCTTTAAGATATTTTGCTTGATTTGTGAGAGTAAATCCAACTTGGGACTTAAATAATATTCCTTTAAAGCATTAGTTCGAGTGTAGGGTATTAGCAAGAATCTGCTGATAATCGGCTTATAGCATTGGTTTGGCCAATTTCTGTAGCCAGGCCATAATTTTGAAGCATACACGCGTCCTCCATAATGAGAAGAGAAAGAGAAGAAAGCAAGAACGTTAGCGTGTAATCATTATTTTCAATGCTTGCAAACAAAGGCAGCTAAAGAAAGAGGAGAAAAGTAGCATAAGAAAGCATAATGAACCCTAAATAAAAGTGCGCGCACATCGAAAACTTTGGCTTGAACTTTTCCACGCTTAACACTTTTCCGCAACAATTTATCGTTCTTGTCGTTGGGCGGAAGTGTTTGGCATTGCCAAAAGATAATGCTCCAAGAACTAACCAAGTAGCTGCAGCAGCAGAATAGCCCAACAAGGACCAAGTTTTTTGAGACAGAATCGGCAAATCCTTGGCGAGCCGCCTCACAGCCTGCCACACACACAAACACAAACTTGCCACGCGGCTTGCATTTCAAAACCGAGAAAAACTATCGCCAAGTAGTAGTGGGTGCCTCTTTGCAGCGTCTCTGCGTCTGGGAAATCAGTGAAAAACACGTAAACGAAACCGCCATATTATTGCGACATTGATTGCAAATGGCGTGAATTCCCGTTATGCCGCGACAACAGCGAGACAACTTTCCAAAAACCGAAAGTAATTCGAATTTAATGTGACAATGGATTTGCCGGTTTTAGTTTACAATTTGTTTTTCGCTGTACTTTCAACTTAATACAAACAAGTGTTCTACAAAGATTTTTGTTTAATTCTCAGTTTCCATTAGAAGCAACTTCAAGTTCAATATGTTTGGTGCCAGCTTTTTAAATCAACTTACTTCACTTCGTTTACTTGCCCACGTAAATCTGTTACGCAGCATTAAACTAAATTACATTACGCATACGCCACGTCAAACATAAAATAAATGCACTGTGCGAACTGAAATCGAGACAGAGACAATTGGATTGGCTTTGCCATCAAAGCTGAGCTGCTTGCCAGACATCTGCCCAGAGAACTACTTACTCACCCTTTTTAATACACAGCTTTCTGAAAGGGGAGACAAAGGCAAAGTAACCGATTTGTATTGCATAAAAAATGACTTAAAATAAACTGTATGCTTTTTACTACGACACAATCAGCACAAATCAAATATGTTATCGACATAAGAGTACATATACTCCAAATCAACTCTTACCCCAGCAACTGAAGTTACTAATCCTCAATCTACTGCCAGCCAGTTTCCAGACAGTATATTTTACTCATTTCATTTGCTGTGGCTTTTGTGTGCCAAGAGAGTTTATAAATAAGTAAATGATAAGAGAATTGTGGAGCTGCAGCTAACGAATAATGAATACTCTGAGGGAGTTTGAAAGCCTGGGAGCAAGTTTAAGTTACAATTAAATATATGAAAACTTTAAGTATGAATGAATACTAATAAGAATTTTTATTCAAAAATTATAATAATAAATTTTCACCGAAAAAAAAAACCCTGCCAGAAGTCATCTAATAAATGACAATAAACTGGCTTTCAACAGGCGGCCAATATGCCAGTGAAAGCCCCAAACAGAAGGCGTGGCCTGAAGCTAATACCAGTTTCACTCTCAGGGAAGCTGCAAACGCGTAAACGCGTTTATTACTATAAATATTAAAATGGGATTATCAAACAAAACGTACTTCAGGTTTTTATTACATTCAGCTAAGGATGCTGACAGAAACTTGCTTTCTTCCACTTCCTGCCTCTTACGCTTGCTCTCCAGAGATTACAAGCCAGGAAGGGTGTTTGGGGTCAGGGGGGGTTGAATATTGCTGTGGGGCATCTCATTTGCTGCGCTAACTGCAGGGCTGCAATTTTCTTGTGTTGACTTTGCCGTCACTTTGACTTTTCGGCTGCACTGTGGCACGTAATGGCAAAGTTCTTTTTTTTTTTCTTCTTGGTTTTCTCGTTTTGTGTAGCGAGAGGGATTTACTTATGAAAAATAAATTTGCGCTTGAGACTGCCATTTCCCCTCTCCCCACTCTCCCATCCCCAGTGTAACTACTTGCTTCTCTTTTGTTGGCTGTTTCCGTTTTTTGCCGCCTCTTGCTCTCTTCAATAGTTTCGTTCGCTTGTTATTTATGCTCGCGCGCGCGTTAATCTTCAAATGGAGGCAGCGACCAGTAGTGTTGGATAGCGGCAAATTTATGTGCATGCCGCGGCAATGGCGTGAAGTTAAAAATTATGTTGCATACCCTTGCAGGTAATGGGCAAATTTCTATGCCATGGAGCTGCAGCAGAAAGTGTGATTAAGGTTTGTACATATTTGAAGTGGGGGCGCATAAAAGCGCTGGATGGATTTAGATAAATTGCTCGAAAGATGCTAAGAGAGAGAAGAGAGAGAGAGAGAGAGTGAGCGAAAGGGACAACAGGTTAAAGGTTAAAGTAGGAAAACAGATGGCATAGTTGGCTAAAGATATTTGGTGTGCCATTAATTCAGCAGCAGAAGGAAAAAACATGCAGCTAATCAAGAAAATCAACATAGTTAAGGAATACATCGTTTAACAGGAGAAAAGGATAAATGACTATTTTCGGTAAAAGATTTAACAGCGAGAAATGTTGAAGAGATAAATTGAGAAAGGAGAGAAAGATTATTTCGCATCTTTTATGATCTTTTACTTCAGCAATAATTATTTTACTACATGTTTTTAACACCTTAAATGTTGTTTTATGCATATTTAACCTTTATATCCTTTCTGATGGCATTTAGATTGAATTTTGAGAGTGCGAAGTGCAATTCCCTAAGCAATTAGAGCGAGAAAAGAGCCCACAACAAAATTACAGTTTGTGGCCTAAACAATAAACTCAATTTAAAAGTGAGACACGTGACACTTGGCAGAAAAATACTCGAGCTGCTTACATATGTAAGCCTCCAAGGACGCACGCAGGAAGCGCACGTGTCCTGTTGGCAAGCTGCACCTACACACACACACACACACACACACACACACAATAACAAATTGAGCTTGACTAAATAATTAAAATAAAATAAGAATTTACTTAACCCCGTACAAACGAGAAGCAACGAGAAGAGTTTGAACAAAAGAGTTAGAATTAGAGTTTTGTGACCAGCGATAGATAAAAGATAAAAACACACTCGCACACACACACACACGCACTAGAGACTGGGGAAAAAAACTAAAAGAAAACTTTTTAATTTTAACACATGCGAAAAGTTGCAGGACATAAAAGAGCGTTGAGCGCCGAAAACAACAAAACAACGACGAAGACAAGAACACACGAAATGGAATAACTTATTTTCGTTGGGGAATTAAGGCAATTTGTAGCATACTTTTTGGGGCTGCAAGCAAGAGCCTTATGACCCCAGAGCAAGAGAGCAACAACAGCCAAAACGGACATCTCAAATTAATTTTATGTACGCACACACGCACACACATGAGGGAGAGCGTGTAGTGAGTATATTTTAGACAATATAATAAAGTTAAAAGAGAGTTTGTGAGGAACCTTATAAATATGTTTTTAAACATGTACAAAATTTGTAATTGTTTTTGTCTAAATGGCTAAGCCTTAATTAATCAGAAGTTATATGAAAATACTTAGGTTAAAAAAAATAATGCTACATACCTAGATATGGTGTATTTTTTATAAAAATTAAAGTCTGAAGCTTTTTTAAAATTTAGTTTTGGTGTAAGATAATGTTGCTAAAGTGTTTCAATATTCTCTCCTAACCTAATTGCTTTTCTTAACCATTTTAACCAAAAGCAATATTAAAACCAAAGTTCCTGAATGTGTGTTTTTTATTTATTTAATTCTCACATGTGTGCGTTGCATGTGCGTTTGCATGTGTTTGCCTCATTTTGCTGCATGTTTTAATTTAAAGCAAACTCTCAGGCGCACTTCATTGTCCTCCCTATTGCCCCTTTGCACCCCCTGTGCCCAGTGCTGTGCCGTGAGCTTGCAGCATTTTCAATTTCATTTTCATGTATATGGAAAAGTGCAGGCACTCTAATTTAGTTTAGTTTAACGTTCGTGTTTGCTGAACATTTAAATTTAATCATTTTCTTGTGTAAAAATCATTTTAATTGTTGTTAAACATATTAAAAATTTTGTTCTGAAATGTTTTAGCCATTGTTGGTTGCCTGCATAAGACTGTTGCACTTTTTACCACTCTGTCCTGTTTAGATCTTGATCGCTAAACAAGGCATAATAATTTTCCTGTTTTTCTCTTTAATACTTGTTCATGATCAAACATGTGATAAAAGTGTGTGTGATTAATCGACCAAGAAGATTAATGTTCAACTAATAGTGGAAAATTAAAGTTGAGCCAAGCTTTTATAGTTTTTAACTTAAAGCTCATGACATTGAGTCGTTTTAAAAAACACTTCATTTGCAATGCACTTAAAACTAAATTTATCTTGTCAACTTTCCGCACACTTACATACATACATAACAGTCTTGCTCAAGGACGAAAATAGCTTGGAATTTTTTGGCAGACAGCCCAAAGTCTTGTAACCTTCAAAAACTAACCCCTCAAACGGCATGCAACCCAAAAACAACTCCGATAACCAAAAAGACGCTTTTTTTGATTTGATAAATGTTGGGATTGGGCGCGCTTTTGTTTTAGCGTATATTCAAAAGACTAGAAGAGGGGGAGTTGCAAGGAAGGAAGGAAGAAGGTTACCCAAAAAAAAAAAAGACGAGGCGCAAATGTGCAGCCAAAACGGACGCTGGCGTACACAGGATATGACTTTGAGCCACATCCGGCATCACACACACACACACACACACACACACGCGCAGAAGAAACATGGCCAACGGCCACGCCCCTTTCGCCGTGCCGCCCCACTCATGGGAGACAGCGTAAAATTGACTGGCTGCAGCCTGCCTGCTTGCCGCTCAAGGCTATTTAAGCGCTCGTTAGACAAATTCAAATAAAGTAACGCCAGCTGCACTAGAAACAACAACAACAACAACAACAACAACACAAAAAACAACTTGGCTGCGACTTGTTCGCATAGGAGACACAAAACCAAAAATACCAGCGGAAATCCTTCCTTTTTTTGGTTTTTGTGTTGCAACCAACCAGCGATAGTTGTGCAACGAGCCAATAAAGTTTATTGGATTCCGGCTTTTTTTAAATAATTTTTTTGGGTGTGTGTTTTTTTTTAAGTTTTTATATTGCGTTTGAGTAGGTGTAGTTTGCAAAGTTATTGAAAACCAAATTGACAATGTTTTTTTCTAATCAATTGCATCTTTTTATATGAGAAAGCCTTTTTTAAACTTTCATTTAAAACTAGTTGATCTACTCAGTGTCAGGATTGTGTATTTTTAAAAACATTGAGACATATTTTAAAGGGTTGAATTATAAATTATCTTTTTAAAATATTCGTATATGTTTGTTTTGTAATATTTTAAAGTCTGCTTTTATTTAAAGTTTAAATTTTAAACCAATCTCCAAATATATTGAATATGGGTAATAGCAATTTACTGATTCAATATCTTATAACAATTATGTTATAAAAAGTTCAAGTTGAATCGAACAATAATCGCACACCATTTGATTTTTAATTTCAACTTTTCTTTTAATTTTCTCCCCAAAACGCAAAACGTCTAATTATTGGAATAATGCAATTGCTTTTTCTTTTAACACCAAACATTAACAAGCTAAAATAGCAATTGAGTTTCGTGGATAAATGCATGAAAATTACACACACAAATTATGGCCAATTCCATTTACCACTTACTTCACCTTTAGCAATTCGCCATTGTTAGCAATATCGCACAGAAGTTTCTTTTTTATTGCTTTCGAATGCTATCTAATTTGGAGCGCACATGCGAAAATTTGACTACTGGCAACGCCTAAAAGTCTTCTACATGAAAGCTTCCCCCACTTCCCATAGAACCTGCAGGCACTCACCAAACTTTTCAGCTAACGAAATCGATTCGTTGTACTTTGGGCCATTGCATTTTGGTTAACGCCCCTCCCGTGGCAAGCAAAACAAAAGTCTTTTTGTAGGCGTGGCAGCGGCGTCGGCAGCGGTAAAAGTTTTTGCCGACTGATTTCGATGCACGCGTGTTTGAGCTTAGCAGCTGCCTTTAACATACGCCCGCAATGTAGGCGTGGTCACATGGCCAATTTGGCCAATTTAATCTGCTTAGCGTGAGCCGCAAAGTATGCAACACACACACACACATATTAAAGAAAAAATAATGAAGAGATTTCTCTTAAAGCTTATTAAACATTTGTCGGATTTGTAGGGTTGAAGGTAGAGAGGAGGCGGGGGTAGTCGCGTGGCAGCCAGCACAGCTGACAAAACTTTTTTATTCGGTATGCCATAAAGGTTTTCAATTATTGCTTTTTAAATTGTTGCCTTGTTTACACTAGTTTCGTCGCTGCTCTCTCTGTCTCTCGAAAAGCTGGCGACAAGCGCTAAGAAATAGCCAAAGAAAAAGTAAAAAAATCTTCTTTTTTTTTTGGGAAATGACAGAAGACGAAGGAGCGTAAAACGTAGGAAAAAGACAAAGCCGTTGAACAAAGCATTTAATTTTTTTCTTCCGCTAGTAGACTGCCCGCTGGCGCCGTCTTTTTTTTTTAAGTACGTGGTTGGAGCTCAGAGCGTTCATGAGAAAATACGCGGACAATGTCGAGATTCTTAATGGTGGGTGTATCTGAACAAAATGCTAGATACTTGCTGGCAAAATGATTGATGTTGACGAACTAGTGAATAAACCTCCCTCACTAAGCTAACAAATTGTACAAAAGCATTGTGAAAATCATAAAAAACAGAATCGTTTCAAAGTGATTTTTAGTTTGGGAATTGAAACAGAAATTAATAACAATTTTAAAAAGCTTAAGTGTGCAATTAATGTTTGGATTTTTAAAATCATAAGCTTTATTTAAGCTAACAAATTTCTTTCATATTAAAAGACAGTTTTTTATTTTATATATTAATTAAAAATAAAATAATTTATTATATAAAAATAAAACTTATCTATTACTTGTTAAGAAGTTCTTAAAATTTATAGTTTAGAAAAACATTATATCCTTATACTAAGAGAAAAATTTTAGATAAATAAGTAAATTTATATTTGAAACTATAACAAATTGTTTGTTCACTCTAACAGTGAAGATAAATTCCTTAAATGTCTAAGTAAATGTTCAGGTCTCTAAAACTGCTCCATAAAGTATAAGAAATATCTCTACTCAACAGACAGTTTTTCGGTGCCTTGTCAAGCACATAAAAGGCGTCAATTTTTGGCGGCCATCACAGAAAATCTGTCGGTTGCAATTCTGTAGATTTATCTACGCATGTGTATTGGTATTGTGCGTGTATCTATGTGTTGCTATACGTGTCAATGTCAAACACTTCTTGTTAGCAAGTGTTATGCGTGTATGTGTTCGGATCTTTACAATTTGTTACACCCCACATTTGCAACAAAGAAAAACTTGAACTTTCTTCTGGTGTTGTGTTTTCTTTTCTGCTTGTCTGGCATTTTTTGTGTGTGATTTTTTCTTTGCTTATTTTTGTTTTGTCGATTTTCGTTCGATTTTTGCGTAATTTTTAACACAATTTTCTGCGTCTCCTGCTGTGTGTTTGTTTGTATTTGAGTTTCAGCGCCTGAAAGTGCGCTTCAAAACTTGATGCCTGTTCAACCCCCCCTCAGGACCATAATCGAGCGTTGGCACGTGTCTCGCGGCTTCGCTGCGCGTCCTTTTTATGGTTATGGTCCTTGGCAATGGGCAGCAGCACCATCATCGATTGGTTGACTTTTGAACGCAGCAGCGGCAGCAGCAGCCATCAGTGCAGAAAGTCGTTTTTGTGGCACACACACACACACACACATACACACAGGGAGAGCTTTTGTCTAATAGTCGCAATTGTAGTCAAGTGCTGGGGCGTTGCTGTAAGTACTCCACTTTTATAGTTCTCGGCTGGCTGGCCGCTTAACTTTTTCTGCTTATCTCTTTCTCTCACTCTCTGTCTCTTTTTCTCTTGCGCTTTTGGAGATTTTAGCCTTTCCGCTTAGCGGTCAATTGTTTTAGCCTTGCCAAAGTGCCAGCAACAATGCAAAAAATTCAGGAATTCAAAGGAATTTAAAAGGATGGGTTTGGGAGAGAGGAAGAGAAAGAAGAAGAGAAAGAACCACAGCAAAAATAGTAAAATAATTTTTAAGATAGATTAATTTTTATGACAAGTTGTGACATATTTTATAAAATATATATATTTTTATAAAATAATTTAAAAGCTCAAAGTTAAAGCATTACCCATATATTTCCACTCCTTCAACTCTCATTTAAAGTGTTCTTAGTCTACTTTTAGTTTCCTTCCACCTGCCAACAAAACCGCAAACAACTTTCTTCAAACTTTCACTGCATTTCAACAGTCAACTCATTTCAAAGTGCACCCCAGGGACACATCCAAACCCACACACACACACACATTTTAAGTCACAATTGAATATTAATAGGCCATAAACACACACACACACAAACTCCACCCACATAGCCGCATCATTTATGGCTTGCTCTAAACTATTTCATTTAGATGGCACTAAAAACTTCTAACCCTTACTCCTTGCTAACCCTTGCTAACGCCTATTCAAATCATTAACATTGGCATATTCACGTTGCGCATACGCCACGTGTGACATCAGCAGCAGCATCAAACAATGTGAACATGTCAATGAACACACACACACACACACACACACTTACACTCGTACATCAATAAACATCAAATGCTGTGTAAATGTCGCAAGCAATAAAAATCTGTAGGCGCTGACAACTGGCAGCAAAATGGCTGTAAACTGGAAACTGGCAGCCAGAAACAGAAATAGAAACAGAATCAGTGACTTGACGAGGCAAACGTTAAGAGTTTTTGGTTGCCAGCCGACAATCAGTTAACCAACACATACTCACTCCTCTTTAACCACCTCATATAGTGTACGCTAAAAAGGCTGGCAGCCATTTGGAATTGTCGTACTTCGCATCTAATTGCGAAAATTTTTGGAAACTGTCAAATTTTGCAGCAATTGCTAAACCGCAGGCTCTCGGTCTCGGTCTGGCTACGGTCTAGGTACGAGTTTCCCTCTCCTCGCCACCACACCACATTGCCACGCCCACAAATGTGTGTGTGTGTGCCGCCTCTTTGAGCGTTAACTTTATTATGTGTGTGCGGCTTGCACGCAGGCAGCTGCAAAATTCGCGACTTTTACTTTTTGGGTTAGCTCGGTGAAAGAGTGAAAGAGTTTCTCGCTCTCTCTCCCTCTCTTTAGAAGTTTTACCTCTCTGTCTCGCTTTTTAGCTTTGGTTTTTAGCCAGCTGGCATTTAGTAAAGCTTTTACTACCGCCTTTTAATGGCAGCAGTTTAATAGCTCCTCACAACGTTCGATTTGCCTCGAAATGAAAATAGTTTTTGGCTTTGATTTATGTTCGTTCGCTTTTACTGCTGTTGCTCTTTTTAAAGGTTTATGACCTTAAAGTTTAAAGCTAACAATACTAAACATGCTTTGGGATTGCATTTTACAAACTATTTTTATCCGAATAATATGAAAACTCAATAAGTAATTTAACTCAGATAATTAAGGTTAGGGAAAGAATTTTTGTTAAAAAATTGTTTAAAATAAGTTTCTTTTGCTTTTCAACTTTATTGAATAAAAAAATAATAATAAAATAATTTTAAACGTTTGAAATGTATTTTATTTTTACATATGCAATTTTTTCTATTTACTTTTCGAATCTAAATATCTATCTAAGTAATTAAGGGAATAGAATAATAAACAGCATAAAATTTCTAGATTTAAGCCCCTGTAAAACACTATAAAATGAATATTCATTAGTAAAGTGTCGCAGAAAAAACCTTAAAAAAAAACAACAGATTTCTAAAAAATAAGAAATCCTGTAGGAAATGGTTTAAAGTTTCGCGTCAATTTGGTTGCAGTTGTTTTCTTGAAAATTTAATGCAAATGTCTCACTTTGGCAGCGAGCAGTTGAGACTCGAGCACTAAGCAGAAAGGATTTGCATTCACCTAAGCTCCAGAGACGCCAGGACACGGAAAACGAGAGAGAGGGGAGAAGAGGGAAGCTGCTGGGCAGCCAAGCTCGAAGCTCGAACCTCGAACCTTGTCGTTGCTCGGCACTTGGCACTTGGCATTGGCTTTGGCTTTGGTGGCGCGCGTGTCGTGTCGTGTCATCTAAAACGGAAATGACAGCCATTACGCAGCAAGGACGAAACTTTGACGGCATTTGCTGCTGTTGCTGCTGTTGCTCTCTGGCTTACATTTCATCAGCGCTAATGATAAGAAAACAATTCGACGAAGGCAAAAAGAAAAGGCAGCAAGAAGAAAGCGCCAAGAAGTCAAATGGCAAAACAGGACACTAAGAGAAACACAGAAAGCGAAAGAAAGCGGAAAAAAAGGGATAGAAAGGGGAAGAGTCGAGGAATGTCCCTTGGCTGCTTAGCGCAAGCATAAATATTGTAATAAGCATGAAAATTACAATTTCAGAAGCTGACGTGTCTGCTGCAGCAATGACAACGCCACTTGCCACTTGCCACTTGCCGCTTGCAACTTGCCACTTGCCACTTGGCATTGAAGCATTTTGTAATTTACATTTAATTAGGGGATTTTGTGCAACGAAAATTGCAAGACTCCAACTCCAACTCCAACTCCGACTAAGACAGCGACTTAGGACGAAAAGCAGGAAGCGTCCGTCGCCAGGATGTCTGGCTGCCTTTTGTTAAGGTTGTAGAAGTAGGAAAAGCGTATTTACATAGAAGAGACACAGCTGCTGTCGGTGCTGCTGCTGCTGCTGCTGCTGCTGGTGGTGCAAGCCAGAGCTTAAAGTCACTCAAAGGATTTGTATATGCAACAAGCGTGGGGCAAAGAGTCTCCTTGCCACGTATGAGCAACATTTAATTAAGTGACTTTCTACACTTTGTGTTGACTTTTCTTCTACTTCTTTCTTTTCTTTTCATTTCTTTTTTTCCCCATTTTCCACCTGCATTGCGTGCCTTGCCTTGCCTGCCTGCCTGCCTGCCTGGTTATGACTGTAAACAGGAAATTAAGTTCTAAGCCGCTTGCCATCCAGGATGGGGTTAAGTCTACGACTTTTTTGTGGGTGGCTGGCAAATATGACCTGCCATTTTTAGCTGTTGCATGCTGAAAGCATAATTGAAGTCATTTGGGTGCAGCTTAACTGAATTTATTGTGGCAAAATGGAATTAGCTTTCGGATTCTGGATTTTTGTATATGTGGAAAAGTTAATTAAATTGTCAGCAGGTCTTTCTTTTTTGTAAGTTACATTTTAAGTGAGTTAAGGCTGGGCTCTGCTTTTAAGTTGATTTGGGGAATTTTAAATGCCAAGGCTCATACTTTCTTTAAAATGTTTCAACTCATACAGTTCACAAAATTCTAGTCTACCAAGCACTCGTTCGACTTGGCGTATACGCAATGCCAAAAATGCTAACAGGCCACCAGAACAATGTTAACTATTTAGATGCCTTTGTCAAGCGCTCAGTTAGCGCTCTTAAGCAATATTAGCCTTAAGGCATTTAACCATAAAAATACCAGGAGAACGTTCAAAATACCAAACACTTAAATCACGAAATTCTCAATACAAACTACAATTATGAACACAATTATAGGTAAGGAAAAGTATCTCAAAGATGCAAGAGCATTAAAAAACTAAAAGAGGGGGATATGATACTCCTCAAAATATGCGTAACAGTTGCTAAGCTATGTCTTTGAGCTGTGCATGTGTGTGTGTGTGTTTGGGTGTGTGTGTGCCAAAGAATTTTGTAGCTTGCGAAAAAAGGACGAGAGAGAACATTGTTGTTGAAACTGTTCGTGTGTTCTGCGTCATGCAAATTGAGGAGTGGGAAGTGGGGGGAGAAGGGCACAAGGGACACGACTAAGTAACCACATGCTGAGGGGGCGTGAGGGTGGGCGTGGCTGTGGCACATTTAAGTCGGCGACAGGCACAGCTTAAATTCCCTTTAAATACAAGGTGTTTTTCCTTTATTTTGTATCCGTAAGATATTTAATTTATGTTGAGCATCTTTCAGATACGCAAACACACGCACACACACACACACACACACACACACACACACGCATTTGTTAGGCAAACATTTGCATACGCAATTTAAGGCTTGTGATTGCATAAGTCTTAAGCATTACTTACACTCAATTCACCTGCTTCGTTTTTGGGCAAGCATCAGCAACATTTTCCGAAAAAAAAAATAAAATTTCACCTTAAATTCATTTTCCTTACAGCTCATAAAGTTGGCTTCTTTATTTGAGGGCCAGCAGCTTTTGGTTTCTCGGCCATTGAAAGGTATTTGTGCTTGGATCACATTTGCTCGGTTAAACAGAACAATTTTTGCAAATCAAATGGAGCGCAGCTGTATCGAGATTTCTCTTCAAATATGCAGGTAATAAATACATTTTTAAATATTTTATCATGTGCGAAATTGTTTTGCAAAATAACGCAAGTGGCAAAGAAATATTTATACTGTGGGTGTTTGTGTTTATGCAATTTTAGATTTTTTGAATAATTTGGAGTCTGTTGATTATTTTAAACAAACTGCCAATAGGATAAAATTTTAACTTTATTAACGTGTTTAAGCAATCTTTATCGTTTTTATGATGAGTAATTTTTATATGAAAAAAAGATCAAGTTAATAACTATCAATTACCTCTTCAGAGGTTTTGAATGATAATATAAATTATTTTTTCATATATATTTCAAAATTCTTTTTCTGATTATTTTATTTATGTTCTTCTGAAGACTTTTTAAGAACTTATTTAAAAGTTAAAATTTTCTAACTCAAACATATACATATGCACAAAAGTATTATATTTATTTTAGTGTATTTAAAATGTCAATTTGTTTTTTAACATTTTACTACAACTTTTTTTTTTGTAACTTTTTTAAGCTAAGTTAAAACGATTTGTTTTATAAGAAACTTGATCTGGCAACGAAAGTTTCTAACACACAAAAAGCAATCCACACACAACTAGCCCAAAGGCGCACACACACGCACACAAACTAAAGACATTTTAAATAAATTGTGCAAAAAAAAGGGAAAAATAAAATCAGATACCCAAAGCGTTTATCTCTGACCAACTAATTCTTACAAATTATGAAAGACCCAGGCCAGAAGGAGATAGGGAGAGAGGGGCTTAAGATTTTGTCTGTGTCGCCTCTAATAACTATGTGCCTGGTTATTATAAAACTTTTTCCATTTGGCACAAAGTTTTACGCATGGAAATGCGACGAGAAGAGAGAGAGAGAGGAATGAAAGAAAAAAGAAGGAGAAATGTAGTTGAAAGAGGGAACGACACACGCACAAGCAAAATGAAACGATCAAAATGTGGAAAAAGTGAAGCAATTTACTAGAACACGTCCAAGCATTATGCTCCGAAGGGGCTAGCGAGGGTGGGAGCAGGGGGGGGAGTGGTTGGCTGTTTCAATCTCTTGCTTGTGAGTGACTTAAGAAAAATTCATGCACAACATATACACACACACACACACACACAGAAACTTTTGCAGCGACTTTTGTCAAGCTGCTTCTTCTTCTAGCCGCTCAAGTGCATGTGTCTTGGTTACAAATGTTGCCAAGTGTTCTGCGTGTGTGTGTGTGTGTGTGTGTGTCCCAGTCTAACCCTATATATCCAAGGCGCAAACTTACAGAAACGGCATTTGAATTTGAAATTGAAAACAAGTTTATAACGTGAATTGGCAAACATACTATGGGCCGGGTTTGGGGGGAGGGGCGGGATAAAAGATTTTGCTGCTGCCACGCACGAATGACATTGTCACACACACACACACACACACACACACACACACACATGTACACTGTGGCACACTAAGCTGTTCCATATTGACGTACTTGTTACTAAAGTAGCAACTCTTAAAGGGACTTTGGACTTTCTCCCTTACTCTTCCCTCTCCCTCTCCCTCGCTCTCTTTGAGCTTGGCCATTTGCTATTGTTGTTGTTGCTGTTGCATGCACTTGTTTTGTAAGTGTGTCGATCTGCCACTTGCTTAGCCCCCGGCTACCTTCCCTTACCCCAACAAACATAGAACTTTCATTTGCGTAAGTCGTCTTGCAACGCCGTGGGGCAAACTGTTTGCTCGCCTCGTTTTTGCCATTCAAATTGCTTTCTTTTTGTCCATTTACACACATATACTATATACAAATATGAATAGCACATACCATATATGCATTTCTGATTTATGTACATAAATGCACAAATGTTGTTCGCAAGGCGCTTTTGTGTTCCATTTACCTAGAGAAATGCAAATATTGTTGACGCAGTTGCAGTTGCCGTTGCCGTTGTTGCAGTTGTTGCAGTTGTTGCCGTATGTTGTGGCTAAAATACAGGTCAAGTTTCTTGTTCTTGAATGTGTTACACAACTACAGTGTGTGTGTGTGTGTGTTTGGGTAACAAAGTTTTTGAAGTGTTTTTGATACTTGCAACAAAATCTGGTACAATATTTGATAGAAGCTCAAATGCTGCAATTGTGAATTGAAATAAGATTTATTATATATGAAACTTAAAACGGATTTTTAAGACACTTTTGCAGCTTCTAGTTTTCAAATTATATAGAAAAAAGTCTGCATTTATGTGTCTCAAGTGTTGTTTTCATTACAATGAAATAAATCTGTTTCTCAAACTGATATCTGATAAATACAGACAACCAACTGTTTCGACTTTCTACGAACCAAAACAGCTGTTCAAGAACTAAAATCTAAACAAACTTCGTGTATAAAAAGCCTGCGCTGCTCCGGAATAATTCAGTACAGCATTTGACTTGCAACAAAGCATATTGCAATAGTTTTTTCATTTGAAAACTTCAACAAGCACCTTCAAGCAACATGAATACCTTTTGCCTGTTTGCTCACTTTGTTGTGATCGCTGTCGTCTTTGCTTCTACCGCATACAGCCAGTTTCAGGCTGGCCAAGTCAACAAGCCTGGAGAAGTGGTCCACTGGACTGTGGGTGGCAACAGCAAGGGAGCTGCCCAACTAAACCATACCGGTTCAGTATCCTTTATTGGAGGTGCAATGACAACAACCAAGCCAGGACTAGCACCAGTCGGTCCAACTGTAGCCGGTGCCGTGGATGGAACTAAGGCACCAGATGCTGCTTTGACTACAACTCCTTTCGGTGGTGCTGCTCCTGCTGCTGCACCTGCTCTGGCTGGAGAACAGGCTGCCAAAACAGCTGAGGGTGAAACCACCACCACCATTCAGGGAGCAGCTGTAACCACTCCTGCAGCTGCCGTGGATATTAAGCCGATTCGCAGGGAATAACTTGGCAATTAACTGAAATGCATGAAAACAGCTATATAATCATTTACAATACTTAATCAAATAATCTATTTAAACTTATAAATATATATTGAATTGCAAGTTAATATTTGTGTTTTACTCACATGTTACATTTTAAACGATTCTTTAGCTAAACATGTAATCCAACCACAAAGAAACTATCACGTATCCCTTTACACTGCAATAAACACCAATAGGAAAAAGCTGAAGATAAGTTAAACTGAGTAAGATCTGCAGGATGAAAATAATGCCAGCGTTTACCTGTGCAGCATCTTTTGACTGTCGCCACGTGGCGTCAGATAGAAAGCGGCAAACTAAAAATTTAACAAAACCAATTATTTGATTTAAAAATTCCATTAAAAGATAAAGAGCAAGGAGCAAGGAGCAAAGAGCGAAAAGTAAGCAGGGCTATAAGGACTTCAGCTTGGATTGCTGCCTGTTGTGGCCGCCTGTTGACATGCCTGGCCGCCCTCAAGTCAAGGAGCAACTCCCGTCGTCTTGAGCGGAGATAAGCTGGGAGAGAAAAAAGAATGAAGGAAAAAAAAACCCTAAAGGGTTTAACACGTGCTCCAGTGTCGCCACTGTCTGGAGCCATAAATAAAAGTTGCACTTGGCTGGAGAAAAAAAAAAAACAACAACAACAATAAGCACAATGTGGGCCAAAGCACAAGGCAAAGGACGTTGACAGGGGGCAAGAATAGAGACAGTAACAGCGACATTTAGACACTTTGATAATGATGACAGCCAATTGTAGTTGTGGGATATGCCTGCCTATAGTTTTCTTTTCTCTCTTTTTGCTATTGTTTGATGCATAAGCAGATAAATTTAAAGTGGAAAATTAAAAATAGTTTGGGCGTAGACGTAATTGAAATTATTCTAACCTATATAAACTTATAAAATGCCAGCAATTAATTAAAAACGATTAGGTTCTATTAAAAATGTAATATTAAATAATTCAATATATATTTATATTTATACATTTGAAAAGTGTACATTAATTTTGCGATGAAATGTGTAACGCATAGAAGAAAGCGTTTCCGACCGCATAAAGTATATATATTCTTGATAAGCAGCGCAAGCTGAGTTGATAAAGTCATATCCGTCAGTCTGTCTTTCAGTCTTTCTGGCTGTCTGTCTGTCTGTCCGTCCGTCCGTCTGTCTGTTGATTTACAAGCTGAGTTTTAGAGCTAAAACTATGGCCAATATTTTCTGTAAGTTGTGGTTAGATCATATGTCACAATCGGTCAGAGCGAACAACTATATCAAAAAGTTGCCATACAAATACAGAACATTTGATATGATATAGGTTTGAAAGAGTAGGTTTTTCAAGTGTATATAGTTTTCGGATGGCCGTAAATAGCTTCCTTACTTGTTTTATTTACAATAATATATAATGTTAATTTTGTCTACTAGCTTAAGAATAAATCATGTTTATGCCTAAAAGTAGGCAATGAATCATAAACAGCCACTCTCACCTTCCGTGGCGGTCATTGAATGTTTTCATTAAAAACTCTTATGAACCAAATACATATTTATTAGACATTGTAGCTCCTATTGTTCACTGTCCGTCTCTCTCTCTCTCTCTCTCTCAGTTTCTTTCTACCCACTTCCACCCTGTTTCGTTTTAATAGTGTCAGCAACAGCAGCCCTGTAACTGTTAGTAAGATGTCAACAATTTATGTGTTGGCTTCTTGTTTATTAGCAAGTAACTGAAAGGGATAAACACTGCAAGCTGCGTACAACAGGGCGTATGTGTGAGTGTGTGTGTGTGTTTAGCTGAACTCCAATTAGAAGCCATCGGCAACAGCTTCGGCACAGGAACAATGCATTTCAATTTTACAATGGCACGATTACTTCATTCAACAAATTCTTACATGTGTTGGGAATTTTCGTTGCACTGTTAAAGAGAGCAGATTTGTGATAAATTATTAGCACGAAAGTAAGACTTAATGTGTGAAGTTAATTTAAAGATACTTACTACATAATTTATAAATAGTTAACTAAATAACAAATCTTTTTAAAAATTAAGCTAAGGTATAAAAAATGTGGCATACTTTTAAGCTTTTTGCTATATTACTTATTCGTGCTTTAAATTAACCACCATAATACCTATAATTTTATTAAACATACCAACTTCAACCGTTACGAGTGTCATTACTGCAAGAGTATTTCATCTTCGTCACCTTCCCGCCCCGAAAGGCAGAAATTGCTGTTGTGTGTTGTTTGTTTTATTATTTTGTTGGCACTTTGTTTGAGGTCTTTGGCTCCCATCTTTTGCTACACTTTGTGCCAAAGTGTAATTGAAATGCACATTGAAACTTTCGAGCATAATGCTCTTACAAGTTTTCTTCTTCGTTTTTTTTTTCTTTCTCATCTTTAGCAAAACTATAAAATACATTTTATATGGAAGTAACAGCAGAGGAAGAGAGGGAGAAGGTGGCAAAAGTACATAAGTAGAAATTATGTGCGCATGAGGATGAAACGGATGCGAGACGGCATAAAAGTCAGACTCAGAGTTGGCATATGAAGGCAACAAAAATAACAACAACAACACCAACAACAACAGCAACAGCAACTAGAAGCAGCAAATATGATTTAATAGTGAAAAGTGCTTCTTGCATCTTCTTCTTGCTCGTTGCATCCGTAACTTTCCTCCACTCCGGGCATAATTTTGTTAGCGAGTCTGAGTCGTTGGAGAATTGTGGTTGGGTGGCGGATGGGTGTGGTTTTAGCTGAAGTTTCTGCGGTGGCCAGCGTAGCGCCTGACAGCAAGCTGTCAAGTTCTGTGGCTTACACAAAATTTAAATAAATTGATGAACGGCTTCGGGGTGCAAGAGGCGGCAGGGGGCAAGGTGAGAGGAAACTAAGGCTGAGTTCCTTTGCCAAGTCCTGCAGTTGATTTGGCTTAGCCCACAGGCCATAAGATGCAGCGATGAGTGAATTCTTCTTCTTGTTCTATTTCTTCTTTTTATTTTTATTTTTTGTGTGTGAACGAACAGCGCTAAAAACTTGCCACAAATTGTATTAGAGAGTCGAGTGGTTGGCTGGATGGCTGGATGGAACTCTGTTGCCATTGCCTGCAGCCAAAACTGCCAAACTGCAGCTACAACTACTGCCAAATTGTATTATGCATAAGAATATCGGCCAGGCAGCTTCAGAGGCCGTTCTACAACACATGTTGTTGAAATGCGGTAACAGCTCCCACACACACACACACACACACACACAGCTGCCAGTTGTTCCAACTAAAATAGTTGCATGCATGCAAGCTGTATGCGGTTATAAACTCGCCATGTGGTCTTAAGTATTTTATTCCAGGACTTGACTAAGTATATAAATCTTTAATTGCACATAAGTTAATTGCTTTTAAGTTGATTTAAATGAAGAGCTTTTTATAGACTCGTTGAATGTATTTTAAGATAAACAAATCAATTAAAAAGTGCAAATATAAATGATGGAATTGAGGTAACTTTTGTCGATGCATTTATCAATTGTCAATATTGTTATTTGGTTAACAGTCTTTTAAAACTAAGTTTTTAGGCTATAAGCTCAAATTTTTATTAAAAATTAATGATTAATTTTCGTATGCCACAAATAATATTAAGTAGAGCTCTAAAATTATGTCAATAAATTTTAATAAAGTTTTAATAAGCTGAAACTCTATCGAACTTAACTGATAGCTTTGAGTAGGGAAATAGTCCAACAATCGCTATCGAATATTCATAGCTTTTTTATCTATAAAAATTTCTCGGTTTTTTTTCAATGCAAATACCGTTAATAATTAAACACATAGCTATTAAAAGCAAATAATTTGCATATATCTTTAAGTTAGTCATATCCTTACTTACTTCAAGTTAAATTGTTCATTACCACTTTAAGCTGAAATCTGTCAAAATTACTCATACGCCTAGTAATGCTGTTACCAAACTACACAAGTCATCTTTCCCTTCCAATCCACACACACATACACAGAATAAAATGCCTTTTAATCGAACGTGTCATTAAACTTTCCATCAATTTGTGACACACACACACACGATGAACACTCGCACACACACACACACGACGAACAAAACCGTAAAATGTCGCTGACAACTTTTTGTGTGTGTGTGTGTTGGTTTTTTTCTGCGTCATGTCATTGCTTTTCACTTTTAAGTTGGACATAAAACTTTTTGCCACCCACACAAACACACACACACACATACACACGCTCTTCTGCGCTTATAAACAATTTAAGCCGTACATGTGTTGTTATTGCAGCACAAGACAAACAGAGCTGAGCTTCCCACCCCGCCCCCGCCCACAACCCGCTTCCGCTTAACAGTTTTGTGCAGCCAAAACGTGTTTATGTCTGTTCATTGTCACATTTACTTGTAAAGTTTGCTTCCACCCACCGCCCACCCCCCTGCTGCTTGGCATATGCCATCGAAACGGCTGCCACTGCCACTGCCACTGCCACTGCTACTTTGGGGCAGCCAGGCCAAGAGTGCGCTCCTTAGACATGTCAGCGACACAACAGACACTTGCAGTCTGCGCCAGAGTCACGGCGAGCAAAACTACTACTACAACTACTGAAAAAAAAAAACTATGGCAAGGAGGGAGAGGCAGAGGGAGAGGGAGAGGCAGCAAGACGGAAGCAAATAAGCACAGCATAGACGACGATTAAAAGTGCAGACATCGCTGGCACATAAACAAGGCACAAAGTTTACAAAAAAACTTGAAAGACATACAGAAAGGCAAGAACTAAAACAAAAGTTGCCACAGTCTCAGCATCTCAGCCAAAAAAGAAATTCCTGCTCCTTCTTGACATTGTCGTCGTTAACTTTGCGCCAAAAACTGCAAGCACACACACAAAGCGAGAATGATGCTCAAATCGCAGTGCACACAGGATATGTTTCGGCATGTGTCGATTTTGCAGTTCAAGGACTAACAGTTGAGAAAAAACTTGGAATAAAATTCTATAATATAGTGTGGTATAGAAAAATATATAGTTCCAAGGTGTACTTATACTTTTTTATGAAAAGAAAGTATTTAATAACTATTTTATAGATACTTTTCATTAGATAATACTTAATTTAGAACATAAACTTTATAAATATCTCAAATCTTTTATGTTCTCTTCTCCACCTTATTTATATATATTTTAATTTAAGACAATTTTATTTAATGCACACAAAATATAATAAAAACCATTATTATTGATTTAATTTTCGTATTTAATAATACAAATTGAACACTTTAAACGTTTTATGATTCAATATTATTAATAAAAAAAAAAGTCCATTAAGCAATTACATTAAATTAACAGCATTTAATTAATATGACATTTTTGCGCACTCTTAAGAGGGGGAAGAATAAAGATTTATGCCAGAAAATAAAATTCAATTTTTATATTAAATTTAAAATACAATACTAAATTGAAAACAGATTCCGATAAAGTGCTTAATTATTTATGATATATTAAATTAAAAAAATTTAATGAAAATAAAAAGTCGAAGGAGTAAGAATTCCCATAGTTTCTTGGCCTGTTTCCAACTTGATGACAAAATCATTATGCTCCATTGTCGGCGTATAAAAAACGCAAACGTTTTAGCCTGATTTTGGTTGCATTCATTGTTGTTGTTGGCAGCCAGGAAGCGTCTGCTTAGCGGTTGCACTTCCGCTTGTGCTTTCTGCTTACACCTCAAAAACACACACACAAACACACAGATATAAATATGCATACGTGCGCATAGTGCACCCCCCTGTTCCCCTGCTTCCCCTTTTGGCAGCTCAGCTTCAAGCTCTTCACCCACTTGAGAAATAAGGATTACAATTTCATTTCAATTTCCTGCTTCTGCTTGTTATGCACACAAACAAAATGCAGCTGCAGCCAAGAATGGCAGCTACTTGCCACGCCTCGTTGCAAGCAAGATGGGCGTCATGTGTGTGTGTGTTAGTGTTAGTGTGTGTGTGTACGTGTTGTTTACTCAAGGCTTAAGGTTTAAAATGGATTTGTTTGACTGGCAGCAAGCCGGCTTGAGCACGACTACACAAACTGAGCAGAGATATCCTCTCCCCTCCCCACGCAGCATCTTCTCCTTACTCTTCCTGCCTATTGCGAACACATGTCGTACACGCTCAACGCCATTTAAGCTATTTAACAGCTTCCTTGAGCTGCAGTTTTTCCTCTTTGTCTCTCTTTCTTGCCTTGCCTAGTTTTCAATTTACTTTAGACTTTTGTTTTGGGCTATTATTTTGTTGTTGTTGTTGTCGTTGTTGCTTTGTCTGTGCCATGGCTTAATTAGCTTTTGTTGGCTTGGCAAAAAATTTAGTGTTGATTTTTTTTTGTTGTTGTCGTTTTGTTTGTCTGCTTTTGGCCTTTATTATTATTTTCAAGCGTTTTTTAATTTGTAATTTTTATGCCGCTTCTTTACTTTCGTCTGCCTTATTCCTTATCAACATCATGATCATCATCATCATCATAATTAGCATCATCATTATCGTCGTTTTGTTCTTGCGTCTTGGTGAACATTAAGCGCTTATTTTTTCTTCTTCTTCTTCAGCTGCAATTGAGTTTTTGAGTGTAATGGCAAAAGTTTAATGAAAATTGGGTAGTTAGTTGGCATTTAAGTTTGCTTACGGTTTACACTAAGTGAAATCGTTTGCGGTTAAGGTTGTAAGTCTTCCTCTCTCTTCGTTTCTCTCCCTCTCTCTCTCTCTCTCTCAATGAGCATTACTGGAAACAATGGAATAATTATTCTGTTAAAAGCTACTTTATATAGTAATATGAGAGTGCAATTATCAGAATTTATTCCAGCAATGCAACACATGTTTTAATTATAAACAAAAATGCTTATCAACAGCTGACGGACACATATAAAAGCTATGGAAAAATCGCTATTAATTTAGTTTGCCATTCAAATGCAAAAAGCAACGTTACTTACATTTGGGGTATTCCTTGCCCTGGTGCTTACTACCAAACAGGATATACAGGAAGACTTTCCTCTTTTTACCTTAGCACCTACGACTACGGCAAAGTTGATGAAAACATCTAGACGAATTCCATTGCAAACATGGGCAACGAAACCAAATACAATTTCCCTAACAAAAATCGTGCCAAATAAAAAAAGCAGACGACGAAAAAGAAGAACTACAGTTAGCAGCATAAGAACAAAGCCACCAAGAAGGATAATCAAAAAAAAGACTAAAAAGAAGGGCTTATATATGCTTTTGGCAAGTCGAAGATTTACATATCCACCTCCAACAAGACTTACAACTGTTAAACGTCCAAATTATCCACGTTAAAACTAAATATGATAAATGTTTTAATAAAAATAATGGGATATCTAAGGGAAAAAATTCCACAAGAAAAATTAACAAACTTTTGAAATATAGTAGCTATGAAAACTTACTTTAAATGTTCTTTTAAATTAAAAAAAAAATAAGTGTTTTATATATTACTTTAACACACACATATTTTTCCAAGTGTACCACAAATTTGTTTCCCTACAACAAAAGGCTCTAAAAAAGAAAACAAAAGATAGTAACAAAAAAATTTGCTTTTGGTTAACATTTTCTGGTCCTTTGGCAACGTCGATGACCGGATGCTTTTGTTTCACATACGATGAATTTGCTACATGTGGCATGGTGGCATGGTGGCATGGTGGCATAGAGCCATGATGCATGTAGCATTGTAACATGTATTGAAATGGAACACATTTTTATGCAACAAATATGAATTGTGCTGGGAGTTGGGAGTTGTTGCATGTTGCAAGTTGGGAGTTAGAAGCTGGCTGCTGTTGTGTTCTAGTTGTTGTTGTTGTTGTTGCTGCCACAGCATTTTGTGGCGCTGAAAATCGGGCATTAGCGTTTGTTTGATTTAGGTCAGTGTATGCGCCCCTATGCCACGCCCACCGTACTCGGTGCTAAGGCTGAGGGGGGGGGAGTTCTATCCTAACGAATGTGGCTGCTTTTCATTTAAATTTAAATGAACAACGTTGTTTGGAAATTCTCATGTTAATGTTTTGTTGTTGTTGTTGTTGTTGCTGCGCTTTTAATCTGTGTCAAAATATTTTTCATGTACATATGTATGTGTGGGGAATTGTTTTTCGACATGTATGTGTGTAGACATACATATATAAAATATATACCGTGCACTATAAATTTGTTTTTCACATTTTTCTGTCCTCTGCGCTTACTTTTTTCACTTGCAAATTTATTTATGTTGCAGTTTGGAATATTTTTTGGGTTTCCAACTTGTTGTTGTTTTTTCAATATTTGAAAAATTGCCGACGCTTCTGTGATTTGTGAACCTGTGTGTGTGTGTGTGTATGTGTTTTGTTTCTGGGGATTAGTTGCTGGCTGGCTGGCTGGTGGCAAAATATGAATTGCTTGCACTAAATTGTTGCAGCGGTCGTTAAGAGTTCACACGCCTTGCCACAGATTTGTTGAGGCGTTAAATTAAATGTTTTTATACCAACAAAATTGGAGTGTTGTGCCAGACATTTACAAAAATATATTGCTTGTGGGTTTTAGTTTGGGTTTTAAAGCTTACTGTAACTTATAATTTAATGGAATATAAAAGACTTTGAAGATCGAGTATTTAAATGGAATATTGGCGATTCAACATTCAATTAAATGCTTTTATTATTGTTTAAAAATCCTGAGATCTGTCCAATCTAAAGCCTTTCTTAATCATCCAATATTTATTTACCAATTTGAAAATTTTTAATCGATTGAAGTGCAAAACATTTTATTTTTATTTATTGTTAGTTCTTTATCACTCTAAAATTATAAGCCTTTTTTTTAGGTTTCCAACCAATGCCATAAAAATTGATACATTGATAGCCTCAAATTCATTTTCGCATTATTTGATACATTGCAAACGGCAACTAGAAACTATGTATATATAAATATATATATATCAACATATCAATTGTTTGTGTACATTGCATGCTCCATTATTGTTATTTTTGTTCTTACTGTTGTACAATAATTTATGACTAAAATAGTTAATGAATTGAAAAAATGGCATGTGTCAGCACAGTGCATGAAATGTTTTTTATACAAATGTCCAGTCTGTGTGGTCTGTGCCTGGTGCCGATATGTGGCTGCAACCACCCTCCCCTCTCTCTCTCTCTCTTTGGCTGCCTCTGTGATTGGCAGTTGCATTGATAAGTGCCGCAGGGCCATAAAAAAATGTGCATAGTCCGCAGTACGGCTGTTGATCAATAAATAAGTTTTCAACTTGGCTACTTTTTATTTTGCAGCCAACTGCTTTTTTGGTCTGCTTTTTTGGCCTGCCTACCACTAAAAGGTGTGACTAACTAGCACAGAGGAATGCTTTGCAGTGATTAAGAACTAAAGGTTTTTTTTTTTAAATGTTATTGTACTATAAAAGTCAGCAGTTGTACTTGGTGTATTTCAGTTTGTTCCAAGTATTTGCTCTTGCTACAATGCATTTGCCACAAGATTTCCTGTTGCTGTGCTCCTTGCTGCTGCTGGCATCTTCACGAGCCGAGGATCTGCAGGAAGTGACTTCAACGCCAGCTCTAATATACATCAACAGAACCACCAGCAGGTTTAACTCCACCAACAACTCAACCAGCACCAAAGCAACTATTGCCACATGGTTTACAACGAAGAATCCAACTGATTTAGGTGCCACAACGGGCTTGTCTGAATTTTTCAAAGCCAAGCCTTATTTTGTGCTCAATACTACACGATCTTTGGCTGTATTTATTGAAAATCCTTCGATCAATACAACAACAACGGAGAGCTTGACTACAAATGAGATTCCAACAACAGTCCCATCAACAACACTTTTAACAACAACACCTTCAACAACAACGCCTTTAATAACAGCACCTATAACAACAATACCTTTAACAACAATACCTCCAACCATAGCAGCAACTGAATCAAAAACAACAACTACTACAACAACAACAACCAAAGCAACAACGACAACAAAAGCAACAACTACCACAAAACTGCCAGTGATTAAAACTGCCTCAACTGAAGGTCAAATTGAAATGAACACAACTCAAAGTCATTTTAATAACAATTCAACTTTATGTCACAAAAATATTAACGCGACTGAGCCAAATATAAGTGAAAACTCAACTTTTCACCACAAGAAGCTGCATGCTGTTAGAAATATGAAAGCCACCTTAAAAATGTATCATTGCGAAAAAAACAAACATAATCACCTAAACAGCGGTTCTTCGAAACTTGAGTTTCAATCAACTGCTTTATTCTTTATGAGCTTTTTGATTCTATGCAATGTGCAAAGAATTTAATAAGAATTGTAAACTTAACCAAAATGTTCTCAGCATTAACAAGATTTTATAATCAAATTCAATTATTCAATAAAAAATTTTATATTCTAAAATTGCAATTTATATACTCTTCCACTCCGGACAAAATTTAATAATTATTACATTACATTATTAAATTTGTGTTGTAATAAAAAAAAACCGATACAAATATTGGTGATCAGATTATACAAAATTTATTTTCATATCGGCTTTGATGACATTCTTATTTTATATAAAATAAAAACAAATATTCTGTACAAATTTAAATCATAAATATATATTTTAAAATAAACCTTTTAAAAAACTAAGAAAATCCTACAAAAAATATAATATGCTTAACTTGATTTACATGAATTTTTTTAATACCGGTTCTGGTGGCATTCTTAATTATAATATTAACTTAGTGCACTCAATTTTCATGATGATTTAACTCTGCTGCCTTAGTCGATTTTCATTATAACTCACAGCTTCATTTATATTTAGTGGCGAGCTTCAAAAAAATGACGCAGCTGCAGCAAAATTCCATTTTAAACTGACGCAAAAAATCAGCTGAAAAAAAGCCAAATCAAAATAGTTTTTTTTAGGGTCAACATCTGCGCATTTTTAAGCGCGACAAACAGGACTTTGTGCTTTACACACACACATATATATTTATATATTTTGTAAAATATGTCACATACTGCTCATAAATTCATTAAGCGCATAAAATAGCGAATGGAATTGCCAGTGAATTATTGAGCATTTAAAAGTGCATGTAAAATTTGTTTTTATTTGTTTTTTCCGACGTTTTTTCGGAGGCGCCAGACCAAAAACAAAAAAAGCAAAACGAGAAACCAATCTACAAACTTGTGAATGCATCTGGTTTACTCGCACTCGTACGGATAGTACGTAAATATTTGCATATCCAGCACCTCAACTCTCAACTATAAATATTTTATGCACGTTCGCCATTAGTTTCGGCGCGTGATGTCATCGAAGGGCATTGAAGGGAGGGGGGGTAGCGAGGTAACTGTTGGGTCCTGTTGAGTGTCAAGTTCAGGACATGAAGTGTGGCAAGTTGCAACTTGGCTGGCTAAACGGCCATCAAAATGCCATTCGACACACAACACTTGACAGCTGCGTTACTTATACGACGGGGAGACGAAACAAAAAAATAAAAATAAAATGTACATTATTAAAATTCTAAGAAATAAAGGAACTTCACTCTTTTAAGTTAATGAGTATATTCAATATTTTTGTTATAATTCCAAAATATTTAAATTATAACTAATTATTTAAAAAATTAACAAATACAGATATTTATTTTTGTTCAAGCAAATCATTTGATTTTGCATGGAGAAAACTGTTTAGTCAAACGACCTTATTGAGAAAGGGTATTTGGAAAAAAGAATTTGCACACAGCTGTTACGATTTGCACCTTGTAAAAGTTTGCATTTGCTTTGCCATTTCTAGACGTCAAGTTCACACGATTCGCTTTTGGCCATGTTGACACAGCTGACGGCCAAAAGAAAAAATACCGGGAAAAAAAGAAAGGCGAGGCAACAACTTGAAACCAACAGCTGCAACATTTGCAACATGACTTGCCAAAAAAAGAAAGTTGAGCCAGAACTTTGCTTAGCAGACGTTGCCAAAAACTTAAAGCTTAAACTGATCTCAAATTGTAGGTAGAATAATAATTTATTTAATTGTATTATTAGTCAATATGCATATAAGGCTTTCTCTTGGGTTAATTTTTCGATCAATGCTCCTTGTGTCCCTTGTGTTTTCTTGGTACTGGTCTCTTCCTTACCTTATGACCTTTGGGCTTTGTTGTTGTTGGAGCTGCAGTTGTTGTCGTTGTTGTTTCTATTGTTGTTGTGTCTGCAGTTGTTGTGGCTGCAGTTGTTGTGGTTGTGTTTGTTGTCTCTGTGGTTGTTGCCTCTGTGGTTGTTGTGATCAGTGCCTCTAGCTTGAGAATATCAAAGGCCGTGCCCTCGAAGCTCTTGTAAGGCACATCAACTTCTTTTTGCAGTTGAGTTGAGGAATGCAGAAATGAGGACCAAGCAGGTCCTTCGGCCAAAGAACAGGCAACAAAAGAGCTCAGCAGTAGCAGCAGATACAATTTGGTATTCAACATCTTGAAGCTTAAAGACAAACTGACTTACTGCTAGCGAATCATCGCTTTTTATATCGCATAATTAGGAATCTGTTTTGTAAGTATATTGTTTTTCTAGTTGTTAATGCTGCAAGTGGTTAAAAACAGTTGGCCATTTCCTTCAAGTGACTCAATTATTTTAATCACCCAGCAAGCGAGTATGTAGTATAAAAGTTGCCGCGTTTTTAGCTAGAAAGTAGTTCACTTTGAAAAGTGCTTGTGGAAAATTCGACAAGATGCGTTTTCTACCAGCTCTGGCTTTTGTTGTTCTACTCGCTTTGGCCTTTGAGTCTGGGCCAAATGTCGTTGAGGCTGAAACGCTGCCAGTAGCAGGGGCAGATGCAGAAGCAGAAGCAGCTAAACGCAAGTTTAGCACCCAGCTAAATACCACCCAAGCGACTCCTGGAACAACTACCACAATGTCACCCAAGGACCTGTTTCTTATGCACGC
Organism: Scaptomyza hsui; assembly: GCA_018152825.1. NCBI lineage: Eukaryota > Metazoa > Arthropoda > Insecta > Diptera > Drosophilidae > Scaptomyza > Scaptomyza hsui. The sequence goes on from JAECXO010000307.1 coordinate 9,134,853, forward strand.
TTCAACTTCTACTACGGCGCCAAACAGCACAACAACAACCAAGCCCAAGGCAACGACAAAGTCAAATTCTATGAACCGCAAAGTTCCTCAAAGACATCACGCCCGCTGCTTTAATTGCGGCTTCGGCCAAGCCACAGTCATCACTCACATGGAGAAGGTAGAGAATGAGACAACAACTGTAACTGAGACTTCAAATGGCATCCAGCCCGTCACAGCAACCCATTCTGCTGCAATGCGCATGGAACCTTGCCATGAAAAGCGCACAGCAGATGCTACAAATACTTCACATTCTAACTTACAAGAGGTCCATTCCGCTGAGCCTTCTAAAGAAAACTGCACATCAGACACCGCAAGTACCCCAAATACTTTGTTAAACGAGGTTAACGAAATCCATGCAGCTGATCCTTCTCAGAAACCAGGCACTTTACCAGGAGATACCACAAATTCTACCTTAAAAGAACCTAGCACTTTACCAGCAGATACCACAAGTAGCCCGAATCCTACTGTAAAGGAGGCGCCAGCTAATTAACTAACTATATCCAAAATATATCACCTAATATCATTTAATTAACCGAAGAGTATAAAAATGTTTGTACTTCACATATTATAAATTAATTGTTAATTTTCAATTAATAACATCCTAGTTATACAATTTGAAAACGAACATACACATATAATAAAGAATTTATATCCATGCAGTATCTGAAAAAAATTATTCAATACTTCAACATATTTTATTATTGAACTAATATATTTTTACTTCGACTTGTCGTTTTCTACTAATTTTTATGCTGCAAAATTTATTACATCTCGTATTTCTCAAAATTGTTCTGTTTAAAAATAATAATTTTCTATATTTTCCTTAACATTTAATTTATGCACCAGTACTTAAAAACATTAGAAGAATTTCTAACTTTTTTTTTAAAATCTATTTATTTTTAAGCCATTCTATTAAATGTTCCTTCTTATTAGTCATTCTCCCAATTGTTCAGCAATTATTCACAAGCTGAAAGCAGTCGGCTCAACACTTAACTAAACTCCAATGAATACATAATTTTTGGGCAAAATGCATGTTTGGGCCAAAACACATTAGCATTAAAATGCAATTTGGGTCAATTAAAACACTTGAAATGCCCCCAAAAATACTTAAGTAAAATCCATTGATAATAAACATGCAATAACCCCGAACATGGACATGGCAAATGGCAAATGCCAAATGCCAAAATGTTAAATGTAAAATGCAAATTACAAATACAAAATGCACAACTTTTCATTTTAAGCCACAAAAGGCAGATAACACACACACACAAACACACACAGTGAAAGAGGAAAAAAAAAGAATTTTAATAAATGCTGAAACGTGGCCGTAATTTCCAGTTACTTTTCTAATCTGCTGATAATATTAGAGGCCATAAATTTTCGCATGCTTTCATAAATTGTTCGTGCATAAATTCTTGCGCTGAAAATCTCTGCAACCCCCTTTACCCCCTTTGCTCCACTATCCCGACCGATTTGGGGCAATGAAAATATTGTTGGGTCCTGCAGCAGCTTTTCAAATATTCATTCATGCAAATTCATTAACGTATTTTTTTTGCTCTCCCTCTCTCTCTCTCTCTTTATTGTTGTTGTTGTTGCGTCGCGTTATGAATGCAAAGGCTGCACATTGAGCAGACAGCGTATTACGTATACGCCACCGCAAAAGCAAGCTAAAAAATATACACACACACACACAAAAAATAAGCAAATAAAGAGCACAGCAATGTAAAGTGGTTTGTTATTTTCCTTTTCTTTCCTTTTATTAAAGCCACTGCAGACGATTGAGTTTTCTTCATTTTGCTTTGGTCGACCGCCATTTTCCACATAGGCAACTCTTAAGCAGCGCGGAAAATGTGAGTGTGTGTGTGTGTTTGTGGCGAAAATAAATTTTGCACAGAAAAAAAGCAGCTTCTGTTGCTGTTATTAAAAATACAACGTAGTAAATTAAAAAACTGCACAAGCAAACGAGGCAAAAATATTAGAAAAACGCAACAAAAGTTGGACCCAAAAAAAATGAGAAAACTTTCATCTCTGTCTGCCGTCTTTGGTTTTTTCTTCACTTTTATTTGCATTTGTTCTGTGCTCCGTTTTCGTTTGGGTTTTGTTTTGGCGCATTTGCCGCTTTTTTAATTTCTCAACAAGCTTTTTAACGTCAAAATAAGCGTAATATTTAGTTGTACTCTAGCAGGCAAAGGAAAACAAGCAGAACCAAGGCAGACGGTAAAAAAATTATGCTTAGCAATGTGGAAGTAAGCATATTATTTCGCTAGACTCTGAAGAGCTCTGGCTCCTTTCAACTCTCCTTTTTTGTGGTGTTTGTAGAGCTGTACTTGTAATTATGCAAGTGAAAATGTAAATTTTCCGTGAAGTGAAATAAGCATAGTTGAAATTTTCGTGAGTTGTTTTTGATTACAAACTACTTTAAATTGAAAGATAATAATGAACTGAATATTTTCTTGTTTCTTTTCAGGTATGTGGCTGACTAAAAACTATAAAAGGTGAGCTGCTGTTGTCTTTGATCCAATAATATTTTTATTGGCTGCTTAACCTGATTCTTTTTATTTTCTCAATATTTCTCAATAGCGAAAAAAATCTCAGCTCAAGTTAAGCAGTCACTGCGATCGTCAAACTAAAGTTTTATGACAAAACAAAAAAAACTAACATAACGAATTCGGCTTCCTGGCCATAAATAAGCGATTACCACATGTTTTTACAAGCTCTTTAACTGTAGCTGTGTCTATAATTTGGTTTATAGTTGGAAGTGGTTGTAAATCGGAAAACCTTTTCAATATATTAACTGTCAGAGGAGCAGAAATAATGCGTGTAGCAAAGCAGAGAAAGCAAACGAAAGCAGCGATTGAGATAAATATCATGCATAAATATCATAAAAGAAAGCACCATAAAAACGCGCAGATTATCTAAGAATATGTATGGGATAAAAGGAGGCACAAACTTTGAGTTTAGATATCAGCGACAGTTTATCTCTCTGGGCATTCTTGCGGTAAGACTCCGGCAATGGGGCAATGTCAAAGCATTATGAAAAATGTAGCACGCCTAAAAATATGTTTGAAGCACAAATGCAAAGCAATTTAGCGTAAAAAGGCAGCCAAGTGTGGGAGCAGAAGCAGAAGAAGGGAACGTAGAGTAAAAGTGCCTTTTGCAAAAGGCAAATTTCGATTCAGCGTGCTGGAAATATTGGGATGCCGTTGTTGTTGCTCTTGTTGTTGTTGTGGAATGCCTTTGTGGCTGGCGTGAAGGCTTTCAAATCAAATGAGTGGGCACAATGTGCGCCCATATGAAAGTGGGGGCAAGCGGGATGTCGAGGCAAGCACAACGCACGCCCCCAAACAAGAGAGAGAGAGGGGCAAAAAACTAATTTATTACTTTAATTCGCGTTCAAAGTGGCTGCCGTTTGTCTCTTCCTGTTTTACAATTTTTGTTGAGTGCCAAGTTATAAATGATGCGTCATTCCGGACTTATCCCCTCCCCCTATCACCCCTCAGTCAACTGCTATATCATATTATGCGCAAGCATGGTGTCGTAAATCGCTTTTCGAATGCTGCATCTATTGGCATTTACTTCTTCGTTCTGGTAGCATTTTCGATTTTTATCAGTTTTGCGGCATCATGTGTAACCCAGTTTCCATTCTGCTGAACTAACCTTGTAAGCGTACACAAATTTATGTGTACTACACTACCATGCTGCCAATAAAGAGTAGGAGTCGACTTTTGCTGCCCTCTTTTCCATACAACTGTCTCCGGCTTTGTGTGTTGCGTTTTGTTGTGATTTATTGCATACTTCTTGGCGGATTTTGTTATTTTGTACAAGCGTTTTATTTTTGTGTGGGTCCTCTCGTTTTTTTTTTTTTTTGGGAAGTTGATATTTTATTTCTTATTTCTTTCGTACTGACTTGGCAAGCTGCAAGGCTTAAAGTGATTGTTAGTTTTTAGTATGTGTGGGCTTGCTTTTGATTTACTGTTTGTTGTGATTTAAAAGTTTTCAGTTTGAGCTCGGACAAAATAAAGTTGTCTTCTATCATGGTCACTACAAGCTTAAATTGGAAACTTTGAATGCCAATTTGTGTTTTCTTTAATATTTTTTGCTCGCCTTAAACAAATTCAGAATATTGAGGTCTCCTTTATTCTCCTTTAAGGGTTGCCTATAAAAAGTCGCCTATGAATCTGGCATGTCTTGAGATTATATAGCTTATGTGACACTTGAAACTGTTATGAGATTTCACATTAACTTTAACGTAATGGCATTGGCCATAATTTGAAATGCCATTATAAGTTAAGCATTTGACTTCAAATGCTGACATTACACTCTACACTTTTCCACACGTTCCTCGTGTCGTATGCGTAATATGAGTATAAACAAAATCTAATGCAAATATCACTTGAACTGATGCCACCGTTGAGCCCTCTCAGGGGCTGCATTCTCTTAGCTAGACCAATAACCACTTAACACGTACACACAACACTCCCTTCCCTTCCCTTACCTTCCCTTCCCTTCCCTCACCATCCCACTTTGCTCCTTATTCGCAGCAAAAATGTTCGACGCGCCAATAACAATCATTCGCCCCATTGTGCAACATCACACATACACACGCGCGCAAAAAATGTGAAAGAAAAAGAAAATGTGAAATCAAATTTTCAACCTTCATTAAACGCTTTGTTGACACGGGGCCAAAAGCAGCAGCAGCAACTTTAAAACAGGTCTTCGCCTTGTCGTCCTTGTGTCTCCTTGCGACTTTTTGCCGTTGCTGCTGCTGCTTAACACTTTTTTATCATTTAATCCGGGGGCCGCAACAGGACAACGCCAAAGCCGGCAAGCAGCCAGGCACCAATGGTCTGGTAATAAATTTTAAGGACATTAAATTTGTTAACAGCAATTTAACTATTAACGACAGGGCAAAGGCCAACAACAACAATAAAAAAAGGCTGTCATGCTGTGAAAAACTACACTTGAGTTTATTTTATAGATTGAACTATCTGCTGCTTATTTATCTGTGGTAAATTCTCATCAGTTTTTATGTGGTGCTAAAAAAATCATTTAAATCTAAAGTTTTAGTTTTAAGTTGGGCATAACTCGATTTTTTTCAAGTGTACTGAGTCATCCATTAACGAGGATTACCTTCATCTGCATCTCTGTTTAACTGCCTGCTCAGTTTCCTTTCACTCTTGACTTGGCCAAGAAGGGAACGCAACACAGGGCGTATGTGGAATTTTAATTCGATGCAAAAAGGCGGAAGCAGTCAACCAAAACCCAGAAACCAGAAAGCCTGGACGGAAGTGGGTTAAAAGCAATGCACACACACTCACCACACACACACATGCAAATGTTTGTCTACTGTCTGCCCCCCTCTCATCACCCTCTCGTCATCTTTCAACCTCTTGTATTCTTGTAAGCCTTAATATCGATTAAGGATTATGATAATGATTGTGTGCTTATGTTGTAATTGCAAAACTCAAACAGCTACCGATGAGCACACACACAGAGGTTAGACACACACAAACACTGTGCATGTGTGTGTGTGTGTGTGTGTGCACATTTGTGTGTGTTTGAGGTTTTGTTGTCGCGCAGGTTTATATGCATGAATAAGTCGTGAAGATTGATTAGGAATTTGTGTCATGGTATTAATGCGCTTGTTGTTGTTGTTGTTGTCCTTTATAATTGCTCAATGTCGCGTTGTTGTCGTTGTCAGGCTCATGAAAACACAATTACACACACACACATTCGAACATACACACGCATATGTTAGCCGTAAAATCCGCTTTTTGGTTAATTTGACATCAGCTGTATTTTTGTAACGTTTATTTATCCTTCTCCCGGGCTTTCCACGATTTTCCTTCTCCTTCCCTTTGGTCGTTCCTCATTGTCAATGGGTTTTTAATAATTTATACTTAATTGAGTGTTGACAAAATATGCAACAAGCTGTAATTTCTTGTTAATTTCTGCAACATTTAACGGATGGATCGGAAAACGTGCCTAATTGAAGTATGTGAAAGTTTGTGAAATTGTTTAGGGACGAATATAGTGAAGGTTTTTTGAAGACAATAGGAGCTTAGATGTAGATTTTCTACTTATTTCTTGCCTTTGTTAAGTTTATGCATAATAAAATTTAATCGAAAGTATTCAAATATATAAAAGCCATCAATTATAAAATTCTTGTCACTTCTACCTATTAATTAATTGAGTATAAGAAATCTTCTTATTAACACCATTAAAATCCCTGCAGTCTGAACTATTTAAGCCACATTTCACATTCCTAACCAATTAGAGTTGTCAACGCAGCATAGTTTTGAAAATGCCAGGGATTGCCTGGAACCTTTCTCAACAATTCTCAACATGGTTTTACCATTTATGTAACTTTTCTTGCTCTTCAAAGGCTTTTAGACAAGTTCTCCCCCTATTTTTCTTAGTTATTAACAAAAACACACACACACACAAAAAAGAAATGGGGAACAGAGAACACACAGCTGACAGCTTCTTTTGTCAGTTTTTGCTGAATGGTGAGAAGAATGAACCACGAGAAAAATGCCACACACAAAAACACACACACACGCACAACAAAAAAGCCGGAAACTTTGTGGCTAAACAACCAAACAAATAGATATGAATATATATACCATACAAAAATGTATGTGTGCTTGTTTGTTGCAGTTTTTGCTCCAATTTTTGTTAACCCACAACTGTGTGTTTTTTAACAAGCATTTTCCTACTTTTTTTTCGTTGCCATTCCGTTTGCTGCATTGTTTTTTATTAGGCATTAAAAATTGTTTTCCCTGCGCTGTCGACTTAACGCTTCTACTTTGTTATGAACTGCAAATTTTTGCAACATTTTCGCTTTTTCAATGAATGTGTGATGGAGGGGGAAGTGTGGCGCAAAGCGACGTGTGAAATTCTCTGAGTGCATGTCAGGCTAATGCATGCCATGCCATTATCTTGTTTAAGTTCTATTCTTTTTTCATTTATTTTTATTTTTAACTGTATTCCGCTGAGTGTTTCTGTCAGTTGGCAACTGAGGTCTGATGATGTCAGAACCTCTTAACGGTAATTAGATGCAGGGATAAGGCATGTAAATGCCGTTTAACAGACTGTTGAATTAATTTGGAGAAGCTAATACTTAGTGGAATAGACAAACAAAAGTTTTCCATGAAGTCATGAAAGTAGTTTATCCTTAAACATTTAAACAATAACACAAATATCTTAAGTAGCCAGCCAACGACAAGTTCTTTTAAAATTGCTACAATGTCTAAAGATTGGGTACAGTGAAGCGTCCCTAAATGCCAACACGTGCCTTACATACTCAAAAATTCCATCGATTTGCCACAAAAGAAACTTAAAAGCGAGACTCTGCTCAAAGACACCTTTGAGCTTTAAATAAATAAGATGTTCATGCTTGTGACAAAATCCCCAAAAATGTAGTCTGAGTATTTCTGAATGCGTGTTGAATTCAAAAGGCAGAAAGCAGCAGCAGCAGAAGCCGCAATGATAAAATATCGCATATATAATATGTATATAGATATTTTTTTGGTTTATGTGAGCGCCGAAATTTTCCACTTGATGTGCCTTTTATTGGGAGACGCAAAAAGGTAGCAAAAGGTAAACTCGGTTCGGGGTGGTTGGAGTCTTTAGCGAGTGTGCAAATATTATGCTATTTCCGGCCAAAGTGGTTTCTGATAGTCATCCAAGTCGAGAACTTCCCCTTCCACTCTCTTTATCTGGTTGCTCCACTTGAAAATATCGATTTATGTCTTGAGTTGAAAAGTTTTTTGTTTGTTTGCGTGTGCCGCAAAATTCAAATGGCTGGATTAACTCGAAAGGCAAAGGCACAGTTCGAATGTTCATGGCTAAGAGCCAGTAGAGGAGCTTCATTGCCAGAAAGCGATTGATGAGCCCGAAAGAAAATAGAGAAGAGAAGAGATTTTTAGCCTTGTCTCCAATCGTAGCACGTAATTTTCGAGGCATTTGCTAATTTGCTCAATATGCTGATGGCTCTCAGCCATTTAGTAACCGCCAAGTCGACTGCATCCTTTTTTTTCGCATTATAGCAACTACATTTTAATACAGCATTAAAAACACCGAGCACGTTTCAAGTTTTCTTATAAAACTTTGCGCCAAGCAAAATGGCCAAAAAAAGGTGGAGAAAACTATAACAGAAAATAGTGTTTAGTGAAATGCTCTACATGATAGTAATTTAAACTAATTACCCTTAAGTATAATTGGCATGAATTATATATTAATTTCTAAGATTAGATCTTTGAGTTTACAGATTGCTTAAATGTCTAGTTTTTAAACTATGTATCCAGAAAATGATTCTAAGCATTGCATATCTTTAAAAGCTTTCAACTTTGCTCAGCATTGAACTGTTACAAGCTGCTTTAACAGATCATTATACCCCCCCGTTTCAAGAGATTGACATAATTCCACCTTTTTGCACACATATCCAAGACACCAAGCAGCATCTGCCCCATTTTGGAGTTGCAGTAGAACAAGGACAACAACCACACTGTACATTTTTATCACGTATTTCTAATTAGCACATGAAATGCGCCACTGAGCCCGGCAGCAGCAAATGGGGCAGTCAGCTTCTGCTGTTGCCACCAACAGCTGCATGCAGCAGTGCATAAGTCAGACAGTCTGGCTAAAAGTAGAGCGAGTGCATTAGAGCTATGGGGGAAGGGAACGGTTGGTTGCTTTGGGGACTGAGTAAGAGTTAAAGTTGAAGCTGCAAGGCTGCAACGAACGCTGAACTGCGGCACACGCCAAATAATATCAACGTCAAATCGAAATTTTTGACATTAAACTGCAGACATGGAACGCAAAGAGAGAGAGAGAGAGAGAGAGGGGGGAGAGGCGTTGGGGACGATGTGCTCGGGACGTGCTTTAACGCCTGTCTTTCAGCTTTCAAGTTTGTTTAACCCATGCAAGCGCAACTTGTTTGCCGACAGAGGATCAAGTTTGAGTTGCCCAATCCCCGGCACGTGTCTGCCCAACTCGAGGTATCTTCACCCTCCTCTCTTCTTTTTCACGTGATAGAAGAAGAGAAGTCTTTAAAGTGTTGGCCAGGTTAATTGCTTGCAAAATTGACCCACAAATGGCAAAAAGTTTGTCTTTCTTTTCGAATTGTTCATTCGTTGATTTTTATTTAACAAACAAATAAATATATAAGTAAATAAATAAATAAAAAAAGAAACGTGCAAGAGGAAAAAATACATTAAATCGGCTAGCTTCTATTTTAATAACACACAAATTTAAATTGCAAACATGAAAAAATAACAGTGCTTTTCGAAGGGATTGATTGACTTTTAGAAACTCTGTGATTCTGAACTTAATAATATGAAAACTGACAACAAAACTCCTAAAGAATATAAATAAAAAAGTTATGCTCCTATAAAATTTTCATTTCCCTGCTTTCCACTGTTATACAACACTATGATAAAACCCGTTTTTAGTGGGTATAAAAAACTGCATTCGCTTGTTTATACTGTCTACAGTATGTACACCAATTCAGGGGCGAGTCTATGCATAAAAACAATTGGCTTTTTGCATTAATAAATAACATTCGGGAAAAATTGTGACTGCCTGTCACAAGTTGATATTGTTGCTGTAGCTCTGTGTTCTTGTTGTTACTGTAACTGTAACTGTAACTGTGACAGATGATGTCATATGTTGTGTGTGTGCGTTGTTCATGTCGACAGCTCTCCCAAATTTGGCCGCAAAACTTACATGAGCACAAATTTAATTAAGCTGCTGGGAATATTATTTTTGCTGTTATGCAGGGTCAAGAAAAAATGAGCAGAAAACAAAAATAGTAAGTTGGCTTGCAAGCAGCTATTGTTGTCTTTTTTTTTAAGTCCTGGTAAGCGAAAATAAAAATATAGTCATTTTTTTAATCCAAAAGTTTATTTTCTGTACAAATACCGCATCCCTTAAATAGAAGTTTCGAACTCCATAAATAGTTTTATAATATTACCTAACTATTAAATCTATTGCCTATATTTATTTACAAGGTTAAAAGCTCAACTGTTTGAAATCATTATCAAATGTCATGTATGAATTAATTACAAAATGTTTTTAGATTGTTTGCACTTTATTTAACTATTTAAATAAAATTTGATTGCCAATTAGCTTAAAACAAAAACTGGCAACAAATTTCATCGCAATTAGCTTCCGAATATAATGCAAATAAATAACAAAAACTGTAAACGAAACTGTGCACTGTGCACAATTGTTGCATAATTATAGCTAGAATATGTTATTCATTTTATCTTTCGAATGATATTAAGTTGAAAGAATCTAAAAATTGCACATATGTCAAGATTTTAGGTAGTTTAAGTTAAATGAAAATAGTATAGCATAATTTTAAGCTACACATTTTTCAATTGAATGAGCCGCTGCTGTTTGAGCTGATTGTGCTGCTGCTGCTGCAGTTTTCCGCACCATCAATTCCAAATCAATCAATGTCATTCCCCTATAAATCATGCACATAAATAAAGGTGTACGAAAAGTTTTGTTAGCTTAACACACACACACGCACACATACGAAGTGTTGCGTACATGCAGCACAAACAGCTGCTGCATTATATATTATTAATAATAAGACCATTTCCATTTTAAAAGCAGCAAAACTTTGTCTACCAAGATTTTCGTCGAGTTTTTCATTCTAGTTGTGCGTGTATGTGTGTGTTTGTGTGTATGTGTGTGAGTGAGTGACGCATTTTCAATTAGTTTCAATGGCACTCAACACGTGGCGTCACACGTTGCCTCCTGGCAAATGTATCAACGTCACTCACACAGCCCAAGAACGAAGGGGGAGAAGTAGGAAGTAGAGCAGAAGTTATAGAGGGTGGGGAGGGGTGTGTAGGGGCTGAAGCACTGCCTGATAGTCGGCAAATAGATTGGCAATAAATGCACCGTTAAATCAGCACCATTGTGGCAATAACTAGAGAGGAAGAGAAAGGCGGATGAAGTTGCGCTTCTCCTGCTGGAATAAAGTGGAGGCAAGAGTGTGTTCGTGTCATTTCTTGCAAACTTTTGCATGAATAATGAGTTGGAAAAGCACATGTCTGGCAATATGCATATATATGCATATATATATTCTGGATGTTACTCATATCGTAAAGCTTATGTAAAGCTCTTTAGTTGAACTTTAAGTTGCAAAGTTGGAAAAGTGGTAACAGAAAGAAAAGTAAGCCATGGAACAGTGAGACAAAGAGCTTCATTAGAAGCCTAAGGAAGCGAAAGGTTAAAAAAAACTGAATACAAATTCTTTTAAAATGCATTTCACTCTTTAAAACCGATTCTTTCTACCTGCATATTTCTCTCTGATTTGGTTTTTTCTCTTGAGGGAATTTCAGTTTTCGATTTTTGTGCAGCTTGTTTAATTCATTAAGCGTTTAAGTGAGCCGCCTTTTTGTTAAAAATTCATTTTGTAATTTGGCCCACATATTTATGTCGAATTTCATGCACTGCAAACACACACACACATACAGGTCTCTGTTTTCCTCTTGCATTTTCATGTTGTGTGTGTGCGCAAAATGTGCTTTTAATTAAATTTTTGTTGGAAAGAGTATTAAAAACAAAATTAAAATATATTTTCTGCACACACAGGAGAACAATTTATTTGAGTGTTTGCTAAAGTTCAGCACAAGGATAGCACATGCGGGCAGCATATGCATATATATATATATATAAATATATTCAAATTTTAAAATACAGCCTGTGTGTATATACCACACTACTTTTTTTTTTTTTTTTAAACAGTTTGAAAGAATGTGCAAAAAATATTTGGAATAATTTTTTATGATAACGTTGAAGAAAAAACTATCCATTTGAGCTCAAAACAAAAATTTCGGATCAACTTTTAAATATTTATTTAAATGCGCATATTATCAACACATTGACCACGAACCATTGTAAATAACTCGTTGCTCTTGTTCCCCGTTTTTACCAGTCGAACAATATGCATTTAAATGTTCACGCATGCATTTAAAAGCCGTGCAGTTATTTAAAGTGAGAAAATCGCTCGACAAAATGCAAACAGACTTCAATTGTTATTGTATTGTTTCTTTTTTCATATAATTTTATATGTGTGTGAGAAAAAGTAAAATCAAGAAGTCTTTAAATATTTCATACCTACTTTTGATTCATTACATTTTATTGTCATAACATAAGCTCATATTAATCATAGGTATTATCCTTGTTTGGTGTCAGTTTAACTAACCAAACGATTCATTGCACTTAGTTAAACAATTTAAGGCATTTTCAACTGCAATATCATATTTCTCCCACCAAAGTCCGTTTTATAAAAGGACGGTTAATAAAATATATGAGAACTTTCCTGTTGCTGCGCTTCCGGCAACCGAATTGTTGTCCTTTCCCCTCCTGCTCTTCCAAAGTAATGCGTCGTGTGGGAAAATTAACCCAAAAATACAACAAGCACTGACCCACACAGAGGCGAAAAAATAAAGTTAAGCATAATAAAAAGAAAAAAACTTTTGCACAACCAAAAAAAGTATGCAATAAAATAATGAAAATCTAAGCAAAACTTTTTGCAATTAAGCGACATTTTTATTGCTTCCTCAATACGCCGAAAGAGACGCCGAAAGAAAGCGTGACCGAAAAAGGGGGGAAAGGAGAGAGCGCGTTGATGGCGTTACAAATTTTTATTACATTTTCTTGCCATTTCGCACAGCTTTTCATTGACAAGCGGCAAAAAGGAGCCAAGCCAGTGTTGGAAACTTTCGTCCTTTTTATTTTTTTTTTTTTGCCGTATATGCTGTGTGTCCCTTTTTTCGGCTTGTCACTTGTGTTATGGTTGTGTTGTTGTTGCCTTTGTTTCATCATGCCAACTAGTTGAGCTCTTTGACGGCGTGTGAAGCTTGCCAGGACATCCCCTTTTTTCTTCCACTTCCTGTTCGCCTGTGCATTTAATTTGTGCTAAGTGCTCATTAAATGCCAGCGAGGGCAAAGGCTTCAATTGCAATTGCAGGCGGCCTGTTTTATTAATTAAATTAGTTTACAAATACTTTACTCTTATCAGGGTTGTCCTGGTGATTTGTCAAAATTGTTAAGAGAAAGCTGTCACAGGAGTGTTAAATACGATTAATAAACATTTATTTCTTCAGCTACAGTATGCAGTATTCTAAGTTCAAGGTTAGCTAGCAGTTTGCCAGACGACACTTTGAACGCTAAGAAAGAATTTTCATATTGAAGAAGTCGGCAATAAAAGTTTCAATAAAATTGATTAAATATTTTTCTAAGTGATTAAAAAGTTACAAGGCAAAAAAATCGTCCTAAATCAATCAAGAAAAAAAAGTTATGTACAAATATGACAAAAATGCCAATAAATCGTTGAAAAGTAAGCAGTGAAAATCGCCAAGGTCAATTTTGTTCATATTTAACCCAAAAGTTGTTCCTTAAGTTTATCTTTAGCCCCCTTCGTTTCTCCACAAACTCATGCTCTGAATTCCTTCAAAAGCAATACCTTTAATACCGAATCTATAGAGAAATGTAGAAGGAAAGGAAAGGAGAAGAAGAGGGTGTTCTCAACATTTGCTTCAGTACATAAATATAATTTCGTCGTTGTCGTCCGGGTCGTTACTTCAATGTTACAGCACACAAAAACTGCGCTTTCACTTCCGTTTCCGGTGTTTAGCCACACTTTGGCGAGCGCTGAACTTCACGAACCAAACCGAACCGAACCAAACTCAACTCAACTCCACTGAACTCCACTGAACTGAAGCTAGTGAATGTGTCTGCAAAAGGTCTAAACGATTATCAGCTGAATGAAATGAACGGCACATGAAATCCCGTTAGCTACGAGTTGTTGGTGCAGTGTTCGTTGTCGCTCACGCACAGCAGCAACAAAAACAGCAACAACAACACCAACAACCCGAAAAGGGTTACGAACACAATAGCCTAGCCCCAAAACAAAAGGCATAAAAACGTCTAAAATAACTTCCGTGGCACTGGCACGCACACCAGGCGAGGGGGGGTGTGGGGAAAGCACTCTGTTGAGGGGGTGGTGCATAGCTAATACAAAACACACACACTCACACACACACACACACACACACAAAAGTGAATGCCAAACACCAAAGGCCATTAGGCGTCGCCTTATCAGATGGACAAAGTGCAACAGCCTAAAACTATGCAGCACACGCAGCAAGAGTACAGGGAGTGAGTGAGTGGAGCGAGTTTGTGGCGTGGCACAACACAAACGTTGCATACTTTTCGGGTTGGCGCCACGCGGTCAGAGTTTGCACCGCTTAAAGTGCCAGTCAAACTGTGGTGCAATAAATTTAACAACTTAACAGAATTACAAAACGAACTAACAAACATTTTGGGTGAGTGTAAAAAAAATTTTGAAATATCTGTCGATATGTTCAATTTACGTATTACTTTCAATTTTTTAGAGCTATTCGGCAACTCGAATTATTTCTGGAGTTGTCCTAAAATTGATAAAAGTACAAACAAAATTTGTGTAAAATAATTATAAAGCAACGGTTTTGGGACGCTTTAACTACATCAAACGTTGTCCCCAATTGCCGGCATAGCGCATACGCCCCATTATACATTTTTTTTACTTTTCCATTATTTATTTTTTTGTTGGTTTTGTATTTATTGTGTGCGTTTGTTGGGCTGCCTTCTTCCTGCTCCAGTCGGCTCTAATTATACAAATTGTCACTCATTTTTGGTGGTGTTCGTTTTTGGGGCTTTCTATGGTTCGCCGGCTCTTTTTAGTTTTCATAAATGCTTTGGACTAAAAATGTCGTAATTGAATGTCGGACCGTTACAGCAACAACAATGCGAACAATGCGGACAACGACAACAACAAAGAGGAGAAATTAATAAACACATCACGCACACACGCAAACGGCAACGTAAAAAGAAATTACAAGGGTAAAAATATGTAACAAACCCGTCAAAGGTCAAAGCTAAACGACGTAATTCACATCGAGTGAAGAAAACAGCATAAAAGGGAGTATACTTTCAGGCGGTGGCTCCCCAAATTTCAAAGGGACGTTCCAAACGCCACAAAATGTGGCGCTACGTCCGATTATTATTTATTGATGTGCCTTATTTTGGGGAGAGGGTTGGAAGAATCAAATAATGACAAAGGTTAGATGAAGACTTCTTTCTGCTCGGTGGGTTAATAAAGTTATTCAGAAATATAATAATTACATAATAAATGTTATCAATTAATAGTAGTTAGGTTAAGTTTCTCTTGATTACCTTATTTTACTTTATTTGTATTCTTCACACTCCTCAAATTTTTCAATTATAACTATCAATTTGCACATTTGTTTGCAATTACTGGCAAATTTTCCAGCCGAATGCAACTTTCAAAGAAAATGTTTTATGACCTGTTAAAATTTCAATTGAACTATTCTTTTTCGCATTTTTAATCAGTTTCTTTTTTCATTTGCAATGACCTTGCGCATTATTAATGCCATTCTCTCTTTCTCCTTTATTTTATTGCTTCTCATTCCATTATATTTGCCTATTGGTGTGCACTGAAGTATGCGAATTGAAACTAATTGCGTAACTGTAAATAATACCAAAATTCAAAACGACAGCAGCATTAAATTTTAATGAAATATTGATACGTGTAATATTTATATGGTGTCTGTGCTATGTATATATATTTTAAAGTGCACGCAACTAGCTTGTTTTTAAGTCATAAAAGAGTATAGATTATATATATATATATATATTTATCTAGGTCCAAATATTAAAGTGTAACATTCACTGCAAATTCCTAGAAAATTTTAATAGAATTTTAACATTTAGCAGATTGATATTCAATTAAAAAAAACTCTGAAGTGTTTTTATCGTTACAAGTTGTGCTTGTCAATATTGTTACCGCTTTCAATCATTCATTTGTGAGAATTAAAATGAATTCGTAACTTTTTTCAGACCATTTTTTACAACTTTGATCAAATTTGTGTGCTTGGCAGCGAAGATTTTTTGTGGCATTCAATTTTTGATGGGCTTAATATAATACACAAATCGGCTTAAGCTTAAAACGATTTCTGAATTTTTTTGTCATAAAAGCTAAAGTCTCTTTAAAATATTTCTCTTTAAATATGTTTTCAAAAAAGTAAACAAACAAGTTATAAATTTAACAATAGAACAAAGCAAAAAGCAAAAAATCGTATATAAAGGACACGTGGCTCACGTAGCACTCCGAAAAGTAGGCAACACAAATCAAAGAACTGTCAGACGCACTGTTTTTTGTCTCCTTCTCATTCACACACTCGCTCCATAAACGTAACGAAATTCATGAGCTGCATACGAAATTATGTTGATGCCTAAAAGTATGCCATGAAATTAAAATGCCACAACATGAAATGCTGGTCAAGAGTCACAGACAAAAGCAGCCAAGCACACACACACACATACTATCTCTTTCTCACACTCGCGTTCAGTCACTTCAAATAAATTACGTTACACGTTTTTTCTTTCATTTTTTTTTTTTTAGGTGACTAGCGCCAAGTTTTTCGCTACTTCAGAAGCCAAAGAACCCGGCACTAGGCCAAACACCATTTCCCATGTCTAACCTTCTGCACCCCTTTTTGTCTTGTACCCTCCATATGCACATGCATAATTCACTTAATTATATATACACACACACACAGACACACAGGCAGTTACACACAGAGTTAGTACGCAAAAAACGAAAAGCCTGCAGTCCGCTAACGATTTTAAATGCTGCGGTCCCGCCTTCACTTTCCCTTCCTTGCCCAGGCACCACTGCACCACTGCATTACGTTTTAGCAGCTGAATTTCAAATTAAATTCAAGAGCAGCTCGCCAAAAAATAAAAGAGGAGTGAAAAAAATCTAATTTTAATTTCAAAGCGGCGCTCATTTAGAAATACTTAATGATGTTAAAATAAAAACCAAGCGCCATGAAGTGCGTGTGCTCTCCACCTCCCTTCTATCCGTCCTCTTGGTCTAGGTTCAGCGTTTGAGGTGAATTTCGCACGGATCTTGCATTTGTTGGTATGAAAAGCACGTACACGAAATACCGCAAAGCGCCGCAAGGGAACAAGAGGAGAGGAGAGGAACGAAAAGACTTTCAAGACGCAAGATTTTCGTTGAAGAAACTGCACTTAAGAGCGCTGATACGGGCAGGGGGGAAAGATGGCCAGCTTTTGGGGCTCGCCACTTGACTGTAGGTCGGGTCATTGCTTTTAGCGTGGTGATTATTTTTGCACAAAAAAAAAAAAAAAAAAAAATGAGAGAAAAAGAAACATCGATGCTCGTGGCTGTCGTTGGCTGTCAGAGTAGTGACCAGGCAAAAAAGAAGAGAAAAGAAATTTGTTGCCCTTTGAAGTTCTCTTTTTTTGCGCAAGTTTTTTGTGCTTGCTAATGGATTTGAGCGTGGAAAACTTAATTTGAGGTTAACGCTGTGGCTCCGCTCGAGTAGCTAAATATTAAGTGAGCTCAGCAGCTTGAAATGAAGCTCAAGACTTACTTATTAACGTTGTATGTACTAATAATAATATTAGTTAAAGTTGGGGCTAAATATTTTAATATTTTAAATATTAGTGTGAAAACGTTTAGTTACAAATAAAAGTTTAGCACACAACTTTGAGTATTTTTTTTCTTGTATCAAAAACCCCTTTCCATAAATATTTTTCCTGCGCCTTAATGTTCCCGTTTCAACTACGTGCCAGAGCTGTGGATGTGAGGATTAAAAGCAGCTCCATGAGCTAAAACTATAATCACAAAAATTATAAATGTTATTAATGTCCGTTTAAGTCAAAAGAAAAACAAAAGTTCCATTTAAAAATAGACTATAAAAATATTTTTTAGCGAATAAAGCTTGTTAGATTTAGAGGCATGTATGTGCTTTTGTTGGTTTGAGTAACAAACTTCAACTTTGCGCAAACAATTTTTGTAATAAACCAAAAGCGAAGCGCATAACAAATTTTGCTGTCTAGACAGGCAACAATTTTTGATGATGCACTCAAGAGTGCCAATAATTTTTGCACATTTGTTGTTGTTTTTTGCACACATTCCACAATTTTTTATTGGCAAAGTTTGAAGAGCTAGCTGCACATTTAAGTTGTATCTAAATAAATAATACAAAGAGAATACGTAACTCAACTTTAAATAACCAAATTTAGGCGCTTTAATGCACTGAAAACTGGCCGGAAAAATATCATAGCCTACTTTGCAGCGCACTTTTATTGATTTTCATTCAATGCTCGTCGGTGGGGAGGGGTAGTGGCCAGGGGGCGTGTGGGTTACACAGTGACCACGCCTTTGCCACATTTGATTTATGCACAACTTTCGCCGGCGCCCCTAAAAAACTGTGCCACGTTTTTTGTGTTCTTTTGGAGCACCCCCCCAAACTAATTTTGACCGCAAAATCTATAAATGCTATGGCGGCCCTGGGCACCGCACTCGAAACAAGAGCTAGGAAAAAAGTTCAAATGTTTGACCTGAAATATATTTTATTGCGTTCCTTTTTTTCAGTCTATTTTATGATTTTCAGTTTGTTTATTTACCTTTTTCGTTTCCATGGCCTGTGGCCAGAAAATTTAAAAAATTTTCCTGCTGCGAGTTTTTGGTGTGTGTGTGTGTTTTTGGCTTAGTCGAGTGTAGCTGACGTAACTGAAACTTTTTAAATAGCTTTTAGCTGCAACTGAACAACTGTTTGTATTAATTACGCTCTGCGCTTGATGGCCCCCCCACGAGTCAGGTAGATTAAATGAAAAAAAGGGGGCTATGGACTATCAGTATATCCGATATTCTGACACTTGTCTGGCAGGCGCAAAAGATAAATTACGTGGGTCTTTAGTACAGTTTACCAACACTTTACATAATGAAATGCACACACAAACATATCTAGTGTTGAACGAATTAGGGAAGGAATCAAATTTCGAGGTTTATTGCAGAAAATCTCCTAAACTTATATTTAATATAGCATTTTATTGCAATTTTTCGAGTTTCTCTGCTTCTTTTTAATGAGTTTGAAAGACAATTTCCTTGCGTTGTGGAAATGGGTTGTTTTCTTTGATTCGTCGAAACTTTTTTGCTTTTGCGTAACAATCATTAATCACGTCACAAAGTAGGCAAATGATTTATGGCCTGGCCAATGCGACAAACGCAAACAATTAACGAGTTGAATATGCCACTTACACGCCAAGTGTAATGCAATTCTCAACGCTAGATGGCGCTGCACTAGAGACTGAGACAGAGAGAGTTAATTATGTTACACAGTGCGTTAATCGCTCTTCAAAACTCCGCCCAGTTGCCTCATTTGAACACTCCCCACTTTTTCAGAGTCCATGAAGTTGCCCCATGACGCATAAAGTTGCGTGCTGAATAGCCATAAATTATCAACAAGCGTCTTCATTAGTTCGCAATACTCTCCAGTTCTCTCCCTTCTGCTTCTTGGGCCGACGTTTCAGCATTTAAAAAGTTAAATGCCACAAACTGTAGTTCGTTGATGGCTGAGCCTGATGATGGCTTAGCCATCAGGTGAACCACCACCCTCCACCACCGTCTCCTTAATACCAATTGCGTGTCCTTTGTTGTGGGCCAAGCAACAGTTTTTTCCTTGTCCTCTTCTTCGTCGTTGTCGTTGTCCTCGCTCTCATCATCCTCATCGTCTTAAGTGTGCCGCATAATTTTTGATAATTCAATTAAGATAAGTTTATGTTCTCTTTTTACATGGACTCTGGGGCCGAAGCGTTCATTTCATTCAATTTTGGTCAACCTGGGGCGAAGGCAACTTCAAGTTGAGACATCAAGTTTCATGTTTATGTTGTTTGCTTTGCATGATGGCCTTCTTCCTAAAATTTTAAACTTTCTGTTTATTGGACTACGTATTTAGTGGCACTTGTCGTGTTGTTGTCGAGATTTTCTTGGAAAAAAACAAATTAAGAGGCAGCTTAAGGACACAATTATAATTATTTATTATCATGTTTTTTGTTCAACGGATTTTTCTGAGAAATAATTATTTTTTATGTATATTCATACATTTTGTTTGTCAATTGTTCTGCTTTGTAGCTTTAAATTTTTTGTTTTAAATGCTAACCATAATAATAATGGTAATGATCAGCTTCACTTTCCGTTTGCAGTTGCCACTAACAATAACATTTTAATGACTGTTTGCCTGCTCGGCTCATAATGCCATTTAAGATTTAATTAGTCTAATTAAATTATATGATTTTGATCGCTTCGGTTCACAGTTGGCCAACAAAGTCTAACTCAAATTCCGGACCGGGTTCCAATTACATATGCCTCACTCTGCTCCCTCCCCCCTCGAACCGATAACGTTATTCAACGGAAAGCCGCAATGAAACTCCGCCTTCTAAATAGTTTTTCCAGCCTTTAAACATTTTGCTTACAGATTTTTGTGGTTTCGTTCGCATATTTAACACAAAAATCACACACACGCCTAATTCTTTAGCCCTCCCCCCCATCCAAATTCAAGGGGTTGGGGGGATTGTGCATCGAGTTACCCTGCCGGCTGTAAGCCAGGTTAAGCCTTTACGTTCGAGTTTAAGCTAATAAAGTGTTAATTAAGCGTTCCAAAGTGGCCCCCTGAATGCTTTTAACTAATGCGACGAGAACTTTTTACTTGGGCTTGTGGGTTGGTTGTAGGCATATCTAAATATTTGCTGCATACTTTGCGGCTGACGCATAAACCCCAAACTACAACAACAGGAGTAGCAGCAGTTAGCTCAACTCACCTGTATAATGGCAGGTAAACTTTCTCGGGCTTCAGCTCCAGCACCAGCTCTAGTTTCGGTTCAGCACAAAGTTTCGTCATCACCCTAACCCCTAACCCCTTATCCCTTACCCGTTACCCCCCTTGGCACACACAAACAAACTGCCCCCTGGCGGTAATTAATGGTAGGTAAACTATTTGATTTCCTTGTACCCCAGTTCGTTTTCTCTTTCTTTTTTTTACAGCTCTCCACACATCGAGCTTTGACTAATGGCATGTTAGATGGGCAAAATGTGTTTATGCAGACATTTGCATACTTTTTGGGGCAAAAAACGAACAACCAATTAAAAAATGGCCGCAGGGCCAGCTTTGTGGTGCAAATTAAATACATAATTTTTAATGCAAAAAGGTCAGAGTAACTATCTCTTTAGCTGTTAACTTTCGCAGTTCATTGACTTGCAGGCTTTTTGCTGTATCTGGAGCAGAAACGGTCGAATGTTGCCTGTAAAATATTTAAGCCTTTAGAAGTCAACCGAAATGTGATTTTCATTCGAATCACATGCGGCACGTAACAACTGCAAACTGAATTGCAAGAAATCTAGTAGGAAACTGTGCTTCAATAAAACCTGTTCTGAAGAAAATCTTTTATTCGAGTTACTGCAACAAAAGGCCACTAATCACATGCTCCATGACAGATGTCCGGAATGCTAAAGCGTGTTAGGCATTAAAATATGATAGTTATGAATGAAGCTCTTTAATATTGCAGTATGTTGTATACTTAATACTTGTGTGAGTATGTGATGCAGCTATGAAAATAATTGTAGTTTCAATACACTCAATAAGTTAAAGAGAAATACATTTTAGAACATAAATGCTGTCAATGAATTTTTTGTATATATTTGATGCCTTTAGTTTGAATAATTTTCTCATGCAAGTATATGAATAATGGACTTAACAACTCGAGTATATTTTCGTGCTATTCATTTCTATTTTTCTCCCTAAGTGCTCATCAGATTTTAAGTACACCAACATTCTGATTGACTTCAAAGTGCAACTGCAGCTGATTCTATCCACCTTTTTTTTAACTGTTTAGTTAGTCACTTTTTTTCGCTGACTCTCTCAACATAGAAGCCGCCGCTGATATCGTGTTAATTAGTTGACAAGAATGTGCCACATATGGGGGCAGAACCAATCTCATCAGCTTGACTGACGTCGTCCCTTGTGCTCGTTCTTATCACACACACTGATCTAACACAAAAGTGCTTTTAAGTGCGCCACACAACAATTTCGAGTTTAATTAACAGTAATTTGTTTGCGCTGCACTAAGTACGTACACTCTGTGAGTAATCCTTGTCGGGATAGCACAGGCCAAAATGCTATCTAGCCAGGACGATCATTAGAGCACACCCAACACACACACACACACACATATACGTATTCACATGTGTGTGTGTGTGTGTGTGCTTGCGCTAGTTGGTTTATTTTTTATGACGAACTTAACGATGATATTTATGTGTGTCTATAAAAAGTCGCTATAATAACGTTTAAAGCAAACGACGAAGCCACCGAAAGCCTCTGAAGTGCGCCATTAAAAAATAGAAAAAAAAATAATAGCAGAAGATTTAATACCTTGCATGCATTAAAAGTTTTTATAAAGAAAATATTAAAAAAATAAATTATAAAATCAATGACAAGATACAAAAAACTTATAGTTAATTTTAATTATTATATTATATATATATAATATCTTTATAACATATATTTGAAGCCTTTTGAGTTAGTTCAAAGTAAAATATATCTCATTAAACATTACACAGTTCATAACTTAATTCATATACCTTTTTCAAGTGTATACAGAAGTGGAAAAAACCGCTACAGCGGTGTGTAAACAAGCTGGCTGGAAACTATAGAGCTTTAGAGTTTGGAGTAGCAGGAAGTTTGCAGTCAGGCTGTTGAGGCAGTCGCCAGTTAGACACTCGAGCACATGCACGCCACTCAACAGGACATTGACTTTTTAGGCAGTTTTGCAGCCTTTGCAGATGCCTGGCCCCTATACAAAAAGGTGCCTGCGATAACTTTGAGCCTGCGTTTGAGTAATGACAGCCTGTCGAAGGGAGAGGAGAAGAAAGTATGAGTAGCAAAACTTTTTGACGGCTCTCGACTCGCCTTGTTGCAATGCCACATAATTTGCACAATTTAAATGCAGCTCACTGTTTGTGTGTGTGTGTCTGTTTGTGTGTGTGGCACAGAAGTTCAAGGACATGGCCAGCTGTTTGTGGGCCCCACAAAGATTTCCAGTTGGCGTTTTTCTTTTGTGCGAAACTCAACTCAGCTCGCCTTGCCTAGCATTAAATTATTTAATTTTATGGCCTGCCAGGGTTGCCGTCGCACGCACAGTTGTAGTAAACAGATTCTGTTTCCAAAAGGGCCTACCCACATTCCTTATTTTGCCACCTCCCCTTCTACTTCTCCTTCTCCTTGACGCCCTTTTGCCCTGTCCTGCTGCTTACTCTTGCAAAAAGTCAAAGTCACTTGACGGCAATGAGCTATGCGGGCGAAGGGCGGATGGGCGTGTTTTTGGGTGAGAGTATGAGTCATGCCCTCGAGTTGCTTAATTTCGCTTTGAGCATATAACTCATCATCATCAAGCCCCTGGAGGGGATGGTGGAGAAGACAAGGGAGAACTCAAAAAATAATAACCATGAAATTAAGTTCTTAAACAAATGTGTGAAGATATAATGGAGGAAGATACACGCATAGGCTTTAAGTGTAGGTCATCATAAATGTGTATAATTTATATTAAATATATAAAAAGTTGTATTTAAAGGCATATTAGAGTATGTTAAAATAAAGAATACTGAGTATTGCATACAACGTCTAACATATAAACTGACTTCGTTTTAAATGAGTAAAAAATAATTAAAGTGATAAATTAATTGTTATGATAAACGACTATTGGGTCAATAAAATTATTTCAATTAAGAAAGCAAAAAAATTTCTCGTTTAAAGCAAAAAAGTTAATAAATAAATAAAAATAAAAAATAAAATTAATAAGAAAGTATTTATTTTAAAAAAGTTTAGAGCAAATATCAAGCACTTGTAGAATTTTTGCTGAATGAAAACAAGTTCAGTAATATTATTAAATTCATTCTTAAAAATCCAGCACATTTCTTTTTGCGATGTATATTTGTGAGTATCACAATTGTTTGTACCTTTACATTCACTAAAGCATTAACTTTAATATTTCATTTTTATTTTTTTGTTTCATTTCAGGTAAAATACTAATGAAGTAAACTATGAAATTGAGTAAGAACCTAAATATTTATAAAAATAAATAATAATAAGGCCAAATACTTAAACTCACACTCAAAATGGAAAGAAAAACAAGTGAAAGCGCCCGCAACCGACTGCGAAATACTTAGTTACCAGTAAAAGAACGGATGGTAAGGAGTCTGCTTGCAAAGGGGGAATGCAGGGGCGAAAGGAGTGCCCATGTGGTAAACATCGCCAGCTATCATGTTACCAAATTTTGTGACCTTAGCTCAAAAACTTTGGAAGATGACTTAACTTCCGAATTTAAAAGGTGGGCGGCAGAGGTGGGCGTGGCATCTAAATTTTTGAATCAAATCTTTTTAACTGTCACCATCTATCTTCCTACCGAGTTTGGTTGCTCTAGCTTAAAAACTGTGAAAGCTATAGGCGTTTCCAGTTTCACGGAGCAGGGAGGCTAGGGGCGGAAGGAGTGGGCGTGGCAGTTATTTGAGGGACGTGACTAGCTATCTTCGTGCAAATTTTGTTAATACTAGCTGTAAGAATGTGAGAAATATATGGTTTTAGCGGTTCTTAGTTATCGATTTTATCGATTTCCCAGCCTTTTGGTAGGCGTGGCACCCCAATCTTAGCACTTTATCTGTACCGGCTATAGTTTCAAGTCTCTACCTTTACGGGTGTCGAAAAAAGTTGCGTTCATACGGGACAGACACCATGTCGGAAATATACTATTATTCCTTTAGCAAATATATAAATTTTCACACTCCATTTACAAACTTATAAAAAATTCAAATACTTTAGAAACCCATCGACACACACCCAATTTGTGTGTGCGCTAATGATCTGATTTGCCTGATTCCCAACGCTCCATTATGTTGAGGGTGGGGGTTGACAATCTAAACACGCGCTATAAATGACAAAAGCCGCTGACACATGTCACCCAATTAAAAGATAATAATTCCAGCGGTCATAATCCTCCTTTCCAACGTCGACCAAACTGACCTCGCCATGCTTAAGCAACAACATAGAACAAATATATATAGTATACTATCAACGTAGGTTGATAGGAAGTTCATTGTGGAAAATTGTTGCTTCATTGGCGTAGCGTTTCTTGCTGCTGTTTGGCCAACTGTGTCAAATGTTTTTGTTGTGTGTGTGTGTGTGTGTGTGTGTGTGAGGGTCCTTAGTCCTCTTTCTCGTGGGCTTGTACGTGACCCAAGGCGAAGAGAGTTGGTTGGTTGGCGACTGCGAAACATGTTAATTGAGTCAAAGTTTGGAGCTTCAAGTTGATGCCGAACGTGTGCTGATAGCCTTAAAGTTGGCTTTGGGCTTGTTAGTTTTTGGCCATACGTGATTTTCACTACCTACCTTAATTGGACATGTGAGCTGCCCTCCTGCCCGCCCTCAAGCTGCTTTCTTGGGAATATATATAGAGCGTAGTCGTTGGGATGGCTCATTAATAAACTCATAAAAGTGTACGACACCTTTCTCTTTTCTTTTTTTGCTGCTTATTAAGAGTTTAATAAATATTAGCGCACGACATGTAATTACGACCAGGGCTACATAAACATTATAATAAACATTGTGTGTAACATTATATAATTGACAGTTTCGAGTGGTTTCGTTGCTCAAGTTGTTTTTGTTGTTGTTGGTCTTCCGCCCACAGGTGGATGAAGACAACTTTGTTGTTGTCTTGAGTTGTGTATATTTTTATGCATGTCTTCTTCTTTCTGATTTCTTCTACCTTCGCGCCTTCTGTGCATTATCCTTTTGGCTTTGCCCTTACCGCCCGCCACCTTCTCCTGGCAACTTGCCACGTCGCCTGGCGTCATCATCCTTAACGCCTTCGCCTTTGCCTTCAACGTTCGCGTCTCTCTGTCGTCGTCGCTTTTAATGTCTGTTGATTTCTTTTTACTGATTTTTAATGCCCAACCAGAGCTACCGTTGCACAGTGGGACAAAAAAACATGAAGAAAAATTTTAATTTAAAAATAATGCAATTACTTATCAATAGTATTAATGTATTAGTTTTTTGATTGTTTTACTTTGTGGTAGACTTTTATTTAGCGGCATTTAATTTTTACTAGCAAAACTAATGTTGAAAATATTTTATTAAAATCTTTTAGTATTTTTAACGCCGGTTTTTACTAAAATAATATTTTTACTGTGCCGAAAGACTAGTTAAACTACATTTCATTATATTATAAGAATTTGACTCAAGTTTTCTTTGTTCCGCGCCATTTTTATTAATATTTGAGATCTTTTAAAATTTTAGTGACACCACTTACACCATTACAGATAAAATTGGGGGGTTTTTTTTTAAGCTTACGAATGTTGAATTTGGCCCCACTGTGCCTTGTTTGCTTGTTTGCCACTGCCGTTATTCCACTAGAGCTCTTTTCTCGGTATTGAGGACTTTGCGCATATGCACACAAAGCCACACACACACACATACACACACGTGTACATGTTCACCGTTATCTCTGGCAAGTTGTAAGTACGCCATAATTTGCTCAAGTGTTTATGTTGTGTATCGAGCTTTTATTATATGTTCTTATTGCAATACTCTCGTTCAACCTTAATTAATGCTTATAGCCAGGAGATTTTTGTGGGCGCAGACAGAAGGTTCTTGATAACGAGAAATACTAATATACGTTTAATAAAAATAATACTATTATTAATAAGTATGTAATATTCAGTATGATAAGGCTGTCATAATTTGTTATTGATTTTGAATATGTTTTGAAACTATCAGTTGTTGAAAGGTTAGTATTTTTTAGTTGTGTACTTCCTTTTATTAAATGTATGTATATAACAAATTGTTGTAAGGGACAGACAAAACACATTAATCTATGATAGAATTTAAAAAAATTGATTACATAAATTCCAATTACTCTTCAAGCACTTTAATTATCTGTATTTTTACAATTTTTTAAAGTTAAGCTAACCACCAAAATAAGATAAAGAGTATGTTGGGGGTGCTAGATTCCATTTTCTCGCTCGAAATTAATTATGACAAACAACAAGAATTTTCTGGCGCTTGCAATCGCAGAGCAGAGCAGAGTGGAGCAAAGCAATGGCCAAACTAGTGCCGTTAGTTGGCTTGCACACTGTCAAAAAACCAAACATTTTGCGTATAATTAGCAAAGTTTTCCGCTCAAAACTTTTCGACTGAAATTTTTACGCTGTTTTCGCTGCAAAACAATGCACACACAAAAAAAAAAAAAAAAAATAAATAAAAAATAATTATAATAAAAATATGATGCGCTGCCTTTTCAAATGGGATGCTGAGTAACGGAATTTGTTGCTGTTGTGTTCTGTAGTTGTCTACTGTGGTTGTTGTTGTTGTTGCTGGCATCGCCCACAGCTCAGCGTTTTCTGTGGTCCAAAAGAGTTTCCGCTCAGCGGCATTCGCTGCTGCGTCGCTTCCCCCTTTCCCTCCTGCATTTCGCAGCAGGCACTTTGTCATTTGCAGCGGCTGCTGTTGTTGACTGCGGCTGTGTCAAGTTCATTCTTTACACGATGCTCGGATGCTCGCCACACTGCACAAAATGCTTCCTGCTTGCCCCCTCTCTCTCACCATCCTCTTCCTCCCTCTCGCTCTGTTGATTTTGTGCAGTTTTTGGTTTGGCTTAAAGCTTTGCATTGTTTTCAATAACTTCAATTAGTAATTAACACTTATTGGCAAAGTTCTTTTCAAGTATTTGACGACGCAATTATAACTTTAAGAAATCAACTAATTGTATATTAAAGTGGAAAAACTAAAACCTTATTCAAATCTAAGAATAACTTAATTTCCCTTTTATTCCATTCACTTTATATTCCATTCCAAAAGCAAGTGCATATTTATTGCTCCATATGGATTATTTATGAACCAGAACTTGAAAATCTAGTCTCAGGTAGTATTTTAGTTGATGTCAAACCACAATCAATTTGGGCAAAAACCTGAAATGACCTTAAAACGCAATTGGCTAAAGATAGAGTGAGACAAACAGCTAGAGAGGAAAAGAGAGAGATAGTCATGAACATGGGATTTGGAATCAGCTGCATTTTCTGGGACAGTCGCATAAAACAAATGAGCAAGCGCTTTACACACTCAAATACACACACAAACAAGAACACTCACCAACAGACACATGTGTGTGTGTGTGTTAAATGGGAATGGGATAAGCAGAAGTGACCACAGAAATTTTGGAATGTGGCTGTGCAGCAAGCAGAGAAAGCATTTGGCAAAAATATTTTCCAGTCAGCAGAAAGCAGAAAACGTATAACGTAAAACGAAAGTAAAAACCTCAAACGAGAAACTTAACGAAAAATGGAATGCATTTGCGTAAATTACACACACACACACACAAACATACACACACAAACTTCACATGTTAGAGTAGAAAATGGAGTACGCAAACATGAGAGGAAAGGATAGAGAGAGACAGAGCAGGAAGAGGTGTGTGTTTTTGTCATATTTGTGAGCAGAAGTTTATTGACTTTCCTTGTTACCATAATGTAACGTTTTACAGCACAGGTAAAAGTAACGGTATAAGCCGAATTTCTTATTATTTACAGTTGCAGCAAGAGCAACAAGCAGACAAAATAAACGTGAAAAATGAAAATGCTACACATAAATATTGAGAGTGTATACAATTTGTGAGAAGCTTAAGTTACATCAATTTAAGCAGATAAACGGATGATAAATGAAACCAGGAGAAATGTGTCAATTGAAAGTGAAGTAAAGTAAAAAGCGAAGAAATTTTCTATTTAAAAAAGGAAGAAATATTTATATAAATGTTAAAAGCTGTAATGTGTAAAAGTAATTTAATGTTGAGGAACTCAACTAGAATGAAAACTTAAACTTAAAGCCAACTAATTAATCCAGTATTTAAGACTACAATCTAAACTCATTAAGGTTAAGCC
Organism: Scaptomyza hsui; assembly: GCA_018152825.1. Taxonomy (NCBI): domain Eukaryota; kingdom Metazoa; phylum Arthropoda; class Insecta; order Diptera; family Drosophilidae; genus Scaptomyza; species Scaptomyza hsui. The sequence goes on from JAECXO010000307.1 coordinate 9,163,768, forward strand.
ATAATTGCTTAATACTCGACATTAGCTGTGAATTAAAGCTGCCAACGACATAAGAGCAAAATGTCAACTCAATCGCGGGGACATAAAGTCGCGAAATGGCAAAATTAATTATTGAAATCGCACAACAGAATCTACAAATAATAATTTACTGAAATCCTCATACATACATTTTGGATTGCACGTATTTAGTTTAATCCTCAGCTATTTTCGTTTGTTTGCATGCATTAAATTTCCTAATGCAAGACACACACACAAAATGCAAACACAAACTAAAAGAAGGGGCGAGGGAGAAAGAAAGTGAGAGGGGGAGAGAGAGAGGAAGAGAGAAAGCTCAGCTGCAAAATTATGCTTGTAAGCTTACGAAATTACCATGAAATGCGTTGACCTTTCGAACTTGCAAAACAAGACAAAGTTATTAGAAAAGAGAGAAACAGAAGACTGCCAGAAAGATAAGAGTAGGGGAAAGTCAAAATATACAAGAAAAAGAGGGGTAAACTTGAAAAAAAATATGTATGTGTACATCACTCAAAACCCTTAAAAAAAAGGTCTTTAAACCTTCAAATACTTTCTAGAAATAAAAATCATAAATAAAATTTAGTACCCTTGAAAAAATTAATATTTTGATATTAAAAAAATTGTAGAATAAACCAAACAGCATGTTAAAAATTCTCTTTTATAACAAATTCCAAACTCGCAATTTTTTTTTCGAGTGTATAGAGCTGGATAAACTTTTATTCGACTGTTGTCTGCAGCTTTGTTTTGATTTGCTTGCTATTGTTGCAAGCTAGTTGGTGTTGTTGCACTGTTGTTGCATCCGCTCGTTTGCCCTAATCCTGACTTGTTACTCAGCTGTCAGAGTGTGTGTGTGTGTGTGTGTGCTTGTGTGTGTGATTGTAGGTGTAGGTGTAGCATGAAACGTCTTTGCCCTGTAATGAATATAATGGCCCCAAAACGAGAAGGGCGAGGATGTCAAGTTTGCTTCTTATTATGCAATGTTCTGTGCATTTCGGCGAAATTCCCAAACACACACACACACACACACACACACACACACATATGGCCATAAACAGCAGGTAGCCCTTTTGCTTATAATTTTGGCAATGCCATTGCCTTGAAGGCGCCAAAAGCAGCTTTCACTGTTTCAGTTTGCTTTGTTTGCTCATTTAGCATAACTGTTAATTTGCATCAGTGTGTGTGTGTATCCCTGCAACAACACACACACACAAAAGGAAAACTTTTACTGCTCTTGCTCATTATTATTTTTTTTGGACTGCTATAAATTTAAATTTATGGTCATGACGACGATATTTTGTGTGTGGCCCCGGTCATAAACCGAGAAATGTTTACAGTTTGCAGTGGCATAACTTTGTAGTTACCCCCCTCTACAGCCCCCCTCTGCATCTCGTCTCAGTAGATGACCCAAATTTCTCGCATATGGTTATGGTTATTTATATATATAAGCAAATAAATGTTTAAAACTTGAACTGCAAAAACAGGCGCATAAAACTATGCAATGGATATTTGCTTTCAAAAGCATAAGTGTCTGTGTTCGTGTGTGTGTACAAGAGGCACACAAACTATTGTGCACATTTCAGCAACATACATATGTATATGTATATATATTTTTTTGCTTTGTTTTTAGTTGCCACTGGCATTTTTCTATACAATTTATTTTGTTTGCCTGCTGCAGATTCTGTGGTGCAATTTCCATTGAAATATTTGTGGTTGCTGCAAACATCTGTGGTTGTGTTTTCTGTTACACATTTTGAGGCAGGCTTCATGAAAACGCAAAGGACACATTTCTTTAAGGTTAAGCAGCGCTTTCAATTAATCTTTTTTTCGTCAATAAAAGTGACAAGAAATTTAGTTTTTCCTATCTTGAAATCTTCGTAATTACAAGCTATAAAATATTTTTATTAACTTTTCTAGACTTATTATTATTCTTAATTTTTTGGCATATAAAAATCCATTAAGAACAGTTTTTATATATGTTCTAGTAGATTTTTGTGTACTTCCACTAAGATCTGACGACCTTTCGACCTACCTCAGTTGTATCTAACTTTCTCACTTTGGTTCCTGTTGCGTCTTCCTCTTCTTACTCTTTTGGCATTCCAAGTGGTGCACTGAGACAACGGCAACGACCTACAAAAAGAAAAATATTTATGGCTCCCAGTGCCGCAAATATTTACCGCACTCTCTTTTTCTCTCTCGCACAGTCGCTGCTCTCTCTGTGGTGTGTCTATCTGTCTCTGGACATGTGTGTGTGTGTGTGTGTGTGTGTGTTTGTGCGTTCATGCTAGCCATTATTTATACGCTGCTAATCTTCCACCATGTGACTACTGTGGCTGGTTGCCTTTTTGGCTGCTGCTTGCTCCTTTCTCCTCTTCTTTTACACTCTCAGCGCGCCCCGCACTATGCTACACTTTATTGTTTATTGCGGTTGGCCAACAGTTCGCTCCCTGGCCAGGGTTGCCTTGTGTAGCTGGGTTCCCTGTCGTGGCATTGTGGTTGTTGTTCTCGTTGCTGTTGTTGTTGTTGTTGTTGCTGTTGCTGCCCCAAACTGCAGTTTTGCTGCAATGCGCCGGCTACCCGGAATGACCGCAAAATGCTAAGCGTATTTTCAGTTACAGTTTAAGTTTGCCGCATTTCAGCTAAAGTGCATTCAGTTCCACTATGAATACCCCTACCTGCCATGCACACCCTACTGTGTCAATTATGGCAATTGCTTTGTACACTTGCCCACAAAATGTTGCCATTTGTGTACCTAACTCTCTCTTTTTCTCTCTCTTTCTCTTTCTACATAAGATATGTTTACACAGGCAATTTGAAAGGGGTACGTGTAAAGGGGAAAGGGGCGGGGCACTCCAGCTTTTGTTTGTTTATGGTCGAGCGTAATTTGTAAGGACTTGCAGCCTTTCTCTATATAAAAGGGGCGTGGCAAGACGGGGCAGGCGGAGAGAGTCTTGATAAAATTTATGAGCAGCCAACACTTTGCCTGACAAATGGATGATTGTTTGTAGTGTTTAAATTTACAAGGGGTCCTTAACAAATGATAATCTGTTTAAATATGTAATAATTATTGTACTTTGTATTTCTAACAATGTAGGCAATAGAAATGCAAAGAGAATTAAAGGCTTTAATAATTAATAAATAAATGTAGTTATTAAATAATAAATGTAGAATGAAATTTATTTATCCCAGTTCTCATTTTTTTTTGTTAACATATACATTTTTCATGCCTTTTATTTATAATTCCCGTCACACTTGAGGGCCACTTATCAAATTTATAATTTGCCATCATCTGCCAACACTCGACAAACCATTTAGAGTTCCTTTCCCCTTGAAAACAAATGCTTTGTGCACATAAAAAATGTTCTACAAATTTCAACACCTGCTCCGACTGCTTGCCAAATAATAAAAAAAAAGGTTCAAATACATTTGTTGTTGTTATTTGTCGACTCTAATGGGCAGAAAGGGAGAAATTGAAATATATGTATGTATATATTTGCATTACATTGTTACAAATTACGTAGTGAAATGTGCTTTTGGAAAATAAAAAATGCGCGCTGATTTGTTAGCCTGTGGAGTTGAGAAAGATATGAATATGAATATGCCAAAAGGGTCAACAAACAATTCCATGCTAAAGAGCCACAAACTGCAGAGAACCAAAGCCAAGAAAGGGCTAACAATGACAACAGGATCAGGAACAAGGAACAAGGAGCAAGGAGCAAAAGCCAAACAGAAAACGAAACACACACACACACACACACACAGGACAACAACAACAATAGAAACAATAAATGGCTGCGACTGCGTTGGCAACCGATGACAAGCAGCGAAGCCAAAAGACAGCCGGACAATCCTGAAGTGAAGTGCTGCCAGGCACAGGAACCAGGAACCGAGAAACCGAGGACCACAACCAGAAACTGACCAGAGTGAGAGTGAGAGGGGGAGAGAGAGAGAGGGGAGGTGCGAGTGCCTTTTCACGGTCTCTGGTCGTCTGTGCTGCACTTGACTGAAATGAATTGCTGAGGGCCCCCCCCTCCTAGCACCTTCCCCCTGCACCTCGTCGTCCCTATGATACCATGGGCCTGTTAACGATTACGTGATGAATTTGCATTGCACACCTATATCTCCCCTTCTTTCCACCCCTTGTTAGCCCCTTGCAGAAACAATATGCCAGACTTGACTCAACAGCAAACGAATGAGATGGTGGGGGGGGGGATTGGGGGTACAGTGGCAATCGTCAACGTCAGCGCAGCTTTTGCTGCTGCTGCGTGCAAAGTAATTTAACGCCAATTTTACGACAAACATCTCTAGAAGCGCCAAGAACAGAAAGAAACACGACTTGGCAAGCATATTGGTTTTTCTTAAATACCCTGTTAATACAGGTTTAAAATTAAATAAAGTTGTGGGCTTATAATATATATGGGTTTTTTTTTGTTTCTTTTTAAAGATACATTTAGAAAGAAAGAAAATAGTAGAAAATTGTAAAGATAAAATTCAAGACTTTAATATAAAAAATGATATGTATAGAATTATTAAAAAAAAAATAAATGGGACTCAAATACATTTATATATTACAAAAATAACAAATAACTAATGTCTAAAAAATATCCAAGTATCAAAATCAGCTCAACATTTTTTTTTTATTATTTCTTCTGATTGTATATACATTTTTTAGAAAAGTTCTCCTTCTAATAATGAAAAGCACTGAAAGAAAGATTCGTATACAAATTTATTTTTAATGTCGGAAGTATTTAAGTCATATTTCATTGAAGTTGTTGTTTGTTAATCTCTCTACCTCTAAAGGACATCTGCAAGTCTGACATTTCAACTGGCTATTTTATTCCAGGATTTTTCTTTGTAAAGACTGCACCTCATTTTCTCCCGTCCCTCACTCCCTCTCCCACTGCTGGCAGCGTCGGCGTGAAAATATTTTTATAAAATAAAACAAATCAACGATTTGTTGTTGTTGTTGATATTGAGAATGGAAAGTGGAAGCGAAGTGTAGCGGGAATAGCCGTAGTGTTAGTTCAGCCATCAACGCGCTTGCTGGCAATCAAACTGCCAGCAATTACAGCTGGCAAATTGCAATAAAAAACAATCAGAAAAAAGCAAAATGAAATAAAATGCAAGGCAGGCAACAGGAGGCAGTCAAATGACGCTTATTTCTCTACCCTTAAGTGCGTGCCAAGGGAAAGTTGAAGCTTAGTTTGCCTATCTGCGGAAAGGGTAGTGTAAAAAGAGTGTAGGTCATAAAAAATTCTAATTGGATGGCGCCAAGGTGTTAAAGTGAGGACTTCTTCTCCTACCTAGCTGTATATATGTATGCATTGTATGTGGATTGTGTAAAGAGTTTCTATTACAACATGTAATGAAGTGCAAGGTGGGTTGTTTGGTTTGTTTTATATGCGCAATGAAAATGTTAACTAGCAAATTGCAACTGAGACCATAAATACAGCAGGCCATAAAACTAGAAACTCTACGAGTGTAATAAAAAAAAGATAATTCTAACAGGAAATTTAAAAGCGTGTTTAGGGTTAGTTTAAAGGTGTTTTATTAATTTAAAAAATATCTGGAAATGTTAAAAATTCAATTTAAATGCGTTGCGTATAAAAAATGCGTGTTCAAATAAATTGAATACCAATAAAGTTAAAACAAAAGCTTTAAGAAACACTTAATTATTTTTTCATATATTTGCCATTCTCTTTTTGTTGATTAAAACTAATTGAAAGCATACAACAAATAACTATTAAGGTAAGCAACAAATCAAAGACAGCACCCAAAAAAAGTATACTTCAATCAGCTATCAATTAATTAACAAGCCATAAGAAATAGTAGCTCTTTGACTTAACAGCCACTAAACGAAGCTAAGCTCAAAATCCACTCAAAAAAAAAAAAAAAAAACTAAAACAGGAAGTGCTTCATTTTCATGTCTGTATATAAAAGAAAAGCAAATAAAATCAAGCTAAGCAGCTACAAGAAATCAGCGTTCAATTAATGCTAATCATGTCAACGAAGTTGTTCAAGAAGAAGGGAAAGAAAAAGACAACTGCCTGTTAAATCAAGTAAATAACAGACTGTAAAAGCGGCCAAACAATTAGTTGAAAAACAAAACATAAAATTCATTAAGCAAGCAAAAAAAAATGTATACATAAACGAAGGTGCAACTGACAAGAGCTAAGAGCCAGAAGGGATCAAGGGATTGTAAATGAGAAATTGTTCTGATTGCAATGACTATAAAACAATGGAGCAATGCAATGTAGCACAGTGTACACTGTGCATTTCCAGCGCTAATTCAATTATCGCTTATTGACATCAATTTGCAACATAGAGAGAGAGAGAGAGAGAGAGAGAGAGAGAGGCAAGAGCGAGGAGGTTGGCCGGACATTGGCTCCTCCCCGGCGAAACCCTTTAGCTTTTAGCCCAGTGTGAGCTGAAGTGCAATTGACACTTTTTGTGATTTAGTAGAGAGAACATTTCAGATTACTAAATACACACAACAACAACGACAACAACCAACGAGTATCTCTCGGAATGACAATTGCTAATGCGAATTGCCAAAATGGAAATGGGAAAACAGTTGGGCATCAGGTGCATTCATTTCACATGTGTCTCTGTGTTTGTGTGTGTGTGTGTGTGTAAAGTTGGCGTAAATAATTCAAAAGTGCTTGACTGAAGTCGCCGAGTGGCTTTTCGTACGGTGCAGGCAGAAAGAAGGGTTAAACTGAGTGTAGGGTCTGTTCTAGAGGGTTTGAGAAGTGCTTAGTTCTAATTGCATTAGCTTTGATTTATTTCTTCCACACGCATCGCATTTGCAATTTCATCGGCTGGTCACAAGCAGAAATTGAGTTGTCGTAATTAATGTAAAAGTCTCTCAATCATGGAGAAGAACAAACATGACTGACTATTTAGTGTTGAAAAATTTAACAGTCTATTTATCTGCATGTTAAATAAATCTTAAAGTTATGAAAAACGCATAACAACAACTATTTCCATACATCAATCAAAGGCTTCAATCACATTTACATAAATTTAGGTAATATCTTATAAAAATGTGATTAAAAATTCATCAATCAAATACATATTTAACTTAATACAAGCTGAATACATCAAATGACTTCATTATGTTTTTCAGTTAAACAATTGAAGTCTATTGTCTGTCTTGAATACCAGCTCAATCAAAATGTATGCACAATAATGAATGCGCAATGCGCTCCTAACCTCAATTCAATTCCCATAAGCAACTGGCAGGCCGCACAGGGGATCTTTCGACACACACACACACAACGCTCTTTTGACCTGCTCAACAGCCAAGTTCAGAAGCAACAAGGTCGTCGATGGGTTGAGGTTGAGTTAACCAACCCGTCAATCAGTCAGGCAGTCCGTCAGCCAGTCAGCGCGTCAGTCAGTTGCTCAGGCAGTCATTCATTCGGCTTGGGCTCTATCGCGTGTATCGCGTTTACCTTCATCCATCGACTGCCAGGGGAGAGTGAGAGGGGGTAGGGAGTCTGATTCAGGTACTGGTCCTGGTCCTGGAGCGCGAATGAGTAACGAGTCATTTTGGCATGCCTTCACCTTGGCGGCTTCGAGCCAACGCAAACAAAGCTGACGTGCAATGTGGAATGTGGTCGAGTTAAAGGTAAGAAAGGTAGGGTCAGAGGGAAGGGTGGAGGGGGGAGTGGGGGACAGCAACAGAAACGAATCCTGATTGCGATACATGTGCGCGGTTTTTCAAACTGACAGATTTTTATATGTCTTTCGGTTGGCGTTGCAATTTTTTCTTCCTTTTCATCCCTTTGCTGCAACTGTGGAAATTTCAGTTGAACCCAGAGTTGCACACAGAGCAAACGGTAAATGTGTGAGTACACGGTGCAAAAATGAAACACCCTGTGATTGAGAACAATTGTAAGTGAAATGGGCAATAAGAAAGATAAATTGCATTCAAGAAATAAAAAAAATGTTAAGAAAATTTCGGAATTGAATGCAATAGTAAATAAATTAAGGGCTTAGTGAATTAATGCGAGCAATTTTTAGTTAAATCAATCATTTCAAGCGCACTCTATCAAGCTCAGATCAGCTAATCAAATTGCAAATTCAGCCGTTTATCATTCAAAGTTAGACAATCTTGCAGAATTTATGAATGAAATGCATTGAATTAGCGCACAATTAGTCTTACCATAAATAACGTTAGTGCTTATCAATCAAAACATGTATTCCATTCAGCTGTCAATCACAATCAATCACATGCTGATTTCTGTCAGTACACTTGTAGTTGTTTTTTTCAGCTGAAAACTCGAAAGTTTCTTGCTCGCTTTTTTGGGGGATTTTGTGGGTTACGCCTCGCTTGGCTACGTTACGGCAATTGCAGCGTTTTATACCCCCCAAATCCACCCTGCCCCTCGGTCACAAACTACCCAACATTGGCTGTGGTTCGTTTCTTTGGCTTGTTTGCTTGCTTGTTGCTACAAAATTTGAATGCAAATATGCTTTGAGTGTGTTAGTGTTTCACTCTCTCCAGCTTCAGTGTGTGTGAGTGTGTTTGTGTGAGTGTTCGTTTGGGAAATGCATTTATTCTGTTTTTTTTTGGGTGGGGGACAGACACAAAACGTTTGCAGCTTGTAGTGGAATTTGTGTCGATTTTACTTTGTTTATGTCTGGGCGAGGAGTATAAATGAAATTCATTTATTTGCCTTTTTACAAACTCGTTGCACTCCTTACCTTAAGGAGAGAGAGAAGGAAACTTCCTTAGAGAGACGAACTAACGTCATTCGAGCGGCAAATAAGAAAATTTCACTGCCATTGCAAGCAAGTGCATACTTCCCATCCACTTGACCCCCAATTGCAAATGCATCAGATGTCAAATGCAAACAGCCAGCAGCCACTTAAAGGGATCCAGCTATAACAGAATATATAAAAAGGGTTATTTTTTACTCAAGTTTTTTTTTCTGGCTTCCTGCTGCGTGAGTTAATTGCTTCCTGCTCAACTCATTAAATAACTGATTGGCAAGCAAGTCATAAAGTAAACCAGACCTCTAAAAAAAAAGTGTAATCTTTGTTGTAAAGAATAGAATTCAATTCTTGATGGCTTACATTATTTTTAAAAGATTTAGAGAGCTAACAACTGTAATAACTTAAAATTTCAAAGATTTTCAAACACTTTGAAGTACATATATATTTTATTTCTCATTGTAATTGATCGAAAGCATATTTTCCAACATTAATGTTTCATTGGCGCATTGCAGATTTAGCTGCAAAAATAAGCTTTTCTCTTAAAAATTGTCATCAGGCGGAAGTTTAACGAATATTCCCTTGAGAGCTGATCCAACTGCGACCCTGACAGACAAACAGACAGACAGGAAGAGAGAGTGGCTCATGTCAAGTGTGGTTCAATGACAATTTGGGTGGTTGACTGGCAGAGCTCCACATGTCACTGAGTAATGTCAGTTATGTAAAAGATATGTAGCTGATTTATCAGCGCTCATACAACACACACAGCCACATATCTCAAAAATTACGTATACGTCGCGTACTGCAATTGAAATATGAGCAAAAAATTTAAATTGAATTTCTTTTTCCCACCCACTTGACGACGACCTTTTGCCCATTTCCTCACCAAGAGAGCTAAAAAAAGTTGTTTGCTTGTTTGTTATTTTTAATCAGATGCAAATGAGCGCAACTTGAAGACTTCTTCTTTGTTAATGATTGTTATTTGTTGTTTGAAAAAGTTGTTTGAAAAATTATTGAAAATTGAATTTCATGTAATGCGTTTTGTTTTTGTTTGACTTTGACTTGTGTTGATGAAAGATATGAGATTGAGAGAGGTGTGTTTTAATAAATGATCAAGGCAGTGAAATAAATTGATTTAAGCAGGTGAATTGCATTCAATAATAAGTCTCCAAATTAGTTTATTCTTGCTTTGTGCTTTGTTCATTAGACAAGTTTGCTTTAAGCTCTTTGCTGTTGATATAAGTTTTGAAATTTCCTACCAAAATGAAGCCATTAAATAACACATTAGCTAATTGACCTAGTTAGGCAGTCGATAAACAAATTCCGACTGCAGCTGTTTAATATTTAATTAACTAGTTTGGCTTACGAGCTGAAATCTCGTTTTGTGGAATGCACCCAAGTTGATTCTCAGCTTTTCGCCACTGTCAATTACTTTGACAATTTAATGCAAATAAACCTTTTGGTCCAAACATGGACGCCCGGAATTTAACGGCAATGGCGACGTGAGTACGCATTAATTGGGCTAATTAAATGGGCTCTCATTCGCTGCTGGCCTGCTGACTTGCTGGCTTTAAGTTTAAAGCCCATTTTGGCCGTAAGCTGTTGCCCAATTCCAAGAGCCAAAAACTTCTATCAGCCCCAAATGGGCAAATGGGTGATGACAAAGTGAAAGTGTACAAGCAGCGCAGGCAACAGAAAAATGCCATCAGCCTGACACTGAAATATCTCAAAAATGTGTACAAGTCCAAGACAACTGACTACCTTTTTAATACCCTGTGAAGAGACTTTAATTTTTTTCCAAAAAGAATAATCTTATTATACTCTTAATTTTTGAATAAACTTATTTCTTTTACACAATTATATATTTTTTACTTACTTATAATTGTTGCTCAATTTTTTGTATTTTTTTAATGAAAGGATTTTTTTTATATTGTATAATATAATATATTTATTTATATTTACTTATAATTGAAAATTATTTTACTATTTTTTTTTTCCCAAGAAATTTTATTTTATACTATATTTTTATATATATAATTTTCTTGATACTGACTAGAGGATATTTTAAGGTCTGTCACTAAGCACTTTACTGCCGCATTCCAACTTGTTTGCATTGTCTACGTTGCAAGAGATGAAAAATGTATATAGATATTAATGCTCAGCGAGGAAAAGGAGCTGCTGCTGCATTTGGGACATGGCCTTTAAGAAATTGCAAGCATGGCCTGCTGGACAGCGATTTATTGAGACAGCTCTTGGTTTCGTTTGCCTTCTTTTGCAGCTGTTGCTGGAATTATGTGCTGTTGTTGTTGGTGTTGCAGCTGGTGCTTTTGTGACCAAAAATCGTGTTTGTCCTTGTTGGAGAGTTTATTGAATTGAAAATGCATTTTGGCCATAAATGGAGCAAGGAATTGAATTGAAATATCTTGGAAAAAATAATAATAAAACTTAATGCGATCAATATAATATATATGTATATTTTATAAAATGGAGATTTCAGGTAGCAGATGTTGGTTAACATTTCTAAAGAGAAGCTTTAAGCCCGGCTCATTCATCATATCAAGTTGATATTCCATTTAAGGCTTATTCGTTTGGATAAATGTATAGTTTTATTTAATTAATGTTTGTTTACAATTTATTAATTTCGTATAAATGGGAATATTTATACCATTTGAATCAATCACTTTTCTCATTTCACTTTCCCAATTTGTGCACACACAGAGATTAGCAAATATATTCCATTTAATTAAAACGTTTCAAAGGAATTCCATTAATTTTGATATAAATAATTCCGCCTGTTTTTTCATTCAATTTCGGCCAACGAGAAATTTGTGAAATTATTTTTCGTATTCCTGTGCTGCATGTACAATTTTAATTTTATTTTTTAAGCTGCCCTTCCATTAAAATGTTGTCATTACGATTTGTATAGAGGGAAAATGTGTGACATTTGCCTACGGTCAGGCAGACAGGATACAGGACACAGGACACAGGACATGCAAGGGGTTCTGGCCATATCATTTGAGTCCTTTTCAATTATATGTCGCACTAATTACACGCTTTAAGCCGCCGCCAGGCTGAGGCCGTAATTAAATTCAAGCGTCAGCCAAAGGACATCAAGGACATAGAGGGCCAGATACAGCCATATAGTCAGGACAACATTGTAAATTTCTATTAAGCGAAAATTCCCTAAGCTGATTTTGATGTCTGGCTGTCAGTCAAGCGTTGAGCAACAACATCAACAGCAACACAAACCGCAGGCATAGCAACCAAAAATAAAAGAGAGACAGATGAAACATATATACACGGCTGAAGAGGGGGTGAAGAGGGAGACATTAAATTTGTATAATGTTTTTACGAAAAATCTAACAAATTTCTTTTTTTGGGTTAAGCTTTTAATGCGCGCAAAAAGGATTAAGTCACGCACAAACAGGGGGTAGTGGAAGTGGGGGTGGGGGGCTGCTTCCGGTAGGACCTCAAACACATGTACATGCGCATCTTGTATGCAAATGTTCGTTGCTTGCCGTAGAGGCGTAGGCGTTACTCTCTCCGCGAGAGAAGCATACGATTTACATACGATTTAAATTTGCATGCCAGGACATGACGAGAGCAGAGGAGTAGGGGAGAAAGGGGTAGGGGTAGCACTCACGTATTCCAATTTACACGCGCGTTCGACAGGCGACAAACATCATTAAGCGGTAAACAGGCAGACGCCCCTTATTTCTAGTCAAAAAAAATGAAGGACATTTCTCGATTTGTTGGCCGCAGATAACACGGAAGAAGAAAAAAGGGATCGCAAAAAAAATCGCAAACACAAATTGATTTGCGTATTGCCAGGAAAATTGAAAGGTGCTAGAGAGGGTGGGTGAAGCGGGCAGCCTTATCAACTGCAATTGACAGCAAAATAACGCACGTAGCTTCTTCCCCAACTCTCTCAACTCTCTCAACTCGCTGAGTTTTGCTTAAACAAGCAAACACACACAAACACACACACTTCCCATTTTTACTCCCCTTAACCAACACACTGTGAACGCTTCGTGGCTTAAGTGGCTGCCACTTGCCATTTCATTTCTTTTTGCAAATTGATGTGATGTGCACATGATATGACAGCCACACACAGCGTGGAACTCGGAGTGCTGAGCGAGCCCTGCTAAGTATGCTATGGTTTTTTTTCTTCTTCTACTTTTGCTTCTGCTGTTGTGTTGATGCGATTGTTATTGTGGTAAGGAGGGAAAGAAAAGGAAGAAGACTACAACAGCCAGTAGAGACTCCTGTTGTGTTGAGCTACTAATTAGATTTTATGTAAATGGCAATAATGGATATTTAAATTAGGTAAAGTTGGCGGTTCTTCTTTGAGGTTGTTCTCAGCGGTTGCGAATCGGATTTTACTTTATTGGCTCTGTTGAAAGACACTTGTTGGTTTGTTTAAGTTTTCAAAAATGCTATAAGACGAGCTTCTTTATAAGAAAAAATATAATATATTTAGTATTAATAAAAGATAAATATGTTTATTGTTTATTACTTATTTTCCAATTATTTAGATCCCCAATATTTGTAAAACTGTATTTTATTGTTTTATTTAATAGTCTTCTTATTATTTATTTTCCTTATTGTTATATTTTTTGTATAAGAATATTCGTTTAGTTTTTTTTGTTTATAAGCTGCTTACAAGTTTTCTCAAAATGTTTTGTTTAACTTTTGACGCCTTCTGGCCATTTGTATTACAGTTATAATTTCCCTTTCGCACCCCTTTAACAACAAAAACAACAACAACAGAAATAATGCCATCAAACACTTTAGGCCATATCAGTTGTATTAGGCATTATAATTAGGCCATTTAATGGCGTCGCCGCTGCCCAAACAAAAGCCGGCTCATTATAACACTTTTCGCTGACCAAAGACTGCCACGCCTCCAAGCGTACCGCCTCCCAAGAAAAAGTCTTACCTCCTCTTTACCTTCCCTCTTCGGAAGTTCGACAACAACTTGAACTTTTGGGTTTTGTTATTGTTTTTTGGGGCTGTCTTTCAACTTCAAAAACAATACAACATTTGCAGCATGTTTTTTTGTTTTCTTAACCGCCCCCTCGAAACACCTTCTCCCATCCCCCTCTACACACCTTGATTAAAAGCAGCGCTCCCGTTCCCCAAAGAAACTTGCTTGCCTTTCTTTTGTCTGCCTTTTTATCGGCCGGCGGGCATTTAATTCCCTTTTTGCCCAAACTTTCCTTTCTGCTTGTCAACGGAAGGTGGCCCTGGAACAAGGGAAACCGTCTGCTTGAACCCACGGACTCCGGGACGCCAGGACATCGTCTCTATGTCCGGAATGCCTGAGTACATCAAACAGCGATGATGACGATGCGGATGACGATGACGTTGACGATGCTCAGGACATGTTGTCAACCATTCGAGCAACCAATTTTTGTATGGCCCGAGGCTCTTTATCTCTCTTTCCCTCTCTTTGTTTGTTTCTCTGTCATTATTCGTTACATCCATTGTCCAGTTTGGAGACTATGTAACATTTTCTGCAATTACGTTTATTATATATTTAATATTCAATTAATGTGCATGATTTTTTTTATTACCTTTTTGGCTGTTGTTTAAATTCAAAATGGAAATCGTACGCTTGAGCAATAAGTAAGGCATAAATAATACATTTATAGCGGCGGAAATGTTATTATGGCATTTCTGACTATTAAGATACCCAACTAAATTTAAAAAAAAAGTAAATCTACAGAACTGAAAACTGTTTTATAATATAATAATGAGCACAAGATGTTGAAAAATAAAGAAAAAATATTATTTTATTTCTTAAACCTTCTTTGAATAGTCTTAATAATAATCTCAATAATTCTTAATCATTTTTTAGTAGCGGGTGAAAAATATGAGAACTACTTTTATTGTTTATAAACATTCTTTAAGTTATTTTATGTTTTACGTTTGCCCACTTTCAATTTTTTAACCAAACTTGGGATATCTCATAGCCTCTCACTTAACTTGTACATTATTATTAAGCGTTTTACTTATATTTCAGTCCATCTGTTATTTGGTCTTTGTCTTTTGCCAATTTCTTTTTCGCCTCTTACCTTTTGTGTTGTGTTCAAAGTTTATAACAGTTTTTTTTTTTGCACTACATAAAACTTTATCCGGCGTACAGTAAGAGTAACAACAACAGCAAGTTTTGATTAACTTTCGTGCTCGCCGCAGCAGCTTTTGCTCATTTCCTGGCTCATCCATAGTCTCCTCCCCCGCGTCTCCGTCTCCTCTGTTGCCCCTCATCATGTTTTCCTGGGCAACAACAACAGCAACAAATATCCCTCGAGTTATGATGCTTAATTATATCAGACTCAACCGTTATAGTCGTCCTCCCCACATCGACTATACATTCCTCACTTCCGCCCCTCCCCTCCCCTCCCCTCCCGTCACCCACTTTCCACTTCCTTGTGGCGCACGTGCGTTTTAAGTTACCAGACGCGCTCTCATTCTGATTTATGTTGGCCAGGACATCCCCCTCCCCTTACCAGACCCCCTTAGACAGACAGAAACATTCGCGTTTCGTGGGTGCATTTAATGAGCTCTTCCCCCGCTCACTTTCCACCCCCACCCCCACTTCGGTTAGGAGTTTTGTTTCATTTCTTTCTGCGAATTTTTTAATGTATTCTGAAAACTGAAAACTAGCCCGCGGCATGGATTTGGTCAGCTTATGCTCAGGATTCGCTTCTTTTTTACCCATAGTTACCCAGCACTCCAGATAAAAAAAACACTGAAATTTGCCCATTGGCGTCGGCTTTGAGAGCATTAAACTTGTTTATACTAAAAAGATACATTTTGAAAAGCAAAAATGTACAATTGGAAACGCTGTCTTTACTTGAGCCAACAAAAAATAAATCTTTTATTTACTCTAATTTGATTGTGGCTGACGACGTCGTCGTTGTTTTTTACGCCCTCTGGATAAGAAAGAGCATCTTATAAATATAGAATCTATTTATGCTGGTTTCTTATTTGATTAGAATTGACCTAGGGTCAAGTGTATATACATTTTAAGAAATTCAATATTTTTAATAAATTCTTTCTCTTTTACATTTTCAGGTAAGGCCATGATGTAAAAGGTAAAACTATTGATAAATAAAAATAAAATTCCCTTCGTCCTAAATCATTTCCTATATCAATCAGCTGCAAAATTGACGCATTGTGTGCCGTAGCAAGCAGCTGTTGTGTATGATCAATTTGTTCAACTCGTGCTTCATATTTTTGTTCTTCTTCGTTTAATAATATATTTCACTTGTGCTTCGCCATCAAAATGAAGCAAACTTTCAACACTGAGAGAAAAAACACACGTACACACACACACACAACAGAGAAACTTAAAACCAACAATGCTGCTTATTGCGCCACACCCACGCCCCTCCACCTTCTTCCCCTTGGCTTTTAACCGTTTTTCCAGGAAACTCATAAAAACAACAAGCGCTTGTTCGGTCGTTTTCCACACCCTGCCTCCCCGTTTTCCACCCTGACAAGAAAAAAGTTTTTGTTTCACTCTCCATCTCCTTCTCTCACACATCTGTAGAAAGCCTTTTGCATAATTTGAACAATTAGAGCACACAAATGTGCAGTTTGAACAATTACTTTAACTTCCGAATGGCATAAGGAGCACACTTCACATCCCCTCACTCTGCCTCTGCCCCTCTAAGACCACAATAAACTTTAATCCTTTTTAAATTTAAATAAGGCAGCCAAGGGATTCCCTTTCCCTCTCACTCCTTCTTTTGTGGCACGTCAAATTATTCATCAACCACAAGGCAGAAAATTAACATAATGTTGATAAACACACACACATACACACACAAACAAAAGTCGACGTTAATAAAAATATTAAATATTTAAAAAAAAATTAACATAATCATACAGAGTTTGTATATTTGTATAGTTGTTAATTTAAAGTTCGAAAAAGGGAACGCGTTACATTGTTTAACATTTTTAATTAAATAAAAATGGGAATATTTTTTTTTATTGTTATTTTTCTGTTTCTCTATTTTGCTGCTGTCGCGTTATTTTTCCGGTTACAAGCGCCGGATCCGCTGTGCATCCGTTGCAATGCTTAGCTCGGGATAAATACAGAGAGAATAGAGAAAATGTCGCCGAAGAGTTCGCTAAAAGAACCACAGCAACAACAACAACAGAAGTAGAGGGAATTGGGGGAATTGGTGGCGAAGAGTGTAGCTAGAAAGAAGTCGACTCCATTGAACGTGAACTGACATTAGGGATTTAAAAGCGCTATATATTTTCCGGCTCTGTTGCCTCTGAAACCATCTTTTTTACCCTTCTCTTCTTTATATGCTCTTTATTTAAGGGTTTTTGAATTTTGGAACAAACTGTGAGAATCTAATGAGAGGTCATTTTATTTCTTATTGAGATAAAGTTGTAAATTTGATTTGTGCACCTGAGGGAAGAAAGAAAAAATATAGAGAGATTATTTTTGATAAAATGTTAAAAAGAGACATATCGAAAAAATCAAAATATGCTCCTTCACTAGGAAATGTTTCGGTGAAAGGTCTTTGTAAAAACTTATTAAATGTGTTTTTTTTTTTTTTATTTTTTTATTTTTTTTGTAGTTTAGTTCCTGTACAAATTGGTTTAAAATTTTCTATGGATTCTTTTATAGATTTTCAAAAATTATAGTAAAATAACAGTTTTATATACAATTTTTTCTGGGTACCGTATATGTAATTTTTAAAATCCGTTCGTTGATATAATTATTTTAAAGATTTGTACTTATTAACAACAGTTCCGTGATTTATTGAAAAGAGTATTCAACATTTTATATACCAGACCCTGAAAAATCTTCTTTCTTGTGTTTTGTTTTCATTCGAGCTGCCTTTTCAGCATCTGGTAGCCGGGAAACTGGCAACAATTTCATTTGTTCCCATTCATTCGGCTGTGCGTTTGCAACGTTTTCGCATGCAACGTGAAGTTGCAAGCTAAAAACATTTGCCGGATTCATTAGTGATTTTTCCATCCTCATTGTTGTTGTTGTTGCCTTGGGATTGCTGCAGGATATTTTATTATTTATTTGTATTTATTTTTCCCTTCGTTCTTTTTTTTTTTTTTTTTTTTTTTACTTGGTTGCAACGCGCGTATTTGTTTGCTCATTACACACGTCATCATGTCAACCGCCAGTGGCCATGTCCTTCCTCTCACCCCCTGCCCCTTATACGTCCCCCCTTTTGTGTCTCTCTGTCTGACATCTGTTCTGGTTAGTTGGAAAGCGGACGGCTGACGACTGAACAATTGCACTGCGATGGAACAATTGGTTTAGATTGAAGAGTAACGTATCGTGGGCAGTGGCAGGAAGGGGTAGGGTTGAAGGGAGGTGGCATATGCAACAAAGGATTACATGTCATGCTAGCTTTGGGTTTGTGGGGTGTCCTGTTTTTATTTTTGTTGTGTTATTTACATAGAATTATCCAAGAATGGCATTCACAAGTTGTATGACTAGAGTTTGATTACGTGTTATTATACCGTTGATAAATACTGTTAAAGAAGTCCAATTAGTGTGGGTGGTGAATTGGAAAAATACCTGTATTTGTTATTTAGTGTAAAACCTATCGAACTTTAGTAAAATCCCAAAAATATGCAACGAAACGGAGAAAATATAAGACAAGCTAATCACGATCTCAATTCTTTTATAAGTGAAGTTTTTGGTTGCTGACTAAAGCTGATTGCTATAAAGTATGTGCATGCTGTTCTAAACTGATTTGATTACTTCAAGTAATTGATTTTGTGCACTGACTAAAGCTAGTGGCTTTAAACATATCGATAAATTTTGCAAAGCTTAACAACCATAAAAGCATAGTTGTTTTATTTTCTCCATCATGACCCAATTTGTTTAGTGATAAAACATTTCCTTTTCCTTTCTTTGTCTCTATGCGTTCTCATCCTCATCCGGAGAGCAACAATTATTAGCTAGAGTCATACCAGAATCAGAAGAAGAATCTCGTTTTACACAATTTCTCAAGCAATATTTGGTAAGCCTTCTGCTCGCGAAATTCGCATTGCGAACCTAAACTCGTTAAGAGTTTGTACACACTCCACACACACACACACACACACACACACACACACACACACACACACTTGTGCACACTCAGTCAGGCAGTCAGTAGCTGTGCGATGTGTGCAGGAAGAGGAAGACATGGAAACGGAAATCCAGCTTTTTAGCAAATTCGTACACTTCATTACGAAGGGAGGCCCCCTTCCTCAGCCCCCTCTCAACAAAAAAAAAAAAATGAAGTAGAAGGAAACAAAACGCGGCTGGCAGGCAGAGAAATGAAAAGCTTTCAAATGAAACGAACGAAATTCGCATTGGAAGTCTGACTAGAGAGAGAGTTAGGTTGGGCAGAAGAAGGGGCGGAAGAGGAGTAGAGTTTATGTGGAGTATGAGGAGCGCACTCGAAGTCTTCTTCTTCTTCTTCTTCTTGTTCTGCTTGTGCAGCTCATGGAAAATGTAAATAAAATTCCAGTGCAAAACATTTTGCAATTACAGCGCACGAGACTTTTTGGAGGCCTCCTCCTCCATTTTGTAGACCAATTCAACAGCGACTTCGTCTCGACTCCGCTGGTCATTAAATATTTAGCAAGAGGAGAAAGAGGGAAAGGAGCGGTGTGTTGTTTGGTTAGGCGGGGTCTGGGGAGTTGCAGTGGAACTGAGGGAATACAACGTCTCTGTTTGCCTTTGGTGAGAGCGAAAGTTCTTTTGTGGGTGTCAAATTTCGGGTGCCAAATACCCTGTTTTAATAGAAATCAAGGTAAAATGGGTATATGAAACTTCATCTCAAATAATCAACTGAAAAGATTAATTTGTATCTGTCTGGCAACGCTGAGGAGAACTAGTTCTTTAAATCACGCTCATAATTTGTATTCAATTTAACTGATTTTTTATATACTTTCTAAAATATTGGGATGTTAGTTTTGTAAATTTAAAAATTATAATTTTTAAATAAAATGAAATAACCAGTTGCAGTTTTATCAGTTTTAGTTGAGTTCATTACCATCTGTACCAATTTTTGGTACAATTGTACCTAAACTGTCCTAACTTATTCAACTCTTTGCTGAGCATCTTTTAGTGCAACACTTTTGCTAATTTAATGTTTCTACATTATTTTTTGTTGTGTGTTGCGTCTTGATTCGTGAAAATGTCGCTTCTGCTTTTGGCTATACTTTTGTTTTAACGGCTTCTGGTCTGGTCTCGCCTCGCTTTTGGCCAAATCGTCGCTGCAAATTACTGAAATTAAAGCTAACGAAGCGCGAACATTGCCAACAACATTTCGCTCGACAACCTCCGACAACTCTGCAGACATATCGCACACACATTTTCAACACCCTCTACCCTCTTACCCCCCCCTGCCCCATCTTGGTTATTTCTCTAGAGCTCAAGTGAATTCTGTGTGTGGGTTGGTCTGGGTTTAAAAAATTGTGGAACTGGCGAACGTTTGCCTCAAGGATTCAGTTTTTCCTTAATTTTCACGGCACTTTCTTTGGCTTTTTGGCAAGTTTTTCACTTGCACAATTTCTTCTTTCTTGCGTGTCCCAGACGCCGCCAACCACAAAGTCGACTGCCCAAAAACAAGAAACAAAAAAAATTAGGGCCGCAGGAGGATGAAAAAAAAGTTAAATTCCCATTTTGCGGCAATTGAATTAGCCCACTAAAAAGGTTAAGTACGTGTTCTGGCCAAGTACAAAACGCTCCAGTTAAGCAACTATTTTCAATTTATTTAGAAATGTGTTTTTTGGGTGTCACAATGCATTTTATTTTGTGTTTTGGAGTAGGTCAAACTGTCCAAATATTTAAGGTGATAATAAGATTTGTTTACGGTAAAGTTTTTTATGATTCCTTAATTACTCAATTACGTTAGTTAAAATACCTTGCTCCCTACAATACCCTGCGTATACAAAGAATTCTTGCATTACATTGTCAATACATTCTTGAATAAGCTTCAATTTTCGATATCTTCGGTGTTTCTGGACCGATATCAATGAAATATCAACAGATAAATAATATTACATCAAAGTTTCATGATCAAGTCAAAAGTTTTCTAAATTCAAGATTTTATTGTTATCGATTATATGTGTTTATCGAAATCGTAAAGGACGGACATGAACCAAATTTACTCATTTTGCTATCCTGACAATTTTGAGATTTTTTTTTTTAGCATACTTTCCTCTTACGCACCTGTTCCCCCAAAAGAAGTTCCATAAAATCAATAAAGAAGTAAAGAACAGCTGCTGCTTTAAAATCAACATCTGCTAAAATACTAAACTAAAGCATTGGATTAACGAATGAAAAACAACAAGCAAAATACAGAAGCAATACACATATGTAAAATATATTCATATGCGAGTGTGTGTTTACAATAAATAATAAAATACTCAGCCACACACTCAATTACACAAACACATACGAGGGGATCGCAAATGGACCCGTTACCTGAGAGCATTGCTTGTTGTTGTTGTTGTTGTTTTTACTACCTTCCTTTCTACCTACCTTCGCAGACACCTGCTTACAGCTGCGATAAGGCGCGTGGCAGCGACGCCAGCAGCAGCAGCAGCAGCGACAACAACAACAGCTACAGCGGCAGCATGTCTCATTAATAAACGAGTCAATGGATAGTGGATAGGGCAGGGGAGGGCGACGTACACACGCACAGGTGTCAGACGACGCCGCTGCTGCTGCTGCTTCTTGTTGTTTTTTTTTTTTGCCGCCAGCATTTGTGTAATATAAGCTGCTGTTGTTGTCGTTGCTGTTGCTGCTGGTCGTTGTTTGACGCCGTTTGTTGTGCTACGCTCATTCGCATTGACGACGCCAGCAGCGACGCCGCGACGCACTCTCTCTCTCTCGATGGCGCTCTCTTTGTGTGTCGCTCTCTGTTGTGTAGACTTTTTTTCTTGCCTGCTCGCTTGTAGAGTATCTGAATTTATCTACGTGCGCACGTTTGTTTTGGCCACCGGCCAGCTTTTCTTCTTCCCCTTCTTCTTTTTGTCTCTTTAACTTTCGCCTCGCCTCGCTCTTGTCTCTTTGTCCTTTTTGGAGGTTTTTTCTTCGGTGTTTCGTTTTCATTAGCTGACTTTTTGTCAAGCGCCAAAAATAAATCCCATGCATACAAAATTCGCATTTGCTCTCCTCTCTTTTCCCCGATTTTTTTTCTATTTGTTCTTAGTTAGCTGCGTACTAGACTGAGAATGATATCTAAAAATGAATATTTATTCCGATTTTCCAGCTAATTAATGTCTGTTTTGTCTGTGACCCAAATATCGCCCAACTTTTAATGTACCAAATCTCGGACACATTTAGCGCCCATATTTTCTTGGTTTGAACTTGAAATTTTTGTAGGTTGTCTCTGTCTCTCCCTGTGTGTGTGATCGTAAATTACATTCAGAGATCACCTCTGGAAATTACATAGTATATGAAGGGGTGTGCATGATGTAGTCAATTTGTAGTTTGTTGAGTTTATTTTTGTTTGTTTTGTAAATGAATGTGTTGAGCATATGGATTGTTTAATGGAAAACTTGAAATAACCTTTTGAATTAATGTGGAGAATTAAATGGATAATTTTATTGTGCATTAAAATGTTGAAATATATATTTTACTAGTTCATAATTTATTTCAAGTGTTATTATTTTCTTAATATTAAAATAAAATTATAAATACTTGAAAAGTTTTTTGGAATTATTATTTTGAGGTTAATTTTTATGCTTAAAAGACACAAAATAAAAAAATTAAAAAATATTCAAATAATTAAAAAACACTTCCACTAAGCTTTTGTTTTACCATGAATTCTTTACCATTTCAAGCTGGAAAACAGCTTAAAAACTTTCCAAATGTATAATCCCATTAACAATAGGATTAAAATATGCAATAAAGGTATATTCTCATGGCATTATAATTAACCAAACAATTAATTATGGCCATATGCCTAAACAAACAAGTGTCTGATGAACTTATTCACATAAATATATGTATGAGAATCTCTATTTATATAGTTCACGTCAATTACAAAAAAAAAAGAAAAGAAATAAAAACAACATAACAAATATTTGCATATTTAGTTGGCTTTGTATTTATGGCCAACAATTGAATCGGGGCCATAAAAGCAAACATATTTCAGCAATAACAACATCAACAGAAGATCAAGTAATCAAATTATGCGCAGATGTAAACCGCGCGCCAAACAAAAACAAAGTCAAATTTGAAGAAAAATCCAGCTAAAAGGAAACGCCGCCCGCAGATGCCAAAGTCAAATTTATGACGGAAAAAAAGTCTACAAAAGACACGGGAAACATGTGGCATGCGGCTGCGGATGGCTGGGCTCTCTGCCGAAAACACTTGACCAACACGCGAGACGCAAGCAGCGACGTCAACGTCAACGGCAACGTCGACGTCAGCGTCAGCGCCAACGCCAACGTCAGCTGTAAGACAAAACGCCAACGCAGCCGGCAACATTTCGCGCTTTAGCCACTTAGGGGTGGCTTTTCACTACTTGCTACTGCCTCAGCTGCCACTGCCACTGCCACTGCTGCCTACGTTAACGTTAACGTCAACGTCAACGTCGCTGCCGCTTTTGGCTCTTTGGCTTTGGCTTTGGCTGCCTTTTCAGCCATCAAGTGGATTTCAGTTTCATTTTGAACGTCGTGCGTCGAGTACGTCTCGGACGGATTTCTCTCTCACTCTCTGTCTGTGTCTCTCTGACACTTGTGAAAAATCGCGCGCGTCTCTATTTTGTGTCGCCTCCGAACAGAGAAAAAAAAAAACCAAACTCGAAACGAATCGAATTGCATCCATTTACAACATTGTTGTCGTTTTGGCCTGGCCAAAATATTACTAACAACAATTGGCTGTAATCAGCGCGCGTGTGAACCAAAAAAAAGTAATAAAAAGATATACAAATACGTATAGTAAAGATATAAGCATATTTTAGATATATTTATACTTGAAAGCAATGTGAAAGTAAGCAAAAGCAAAATTTGTATATACTCAACCAATTTTTCAGAAAAGGATTTTAATAAAAAAAAATAAAAAAATAAAATAAAATTATAATAAACATAAAACCATAATAATAAAGTTCACAAATAATGTGCATACGAAATAAAAGCAATCGGAAAATGATATTAAACTATTAATAACCAAATAAATACATAAAATATTTATAAATATTTTTAAAAATATTAGAAAAAAAATAAAATAAAAGTTATTATCAAATAAAGTGTTATTAAAAAATTTCTTCGACCACAAGCACAAAAATAAATTATAATAACATTTACCTCATTTAATCTAAAAAATAAAACACTTAAATATATAAATCACCAAGCAAAAGAGCATATTTTATCTCAAAGCTGTCCAAATTCCGCCAATAAAGCATGACAATAATTTCTAGGCAATAATGTTGTCCTTGAAATGGTTTCCGGTCCTTTTGAAAATCAAACACATATTTTCAAGGAACTAAATAAGTATGTTTAACGACCTTATGTTTTTTTTCGCTTGCCTTGTAATAATTCACATGAAAATGTATATAAGTTTAAAGCAAACAGAAAAATTTCAACATAGATTTTTGTCACAGCCTTAAAGTAAATCGAACGCATAAAAAAAAGTTTCTTTCGTTTGCGTAAATGAGCAAATGTTGAAAATATTTTGTGCGGTAAAAGCGAAAACGAAAATAAAATCTATGAACACTAGATATATATGTGTATATATATATATATAAAAATCGCCGGCTAAGCAAATCGGCAAAATTATATCATAGCCGCTACGAAATTTTTAAAAATAGCGTTCACCGATTTTCACTTGTTGTGTCTTTTATATATGTTATTTTTGTTGGCTTATAATTCATGCAAAAAATGTGTCATGCCTGGCAAAATATATAACGCAAAAGTAAAATTGACCAGCTATACAGCGTCTATATAGCCTAAAACATCTAGATTCTAGAACAACTTTTGTTGGACATGAGTTATAAAAAATTATATAAAAACCAAACTAAACTAAGTTGACTTGAGCTGTTGCATATTCATGTGTGTTGTCATTAATGATGAGCATATGTTAAATTCTAATACATGTGCTGTATTTTGCTATAAATTTGGGATATAAGTATCGGCTGACTTTATGACATTTATTACCCATGGCAGAAACTGGAAAAACAACAATATAAAAATGACAAACGACAAAGTGTTGAAAAATTTAAATTCAATGATTAATTGCAAAGTGTCGTAAATATAAATATTCATTAGAATATTAAATGTGTGTAGTAAATAATTCTTTCTTTCTTGTTAACCTTTAACTATCCGCCTGTAAAACATAAGTTACAAAGCACCTGTTTTTCAAGTTCAACCTGCATCAAGAATCAAACGAACTTGTATAACGTTTTTTTCGGTTGTTTTCTGTACATTTTTGTGGCACAACCTCCCCCGTTCCTCTTGTATGTAACCGCCCTTAGCCAAAGAGACAACAACAAACCAAGAGCCGGTCACATTTTGTGTGCACATTTTAATTCACGGTTCGATGACCACAACGGAAATTCCTTTAATGACCACATGCGACGAGGCGGACAATGACGACGATGCGACTCACAATCCGGGAGCAGATCAGAGACAGAGATAGAGAGAGAGAGAGAGACAAGTGCACGTGTGCCGAATTGTGGACGTGATGGTAACCTGAACCCTGACAGACGGTCAGTTGGCCAGGCCCAAATGGTTGACCCTCTCGATATGCCTCATAGTCGCTTTATGCTCTTCCTGCGTACGTACAAAGGGGCAACGTTGCATTTCATTTGGCTTAACGTCATTTTAACGGCTTTTTACATTTTGTATTTTGTCTTTTTTCGTTGTTGTTTTTTAACTGCCTTGTGCGTTAAATATTTAAATTAGAGGAGCATCTGTATACAAACAAAAGAATATATGGCGAATTATATGCAAGGCTAGACATGGTGGCAAGGAAGGTAGACACAGGAGAAGAGGGATAAAAAAGTGTCTTAAAAGAGCTTTAAATAATTTTAATAAGCTATACCTTAATTTAACATTTTAAACACAGTTTTGTTTGAGGAAAATTAGTTAGACTTAAAAAAAAATTATTATTGAAGATAAACTATACCTTCCTAACAAAATAAATAAAACGCAGCTATTATCTGCCAACAGCTAATTAGCATAATAAAAAATATTAAATATTTGTATAATGACGAGTTTAATAGCATCACACAATAAAAGCCAAAAACTAAAACAAACAAAATTGGAAATAAACGATTACAAAATCAGCAATAATTCAAATTTAGCTAACAAGCAATCAAAATAAAACAACAAAAAGAGTTTGTCACAAAATAAACACATAATCGATAAGAGAAAAATCATGAAAAAACTATAATCACAATTAATTATAATTAATACACACTGATGTAGCAACAATAAATGCTTTGTTTCTGCAAAACAACTACAAATAAATGTACACATAATTTATTGGAGTAAAACAAATACATAAATAATGTAATTTATGCATATATATCATCATTATATAGCATATTATAAATTTGCAATTACAAATCATATGCAAAAATATATATTGAAGCCCCAAATGCAATTTTATGGATTTATGCAAATTACAAATGAGATTTGAGGCAACAGCCAAAGAAAAAAAAATGTAAGTAGATTGGAATTATATTTACAATTTAAAATCGAAGCCAATTGAATGGCAAACGAAGCAAATCAAATCATCAGTCAGACAACTTGAAAATTCAATAGCGACTTTATTACCAAAAACCCTCAAACATTTCTCTCTCTCTTTCTGTTGGCCATATGAAAAATGTCCGAGTACTTTGGTTCATTTGTTACAATTACACAACACTGGCCAAAAACTCGTCGTTGGGCAAACTCAAGTTGGAGTTAAGTTGATTTTTGATTGGGAATTGCTGGGCAAGTAAATTTTCCGGGCACATTCCTTCAGGTAAGAAGGACCTGAGACTACATTGTATTTCATTTCGTTTGTGCAATCAATCAAGCGCAAGAGCGTAAGGTCAAAGAGCAGGGTTCAAGTGTTTCCACATTGAGGAATAAACTCTATCTAACTTAGTTGAGTTCAACTTGCGTTTAGTTTACTTCTTCTGCTCATTGTTGTTGTTCATTTTGGGCATCAGACTCTGTCTGGTTACCTTGCGAAAAATGTTAAGCAAACAAAAGCCACGATAAACACTTTGAGAAACAAAAACATTAACAAAATTGAACAGCAGCAGCAAAGGCTTAACAACAAACAAAACACAATTTTCCCATGCTACGAACCCAAGAAAAATATTCTCCCCACTGTTCTGAATTAACATTAAAAAGCGCGCATTTTGATTTCTTTCTTTCGTGGTTTCCTTTTAGGCTTTTGTTTGCCCTTTGATTGTTGGGAATATTTTCTTTATCAAAGTGTTTTTTTTTTTTTTTTAGCGCTGGCGACGTGGGCTTCCTTTTGAATTCAAGCATAATGATTGGCAAATTATAGCAAAAAATTTGTTGTTTTTCTTACTTTCTTATATGTTTATATTTTTGCAGTTGTGGCAACGACTTGAAATCCCTTGCGAACTAAATAAAAATATGTTAAGACAGATTAATGTTTATTTGGTTATAGCTCTATTGTTTAACACGCTATTAAGGACTGTCCCTGAATATATAGTGATGTTTATAACAATAAACTGACCATGGATATGTATGTTAAAAAAATACAGATATATTTTTGATAGGCAAGCTTTTTTTCATATTTGTATTAATTGATTGTTTTTTTTTATTGTACCTCTGACCAGAGCAAATAAACTAAATCGATTTGCAGTCCCTTTTGAACAATGAAAATGTTGTTTGATCAAAGATAAACAAGCAAATAAAAAAGCAATTAATGCGCTTGTCACAATCAAAGTGTGTCCAGTGTGTGTGTGTGCATGTGTGTGCTTGTGACATGTGTTTTTGTTGTGTGTGTGTGTGTATTTGTTGTGTAACTAATTAAACAACAACATGGGAAAAGGGGCATGAAGCATCCAGTCCCGTTTGGCCAGTTTGTCCAGTGTTGGCATTCGTTAAACTCAATAAAAATATTAATGGCGCTGACACTCACACAAGGCTTGGTGGAGTGGTTGGGGGTGGGGGGAGGGAAGGCTGCTCCCTTGTGTGTTTGTTATTTCCGCGAGCCAGCCGCATAAATATTTGCTTAGCGCATTTGGGCATTGTGTCCTTCTGTCCTTTTGTCCTGTGTGTCTGCTTTGCATGTCATAAATTGCTGCATAAACAAAGGCGCAGAACCGCAACTCCAACTTCTGCTCTTCGCTCGGTAAAAAAAAAAGTTGGCTACTACGCAGCATAAATGATATTTTTGATATGAATTTGTGACATGTGTCATAAATACAGATGCTCTGGCTACATAATGATGATGTTTTGGCTTCTGAAGTGTTTGGGGTGGGGAGAATTTTAGTTTTTCCTATGTTTTGTGTTGTGTGTTCCCTTTGTTTGCTCCTCGGCTTATTTGCCAACTGTCTGGAAATTGGGAGCTGTCGTCATTTTCTACTTGTCTGCCAACCAAGAGAAGAGTGTGGGTAAAGGGCTGCAGTTTTGACTGGCATTTTCTTTATAAAGGGTCCCTTTTCTGACTTATTTATTTATTTAATGTAAATATTATAGAAACATTTAAAATACAGCCTATATTTTCTTGTGCTAAGTCAAGAGTTTTAGTAGCAACTTTTACGTAGTATTTTTTATCTGTATTTTTTTTCCTTATTTTTGTTTTTTTGTCGCGACGTGTTGGCAATGCCACTTGAAAAAGTTGATAAAAAAACGAGTTGAGAAAAACAGCAAGAAATTGAAATAATTTTTGGCGTGAAATATTATACTATGGCTTTCCGAATATGACGCTGCACTATGTGGCCAGTGTTGAAAAGCGTGTGTAAATTTCGAGTGGCAAAGCTGCCAAGTTTCCCTATATACATTTATTCCTGCCAACTGTTATCCAGAAAAAAAAGAAAAATAAAAAGGGATAAATAAAAAACACGCAAATTGTTAACCACACACGAAGCATTTTTCATGCTTGCTTTATTTGTTTTGGTTTTCAGTCCGTTTCTACCACCTTTTTTTATGTTTCGCTGAGATGGTGTGCGTTGATATTTGGTGATGAATTTACGACAGGCATGCATTCAAATGTGAAATGTTGCTGTGCATATAAGTATTACCTTTTCTAATCTAAATTTATGTGCAGTTGACCCAAACACACACTAACTAATGCTGGGGCTTTATAATTATATTATGAAACTTGTCATAAATTTAAAAAATATGTTATTTCAACTCTATGGGCATTAAATATGTTTTCTAGTATTTTTTATCCTCTAAGGACTTATCTGGGCACCATTCTGAGTGTGGTTCTATTTTATTTATTGTTGTATTTGTTTCTCCTTTTTTTGTGTTTTTTTTTTGTGGCACTTGTCGGACACGCAAAGTTGTTTTAAGCACACATTTGAGAATTGCGGACAATGAATGGAAATGAGTTCTTGCCAAATTAATTAGTCACAATACTTTGAAAACTTTTCCAACACTTTGACCTCTCTTTCTCTTTCTGTGTCTCTAATTACCAAAGGATCCAGTCAATTGGCAGCTCAATTGCCCCAAACTTGAGCTTGTGAGATCCACAAATCCAGCTGGGAGAAATTACATTAAAATCCGAAATAATGAAATTGCCAGCGCAATAAAATGATTTTATGATTATGGCACCGTCGTGTGTGTGTGTGTGAGCGGAAAAAAGCCTCTACACACACACACACACTCACTATCTCTGTCTCTTTCTTACTGCTGACAAACTTGCCGATAAATGTCGCCGAGGCAAGGGAAATGCGTGTGGCATACTTTGTGGCTGGTGCTGAAGAGGGGGGATGGAGAGGTTTTTTGGGGTGTTCGACTACATTGCCTTGGCTGTGTTGGTACGCGCTGTAAATTAATAATATCAACTTTGGCAGCAAATGTCAGAAAAGGGCAAGCAAATAGCCTCGCAAGCTCCCCCCCCAAAAAAAAAACCCCAACTCACATTGTGACATGTCAACTTTTGCCATTCCCCCTCACTCATGTGTGTATCTGTGTGTGTGAGAGAGTGTGTGTGGGTGCGTGACTTGGTGACTGTTTGGGTGTTTACAGGCTGCCGAATCAAACTTCAATGTATGTGACATCTGACTTGCCAGACAGCCAAAATGAATGCCTTGTTTTTTCTTTGGTTTTTCTTTTTTTTTTTTTATGTGTGTTTGCCACGTAAATGGCTCTAAGTGCGTTCAACATTTAAATTAAAGCCCAAACCCAATATGTTGATTTTTCAATAAATTTATCCAGTACAAGTCCAATCTTAAGTCTAAACTTGAAAAAGGAAATTATTACGTATACGTAAAAAGTGCGAGTTGAAAAAAAAAAAAAAAACAGCAACATGCAACAGAGAGTAAAGTCGGATAGTGTCGACTAGATTGACTGGAAGCGCTTGCTGGTATCCCAAAAAGCCACTCTAGGGCAGGCCCCCAAGTCCCAAACCCCATTTCCCTCCTACTGCACAGCAAGGGTGGAAGAGAGAGAAAAAAAGAGAAGAGTGTTGTGTGTAAAGTGTTGCGCATCAGGCCACAATGGCGCTAAGCCAATAAATTAAATCAAACAAGCGCGATAACCATTTCACTTTTGCCATGTCTATCCACACACACACACACACAACATTGTTGGTCGCACAACAACAACAACAACAGCAACAATAAAGTTAAAATAGCGTAAACAGTATAAAAAACTGAAAATGCATGAGCTTTTTTACCAGTAGTGGTCCCAACAGCAACAAACACAAAAAAAAAAAAGAATACTAGAAAAAAACTCGAAAAAAATGAAACTTTAAATGCATTTTATTAAAAAGTTAAAAGAGCACGCGAGAAAGCGACGGAGAGAGGGAAAGGGACAAAAAGGGAGTTTGGTGAAGATTTTTTAAAAGCTTTTCTGACACTTTGCTGCGTACACATTCTCTAATGTATGCCCTTATTGCCATTGTTTGCGTGAGTTGTGAAAATATTGTAAATTTTTGTTCAACACATTGGCAACCACTGAAATAAATATGAATAAATATGATGCCAAGAAGGCTTTGATTTTAATAGTTCAGTTTTGTTTTTTACTTTTCAAGTTTTTAGCAAAAAGTTTGAAATATTTCGCCATAATGCAAATAGCTCAAAATTGTATGTTAATAACGGTTTTTAGTGTTTTAATTATATTGGTAAGGTCCGAAAGAAAAACCTTCCTGCGTCTGTTAAGATTGGTATTATTTTACAGACACATTTGCCATGCCACATTGCAAGGGCTTTGGCCAGCAACGCGACATTGAAAGTTGCTGCAGCACACAATGCAACAACAGTTGTTGCCCAAGAGATTACTTTGCGTAGCACTGATACTGCAGTGACAGCATTGCCAGTTCAAGAAAACTCGCTGGATGACAGGGTTGCCCTGGAACATATACGCAAGAAACGCCAACCGGAACCGATAATGCCATATGATAAGAACACGAGACATTTGCCGTGTGACCTGGATATAAGTGGTCGGGCACAAGTAGCGGAAAGTCTTCCCAATCATTGCATTTGGGTATGGAACTCTAAGTATATGGACGAGAACGCTTTCCGCATTTATAAAATCTATCAATTGGAGGGATTTTTCTTTGGTCAATACTATGAGCGCTTGAAACGCTTTGAGATTGATCCACACACTTGGGATTACGGAGACACGGGCGTTTAGATGCACTTGTTTTATTATGTGTACTGACAAAATTTATATCATATATTTCAATAACTCAAAACTATTTCGAGATGGCTTTGTGTTTAGTTTCCTAAAGTCTATCGTTGTATAAACACATCAAATAATAATTATAAAAACGGTTCCATCAATTTTACTATGAAAGTGTTAATGTTGACAGCCTTAATAAGTGGTCTGATTGCATTGGTAAGCTGGACACAAAGTTTTCAATAGCCTTATACAAGAAGTTTCATTATTGTTAGAGCAACAGTTTCCCAGTCGAAAGCAATTATACAAGGCATAATGAAACAACAACTGCAGCAGCTGACGAAAATAACCGGAGTAGCAATGATACTGCTACAGTGACAGCGTTGCCAGCACAAACTAAATCACTACAGACATCCCAGCCCACAGGTGGCGCTGCTGCTGCGCGTATTATACGACGCAAGAAGCGGGAAACTGAAGCGACATTGCCCTATGATTTTCATACAATGCATTTGCCGTGCGACTTAGATCAGCCTGGCCGGATATTTCTGGTCGGTGCCTTTCCAAATCAATGTGTTTGGGTGTGGAACAATAAATATGTGCATGAAGGCTTCTTTCGCGTCTACAAGACCTATCAGCTAGAGGCATTCTTCTTTGGACAGTATTATGAGCGTTTGAAGCGCTTTGAAAACGATCCACAAATTTTTAATTGAGTAATTGCAATGAAATTCTATGTAAATATTATTAAACTCAGAGAGCGTTTACTCAACTTTCATAATGCCGAACACATAACTTTTCATTTACTACTATTATTATTATTTCAACTTGTTTCTTGCCAAAGAGGCTTATAAATTTGATAATGAAGTTGTTTGCAAATTTAATGTTGATCGCTCTTCTAAATTCTCTAATTGCAGTGGTAAGCAGTCAATAACGTTTACAAACATATGTACAATAGGTAATACTTTTCAGAGCCATTTTCCCTGTGGCAATGCACGAACTTTAACCAGAAATGCAACAAATGAGACAAACTTGCGTGGCAATAAAACAGCAATGACAGAGTTGCCAGCTCAAACAAAGTCCCACAAATATGTCAAAGGCAAAGGCAGCGAACCTTCAGTGCTTCATATTCGAAAGAAACGCGAAACGGAAGTGTCGATGCCCTTCGATTTTCATACGCTTCATTTGCCTTGCGATTTAGATTCACGCTTAACATCCAAAGTAGTTACTTATTTTCCAAATCATTGCATTTGGGTATGGAACAATAAGTATTGCCACGAGGGTACTTATCGCGTTTACAAAACATATCAACTGGAGGCATTTTTCTTTTCTCTGTATTATGAGCGTCTCAAGCGCTTTGAGATGGATCCACACACTTGGGATTACACGGGGACGGGCATTTAGATGCACCTGCAATAAAATGTACGTTTCGTTCAGATATATGTATGTGAAAATTAGCAGTTCAGTAGACATGTTAATAAATTGTTAGTTCATAGGATAAATTGTCAACACAGCGTGAAGTTATATTTCTTACTGTTCAAAATAATACAAAATCATACTTGTTAATATTATAGTTAGAAAGGTTCAATATAAAGTTTATAATGAAGTTGTTTGTGACTCTTCTAAATTGTCTAATTGCAGTGGTAAGCTAGAAACAACTTTCTTTCTTTCATTCGATAAGTTATATTTCCTAGAGTCATTTTCCCTGTGGCAACGCAAGAGCTTTGGCTAGTTTGTCCTCTGTGGAAGGTGTGGAAAGTGTGAAAAGCAATTATTCTTATCCTAATGCAACAACTGCTGCTGGCCAAGAAATGAGCTTGCGTAAAAATGAAACTGCAGTGACAGCGTTGCCAGCTCAAACCGATTTACAAGAGTTATACCAGCCAAAAGATGGCGCTGAAAACGCCCGTATAAAACGCCAGACGCATGATGCAGTTATTGTGCCCTATGATCTGCATACACTTCATTTGCCATGCGATATGGATCAAGTTAATGTATGGCAAATACACGACGGCTTTCCACAGCAATGCAGATGGATGTGGAATAATAGGCATATAAATGAGGAATACTTTCGCCTTTTTAAGTCCTATCAGCTAGAGGGATTCTTCTTTGGACAGTATCATGAGCGTATGAAGCGCTTTGAGATGGATCCGCATGTATTCGATTATGCAGGTGTACAAGTTTAATGTATGATTAAAGAATTAAGTAGGCGAAATAAAAAAGTGTTTGCTCACAAACCCTAGATTAAAACACACACATTTCAATACATACTCAGCATTTGATTTTTGGGTAAAATAAATTTTAACGTAAAAATGGAACTATCCGACTATGAGATAAAGGAACTTAAGCACACCTTTAGTATCTTGGATCTGGAAGGTGAGGGTAATATTACAGCAAGAGATTTGGGCATCTTCTTGAGTAGAATTGGCCAGCAGACTACCGAAAACCAATTGCAAACATTGATCAACCAGTTTGACTCCGATGGCAATGGCTGCATTAGCTTTGAAGAGTTTGTGCAAGCAATGCTCATCTTGCTGAGCAGGGATCCGAATGAGGATGAGCTGCGCGAGGCTTTTCACATCTATGACAAGGAAAAATCTGGCTTCATTGGGCCCGATCAGATAAAGGCTGTCATGTTGGCGCTTGACATGAAGCCCACAGCTGACGAGCTGGAGGAGTATATACGTGAGGCTGATCAAGATGAGGATGGTGTGCTTAACTATGAAGATTTCTGTCTAATGATGACGCCCAGCAAGTAGATGGAGAACGAGACTACTTCCGGTTGTCATCATTCGGCTGAGCTCTGAAGTAGTTAAGTTTGATCTAACATCCAATATAAATTCAATAGTGTGCATATAACAAATTTACAAAGTTATAAAATTCAAGCATTTTTCCTTCACAGTGGAAAACATTAAAAATGTAATATATATTTTGACAGCTTGTACTTTCTTTAGCTTTTTAATATTCAAGCATAATGTTTTGAATCTTTTGAATATTCATATTGTGCACAAAGTTGTGTTAAAGCATTGACATCATTAAGGTGGATGTTATGTAAATTAAGGAATATATTTAAAAACTAAAGCTCAAGTCAAACAAGTCATCAAATATGCAAAAGTAAATGGAAGTTTCAACTGCTATCATGTTCTTGATATACCAAATATAAAACATATTAAAGCCAAGAACCAAGAATGAAAAAAGTGTAGAAAAAGAAAACAAAAATTGTTAGCATTTTCCCATTGGACGTTATAAAATACGAAACTACTTAGCGGCGTTGATGAATTGTGACATTTTTATGGGTTTGTCTTTTTGTGCCACAGCGCAAAAGCAGAAAGCAGGCCAATGCTTTTGGCCTTATCCACTCTCTCGCAAACTAGGGCCATAAACAATATGGTCAGCCAGTTGGAGATCCTGGCCACGCTTTGTCTCATCTGCTCTCGCTCTCTAAAATATTGTGCAAATTATGAAAGTGCCAACTGGCAAAAAAAAAATTTGAAAATATACTTAATGGTCGTTTGACGTGTTGCAAAGGCATTCGACACTTTTGCAAGCCATAAACATAACTCAAGGCGTATTCAAAGTAAAAACAATCAGCTTAGTTTTCCATCAAGCATTTGTTAATTGCGACGTTTAGCCATGGGAATTGCCCTTTGTTTTCCCAGCATTTAAATGAACCGTTTAAATGGTAACGGAATTGATAAGAAATAGCTAACGGTGAAAGCGTCTTTGCACTTAAAGATTTCCAACTAAACACAACGTTTGTTTAAAATGCTTTCATTTGACAGTTTTTTGTCATAATGGAAGTGCAAACAGAAAAATATACAGGTAGCAAAGTTTAGTAGTAATGTGGGAAACGTTTGTTGTTTGATTCACACTTGATTCCCAGCTCGATTTCATATCCATTTCGCTCTCCTTTGTTCGTTTATTCATTTCTGACACAACACAACAGAAAAAACGCTTGGAATTTATGATTTCTTTTAAAGTCTCATTGTTCCCTAATGCCTGCGATAAAAAAAAATACTCAAACCCAAGCATCTTTTGGATTGTATATCAATATAATGCGTCCCATTGCGATTGTTGTCCTCTCCCATCAATATGTATATTCAATGCGTATACTTAATATGCACACTTATTTGATGTACAGCGCTCCAGCTGAGGGTTTTTTTTTATGTGACTTGCTGACTGTTCATTAGAGAGCTGGCAAAGAACGTGAAAGAAAGATAAACAGCCAACCATTAAGCGATATCTCATCGAGAAAATCGCCTTAAATATGTTTCTGCCTAATTTCCCACGATTGTGGTTTGGGTGTGTGTGTGTGTGTGTTTGTGTGTTCATCTATCCATCCACCCATCCAGCATATGCATACAAAAGCAATTTAGCCTCAACTTCTAGTATAAGCAAAAAAAAAAAAAAAAAGTAACAGCAAAACACAAATAAGAAAAATCTAATAATTTTTTATGTATTTTTTCTCTCTCTGTTCTTGGCTTTCTTACAGTTGAATGACCACAAGGCCAAAACGAAACCAGAAGAATGCTGAACGAAAGGTAGAGAAAGAAATGTCGCAAAACGAAATAAGAAATTAAATGGAGCAACAAACGGGAAATAATGTGGTACATGGAAAAAGGATCAAGAAGGACATCAGGACCAAATATAAATCACAAATGAAGCACAAAGCACACAAATCAACAAAATAAATAAATTTTCAATTGAAAACTACCCATAAACAATATCAAAGACCAAACTTCAGCAAAGGCTTAGCAGCAAAGGTTGCTTAGTTACTAAGTGCTAGATATATATTTATATAGATATTCCTAGACACTTCCAATTACTCTTTGGAACACTCCCCCCGACAACCCCCTGTGCAATTTGATGCCACTTCATTTGGCTTTTTCCGAGAAACTCCACAAGGAGCACATATATTTTAATTTTGCAAGCGCCAGCTGTTTAAGCTGATTAATGGCAGCCAGCAGAGAAAAGCGGCTGTCAATCAAGGACGTCCAAGAAGGACGAGGGAGGATAAGAGAAAGGTCAGCATGAATAGACAGCTAGTTAGCTAGCTGGCAGCGCTTGTCTTGTTGCCCATTTAAAGCAAATGGCTTTAAGATGAGTTACAAATTCCAACTTGTTCTTACAAAATAATACTAAAACAGAAGTTTGACTGACAGGTGTTAGAAAACAAAAGGACATGCTTATTAAGACATCAGAGAAGGTTCGAAAATGTTAAAAAAGAAGAAAGAAAGAATAGAATTTGTTATTTAAATTATTATTCAACTTTGTGCATGCTGTCAAAATCAAACACACACAAGCTGATTTGATATATGAAAAAGAGAACTTGATGATGACATAAGTTTTTAATAAAATGTCAAAAACTAAAAGAGCAAAATACTTCAACCAACTCATGAAATGAGAAAATATATATATATACATACAAATATAATCCAAATAACGCCCACGGCACTGGCCAAGCGAAAAGGGGAACAAAAGTTGACTTTTAGTGGTTACTGTGTGCCAGAAATTTACCAAGTTCTCTGTACATATATACAAACGTATTTGTATTTGTATTTGTATGGTCCACTCAACGTGTCCAGTCACGTTTTCATCAACAACATTTTGGCTTAGTTTTTGGTTAATATTATTTGTTTGTTGTTGCTGTTGGTGCTATTTATTTATTTTGGCTTCGCTTCGTTCGCGCTGTGTGTGCCAAGTGCCAGAAGGCAAATATTGCGCATACGCCGCGTATATGTGTGTATGGCCTTCAACGAACGAAATCAATAAGCGAACTGCCTCTAAAATATGTACAAATCGCCCCTACACTACACTTGGACTACGGTCCAGTTTTCAATCGAACAAATAAACAAACAAGCAAACAGCTAAGAGAGAGAAATCGAAAAATATTTCGCAGCATACTTTTAGGAAATTGACCTCCAACTCAACCCACGCCATTACACTCAGTAAAAACCAATAAAACTGACTTGAAACTCGTTTTGTCTGTTTGCTGGGTTGTTTGTTTGTCTTTGACCCAAAATAAAATATAAATTTCCGACTTGGCAAAATTTGATTGAAAAATTCCGTTCAAAGTTTTCTTCATTAGGCTCAAGTTTCACAGCCAAGCTAATTGAATTTTCCCTAACTGTACATAATTCACTTTGCAACTGATGTATATTTATCTCAAGTTTGAAAAAACAACAACAAATTTAACAAGCAATTGAAATCTGAAATTATTTCAAAGCTATCTTGATATCATATCAGTTGCATTCTGGGGAACACGTGTGAAATATGATTTTGACAGCTGTTAAGGGGCGAAAGTTGAGAACTCTAGATGCATGGAGGTGAATACATAATCACAACAAGTTCAAACAAAAAGACGATAATCATCAATGTGGCATGCGGCAGGCAGATATCGAGGCACGTATCGATGTCAATTGAATTATATTCACATGCGGGTAATTGTCTATAGATAAAAATAGAAGAGAAAATTACTTCGTTTGTGTCTTGAACGTTTTTAAGGGTAGCTAAACAAATAAATGAGCAACTAAAAATTTCAAAAATATTTAAATGCAATAAAAAATTAATAATAACTCTTTTCTGATTGCTTAAAATTTAAAAAATAAACAACACTTATTATCTGGGAAATTAATACATAAAAAAATATATCAAAATAAAAAAAAAAAAAAAACTCATACTTTAAATACTTTATCCCCAAAAGACCATCAATATAACTATGTAAATTTTGCTTTTGTTTTCTTTCCTGTTTTGATTTTTTTTTAAATTATCGTTGCAGCCCAATTGCAAAATGTTCAATCATTGAAATTTAATACCAAAGTTCCAAAACACAAAGGCAAAAGCAACAAAGTGAAAATCAGTGCAAAAGGAAATGAAATTGTAAACAAGAAAACAACAGAAAACAAAGAAAAAAGAATCAAAGAAATCCATGAAAATCAACTAAATGCCAAAGCGACACCGAACTGAACAGAACAACGACAACAACTGACAAACGAACGAACCAAAACCGACAACCCGCCGTCTCACCCCCACCACCCCTCTTTGAATGTGCGTAAGTGAGGCAAGGCAAAGGCAAAGACAAGTGCACAAAAACAATAACAATAATCATAATAACAACATTGGCAACATTAAGTACGACGAGCTGGCAACACTTACAACTTTAGCAACATGTTGCTGAGACGCTCACAACACAGCGGCAGCAACAGCAACACCAACAACAACACCAGCAGGAGGCTAATCGGATTTACGAGACATGGAACAACAACGCTGAGCAGAAAAACAGCAACATGGCTTTTACCGTTACTCTGCCTTACCGTTGTTGCTCATGCCAGCGCCCAAATAGGTAAGTGCCTGAATACCCCTACTTCAAAATGCTTAAAATAAAAATAATAATAAGCATTAGCTGGGAATTGAAGAGGGTTGCATGTAGATTACGACTCTGTAACCATCCAAAACTCATTTAAAAGTGAAATGACATTTGGATAATTATGCGTGGGGTGTTAAATGAAAATCAACCCCCAAAATGGAAAACACATATGTACATACAAACAGATATAAATTTATGTATGTATGTTCAAATGCATTTGATAACTGCAATTGCGACTGAATGTGCGGTTTTTGGAATTCGAATATCGAACAATCTAATTTAATTATGCATTTTACAAATTATCGTTAGGCACTGAATTGAAATTAGTTGAAACTGTCCCCCTTAATGAGGGTGTAAAGTTCGATTCCAGACCCATTTTACATAATTCAATTTCATTGAATATTCGTTGGTGGAGTTTTGTGTATCAAAATATTCGAAAAATGTTCAAAGCAAGTAAAAACTTAGAATATGACAAAGCTAAAAAAATATGTTTGAAAACTTAAAACTCTTATAAAATAAAAATTTAGTTAAATATGGTAATCGTTTCTCATGTTTTTTAACCTCTTATTTATCAGGAAAAAATATGATTTCCTAAGAAAAACATGTATTGTACATAGCAAAAAAAAAAGAAGCTTAAAAGGCAGATCTCATTACAGTTCAGTTCCTACCACATCTTTGAAAAAACTAGCTGAAAAAAAAAATCAAAGACAGAACACACAAAATTTAACTTTCACGCATTCTAGGCATGGTTTCATAATATGGCCACGCCAACAACCAAACGCCTTGCCTGCTTTTTGCATGAAGCAACCTTAAAACATACACAACAAGCTCATCAAACAAGAGCAACAAAAAAACATAGTACAAGGCAATGTAAAAGAGCTGAAAAAGAAGCAAGAAAAATATATGCAAAAACCATGCAATTTTTTGCGATTCTTTTGAAGCCAAAAAAACAGAGATGGCTCTAAAAAAGAGGCAGACTCAAAAGGGAGGTGTGGCAGAAGCTGATGTCCAGCAAATGCTAATGAAGAGCAGCGGCAAAAAAAAGAGGAGGAAAAGCACAAAAAAGAAAGAGGAGCAGTAATAAAGGAACAGCTCAAATTCTCTTTCTCAACATCATTTATTTTTTTCGCTGTTGCTGCAGCCGCTGCTAGCCCGCTAGTCATAAAAATGTTCAGCGCAAGTGCATAATTAATTAAATAATAAGCCAGACGGCGGCCAGCGTTGCCAGATGTCTAAAAACAAGTAAAAGAAACTAGCTGAAAGCTTCTTCAAATACTTTAAAGTGAAATTGTAGTAAAAGAGTTTTGAGAGAAGACTAAAACCACTTTCAATAAATCAAATTCAAAGTTAAATCAACATTTTGACATGTTTCATAGATTTCTTGCATGTGATTTTGGGGATTGCGTTTTGAATGTGGACTCATTACGTTTTCATAGCCGCATACATTTTTGGCAAAAGTTTTCCTCATTTGTGTCACTAAAAACCGGTCGCAAAACATTTGTAACTTTGTTGTTGTTTGCGCCTCCCCCGCCATCAACATAATTAAAACAGAGGCAGCAGCTGTAGGCCAACAAAACAAAAGGCAACAAACTGCACTAACTGCATTTTGTTCATTAGTGATCCAAACACACACACACACACACACACATAAAATGCTCGGAGTGCATAATATTCGAATTCTATTCGCATATGCAACATGTATGTAAATGCATAATTAATGCAGCTCAGGGGCTTGTTGGCTGGAGAGGGGGAGTAAGAAGGGGGAGGAGCTGCAATGAATATGTCGTAGTGCAATAAGCGACAAATGTCGCCATTAAATGCTTACGTGTGTGTGTGTGTGTGTGCAGCAGTTTGGGGCAAGTTGAGTGGAATAATTAAAAGAGATAATTAGTAGATGTGTACAAAATTTTAAGAATTCATTTTAGACAAACATGCAAAGGGTAAAGCTTGTTTCAAGCGAAATGTTTAAGTAAATTTATATGTTGCAATTAAAATTGACTTCAATTGGTTAGTAAACATTTTTAGAAACTTGTTTCTAACAAGCAAAAATATTCTTACTAAAAAACCTTTCAACAAAACATCATAAGAAAAATAAGTTAGTATTTATGCAAAAGATTCACACGAAAAAATTCAATTGAAGCAGGCGAAAGATGTAAGAAAATAAGCAAGAAAAATCACTGACCCTTGAAAATAAATAATAATTACCCAAAGCGTTGTAGGTGGAGGCAAAAAAAAAGCTAAAAAAAAGGTTGAAAAAAAATTCACACCATAAATAGCTAAGCGTTAATGTGGCGACTGCTGCAAAAGAGATGCGGATAAGCAGAAAGAAGAGAGAAAAAATGAAGAATGAGAGAAGTAAGAATTAAGGAAAAAGAAAAAGAGGGGAAGCTGAGCAAATGGGCAATGTGGAACAAACTTATTAAAAATATCAAAGAATGAGTTAACCAAACGGGTGGAAGAGGGAGGAGCGTGGAGCAATTGAAATGAAATGTGACACGCAAGGCAGCAATAAAAACCAGAAAAACAACAACAAGTAAAAAACTCCATTGCAGGTGTATTTGTTGTGAGAAAGTGAAGGTGGCAGCCATAAAATAAAGAGTCGAGCTTGTTTCTGAGTGCTGTTGTTGTTGATTTAATTAAATTAAAATTGCCGCCAGCAACATTTTTTGTTATTCTTCTTCATGTTGTTGTTGTTGTGGCTAACTATGGCTATCCGCTTCTTGGCTTAAATATGCATTTCCGCGCCTTCGTATTTTGTTAAAACGTGCATGAAAATGTGCATGGGAAATGCATTTGCGGAATGTTTCCTGCCTCTTTTTACTCTTCCCCATCGCCAAGTTGACTCGCAGCACTTTTTCCCAGCTTTGTTCTTTTTGTGCCTGCCACACAGACAATTGTCTCTTGTAGTTGTTGTGGTTGTTGTTGTTGTTGTTGTTGTTGGAGTGAAGTGAAGCCCACCCACCCACTTGGCGCAATGCTTCGTTGCATGGGAAACCAAATGAAACGATCAAAAGCTCAGATTCTCAGACTTAAGTTTGAAGCCACTGTGAACTGCACTTTTTATCTCTCACTCTCACTCTCTCTCTCTCTCTCTCTCTCTCTCTTTCTCTGTGTGTATGCTTTATGACCCAAACTTTTCATTAAACATTTTATAGCAAAAGCAAAATAAATTAAAAAAAAAGTTGAGCAAAACATATAAACGTATTCTAAGTGCATAAAATAGGCATAAAGTTGTGAAGGATAGCGTGGGTGGATAATACATAATGATAAGGCAGCGGTGGGGGTTAGAGGGAGCGAAAATTCTTCACACGTTTAGCGAAAAGCAAAGTTTTATGTGCAAAACTTTTGACGCCGCTTTTAATGAACAATTTCTGCTTGTTTATACTCTAACGAAGGTCGTGACAACTTTTCCTTAAAATATGAATGAAATTCATTTTAAAAAACATTTTCCTATAATACATATATACATTTTATATATAGGAACAAAAATATATATAAAATTGAAAGTGGTAATTTTTTAATATAAAATTAGGACCATTAAAATATATTATAAATGGAAGAATGTAAAATTTCAAACCAGTTTTGTTCCTGAAAATAAATTTTATCTCATACATTTTTGCTGTCAAAAAAAGAGTATTTGATATTAAACATCAATAAGTTATTTCCTTTTTTAATAGTTTTTTTTTTGCTAGTGCAAAGATTTGAAATCTTTTAAACATTTTTTTTAATAGCTTTTTTTCATTTGTTTGTGCTTTGCACTCTCGATTTAACTTTTTAGTAGCGAGAATATTTTAATATCACATCCAGCGTTACTTTATTATTAAAAGCAAATAATGCTTTAATGCGGCGACACTTTTCTTTGATTCTTTTCTTTGGCCAAATAGAATAAATAAACCAGAAAAGCATTTAACAATTCTCTATAAATAATCGTCGTGTAACATTTTCCGATTGCATTTTCTGTGTACTAAATATATAGTATATAACAAGATGCAAAAACAAAACAACCTAGAAACATTTCAGATACAAATGTTTTCGCATTTTTGCTGTTCTGTTTTCTGTCCGTACTAGTATTATATCATTTGGCTATTTTTGTAGACCTATCTAAAAATGTGGCAATCGTTGCCAGTTCTTAAAAGCTTTTTATATATTTACTGCAAAGTACATTTTAATTTTATTTCTTGCATATTGCTATTTGTTTTTAAGCTACAGATATAAATAATGCAAATTGTATTGTAATAAAATGCATAGTAAATTTTACAATAAAAGGTTTTACTGATTATAGTCCTTCATCTTTATCTTTTTTGATAATTTAATAGAAAGAAATATAAAGAAAAAATGTGTGATAAATGACAAAGTTTTAATTTAAAGTAGGCATTTAAATGATTTCAACAGATTTGGCACATTATTAAATCCGCATACTCCCGATTTTCCATTGGTGGCAGAAGAAGGAAGAAGCAGCAATAAAATCATACACACAAACACACTCAGACACGTGTGCTGACTAATTTGGAGCACCTGTTTCCCATCCAATTTTGCCTGACGCTTGAAATCTGAATCCGAATCTGAATCTGAGTCCGAAGTCAGCCACGCGTCACAATTGCTAGAAATATACGAGAGGGAGAGAAAGAGAGAGAAATTCGCGACATATCGTCAAAAGTATCTATAATAAAAATGGAGAATGAGATAAAGGGAGAGAGGGGGGAGCAGTGGGAGAGTAAGTGCTTGTTGTTGTTGTTGTGCATGTGTTGCCTGATAATGTTTATGCTGTCAGTTACTGCTGCACATGACATTCAATTGCCACAAATCAAGATAGGACAACTAGCAGCAGCACAGAAGTAGCTGTGTGCGTGTATGTGTGTGTGTGTGTGTGTGTGTGTGGTATATTATAAAATGACTGCCAAGACGGAAGCACACATTTCTTTGTATCCACACACAAATATACATTTTGTTTTGTGTCTTTCTCGTTGGCTTCCTTTTTTTTTTTGTTTTGTTCATTTCTCTCAACCAACACGTGCCAATTGTTGTATGTATCCTATATCTCTAGAGAAGTGAGGAGCAAAAAAGATGTCGCTTTGTTCCCTTTTACAAATCACATGCTCAGTTTATG
Organism: Scaptomyza hsui; assembly: GCA_018152825.1. Taxonomy (NCBI): domain Eukaryota; kingdom Metazoa; phylum Arthropoda; class Insecta; order Diptera; family Drosophilidae; genus Scaptomyza; species Scaptomyza hsui. The sequence goes on from JAECXO010000307.1 coordinate 9,207,726, forward strand.
CACACACACACACACACACACATGAGTGTGTGACAACATCACATGCAGAATTGTTGTTGTTGTTATCATAAAATAAAAATTTGCTTCTGTGCGTACGTGTAAAAAGTTAAAACGAAGCAGTGATGTGGGTGTGGCAGGGGCGGTGCGGAGGGGCGTCGTTGAACACGCACATTTTGTGCTTCTTGACATTTTCAAAATGGTTTTTTTTTACACATTTTTGCGTTCTGTATTTAAATACGGTTGTCTTTTGAGTTGTTAAAAGCACAGCTCAAATTTGCTGTCTACATGATGTCATTTGTCTGAAATGAAGCAGTTTAATGCGGGGTTATGATATAAAATGATGTAATGATTGAGTTAAAGACTTGGCTCTAATCGTGTGTTGAGTCGGAGATAAAAGAAATTTGGCTTACTTGAGAAATTATAACAAAATAAATTCTTGGTAATATTAATGTGATTATTGACCTGGAGACTTTCTCGCTGTTAAATTATATTACTAAAATCAATAATTGTTATAAATTATTTATAAAATATTAAATATCATAAATATGTCAAGACTTCTAAGCGATTTAATTTCTTAACGACACAATTATGTCTTTGGCAAAACAATTAAATCGGAATTATTTTATTTTAATTCTATCATTAAACATATAAATATTTAAATATTTCTGTTTTAACATACATATTCTTTAAACCCTTATAAGCATCTTGATTAAACCCTAATATATGTAAAAATGATTATTTTATGAACTCATCTATTTAATGTAGATTAAAAACAATATCTTGGTTTAATGTTCAACTTATTCTTTAAATATTAAGTTTTCAGTTTTACAATCCCTTCAATTCACTTTAGCAATCATTTATCAATGTGCACTTCACATACACGAGATGTTTACCAAATGAGAACAGAATGCACTTTGACAAAACGCTCGACAATTGATAGCTTTTATTGCCAGAAGGAATGGAGTTGGGGTTTTGGGTTGGTTTAAGTGATTGTAGCTCAAGACAAATACCGAAACGCAAATCAATTAAGTCGCTAATTGAATTGTTGCTGCTGGCTGGAAGCTGGCCAGACTATCAACTGATGCTGATTAGCGCCAAAGCAAAATTGAATTGACCAAAGTCAAAGCGCAAAGCAAAATTGTCGCGGCAAAGCGATGGAAGAAGCAGTAGATTGTGTGGTAGATTAGCGGAGGGTGGGGAAGTGTGGGGGGAGTGTCAGAGTCAAGCCACAATTAAATTTGCCAGTTCAAAATAAAATTAACGACCATTAAAAGGGAGAGAACATAGATCTAGATGAGACTTGGAAAGTAGCAATTTACGACCGGGTCACTCGGTCAACAGCCAGAGTGTGTGTGTGTGTAGTATGTGTGTAAACACGTTAATTAAACGCAAGGATAATTATAATGGCGCTACATGGCAAAAGGGGCAAAAGGGGCAAGTGGCAAGTGTGGAATAGCGGCGAAATGTGATTGAATTGCTAAGTGGCAAGCACGTTCTCGTCCTTCTCGTCGTCTGAGTCTGTTTTGCTTTTATACTGGGCGTGGCAGGAAGCAAACTCGCTTGCATAATTATGCAACAGCACAAAATGGAACACACACATACACACACACACACACACACACACACCAATCTAAACACCCAGAAACAGACTGGCAACAAGAACAACAGCTGCAAACAACAAGTTGTCAACGTCTGTGACTTGAACACAACCACGACGACGACGACGACGACTCTTTGAAGTGTCTGTGTGGCTGTGTGGTGTCAGAAAGTGAGCAACAACAACAACAAGTCAAACATATGCCCGAGCACGCAAACGAGGCTAAAACATGGCAACAACACTTCAACAACAGGATGTGACGAAGAAAAAACAGCCAAAACTGACACACACACACACACATACATATGCGGAAGTGGCCAAAAACAATAATTATCTCAGCAAGACTCTCTTAAAGATTAACATAAAAGAAAAGCAAATGACATAAATAAGTTAAGAAAAATGTATATTTTATATAAAATATTTTAAATAATTTACTTAAATGATTTTACTGTTTTTCAAACAATTTGCCTTTGACAATAGTAAGTTCGCATTATTTTAAAATAAAATAAAGTAAAACTTTAGACAAAGAGAGATAATTTTAAAAAGGTTGTCCATTTTTAAAATAATTTTATTACCTAGTAAAAAGATTAATGGGTAAAATATATGTTATATAATATCGAAATATATATCTGATAATGCTGATTATATTATGGACCTAAAAATTAATACTCACGGATTTTAGCAAACGCTTAAAATATTTTAAGTAACAATACATTTATTATGGGAGAGTACACAGAATTTGAAGCATTCTTTGAGTACATAACTATGTTATCTGGGATATTGAAATTAGCTCGATGAACTCTCCACACACTTCACACACTCTCTAGCTAAGAGTAGGCAACTAGACGCAGTAGACAGTAGCAGCCACATCCAGCGCCGAGCCACTTGATTCTAATCAACTCAGTTGTCTGTAGACTGTCGGCTAACTGAGTCACAGCCAGACAATTATGCCAAATAGAGATACAGAAACAGAGATTCAACTAACCAACACAGCAGCCAACGAATCAGGCCAGAAGTCTCTAACTATAGCTGAGCTGCGGCCTGTCACTCTGGCAATTGAATATGCAAATTGGTAACAGCGACGCAGTCAATCCTAAAGCCAGCATACCTCCCTTTCCTCTACGAACTCCGAACTGGGATGTTGGCACATTGTTAACCAATGCTCGAGAATCGCCCGAATCGCACAAGAGGGAAAAATTAATAGAATTGTTATGAATATATATTTTGTGCTCAGTACAACTCTCTAACTTTCTATCTCTCTCTCTCGAAAGTTGCATATGTGACTTCAATGCTCGTATTTGCATTTTAAATGAAAATTTTCAGTTTGATTTGTGTGTGTTTGTGTGCAAATGTTTGACAGAGATTTTTAGATTTATTTTATTTTTTCTTTAATAATTGTTAAATGTAACAAGTTGAAGAGTTTCGCAAATGAAGTGTCCTTTTTTTTGTTGTTGCAAGAAGCAAGGAACATATGTTACACATGGGACCCAAATACGTTGATGGTCCTCTGTCTCGTGTCGCTTCATGTTGTTGACTTTGTGATGAGACTTGAAATGACGCTTGAATTGGATTACCATTGTGTTTGAATGTGTTTGCATGTGTGTGTGTGTAGATTGACAACTGACAAAGAACTAAATTAATGAAGTTGTATTCCAAATTGGAGAGCAGGAGAATATAAAATTCAAGTCAAAAAGCTTCAAGCTTAAAAACGTGCTTTAAGTCTACAAGAACGATTGAGCGAACTTTCTAAATTTGTGTTGCAGCTTTAGGAACAGCTTTTAAATCTAACTAAAAGATTAAATGAGCTTGAAAAAGATCATATATTTACAGTTGTGTTCCAGTTTTAAACAATTTGTTAGATTGAGGTAAAGCTTTAAGTAATTTGTAACCATTTGCAAGCTTTCGTGAACCTGAAGAACATGCATTAAGTCCATAACGGTGTGTTTCTTATCTTGACTCACAGCTTTTAAAGCTTTAGTACATTTTTAAAAGTTCATTTATACTTTTTAAAAGTCCATTGAAAACAATCCACAACCTTAACTTAATCCAATTCATAAGCACCACATAGTACATTTAAATTCTTTGTTTTCTTTTCAAATGTGTAGCTTCATTTTGCTTAAGACTCAATTGGCGGCTAAGCCAGTTGGGACTGCAGCTTAGCGTTTACACAAATATTTATTAAAGCCAGCATAACAGAAAGTTTAGCGCAGGCAAAACAAATAAAGAACCGAAAAAAAAAAAAAAAAGAATAAAGTGGAAGAGCCCTCGAGGGTCTTGGAGGATTTCTGGCAGTTGCGGTTTGTTGTTTTTTTATATTTGTTGTTGGTTGTCTGATAAATACCCATTTTTGACAGTCGTATTAACCTGTCATGCTTGGTAGCTAGATGTTAAGATCACAAACATGAACGACAAAGGGAGAGCGAGAAAATAGAAAATGTTGCATGTTTTGCGGCGCTCTGACATGGACAATAACCCAAACTTGAATAACGTTGCATATGCAAAACAGAAGACAAAGAACATAGAAAACAGAGCACATTTTTAGGAATTATACGCTAAACTAAAGTCACTTTTATTTTTTTCTTCTTTCTTTTCGTTCTTTTGTTCTTGTGACTTGTTGACTTGTCAAAGTCTCCTGACATGGTGTCTGCTGGTAGGGGCATAATGGCATGATATAGGGGTTCTTGACATTGCATAAACTGTCATTTAGTTTGTACAACTTGACAGCTAACCATTCATTTTCAGCCAAGAACTGAAGAACTGCACTCGAATGCAGACAAGAAAAACTATCTCTGAAAAATCAAGCTGGCTGCAGCTGGGCTAGCTGCCACATTTTGTGTCTGGTGAGAGGTGTCGCCCAAATTAAATGGTTGCCTGTCATTCAAGCACACCCCTGTACCCTTTACCCGCCCACAAAATAAAATAAATGGGCCAAAATGAGACTCTCGCATGACTCACGCACCTACCGCTGATTTCTGACTCCTGTGACTCCCAAGTTAAATGGCTGCATTTTTCAGCTAAAGTGCAACGCAAATATTTGCTAATGTTCCCTCCTTGCATAATGCCAGCCACGCCCCCGCCCGTAAGCCCTCCTCCCATTCACTGACTTTGATTAAATGCAATGCGTTAAACAAATTCTTGAGGCGTTTTGCACCCGGAGCACAAAGTTGACGTTGCTCAGATTTGTTATTCCCGCTCTCTGTGTGTGTAGGTGTGTGTGTGTGGGTGTGTGTGAAGGTGTGTGCAGGTGTCCATATCCATGGTAAAATTGCAAAGTTGTTACGGCTATGTGACTTTTTCTATGCATAAATTAGGGCAAACTGTAAAAGCAGCTGGGCAAATGTAAATGGAATAAATAATGATAAAGTCAAGAACTTGATCTAATAAAGCTAATGACGATACTTATTTATACACATATCAACACTCAGAAAAAAAAACATAGTTCAAATAAGCATATTTATGGTAAACTCAACTATTTTCGGGTTTGATTAAGCATTAAAACGAATTTATTTTCATCAAAATAAACTGAAATAATTTTGAAAATATTAAAAAAAAAAAGTCTTTTTTTTTTTAAAGTCATAGCATTACAAGAGACATTTTTAAGTTATCAAGGTATTTATTTTTGAAATAATAATACTAATATTTCTGCTTACCCCTGATTGGACAAATATTTATTTGTCACTCACACAGAAGAATTTTTGTATTGAGTGATTTTAGACAGAAAAATATGTGTGTATATACAATGCATTACATATATTTAATATTGTTATTTTAAAACATTAACTTATATGATACCCATATTTGCGTTTTGTGTAAACGATTAACTAAATTTCACGAAAATCAGAGAGGCTTTCTTGTATTTTTGAGAATCTCGGAGTAGAGCAGTGTCTTAGTTGTCGTTCATTTTACGATGTTTTTAACTAAGCCAATACGTTAGTTTTAAAAATTAACGACTACTCCGCGACTCACCAAAATTTAAGTATTATATTATTTTGGGAATTTTAGTGTAAGTAAAGGAATACTTTATTTGTAAAATAATCGTATCTTAAACAATCAAAAGTACTACCTAAAGCTAAAAAAATCGTAAACGGAAGCAAATTATGCGTTTAAAATTTAATTTCCGTTGTAACTCAAAACTCGATCCAAAAAAATTAATTAAAAAAAAAAAAAGGGCCATTAAAATGAATTAGTCACAGTTTAAACATCATCAGCAAAAGCAAGAAAAAAGGATTTTTTTCTGTTATTAAGCAACACAAGCTTCTTCTTCTGTTCTTAACCGGTTCCTCTACTTCCCTTAGCGTAAACAGAAACAAAAAACGTGTCTTGATTTTGTTTTATGCTTTTGGTCAACTTATTTTACACCAAAGAGAGGAAGCAATAAAGGAAGCCATACACATATATAGCAGTAAGAGTGTGTGTTGTCATTAGTCCAGTTCAGAAGTTGCAACCACATTGCAAGCAAGTGGCAACAGAAGGTACACACACAACAACAACAACTTAAGTATGTATCTATGTATCGAATTTCACTTTCAAAATTTGCCAACTGCTGCTGCTGTCGACAGTTGTTGCCACACAGTTTCTGCTCGCTTACAAATAGCTTTTGCTCATTGATTTTGTGGCATGTTGCAAGTACTACTTGTAACCAGCTGGAGTTAGCATGTCCAACTGTTGCCAACCCAACCTAACCCAACCAATGATGAAGCCTTGACATCCCATCGTGGCCAATTGTCGGTTTTCTTTCGTGGCATGTGGCATGTGCGTAGAAATGACATAAAGTACTCTCTGTGTGTGGATTGAGTTGGGTGCTCTTCTGGTTTCGGATTACTAGTAGAAAAGGGTCTCGTTCCTTATTATGTTTGTGTGGCATGCCGACTAAAAGGGGTCGAGACAATCGGAACAGATTTATGACAGGTAGCTTGACCATAAAACTAGAACTTACTAAGCTCAAGCGGCTGAAGTAGTTAGGAACGGATTAAGTTACACTTGCAGCAATGACTAATGGCTAATGAGTTTGACTTGAAGTTGTAGAGTAATCGATATGAGAAATATTCGCTCATTCCTGAAGGTATTCTAATTGCTTCTCTCTTGCGATGATTCACTATGGCGTATGCGTAATGTTTTCTATTTCTGTCTATTTATCGGGCAGACACTTAAAATATGCAATAAGCTCATTGCATTGAGGCCTACTTTTCACTTAATTGCCAATCGTGTTGTATTCTCTGTTTGTTTTCTAAAATTCAAGAGACAAGTGTAAAGTTTCGAAAATATCTTTTAGCAGCAACCTAATTATAGCAAACTCATGACTCATAGAGCTATATAATCGCCTTAGCTAGTGGATTTATTGTTGGCACTCCATTCAATTTGTTCCCTCCCCCCTTGACCCCCTTGGTCCCCTTGGTTCTTACTGTAAATAAATCATTTTACTGGCTGGGCATTATTTGCTACTTCAGCCATAAGCTTAAGATCCTAAGAACCCAAAACAAAAACCACATTTGTTGCGGTTGTTGCAACTTACCCACCCGTTCCCTCTCTACCCTGCCCTGCCCCTCCCCTAGCAGCAGGTGATATGTGTACTTAAGAACTTGAAAACTTAAAAGCGAGTTTCAGTTTGCTTTGCGAGTTTAGAAGTTAGACGCTTTGTGGCTGCATTAAAGTTTCACTTGAGGTCAAGTTGCTGGGTAGTCAAAAGTGTTGACACTGGCTCTCAATTTGTAATTTCGTCCAAAACTTCACTTTGTTTGTGGGCGTGTCTCAGATTATATTTGCATTAATGCGGAATACATCAAAGTAAGCAAACTTAAAGCTGTGCCAAAAAACATTTGTGTTTAACCAAGAGAGAGAGAGAGAGAGAGAAGTTCAAACACATTTAAATTAGGCCTGAGCACATTTTGATGATGCTGAAAACTTTTCCTACATCTCTCTTCTATTCACTCGCACTTTTCTTGTTTCCTGCTCTTTCGTTTAATACTTAAAACTTTTTTGTTGACAACATTTTTGCTTGTTAGTTTTGTTTTTGTTGTTGTTGTTGCAGTAACATGTTCCCATCATTATAATGTGTAATGCTTTATTACGGTAACTTTTTTTTTGATGCAACATTTTGTCGCAATTTTTATTTTTCTTGCTGTTACACTTTGTAAGAAAAACACAAAACTTCTTTAAATAAAGTTGTCAAGTCAGCGAAATTTTGTGTTTTTTAGGTGTCAGTCAGAAGTGTGGGAGAGTTCTTTTTCTTCTTAGTTTTGTTTTTGTTTATGCATAATGGAAATGTATTAAATTAGGCCCAGAAATGTGATTTACATAACAAATTCCGGTTGGAAACTTCTTCTTTATCTTTATTCTCTACAAAATCGTACAAGAAAAGCTTAAAGCTCTCTTGTTTGCTATTAAAGCTTATTTTAAGTGAAAGAGACTTTAAGCTGATTGATTTCTTTTTGTCAAGACTACACTAATCCTCTCTCTCTCTCTCACTCTCACTCTTTGACCGACTTCTTTGCACAAATCCTTCAGCAAACTGTAAATCGCTTATAGTTTTTCCTATATAAACCACATCAAAAATATATATATAGTATGTGTATATGTACAAAAGGGACAATTGCCACGGCAACATTTAATACTGTCAAACAGAAAATTGGCAGCAGCTTTGTTTGGGCCCCGTTGACATTTCTGGCTGGCCCAACAACTTGATATGTAAGCGGCTTTTGCTTATCGCTTGACATTTTTGTGACTTGTGCAATACACACTCTTCCCTTCCCTCCTCCAAAGTGAGCTCTGCACTTGAGCACATGCAATTTTGATGGGCTGTGAGGCAACTGCCACAAAATAAAAGCCACAACAAAAGCTTGGCAGGTAAACTTCTCAGGCAACGAACAGAAAAAAAGATACGATACAGATACGATACAGATTTATTCATATGCGAATCAGATTATGCTACATCAAAGATACTATGAACAAATCCCATCTTGCTTTTTTATGTGTTTTTCTTTTGGTTTTTTTCAGTTGTGTTGATTTTAATTGACAAGCTCAAGTTTATTCGAGTCACTTAACAAATTGCTAGAGTTTTTTCTCTAGTTCAACTTTAATATGCAGGCTTTCCAAGAATTTTTATTTTTGTTTTATTGATAGAAAAAAACAATTTAAGGTGTTATACAAAATTTATAAGGCATAAAATGCTTTGCTAAAATAGTTTTTTCATTCAAAGTTAGACTTCCTTTAGTTGTTTCCCATTTTTTGTACACGTGAAATGCTTAAGGCAAAAGAACTTAAAATAATATTGACAGCTTGCATCCTAGACATCAAAAAGAAATCATTCTCGCAATTTCTTTTCACTTAAACCAGCCAGAGATGCGTGTTGGGGGAAAGTGAACTTTCCTCTCTTTCTCTCCTTTTGCCATTTAGCCGCTTAATCAGCGCTTAAGTAGGAACTTGGCTAAAAGCCGCCAGCCAGCCGTCAACCTTTCCGCACTTGCGCTCACTTGAACTTAATTTGGTGAGTGGTTTGAGCTCGCATCCTCTATCCCTTACCCGCCCCCTCGTCATAAACGCCTGGTAAAACAACAAGAAGAAGGCTAGAATAAAAATGTGTATATAAGAAGAACAACAACAAGAGAGCACAAGCAGCAGCCTACGCTGGCAATAAAAACGCACTTGGCTACACACTCGAGTCAGCTTTTACTTGCCTCTTTCGGTGGAACAACAACAGACTGTCGACTGGTTACCACTTCCGGCGGCAAAAGCAGTTCCTGCCACACAGGTAACCAAAGGCAACCCCAAAATGTCTGAGTCGTGTTCGAGTTGGAGTATGAGTTTGAGTTCGAGTTTGAGCGTCTGGGAGCAACATATGCAAATTTAATATTTTTATTAAAAAAGTTTGTTTTTTTTTTCGTGGACCACACAAAGAAGCGCTCGGGTGTGGGAGAGGAAAAGTAAGTGGGTGTATGTAAGTGTGGAACTGTCGCTGTTTTGATAGGGAAGCGAATTAAGTGCCGCGGTTCGAGGCAAGTTTTTTAAAACATTTTACTACCTCTCCCCCACACACTCTTTCACTCTTCTCCTGTCTGACTCACTTGCTTGTTTCGCTCTCTCTTTGTGAAAAACAAGTTTTTTGTATACTTTATACACAAATATTACCCGTGTGCTTAACCCTTTCCCCTTCTTATCCTTTCTCAGCCTTTAGAAAATGCTACTACAGTTCGCCTTTTGTTATTGTTTGGCGCTGTTTGTATTGTTAGCCAGTTTTCAGCTCCTTTTCTCGCAGTTCTGCTTCAGCTCCTTCTTATTCAGCCGCCGCTTAGGGAGGTTGTTAAAAGTTTAAAATTTGTTAGCAAGCAATCTTCTTTCCCCTAAGGGCTAAACATTTATTATGGCCCCTATTTTTATGATTGTTTACTGCAACCATATTGTGCAATAGTTTATTGCTTCCTCTTTCAAATATTAATAGATCTTAAAGTGATCAAGACACTTTTTACATACTTAAAAAAACTTACTCACCTCAATCTCTGCTCCCTAACCAACTTTTGCTTTAAAGCCACAATCCCTTTCGCAAAGCGTCAACCCTAATTCATGATTATTTTCAAATTGAGTTAACATAACATTGAAATTTCAATTTTGGACTCCCACGCAAGCCGCAAAACGTGATTGAAAAAAGCCAACTTTCACAGATAACACAATGCACAAAAATAAAAAATGGAGGCAAGGACCTTCATCAACATTTAAGGTAATGACAACAGAAATGGCCCATAACAATAATGAGAATTTCTTAACCCGAATGTGTGTTGGAGGTCATAAATAAAACAAACGACACAAACGATAACCACAAATTCCATTTAAAAAAAATGGAATCCATTGCTTTATTATGATGTGCCAGGTGGGAAGTTCCCTTGTCTCTTTTCCCTGCCCTTCCCCAGGACTAAAACTATCCACCTAGCAAATGTGTTTACAGATAAACAGCAGTTGAAAACCCAAACGGACTAGTTCAAAAATTATGTCACAGCTCTTTTTTCTCCACCTTCCTCCCACATTCCATTCCTTTCACCTGTCTGACCTCAGATACGCTGCCCCCCTCTAGCCTCTCTTCTACACTCTGTCTTCTGTTGTTTGACCTTTGCTTTTGGAATACAGTGTTGAAAAAAGCTAACAACCAACACGAAATGTTTGTACAGGTTTTCTAGTTCTGCTTCTGATCACATTTCCTCTATCCCCTTTTCTATTCTCTGGTTGACATTCCCCGCTGTGTTTTGTTCTTGCTTTCTCTTTTATTTTTTTTCCATCACATTTCCGCTACGTTTCGTCCTTTCCATGTTGCGTTCCAAAGACCTTGTGGCTTCTGACTTGTGCATAAATAAAATTTTCGCATGTTGGCGGCACATTTAACTGCCACTTTCTGACTTTCTCACTCTTCCTCTAACACTCTCTTTTGCTCCCTCCCATTCTCTCTTGCATTGGAATAATGTTTTTCGGACGTAATTACAGTTTAGCAGTAAGCATGTTTAGGTTTTTAACCATGTCACCGACTCGTTAGTTTCCATTTCGTTTTCTGTTCAACTCTCCGATATGTAAAATAATTTTATATTTCATATTTTGTCCGCTTAAAGTCGGTTGTTGATTGATTTAAAGTTTGGTTAGGGAATTTACGATCTATTTTTGGCGCTAAAATACTAAAAATAATTAAGTAGTCTAAAAATCCGCTAGAAAAATATTTATTTATATTAGTTTAACGCATAAACAAATTTATAAAAATGTTTTGGGATTAAATTTAATTGCATTTTTGTTGAAATGCAGCTGGTTTTTAATTTACGACCGTTATTTTTTATTCACTATTCATATTTATCTGTATAAAAAATCTTTCTGGCATTTAAGTTATTAAGTATTTCTCCCTTTTTCTTTACAGGTATGTCCAATTTCAAGAATGTTAAAACTTATTGTGAGTATAGAAACTAAAGGAGCTTGATATTGCTATTTTAACTAAAGTTTGAAAGGTTTTAACAAAAATATAACGTTTACCAAACATTTTCAAATTAAAAACGAAAGTTCATAAAATTAGTTTGCAGTTTGCGAAAACCTTAATTTATTAAAAGTTAACATTGCTATGGTTACAACTTAAAAAAAAAGTATGATAACTAGCCCCATATTTGTTTTGCAAACAAAACATGCAAAAAAAAAACAACTTGGGAACTCTTTTATTTATCTACCTTCCCGCTTCAGAAAACCTCAACCTTCTGTTCGGGTCAACTATGTAGTACAGTTTTAGTGTTTTAGCTGCTGCTGCTGTTGCTGTTGCATATCTCATTCGAGTATTTAGCCTGCTATCAGAATGAAACCATCTAGCAGGGAGAACTCGAGACTCGACCCACAGTTTGTTGCTCAAGCGGAACCGATGGAACAGAAGGCAATAACAGCAACAGCAGCAACAACAAATGTCTTCTCTTGCAATTGCCGCGTTACGCTTCAAGTGTGGCAAGTGGGGAACTGACCTACAACGGCCACATGAACTTGCAACTTTTGGCAAATGAGTTGCCCTAACCCTCTCTCTCTCCCTCTTTGCCTGTTTGACAGTTTGATGCAGTTTGATGGCAGTGAATGGGCAACGAAGCGTCACAAGCAACGACTTTGTTGTTCCCAAATGTAATTATTGAGCTCAAACAACAAGAACTTGCAATGAAGTGGTAACAAGTGTTGTTATTATAGTTCTTTGTTCTTGTTGTTGCTGTGGCAGAGGTACAGGGTTAATAAAAAGGGGAGAAGGAACAACTGTTGCTGTAAGGAACTCATAAATTTGAACACTTGCTGCAAACTAAATAAGTTGTTTGGCAGGCTGGGATGGAGGCATAAATTTCATTTTTATATTTGCTTTGGACTGGCTCTAATGCAATAATAACGTATATTTTATAGACACAAAAACAAAAGTTCGCAGAACACACACAGCTGTGTATTAATTTCACACATTTACACAGCACTTTTGTGTCTCATTTTTCTTCGCAGGCAAAACTTGTCTACTTTGCACAAAATGCGATGGAAAGGGAGCATAACGTATACGCAGCGTAGGCTGCTCTAGTAGAACTCATGCACGTACAAAGCTGACTTGTTGCAAACACACATGTGTGTGTGGGTGTGTGTGTGTATTTTGATAAGAGTCATTTAATGTGTGTGTGTGTGTGTGTGTGTATGTGTGCGTAGCAAATTGAAATAAATCTTGACAAGTGCGCTGCGAGTAGAGAAAGAAACTGGTTTTGTGGGCCACCCTAAAAAGAAGACGTAGCACCAAATTAATAACTAGGCAGCAAGACGTAATACCCTCACCCAACCTCCCCTCCCCTAGCAACTTCCACCCACTAGATTAATTATGGCTAGAAGGGTGTGTTGCGTTTGCTTCCTTCTTTTCTATTCCTCTAAGATATATTTGGGCACGTAAATTGCCTCTGCTTTTGGACAGTGAGAGAAAAAGTGAGTTAATAATTTAAAAACAAATAAAAGACAATGCGCTATTAATATGGTTAAAGAGACATTTTCGTTTAGAGCAACTGTTTGTTTAAGATAAGAAAAACTGAAGGAAAAGGCTTTTATTTTCCCCCTGAAATGCCACAAAGCATTAACAAAATGTGGGCGCCACGAAAGGTTACCACATTTCTTGGAAATACAATTGTTATGATTTTAATTTAAATTCAAAAAAAAATCATACAAATTGAGTGTTCTGAAGTCCTTTAAGCATAAAATATTGAATAAATGCTTAAATGTACATTGAATATATTGAATATTGAATATTGATATACAAATTAATATTGATTAAATTATTAATACAATTAAAGCATTTAGAATATTTTTAAAATAAGTTATCCGAAAATGGATTTAACATTCTTTAGTTTCTTTATAGTCTCAAAACTAAAGGGAAAAATGCAAGGGAAATCAATCCCTTCAGATAATTCTTTCTTCCATCTTTCGCATTTTATTTTTTCCCCTTTCCACATTTCTAAACACACTCTTGGAGAATCAACATCAAATTCACCAAACGGTTGTACAAATCCAATAGCACGTAAAAATACCACCATTTTAATTTGCATACACACAATTAAAATTCATGTACCAAGAAAATTCGGACAACAAAAAAAAACAGAGAGATAAAAACCTCAAATTAAATTGTAGAAGGTACGATTTCCAACACTACGTGATGTCACGCTTTCGAAAAAAAAAGAGGACGAAGAAAATCTAAGAGCAGAAGTTGTTGATTACTCAATGCCAGTCTCAAATCAACGCCTGACCCGCTCCCCCCTTGATCCTTGTTCCATCCCAGGTGGGTGGCTAATTAAATGACAGCATGAAGAGGCGCAGTAGGAGGTAGGTGGTGTGGGGCGAAATTAACCTTTAATTTTTGATAAACAAGCTCGAGGAGCACACTCTAAAAATATGCAAACCGAATGAATGCAAATGAAGTGAAGCTCCAGCTGAGAGCTGAGATACTTTAACAGACAGAAGGGGAGAGGGGGGCAATGCTACCCAGCAGGTGGTGGTGGCAGCGAAAAACAACAACAACAACAATTACAAAAAAATTGTTATAAATAGCATAAATTGCGGGGCAGGGAGAAAGGAGGGGCACGCAGTTTCCGGTGCTCTCGACAGCCGTTTACATAATTTCAATATGGCGGCGGCTTTATTTTTACTGTGTAGAAGGAAAGCGCGTGGCCAGCAGCCGAAACGGCCACTTAGAGGACATGCCAGGACCAGCCAAAGCCACCAGCTCCTCTTCCCTCTCCTTCCCTCTGCTGCTACTCCGCTGTTATGGTTTGTGGGTGGATGGGGACGTGAAGGTAGGCTGGCATTTTTTCATTGTCCTGCCAGAGATGAAAACGTAACAATATAAAAATTTGTGTTTATGTTTTACTTTATTTCTGTGTAGTCTTAAACTACACTTCACAAAGGGTATAAACATTTTTGTGAGTGTTTTGCAACGCATTCAAAATGCTAGATTAAAGCACCAACACCAAAATAATTAATAAATAAATAGATTAAAAAAATGATTAAGAATCGAAGAACATATACGCCAAAATAAGATTTTTATTAATTATAAAACCTTTTTTTAATTCACTTTAATTTTGTCAAAAGAAAATTAAAAGCTTATGAAAGGTATTTAAGATTCGGCTAATTTTTGATCATTTTCCCTGTTGTTTGGTTTCATTTTTCGTTTTTTTTTTTTCATTTCATTTTCATTTTATTGTTTTCGTTGTTGTTATTTGCTCTCATCCTTCAGGACAGCTGCCCACTTTTGACACTTATTTTTGACAGCTTAAGGACATTTGAGGGTCATGCACTTAACATAAGAGAACGCAAAGTGGGGCATGGAGAAGCAGGGAGAAGCTTTATACACCAATTTCGAAATTGTTTGCATGTCTGAGATTTGTGGCAGTTTATTATGAATGTATGCGACCAGACAGCGAAACCACCCAACCACCACCCAAGCCACCCACAAAAAGGAACACACTATTCCTGTGTACTACCTCGTCTTGTTGTGTGTATGCCCATGAGGCGTGGCTGGAACTGTGGCAAACCACATACATTATGAATGGGTGGGTGCCATTTTTGCCCAAAACATGCATTTTGTGTGACTATATTTAGTAAGGGGAAGGGGGGGAAGGGGATGCTGTTAGCTGATGTCTTTATTGAACCTACTGTGCATAGCAACTGTTGCCTGTAATTAAATTAAATTATGCTCCATCCAACAACCAGGCTGTACCCAGAGAGATCCTTTCCTTTCTAGCCCGTCTGGGCATTTTTCGTTAGCTTTGTCACATTAAAATTTAGTGATGCTTTTAAGTGCCGGTAATAAGATATTTTGTATGCTCTAGGGCCAGTACACACACCCACACACAGGCAGAGAGAGGACCCAGTTGCCATGTGGTTGTGTGACAAAAGCAGTTTGCATAATTTAAAAGGCCCAAAAAGCAACTATAAGTTTTGCCTAGGATTAGAACATTTTTTGGCCAAAAGATGTTCGTTCGTTCGCTTGGGTTGGATTGCAAAATGCTTAAAGTATTTCATGTTTCGTGTTCACAACTCGGTTGACAAAGCCGCAGAAAAGGGTTGCGACACTTTAAGCATTACATGACAACAGCTGCCCAATGTTAACCATGGCCCAAAACATTTCACAGATGCCGCTCATTAGGACAAAATAAAGCCTGAAATTGTTGACAAAAATCTTACAATTAGAAGAAAGTATTTCAATAATATTTCTCTTGTCTTCTAAGCAAATATCGAGCATATTCTTTACTCGTTAGTTCCCCAACTTAATCAAGTTAAAATGGATCGATTGCACAACACCCTTTCGACCCCCTCTTGGCTATGTGTTTGGTAATCAGTGCTATCGAAAGCAAAGCACGTTCAAAGCTTCCAGAACATGATGACAAAAACTAAAAGAAAAGAGAAACAATAGTTGCTACAGAAGAAATGTTGGCAGACTTGTTAAGCGCCTTAAAGTCGTAAGTAGGCAAAGAAATAAGAAACATAGAAAAGCGACACAGACAAGTAAAAGAAAGACACGTGTCATTAGCACCAAAGCAAATGACAACAACGACACAAAAATGCTCAGCTTGATGGACAATTGAAGAACTGCCCATAAGAGCGACATGTGCCAAAGTGGGCGTGGCTCAAATGTAGGTTTTTTCGTGCGTGTGTTTGTGTCAAGGTACAAACCATAATCGAAGCGCTTATCGTTAGTTTTTTTTGCCCCCAAACTTCATAAAGGTTTCTCCCCAGAGAAGTTAAAAGTGCTTCTCTATCTCTCCATCTTTCTATCGCTATCTCTTGTCTGCCATCTCAGTCTCGTCTTGACTCCGTCCGAACATAATTGTGCTATGGGGAACGCTTAGCAGCAACAGCAGCAGACACATTGACATTGTTTTGGGTCCACCCCAACCACCCAATTGACCAATTTGCATTGCATGACTTTTGAGCCAAGAAATTTGCTTTCATGTTTGATCATATTTGTCATGCTGGTCAGTGCAACAAGCTTTCCGTTCAATCTGTGAGCAGCTTAATTGTTTATTGAAGTCAAGATAAGAAAAATCGAAACAAAAAAAAATAAACGTTTAAAAAAGCAGGGAATAGTGAGAGAGGTTTAAAGAGGTCAAAAGAAATAAAAAATTGTCCTAAAATAGCGGAGTTTTTGGACTTTGCTTTCAAAATTTTAAGAAAATAAAATTAAAAAGCTTTAATATCTTTTACATTCATTTTTCTTGTATTTTCTCCTCAATATTTGGAATTTTCTGACTGTGCTCAAAACATCATTACTCATATTTTGTGTATAAATAGGTTTTCGCTTATTTTATAAATATTACCAAAGAACATCACGAAAATTTTTTGAATATTTTCCTCCACTCTCCTCCAAACTCTCATCTATTTCTACCCACAATTCCTATTTGGCATTGAGAATGGAGCTTTCGCGTATCGATTAATTGATTGATGAACATGCTATGAATAGCAGATGAAGGTGATGTTATTATACATAACATATGAAGCGATAAGCAATACACACACACTCGCAGACACACACACACAGGTCTATAGTGCAGCCTCAGCACTGCATACGGTTTTTTTTTTCGTTCTGCTCGAGCTCTATAAAAATTCAAGCGTTATCCCAGACAAGCCATGAAAATGGCTCACATACATAAACACACATGTATGTATGTGTTTATGTTTGTTTGTGAGTGTGTGTGTATGTGTAAACGTGCTAGGTGCCGGGCACGTGAGTGTTGAGAAGCGAGCGAGAAAAAAAAGAAGGAATATTTTTGCTTTTAGGGTAGCGGCATGAAAAATTGTTTGTATTGCATATTTTTAGGGGCCGACGCCATGGCAAGCGACCAAGCGTGAAACATGTTATCGAAGCGCTTTTAATGGAATTAATGCACTAAAAAAAACCCCCTACAAAAAGGCAGCTTAAAGCAAAGCGTACAAAATGAATTAAATGCGGGACAAAAACTGAGAGAAAAAAGTTCATGGCTTTAAGGCAAATATGCAAATTTCTATGACTATATTAAAATCTCGTCTCTGGTGCTGCTGCTTTGGCTTCAGCTTTAAATTTAATTAAGTTTCTTGTAATTTGCAATTAATTAAAAAGCAACAGTTGCATTGTATGTAAATGAGCCAGCTGCTTGTAAAGAAAAATGTACACTACATAAAGATACTTTTAATTTGTGATAGAGTAAGGATGCATGTGGGAAGAATTTTTACTTATGACTTTAAAAAGTATAAATAGTATAGAGTATTTGAAGCCACTAAAAAATGCTTAAATGAAAGGGAACAAACTATTCACCACTTCAAAAGGGTATTTAACTTTCTGTATGCCATTATCAACACTTTATTCTTGTTTTTTAATAACATTTAACATACGACACCACTTGCCCGAGGATCTAGAAAAAGCACTACAAAAAAGGGGTTCTTCAAGCAAAAATTGCAAAAATGAGAAAGATGGACATGCAATTTATTTGTGTGTGTGTGTGTGTGTGTGTGTGTGTGCGATGCGTAATTAGTCAAAAACATATTACTTTAATGACTGGAACATGCAGTTAGCCAAGATTTAATTATGAGGCAACAGCAAGCGGCCAAGCGCCCAAATTCAATTCAGCCTCCTTCACAAGGACAAACAGGACAACCACAGCAGCAGCAACCCCCATAGCACTAGCAACACTCCTCCCTCCCCTCCTCCATCATACACTTTAGGGGTAGTGTAGCAACCGAAATTGACCATTAAAATCGTTTATGCATTTTGTGTTTGGTGCTTGCTGCTCTAATTGGTTTTTGTGTGCAGCCAAAGAGAACGAAGAGAGAGAGAAAGAGAGAGAGAGAGCATCATAAAATATTATTATTAGAAATTAAATTTTTATGCGTGTACCTAGCGCTGCTTTTATAGCACACTTTTAGGCGATTGCGCGCTGCGTCAAGTTTGCCATACTCGAGAATCAAGTCATCAATTTTAATGTCAAGTTGTCTGCGATTTGCACAATTAGCAGCCAATTGCAAAGTGAAGATTTGATGCAGACAAAGGAAAATATATAAAGTAAATATTTTCAATTTGAGATATTATCTAACTTAAATATAAGTTTGAATTTTTACTTCAATCAAAATATGTTAAATATGAACTTGTTTAAAGTAGTGCATTTTGCACTTGCATTTCTATCAATTGCGTTTGTGTGTTTGAAGATTAATGCAGCTGCTTTTCGCAGCGAAGACAACTGAAACTTTTGAGCAGCTTAAGGCGGAGTGTGGGCAACATTTAGAGATAAACAGTGAAAGACCACAAAGTGCAAGCCACACGCACACAAAGACGCACTCGCACTCACACTCACACACACACTCAGACACAGACATGAGACAGAGTTGAGAATGTGTCTCTGCCAGGCAGTTATCGCTAAATTATGCGGGCTGTTGACAGTGGCAACAGAGTGGGAAGTGGGTGGCAGAGGGGGATGAGGTAGCTCAAGTAGGTTCTAAGCACGTTTAGAGCGAGCCACAAGCACACATATACGCACACACACGCATACACACGCATACACTTGGCCAGACAAGTAAATGTTAAATGGCACACACAGAGAAAATTCAATGTCAAAGTATTGGCGCACAAAAGTATGCAACGATATGTGTAGAAGAAGAAAACAGGAAAAGGGAAGAGAGGGAGGCAAAAGGACATGGACATGGACAGTAGCCAGTTGCGTCAATGGCGATGATGACAATGATGATGGCAGCCAGCACACACACACTGACACACACATACAACAAAGTTATAGCACACAACTAAATGTGAAAAAGTTTGATTTGCAGCCAAAGAAAAGGACCAAAAAGTAGGAAATGGTCTACATGGAAAAAAGACGTTGATACACACACAGACATACATATACATATATGAGCAGGAAAGTTCTTTTTGCGCTGCTGCGGAAACGGAAATAGAATTATAAAAGCCAAGCTAAAGACGTTTACACACCATACAAAAAGCAAATGGCAAAATAGAGAGCAGAACACATGAGAGGGGAGAAGACAGACACACAAATACACACACACATGGCAGGCAGATAAGAAAACTGTTTGCCAAAGGCTTAAAGCTGTCCCTGCTAGCTTGTATGAGTTGGCAAGGGTAAGTTGGGAAGGGTAAACTTTTTGCCAAGTTCGTAGGGGGCTACAAATTTATGAACAGACAACCACAAAACTGTATGAGGTGGTTAAGGGTGCTGGGGCGGGAGGAGAGAGAGTGAGACAGGAGGCAGGTTTGAATCAAAAATGAAGTGCGATTTATGGTCATACAAATCAAAGTTTGGTGCTTGAGTTGATTGCTAACAATCTTTTGTGTGCCACACACAGTCGGCGGGGGGGGAGGGGAGAGAGTTGCAAGTGGAACATTTTTGGGTGTGGCTTTCTGAAAATATTTGACACTCGCTTGCCTGGCTGCAGGTGTGTGTGTAAACCGAGTGAGAGATTTGTGGGCACAAATTAGTTGAAATGCTCGCAAAAATGAGGTGATAAATTTTTGCAAAAGTGTGAGCAAAACTTTTGCATTAAATAGGAAAGAGGGTGAGTAAGGGGCAAAGGAATTTATGAACAATTATCTAAGCTGTGGTGAAATTTTCCCTCGCTTCTCAGTTGATTTGTGTGGCCGAAAAAGTTTTCAAAGCAGCTGCCGAACACACCCGGGCGATAATGTGAATGGCCATTCAAGTTGCCGGGCGCTTTAGTTTATGAGTTTAAATTGAAAAAGGGGAATGCGGAGGGGCGCAAGGGGAAGGAGATGTGGCACTTGGGTTTGGGTTTGTGAAAATCAGCTTTGGGTCCTGTGCTGTCATGCATTTATTGATTCACTAATTTGACTATTGTTTGCCCGGCTCAGAGGGATTGCCATGGATTTGCAAGTGACACAAAGTTAAGCAGGTGGTTACTAACAAAATTAAACCTTTGGCATTAAGTGATTACTCAGTTAAATTTCTACCACATTTCAAACAGATTTACGCCTCTATTTAAACTTTTCAAACTGGCTTTTAAGTTTGGCAAGAGTTTCCAACGGAACCAAGTGGGAACATGATTATGTATTTTGTCACAGATAGTTTTTGAAATGGTGTAAAAGGTATCAGGAAAGATCAATTAAGAACAATTTCTATTTTTGCTTCCCTATTTAAGCTTATACTAGTAAATACTTGTTAATGCTGTTAAACAGCATCAAAATTTACATAACTTCTTTGACTTAAAACATGAATAATATTGAAATCGGGTTAATTTAATTTTGTTCCAACATCACAATAAAACTGAACAAGCACCCTGACAACCATTTAAGTTTAATATTTGGGTAACCCGTTTGCCAGCAGCTCGACAAAGGTTGCGAATAGTAGTTTTTACGATAGCCCGCATCACCTTGGGCCACACTCACACACACACACACACTCAGAATAAGGCTTAAGAGAGAAGAAAAGTAGTCGAGTAGTTGATAGGAAAGAGGAAAGAGAGGGGCAGTAAAGCAAGTCGGCGACGCATTTGGCACGGCTAATTCAGCACAACATACGACGCATTACAGTTGTAGCAGGACAATCAGGATGTGAACTAGAATGGAGAAAGATGAGATCGGGTTGGGGGCAGGGAAAAGAGGATTTGCTACTTGAGAAATTGAATATTTCACATGTCTGCTTGAATTTTATAAGCAGTGAAGTAGGAAGCAGCCAACACACAGCGGAAAAAGGAAGTCTACCAGAGAGAAATAGAAGATAAAAAGAAAAGAACAAAATGAAACGAAACGGAACGGAAAGAAATACATGCGAAAACCTAACCAGCAAACCAAATAGGAAAATTGAAAAATAAAAAAAAAAAACCTAAATAAATCGAGAGAAGCTGCTGCTGCTGCAGAAAGAGGAAGAGGAAGAACGTGAAGCGGCTGGGCGCCTAATCTAATATTCCACAGTGCAGGAAATTTGTGGACAGAGAGGCGAAAGAAAAACTAGAAAGTAGAAATAGACACATAGACAGACGGGCAGTCCAGACACAGCTGATTGTCGGTTATGGCAGAGCTTGCAGCAACACCCTAATCCTCCTACATCTGTCCCCTCCTCCTTTTCCTCTTCCACATCAATGTTATGGGCGCAAAATGGACAAGTTAATTTTCTTGCACTGAGACCCTCTGATAAACGTGCGAAATAAATGATATTTTTATCACACACACACACAACACACACATGAGTTGAATGAAGCGTAAATTTCAAATTATGTTATAGGCTTTTAGGCCGATAAGTAAACTGTATTTTATTCGCTTTTTTCCTACGGTTTTTCAAGCTTGCTAGAAAACTATTCGACATATAAATATTTATAAGGGATTTGTAGGCAATATTTATGAAATAAAATATTGATTTGGACTTATTTTTGTATTAGACTATTGGTAAATGTGCATTACATTTTTTTTTTTTTTTTCAAAACTCTTTCTAGTGAAAGATATAATTTCTAAGATAATTTATTGGTGCATGGTCAAAAAGAAAGCAAGCATATGTCTTGAGCCAAATAAAATTGCAATCTT
The DNA here is from genome assembly GCA_018152825.1 of Scaptomyza hsui. Classification (NCBI taxonomy): domain Eukaryota; kingdom Metazoa; phylum Arthropoda; class Insecta; order Diptera; family Drosophilidae; genus Scaptomyza; species Scaptomyza hsui. The sequence goes on from JAECXO010000307.1 coordinate 9,229,841, forward strand.
TTTACAAATCTATATAAGGCATATGATCTTAAGAACCTAACTCGCATCTGCATACCATTAACCTCCAACAAATGGACAACAAATCAAAACATATATTTGCCTTTGCATAATTTGTGGACACGCACAAAGCAAAGCTCCAAAAAACCTAAACACACGGTTTATAAATAAATCAATGCAAACAACATAAGAAGGAACAAAAAATTTATGTTAAGCCATAATGTAAACATTTAAATTTACATGACCGAGACTTTGAGGCTGAGGCTAAAAGAATATGATAATATTTATGGGCAACTTAAAGGCTTATTTAGGCGCCGCAGACGCTCTTAGACCCACTTTAATTTCAATTTTTTGCAAATTTGCATTGCTGGCTAACACTGGTTGCCATGCAAATTGAATCATTCTTGTTCATTTCATTCAGCAACTGGATTTCTCTATGGCAACCCATAGAAAAAACGTTCTCTGTGTGTGTCTTGAAGGTGTTTTGACTGGCAGAATGAAAAAAAGTGTCGTTCTTTTGAATTTATGTTACAAAACACACATAACACACAAGTCGTGCTAAAGGTTGAATGGCAACTTTATTCATATGGCTGCCCTTTCACCACCCAGAGGGAAGCATTTGAATAGCCCTGTGATTGTGTGTACATGTTCTTGAGTTCACTGATTCACTGATTTGGCCCTTTGGCCTTTGTGCCTGCACTTTTGCAGCCTCAGCTTTCACACAAGTACGCAAATTAATTTTACATATTTAATTTATTTGCAGATCGCACCATCAGCGAACATGAGAATAAAAATGTGGTGCTGCCCTGTCCAGTGGATGAGCAGAAATGCGGGAAACTGCATTCCCTAAACTGGTTTAAAGGCGATGATCGCATTGCTGCAATGCTGCTGGGCGATAGCAATGTCACGAGTGTGAATGATGAATTTAAAAATAGGTAAGTTAACTTATAGCGATGAGGAAATGACACGGAACCAATTGCTGAATTGCAACCATGCATTTTACTAAACTGTTTCATGACATTATAATTGTTTCCTATTTCACAGAGTTACTGTTGAGCAGAATCCATACAGATTAGTTATTAAGGACTTGAGAATATCGGATGAGGATATCTATCTATGTGATACAACATTTTTTATACCAGAAGAAACGTGTGATAACTTCAATGGCTATCGTGTCGAATTGAGAATCTTAGGTAAGTTACCAACCAACAATGTTCCTCCTATCCGATTTTGCATGTTGTTAACCCAATCTTCATCTCAATAAATCGCTTCACAAACTTTTATGATTTGCGCTTACTTTGTACGTACTTTGAAGTTTTCTGTTCTCTTTGTAAATGCTTTTGTCTTCTGTTTGCTTAAAGTAACTAAACTGCTAAACTAACAAACAATAAATACTTCTTACCATAAAATATATTATATACACAATAATCGTATTTATGCATGGACTTCATGTGGAGCTTGCTAACTAACAACACGCGGGGGTCAGAAGGGAAAATCTGGAATGAGGGATTTTGCATGTCGTTTAACTGCTTACTGTGATTGTCCTCTAAGCCTCAATGTCAGCTTAAACGTGTACAATAAAAATGGAAATGCAATCAATAACATAAAAAATAATATATTGAATATCAGTTTTTCTGAAATTGCAAATTGACCAATGTCTTATCAACACTGTGCAATTCAAAAGCTAGGAAAAAAAAGTTGTAACCTAAATTGCTGAATCGATTGCATTTCCAGTTTGATTTTGTTTTATTGCAAGTGACAAAAAATATACATGAATTGTTTTTGAATGCCTTTCGCTGCCTGCCTTTACACGCATAACATTCTCCTGTTCCAAATGTATATATAAAAAATTGTTAAACTAAAAAAGTAACTTTATATACTTGTATTTGTTCATATATCAAAATGTTAACCCATATCAAAGTGCAAATCAAAAACTTTACTTTTAACTGCTCTACTCTACTCTCTTTTACCATAACATTTGAACGTGTCAAAACTCATGCAAATATTTTCTCTTAACTGATTGTCCCACCAAAAATAAAAAAATGATCTGAAAAAAATCGCATACAAAACGCTCGTCCACATCGACATGGAATTTCTATATAAATATATATATATATAACATACATATATACATCTACATATATATATGCATTGATATCAACAAAAAAAAAAAACCCAAACGAAACTAACAAACCCAAAAATCAATCGATATATGACAACCACTGAAAAACCTAAAACACAAAACTAAAAAACCAAATCTAACAACACACGCCTCTTCTCTTCACACCATCGCCTCCCTTCCTTCAATCCAAACGTGTGCACTCACCAACTTAATTGTTTTTTATACGTACTATATACGCAACCAAAAAATTGTTATGAACTGTATGTCCCACAAACTGAAAAACTAAAACCATAAACTGATGTGAAACTCAACCTAAAAACAATTTAAAATCCAACAAAACGCTTTAAATAAAACTTGATATCTTTAAAAACTAAAAAAACGAAACAAAAAACAAACAACAAAACGTTTTTGGCTATGCCTAAATAACTGCGCAAACAAAACGTAGAAAACCTTGGTAAATTTAACTTAAAAAATCAAACAAACATTTCTAAATAAACATTTATTATAATTTTCAATTAAGTTAACTGGCAATTGAAGCAGAAACTTAACTTTTAATTTGTTTATTTATTTCTAACAGAATGAGAATGAGGTGCTGTTAGTGCTGGTTTTTATTAATATTTAGTTGGAGAATTTATTTTTCATTATTAGCCTTAAGAAATCTCATTCAACTTAGTTTCAGTATCATTTTCATTTTCAAATTTTTACTTTCTATTTTAATTTCTGCTAATCAACTTTTTATATACTATGCAAATTGAATATGATTTTATTAAAAACACAAATTCAACATTTTTACCTCCCGAAAAAATGCAAAAAAAAACAAAAAAAATATGTAAAAAATTGAATTACGCATACAAACACACACACTCACACAAACACTCACACACACATATATACACACATTGTGGTTGGATATATATTGGGTGCGTACAGTGCCACCCACAGAGGTTGTGATTTTGGACGCAAAGGGCGACCGCATCGAGAACGGCAGCATCGTTGGACCCATGCAGGAGCGTCAGAGCCTCAAGGCAACCTGCACCGTGAAGAACACACGCCCCCAACCCGATGTGGGCTGGTGGCGTGGCACCAAACGCCTTGCAACATGTGAGTATATAGCTACCAACTACTAGTATTATGTGGCAAGGTAAAAGCTAAACGCATAAAGGTTTTCTCATAAAAACTGCTGAAGCGCGTTTATTGATTCCCCCGAAATGGCAGGAGTGGGTTGAATAGGGGAAAGCAAGTGACTAAGCAGCCAATTTGATGTGTAAGCCTTGAATTGAGAATCGAGTTTACGATGCGCCACAAACTTTATGCAGTGACTGACGAGCACGAGGTCATAAAGCCTCGTCCAGGAAGGATTTGGGGCTGCTTATCATCAGTGTGACTCTCTATATAGCATAGGCAAATGCCCAGCCGCGCACTCATAAAATGTTATGCCCTTTTATTGTAAAGCATAAAAATAAACTTTTGGGTGATTTTCATTAAATTTTTAAGAGCATTGAGTTCAACCCCAAAAAACCTTCAACCTCAAGGAGAAAATTAATTGATTTCTATTTTTAAAAGCGCAGGCATTACATTACATTAGCTAAAGCTGAATTTAAAAACATTTCGAAAATGTTTTCTGGTTTACCTTTTTTTCTTCTGCCTTTGCTGGCCTTGAAAAGCACTTAAAGTGATTTTTTATGCCCCAAAAAATCCAGCAAATATCCCAGCCATTTACAACGGAAAGCACAGAACAAGGCGGCAACAACATTTTCATTACCCCCTTCGCCTTTTTTTTATGGTTGTTTCCGTTTCCTGGTCATATTTTTTTTTCTTGCCTCTAATTGGCCTTGGTTTGTGGCTTGTGGCAACCCTTTTTGTCTGGCCGGACCGCAAACTCTCTAAGCTCAATCTTTGATTCCGTGCGGAATTGTATTTATTTTCGAGGCTCTTAAGGCCATAGCTTATCATAATTGCGTGTAATTAGAAAGAACAGAGCACCTGGAAAAATGAAATGGAAAATATGATGAAATTTTAAATTCAGCAGTTATTTGACTTGGGTTTAAGAGTCTGCAGTTGGAACTTTTACTTAACATTATATATTTTACAATCTTTAATTTGAATAATAAATAATAAATATTAAATTCTATTCTTAACAGATTCACCCACCCACGATCTGAACGATGGGCTTTACACATCCACCCTCGAATTGGATTGGCAACTGTCCCGCGAGGATCTGGCATCGGATATTGAATGTCGTGTCGAGTCTGCAGCCATTAAAAATGCAATTGTAACCAAATTCAGCGTGGACTTGCAAGGTAATTCCATCTTAACAATAAACATAAGTCAGTTGCGAAATGACTCGTAAAACTTATTTCTATGAGTCATAGATACTTATGTTGTTGGTGAGCTTGGTTGTTATGACCGTCTTAGCCAGAAAAGGGTTCGTTTTATGTCTTACGACTTTGTTTTGAAGTTTACAATGCATAAAATACAACGTTTAGGTTTAACAATCATTATTGAAATGAAGAAAATAAGGTATTTTTTTTGACCATAACAAGTAATAAAATAAAAAACTAATAAATGTTGAGGTAACTATTTTCCACATCGCTTTTTTTATTTTCCATCATTAACACTAAAAAAAAGTAAGCAAATTAATTTCGATTGACAAATTGCCGCTTAAATCAGAAAACTTTTTGATATTAAAACATTTTTTCTGAATGGCTTAATTCAACTTAAATTAAAAACAAACATCAGGGACAGCAATTCACACGATATTTTGACATGTTTAGGGTTCATTAACCCAAAAAAAGGAGACCCAAACCAAATTCGCCAAAGGGAACCTTTCTAATTACAACAACAGCAATAAATTCCCTTAGGCCGTTGAAAGCCTTTTTCGAAAGTCATGCAAATAAATTTTTTTTTAATTAAAAGCTGACAATATCGAGTGACATTTTCCCCTTCTTTTCTGTCGTTTTATTTGCGCTTTTTGGAATTGACGAATGATTTGACATTTTTGTTTTGGAGCAATTAATGAATGTCATTAAATGTAACATAAAACTGAGCCAACTAAGCCCCAAGTTTTTCATTTACAAAGTGGGCACAACCAATTGATTGATGGGCACCTAACCAAACTTCCGCCTTAAAAAAAACCTTAAAACATTTACCAATCAATTGAAAACTGAGCTCCATATGCAGTAGGCAGAAATGCAAAATGGCCGTTATTAATGTTTTATATTATGGGCAAAAGAAGTAGAGAAAATGGCACAAAACGAGCTGTAGACATAGCCATAGACAAAAGTCAATTACAAGTCGAGTCGGGCATTTTAAGCAATTTTCTAACATCAACTCAAACTGCTCTCCTTTTTTTTTTACATTTTTACAGTGCGACCCACGAGCATAGACATCAATGGAGTGGAACATCATACGGTGCAGGGCAGCAAAGTGGTGCTAACATGTGACGTAAGTATTGGCTGAACTCTGGACTGTAAACTGAATGACACGAGAATCAGTCCATGAATGGGGTATATAAGCTCTAAAGAGTTAGCCATGGGTTAGGAATGTGTATATGAAAAAAAGCACACTTTCAGGCTTATGTATAAATACTGAATTCTGTTCTTAGCCTCAACTATTTACGTTTTGTATTATCTAATAATTAAAAAAGTATCCCCAAGTTTAAAATTCAGTAAATTAAAACTTTCTCTTTCCAATTTTAATACTAATAATATTATTTAAGGAACATACTTTAAATGGAAGTACTTATTTTAACCATAGCTTTTTAATTTGGTTTCAGAAATCTTTCTTAGTAAAATACCTCACAAATGTCTGAATTCTTCCAAACTGTTTAGTTCAAAATATCGTATTTTTTAACCACTGTGCCTGGGCTGCTTTTCACAGTCCACATTCTCATCCACCTAAATGTTTTCGTCCTTGTCGTTGCAGTCCGAGTAATTGACAATAATTAACTGTCAATTATTTTGCGATTTTTCGTCGACCACGAGGACATGTGTGTGTATGAAACTATGCTAGGCAGCTGGTCCTTTAGTCCTGCAGCACATCCTGAGCTTTATAGACAATGCCTTGTCATTTACTTGGGCCTGGTTGGTTCTGCTCAGTGCTCAGTCTCCAGTTGGCAGTTCGATGAGTTGAAAGTTGCCATTGCATTTTAATGGAAAAGCGCTCAATTGGCTGCAGTTTAGCAGCACTTTGAGCAGAGAAGGACCTCTGACTTGTGTCTTGTGCCTTGTGTGCTCTGTGGCACTGTGTAAAATTATGCAAAATTGTCTATTGATTGCGTATTATGTTTAATGGAATTTTATGCAATTGTTTTACTGCTTGTGCCTGCCTTCGTGCCTAGCAGGTAGAAACTGTTGGCTGGCTAATGGATATAGTATGTATGAATATGTGCATTTGCCAGTCTAATGGAAATTTAATGGCAATTGCTTGGAGTAAACCCCCCTAACCCCCTTGAAGGGCAGGCAATCACATAACGCATACGCCCCATTTGACTGTATTGTTCTCCTTTCTTTCTAACAGATTCACGGCGCTCGTCCTGCTGTTAACCTTACCTGGTATAACACAACATCGATTATCAGCGGCGAAGAGAACGATGTAACTGAGATACGAACCAAGGCAGTAAGTGGCATTAATCATTAACAATTTATATTTTATTTAATTTGATTTTAAATTTTTCAGTTTGAAAAAGAGGATGGCACTTATCACACACAATCGGAGCTTATTTTCAATGCCACACGCTTTGAAAACGATCGCGTCTTTCGCTGTGAGGCCGAAAATATTGTGCTGCAAATCAATCGCGAGAAGCCAATGGCCTCAGTTCTGACTTTGGAAGTAATGTGTAAGTATTAAAAAATATTAAAACTAAACTCAAATATCAAAAAAATTCATTACACTTTATCTATTTACTTTTGTAAAGTTTTTGGCCACAACTAACTCAACTCTTTGCCCTTCTTTATTAAAACAGATCCGCCCGTTGTCAAGGTCAGTCCACCGGAAATGGTGACCAACACTAGTGAAATAGTGTTGCTCAATTGTGAATATGTGGCAAATCCCGCCTCGCTCACACATGTCGTTTGGTAAGTGCTTAAGCCCTGAAAAACTAACACAAAAATATCGACAACAAAAAATTGTGAAACCAAAAATCATCTAAAAAGGGGTTGCAAAGTCAAAAACGAAATGCAAACGAATTTAAATTGCTTTTAAATTTCAACCCAGCACATGTGACAGAAATGGCAACAAAAAGAGAGGGAGAGAGAGAGAGAGTCGGAGAGAGATAGATATAGGTAGATAGGCCTGCGGCAAAACCTGACGCGCTCTTTGTTGTGTTGCATAGGTGCGAGACAACAGCGGGGCTTAGGGTGTTAGGGGGGACAGTTTGTGTGACTTTGGCAACCAGGCAACAGTCAAACAGGTAGCAAAAGCAGCTACGGAGACGGCGGCAGAACTCAATTAAACTAAAATTTCCACAGTAAACAAAAATCTAATTAAAAACAAATACAAAAGTAAATAGGCAACACGAGTTGAAATCTACGCAGCAGCAACATCAAGTGCGTGAACTGGGTGCCACATTCTGTTGAGGCACACACACACACACGCACAACAACGCATTTATCTGCTGAAAATCAAAACAAACTCGCAGATGCGTAATTCGTATGCGGAATGCGGAATTTGCAAATGAAATGTAACCAAAATTTTGTTGTAGTTGCTGCACACAATTCCTAGGTTGTTGCATGCAGCGCACACCATTCGAAACGTAGAGAAATCATTCAATTAATTATTGAAATTTTGACTTGGTTCACAGCAATCGAAGCAAATGCGAATTAATGCTAGTTTATTTGGTTTTAATAAGTAAAATGGAATTTATTAAGCACAGCAAATCTCGATTGTAGATAAACAAACGATTTATCAAGAGTGTTTATTAGGTAAACTCTTTACTTAATTAAACTGAATTGAAAGTTACAGAATTACAAATTAAGTCAAGTGCTTTAAAGTAAATAGTAAAGCTAGAAATTTTCTCCATGTGTACATCGCAATTTGTGGCATAGACAAACAACACTGGCAAGCATATCTGTCACATAAAATTGCACAATGCACAGCACAGCAGCAGGCGGCAACTCTGACGTGTGTGAATACCACCAATCTTTAGCTGTCATGGCAACCCAGCTTTGCCAACTGCCAAATTAGATAGCGAGAAATGGAAACGAGTGTTGTTGTTGTGATTGCAATGAGTTAGTTGGATAGTTGAGTCTAGCAAACTTGGCCAAAATACGGCGGCCAATGGATGAGTGCACATACAGCGAAACGAGTTTGATTTGCACAAAATGCAAATTGCAGCTGCAATTTCATTCACAGATTTCCCACACTCTCTTTCCGACTTCAATGGCTAACAGCGTATTAATTTGCCTGATCCGGGTACGTGGCGTATGCGCGACATTCATAGAAGCTTGAAAGCTGGTCGAGTGTGTAGTAGTTGAATGAATTGCAGAGAGTGTGTTTGTGCATAAGAACTTCGGTTTCAAAAATAGCAAACTTGAGGACAAAAGCAATGATTGGAATTGAGTTAGAGTTTAAGATAAATATTTATATCTTAAACAAGCGTATAATATTTTGAGCATTAAAGAGTGAGAGAAATTCTCCTGATTAATAGTGCGAAAGTAATGCATTACAGCCGTATTAAATGACAACGCCATGCGAATTACTAATTACACACAAAATCATCTGCCACACTCAAGCGGCAGCAGCAGCTGGAAAATATGATGAATGAAGATGACACAAGCCAACATAAACACAAACACACACACACACACATAGTCAGTGTGTCAAGTGGCTGCATTTTACAAGCCTTTTGCACGCTTGCAAGTTTTGCACATTTCTCGTTTCGTTTCTCGTTTCGCGCTTCTGGTTTTTGCCTTTTGCTTTTGCGCTTTTTTGCTTAATGCCAACTGAGAAATTAAATGCACACACAAAAGTGACACAGAAAATTTATTTAGCAGGCATATCATTTACGCCTGTCTCTTTCTCTTTTTCTCCCTCACTCTTTCTATTTGTGTGTGTGTGTGTGTGTTGGCCTAGGTTATGTTGTGTGGCTGAAATTTATAAAAGCGCTGCACAGAATTTAGACAGCTGCATTTAAGGGCAAGGGTGGAAAGAGAGATAAAGCAGAATGTTTGTTGCATGTTTCGTATGAGATACTTAATAAGACTCCTTTTTAAAGAATAATATAGAATATTTAGCTACTTAATAAAGCCTTCAAATAGATTATGTATCATGTCGAAAACGCTTAACTTAAATTTTTTCAATTTATATTTATTTATATTTATTTTTGTTCATGCCTTTAGCATTTTTGTTATTTATTTGCTTCATTTGTTTTATGATTCATTGAAATGCTTTCTCACGTAATATAATTCAATTGCTATCTGTAATAATAATCTTGTTTGAGATGAAATCGACATTGTTTTATGTATTCTCTTTTTTGACTTTAGCCATTCAACCGCTTGCCATGAAATATTTACATAAAATTAATCTTAATTTGTAGCGCCCGACAACAATGGGCCAAAGTTAGGCTAGCAGGGCGGGGGAAGGGGGGAGGTAGTAGCTCAGGGGTTTGTTTACATTTGCTATTTGTCTGCTGCCAACTCGTACGTCGACGGCTAAACAATAGCCAAAGAGAGCAACCCTTAGCTCCAGTCATTGAACGATAAAACAAACAAGAACATAGACAGGAACCCACACCCACACACACGTACACCATTTTTCCCTCGTTTCCCTTCGCCTTGCACATAATTTATAAATCACCACAGAAGTAATTGTAATTGTTGAATTATTTAAGCGACTGGCAATAACCACAAAATTTGCCTCAGGCCGAAGCAGAAAAAGAAAAATAAAGAAGAAAAAATCAAGAAGTTGACTTTACGGCTTGTTAACGACAAAGGAGGCAAATTCTCCAGAAGTTGTTACACAGGACTTTGCCACAAGCTCCTTGGAACCAATTAAAAATGTCTGCCTCATGTTGCCTCTGCACACACACACATGAGTAAATTAATGAGTTGTGTGTGAGTGTGTGTGTGTGTGTGAAGCACTTTGCCAGCTGCTGTCGAGATACACTATATATATAAGAATGATTTCAATACTTCTTCCGTTTGCCATTAAGAGCACTTCCTGGACGCACATTTCCGTCCAAGTCGCCACACTGCACAAATAGTAGAAGCAGGCCCAAAAGAGCACGCGACTCTCGTTAGCTGCCTTTTTTTGGGTGGCTCGGATAATTAAAATAAATTACGCTTGTCGGACGCCGATGATGTGCAGGATTTATGCAACAGAAGTCGTGCAACGTTAACTCATTAAATTAACGAGGCCGCAACACTGAAAACTACTTCCACACACATGAGTTGAAATTGTGTTGGAAACCAGGTGGAAATTTTATCCAACTAGTACAGACTATAGTCCAAGCAATCAAAATTACTTTTGTGCATTGATGCGGCGGCTGTCTGTCTTTTTTCTCTATCACTCTCTCTCTCTTTCTCTGTTCTTTCTGTTATTGTAAATCAATTAAAATTTACATTGAGTCCGTGTCTGGAACATGCCTCGAGTCTGTTGCACGCATCGCAGATGCAGCATTTCGACCTGTGGGCATTACAATTTCCATTTATGCCGCCTACCGCCGTAAAGTATGCAATGCATTTATTAATTTTACACAAACACTCACACACAGTCATAGAGGGGAAGTGAGAGGGAGAACACGTGGTTGCTTGAATTTTTATTTTATTTTTTACTGCCGCCCTTTTATCGCCAGACAGAGAAGTGTGCGTAAAATTGTTTTAATGCCACCGGGAATTGCAAAGAGAAAAATAAAATAAAAATGTAAGTTGGATACACTAGGCTGAGAAATACTTTTTTTAATTTGAAATAAAAAATTTTATAAATTTTATTATTTAGGTTAATGGTTTATTTTTTATTTTATTTTTTTAAACTAATTTTATTATTTCCATTCTTTTCAATTTGTCTTCCGTTGACATACTCTGTTTTTTTACAAAAACAGTGTACAATAAAAAATAATAATAAATCGAGGCAGTCCGAAAATGGAGAATCTTCCATTGTCTGTGGCTTGCCACTGCGCCTAAAAGAGTGTGAGTGCGTATGTGTCTGTGTGTCAGTGCGTTTGTCTGTGAAGAAGTATGTGTTTAATGTCTGGCAGATAAAATGTGCAATTGAAGGTTTTTGAGTTGTGAGTCAAGTGTAAGTTGAGATTAAATTAAAATAATATAAACGTATAGCGTTAAAAAAAACTTTAATACTTTAATTCTTATGCTAAACTTATATATCAATGATTTTGATTGCCTGTATTCAAGCTTTCAGCTCATTTTAGACACACGTTCCCAATTCGTAAGTGCATTTTAAAACTCACTTTGAGGCACTGGAATAAAAACAGGCAACAACCCAAAGAAAGACTGACTCAATATGCATGAGAGAGAGAAAGATTTGAGCAAAAAGCTTGTCAAACAAACGAGCTGCTAAAGTGAAGCGACAGTTGAGTACTGTTGTCAGTTGGTTAGAAGAAGCTTATGCAAAATGCACAAAAGAGGAAAACAGCAACAATGCAAACGAGAGTAAAAGCAATGTGAATAAGCAATGCACAAAGAACATTTGACATAATTTGCTACAGTTGTCTGTATCAGAAAGACCATGCAAAGTAGCCAGAGATTCATCTCCCTATCTCCTGGGTTCTGTTGAAGTTGTTATGAAAATAAAAACAACAATGAAACGTGCCTATAAATTTTAAATAGCCAACATGAGAAAAGTCATCTCTGTCTTTTCTCTGTTTCCCATGTGCGTGTTGCATCATAAATAAGTGAGAAGAAGTGTTTGTGTGCGAGTTGGACTGTGACCCAACTAACTAGGGAAAAGCGCCCTAAATTATGCTACACACTGTGTATGTGAGTCCGGCCAGTAAACCAAACTAATTTGTTCTGTTCTGTTTTGTTTTGCAGGTATCGCAATGGCGACGTTGTGAATGTCAATGACACGGATCGTTATCAGGGCGGAAATTCGGAGAATGTTGCCTTAGTTATCAGGTCCACCGATAAAGAGGATATAGGCAATTATACCTGCGAGCTATCCAACTCCATTGGCAAGGCCATCTCCGAGCAGCAAATCGATCTCGATGTGCAGTGTAAGTAAATGACCTTTCCTTTCTCTGAACAATTTGAAAATTTCCTACTGTAAACAGATGTTCCCATTGTGGAGGTTCAAATGATACCCGAGGGACCCGTCAAGGAGAGCGACGAATCGAATGTGACTTTGTTCTGTAATATTCTGGATGCCAATCCCTCAGTGCTGACCAAAGTGCGTTGGTATGCCAACTCCACATTGCTCAAAGAACTGCCCGATTGCGAGGAAACGAGAGTATGTTAAAAAGGAGAGGTCAACTCTTAGCTCCCTACTCATTAAGTGATTTCCCTTTTAGGAGGATCTGTGCCACATTGATCCCAGTAAACTGTTGCTGGAAAGCATTGGACGTGGCTTCTTCTACAATTATTCCTGCGAAGGTTACAATGCAGCTGGCTGGGGACCACGCAGCGAAGACAAGGAGCTAATGGTAGGAACATATCCTTCCCGCTTAGAACCCTTACCATATTTTCTTTTCCTTTGTGTTCGAAGGTCCACTATGAGCCTGGTCCGGCGACTTTGACGCACTTTCCGCCCATTGCCATTAAGAAGAAGAGCGTCATCTTTTACTGCTCGGTGGATGATCCGGGCTATCCCGAATCGAATAGGTTTGTAGCCACACAACAAGCCAAGAACAAGAACATTCACAATACACAACAGCTTCAAATTGCTTATCATACCGTGCAAGCCTTGCAACCGCATGAGGCAGACGCTGCTTTCGAGGCGCTGCTGTTGCAAAAGCAGCAAGAGCACAGACAACAGCAGCAGCAGCAGCAGCAGCAACAAAACAATCAACCACATCCATTGATTAACCCAACACAGTCCATATCATCAACATTTGCAACATTTGGCAGCATGAATGCCGCTAGAGAAATAAAAGAAACGCATGCTCTAATCGATTTACATTTGAATCATTCCCTTTGTACACTGCTCACGCTTACCACCTTCATGCCACAATCACAAATCTTAACCCTCTACACGGGCGGCCATCCGTTTGACTATTCATCCGAATCCACCACCGCATCCTATGCACTCTACCGCAAAATGGGCAAATTCATGTATGTGGCTCAAACGCTCTCGCAACCCAACAGATACCGTTGGATGCGTGGCGGCCGTGGTCCGCTCCAGGACATTGTCACCAAGGAGTGGACGGTGGAGCCCGTTGGTCTGGACAGTCGCACCAACTACTCGTGCTATGCGTACAATGAGGGCGGCAAGGGCGTAATGGCCACCGTCAATTTGGAGGTGCATGCCCCGCCATTCTTCATCAAGAACATGCAACCCTATACGGGCGTCCTGCACTCGGTGCCCAACTTCAATCTGACCTGCCGCATCGAGTGTGTGCCCCGCTGCGAGATCGCCTGGCTAAAAGATGGCGCCCCAATTGACAAGAACGATACCCGCTACTTTGTCAAAGAGAAATACATGGATGCCTCCCCGGCCACCGGTGATTTTGAGAGCATGCTCTCAGTTCTGGTAAGTTAGTTAGCTTTAAAGTGGAGTTACTCATTAAGTGATTTCCCTTTTAGGAGGATCTGTGCCACATTGATCCCAGTAAACTGTTGCTGGAAAGCATTGGACGTGGCTTCTTCTACAATTATTCCTGCGAAGGTTACAATGCAGCCGGCTGGGGACCACGCAGCGAAGACAAGGAGCTCATGGTAGGAACATATCCTTCCCGCTTAGAACCCTTACCATATTTTCATTTCCTTTGTGTTCGAAGGTCCACTATGAGCCTGGTCCGGCGACTTTGACGCACTTTCCGCCCATTGCCATTAAGAAGAAGAGCGTCATCTTTTACTGCTCGGTGGATGATCCGGGTTATCCCGAGTCGAATAGGTTTGTAGCCACACAACAAGCCAAGAACAAGAACATTCACAATACACAACAGCTTCAAATTGCTTATCATACCGTGCAAGCCTTGCAACCGCATGAGGCAGACGCTGCTTTCGAGGCGCTGCTGTTGCAAAAGCAGCAAGAGCACAGACAACAGCAGCAGCAGCAGCAGCAGCAACAAAACAATCAACCACATCCATTGATTAACCCAACACAGTCCATATCATCAACATTTGCAACATTTGGCAGCATGAATGCCGCTAGAGAAATAAAAGAAACGCATGCTCTAATCGATTTACATTTGAATCATTCCCTTTGTACACTGCTCACGCTTACCACCTTCATGCCACAATCACAAATCTTAACCCTCTACACGGGCGGCCATCCGTTTGACTATTCATCCGAATCCACCACCGCATCCTATGCACTCTACCGCAAAATGGGCAAATTCATGTATGTGGCTCAAACGCTCTCGCAACCCAATAGATACCGTTGGATGCGTGGCGGCCGTGGTCCGCTCCAGGACATTGTCACCAAGGAGTGGACGGTGGAGCCCGTTGGTCTGGACAGTCGCACCAACTACTCGTGCTATGCGTACAATGAGGGCGGCAAGGGCGTAATGGCCACCGTCAATTTGGAGGTGCATGCCCCGCCATTCTTCATCAAGAACATGCAACCCTATACGGGCGTCCTGCACTCGGTGCCCAACTTCAATCTGACCTGCCGCATCGAGTGTGTGCCCCGCTGCGAGATCGCCTGGCTAAAAGATGGCGCCCCAATTGACAAGAACGATACCCGCTACTTTGTCAAAGAGAAATACATGGATGCCTCCCCGGCCACCGGTGATTTTGAGAGCATGCTCTCAGTTCTGGTAAGTTAAGTTAGTTAGCTTTAAAGTGGAGTGTGCAATCAAGCGTCGAGCTATAGAAATTTCATAGAGCTTTACTATGTTAACAAAGTAAGAGTTGTTGTTAAAAGAAAGTATTATATAACTTAAAACTGAGAAGTTCAATCGAGCAAAGTTCGAGAAATCGATAATAAATCTTTTGAAAAGTTAATTAACAAAAAAGAAGATAATATAGATTAGTAATGGACTTTTTCAATATCTTAATTGTTTTTAAGTAGGTTAATTATTATTATAAACAAAACTTTTCAAAGAAACAAAAATATAAATATAAAGAACCTTTAAATAGACAGAACTTGAAACTGGAGGATAAAAGTACTTTAACAGCTTAAAATAAATTTGCAAGGAAATAAAAAACCTTAAGCCCTAAACAAACATCAAACAAATAAAACATTAAGCATCCTATAATTAAAATATCTTATTCGCATATCAATTACGCGTTCAAAATCCACTGGGTTTCATATAGAACAACTCAATATACATAAATAGCCTATATAGTCAACATCCAATAATATTCGCAGCCACAGCTAACGAAATGCCAATTAATTTGAATGGTTTATCTCGCTGAAAAAAAAAAAAAACTGAAAAAACCGAGTCGTGTGTCAGCTGCGACATGAATGGCATCTCAGGACAAGCCAGCGATATCAAAAACAAAATATTCATCCCCAATTCACATAACTGACATATTTTCATATATTCTTTTCGTTTTCCCTTTTTGTTGTTGCTTGTAAACCGATTACACAGCACTTCAATATGTCAAATTTTCCGAATAAAAAATTCGATATTGAATCGGATAACGCCAAATACATGTGCATATCGACGCCAAATGCCGTCGGACCGACAGTAAATAGCACAACCTACCTGAGCATTGAATGTGAGTATACGATTTGAGTGCCTCCAAACTTGGTGACAGCCCCCTTTCCTTCCTCTCACTTTAGATGCGCCGGAAAACATCAGCGTGTCGGAGAATATTGTCTATGTGCAGGAGCATCATATTCCAGGACGTGTCATTTGCAAATCTCAAGCTAATCCAGGTAAGAGGCAAATGCTGGAAAGTTTTGTAAATGCTTCTGATGTATCTTTCTTTTTTAGAACCCTCTTATGAGTGGTTGTATCCAAATAAGACTGTCACCATTGGCAACACCTTGATTATCAATGATCCCATCAAGCGCAATGATACGGGCATTTATAGATGCAGAGCTTACAACAAGCACGGAGATCGCAGCACAGAAACCGTAATTGATGTGCAATGTGAGTATTAAACAGAACTTTTCTTTACACTTTCAAGTCTGAAACTAATTTTTACATCATTTATTCCTTTCTTTTTACTTTCCAGTTACTCCACGCTGTGAGATAGAGAGGCAAGAGATCGATGACCAGGATACACTAATTTGCACAGCATACGGAAATCCTGAAGAGGTGAGTGCTAATGGCTTTGCCAGACCTCAAAAGAGGGTGTGTGTGCATCCGTTAGAGAGACAAGCATAACAGTTAACAATTGTGTGCGAAGTTAGAACAACATGAAAAAGAAGTCGTTAATTAGATACTCTGTACTTAGACATTTTTCATAGCTTTGGTACAGATTCCTGAATTCCGAACGCTGCCAATTAACACTTTTTAAATGGGCACATTGATTGACAAACAATCTGATCGCTTGGTAAGACCCAAAGCTAGGGCAAATTCATAACAAGAACAAACTTTCAACTGATGCCGACACCCACACACCATCACACCATCTCACACAGAGAGAATAAAGGATATGTCTCCTACCCCTTGGCTGGCCATCGAAATGGTAATAACGATAGCATTTCAATTGTGGTGCATGCTGAAGGGTGGTTACACCAACGGGTAGAGGTTTGGCATTTTTTTCCAATTCGTTCTTTTTTGTTTTTGTTGCCATGCAGTAGCTGCAAGAATTTTCAATTTTATGAGTTTACCTTTCGGCCGGAACCAGGATCTCTACCACCGGCAACAACAGTTGCAGGCAGCAGCAGCAACTGTAAACTGTAAACTCGACTCGCAACTTCAGTTTGGAGTTCGCACTTTTTGCCATGCCGCATAAATCAGTGCAGCTTTTTTTCTTCTTCCTCTTTTTTTTTTTGTTCGTTTGCGTTTCGTTTCCATTTTTTTTTTTTTTTTGCTCTGCAATTGCATTTGCTTTGCCGTTACTTGAGTTAAAGCGTGCTGGCGATTAAGGTAGCGGTCGGATGGGTGGGGGAGGGGAGCACAGAATAACCTGCTGGTTGGCCCAGAGATTTATTGCCACGCACACAACCAAGCAACCACAGAG
Source organism: Scaptomyza hsui (assembly GCA_018152825.1). Lineage (NCBI taxonomy): Eukaryota > Metazoa > Arthropoda > Insecta > Diptera > Drosophilidae > Scaptomyza > Scaptomyza hsui. Next base: position 9,247,154 of record JAECXO010000307.1, read on the forward strand.
AAACGAATGAGTGTGTGTGTGTGTGTGTGTTGTGTGTGGAGCAAAGTCGGTAGCTCGTAATTATTTGATTGGAAATTATTCAACGGGCGTAAAGTTAAAATTTAATAACGAAGCATGCAATCAGAAGAGAAATTGATGCGCATTGAAGTTGGGCACGCCTGAGTTATAAAAACACATAAAAAGGAAACGAAGATACAGTTACATTAAAGGTATTCAACAGGCTGAGTAAAAGGCTTCGTACATAATGTTCGGGCTTGGCAAATTTATTGTTTAGACTCTCTTGCAAATACAAATCACACTTGAATAAGCTTACTTGTTCAGACGTTAAACAAAAACTAGGAATTCGCAAGCCTTGGCACAAAAAAAAACTTAAAAAACCAGAACAATGACCAAAGAGCAATGCGAAAAGCCAAAGCCGAACATGGCTCTAAAGGTGAAACAAGTAAAAATAGATGCAGACTGTAACAGATAGGAAAAGGAATAGAAACACACACACACACACACGTTTTTTATAACTCCAACACTCTCACTTTCTAATGCATACCTTTTACTTTATTTTTGCGACTATTGCAGGCCGACTTTTCATGGTCAATTAAAGCTGAGAATGAAACGGTGGAAACGCTGGGCAGCGGTGACAAGAAGACCTTTGCGGACCGAAGCTTTTACATACTGCAGGAGGATTATGCTATTGCCCGGACCTATCGATGTGTGGCCAACAATTCCGTTGGCCCGGGCGCATTCTGTGAAATTGAAGTTGCTGGTGAGTAATATTTCAAAACAAACAACAACTAAAACGAAAAAATAAAAGTGAAAAAGAACGTTTTGGGGGCGACGCAACGGAAGCTGATTACTGTCAATATTTGCTTCATCTGTTTCCGCTTTCCTGTACAGCTTCTTCTTCATTTTCATTTTGTTGTTTTCTCGCTGGCTGTTTCTGTTATGCAGTGCATAAAAACGGTGGCTAGCTGCATCCGCTTTCCAACTAAAATGTCGTCCACGTCTTGTTGGCTGGCTAAGGCAATTAGGGCATTGTTTGGCGCCCAGCAATTCCCATTCCCCTCCCTTCCCACTGCCCTTTTGCTTACCTGTTATTCTAACATGCGCCACGTTTTATTGCCCAACCCAAACGGAAATTGATTTCTGCGCTTCACAAAAAAGAAAATCAGTCGCGATTTTTTATTTTTTATTTTTATGCGCTGTGATTTTCTTCAGCTACTTAAGTCGTGAATTTGGCGTCGTTTCTCTGCTCTGAATTTTTTTACAGCGATTTTAATGTCTGTCAAATAAATATCCTTCTCCCTTGATTCCCCTTCTAATCCACCCACTTTTACTACGTCCACTTACTATGCCACTTTTTATATCATTCCATTGATTGAGTTGAATTGAAATTGAAATTTGACAGCTGATGACGTCAACAGTTTTTGCTTTCTGTATATATTTGAGAGCTGTGACGACGTATTTTAAAATTGCTTTTGATGTATGTGCTTCCCCGATACCAAAAATCCTCCCACACACTTTCCAAAGGTTTCCTATTAATCATTTTGTTTTATAATTTATACGCAAGAAATTATGTCAACATATTTTTCGGTTTTCTATTATATAATTAACAGCTGGTTCAGCACTTTATATTTGGTGGCAAGGTAAATGCCGAACAACAAATTCTCACTATTTATTTTGAGTTGAAATCATTTCGTTTTTCGTTGAGTACCCCAATTAATTGTTAACTGTGTGGTTGTGGAAATTATTAAAAATATATGATTGGGGTTTCCTGTGTATTAACAAATCTATTTGGTATTTTCTGTCTTCCCCCTTTGCTTATAAATTTACTGCTAATTAAACATTTATTGCCTCATTAACGAATTTGAAATGCTTCTAACGAATTAGTGCGTCCAAAAAGTAAGTAGTTCTGCACGCTTAATTAATAAACACATCTTTAGAAATCATTTGAATAAATATAATTTATAGGAATTTCGTTAAATAAATAATCACAATTGATGGCAAAATTAATTATTCATTTTTTTAGTAAATAAGAGCACAACTTCTTCGAACTTTAAACAGCTTGAAAGTTTAAGTTATTTTTGACAATGAACACTAGATGGCGCTGCTACTTAGAAATATCCGCTTGCATGTAAATGGTGCAAGAAGCGACAGACAAACAACAATTTTACAGCAATAAACAAAGCTGCAGCTGCCATACAAAAATAAATACACATACATATTTATAAAAGCAGCTGCTGTGCCATATTCCAACGCTAATCCATATAAGCAGACAAACACATACAAACACACATGCTACTAAAACTAAAAGCCGCCATTTTTCATTTGCCGCTCTCTCGCTTGTTTAATTGCATAAGATAGTAAGAGAAGTAGTAGGGGGTGTTTTAAAGGAGTGGCTGCTGACTGCTAAATGTTGTTGACACGCGAATCCCACACACACACACACACACACACACAATAGCTCATAACATATGTGAATACTGAATGGAACGGAGATAAACGCTGCCACAAAACAAAGGCACTTTACATATGTATGTATGTATGTATAAAGAGCACACTGCTGGCAAAGACAATTCATTTGTTTGGATGATAAACAGCTGAATTATAGCAAATATGGAAAACAATGAAAGCCCGTCGCCCACAACGAGAGCCGCCTAGCACAATTCCATATAAGACAATGCCACATTGCATGGCCAGTGGGTGGAAGGAAGGGGGTTTGGTACTGTAAGTAAAACATGAAATGCATTTGTAGTAAAGCTGCATGGCAAAACCATGTGACAAGTTGATAAATTAAAGTTAGCTGACAACCAAGCAAGCTGCAACTTCACTTACTCACTCAGTCAGTCACTCAGTCAGTTAGTCAGTCAGTCAGTCAGTCAGTCAGTCATTCAGTCAGTTAGTCAAGTAGCTAAGTAGGCAGACATTGGGGCTTAGCCCTTCAGCTGTCAGTTGTAAAGAATTGCATGTATTGTTAAGTTATCTTTTTTTATGCTTTCGCTTCAAGTTTGTTAGTATGTATTTATGACATAAATACCGTATGTAAAAAACTCATCTGTCTGTTTCTTCCTTTACTCTTCTTTTTATTTCCCTTTTCTCTCTTTAGAACAATTGGCCTGGTGGCAGCGCTGGGACAAAACGACACTCATTATTGTCGTTGTTGCCATATTGGTCTTATTACTGGCCGTCATAATTATTTGTTGCATAATTATTTGCATATGCCGTCGCCGTCGGCGTCAGGATAAATGTGAGTACAACAACAAAAATAGCAACTACAACAAATATAAAAGCAATAAGCTCAGTCATTATGGAAATTTCCTCTAGCATAGTTTAAGGCCCCAAACAACAAGAACCAAAAACAAATATACCTACTTTAAGTTATATATGTTTGAACTATTTACACATCACAACAACATGAATTGAATATTTCGGATTGATTTTTAACGAATTTATATTCAGTTTTTAAATTTGATAATTCTTTGCATGGATATTTTTAAGAATATTCGCTTGAAAGCATGCAGCTAAAATTTTTGCAATTATTTTTGACGGAACAGGTTTCAGAACACCTTTCCACCTTTCCCATTAAAAGTATTCAATATATTTAATTATGTCATTTAAAATATAAAGCTTTTCCCAATTGAATGCAGTTCAAATCCGATTTTAATCTGCTGCCCTATTAAGTTGGCTATACGTTTTTTTTACATATCTGTTTTGTTCGCATTTTTATCACTGTGTTTAAGCTTTTGTGTTGTGCTTTTAAGTATTTTCGTTATGCCAGTGAATTGTATATATTTATGTTCTTTTATATGAAATACTGGGTGTTGCATATCATGATATCAAAAATCAAATTTCCTTTAAATTTATTAAAATAATCATGAACCCCCTGTAAGGATAACATCGCAAAAAATACCTGTTAAATCATATAAAAATTATAATTATGTTTTCATTTTTATTTTATTTTTCAATTATATAAAACGCCTTCCATCTGTGAACCTCTATATGTTTAATTTAATTTGTGTGAACGCAAATTCTGCTTGGCTGCTTCAATGTTTAATGCTTCAACAACAACAAACACACATCACACACAACTGGAACATCAATACGCACATTGAAAAACATGTTAAAAAATAAACACATTAATTGCAATTCCACAAAAATAACAAAAAACATACAACTAATTAACAACCGCAACGAAACCGAACAAACAAAAACTACACAAAATTAATGACTGTTTTTTGTTAACGTTTTTTTCTTCTTCGTTTTTATATTTGCCTGCAACATTTTAAATTAATTTTGCTTGGCATCCCGCTCTAACTTACTATTTATCGCTACAACTACTTTGTATCTTTCTGACTTGTACACTTCTGTATATATATACTATATTGTTGTTTCTACTGCCGCTTCACTTAATAATTGCTCGCTGTAACAACTACAACTACAACAACAACATCTACAACAATGACCACAACAACAACAACAACTACACTACATTTAACGCTGCTTTCAATGCTTGTCAAACACAAAACGCGTCAAACTCTCTTCACAACAACAACAACAAACATTCATACATACACACACAATTGCATCATGTTAACAACAACAACAACAACAAACAACAACGTAAACAACAAATCTCATTTGATTTGAATTCATTTGGTAAAGATCATACGGAAGTATCCATAAGCGCCAATCAAAGGTAAGTGATGCATTTTCCTTCCTATAATTCATACGTAAAGTACAAGTATGCTGAGAAGATATTTGAAACATTGAAAACTTCTTTATTGTTTCGTTAATGCTTAAATTTTTGTTTTGGAAAAATAATTACTTGAGAAAGTTAAAAATTTTGGTCTGTAATATACATATAATAAAAGTCGAAAGTAACAATACTCTGTCAGAAACTTAAAAGAATTATTTTAAAAGTTTCTAATAAAAGAAAAAAATTCGTCAAATAACATTTTATTAAAAAATATCTTGATTTCTTTTGAAATTTCTCCATGAAATCATAATTTAATTAAAAAAATCTGAAACTAGACCGCATAAAACTATGCTACAAAAAATAAAAAATAAATTCATGATAAATTTTTAATATTATATTTTTAAATAGCTCAAAGAAAAAAATAAATTAAAGTTTTAAAGCTGTGCATGTGTTTTTATAAGTAATATTTTTAATAAGATTTGCTAATATATGACACCATTTTAATTTCATTTGCTTACTAAATATGTGTTTTTTTCCACACAACTTTACTTTTTCGTTGCATATTTCATTTGCTAATTGTGCGCACCCAACAACAAAAAAAACATAAACATCACATACATATTTATATATATCCTGTTGATATCGATGTGTGTACTTTTTTGTACTTGTTAATCGCTCGCTTGCTTCAACTAAACACACACAACACGCTTTGCCAAACATTAAAACAACCTAAACAACAACAACACATACACACAATCAAACCACAGTGTGCTATCATATCAGCCGGTATTGCCGCAAGTAGGCGTTGCCCTGCCCATACAAGACACAATGAGTGCCGCAGCCGCCACATTGTTGCCCGCAACACTCTTGCCACAACAACAGCAACAGCAACAGCCGAAGGTTGCCGCAACGGAGAACAACAATGAAGTGGCCACGCCCCCGCCCATACAGAGAAATATGGCGTTGCATGCAACAGTGCCAAAATCGCCGCCACGCTGGCCACTCCGTCCGGGCGTCATGTTGCACGTGAGCAGCGACACCAAAGAGAATCTCGCCGTGAATCGCATGACACTGAAACCGAACCCGAAACCTAATCCAAATCCCAACACAAATCCTCAAGCGAATGTCAGTCAATTGTCTGCACAGTTGAGCTCCATGCTGAACGATAGTCAAACTAACTCAAATAGCACAATGCTCACCGAGGTGATGGTATCGGTGTTGGAAACAACAGCAGCAACATCGCCAGCAGCTGCAACAGCAACAACAGAAGGGAGCAGCAACCTTGAGCTGATGAAGACTAATCCGACCGACATTGCCTTGCCATCGACAGATGCAGCTACAGCTGACACTGGGCCAGAGCTTACCGCTTGTCTGGACAGTCAGAACTCAATGCCAGCGGCTACAGCAACACCGACAACTGCTGCAACTCCTCCCAGCAATATGCAGCGTATTTTCAACTTTGTGTTTCGACGCGCGAAAAGTTCGAGTGGAAAAGATGGAGATGGCATCCGGGATAGTCAACGCAGTCATGTGGGTCTATTGCAAACCTTCTGGCGTGGGCGTGGCAGCCACGAATCGCCTTTCGGGGCACAGCATCGCTTAAAGGGCATTCGTTGCAGCGGAAGTGGTAAACAAACAAAATTTACTTTCAGCGAACCCGAAAATTGAAAATTAACTTATGATTTTTCTTTTCGTTCATTATTTGCTTATTTTATGTTGCATCACGTATCATAAACACACACACACACACACACACTCGTATGTATTCTTCACGTATCGCTAGTCACCTACAAAAAGACGCCAACTGCAGCAGCAACTAATACATCAACAACAACAACAGCAGCAGCAACAGCAACAGCAACAACAGCAACAGCACACAATACCAGCAGTGTCCAATCACATGCCTCTGTGACATTTCAAGCGCCTTTATTAGACAAGACGTCGGCAACAGAATCCGCAACAGCAGCAACAACAGTTGCCCACGCTGGGCCTGGCGTGAATTGCTTGGATCAACCACAGCAGCAGCAGCAACAGCAGCAACAACAGCGTATACAGGGCATACTGAAGTCACCAACGCCTCCGCCACGCCCACCGCCACCCATATTGCCAACGTTGCGTCGTGGCCCTGGCCAACAGCTGTTGACCAGCAGCAACATACCCATCATCAGCAACAGTGGCCCTTGTCCGCCGCTGCTCAAACGCACCGTTGCGGTCTTGCCCAGCAAAGTCGAACGCGTCCAAAGTAAGAACAACAACAAACTCACAAGTCATCTCATATACATAAACATATATACTACTTACTACATTCATTATTCAGTCACACGCCCATCTTTCGCTCTACTCATAAATCATTTACATTGATTGCCGTTTTTCAATTGAACTTCATTGCCAACACATTTTTTTGAACGTGAGTTTTCCGCTACGTGTGTAAAAATTATTAGTCAAAGGTGACTTGCCAAACTCAGCCAAAAATGTCCGATATGAACTGTCAGCTAGTAGAAGAAGGCATAGGAATTTCATTTGAAAAAGCAATTTTGTAAAGGCCATTGAAAAATGCTGACAAGCAACAACTTTATTGTAATTTTAATAAGTTGAAGAAGTTTCTTAACAAGGATTACTTTGTTATTACATCATATCACATTAATCATTTATACATATACATTTACACACACACAACACTCAACTCTCTCTTCGCATTTTCCTAACCTGTATCTCTTTGTATACCACATTTGAATCGCTGTAAGTAATTTACTATAACGAATCAAGCGTCGAGGTCCTCATTTAAGCACAAAAAAAGAGACAAGTAAGCGAACTGAATAATTGCTCCATTGCCTCTTAGTCGTATTAGAGCCAACCATGATGAACATCAGCTAAAGCAATCAACAACTTGTCATTAGTCAAAAACTCTCTTTCTATCGATGTTCTTATTATCCATTCGTTATAATCGTTTTTCTTTTTGGCTTGCACCTTTTTAAATGTTTTTTATATATGTCTGCTTGCTTGTGAATTGTTTGAATGTTTTGCATGATTTTTAAAACAATACAAACTGTAAAAAAAAAACAATTTTAAATCAAATTAAACTTAAATATATGTCTTTTCTATCAATTATTTTTTATTAAAAGAAAAATGATTAGCTTAGGTATTTCATCAGCAGAAAAATCTTAAGTTTAATTTTAGTGAAATGATTTTTAGACTAAAACCGCTTTTGATTTTATTATTGACTAATTGAATACTTTTCTTCTTCTTTTTTCCAAACATTACTTTTTTCATTTACCTTAAACTTGTTTGCTCCTAATTTACCAAAAACGTCGACAAAAAATTTAAAACACTCCTCAAAATGTTTAAAACCACAAACAAAAAACCCAACGCTAATCGCCAATAAATCAACCGATCCGTATACGTATATACTATATAGTACACGACAAGTCGTCTTCACTGGGGGATCCATTGACGGAACCTGGCGAGTATGAGAATCTACCGTTTCATGGTCTGCAAACGGCACCTAACAAGGTACAGTTAAACATTTTCTGTTTGTCTCAAACTATAATATATTTTTGATACCAACACATAATTAATGATTAAACACACTCAAACACACACTCACACACACTCTCGCGCACAACACACCCATTGCTAATATCGCCTCGTATATTATTATATTGTGTACTTCAAGTACAATTACTACATATATGTTTAAGTCCAAGCTTTATCTTAGTATATAGTATATTGCGTCTTGTCTATGTCTATTCTATCTATAACTCACTTATTGTTTCTCTGGTCTTTAGTGTTATGCCATCTTTTATCTTAAGTTTTTGTATTTTGAAGAATTTGTTTGTTGTTAATGAAAAACAAAGAAAATTCAACGCTATGTTTATGATCTTAGTACGATAATTGAATATTTATAGAGGTGCCTATTATATTTGTCTATGAGTAGTACTTAATAAGCCTTCTTCTTTCCAAGAACTATTTTGCTTTTCATTGTTTTTTAATAATCATTTATTTGTCACTTCATTTCATTTTATTCTTTTATTGTCAAGTGAACTTTGTTGTAAACTCTATTTCTGTCTCTTGGCTTTGGTATTTAGATATGGTATTCATAAGTCCTTAATTTTGTAATGAAATCTGTAATTTGTTGTCTATATTATATACTAGTTTATTTTGTCTAGAGTGTAAGTTTCTTATGATAAATTTATTTTTGTATATTATTTCATAAAAAAAAACATTTAATCAAATTTTCACACATTTTATTAACAATAAATATGCGATTTGGAAAGAGGAGACAATTTTTTGTGTTTACAATTTTATCAAGATTTTAAAAATTTTTTAGACAAGAATCTGTTGATTTAAATAAAATACATTTTTGTTAAAAATTTATTTTTCAGCAAAATCCCATTGAAGTCAATACAAAAATTCCCATTCAGATCGCATATTTACAATACTCAAATTCCTCGTATAGGAAACACAAATACATTTATATCTAAATAAACCCCAAACCCCTCAAACCCATTTTACCAATCAGTGTTGTTCGCTAGTTCAAAAATAATTAAACACAACAATCTTAAACAGCTCACCAACTAAAACAGTTCACAGCTAATCAATCCAAAGCCGCATTTAATCCACAACTAACCAAATAACTAATCGAATGTTGTCTCTCTCTCGTTCTTAACTCTCTACACTCGCCGCTTACTTAACATATTGTCATCGCATGTGCAGTTCTCTACTACCCCTACAAATTTTAATAACAACACAAATGTGGTGCGCGTCGCTCCACGACCCAAGAGACTAAATGGAAATATTGGTCAAGCAATGAACAACCAGCAGTTGCAACAGCAGCAGCAGCAGCAGCAGCACCAACAGTTGCAGCATCATCACCAGACTCTGCAGCATCCGCATCCGCATACTCAGCACTACTACGACCAGCAGCAACATCAACAGCAACACCAGCAACATCAACAACATCAGCCGTACAACACTTTGCAGTACGGGCGTGGCTGCACAGCCCCGCCCCCTCTTACAGCTCCACATAATCGGAGCTTGGATCAGCTCGAATCAAACTCCGATCAAATACAGTACAATCTAAGCAATTGCTTTCCCAAAAGCTACACCGAATACTACCAGCATCATCAACAGCAGCAGCAACAGCAACAGCAGCAACACTCACAGCAGCAACAATCCCAATCACAATCCGCAGCAGCAACAGCAGAAATTCCACACAAACTCTGCCTCGAATGCAGAGCTCCTAAATGCCATTGAGCATGATTATCAGCCTACATATGCTGTGGTGGAACGTGTGCCCCCGCCACCCCCTGCGCCCAGCTCAGCGCTGCTCAATACGAATCCCTTTTTGGCCGCCAGCAACTTTAGGAAGTATGATGCTGTCGGCGAGGAGGAGCTGCTGGGCAGCATGCAACGTGGCAAGCGTGGCATGGGCAGTCTACTCGATATGGACAAGAAATTCTACTCTCTAAAGTTTCCCAATGGCGGCAACAAGCTCAAGAAGCCCGCCTACAATCTAAATGCATCGCTGGGAACGACTGGAACTGGAACGGGGAACCGGTCCAAAGTGCAAGCGACATCATTCCTTTGCTGGTGGTAGCCATGGCGATATTGAATCCAACGGCCAGCCCATGCGCCTCTACGATCCGCCCGTTTATGAGAATGTGGCAGATAAGTGTGGCGACTCTCCGGACACAATGGGCGGTGGTGACAACAGCAGCAGCAGCGGCATCAACCAAAATCACAATTTAAATATGAATCACAATTTGAATTTGAATTTGAATTTAGCCACGGTGCAGCTGCATTCGCAGCCAACTGCTGTTGTCGTCTCGGCTAGCCACAAGAAGAAACATCACCATCGCCAGCACCAGCAAAAGGCTGATGCAGCAACCGCCGCCGCCGCCGGCAACGTTGCCGATTTTCAGCTCATGGAACCGGAACGTCTCAGCATTTATCGCAGCGATTCGGGCATCTCGAACAGCTCCTATGAATCTCAACTGCCAACTGCTCTGGGACAACGTACACCCAAGCCGCACAAGGCTTCCACCTCTGGACTCAATCTAACCCGCAAGCCAGTCTACATGAATGTGGAGGGACAGCAGCAGCAACAACAGCAGCATCAGCAGCAACATTTGACACGTGCTTCTTCACCTGCTCACAATATTAACTCAGATCCCACCTCGCTCAGCTCAAGCAATTCGATTTACAGCAGCGGCATTGGTACAGTCAACACTCGCTGCAATCGCCATCCCCAACAGCAGCAACATCAGCAGCAGCAGCAACCGGAAATCACAACACCCGAGGATTACGAGCAATACCAGCTGGGACACCAGCCGGCACACTCGGCCTCCATGTTGTCCGTTGCCAGCAGCCTTAGTGCTGCCAGTCGTGGCAAGTGCAAGCCTTCAAGCACTCCGGCAACAACAGAATTATCGTTGCAACAACCGCTGCCACATCGCGTGGGTCCACATGAGGTACGTACCGTATTTTAATTCCTCTTCCAATTTGGGGCGCAGCTCAATTAACTTGCAGGGGCAAGACTTTTAATTGCACTCAACATTTTACACACAATAAGCGTTTAGTTTTTTATTATTTTTTTTAAAGGAGTTAAATTAAGCTATCGATAAGTTCAAAATTTTTTTTAAAATAATTTTTTGATAGTTTAAAAAAAAAATAATTTAATTAGAAGATTTATTCCTTGCAGTCTAATTTTTAAAATTAATCTTTATTTAATATTTTCTAATTTTATTTTATATATTTTTTTACTTCTTTTCTTTTACATGTCACACTTGTTTTAAATTTCTATAATTTTGATGGAAACACAACACCGAAACTGCCGCAAAATGTTGCAATTACACACAAAAACTAATCACAGCAATCACAATCGTTGGCAAATAATCCATTTTTAGCACTTAAACGGCACAATTGCAACGGCAACGGCAGCAACATCGCCGGCAACAAAAGCAGCAACAGCATTGCCAGCAGCAAGAAATTACGACGACAGACCATCAGTGACCCCTACGCACATATCAAACGGCATTTTGTCAGCGATGCCCAAGCCACTAATACCAACAGCAACAACAACAACAGCAACGAAACCATTGCTGCCAACACTAATAGCAAAGCCGCGACAGCAACAGCAACATCGTCAACAGCAGCAACAGCGTCTAGGCATCAACAACAAATGCTAATGCCAACAAATGAATTGCTGCTGCAGGCAAGTCAATTAACTGCCGCCGACTGCAATCAGAATTTAAGATATGTGCCGCCAATGCCAAGTGCCACGCCCCCACAAGCCACACAACAGCCAGGCGCCTACGATTGCCTGGTGGTGCGTCGTCCAATGCGCTTACCGTTGCGCAAACATCACACCTTCCACTTCCAGACAACGCAAACGGCCAATGGCAAATTGCAGCAGCTGCGACGTCAACTGCAACAGCAGCAACTGGAGCGGCAGCAACAGGAGCGGGAGCAGCAGGTGCGGGGTCCCCTCATCTATCGTCCGTTGGCGCTTAGTGAGCGGCATGCCTTTAAGCCAATATCGCCAACACCTGCAACAACATCGTCTGATAATGAAAAACGCCAAGAGAACGAAACACAGCAGCAGCACCAGCAACAGCATCAGCAGCAACAACATCAGCAATCAGGTCAACTAAATCCCGCCGCCTCATTAGAGGCATTAGAGGTGCTAACTAAAACGCATCCGGACTTTATGTTTGCCAGACCAAAAGCCCAACAAAGCGAACCAATTGCTGCTGCAGCAACATCAGCAACTGCTGCCGATGGGGAGGAAGATGAGGATTTAGGTTATTCCTTTTGCGAGGAGGAATACATGGTAGATGCTCCTAACAACAATGATAACAACAATGATGAGGATGATGATGAGGAGGAGGAGGATAGTGAGACAGCAGCACGGAATATTGTAGCACCACCCACAACGCCCGCCCACAGTGCAGCAATTGCGAATGCAACAGCAGGGGCATTGAGATACTTTTTGACACAAAGCTATCGCGAGGTGCACATTTAAGTTAATAAAGAGAGAGGGAAAGGGAGAGAGTTAAATATATAAATGACAGACAGTTAGACAGGCCTAAATGACGCATACAAGGTATTTAGTATTTAGAAGTTGAGGGAGGGGCAAAGAAAAATAAAACTTATATATAATTAGGATAATTCTTGAAATGAACTAAGGTATAAACAGACGAAACTAAATTAAACAATAGTTTATAGAATATATATCATTAAATCATACAGCAAAAGGTTCTCAATTTAAATTCCATTTCCAGTTCAATGTCTCAAATTCATTCACATTCCATTACAACTTTTGCCAATGTTTTTACGCATCATATTAACAATTAAATTATTGATAGGAAAACAAGAATAAAAACACAACCCAAAATGAAGAAATCGAATACACATTAAGAGTCCAAAGTGCAACAGTTGCATATTTTTTGGCACTTGGTGTTAGTGTATATAGTTAGCTTAAATTAATACTAAACTAAAGTGAATATTAATAACAAACAAAAATCATCGAGCATTATTAACACAAAACTAGACATTTCGAAATTAAAAAAACAGCACAACCGATTCATTCTTATATAATAAAAATAATTAAGTTTTATACTAAGGCAACTCTGACTGTATGTGTGTTAAGTTTGAAGTAGTTTTGTGTAAAGTATACAAAAAAATAAATATTTAAACCCTTTAGATATAAGAGCTCTTAATGTATATAGAAATTATTGTGTTTAGTTACAACTATTTAATTAATTTATTTCATTAGTTTAAGTGAAAACTAAAGAATACCATTGAAGCAAAAAACCAAACTGAAGCCAAGCAATAATTTACTACTATATTTATTTTTATTAATTTAAGTTAAGAAATACCAAAGCTTCAAAGACATCCTTCAAGCCTTAACTTAATCCTCATGTCATCTGCCACAAAAAAACAAGCTAACCCAATTCCAATTTTTTATTCGTAAAAGTAATTGAAGTGTGTTCTAAATTACATATTAATTTCTTATAGCATGTGTCCGATTTTGAGGATCCATACAAAGGCAGCAATACCTATATATTCTAAATTCACTTTTTGTAAAACTTTCCACTAAATTTTTGCCAGCTAAATGTTTTATGTCAGGTAAATCTTTTATTCGTATTTGTTTCGAGTTATACTTAATAAATATGTTTTTTCTGTTATGGTCAAATGTTAATAATTTATTTCAACTGTCGTTCTGCTGTCGTTGATCTGATTCTGATGATGATTCTTAAAATCGTTCGATATGCTATCTGGCACACACTTTTTTTCTCTCGCTCAGTTCTCTCATTTGCTTATATATAAACAAGAATACGACAGGAGGTATAGATTATTAATACTGATGCATGTGAAGTGCGCTTTCTAACCAAATTATGTTCTAAGCATGTTCCATTTAATGCCAGATACTTTCTCAAGACTATTTATTTAAAACACTTTATACTTTGCATTTTAAATATAAACACAGCCACTAAATGCCGCAAGTTTCGATGATGAATTCATCTATGCCGATCTCGAGAGTCAGCATTATGGTCCCATCAATTATAAGGCCGCCTCGCTCTATGCCCAGGTCAAAAAGAACAAGAAAACGGGTGCTCTGGAGGAGCTGAAGCAATAAACCACAAACAAACAAAGCATTTTGGTCAACTAATTTATTTTTTTAATGGTTCTTAAGTACTTAACAAAACGATATGCGGACGATTGAGCTTCTGTAAAAATAAAAAAATGGGAAAATCTAAAAATTATTTAAAGCAAATGAATAACGAATTTCTTAACTTTATAAATGCAAAAATACAACCAAAAAATGATAGTAATTGTTATACAAAACAAAAAAAAGTATCTTAATTGTAAGTGACGCCGAAAAATAAACTAGCAAACTTTTTGACAGTCAATACACAGCAGCAATTATGCAAAATAAAAAAAAGATGAAAAAACATTGCATAATTTTTATCACTTAACAAACAAAAATATTAGCAGGCATTGTACTTAGCAAACAAAAAATGCGAATAGCTATAAACATACATAACAAGAACAACAAAAAACTACCAATTAAAATTGGAAAGTAATTAACGAACAAAATTTATTATGCAACCAACCATAGACTTTTTTAAACGACTAAACAAAGAATAACATCAACAACAAAATTACAACAAATCAATTTTTTATTGTTTATCAACCGCAAAACTATCAAGCACAGAAAAAGCCATCAAAAACAACATTTAAACAAATTAGCTGGTTGAGTGAAAAGAAGAAAGTAAATAAGGAAATTAGCATTAAAATTAAATTTCATTGTTTTCTGTTTGTATCCAAACAAAAAAAAAATAAATAAACGAAATACTAAAAAACCAAATTATTGTATATTAAAAAGAACATAAATAATTTAAATAAACGCAACATCAAATAAAAGTCAAATGAATTTTGTTATGCAATTTATTGTAATTAATTATAAATATAATTTATTATTAATCATGTGAAATACAACAAAAAATTTATATATATATATATAAACATGCATACATTACTGTATCATTATACACATAAATAATAAATCAGCATTTACTTGCAAAATGCCGGCAAAAAACAAAAAATAAAATTCAACTGAACAGAAAACATACAAAGAAAATAGAAAACCAAAAAAGTGAAATTAAATTGAAGGTAAAAACAATTTAGACTCAAGTACTTATATATACACTTATATATAATTACACACATATATAGATTGAAGGAATCCCGTAAATATACGAGTAAAGTAAATTATGATGAAGAAAACGTAAATAAATAAAATTGTAAAATTACCAAAAAAAAAAATAAACAATGATGTGTTTTTTTTTTATAAAAATCTCAAATGCTTGTGTAAAAAAAGTAAGTATACATATTTTTAGTGGTTAAAAAAAATTAAAGTACATATCTCGTAAATATGAATACAGTTATTTCCTTTATTCCAAAGAAATAAGTCTATATATATTGACTATAATTTATTGACATAAAAATTTGTCTGCACTTGACTTTCAACATGCAGCATGTTGCATGCAAATTGAAAAAATCAAAATCAGACTACAAATTTTCATGCCAATTTTTGCATATTAGTTTTAACAGAAAGTGCAACGACTGCATACGGAAATCAAATAATAAAACACATACACACACACACTCTTGCTCTTGATATTTTGATCCTCATGCTCGTTCCCAAATTTCGCCTGCCCCGTGTGTCATTTCCGTGCAACGTAACTGAATTCGGTTATTGCTTCCTGAAACGTTGCAGCGCTGTCATTTCCGTTGCTGCCAAACACACACAACACGTACACACGAGCACATAAATTTCCATACACACACACACACAGGTGCATCCGAGTCGAGGTCATTTGGGCGTGCCACGCATGGCTGCAACAAGGACTTTGCGTCTATTAATTGACGCTTCAAATTTTAGCTTAATTTTTGGAGAGCGTCCATGAATTTCAAACCCATATTTGTTTTTAATCAAAATGAAAACAAAAAAAAACTTTTCACTTTTGTTGCACTTCCGTTTACACACACACATCCATACACACTCACACATGTGCATTAGAGTGAACCGCATTCATTTCCGCAATTTTCATTGAATTACATTTAATTTTTAATGCCGCACTTCAACAAGCAGTTAATGCAACGTGATTTCGTGTTGATATTGTTTCGAATTACAGCTCGTAAAATTGTCTGCAACATTTCTGTTCAGTGGTTTTGACCCCAATGACAAAGTTAAATTGGATTCGATTATTGTTGTTACATTATAATAACCTTATACTCTCTCTCATTAGAAACATTAAGCATATTCAGTTTAGTGTCTGACGCTGCCCAACACTGGTCACAAACACACACATTTTCTAAACAATTACGTGCCTAGTGAGCTCATAAAAACTCAAATACCGACAAAAAACAAACTGTCCTCCCCTGCTAACCTTCTGCCCCTTGCCCTCCTGGCCGGCCAATTGCTAATTGCCGGGCACGTTGGCAACCCTACAACAACTGTTGGCTTGGATTCAACTAATGGTCGAATTTCGCCTTTGCAGTGACCCCTAAATAAATGGACAGCTGGACCAAGCCAACAACACCTGCCGCCTGACCGTTTAGATGCTAAGGACAAACTTTTTGTCTCAACTTTTGTGCCTTGTGCCTTGTCTATACCCTCTACACATTAATTGTATGGGCAAGGGTAGCTTGAACTAAAGGAAAGTATCTAATGTAAGAAAATAAAGAGGGCAAATTTTGGATTTATGTAAAACGTAGCAAACTTAATAGAGTATAAAAAACTCTTTAACAACTAAAAAAAAAAATGTACTTTCATAAGATTAATTTTGATTATATCCTTCTTTACATTCGAATGCTCGTTTTAAGCAGAGTCTAAAATTAATTTTAGAAATTACCTTGTATATTTGTTATTTCCTGGATTTTACATTCAAAACTTGATTTTTAGTGAAAGTATGTTATTTGTTCGAATTTTTATATATTTTTTATAATGCAGAAGAATAAAATACAGAAAATCATCAAGTCGAGTTGATTTTCTTGGTTTTTTGCCTTTTTGTGTGCGTCCAAAGTGTCCTTTCTAATGACATGTTGCAGTGGCAGACAAAACTACATAATTTTTAAAACAAAAACAACAATGAACACAGATCTACTATTGTTGTTGTTTTCTCTGACTGTCTGCTGTTAATGGCGCCGAAAAGTATGCAAAACAAACAGCAAAACAAAAACATTTCCAGCAAGAGAGGTGCAGAGAGAAGGAGAGAGAGACAAAACATACAAACAGACAGTTGCCAACTAAAATGAAGTTGAGTTGCGTTGAATGTGGGAGTAGATGACATTTAATGGTGCCAACTGTTGTCAAACAATATGCCTGCAGGATCTCTCTCTCTCTCACTTTTTCTGTCTGTTCTGGCTGCCCACTCGGTCATTGTGTCAGTTTGTCAGCTACTTTACAGACACTCCCACACACAAACACATACACACACAACTTATGCACTCATTCATTTGGCTATGCACAGAAACTTTTATACGGACGGAGAAAAGTAATGCGCTTTTAAATTAAAGTCTCAGCTGTGATTGGCTGCAACTTGCATCTGCAACAGGCATAGTTCAGCATCTGCTTCGGGTTGGCCACGACAACAACAAGAAGTCCGCTAGCTGGCTGTGCATAAACTTTGCCAACTAAAACAAAAGCCAACTGTCTTCCATATTGTCAGCTCGCTGTTCAGGTGGCATAAGAGATGCGACTTCTTTCTTGGTCATCTGGCACAAACAGATGCCATCGGCATCGGGGTCAAATAGTTCACGAAACTTGGCATTGAACAGCAGGTTGGTACTTGAAAATAATTATCTAATGCCAGCAAGTGCGAAAATAACAGAGAAAAATGTCTGAAATGGCTTAAAGTGGAAAATTATTTTAACTATTTGTTTTAGATGTATATTACAGACAAAAGTTTCTTAATATACCTCCCGAAATGCTAACTAAAATGAATTTGTGATTACTTAAAGTTGCAACAGCCTGATGCGTACAACAGTGCGTATGATTTCAATGATAGTCAGGTGGTTGCTTGTGCCTTGTGCGTTGTACGTGATCAGCAGCAGGAATCAGCCTTGGGGCTATAATCAGCAACAGCAGCACGCGCATAAATTATAAGCAATACACCATGCAACTGCAACTGCAACAACTGTGACAACAACTGCGACAACAACAACTAATACTACTATGGATGGTTGGAGAGGGAATTTTCGTCGTCGTCGTCGTCGTCGTTGGTCGATTCGTGAATGCCAAAATACAAACTCTCATAATTTCCATGTCAGTCTGCCTGATATGACGATGACGATGACGATAGCGAAAATGTCAACGAGAATGTTGTCAATGGCTGCTTTGATCAGCACGAAGAACAGTTCTCTGATGCTATGGGCCATGACATGAGAAGCAATAGAAGAGTAGGAAGTGAAGGAGAGTAGAGTAGAGAGTACAGACTGCAATGACACATTTTGATGGCACAACAATCACAACAGTAACAGCAACAACAGCAACTGTTGCAACTGCTGTGCGGAAGCTGTCGCAGCATACAAAATGCCAAAGGTGAACGAGCAATTGAGCTGGGTGGGTCGGGTGGTGGATAAGGGGTGTCAGACATTGAGCCAACCCAACGGAAGCGAAAGCGAATCCAAAGCCAGACGTTGCAAATGAACGTGCAGCTTTTTTGGCCAAAAAGTTGAAGCACTTCAAATTGTATGAGGAGTTACTAAACGAAAAAGATTCTTAAAAACCGAGTAATGAAATTACACGCTTGAGAAATACAAACAAACTTAATTGTAAGGTCAAAGTGCATTTAGGCATATATAACTTGACCTAAAAAATATTTATTAATTTAATAAAACAATATTATTTAATAACAAACACAGAACTTTAAATTGGAATACGAAAAGAAATTAAACAACGGAAAGACTAAATTAAACAATTTAAAGGATAAATCAATGTTTACAAAGCTAAATGTAAAAATAAATAAATTTAATAATAAATATATCACATAAACTATGTAAAAGATTTTTTATTTTATCTTTCATAGGAATAAATATCTCCAAATATAAATTAGAACGTCAAATCTTTATAAAAGGCTTGGTAACTTTATCGTTAGTTAAGTATTACTTCTTAATAGACTCCAGTTCTTAAGCTCTAAGCTTAGCTTAGCTTGCACATGACAAATTTTCAGTTGTTTTCATCATCGTCGTCGTCATTATTCTTGTTGCTGTTGTGAATTTTGTAGTAGTTGCTCCCACAACACACACAATATGGGTCTGAGGCTGATGCTTATGCTGTTGCTACAATGAGTTGCACAATCAAAGTTCATTTGCAATGTTTGCGCTTAGATTCGAAATGCCAAAATGCTTGGCCCCCCAATCAGAATCAGAGCAGTTCCTGCTCTCCAGCTTAAGCTTCAGCTGTTGTATTAGATCCTGCTCCGTCCTGCTGCAGTCCACTCTTCAACAACTTTCAAGTACAGTCGCCCACGCCTCCGCCCCCTCCTTCCGGCCAGGTTCACCTGGTGACCAAAGATTCTGTCAAATATTGAGCCAAGTTCGTGCTTTTGTATCCGGCCTGTATCCTGACAAGGACCTGAACCCCTGAACATTGTTGCTGTTGCTGTTGGTGACGATGACGACAGCTGAACTTCTCGTTTGCTGCGCTTTGTTCTTTCAGTGTTGAGCAAGCAAAGGACCCTTCCCTCGCTTTGCAAGTGGTAGCTGAAAGCGTTAAGAGTGCCGACAGACTGGCAATACCTTTGATACAGCTAAGCGTTCTGGCCATGTTTCTGTATGTATTTGGCTCACGTGATTGATTTGTGCATGAAGTGTAAAAGAGATTTTGAAATGCTTAGCAATTACATTAATGATAGTTCAGTATGCAAGGTTGATATCGGTCGAAAGTACACGTTTTACTAATATTCTTACTCGAAATCTTACAAAAATAAATTATACAAACACTCAGATAAGTAAAAATTTATCTTTAAGCTTTTAATTTCGTATAAAAGACATTTTCACCTCCGACTCTTAAATATTTAATTAACATCGCCCAATTCCACTCTCCGCTTGCTTTATATATTCTGTTTTTGTTGGGTTTTTTTTTTTTTTTTTGTCAACTTTGGACCTAAACTGTCTGTCGTTTTTCATTTGCTTTGTCAACTATGTCTCGCTGTCAGGTCAAAAACTTTCGACACTTAACAAATTATGGCCATGGCCAGAACTGAGCTGGTCTGGTCACAAAACGAGCTCCGACAACGTTAATTGGGAGATATCATGACTGACATTCCAGACAGCAAGTTTTGGCCATTATTTTAATACCCTTACAGAGGGTACAACTACTTAATTATGAGACATGTCTTCTTTATTTATTTATCTTTTAAAAATTGAACTCATTTAACAATTGTAAATTACATTATATAGTTTTTCTTCTATTCAACAACAATTTTAAAAAAAGTGCAGACTTTCATTAAGTGTACTTACACATCAGCATACTTAGTGTTTTTGTTTTTTAATAAATATTTTGTGTGTTTTTTAATTGAGAGAAAACATTTGCTCGTCAATGCACATTAAAAGCCGCTCGTCTGGAAAACCTTAATTAAACACTTGACTTTTGCAGCTGCTTTACGTTGTGCAAAAGGCGTTTGGAAACTATGGCAACTATTTTTCAATTCACAAAGTCCCTACGTCAGTTCGGGGCCCCTCTCCCCTCCCTCCTCTCAACCTGGCTTACAAAGTTTTTCATGTGTGTGTGTGTGTGTGTGTGGGGAAAAGTCGAGTGAGAAAAACTACAAAACAGTTTCGCAGATGATGAGAATAGAACGGGAGGCGCTCTTGATGTTGACGATGATGATGATGATAGTAATGATGATGATGATGATGATGATGGCACTTAACAGCAACACATATGACGTCGACGTCAACGTCAGCGTCGACGCGACAGCGACTCTTGAATTAAATTTTATTTTCATTTCAACTTTCGTGTTATAGGCAAAGAGCCAACAGCCAAGGCAACTTTGTTAATTTATTTAAGCAACATTCTTACATACACACACATATATGTACATGTATGAGTGTGAGTGTGTGTGTGTGTGTGTGCACATCTGACGGATGTTTCTGTCATTAAGCAAAACTTTCGTCAAAGCATAAAATTTTCCGCCGCTCACACAGAGAAAACGGCGCTAAGCACAGACAGCAGTTCTAAAAGGCACTGCAGAGAGGGGAGAGAAGAGCAAGGGGTAAGGTGGGGGGTGGGGAGGAGAGTTATATATTTTTACTACTTATAAGCAGTGCGCTTTGGCATTTTATGCTTTTGCCTTTTGCTGCATTAAAATGGGAACCTCTTTTAATGCAGCAATTCTGTACAACATACCCGCTATCCATCCCCATCCCCATCCCCCCTTCACCACCTACTTCTCCACAGATCCCCTTTCTCTATACGCTGCCACAAAGCAGCTTGAAGCAGAAGCTGAAAAGAAGAAGAGCAGCTTATAAATACTTATGAAGTGTTCACCTGACTGACAAGAAATAGAAGCAGCATGTTTTGGTCTAAGGGGGTTGGAGGGAGAGGGTGTTGTGAAACATGCATAAAAGTATTGCTAATACGGTTTGCGCTTTGTGAGAAGATTGCCAGGGATGCATTAAGTGCCAGGGAGCTGCTTAGCTATCCCAAGATAGGTTTGCCAAAGGCAAAGCGAATGAAAGGTAAACGAAAACAAATATGCTGAGAAACAAAATATAGCAGCTCAAACAAGCAAGCATACATTTTTAATATGTAGCTTAAAAATATGGAATGCATTTAAACTATAGTGTGTACATTTTATATTAGTTAATAAAATATGTAAGACTTACACTTGGTATTTATACAAGTGAAGTTATTTGAATTAATAAATTGATTATTTTTGCATGGTAATTATAATTTTGTGCCCTTTCTTCAAGAAAAAATATTTTTTAAAAAACTTGATGATTTAATTTGCTTACAAATCTGAGCCGACAACAGAAACAAGAGTGGGGAATGTTATAAGCAATAAATCAAATATATGTAATTTTTTTTAAATACTTTAAGTGCTGCACATTGTCGAATTTTATACAGTTTAATACAACAAAGAAACCTGATCCACATAAAGTAACGTCCATTCAGCTTAAATTTTCTATACATAATTTTCAAAATCGAAATATCCCTGCACAAGGTCAAATGGTCAAATGGTTGAACAGTTACCAAACTAAATGCCAACAAAGAAAACATCAAATATAATATGAGAAAAATAAAGTGAAAACCTTTGTCATGGACAGATTCACAACGAACAATCATCAGCAATTCTTGCTTAACACTAGCACCTCCTCTTCCAACCAATCCACCCTCCCCCCGTCTGTGCGCTGGTTCTGCGTATCATTTGGTGGCAAAACAAACCGCTTTACACTTGAGCAACATTTATTTTTCCGTTTCATTTCACGCGTTTCAGTTTCATTATGCCAGCTGTCAGCGGCAGTTGCTGCTTTTAACGGTTTCTGCTTCTGTTTCATTTTTCACACCATTCGCCATGCGACTCACGTACGCCACGCCCCCTTCGATCTATCCCATACACACAACAACAACTCTGACCCCAAAGCAACAAACGGTTTCCTTTATGGAACCCTCAAAAGACCTTTCCCCCATTTAAATGATATGCGGCGCAGTTTTTATGGCTCATTGAGAGCGACGCCGAAAGCCAAAACCAAAGAAAAAAATAACAAAATTAATTTTAAAACCAGTCAATTAGGTTTAGGGTCAAAATGCGAGCAACCATCAAATCTATAAAAACGTTTGGAGTCTGGGTTGTTATATATTTAGGTTGCCTTAAAACTGTTGCCTACTTTGCAGCATCAACTATTTCTCAATGATCCAATTAGTTTCATTTATATGGCCCATGAATTGTCAGCTTGTCAGCTTGTCAAATGGCCTAAGTTTTGGGTTTTTTGGCCAACGTATTTTCTTCGAATTTGATTTGTTTTCGTCACTCGACGACGACATTGCATAATTGATGGATTGTTTGTGGAGCGTCTGAATGGGACTAGATGCGGCAAGTGCAAGCAACCCTCGATCAAGTCCATGTCCAGTTTTTTTCTCCATGGCTAATAAATAATAAATCAGCCGTTTGACAGTCTTTGCTAAAAGTCCACGTCCAATTGCCTATTGGTTTGCTAGATGTCAAAGAAGGCAACCGAAAATACCATATTGCAATTTTAATGCCACTTCTTGGATCGATAAAGGTGAGAGTAATGATAAACAGAAAAACGACCCCATCAAACTTAAAAGCAATCTAAACACTTTAAGCATGTAAAAAGATGTTCAACTTTCATCTCTTTATTTACAACCAAACTGTTTTGGCACTCAGCAAATCCAGATTCGACTACAAATCCTCAGTCTCAAATTCTCATCCTCTCACTAATTACAATTTCTTCCAAAGCTCCAAAGGCAAAGCAACCAAAAACAAAGCACATTCAATTCAATTTTTGTTAGTCCCTCCAAACAAAAAGCCCAAAAAAAAAAGGTCAGCCGCTTTATAAGGACACAATTTTCCACTACACCTGCCTTGAATGAAGACCTTTAACACAAGCCTCGGCTTTTTTTTCGCTTTTCTCTTACTTTTTTTTTTGTTGCCTTTCTCTAACTGCCATGCTTAACGCGCAGGCAATGGCCAAACCCCCGCCCGAACGTCATCGGCTTGTCTCACGGAGAGTGCAGTTTAATTGACAGTTGAAAACGCTGCTCAAAGCTGAATTCCCTGAAAACTCACTTCAAAGGCTTGCGCGATACTGCAGCTGCTGCTACTGCCAACAGAAAAAAAGCCATCTAACTTCTATATTGCCCTCCATATGCCCATTGTCTAGGCTGAAGGAGTGCTATCGAAACTGATGCTGCGGATATTCCGAAAAGTGAATGCAAATCAGCAGCAGCAGCAGCAGAAAAAGTGTGCAGCTGCAAAGAGGCATTAGAAGAGAATGAAATGTTAGAATGTCACTATTAATAAACACAAATAAAGTGTTTTTTATTAGATGAAAACTAATGTCCAAAGGGGAGATCTTAAATGATCCATCAGTTGATATTGTCAACCACAAATTGATATATAAATAATTCAAATTTTTGCTTAGATTATCACTGGAATATTATTCCTAAGAAACCTTTGCGTTTCCTGTAGAAATCGAACCGCTTAAACTTCTGGAAAATTTAAACACAAAGGGCAATGAAACTGTTTGAAAATTTTAAGAGCTGCTTATAAAACGAAAGCCGCAGCTCGTTCTGCTCATCTGAGCGGCTAATAAAAATGCCAAATGCACCATTTTTACTATGTACTATAAAATACCAAAATAAAAAAGTGAAGGAATTTTTGTGGCTTTGAGGATTGGTTGGATTGGGTGGAAGTTATAGACAGTAAGCTGCTGGTCATGAACGTGCGCATGTAAATCAATGTAATGGTCGCTTTTATAGTGCGACGACTTTTATTCTTTCCCCTCTCCCCCCTCGGTGACAACAACTGAATGAAAACTGAATTATCCATATCATTATGTTGATGCAGCTTCAGAGAGGGAAGAAAATGCGGTTAAGTTACTTACGTGTTTGCCGTGATAAAGCAGCTCCAACACCAGGGGGAGGGTAACGGGCGGTTGCAGTAACTGCCAATAAATCTCAAGCTAAATGCTCAAAAAACTTTACAGCCAAAACCGTGAAAGACATTTCCCAATGGCCGCCACACCAAGAGATAGAGCTGAAGGATTCGCAGCGCATTTTTATGGTTTAAATACTTTGCGCCAAACTTGAAATAATGCAACGTCTCACACCCCCCCTCGCACCCCTTTGCCAATCGAAGCATTGGGGCCAGAACATAAAAAAGTAAAACATAAAACAAAACTCACCCAAAATCTGCAGGCAGCTTAAGTGGATTTTACGCTACCATCAGCAAAGAGAATCACATACCCCCTTCAACCGCTACCCCACCCTACCCTACCCCAAAGGAAAGTGAAAAACTTTTGTGTTTTTTCTATCGTTGGGGTTTTTGCAGCAAATCCTTATAGATAAAGGAGCGTTTTGCACTTGTCGAAAGCGCACAGCACCAAAAAGTATGCAACAAAGTTTATGAAATTTCTATTACATTGTTTTTCACTTTCTCTCCACGGGGTTGTAAATTCGTGAAATCAACTAAAACACACACAAAGAAAAAACGGACAAAAGTGTAGCATATGCAAAAGGGGCGCAGCTGACAAGCTAAGCTCGAAGTAAAAGGCAGGCAGGCAGGCAGACACATGTGGCGTATACGTAATGTCTTAAAAACTGCCAAAAAAAAAAAACTTAACTTTTGGGGTGTGCTGTCAATCCTGAGCTACTTGCTGTGCTCTAAGTTTTGTACACACTCAAAAGGGGGTAAATGATGTGCCAAAAAAAGAGTTAAATAGACAGTCATACATTTAGATAAGCTGTAAATGCTTACACTTTTTAACACCTGATGCTGTTTCACTTGTAAAACTCCTACCAAAAGTGACTCTTTAATTTTCCATAGCTAAAAAAATATGTTTTTACTCCATCGAGCCAAAGTTTGACTTTGAATTGTGTACGTAATTAATCCGCAAAATGTTGGCAAAATGTTTGATTGATTTTTGACGGCAGCCGTAGTGGCGTATGCGTAATTTATGTTTACCGCAACAAAGTCGAAGCCGAAAAGTTATTGCATGCAACTGCAAGTTATTTTTGTGCTTACCACAGCCGCTTGCCGCATGCAAGTTTGGCCCAAAAAAAAAAATGGCCCAAAACTAAAACGAAGTCGCCAAAAGCTGCCTTGTTGCCGTTGCCTGCAGCGTCTTCATGAAAGCCAAAAACTCATTCAGGCAGCAACAATAAGGACAACTTTCCGTTTGGCTTTTCCAAATGAAATTTTGCGGCTTTTCTTGGGCTCTGAATTGTTGCGCTCTCTCTGCGGCATTTGGCTTTCAATGTTGCTCGTTTCTTGCAGCAGCAGTAACAGGAGCCAAAACAACCACTTTGTGCCAATTTATGAGCTCAAATTGTTGCGATCCGCTGCACAGTGGCCCAAGAGTCATCGTCTTAAAGGCCTGCCCGTGGCACAGGCGTGAATTTATTGTCAACACTTGCCACCCAGATAATTAGTGGCAAAATGAAAAGTAAGTAGTTTTCACAATGGCCCCTTAGAAGCTGGCCATAAAGCATCGCAATGTTTTGGTTTATTAAAATAAAGGTTAAAGTATGAAAAGATTGTGAGGAATTTCCTTCATTAAAAAAATAAATAAATATATTCAAAGACAAAACACACAAAACTTTATGTAAAAATTAAAACGAAGTTTTTAAAGACTAATATTCTCATAAAACACTAGGTTTTTGTAGAGTTAAAAACAAAAACTCAAGATAAACTAAAAATGTTAATAATAATAATAGCTAAAATCTTTAATATATATTTACCAAAAATTCTTACACATATGTACATATCACAAAAATGTGGTTTGTAGTTCTCTTACCATATTCTCAACTCCTCCACTTTAGACAATTTCATTACAAATTTGAAGAATCCCTCTGGCATTATCCTAGTACGCCATAAAATGCCATGACCCAAAGTGTTGATGGCGTCTAAATAACTAACAAACTGATGTGCATCCACAGAAGGCAACACAATAAAAATATAAAAAGAAATACTAGGAGAGTAAAGAAAAAATGAAGGAAAAGTTCATCGCGTATATGAAATAAAACTAAGAACCTATAAAGCCGCACAGCTCCCGCGATGGCAATGCAAATAAAAGCCAAGCCTTCGTGGTTGGTTCGGAGCAACTGGGAGCCACACCAAATGACAGTAGTCAACGTGGCGACCCTTGACTGTGGAGAAGATGATGACAGCACAGCTGGCAGGACAAGGATGGCGACGAATTCGCATTGTTTATTTAAAAACTACTCCATTATGGTAGAGATGGGAGAGATGGGGAGACGGGTGGAGAGCGGGACGTGGCAGGCTGCTGCTCAGCTTTATAAAAATGCAATTTCAGGGCGGACATCAGAGGACAGCAGCAAACTACAACTACAATAACGTGGCTAAAGACAACAACAACATACAAGTATTATCCCCAGCAGCAGAAGTGGAAGGCAACACAAAAGTATAATCGCACTATAAATCCCTCGCGTCGAAACCAAAAACTTTACATTTGCTTTTCGGGCAACAGCGACAAAGAAAAAGACAAAGGACACTACCGAACAGCATTAACAACGACTTGTGAATGCTCTTTCTAATAGTGATTCACTCAGATACAAAGTAAAAAGTATTTAAGGAACTATTAATGTTGGCTTATATTGTTTTTTTGTTTTAAGAAATCATTTAATTTGTATGAATAAACACGGAACTAAAAAGGTTTAAAATATGAGAATCATTTTCTTGATCCAAACACTTATATAGCTGATAAAGCTGAATGTTCAGAAAGTTTTATTAAATTCTTTTATAGTCTAAAGGAATATACAATACACAACAATTTTTTTAAAGTGTAACTTAACTTAAGTCTAATTTTAAGTTAGCTTTGGATTTTTTTTGATTATTATAAAATAAAACGATATTTATAATTGTCAAGTTAATATTTAATCTTTAGGGTAACTTAAGTATTTTTTCAAATGTTTTTCCTAATCCTAACACTCTTCTAATGACAAACTGCACACCATTCTCGTTATACCCCACTCTTGGGTGCCAATAAAGAAAATACCGAAATTACATGCAACGAGCGCCCAAGAAGCACTGCGGCAACCAAGCCAGCCAGCCAGAGGGGGAGGTATGAGAGGGAGAGGGGGGTAACTGACACCCAAACGGCTGCATTGTCCTTGCGCAGCTGCATTGATAGCGCGACCATAGTTATGGCCATGGTCAGGGAATCCGTCCGTGTGTCTCTTGGTGTGTGGGTGTGAGAGACGAAGACGGAGGGGAGGGGGATTGCCGGCGTGGCCGTGCCGGGGCATAATGTTGATGATGAGAACGTGCGCATTGTTTTCAGATTTTCGGAATTTTAATTAAATTTGCATTGTTTCTAGTGGCACTTGACGATGGCCCGAAAGCGCTGCTCGGATTTAAATAAGTTTCATATTCTTTTGTTAACCGCCGCCCTCTGGTCCACCCAAAAGATGTGGGCGTGTCGGTTTTAAATTAGTTACCAGCACCAAAGACTTAACGAGCATGTAAAATGTGGCAAAGAGCATTTATAATTGAATAATTGGCCAAGAAAATATAACAGAAATTTAATTCATTTCAAAACAAATGCTGATTACGTCAAACAGATATTACCCTTTAAGCCCCTTCTTCATTTTACAGCCGAAATTATTAAATGTGACACTTGAGAGTCCTCTGAAAAGTTGGCACTTTCAACGGCTCATAAAAAATGCTAAACAAGTCAACAACATGCGCCTTTTAAGCCAGCTGTCAATAAATATGAAACTCCATAAGCCAAAAAATATGAAAAAGGAAAAGAAAAACGAAAACGAAAACGAAAAAAAGAGGAGAAAAAAATATCAATCATAATAAAAAACACATAAACAAAGCAAAGTTGACGGCGGGCACATAAGCAAATGTAAATTTGTGTTGTTTACACCCTGAACCAGGCATCCAACCAACACCCAACATCCCCTCTCCCCCTCTCAACCATCTGTCTACGCAAGCAGTGTCAATAAACAAAGCAAATGTGACAGTTGTCTAAAGAGACAGAGAGCAAGAGCAAGAGAGAGAGAGGTTGGGAATTGAGGGCGTCCGGTGACACAACATCAAATACATTTTGTCATCTTAGCCAACTGAATGTTGTTGACTGTCAATTGTGTAGGCTTTTAGCCTGAATATGAAAGCCTGCTCAAGTTAATTTTAACTCATAAGAAAACATTTTAGCGCTAAGTGAAAAAGCTCTTCGATGGCTTAAACTAAAGCTTTGTTTCTGGCTGAGGCATAAGAAAGGTTTTCCGGGATATAGAACAAAACTAGTTTTTCGATAGGTTCAAAATTACATTAAGAAAAATTTTAATTATTTAATGATTTTTTACATAATTCCATTTTAAAAAACAGAAAAAACTGCTGTCAAAAATATTGCAAATAAATTTACATTCGCTTAAGTTGATTTTAATACCTGTCTTACTTATTATACATTCACCTAGGAACTAGTTTAACTAATTAACTGGTTAACCCACCAAGTTGAATACCTTTGACTGCTTTTGATTTTTACTTCTTGTGTACGTGAATATATCTCATGTTTTTGTTTCTGCTGACCATATTTATAATGAAACAGCAGCCATACACTCACCCACACAGACCCACAGACATAAAGCCACACAGAGAAAAGCGGCGAAGTGCCTTTTTAATTAACTGAAAAAGGCTTCACAGTCAGTCGGGGAGTATTACAGAATGCGTATAATAAAACTACCCACATATTATACGATATGTTCTTTGGCACGTTGAATGGTGTTTGCAATGTGCAGCGCGTGCCCATTTTATTTTTATTTTGTTGTTTTTTATTTACTGCTTTTGTTTGCTGTTTAATAACCGACAACAACAACAAAATGATGGTTAAGTCAAAGCCAGTTTTCGACGCCAAATGCCACGCCCACCACAGACACCGCTAATTAATTATGCACTTGTAATGCTCTCAAAAGTATTTACAGGTTTCAGGTTACGTTAACTATTTCAGGAGTATTGTTGAAAGCCCAAAACAAAACTTTACTTTTTTGATGAGCTTTTAAGATTAAAGGTTACGCAGAGTTTTTAATTTTCTTAAAACAAATACTAGTATTTAGTTTTAGATTTTAAATTTTTTATTAAAATCTTTTTAGAGTATTTTAGCTTCTATACATACCGCCGCTCAATAAACATTTATTTTGTTCTTGTTGTGTGTTGTTGGTTTATTTTAGCTTCAAGTGGCTGCCACGTGTGTCCACTTGCTGCATAAACAGAACATTTTACAAAATATATTCTTTTGGCTGTGCATAAAAATCCGGGAAAAACGTTTTTGGTGCTGCAGCTGCTTTTGGTAATGGAATATAATGGTGACTTTTTGGTCGCTTGGCAAAACAGCAGCCAACTAAATTCAATGGAATAACAGCCAAATCTGTTGAAGTAGGAGTTGTTGTAGTAGGAGTAAGAGTATATGGGAAAGTAGTAAAAGAGGAAGTTGAGGCACAGTCATGGCAAGATTGTTTAGTCTTTGTCTTTCGCTTTTGTTATGCAGTTTTCTCCCCCTCACTCCTTGTTCTGTCATTTCGCTTTTTTTGGTTTGTTATTCTTTCTTTATATGCGCTGTACTGAGGAGATATGTGTAGAAGGGTATTATGACATTTGTGCAATTATGTTTAGATATCACAAAAAAAAACATCTTTTCGTAAAGAATATATTAATAAATCTTACGCATATTTAAGTAATATTGCCATAAGTAAAAGGTATCTTTTCGTCGAATATTTCAAAACTGGAAAATCCTTTTTTTCACTTTTGTTTATGTCCTCATATGCAAAATACGGAATGTGAACAGCTCTCATTCGTATTTTGACTTTATGCGGATCTCTCTTCCTCTCTCCCTCTCTCTTTTTCGCTCTACTCTCGAACTGAATGCATATAAAATTGAATATTTTTAGATATTCTTATGCCATAAACGTGCACATTGCCACATACTTTAAGGCGCCAGTCGCATTCAAACAAATGCCTTTGGCTTTAGCTTCCTGACTGCAGCAATTTTCAATTGGTATAGAAAAATTTGCTATGATAGTCGGAGAGAATGTTTATTGTTATCTGCAAGTGTCAGCCTACGTGACATTTGCAATCTTTGTTAGTCAAATCGAAAAGAAATGCCTGAATGAATGAAAGAGTTTTCCAAATGCTAAACAAACTCTAACTGAATTGACTGAAAAATAAGAAAAAGCCACAAGGCTAATGTTGTTAGTTAAAGAAATTGACAGCAAATGCAAAATTCAAAATGACATGGCCTAAAAAAGTGGTAAAAAGAATGGCAAGTAAACAACTTTAAGATCAGGAAACTTTTTCTTGAAGCCCAAAGGTAAATTGCATTTAAATTTGACTTAAGTTTAAGTCGCTTAAACTAGCTGATTTAGTCAAGCAAAAATAGTTTTAAGCCACAATTTCAAGCTTCAATAAAAACATTATCAATAACTGACCTAAGCTAAGTAATTATATAAATTTTCGTCATCATTAACAAATGTTACAAATATTAACCACAAATACTCAATAGCTTAGAAATGGATAATTTAGCCAAACTAAAAGCCTCTCCTTTTAGCAAATAACAGCTATTGAAAGCGTATTTGTGTTTGAATAACGGAAGAGATTTATGGCTGTAAAATGACTTTGCTGTCGCACTAGGTAAAAGAAGAGGATTACATGAAGCTGACGTTGCGTGGCAACGCCGCTTACCGTGCAACAACAACACAAAAGGTAAAGAATGTTCATAATCAGAAATTATTTACACATACATACTTCATTTGAATAACAGTCAAGAGTTGTTGTGCGTAAATACATATTTTCTGGCAACGGCACTTAAAATTTTCTCATAGTTTGCTGCAGATGCTGCAGCTGCACAATGAAGGCAGCTGAAAATTAGACAGGAAATTATTTGTCTGAATTTTCGAAGAATGGACGAACAGAGAGTCGGAGCGGAGGGAGCGGACGGACGGGCAGCAAAAGTTGATTTATTATGTTGACGCTGTGAAATGGAGTGTGTACTAGGAATTTTGTTGTCTACTTTTATGCGTTTTCATTTGTTTGCTATCTTTCATAATGCACTCACTTGCAAGAAGCCCACAACGCAGTCTAACCTATTGTAGTTGAGTGCAGCATGTTGTTTGCACAATTTATTTTCATGCGCTTCACAAAATGCAAAATTATGCCTGGAAGGCAAACAAGGAGAAAATATTGTTGCAGCAAATGAAGTGTTGCATACTCTGAAGCATTTTTAATTGATTTTTCAACACGTAAATTAAAACGAGTTTTGCAAATGAAAGAGAACAGTTTATATGTAAAGGGTTGAGTAATTCCTAAACCTACACATGAAGATTTCTGGAAGTGTGTTAAAAATTGATATGCATGTTTGCATAGCTGGAATTTTTAATGAGTTGAGAAAAGTATGAAAAATACATAAATCCATTTTACTGTAAAGAAAAATTACTTAAGCTGCTTTTAAGTCTCAAGGCTAAGGATTTTTATATTCATGTCTTACAAATTAATTGCAGTAAAATGCAAAAGTAAATATTTACCCAGCACAGGTATCACAAATAAAGACCAGTAAGGGGGCAGAATGGAGTTAAGGAATCAACATAAGCTCAACGACTGAATTCACTGTTGGTTTTCGATTAAATCCCCCGTCCAAAACTCCAAACAGCAGCAAAGCAACCAAATACCGAACATTCCGAACTATCCACAGCATTCTGTAATAAAGCAATCAGTCGAAAAATTAAAAAACCCATACAAAAGATGACAACACACACACAGACACGTAATAAAAGCGTCCGGGTGAAAGAGTTAAAAAAAAAAAAACTCGCTTACTATGCATTTTGTAGCTGCAATCGAATGGGATAACACTGGGTGCGGGTTTGGGGTTAGGTTTTTTGAGTTTAGGTTTGTCGGTTTGGGCAACAGGCATTAGATGCCATGGCTGCTGCGCAAGCAGCTCAAACATCAACATTGGCAAGAGCTTTCCAGAGCCAGGCTATAAAGCTCTACCCAACGCACGTCAAACGCTTTGTTTACAAAATGTCGGAGCCTCTTCGTTTTTTTTTTTCTGCCGCCACTCAATGCAAAGTGCCAAAAAACAACAGCTGGCATTGGCCAAAGAGGCGAGGGGCAGAGGGTTTAACGGGTGCTATGGGTTCCACATTCAATCAACATTCTCCGCTGGCGAACTGTTTTGGGGCTTGGTTTCCAACCAGACAGAGCAAAACAAAACGTTGCCAGTTTTTCGTTTTTCGCTGTAACATGTGTCTGCCGACAATCGCTTGGCTGCTTTTATAATTCCTTTGTACAATATTTGTTTGGCAATGAATTTAATTGATGTTCACAGCTAGCCAGGCAGACACTGGTGAGTAGGGGGTGTGGGTGCGAGGGGAGTGCCAGACAGTTGTAACTTCAAGCGTGCGAAAGTTCAATCAATTTTCTTTTTATTGAACTTCGATAGAGAATCACAAAAGGTGTTGACCGAACATTTGCGGTTGCCAAACGA
This sequence comes from Scaptomyza hsui, assembly GCA_018152825.1. NCBI lineage: Eukaryota > Metazoa > Arthropoda > Insecta > Diptera > Drosophilidae > Scaptomyza > Scaptomyza hsui. The sequence continues at coordinate 9,280,602 of JAECXO010000307.1, forward strand.
TAAAAAAAAGATATGTGGTGTTAATAGTCAGTTGCTATGTTTAGGTGTGGAAACTGAACATGTTGAATATTAAAATAAAATATCACATGAATTCATGCTTTGTAGTAGCTAATATTGTAAATTGTTGCATACTTTTGTGCACTTATTAAGGCCTACATCAAAATAAGCTTCAAAAATATGTAGAAACACTTATTTGTTCAACACTACTTACTTTCTCTTTTATTTATTTGGGAAGTCTAATTAATTAACAACTTTACTTTACTTGAACTTTTAGCTCAGTTACAAATGTTTCTCCGACCAGTCACTTTTCTACATTAAACACTTCCTCCCGTCACCCGTAACTCCATCAAAATTAATTTGCGGTTCATGCAAGCATTTGGCAGTCATCAAGTAAATGAAATTGGCTTTTGTCACATGTGCGCCCCGAGGAACTCCGAGCTTCCCTTAAAGTAAGTAAGTAAGTGCCACTAAACCAAAAACTACATATATACCACACACACACATACACATGGACAGCTTATTATTAATAGACTTGGGCCTATGCGCACAAAAGTAGGCTAAAATTCGCTAAGCCCAGCAAAGGCAAATTTTATGCACACACACACAGAGAAAAACTTGACTAATTACAAACTTAGCCACAGGTTAAATGGCGAATTACTCGTAAATCACTTCACGCAAAATGAAATGAGCTAAACGCAGTTTAAGTGCAAAAGAGATGGCACATATGTGTGTGAAATTGTGCGGCAAATAAACAAAAACAAGAAAAACAAAGCTATATATGAGATTAGCAGCCAGTGGAATTTTATCATCCACTTTGAGGGATTTTTCGGATTCGTTTTCTTTTTTTTTTAATAAATGAGGCATTTGTTGTTGCTCAAAGCGAACGCTAATAAACCAAATCAATTGTATTTGTGCAGAAGATTTATGCTTTTCCAAGCACAAACGAAAATATGTATATCCTGAATGTGGTCCACTTTTCCTTTTACGCCTTGTCCTTTTGTTCGTGATCAAGTTGCCGCACAAAGCTGCTCAATTAATATTTCAGATGAATCCCCAATAGAAAACTACACCAAATAAATGGCGTCAGCTGAATTAATATGCCACTGTGATATATATAAACAACCAAATTGCTGGCAGATAATTCATAAATAGCTCAACCCAAAAGGGAGCCTAAAAAGAAGGTGAACAAGGTCAGAAGGATATAAGATAAATATAAGATTTCCTGAAGTTAAGTTTTCATCAAACTGTTTGGAAAAAAAAAGTTAAACAATTTCACATTGTAAAAACATAACTAAAAGTCTGTCCTGTATTTATTTCAATACATTTTTTTTTTCCATAGCTTAATAAACATGCGTTTAATATTTACAAGCTGTTTAGATTAATCCATACACCATTAAAAATAACCAATACACATACAACTTTTTCATTTTACTAAATGGGCTGATGCTGTTGTTGTTGTATTCTGTTAGTGAAACATAAAAATGCCAAACAAATTTGTCTAAATTAATATGCAATTAATGGACGCCACTTTGCTTGCCACGACCGCAGCAGCAGCCTTCCCTCTCTCTCTCCTTCCTCCCTTCTTTCAACACTTTTCCTCTCTGGTGAAACGTATGCGCAACACGCGTTTTTTAATTTATGCACTTTTCAAGTTTAATTTATGTGTATGGCGAACAAACGAGGCAACGTGCCACGCCCCGCCCACATCATCAGCAACAAAGTTGTGGCGGTAATTTTGCACTTGTTGTTGCCTGTTTAGCTCTAATTTTATGAATTATTGCTGATTAATTACATTGTAAGGCATGGAGGAAGAGTGTACATAATGTATTCACAATTTACTTTCCTCTAACTATTTTTTTTGTTCTCTATGGTCAGCTTCCAACTGGAACACGTAGCGGAAATTGTGTGCGGCGTGAATAACGGAAATTAATAAGAAAATAAATCACATGCCTGCCATTCTAACTGCCTCATTTTCCATGACTTTGGGACCAGCCTTGACTTTCTTTTTCGGTGGTGTCAAAGGCGGCAAAGACGCTGCGGAAGGAAGTGTCTAAAGTGTTGCGGTTGATTTACGGCAATTTTCTGGGCTCTCTTTTTCTTCGTGGACGCGGAAGTGTTTTCGGAAGCTTCCGGATGTCCGAGCTTGGCGCAGAAACTGGCACAAGCGAGAAAAGAAGAAGAAAAAAGGAAGAGTGAGTTTTCACTTAGTCGTTGTCATAAAGTCTATGAACGGGTTGAGTGCTTGCCCCTTGATAAATGTATTATGAGTTATTAATTAGATTGCAATTTTGTGATGATAAATGCAATTTCCGCTTACATAACAAAATTGAAAATGTATTTATATTCATACTTATTATTTTTCCATTTAAGGTTGCCAAATTAACCTTCCTAAATTCTTCTTATCTGAGCATAAAACGTTTAAATCAACTTTGAAACTTTTCTATGCTCAACTCTGGCTCACTCAATCATTAAAAACAGATATGATAGCATTAAAAAGAGCTCATCTCATGTACTTAGCTCATAAGCCTTTTTTCAGCACAGCTCCGGATGACGACAAAAATCTGTTGTTGTTCCTGTTGTTGTTGTTGTTGTTATTGTTGTTATTGATTGTCTGTTTGTTTTTGGTTTGCCTGTCTACAGTTCAGGATTTAAAATAGCATACGTATTGTTAAATATTTAAAAACAACAATGCATATGCTTAATGTGTACTTATGGTGCCATTTCTGGCTTTGCGTTTTGGTGCCTGAAAGTATTTTTCTTTTCGTTCGTTTTTTTTTTTTTCAATTTGACGCCAGTGCGGTTTTAAGCGCTTGTAATTGCTTTACTCTCGAAATGCACTGAGTTGGAAACGCGAGAAGAGAGAGAAAAAAGAATAACCACGAGAAATGATGGAGAACGAGGCGAATTGAGTGCCTGCAGACTTGATTAATTGCGCTGAAATATGCTGAAAATGTTTTAATTGTTTCTGCCCCGTTGTCAAAGGCGATGCTTCGTCCATTTTATATATTTTTTATATACAGTTTATATATTTCAACAGGTTTGCAAGGAATTATATTTAAATATATTTAATTTATATAAATACATTTTCAATGCATTTATTTAGCGCAATGAACTTTTTTTATTTGTTAATCAAGCTAAATTAAGAAAACAGTTTTAAAACACTGATAATTTCTTCCCAACATTTTTTTTTAGTTTATTTATTACCGGTCATCACCTAATTAAAAAAAAATTTGTATTAAAAACTAAAAATAATGTTTACGAACTTGGAAAAAAAAATATACAAATAAACAACAAAGAGAAAAAAATTTACACTTCAAAAAATTGTTTATAGCTAAAAACCTTGAAGAATAATATCAAATTAACTAAAGCTTTAATTTTATTAACATTCAAATTTACTCACCAAAAACGTCTTTCCTCCACTGTACAACGCAGATTTCCAGCAGTTAATGTGTGTCATTTTGGCCAATTCTCATTGGTTCTTCTAAACAATTAACAACAACTTTCAGCACTTGACGTTTACCACAATACAAAATGTGTCTCTTAATCTCACTTCACAGCAATTGACAATTTTGCTGCTCTTTTTGGTTAATCACAAAACAGCGCAACTGTCATTTATCATTTTCAAGTCCTTTATTCCCATTCACCAGACGCATTCATACACATTTGACACTCCAACTTTTCAGCACATTGACAGAAAATTTGCGGTACACACACATACACACACGCACACCAAAATTTCGAACCCTTTTTTGTGTGTGGCTTGTCTTTTGAAATTGTTTCGGCTGCTGCTGCTGCTGCTGGTTTTATATTTTTGAATCGAAAATGCTGCCCATAAAATCGAAATACCATTTTAAGGATTCGTGCAGTCGTCATCATCATAATATAAAGAGTCGTCATAATAATAATTTGCCAAATACGATTCTTGTCTGTTTTGGACGTTTATGTAATGAGTTTTATGCGCCCTTGTTACAGCACTTTTTGTTATGGCCAACTCCATGCAATCTGTTCAAATCATTTTGTTGTTGTTGTTGATGATGATGATGGGAACGATAATGGGTACGATGATGATCGGAATCGGAATAATTGCGTGTGCGGTTAATGTGATTTTTCAATTGATTTCTCGTGTGTGTGCAAGACCAATGAAATTGAGTTATAAATGACCAGTAAAAGTGTGTTGATTTTTATTGGACATGGGTTTACTTTTTTTTTATCACATCAACAGATTGTTTGTGATGTGCCTTGGGAATTCTTCGAATTTAACTTGCTGTGAATGTATCTTAAACGTATCCAAGCCATTTATTTGGAAAGAATTAAAGTCACATTTTATGCCCTATGTTATTTCTACGTGCAGACAAAATCACTTAACACACCTAAATATGCAAAAACACACATTTTAAGCTTAAATGCCATTAGACAGCATTAACACATTTGGAACCGAAAAATGTTTGCAGACTAACTAATTCGAATTCGAAAAGTAAAAAACTTCCTCACATCGTTTCTCAATGTCCCAGACCACAAAATCCGCACTTAAAAGTTCATTTCTGATGTTTTCATTTCCAACAAATTTAGCCATGAGCACCATGAGGAGAAAGGTGAGAGAGAGTAGAAGAATAAAGTTGCGCGTAAATCATAAAGAAAAACTCTCGTAAAAGTAATAATGCGATTAAGTCTGCTTAAGCGACCCAAAGCGTACTTAACAAACTGAGCCTTAGATGGATGCTCCCTGCTCATCTGGAGCTGAGGAGATGCTGGATCTGAGGCTGGGATGCTTATGGCAGGATTGCGTTAAACTTTTGACACAAACAACAACAAACGGTTAAGGCTGCGTAAGCCCGGAGACGCGATAAAGATGCCCACGATGCTAAGGACAAATGAAAGATTAAAAGTCAAAATGATTAATTGTTTGTTGTTCCTGCTTGTCAGTCGGAGTCGTCGTCGTCGTGGTCGTCTTCCTCAGACGGGCAAAGTTAAATAATGACCAAAGGCGAGAATGAAGAGAGGAGAGAGGGAGGGCTCAAAAGTTTTCCGCTCACTTGAAAAGTGCAATTCCAGCTGAAAACTTACAACGGAATTGATTTCCCAGCTGCCAGGCTGCCTGACTGCCTGACTGCAGTTATGCGGCTTGCACAACAATAAATTAATTTTCAAAACTAATATGAGGTCGCGATCCCGAGCTTACAATACTTAATTGCATTGCAGCTATGAAAGTTCTAGATGTTGGAATGCTTAAGCTATATTTAAGTATATGTTGTGCTATAAAATGTATTCCAAATCTCTTCAAAGTCTTGTCGCTTGCATTTGCATGCACAAATAGCAAGAAACTGTTGGCCCCTCCGAACATTTTAAGTAGCTTACAATTATTTATTTATGTTCGCTGGTTCGTCGTTTTTGTTGTAGTCGTTGTACTTTTGAACTGCTTTTGACAGTTGTTACGGCTTAGCGACCATGAAATGAACCTCAAAACAGCTCTTCCCCCTCTCTTTTCCTGTCCGAAGCTTAAGAAAGCGCTTAGCGCTTAAGTTTTGCATAATTTGCCAAAGGGATTGCCATTTTGGATTTGTGTTGCAAGTGGCCAAAGTTTTTTGGTTTAGAAATTGCTTTAAAATCAAACTAACAACACAATCATAAACAAGGTTTATCAATGACCTTTTTAAAGCATAGAGCACAAACATTTTAAGGTCCAGGAAAACCTAAAGCAACCATTTTCGATGCAACAACAATATTTTTGCTATGATTTACTTAAAATGCCATTAGACTTGTTGTCGAGCTGGAAAAGCATTGCGAAAACACTTGACACTCTCTCTCAGCTGGATGACTGAATGGTGCCACTTGGCAAAAGCCACCCCCCTGCTGTTCAACACCCACCCTCCCCCAACTGCAGTTTCCTTTCTGCTGGCAACCCCTTGACTATCGCATAAATACATGTTTTATTCATCAGCTGCTGCTGCAGTTGGCTGCCATTGCAAACGGAAGTTAGTTTATGCCAAGTCGCAGCAGGCAGCAGGCAGCGGGCCATGCCACGCCCCCTTAAAAAGTTAGTGAATTAAATCAAATTCGCGCTTCAATTGATTTTCATGCTGACTTGAACGGCAAGACTCTAAACTGAAACTTGTTTAAAGTTTTTCAGCTGACAAAAAAAAAAAATTGTGCTTGACTGCTTTAATTGAAAATACAACTTGGGTAAAAGAGAAACTTTATGGCCTGCTTTATATAATATCGTAACATTCTCTTTACTGCCTTTTTTCAATAATAACGCCTCAGCTTAATGGGAACACTTGTGAAATGCAATAAACACTTCATAGAATAAATAAAGAAACAAATAGCATGCACCAAAATTGTTGTTGTTGGCAACAGCAGCAGCAGCAGCAGCCAGGCCAATAGTCATAGATGATACAGTTAGGGCCAACCAAGAGCAAACAGTGCTGACCAAAAATACACAACAACCAAACCCATATCCTCTCTACACACATACATATCCCATGGATGCTTCGAGTGGCCCTGCGGTGATTTTGAACGCCAAATACAGTTTGCCATATAATTGCAATTGCCACTGCGACGAGCTCATGTTGAGCTTGTCATGTGCACACCAAACATGCGAGAGTGTGTTGGATAAGGAGGGGGAGGGGGAGCTAGAACTGCAACAGCAGCAGTAGAGAAGTTGCCTGTGGGTTTCAGAATTGGTTGCGACTGCTAAAAACTACGAGATACATTGTATTGAAAAAGTAATAAAAATACGTTGCAGAGCTAAAAAAAAAAAAAAAGAATATGCTGGCAATAACATGTCAGATTTATATGATTCGTGTGAAATCGAAGCATTTATTTGATAGAGATTTATATATATTTTTTACGTAATCCTAATATTTAAGATTATGGTGGTTTTATGGTGGGAAAGTTTTCTTCCTTCAACTTCATCAGCTACGCGTTTTGGCTAATGGCTGCACAGAGCTTAGACTCTTTATAAATGTGTTCCGTTGCTTCACACACACACACACACACACTCACACTTACACCTCTGTTAGGTCACGTCTGCATTTGTGGCATGCCACGCAAAATGGATTAAATCAAAAACTGTTGACTGTTCGGTGCCGCAATGCAGCGAAGGCGAAATGACTTTACCTCAACTCATCTATCGCTGCCTCCCCTTCTCCCTCCACTTGGTGCTTAGACGCATAAATCAATTGAAAAATTAATGAAGTGCAGGCGCATAGCATCAAACAAGGAGCCCAGCAAGCAGGCGACCCAAAAGGGATCCAAACGGAAACCAAACAGCAGCGAGCCTGCAAAATGCCTGTCCCGATGTCCTCAGCGGCTGATTCATGTGCCTCGCCTGCGCTGATAAGCTGGTGCCACAAAAAAGAGCTAGGAGCATGGAGTATGGAGTATGAAGTTGTTGTTGTTGCTAGGGAGGACCAGTCACATAATTGAGCCAGCAATTTACAGGATGGCACAATGCGTGGCTGCCATTCAAAAGTTGTTTGTGTTTATGCTGCTGCTATTGCTATTGTCCTTGCTTTCGTTGTTGTTTTTGTTGTTTTTGTGTGTGTGTGTGTGTGTGTGTGTGTGGACTACGCATCAGACAGCATTGAGTGGCAACAATACACATGCGTGCTATAATTTAGCTATCTTTCACACATAATTCACAAGCACAGCGAGACATTTGTGGATGAGGGAGCTAGGGGGCAGCTGGGAGTGGGAATGTCATTAGCATTGGTGCATTTGGCTGTGCAAACGGAAACGGAAATCGCGCTGCATTCAAAATGACAGACAGGCTGCAAACTGCACAACAAGTTGCCAGCCAACTCAATAAGAAGAAGGAAATTGAGTCAAAAGAGGGAGAGGGAGAGAGAGAGAGATATTTGCAACAACAACTTCTGCGAACAAATCAAGTTGAGCAAAATTAGTTGCAACTTTAGGAGGTATGGCAAATGCAAGAAATAATATTTATTCTGTAAGTTAAAGTTTGTTTCTGACTGGTAAACTTTAAATGTAGAATTTTAAACTTTAAGTAAATAACACGCAAGGAGAAAAGATTAAAAGAAATAGCTTAAGTCAGTAATATTTAGTTAAGATTGAAATTAATTATATTCTTTCAAAAGTTATTAGATAAAAATGTTTTTCCTCCTTTTTTTTGTGCTTAAGTTTTAATCGCATATTAGCTTATTTCTGGTAATACTTTAATGGTTTTCATAGTGAGTACTTAATATTTATAATATTTAATATAATACAATATTTTATTTATTTTGTACGATTAATTTATTTGTAACTTTAAGACTTTTTTTTTGAAAGACTCAACTTTTTCAACATAAATCTCAATCAACCGAGCTGCAAAAGACTCATTTAACAGATCAATGAACGTTTTCTAAATGAAATGCAGGTTAACCTCAACCCAATATTTTACACCTTAATATATATGTATATGCGAACATGAACTTTTAAAATAATTCTTTGGTGAAAAAACATTTCAACTATCTAAAAATTCAATATGTTCAAAACCCTCTCTCTGTGTACTGCATCTGATGCCTTTTGGCCAGACCAAAAATTTGTATGCAAAATGCTTGAAAAATGCATAGTTGCATGTGAGAGAGAAAGAATGGGCTACAATGTAGGCGGCAGTTCGGTTCAATATTGGAAGTGCACTTGGTTTGTGTGGTTCAGCCACAACAACAGCAACAACAACAATAATAACAGCAGCAACGAGACAAACAATGTGCAACAATGTTGTAATCAACAAAAATGTCATCATCAACGACAGCAGCACTGGGCAATAGTTGTTGTTTGGGCTGGGTAGGGACGGGGGTGATGAGGGAGGCTGAAGTGTAGCCATGGAAAATGGAAAATGGTCAGTGGCAACGTGAAGCGGAGAGCTCATCGATGTCATCAACACGTAAGCAGCACAAAAAATGTAACAAGACATGTGAACAAAAAGCATTCTCACTGTGATCAACTGTCAAATGCCCTGTAAAAATATCATTAAAAAAATGATGTGTGCAATGTATTAATATTTATTTTAAAGGTATAAAGATTTTTCTAATGTTTAATATAAAATCAATTTTAAAATCGTTCTAAAGTAGTTTTGAAACAAAAATTATAAAAATTTCAATTAATTCAGAATTGCTTTAATACGTATATATTTTTTATAAAACTATAAGATTCTTCAACGATTATAAATCTAGTCCTCGATTAATTACCTACTTTATTTACTAAATTATATTTTTTTATTTGACAATTATTTTTTGACTTTACTTAGGGCATAATTATTATGGCTGCATAAAATACTAGCTTAAAGCGTAAAAATATATATTTTATTTAGCTTATAGCTACAAAATAATGAAAACCTACCTTGAACAATCTCCACAAAACTTTTAAATGAAAACATTTAAAGAGTATGCAAAACGTCAACAATTTTAGCCAATAGCTTGACCATAGTTGCCTGCCTGTTGTCAACACACTGCACACACACACACACACACACACACAGAGACAGAGAAATACAGCTTCATGCGGCCACCGGAAATGTCAACACATTCACACACTCACCCACACACTCTCTCACACACACACACTGTTATTTGTATTGGTGGATTGAACTCTGCTGCTGCTGCTTCTGTGTCTCTTTCATAATTCAAGCTTTGGCTGCTGCTTCTGCTCCTGTTGTACTTGCCACGCCCACACTGCATACGCCAATCGGTTGAGCCCCCCACCAAATCTATACAAAAAATAAAAAAAATAAAAACAAAACAAGAAAACAGCACAGCACAACAATCAATAATAAAGCCTTTAGTAAACAAAAATTAAGCACGCAAAAGTCTTTCCAGACTTTGTACTAGAATTTGCGTACATTTTCTTTCACACTTGATTGCGTATTGTTTGATAACAACTAAAACTATTATTTGTTTGTGTAAATTCACTGTGAAAGCAGCCGTTGTGATAAAAGGGGGCCAATACACAGTAATGAAACATAAGACAAATAAAAAAAAGTTAATATATTTGAGCTACAGTGTGCTTGAAAACAAAATAAACTTAAAAATCTTTCTTTTGCTTTGGGAGGAGAGATTTTAAATTAAAATCACTCAACTAAATAACAAATAAATAAAACTATAATTTAAGTTATATATATACAAAAATTAATTATTATTTATGATTTTGTAGCTAATGCAAATAAAAAAAAATAAAAACAAACAAACTCTTTATAAATTGTAAGATATTGTCTAAATATTCGGTCAAAAATGTTTGTTTATTTGTAAATATTATTAATGTATTATATGTTAATGATCATATAAAAGTCCATTAACTTAATTTATTCAGTAAGTGCTTCAAAAATGCTTCTCACATAAATTAATTGCTTATTTAAGTTTCACATCAAATAGAACTCGCTCTGTCTATTCACACACAGTGTGTGGTAAGCCTCAAGACACGCCCACTGTCCACCCAAACCATCCTCAGAGTGCCCCGCCCGCCTTACAATTTAATATTTATTGCTTTTTATGCGGCTCGCACAAAAGGCAGGCGTCAGATAAATATATACGACAATAATAATAAGTATACGTTAAAGGAGCAGGAAAGCTACCGCTAGTAAATCACTTAGTCCACAGACAATGCACAGCCCCCCTACCCCTCTTTCCCTACCCGCCCCCTCCCGCGCAGCATAATAAGACGACAACAAAAGCAAGCGGCGACATGGCCAAAAAGAGCCCGCAGAGCAAAGCCAAAAATTGAATTGTTCTCAGTTTGTCAATGTGTCTAAAAAGGGCTTTAGAAAATTGATTGGACGAGCAGGGAGGGGCGAAAGAAAGAAAAACGCGAAAGCCTATTGCCATATGGATATGATATACAATTTCATGCTGGAATAGTCAAGCAGCATCAACTTGTCAGAGGCTTTTTGCAGCTAACGAAAAAACTTGCTGTGTTAGTTTTGCGTTTTAATTTCTCAGTTGTCAGCTGCAGAAAAGAGAAGTGCCGGACAGCAGCCAAAAACTTTAAACTTTTTCGAAAGCTGCAAATGACAACAACGAAAAAAAAACAGAGAACACGAAGAAGAAGCCTCGAGTTGCAGCTTCAATTCATTTTTGTGGCAACACCGTTTCGTTTCGTTTTGTTTCGTTCTCATTCCACGTTGGCCTCGTTGTGTCGTTGCATTGCGTTGCGTTACGTTGCAAGGGCGTTGGTAAAAGGTGTTGCACCTCCGAGTAATTTGCATCATTTTACGCTTAACGCGCCCGAGCAAACCGGCCAACGAACACACACATGCCACAGCAAGTGACACACAGAGAGAGAGGGAGAGCGACAGCCGCTGCCAACAGCAGTAGTAGGTGTGTGTGAGGCCTGTTAAGGGGGTTGCGGGTGGTTGGTAAGACTGACTGACACTTGCGAGCAGCTGCAGGCTGTTTGAATGTGTTAAGGTAGCTGCAGTTTGAAATGATCTTTACTGCTGCGCGTAACTTAATTATTTACTAAAACTCAGCTAAATTCCCTGCACCTTAGAGGGTTTTAGTTGTTGGCAAGAACTTAAATAAAGGTTGTTATTTTCTAAAATGTTATATGACAAGCAATTTGAATACAATAGTTTGGCAGTATATAGTTATAGGCAAAAGTTCATTAAAATCTTTTTTTTTTTAATGTATTAAAATTTAAAAAATAATTAACATGTATAGCTTACTTAACAGTATTTTTACATCATTTATAAATCTTTAAAGTGTTTATTTTAAATTTAAAAACTTAACGAAAGTAAAGAAAATATTGCTGATTGCTTCTTTTCCTACCATACATTTAGACATTTCACTCTTAAGTTTAAGCCAAGGAATACGTTGAGTTGCGAACGTCAACAACTGGTCTCGAAAATCCGACCTTCTCCTTACCACGACTCACTCCACTATTCCCTCCACCCCGCAGTCAACTGGTGGGCTGTCCACACACATGAAACAAGCCACCATTTGCCCATACGCATGAATTGTTGCCACACACACATAAATACATAGATACATAAGGACTATAGAGGCTGTCGGTAGATATTACACATGCAATTACAGGCTATCAACGACTCTACCCCATCCACATTCTTTCGCCCCGCCTCTCCTCCCCCCTTCTTTTCATAGCACTGCCAGCTGGCAACGGAAATGACTTTATTATTACGCTCAAACAATTTTTGGGTGACGCGTTGCCAACTGTTTGTGTGTGCTGCACATAATTTTAATTAAGGTAAACAGTTTACGTGCAAAAAAGGTAAGAGAAACAGAGAGAAGAAAAACAGCAAAAAGCAGAAACAGAAACAGCGTGTGAATTCAAATGAAGATGCCAAAGAGGAGAGGAGAGAACGGAAGCAACGGCATTGAGACTTGACAGTTGTGCTGACAGTTTGACGCAACAGCAAATAGGATGGCAACAAGCAGCATCAGGGAGGAAAGAGGAGGCAGGCAAGTGTTAAATGTAAAGAGTAAGCGAGCTCACGTTTAATGCTGTAGTAATTCAAGTGCTTGTTAAATAAATCGCATGTTAAATGCTGAAAAGTTGATGATATTTGTGTGTGAATAATACTTATGCATTTAATATAGGTCTACGTAAGCATCTCATTAGGTCAAAGTGTCTAACGTTTCATTTATTTCAACTGCTCAAGGTTAAGCACTTAGCACATTTTTTAATAAGCTGCAAAAGTGTTGCTGAAATAAAAGTGAATTTTAATTACGTGTTTCCCCACAAACTGCAAGAAATTTCCTAAATATTTTGTTATTTAACTATCAAAATCATAAAAGCTGTATAAGTGTTTTTCCATTTATTATCACAAATACAGGTCATAAATGTATAAAATTTATTTATGAAAGTTATGTTAACTTCATATATTCCAAGCTTAATTCCAATGTAGCAAAAAATTTCAATAATAATGTTTTCAATGCTAAAAATAATAATAGTTCTTGTCTCTCATACATAGCTCAAGTTAAATGCAATATCCAATCACTAACTATGTAATTTTGACCCAAACAAGCAGCAAATTGCACACTTGGCCTGTAAGCAACCCTCCTCCTTTACCCCTCCTTACACCACTCACCAATTGCAGCACCAAATTGAGCATTTTGGAGTGTTTGAGTGAAGGTTGCTAGACAAGCAGATGTCCTGTAATCAAATATATATATATATATTTTATTATAAAAATATATATGTTATATATGTTTTTAGCGACGTTTCTAACTAGTGCAATTCTAATTAATTAATTAAGAGGATCGACGTCATAAATCAAGGGGGTGATAAAAATAGTGAATAATGTCAAAATTCTGTGATTTTAATTATTTATTACTTTTTTAAACTATTTTCTTAACATCTTTCTTAAGTTTTTTAATATTCCAAGCTTTTAAAAATGTTTGGACAGTGTACATAATTTTAATAAATTATTTTTAAATTACAATAAATTGTAGTTTCTCTGAATTTAGTCAATGTACAATATACATTTAAATTACTTTTGAAATGTTTTTAATTATGAGCTTTTTTTATTTAACATCCAAAAATTATGCTATAAAATAATAAAATTTAAATCAATCCTTATAAAATTTAAGCACAGTCATATTTTAACTCCATTAAGCTATTAATATTTTATGATTACAGGGTATTCACTTAAAAATAAGCAATCGAAGCGTTGCCTTCTTCCTCTTCAACCTCCGGTCGACAATTGCCGGGGCTTCTTGCCATTTTGTCCAATGCATTTTGCATGTGGTAATGCCAAGTTTTGCATATGTCGCACAGTCTACCAAATTCCAAGCCCCCTTTCCCTTTCCCTACCCTCTGCCCGCTCCCCTAGAAGCTGCACAGTTGTTTCCGTTATTGGCAGGCCCCGGCAAATATTGCACATAGATTTATGGCTTTAACATTGACATGACATTTGGCTTTGCAACTACTACTACAACAACAACAACAGCAACAACAAAAGCAACAGCAATAACAAAGACAACAAAAGCCAATAACTACATGGTCTGGCTATTTGTTGAAAATTGCATGGTAATTGGCTGGGAGTGTCGACCAGGCTCAAATGGCGCCCCAAAAATGCGAAGGACTTCAAATAAAACGAGCCGCTTTTGAGTTTGAAGCCAATTAAAATAGATTTTTGCTTCGTTTTGCTCGTTCGTTCGAACGGCACAAAATCAATTAACAATTGGAGAAACAAAAATTGCTGTTGCATATTTTATGGCGTCTTTTCAACTTCAAATAGGGCGACAAATCATGTCCACCCACTCTTATCCCTTCCGTTCTCCCCACCCAACTTCCGAGAGCTATTTGCACAGCATTTGTGATTTCTTGATTCCTTTGTTAAGAGCACAAAAATTGTTGACGCATAATTATGTAGGCAAAAAGCCGGACAGAAATTAAAACAATAACAACAACAACTCAGGCCCAACCCAAGCCACAACATTCGACCAAATTGATTCGTTGAAGCGAACAATTTTAGCCTCGCAGCGTTTCAGCAACGAAAGGACTGAGATTTTTATTATATCCAATGCTGGCTGTTGCTGTTCTTGTTGTTGTTGTTTTATTGTGATTATTATCCAGCGGTCGAGTTAATTGAGCAATTGCAAAAATAAACAAAGACATAAGCCCACGCTCCCTACATATATATAAGACCTTTGGCACTCAGAGGGAGAGAGCGAAAAATATAATTAAGTTATGCCCAAAGCGATGAAAACAAACAAGCAATTGCAACAATAATAAAAACAAGATTCTATTTATTGACAAATCTAGAGCTGGAGAGGTTAAGCAAATAGCAGACAGGGTGGTACTTATAAGGAATGTGTTGTGGTTGGATTTACCCACAACTTGGACGATGGTCAACCTTAGTAGAAGTGAAGTAGAACAGAAAATTATATTGGAGACTTACTAGACATACTTATTTACATTTTTTTATTTTAAGTTTTAAGATCTAAAAAGTACTTCAAAATATCATTTAAAAAAATTAAAACATATTAACTGATATAAAAGTAATATAAAATGTATATAAAATATTTTTTGTGCAGCTTTAAATATTTTTTTAACATTCAAAACGTTTCTTTAGGGTTTCTAAACTCGTAGAAAATCATAATATATTTTTTAAATATTTTTTTTTTCGTATCTGACTTTGAAGAAGAAAACCTTTTAATATTAAAATCAATCCTTAACTTATTTTCCTTTGCCATAAAATTGCTTCAAAACTATGTTTAAAATCATTAAATCGCTTTCTAATCCTTCATTTATTAATTTTACTAAGCCAATCATAAGCAAACACTTAATTCGTTATGAAACAATCCAACTTTTATTAGCCCACAAAAATTACTACAAGTAACTTTCTCTCTTGTTTAGAAATTGCATTCAAGTTCAACTTCAACTGAATACAGCACACACACACACACATAAACATAATTATTGGCATCGATAACAATTAAATACTGTTACAAATCATCAAGTTACTACTTGCAAATTGCAGTAAATCTATAGACCAGCATGTAACTGATAGGCCAACCTAACCAAGACTCCAAGCCATAGCCGACTTTGAAACCCCAACGTGGACAGCATCTCACTTAAACCAATAAGTACACCGAATAAGCTTCCTTTCACTGTCCAGACAACCATGCAAATAGGCATCCCTTCCCCCTCCTTCTCCTTCTTCTTCCCAATAGCAGCCAGCATCCGTTGCAGCAGTGCAAATGTGATCTAAGGATTTGAATAGCTGGTTCTGAGGAGCTGAGACAGCCAACAATTGGAAAACAATGGCGTTGCCCTCCCTCCCCCCAAATGGGAATGTCTGGGCCTGGTGTACAGTTGCAATATGCAGCACTATTTGAAATATGCATAAAAGGCACAAACACACACACACACACACACATACTAATGCATACACAGATGCAGGAGTAGTAACATTGGCAAACAGCGGAAACGGATGTTTGCCACTCAAATGCAGGCCGAGATGCAGTGGCATAAACAGCTGCGTCCAGTTGCAAGGCACACAAGGCAACAACTATCAACAAGAAGGAGAACGAGGTAGAGAGAGAGAGAGAGAGAGAGAAAAAGAGAGAGGTCTCATCCACACACACAATGTGTACTTAATTTCCTTTTCATTATCAAATCATTTTCGACTGTGTGTAGGAAATTAGTGCGAGTAATCGAGAGACAAAGACAGAGAGAGAGCAGAGAAGACAAACCGAAATGTGAATGAGTGAATGAATAAGTGTATGATTTATGTATATTGATGACGTTGACAAAATTCACTCAGGCGAGTCCCAAAATGTTCTTTCAGCTATAAATCAATATTTCGTTTTCATTCACTTTAAGTGGCCAACAACAAGAAGGCAACTGCTTCTGACATTTATTGCTACATACGATTGCTATTAACAATTTATGTACATGTTTTTTTATGCTATTGTCTTATTTGACTAGTAAATATACATATGCAACATGGCGTATACATAATGTGTAACTGAAACACCTGCTGAGTTTTTGGTCTTGTCAAAAGCAACTTGCAGTTACCACAGGCAACTTTTAATTAATTGTATAATTTGTTATTACTTATTATTCAAAAGCTTTTCAATTCCTTTTGAACGATTGGCGGTTGGCAAATTGCAATTTGAATTTTATGGCATGCTTTTAGGCGTTAATTAATTTTGCCAAGCTCAATTTGCTGCGCACAATTTGCACAGAAATTATATAATGTATTCATGCTCTCGCACAACAAAAGAAGAGAGTATTTGCATGTGGACAACAAGCAACTGAGCAAATATTCTCAACATAGAGATTTAATAAACCAAATTTGGAAGGGATTAAAGCATAAACTTAGGAATGTAATTCGTTCTCTACTTAATAACAAATCTTTGTGCTTACATAAAGAGATCAGCTTTTAGCTTGTCCCCTTTTAAGAGCCAATTCTGGCAACAATACATTAAACAGTTTCCATCCTCATTCCCCAAAAACTATCGTTCAAAACTAATATCCGTATGTGGCATCTGCTGCTGCTTCTTCCAACACTTTAATTTCCTTGTACTAGGTTTTTTATCGCTCTTGTAGTGTTTTGCAGCTTAGTTGTCTGTTGAAGCTGAGTTGCCGAGTTGGCGAGTGCGAATCCGGGCAAGGACCTCGTTCAGCTCCCCACAGTCACATTTGTATAACATTAAATGCCTTTGAGTATCGTAAATAACAGTTTAGTGTTCATAAATTCAAAGAGAATTATGAATGTCCAGCGGCAGGACACACACACACAGAGCCCAAGTGCAACGTGAGCAGCACTACAAGAAGAGTAGGTTACAAGGAGAGGGGTGGGTGGTGGTAGGGTGGTGGCAACTGTCAAGCCAAGTGGCAACTTTGGCGCCATAAAAACCAAAAGCAAAGCGTTGACATCCAAAACGCAAAACAGCAAAGAGGACGCAAATCCAGGACACGATTGACTGCATTGGCCACTCTCTCGCATTGCAGGACGTAAGACACACACACACACACTACACACACATAGATAGTCTAGCTGGGAGGCACATCAAATGCACGTCTCGAACGCGCCGACATCCAAGATGAAGATAAATATGCTGCAGTAATAAAAAGCCTCAACTGTTCCCCTCCCCTTCCACCTCTTCAATTCTCGCCAGATGCTCGGGCTCGTCTGGGGCACATTTAAGTGACCAAAATGCACATTAAGCGTTGCTGTGGCTATGGGTACACTGAGCAAAATTCAAAAGATATTTTTTTTACAATAAAACTCTCAAATTTAATACATAGTTCTTTATATTTCATATTCGATTTTTCTTGAATCTCTAGATATCTGTACAGCAAGGCTTCATTTCCCTCAGTGTACTTGGTGCGTTCTTGTCTCGTGCCTTGCATTTTAAATGTTGACATCAATTTGCAGCTTGCCTTTTGCGCTTTTAGCTAAAACTATTTTAATGCCATTGCTGGGCCCACAAGTAACCCCCCCTTTCCCCTTCTCTTGCCATATGTAGCACATAGTTTCAGTTAAATAAATTAAAAACTTCAACACACTTCAACAGACCATCCCGAAAAAAAACCTCTGTGAGCTGCAGTTTTGCACAATTTTTGTACCACTGTCAGTTTTAATTTGCTCAACGGGCAATTAAACAATGCTCTGGCTTGTTGTTTATAATGTTTGTTGCCATTGTTCTTTTTGTTATTGCAAATGTTGCAATGGCCATTCGTCAGAAAAATTGCCACATATGTTGCTGTAACTTAACTTTTGCAACACTGTTGTTGTTCCGAAATATATGTTTTTATTCGGACAACTGTGTCAGCTGCTAAATGATGGAGTGCATTGCTGATTTCCCTGCGTCCATTAATATATTGAAAAATTGTTAACATTTGGTTTTTAGTAAGCTGCTTTGTGTGTTTAGTTCTGTTGCTTAACTTAGTCACTAAACCTTTAATACCTTTTGGCAATACAATTTAATAAAAAAAAAAAAAAAAAATTCAATTATTTTTTAGCATGCTTAAAGGTTATATTAAAAATAAATTCCAAAATATTTTACATAAAAACATAACAAACATTTCAATAATTCGAAAAACTATCAACTAAATACGTATATTATTAATAAAAAATCAACGTTTAAAATATTTGATTAAATAATCACGAAAAATGCCAGACATACTTGAACTCATAAGAATCGAGTAGAAGCATTTTAAAGTATTAATAACGTAAGGACCTTTTGATTAAATATGAATTAATGTATTTATATTATCTATGTTCATTTTTAAAATCTCTAATGTGTTTGACTTCTCTAACTTCTAACTTTACAGTGCCATACAAAATGTTCCCACAGATTTACGTTTATGTCTTTAAAACCAATTGCCGTAAGCAGCAGCTGCAATTAGAAGTTTGCACAGACGCCAGCACACACACACACTAACACCATACATACACTAATCATGTTGGCCCTGTGGCAGGTCAACCAACCGCAATTAATCAACTGAATTTCATTTAAGTTTACTTTGTTGCTTCTCCTTTCTCCTTCTTCTTCTGCACGCGCGCTAAATGTTAACAAAGTTGTTTGACTTTACAGTGTCGCCATCGTCATCGTCATAAATGCCATTACTCCACACATGTACCACAACTTTTCCTCCTGCTTCTGCCCCTGTGGCATCTACCAATTTAGCGCCTGCACTCTAACTAATGCAATAGAATCAACTGCAACGCTTACCTGACTGCACTATTACTTCCTTTTTTCTGCTCCCTTTTGTTGTGTATTAATTTCATAATGTAATTTTTACTGCTTAGCGCAACATTTAGCAGTAGTTGTAGTCCTTGTAGTATCCATCAGGAGCAGCTCCTAAGAGCTGGCCATAAAAAATAGCAAGAGCCTCAATTGAATTTACGACAGCCGCTGCCCTTTTTTGCAAGTGGCAAAGAATTTTTATGCAGCGCTCTCTCTTTTTGTACTCTCTTTCTTGCATGTTTGCATTTATTCTTCTATTCTATTGTCTGTTGAATTTTTTTCCTTGTTACTCAAGCTACATCTTTTAATAAGAAGAGCTTTGAGATTTCTTTTAAAAACTTTTACAAAATTTTAGCAAACCACTTTTGTAATGGTTAAACAGCAGCTAAGCTTGCTATTTATGCGAATTTGGGTGTCTTTTTTATTTTTTTGGTGATAATCAGATTAAATATGAGCAGAGAATAATATAAGTTTCTTTTGAAGGTATTTCAATATTTTAAGCTTTTGATATTTCTTGATTAAATAATTTTGATGCAAGCACCTCAAACTTAATATTAACATTAACTAGACCATGTCCGTAACAAAGCTTAAAATGTAATAGTTAATTAAAACAACTTCTTTAGCTATTTATTACACTTTCACATTCAATAAAGATGCTATTATTAACACACTCCTCTCTTACACACACAAATCATAAATAAACAAGTTTTTATTCTTCTGCATTCGAATTCCATTTATGTTTTAAGTGCTGCCATGATATATATTTCTGTGCCAGGAACATAAGTGCATTAAATTGCAGGCAATCCAAATAGACAATAATTTTTCTCAAATATGCTTTTCAGCAGCTGTGAACAATTTGTAGTTGCCAAATAATTCAAAGTGAAAACAACAGCTTGCATTTATGTATACTTTTAGCCAATTGAAAGCGGACTTAAATAAAGTGCAAGGATTTAATTTAAGTACAACCGTTTGTAGATTTATTGCCACCTATTTCATTAACTTTCTACTCCCGAAACCTTGTTTCCCTGAACAATTTGCTTTCATTATACGTCTGTCATGTCAATTTGTCTAATGAAAAACTGCAAATTTGCTGCAAATTACAATTAATTAATGCAACGAAATTGATATCATTTATCTTTATCCTTTAGCCCTTTTAAATTTACTCAACGCAGGCTATTAGAAAATTCTTCTTGCTCTTGTTGGATTAAGTACTTCAGGTTATTTGCTTGCATTTGGTCCAAAATTGACTTTTGCTATATAATTACAAATATTATTAATGTAATTGTTTCTCATTTGCTTGATGAGTTTGGCACGCCTTCCAAAATATTGTTGTTGTTGTTGTTGTGGCAACTCCCATTGTTGTTTCTCTCTTTCATTGCAATCACAATAATTGAAATGTTTCTTGTTTGTCTGTCGTTGTTCTTGTTGTTATTGCTGTAAACTTCTCGCATTGTTTATTAGCTAGTTTCCAGTTATGTATAATTAATACAATATGATTCATTTGCATTCGAGTGTTTATCGTCAGCAGCCGCAGTTAATTTAATTGCCATATTTATTTGTTTGTGTATACACTTTACATTTTATTTACAACGAGCTCGAGCAATTTGTTAAAATGTGAGTTAAGCCATAGACACAAAACTTACGTCTTTCTTCGTGAATTAGGTATTTTAATAGCTGCCTTAGATTTTTCTTCCACTGCTCTAAAGTTGCTTGACTTTAAACTTCTTTTATACAAAGAGAAAAAAAAAAAAACCTGAATGCCACGAAATATATTTTTTTTGGCGCTCACTAACAGCGTAATTGAATATAAATATTGCCTCACTGTCTGTTGCAGAGGGAATACTACACAATCAAACCCATCCTAACCACCCCTGTCCCTTCTCTCTCTTTCACTTCGCAACTTTGGGAAAACTTGGCAACTTGTTCACTTTAGTTCTTCACTTCACACTCTATGGCCGAGGTGGCCGATGTCGATGAAATTTATACGCTGTACAGATTAATATTTAATAAATACAATAACGTCGAAAATTTTCTAACAACCGTTTTGCTGGCTACAAAATTAATTCCCCCAGCTTAATGCCTGCTTTAGCCCCCCACACTTATCCAGCTTCTGGCCACACTACTACCAAAGAAGTTTATGTGAAAGTCATACACTAAACTCAAATATGCACTATAAATGTGTATGTGTGTGTGTGTGTGTACATATGTGAGTTTAGGGATTTCTTTATGCAAATTTGCTATGGCAATGTTATTTTAGCCAAGGATGAAAGCGTTGGGCAGCGCGGGGATGGGCTGGGAGGAGGGCTTGGCTATCAGCTTTGTAGCAAACTCTGTGCAAAATTGTGTTCGAAATGCATAAGAGCGTGTATTAGTGAGTAGTCATAAATATTAGCATATACATAAGTCTTGCTCTTTCTTCATTCGCACATTTAACGCTCTATCTTGTTCAGCTCCCTGGGCAAAAATTTAAATATGCTCTAAGTAGAGCGCACAGATTTATCGAACCATAAAAAATACTGCTCCCAAGAGAGAGAATCGACGATGCGTTATGATACGTCTCCCTATGGACAAGCGAATGACAGCTGTGTCACGACCATTAACCCACAAATCAAACCACCAAATTGGAAGAAACACAAGCCAAATAAACACATTTGATATTTTTGAATAAATTAGATTGCCAAACGCAATGCAACGAAACCCATCTAAAATTTCCTACAAATATCCTTACCCAATTTCCAAACCACCTTTCTAAAAGATGAAAAAAAAAACTGCTGCACACAAAATGCAAATTAAAGTTTTTTCAAATCTTTTGTTCTCTTTCCCATTGCTTCTTTCCGTTTTCATTCACTACCCTTTCTTTCTAGCTGTCTTGTGTCAATTTTGTTATCTGATTTGCTTGCACTCATTTTCATTAAGGACATTTTTCACATGCACACAAGGCTTTTAATTTTTATGTCACTCACTTTGAAAATTTGTCACTGCCTCCGGCAATATATACAAAATGTTTTTCAAAGTGTTTTTTATTGTTCAAATGCATAAAAAGTAAAATTTAAATAAAACCAATCACAAGTTTCTGACACTTTTGTTTGACGAAAATATATTTTAGTAAAAACATATTTTTTTCTCTAAAAAATGTTTGCTTTTTTTAAATAAAGCATTTAATGTATGTTAAAAACTAAAAAATATTGCAGGACAGGTTATAAATGCACTATTGATTTTTTTATTTTTACATAAGAATCTAGATATTAAAAAATGTTACCTTAAAAAAAAAAAAAAAAAAAAGGTGAGCTTAGAGGTGATTTTGAAATGGAACTATAATGTATAAATTTTATTACATTTTTTTGTTATATTTTGTAATAGTTTCAAGTTTCATGCCATTAAGTGTTGAACCTTTAAAACTTGTCGCTATTTTCTTAATTCTTGTTGCCAAGTTTTTGGTCACATTTTTGCTCTTGAGCATTTCTCTACTTATATTTATAATCATAGGCCATATTCTTGCATATCTACTCAAAAACACACACTCACGTGTGTGTGTGTGTGTTTGTCGCCGCTTTTTATCAACGTTTCGTTTCATTCTCTTTTTGTTGCTTTGCTGGTTTTTACTGTTTGTTTTTACATCTTCAATGCTCAGGCATCATCATCAACATCAACGCACTTTGTATTTAATGTTTTTTAATGGAAAAACTTTGTAATGCTTGCTACGGCTGGAACAGTTTTCTTTTGCAGGCATTTGTCATAGGCGCTACAAGCCAAGCACATTTCACACACACACATTCTTCATCCCCCCCTGCTTTGGAAACAATCTCCTCTAACTTCGAACCAGTTGCCCTGCGGCAGCCGCTTAAACCACTCGACTGCATTTTGCAACTCTGCGATGTTTGCTTTGCCTTTCGCAGATTCCCACTCGTAGTTGGTATCGTTTTTTCCTCTTTTTCTTTATTATCCTAGTGCAACTAGAATCTTTGTATACTCTGTAAACGGTCGAGAGTATATAATGTGGTAGAGTATTTTGAAGTTTAGAAGGAAAAAGAATAAATAACTAAATATGTATATTATCTTTTAAAACAAGAAGTAATTATTTTTGATGCAAGTTTCAGTTTTATCAGGGTACATTTCGGTCATATACTTTGAAGCATCTTTTCTATTTGTTCCCTTTTGGGTTTTTTTATGCCTGGTGCATATGGGTTTGAAACTGACAGCAACAGAAGCAAGCATCAGCAATAGTAAAAGTTAAGGGGTATTGGCAGCCATCAAGAGTTGCCTGGCAAACAGTTCTTAAGTGCCTTCCAATATTTAAGCAGGCTTCCAATTCGATTGCTGTTTGCTGTCATCGAATGGCGTTGTCTACGCATCTGAAAGAGCAACTTCTGAAGGCACCATGCTGTGTGTGTGTGTGTGTGTGTGATCTGAATGGGGGAAACAGGCAAGAGGAGGTGAAAGACAGATGCGTAAAAAGATACACGACATGGTGCCTTTTAAGAACTTTTTTAAGATGCTCGCAACTTGTTTAGTGTCGAGTTTTATTTTCGGCTTTTAATGTTGTTAATGTTGCAAAAGTGCTGCAATATGCATGATAAATCTATAAACAAAAGACAAAATTACTTAATTGTTGTTAAAAAAAAAAAAAAACAAACTACTAAAATCTTCCTAAATATTACTTTAATGAATTTAAAACCATTTTGATTATTTTTACCCCATTTCCAGTTCATTGATTGCAATGCAAATAAAAGTTATATATGCATGCAAATTAGCGCTAATAAATTTCAATTACGTAAAGAGCTAACCCCTCCAACCCCCGCTTCCAGCCTACTAAGCAATCTTTTGACTCATTTTAATTGAATTTCCTATCCAGAAGTGTTTTTTAGATTTTATTGAGACTGTTATTTTTTCTGCACTCTCATTGCATTTAATTAAATTCGATTGCAGACGGCTTTTTAGTGTTGAGAGTTTTTTCTCTAGGGATACGGTGTGAGAAGGTTTCCATTATTTATGAGCTAGTCCGAATTGGCGATAAAAACTAAGCCAATTGAAATTTTCTCACACGTGGCATAAAAGTTGCCAGAGCCAAACAAGCGCCACCTAGCGTCACAAACACAAACACACACACACAAGCAACTTTTACGTTTGCTGCGAATGTGTTTTTTTTTCTAAAGCGAGCTGCATGCGATGTGATGCCTTAAATATTTTGTACACACACACACACACATTCAGTGGGCGACATGGGATGCCAGCACGAGGCGTTTACAAAATGAAGTCAGCATTTTTATGATAGTCGTCGTCGTCGTCGTCGTCGTCGTCGTCGTCGCATTTATGACATAGTCCAGGGGATATATGCACGTCCACTATGTGGGGGGCGTGTTTAGTGTTGGAGTACTTGCTCTGTGTGTGTGCGTGTGTGTGTGTTTTTATATGGGCGTGATGTGTTGTGTGTTTAGTGGATGCTTCAAATGCGGATATTAGTTGTTGTCATATAAAAAAGCGGCACTGAGACAAAAGAAGTGAAAGCTGTGAATGTTGTGAGAACGAAATGTGTGAAACAAGAAGTGGAATCTTTAAATAAATATTGTATTATACTTTAACATTTACTTTAACTACACATTTAGATAGTTCTTTTAATCTTCAAACCGCTTAAAGTTTTATTTAACTTTCAGCATTTGGATTAAGTCATCGATCAATTTTCAAACTGAATGCCAAATACCTGTCAGCCTACTTCCAAATTTAAACTCGTTCAGCACTTTTTGACAACTTATAGTTTCATATCTCTCACTCATTTCGTTTTTTCTAAGCACTTTCATTTTGTTTCAGTGCTTGAACTGACAACAGTTTATCATTTTTGTGTTTTTGTGTTCTGCCTTGCGTAATAACAAAGGCGTTGAACATTCGCCATTTGCGCTATTCGTTTGCGAGTGCTGCACAATTTTATAGCTGCCACAAAGCTCGCGTTGTATTTGCAATGAAAACGCACCTCGACACACACACTAACACACACACACACACATACAGAGTGAGATAGAAAACAGATGCGGGGCTATAAAAGTGCGAAATACTCATTTATTAACATGAAGCTTACGAAAATGGTGTAGGTGCGGTTAAGGACATGGCTCAGAGCACACACACACACACACGCACAGAAAAAACCACAGACAGGACAGTAAGTGGGAGACGAGGGAGGGGCAGTGGGAGGGAGTATGGGGTTAAGAGATGAGTCTTGTCCAGCTGCTTGTAAATGTGTTTAAAATTGAAATTTCAATTTCAGGACAAACAGACAACGTCCTGCAAGCTGCAACAACTGACTGACAACAACAATGGATGCAGCAACAACAACAACAACAAGAACAACAATGTGTACTGTGTGTGCACTTTGTTGCATGTGTACAGTTATGCAACGTTGGGCTCATCAAATCCAAAAGAGAAACTTTAAAACAATTTCCCGCACAATTTTACAACCAGGCCACTTGACAATGTAAACTGCAACCGGAAAAGGGTGGCAAACAAACCAAACTACACCCTCTACCCCTCTACTTGAGCCTTTCATGCGTGCATATTCTTGGGGGTGTTGTGGAGTAAGAGGGGGGGCTGAATCGGCAATCGGTAATGCCGAAAATGCTTTTGATTTGTGCAACTCTCTCTCTCGCTTGCACTGAGATCCAAATTGCTTAATCGCCTGTGCATAATGCAACCCCATTTTCCAACGTTTCCCTAGATTTTCCCATTGCTGCCCTGTCACACGTGCCCAAATGCCCATTACATACAAACAAACAACACACACATATAGAGAATGCGTGAAAAATGCAATGCAAATTTTAGCACAAACATTTTTAATGCTGATCCAAGCGGCATTCAATCGCACACAATTTTCGCTTACGGTTTAATTATGCGTGCGTAATGTTCAATCAGAGAGTGAGACAGAAAGAGAGGGAGAGTATCTGTGGTAGAGAAATTGTTTGCCTGTTAGGCTGCTAATCAAAGCCACCTAAAGCTACCTAAATCTCATGCCTCATGCCTCATGCCGCATGCCTCATGTGTATGGGTACTGTGGTGCTGCATTGTGTGGATGACAGTTTTATGAGCTGGCTTTTTGGTCATAAAATGCATTTGTTGTTGATCCATAAAACTTGCAAAAATTGTTGCTATTTCTGTTTCCCATAAAGTAGAATTTGTGTTCGCTGCATTTATTGCATATTTTTAGGGGCAGGTTTTCAAATAAAAATAGCTACTAATATTTTGCCGAAAGCTATGAGGAAAATGTTGTATGAAAATTTAATAATTGTTTCATTTATAAAAAATATGTGCTTGAAATTCTGTCAGACAACCTTTTTAATCAAAGATATATCTTAAAAATGTATAAATGTCGAAAGTAGATTTTTATGTTGTAAAAAAAATGAAGATGCAAGCAAAGTACAAATGATAAATTTAAGATATGCATATGGGCGTTTCCACAGAAAGGTCAACCACAGCAAACAAATTTAAAGTCTCTGTAAGTTTGTTGTTTTACCATATACGTACAGGGAATCGATTAAATTTAACTAGAATTAACAAACATTTCATTTATTTGATGCAAATCTTTGGTTAATGTCACCATCTATCTTCCTACAAAATTTTGTGACTCTAGCTCAAAAACTTTAAGAGATAAATTAGTTTCCGATTTGATGGAAAAAATGTCACGAACGTTACGTAACGACCGTACCTGGATTAAATTGAATTTTAAAAAAAGTACAAATCGTATTCGGGTAAAATTATAGCCATTTTAAAGGGTATTTAATGCACAACATTTATCATTTAACCGCATCAAAATACTGCTTTTACTTTTACTGAAATCTGAGTTTGAATTGCTCGCGCGAAAACCACTTCTGTTTTTGTCGAGATTAGCACCAATTGTAGGGCTAATCAAGAGCAATAATACAGTGAAAAAGGAATTTTGAAAATCCGTCTTATTTTACCTTTTTACCACTTGCAATGCGTACGACCGTCACGATCGACACCAGAGAAATGCCCATATGAAGTATTTGATAATGTAAATTTCTAGTGACAAAATGATTAATCCCATTTAGGAAGTATTTGATGAATGCACAATTTCAATTCATATTATCTGCATTTGTTGATTACCTACAAGGAAGTAACCAAAACTATGTTTATACTTGACAAGCAATCCAATTGCATATAATTAGAGTTAGATTAAAATGTAATGAAAATGTATTTGAAATGTGAAATCATAGCATGAAATCAATTATAAATTAAACCGCTTAAAATTAATCGCAACTTGCCAATGTCAATGCAAATTATCGATTACAATTTCGACCAAGTGTGCGTGTGAGTGTGTATGTGTATAAGTTTGAAGTGTGGCTGCTCAATTGCCAGCCCAAGTGGCAAACTGAAGAGGGGTTGGGGAATTGCTTTGGAGCTACCTCAAAACAACATGCGGTCAACAAATTACATGAGACAAACACAGACAGAGAGACAGAGGGAGAGTCTCTAAGGATGCTGATGAGTGTTTTTGGGGAAAGGGCAAGGGTTTTTCATTGCCCAAAAGCATGCAAAGGACACTCTCAGGACACCCAAAGTGTTCTCACAGTCTGCTGATGCAACTGCTGCAAGACGCTAATTAAATATGTGGCATGTTCTCGAAATTTGACTGCACATTATTATTATTATAATGTGCATTTTGTATTAGACATTTTGTCAGAGAACATAACTAACTAGTTGTAAATATTGGTGTGGACAGTTGTCCCAAACTGTTGTTGTCACCTAATACATTATCCTTTTGTCACAAGGCTTATTAATTTATGCAGTTCTCTTTCAGATTAACTTGATATATGTCTAAAAGATGCATTAATTTTTTATTTAATTTTGTTTAGCTTATAGTCAGTTTTATAAGAAACTACAATAATTGCAAATCATGTGCTTGCCGCAAACTCCACGCATGCCACAAGCAATAGCCACGGAGAGAAAATCACATTAGAGATTCCGTCTCAGCAACTGGCAAGCAAATTGCGCTGTTGTATTGCAAAGAATGCCAAACAAATGCGGCCAAAATGGCAAAATGCTCTGTGGTCAGCAGAAAATCTATAGAGGAAGAAGAAGAAGTAAACAAGCTAAGGAAATCTCATGCACGCAAAGAATTTTCGCCACTTAGCAAACGGAAAATTCCAAAAGTCAAAGTAATTTCTGTGCTTTTTTCTATATTTTGTGTATGTGTGTGTGTGTTTGTGTGTGTGTGTGCGAGGAGCTGTAAGAAAATCGGTATAAGCGTGAGGTTTTTGTGTGTGAAGCTCTGCAAAAGGGGTGTCAACGTTTCGTATGCGTAATATTTGTTGGCAAGTGCGCTCAGCAACAATGGCAATAATGTTAGAGGACTGAGGGGGCTATGCGAATTTCACTGAATTTTATGATGTTCAATTTTTATTTTTGGCTGCTATTCGTTTCAAATTCAATTGTGAAGTTTTTTCCTTCTTTCTTCGGGCTAATCAAGTGAATAAAGTGAAACCCTTTGAGCACACACATACACACACAGTCAAATAGTTGACAGCTGTTTCAGCAGTATTTTCAATTTCATTGAAACCCCAATTTAAATTGCTTGTGGCCAGAACTAAAAAAAATTAAATAAAACACAAGTACTTTAGCAAATGATTTTCCACATTCACAAACACGACTTCGACTGACTCTCAAATCAAATAATATATGCTTCGGTTACGCCCAGTTTTTTTCGTTTTTCTTCTGTAAGTTTGTATTTAGTACATACATAGAGAAAGAATCATTTGATAGGGCTTTTATAGCTTGTACGTGTTGCACGCAGGCGGCGAACTGCTCAGCAAAATCAGCGAAATGTGCGCAAAATTGTTGGAAACTATTACAATTTGATATATGCGCAATTTAGTTGAATCTACGGGTATATGCGGCCAAGTTTTTTTTTCTCTTTAGTTCTTTCTTTCGAGTTTTTTTTTTTTTTTTTGCTGCGTAGCTTTGCCATGTTATGCGGCCATTTTGCGGCTTGGGGGCCAACAGCTGTTGCAAATTTGGCCATAAAAATAAATTTTACTTAGCGATTTTCTTTTTTTCTTGTTCGTTTTGCTGGAGAAGGGAACAAGTGCTGCCTTTCTGCCTGCATGTCTTGGCCACATCATGAGATTTTAACAAAATTAAATCGAAATCTACTAAATCGTATGAATGTCTAACGATTTGTTTGACTGGCTGAAGGTCAAACGCAATGTTAATAGTTATTGTGGTTTGGGTGGAAAGTGTGGTAGAAAAACTACATTTATGGATTTGTTACTAAAGGTTTTAAAATCTGCTGAATATTCGTTTATTAAGTTTTAACTTTATTTATTGCTTTACCTTTATATTTCATAACTATTTTCCCGTTTAATTTAGCACTCAATGCACTTAAGTAAACAAAGCTAAAGCTTCTCTTACCTCTTATCTTATACCTTTTGCAGATTGAGATTTACCGCAAATAGCTGTCCAGAGCTTAAACTAAGAAAAAATTACAGATAATGTTTAACTGATAGTAAAAACTATTACATCTATATATTTCTTATCAAGATTCCATTTCTCCTCATACTCATTCTAATATTTGTGTTAGCAACCTTTGCGTCAATTTAATAGCTGTCAGTAAAATTGTGTTGAATATCGAATTGAAATGTCAACATTTACTTAACTGTCATGCATTTGTATATATGCTTTTATATACAGATGCCAACGATATAACCTGGACAAAGCGACAGCAGAGAGAAAAGGACATTTGACAGCGACATGTGTGGAAATTGAGCCAACAATTATTTTGGTTTAATGCACGCGCAATTAATGTGTATGCAAAGCTATTTATTTTTGTGTACAAACAACAAACAGCCAACATCAAATTATAAACGATAAACACTGAAAAAAGAGACAGAAAGAGAGAGTGAGTAACGAAAAACATTTTCTGCTGTCAGCTTAATGTGCCCAAACCGATAAAATAACAGATTTGCTTGAGGTATTATGTTGTAAATAATGTAATTATTTAGCTTTTGTATTTTAAAGTGAACTTAAGGTGCATAGGTGCGAAAGTAACAGAAAGAATTGGTTATTACTGGTAAGCTCAACTTTCTTGCTGCACTTTTCTGATGGAAAAACCAGTAAGCTGTGTAATTTGCACCTGGCTGATGGATATGTTGAGAAATTGAATGATTGACAGGGACGACGGATGGCAAAGTTATAAAGCGCAAAGGCGATTAAGTCGATTTACAGCTGGCTCTATTCAATTAAGCAAGTAAAAAAAAAACGAAAGAAGAGAGTAAAATCGTTGAGCACAGGGCGTATGCGTAATGCATGACTGCACATTGCGCATACGCCGCGTGTACTGTGTGAGTGTGTTCTTTTTTGCCCCCACTGCGGTCGTCGGCAACAAAGTGACATGCAAAAGTCGTTAAAGGAACGCAGCGCGACAACAGACAACAAAAGCCACGGCCAAAAGGTTGACGACAACGGCTACGACGAGCGACGGCGACGAAGTTGACACAAGTTAATTACAGGAGGTCGAAACAGTACCAACTTGTCGCTGGCTTTTTCCCTTCTTTTTTTTGGCCATTCGGGACATATAAAATTACTTGTATTACGCGCCGAGTTGAGCGACACCTCCGACTTCCTTACACAGTTTCAACACTCGGCAACTTTTTGTCATTTATTTTTTTTTTCAGCTCTTTTTTACAGTCGTTACATTTTACTGCTAGCTGGTCTGCGCTGTCACTTTTGGCTTAATTGTTATGCACGCAAAGTGCTATTGCAGTTTTTTTCTTAATATTTTTTGTGAAAATAACTTTTTGGCTGCTGTTAGAAAGAGAGCAGGGAAATATTTAGCGACTAAAGGCATTAAATATCAATAAACAAAACCAACCACAACTAAATTGCATTTAAAGCTTTAAAAACTTGTACATCATTTGATCTACCAAAATAAAAAATGGTCAACATGTGAAAACTTAATCTCCAAATTCGCTGGATTAAAGCACAAATGAAGAAACTAAATATACTTTAATATGCATTCATACCACAATCAAAATAAATCATTGTCCAACTAAAAAGTAAGGCCATCGGAATGCATTATCAACAGCATCAGAGTACACAGTCAAAGGATCAAAAAAATTACAAGCTCTGCGTTGTGAAATTTGAAAAATTCACTCAATTTTCAACACTTTTTGTGTCATTTGCAATTATCCAAACACTTTTAATTTAGCAATTTCGTAGACAGCCAGACCAGAGCCGAAAAATTCCGTTCATATTTATATGTTGGGGGAAAATGTAACAGAAAATGGCGAAATTACATACCGATATTGACATGTTATTGAATGCTATCTCACAGATACTCACACACACACACACAAACACATGTAGCTGCAGATACCACAGAACAGTAGTGCAAAGCAAACATTACAAGCTCTCGTTCTCTCGCACTGGCAACGTCCCTTTGGTAGCCACACTTTGTGGCATTTTGTTTATTTATGTTATGTTGGCTCTGTTGAGTTTTTGTATCTACAAGATACACACAACACAAACACACAGCCACACACACACGTACGCAAACACATGTAAGCCAGGGCTATAGATAACCACAAATCCGGCATGATTAGACTTTTGATGGCAACTTTACAGCAACTTTAATAAATGAACTAGAAATTTATTAGTCTTAGTGCAACAGCAAACGGCAGCCGGCAACCGCAAAGTGCATACAACAAGATACAGATACCCAGTATCTGAGAGATACACTATCTTGTATTTTCACTTTTCTTGTGAGCTGTATGTGTGTGTGTGTGTGTGTTTGAGCGTTTTTGGTATTTTGTCAAATATTTCATTGATTTTGCAACATTTTTGTGGCTTTTTGTGGCTGCTCCCCGAGGTGTTAGATGCAAATTCCCGCACAACAATGCAACGCAAATTGCATTTGCACTTTTTGTGTGCTGCAAAATATTTAATTAAATTTACTGATTTAAAGTTATTGTGAGTTCTTTTGGTTAAATGAACAGACACCTTTCCTAATTGGTAAGAAAACAATATAAAATCAACTGCAAATAATAATTCAATTATTTTACATCCATTGCATCTTCAACTTGTGCAAAGTAAGAGGAAAATAAAATCATATTTTGCTTAGTTGCAGAATCGTTTTTATCACAGGAAAATAAAAATCACGTATTTTCAATATTTTAAATACTTGTTAAAATACCTTTTTATTAAAAAGAATATTTATATATAATGGACATGAGGAGTTTTTCTATTGACGTATAATTATTGAGAGTGCGTTAGCGGGCTGGACGTCATTATCAAGGGGGTGACTCGAAACAATTTGAAATTTAAAATTATAATGGAAATATTTAATATATTTAATATTTAATAACATGTAAACTCATATGTAATCATTTTAAAAAAATGTTTTTATATAAAATGTACTTTCTTTGCACTTGTTAAATATTGGAGAATATAAATTCTTATCTTGTGCGGCAACTTTTTCATTTTATAGCCCAACCAAAATCTCAACTCGCCCACTCGCTTCCAATTCGTCTTCCGCTTTATTTTAACAATGTCGCTTAAATATTTTATTGCACATTTCTAGGCTCATGATTAATTCGCAATGCAATGTATCTTTGTATATGTAACTCACATGAGAATACACTCGAGCTGCACGCAGACTTTGATGCCAGGCTCAACATTTTATTTATATTTTTAATGCGCATTTAAATTGCCGACTGCTGCTCTCTCTTTCTGTCATGCTAGCAGCCCTCTCTCTCTCTCTCTCTCTCTCTCTCTCGCTCTCTTTCTCTCTGTCTATCTACATCTTCAGCATGTATATGTGTACCTTCGTGTACTTAAACAATGTTGCATGGCAAACGGCGGAGATATGAACAGCTACTTTATTGTTGGCATTACACTTGAGCAGTAAAAGCAATTGCTGAAGGGGGAGAGAGAGGGAGACGCACTTTAATCATGATTGTAGCCAAATGATCATTATCGTCATGCACATTATCAGCAGCAACAATCTTGAGTATCTATATATTTATTGTCGTCGTCCTTTTGCCGATAAGTAAAGGAAACGTCGCCGTCGTCGTCTGTGTTGCAATTTCTATAAACACAGAACGTTGAACGCCCCCCAGTTGAGATTTTCCTACACACCAAACCCCCCTCCCCCGCCCTACACAGTCGGCTGCATGTCATAAGAGCGGAAATACGCTTACAATCGCAATAATTTTGCATGCACACACACACACTCGCGCACTCTCGCGCGCACCGCACATTGCAACTCGCATGTTGCGCATACGACGCGTATGCTGCTACTATAAATTCCTTTTGGCACACGCCCACTTTTTTCCTTTCTTTTTTTGTTGACTTCCATTGTAGATTTATACAACTTTTTACACACATTTCTTACATTTCGTTTTTGTCTCTCGTTCTCGTTCTTGTTCTTTTAATATTTATTTTATAAACATATCGTCTTCATTCTTTTTTTGGGGCGAGGAATCAGACGATGCGTCATATATATTTTTTGGCTCTGCTAAGTAGAATGAGGCAATAAGAAATACAAAGTACACGGCAAAAAAAACCATTTAAGAGAAAAATAAATATGATAATAATAATTAAGGGCCAAGAAAAGTTTATGGTGTAAGTAAAAGTTTAAGAAAACATCTAAAAACTTGTTAAATAGATCAATTAGTTTTCAAATAATATTTGAATACCATAAACTTAAATAAAATTTCAACTTCTTTACCTTAAAATTTTCAAAAATTTTTTTTTATAGCTCTTTTTTTTACGTTGTGAAATCTTTAAAATTTAAGCTCACACTTTTAATATATCTAGCTAACTTCAAATTTCTTTTAGTGCATGCATTCGTGCATCCGCGTCTTCAAGCCCGCTATGGTATGGGCTGCTGAGTGGGCATGGACCCTGAAAAAACGAAAAGCGCACAATTTTCCGCTTTGCAAATCTTTATATTTATTACATACGCTGGGAGCAGCCTGGCATTTTCATTTGCCGTGGGAGTCACATTCGCATCCTCGCTGCCCAATTCTTGGATTTGTCTTGGCGCACTCCAAATACAGCAGAAATTCTTCAGCTCTAAGTCTGTACTTTAATGTACCCTGTTTGGAAGCAAAATCAAGAAAACTAAGTACAGGGTAGAAGCAAGTCTAGAGCAACTTTTAGATAGACACGGCTACTTCATATCTTTTGTCTTTGTAGCCTAAGCTAAGGCGCCGGCAGGCTGCGTCCTCATACCCTCTTCCTCTTCCTTCCTTGAAACCGTCTGCCGCCCTTCATAATGACGTTTACAATTGCGATTGCTATTCCTATTTATACATGCACAGACGCAAATATTTTTTTTGTTATTACTCATACGAAATTTTTAATGCAGTTAAGCGTTCCTTCAGCCTTCAGCAGCAGGACTCTCTACACCCCCTCCCTCTCTAAGTGCCCATTTAACGAATGACTTTTGTGCCAGCTGCTGTTGCTTCAATAAAAATGTTGCGTTTCTGTGGAGTTTACTTAAGTTCGACATATTTTATGTATTTTTTTTATAGATTCATTTCTATTAGCTTTTTCTAAGGTAAAACTAATTGAAGCATGCTTAAATCTCTTATATTTTATTTCTCACACATTTTTTATCGAACATATTTAATGTGTTACATATGTCTGCAAAATATAAAAGGTTGTTGCTCCCATTGCTCATAAAACTTGATTAAAATACAAAAACGTCGTGTAGTTACATCAAGTCGCGGGAAATGAGCAAAGTCAGAATGCATGTTAACCCACACCGTTTCACAGTGGGACGGACTAATATTTTTTAGCACAAAATAAATATATTTTCTTGATTTCAAGAAATAAAAATTCTTAAAATATCTATAATGATGCTTTAAGTTTAATATTAACAAATGATTTCATCTCACACTTTCAGCACACTTTTATCAAATTGTTAAAATTTGAAACAGCTTTTGGGCCTTTTGCCCCACTGTGCATCGTCAAACTTTCCTCAGCAGTGTGTACTTTCTTTTGTACCTAAGGCTATGGCAACTAAGCTAGCGAAGCTTATAAAATGCACTGCATTAATTAACGAAGCAAACATTATTAAGAAAACGACGCAAAACGAAGGTGGAAAAACTCACGCAGAAAAATATGAAAATACATTATAATTTCAGCAGATTCTTCTATGAAGAGAGTAAATTTACATTAGGGATTATTTAACTTCTAAGTTGCGTAACAATGACATTTTATAAAGGTCAGCAGGGTAAAAATGTATGTATTCCACAAACGCATTCAAATTTCTACTGTTTACCTTAGCTACGCTGATGAAGCTTCTATGGCTAACACCAAAATCCACGCAATTTATGTCAAACTACTAAACTCGGTCAAAACAAAAACCAAGCCAAAAACCGCACATCTAAAACCCCAAAACACGATTTGAGCCCAACTATCAAGCGAACCAATGTCAGCCACATAAACTCACACACATGAATCTCTGCACACACGCATATACTCTTTGCCCTTTCTCCGTTCCCCTTTCCTTTTCAGCAGCATGTAGCTCTCTAATTAGCGCAGCAAGTTTTGTAATAGAAAGCAATCCTTGCTTGGATGCCCCATGCACAAAAGTGCCCTAAAGCTGCTTTATCAAATTAACGCATCAGTTTCACGA
The DNA here is from genome assembly GCA_018152825.1 of Scaptomyza hsui. Classification (NCBI taxonomy): domain Eukaryota; kingdom Metazoa; phylum Arthropoda; class Insecta; order Diptera; family Drosophilidae; genus Scaptomyza; species Scaptomyza hsui. The sequence goes on from JAECXO010000307.1 coordinate 9,316,401, forward strand.
GACCACGCAATCATCTCTCTTTTCACTGCACACCATCCCCTCCCCGCCTCAATCCACCCCTTAGCGTATCCATGCGGCCACAGCTGCAATTTCGACTGCATTTCAAACGCATTTAACGAGACGCGACAAAAACCAAGCTGCGAAAAATTGCCAACCCGACAAAAGTTCAATTGAAACCGAAAATTTGTTCGACTGCATGGTAGCGGGGGGTGAGTGGTGGGTGGCAGTTAGCAGTAGTAGTAGTCAGTAGCTCAGACAATGAATGTTTGTTTGTTGTTTATCAGTGCGTTGCATCGGCGTTGCATTGGCTAATTAATGTCCTCAACATTTTGGAAACCCCGGACAAGTCAGTGATAACAATTTGTTGAATGCTTGTTTTGCTTTGTTTTGTTACGTGTTTGCAAATTGATAAGCATACAAAAGGCGAAAGAGGTCTATAGATAGAGGAAAGGGGAAGAAAGACAAAAAAAGTGGCAGACAAACAAATGGAAGTGAGTTCGGCTTGGTGTAAGAGACTCTATTGTATACGTATAGGTTACTGAATGTGGTTGCTTGTTATGTGTTATGTCTTAATTCTAGTTTACTGGGCATATTTTGTTTTTAACATTTCATATATAAGTTAGTTAATTGCGTATCAAATTGTTGTTAATCTGCTTGGCACAATCATGTAAAACTGTTATTTAAGTTAAGTACCATTTTCTAATTTAAATAATCCAGCTTATGTAAACAAATATGCGGAAACTATTTGGGTAAAAAAAATAGTTTATAGAAAAAATGCATTAAAATTATATAAGCGACACTTTTTAAGTACTTATTAAACATTTTTATTTTATATACGAATTACGTTACATTTAATTGTTAGTTCTCAATTACATGTACTTATGATGGATTATCTACTACTATTAAAGTTGACTAATTGCATCGAAAAATTTATAGATAATATAAAAAAATACAAATAACTTTGATTTTTTATACTTCCAAACTTGCCGGCCTTACTAAAATTTATCAGAATCGAATAGAAGTATTTTAAAATATTAATGTAACGTCCGTTATTTATATAAAATCAAGAGCCGCATCACTGAAAAAATTATGAAACCTGTTAGCCTTACTTGAATTTATGAGAACCGAGTAGAAAAATTTTAAAATATTTATTTAACGTACATTATTAACACAAGCTTATCAGATTCTTGAATTGTGTTTTTATTGGACGTTATATTCAATTTTTAAAATCCTTCTACTCGATTCTCATGAATTGAAGTAAGGTGATTGTGCGATCTCTCGATTGTAAGTTGACTTAAGTCTTCGTGTCTTGGAATTATACAATAATCATATTTTAGCCAAGTCTTCAACCCAATTACTGCGCAGCTGTAGCGTCATTTAAGTATGTATTCACCACAAACGTAAAACATTGCCTACTTATCTGCGCGGTTTGTGTAATTTGGTTTTATGACTGCATCAAGATATTTAAAGACAAAGACAAAGTTAGCTTCAATATTTTCACAAAATTAATCCAATTAGCAAAACAAATAAGCGAAAATTGCCGCGACGTCGGCATCAGAAACGCACACATGTCTACCTCTATGTGTGTGTGACTTTTGCGGCTTTTGCTGCTGTTGCCTTTTCCATGTCTGTGTTTAATTTCATTTCCACGCAGAAGACAGCAGGCAGAAAGGCAGAATGACAGAAAGACAGCGAACTGCAGTCGCTAAACAAATACCTTTCAATTAGTTGCGGCTGCCAAAACTAAATTACTCTTTGTATGCCAATTTCTCGCATCTTCAACTCTAACTCCATTTCCACGTCAGTTGCTGTCTATGTTTTTTGTATGTGTGTGTGTGCAATAATTTTATTTTGTTTTGTTTTGACGCTTGTCTGTCTCGACTTTTGGCATCAGCGTCAGCAAACGAACAAAGTTTCTGACTGACTTTTAAAGTCTATCTGGAAGTTTTTTGGGGCCCGGCTTGGAAATTAACTTTTATAATTGAATTGTGCGCAGTTTATGCACTTCAAAATTACGTCTGCTGTCTACGAAATTATATTAAACTCAGAGATTGTTTTTACACAGCATGGATTTTTAAAAAAAAGTTTAAAAAATAAAAAAACTGTTGTCATTGTAAAATCTCTAGTTTTAAAATGAATTACTTCGAAATCTTGTTGACCTATGCTTATCCCTCTTTTAATATGTAATGCTGCTATTAAAACAAGAAGTTCATTAAGAAAAAAACTTTCAAATATAAGTTAAAGAACCTTTCGGATGAATAGGAAACGAAATCAATCAAAAGCATTTGGCGCAAAACTATTAAATTTCAATTTAAACTTTTAATACAAAACACACACAAAAAAAGAAAAGAAATAAATTGCAAATAGAGTTCCATTTGATTTTCAATGGGCAGTACACTATCCCCTACCCCTTTCCCCCTTTTGCAATCACCCGGTTGTAGACGACGCACTAATGCGGAAAACAAGAAAATTATCACGAAATGCGCATCAATTGACATCCCAAGCGAAAATTGCAAGTAAAAGACACCAAAACAGCCTCCAACACCACGCCACGCCCACTATCCCACCATTTACCCACCGCCCAACATGACGATAATCGGCAAAAACAAGTTGAGCTCGAAAGTCTTCTTGGCCAGACAGAAAATGTGCAGCAAAATGTTTTTACTGCTCCTGAGTGACAAGCTTGGCCGACACTTTTTTTATTTTTTCTTAATTTTTTATTTATAAACTGTTAGTTCCTTTTTTGCTAGTGGAAATTTTACGCTGCTGGCTTCTATTAAAATTCTGTCACTTGCCAAGTTAAAAGGCACAGCAAAAATTTTTCAAAGTGCATAAAAAAAATGGTCTTAAAATATTGTAAATGTTTTGGACGCCTGTCAATTGAGTATTAAATATTATTTTTTTAAGTAGATTTTGTTATTTAAAGTTGGAAACTATTTTAAGACATTTAATTTGAGTATTAAGCTAAGATCCTGAAGCTAAGAGGTAAAACAAATTAAATTACTTTCGAAGAAGTTTGAAAATAAATTAGCTTACAAAAATATTATAATTATAAAATTTAAACAAACTATTTTTTAGCTACTTATTCAAACAAAATTTTTTATATATTTTTTACTTCATAATAAAGTATTTTTCAATCTTATTTATGAACGATAATTTTTTTGATTATTTAACTTATTAATGGATAATTTTCCTTTTATTTATCGTACATCATTTTTTGGCTTTTTAATGAAAGTTTTATTACTTCAATGAATTTTTAAAGCTGCATTTGTAAGTGTTAAAGAAACCCCTTAGCATAATCCAAGCTATTGTCTTTTACAGCCTCTTTTAAGTGGACATCATTCTGCCGTAATTCAACTGGACATAATCCTTTCCTTTATTTATTAGCTCCTTAAAAATGTAATGCAACACAATTCGTAGACAATTAACATTTTATATTGTGCTATATAAATAAGTGGTTAGCAAATTAGCCAAACTGCCCTGGAAAACCCGCCTCATCCCCTCCACTGACACCCTGCGCTGTCAAGCTGTGGCAAATTAATAAAAGCGCAAAAATCAAAAACGTTCAGATCATTAAATGTATTTATGAGCTACGCAAATATTTTTTGATGCCTTGTGGCAAAAAGAAACACTCTAAAAGAGTACAACAAATTTAATGCGAATTTGTTTATTATTGTGCATAAAGTGCATAAAGTCTAAGCAGAAACATGGAACGTGCCGAGAAAAATGGAAATGCCAATGGAAACGGCATTGTCTGTAGTCGTAAAAATTATAACAATAAGTGAGCCTCGAAGAAACTGAACCGAGAAGCTCGTAAGACAAAAGCCTACAAAGTAAATGGCTGGGAGTTGGCTGTCAGTTTGCCAGTTTTAGCCAGATTCGTGCGGGTCATAAAAATGGTCAAACAACAAGATGGCATTCACAATCAAACACATGCCACGTGTACACTGGGAGAAATTGAAAGTCAGTGCAATATATGTTTTTACTCTTAATCTTATTCTATCTTTCAGTTTTTTTCCTAACTTTACTTTACTTTCTATAGTTTACTAACCGCAATATCATGTAATCTGATTAAAGTTTTCATTGTTTCCTATTTTGAAATAAATGTTGAACCATTTTTAATACTTTTATGCAATTTAAATAAATATTCTTACAAATTTTAACACTGTATTTAGTCACCATTACATATATGTAAATTTTTCTCTACACTCTATTTATGTTTTATAGGTTTCATAGACAGCCAGTATATATATTCTTGATTCAAGCTGTTGTTTACTCTCTGTGTAACTTGTATGTGCATATATTTTAGAGGCGTGGCAGGCGGCACATAAAAATGTTTTTCGCCAAAAGGAAAAAAATTCGCGCGTTTTTTTTTTTTAGACTGGTATAAACATTTTTACGATCGAGGGAAGGGGAATGTTGAAAATGCATTTGAAATTGTCATAAATTCGTATTAATTTGAGGCCGAGCGTAGATTTTATGTGTACCAAGCGTAAGTTCGAGCCGCGTCCCTTTGCATTTCTCTCTTCCCCTTGCGGCTTGTCGGTTTGTTGTGTGTTGGCTTTGTTTTTAGTCCCTGTTTAGTTGCCTGTTTATCTTTGTGGGTTCCTGGCTTTAGCTCACACACTCAAACACACACACACACACACACACACACATGTGTGTATTTATGCCTAAGCCCATTTCAAATGTAACGTCCATTTTGTGCTTTCTTTCGTTTCCGTTTTTTTAATTGCCCTCACATGCAATGCATTTGTGTCCATTCTCCTTTGTCCATTGTCCAGGGCGTATGAGTAATGTTTATTGTTGTATATATTTTATGGCAAGCATTTTGTTTTTTGGATTCTTTTCCAGCATTAAGTGATAAGTTTAACGAGTTTTACTGTGCGATTTATGTGTGTATGATATTTTAGCATTTACTTTTTATTTTCGCTTTTTTTCATTGTTGGCAGATTATTCACCTAATCAATGATTTAAAAAAGCAACCAAGCTGTTTATTTGATGGCCGTGATAATTGTACAAGAAATAATAGCCAATTCAAGCATTTCACATATTAAATGAAAAGGAGAAATAAATTATGAAACATAATATTTAAAAGTGATGTTTTCCTCTCTCAAATATATACCTCTAAAGAACTAGTTCATTTAAATACACATTTTTAATAAACATATTATATCTAGAATATATTCTAAATTAGTATTCACACACACACTCTTGCACCCATAATTGCCATTAGCCGCATGACAACGCAATAAACATTTTGACAGACTTTTTGGCACGCACACACTCACAAACTCAAACTCACACACACACACACACACTCATGTACATTTGTATGCACACACTCATGCTCAGCCACGTGAACAACAATGCAAAAACTTCAGCTTGACTTTTAAGTGCATACGAGAAACAAAAATATAACAAAGTAAAAATAAAGGGAACTGTCAGCAGCAGGCCGAAGATTCAATGCTCTTTTGTGATTTTAAAAATGATATGCACATAAATAAAATGTATTTTAGTAATAGATCGATTTTAGGCTAATTGTTTGTTTAAAATATTGTTTATTTCTAGATAAAATATTTTTAAATCTAGAGTTTAAATTTTAAATTATTATCTTCAAGCTCAAATCAAAAATGTGTGTATACAAATGAGCATAAAATTGATAAAACACCACAAATCTTTATTCAAGGATTTTCTAACATAAACAAATAATTTATTTTTCTTCTTTATTTTTTCTAATGCGTAACATGCTTAATGACTTGATTGGTATACCATCCTTTCTGCTAGTGTATATAAACAAAACCAGAAAAAATATATATATGTAATATAACAAATATGTGAACCGCTTGCCATGTGCAAATTGTAAATGTTTCATAATAATTTCGCAGCAAATTCTTCTTGTGCAGTTGTTAGCCATGCGAATTATGTGCACAACAACAACAACTACAGCACGAAAAAAACAACAACAACTTAACGCCTTTTGCAAGGAGCGGAAATGTTAACAAAAACATTTCGGGCTTTTTGCAAAACCTTCAACAACGCTGAGGGAAGAGTGAGCGAAGGGGGAGGGGAGCGAGAGAAGTGGTTCTGGCAGAAGACAATGACAGGAAGTGCATAGTTGGGCAACTGCCGCTCAGCCTCTCAACCCCTCTCCATCCTTCCCTCTCTCACTCTATCACTTTTTCTGGCTGTTTTTCTTTGCGGTTAGAATTTCGCACAGGAAGTGCTAAAAATATTTTTTTAAAGACCAACAAAAATGTTTCAAAGCACCCAAAAAAAAAAAAACTGCATTTAAATAATTAAATTAACTAAAAGAGTTTGTTTTTCCCGCTTCTTTTGATCCTCTACCCCCTTCCCCCACCCTCACTTAACCAGTTAAGCAGAGTGAGTTTGCCATTTGTCGCTGCCATTGTTGTCCTTTGTTGTCAACGTGGGGCGCTGGTTGAAAAATGTAAATTTTCATTTATGTTGTATAGCCGTAATTTTGTTTTTGCGTTTTATTTTTACTTATTAACGGATTAGGTGTGTTTATTAGCCTTCAGTGCCGCAGAGCGAAAGGAATTATGTTATTGTTTTATTCTTTTTAAGCTTGTTTTAAATTGGAAGGATAATTGTGTCCCATTTTCTTTTCATTTGTTAATTTAAATTTTAAACTAAGCCAAAGCGCCATCTTGCGGTCAACGCATAAGTCTAAACATCCATGTCACGCACCACTAAACTAAACTTCGTTCAAAGTCTAAGCAATCTGTAAGAGTCCACGCTAACTTGTCAACGAAAAACATAAAAGTGAACTAAAAACAAATCAGCGACACAAACCACTGAAAGACTTTACCAACGAGCTTCGTTAAGTGAGTCAATTTTTTTGAATACACAATTTGGGTATTTTCTTATTGCATTTTTTCGGCATTTTTACATATTTCACTCACGGTCACACTGCACTAGCAGTGCAATTTTCTGTACTACATTCTTGTAAAAATCGTTTCCAAATTGCAAATAAACTAAGAAGGTTTTTTAACAAGACACAATGGAGGCCGTGCCGCGTTTGCACATGCTATGGTTTGCCCTCAAATCCAGCCCCGAGGGTACATCCTTTGCGCCGTTAAAAAAGGTGAGTGCAATGGAAGCCCGACTGCGGCAGCGACTGCGCCGCTGGCAGAGGCGCAACAACGGTCGACGAACTGTCCAATTTAATGAGGTGGATGGGTAGGAGGATGAGGAAAGATGATCCACAATAAATGCTCAACTTTGTATGCATGGCCTTTTACACTACCGCCGCAACAGCTACTTCTTTGTTATGTGAACCTCCCACGGGGTGTGATGACAATGACAATGGCTGAGTCATCGTCTCAGTCGTCGCCTGATTAGCGCTGAAAATTGCAAAACAAACAAAAAACAACTGTTTATTATTGCTCGATTTCTTTCTCTCTCTCTCTCTCTCTCTGTCGTTCAGTATATAGCAGAATTCTATCACGAAGATCCCGAGGCATATTCGAAAGAAGTTCATGCACTGGAAACGCTGCGCAATCAGGCAATGCGCACCACCAAAGATGGTGCACCGATAATGAAGCGTTACTATTGCCAGCTCCATGCGTTGCAGAATCGCTTTCCCCAGCTGGCCGATCGCAGCATCTTTACATTCACCTGGAAGGATCTCTATCACAGTGCTGTGCACGAATGGACTGATATACGCTTTGAGCGTGCCGCTGTTCTCTTCAATATTGCCGCCTCTCACACCCAGTCGGGCGCCTCGGTGACGCGCGGCGATGTTGATGGCATGAAAATGGCCTGCACGCACTTTCAGGTATGTTCTTAAATTATTTATATATATAGACACATATATTAATTTTTCCACTTCATTCCAGGCCGCCGCTTGGGCCTATAATGAGCTTAGGGAGCGCTATGCAAATGTGGGCAGTGGCAGTGATTTTATGACCACCGAACTGTTGGTCTTCCAGCAGCAGGTGTGTCTGGCCCAGGCACAGGAGTGTATATTGGAAAAGTCGCTTATTGACAACCGGAAGCCACATATTGTGGCCAAGGTGACGGCACAGATTGTGGTCTATTATGGTGCGGCACTTGCAGCATTGCTCACTGGCGGCGATGATGGGCCCGTTTCGCAGGTCATCGACAGCTCCGTCTACAAGCTGTGGAAGAAATACGTAAAGTTCAAGATCAACTATCTTAACTGCATATTGTACTTGTATCAGGGACAACATGCTGAGGAGCAACGCAAAATGGGCGAACGTTTGACGCTCTATCAGGTAAGCCATAGACTATTATGAGCGAACGCATATAAATTATTATTCAATTGCTAGGCTGCGTGGGACAAGCTGGAGGAGGCACGTAAGGAGTCAAAGGGTCTGCCAGATCAAAAGGAGATCAATGAATCGCTTAGCTTCACTGCCGACGTCGTCGAGGGCAAGCGCAAGAATGCCAAAAACGAGAACGAGTTCATCTATCACGAAGCGGTGCCAGAACTGACCACAATTGCCGCTGTCCAAGGGGCCAATTTGGTGAATGGCATCGGTTTCTCTGTTACCGATGAGGAATTTGCTGGCGCTGATATATTTGCACGCCTGGTGCCCATGAAGGCGCACGAGGCCAGCTCCATGTACAGCGAGGAAAAAGCAAAGCTGCTGCGTAAATATGGCGCCCTGCTCGAGGAGAAGGATACACAGCTGGACAGTTATATGAGCTCGCTAACGCTGGACAATCTTAACATCAATGAGGAGCAGGCCAATAAGCTGCCCCAAGGCATTGTCGATCGCTGTGCAGCGCTGAATGCGAACAAGTCGGCAATTAGTGATCTGATTGAGGCCATGTCCCAACTGGCCGAAATCACTGCCGATGTCGAGACAAATCTCAGTGAACTAACCCACATGCTCGAGGCGGAGGCGCAAGCAGAGCGTGAATTCCAAACAGCCAGCGGAGTGCAGCGCACACCCAATGCCCATATAACGGAACTAACTCGCGAATTCCAAAAGTACAGTGAAGCACATGCCAGAGCAGGGGAATCGAATAACACGCTGCGCAAAGCAATGAGTTTGCATGTGAATAATCTAAAGATATTGGCACGTCCGCTGCAGGAAATTCAGCAGCTAATGCCTAAGCTTAGCTCGGAGCTGAACACTGCTGAGATATTCAAGGATGTCAAGCTGATTGTGAACAAGGTGAACGAGATGAAGGCGCAGCGTGCACAATTCCATGCTGATCTGCGTATAGCCATTAATGAGGACGACATCACGACCAAGGTGATTGCTCATGGTGGTCAGGAGGGTCTACAGGCGCTCTTTGCCACTGAGCTGGCCAAGCATGAGCGACTCACACAGCTTCTCGACCAGAATTTGCTGGCACAACAGAATATTCTGCAAGCTCTTACTGAAGCATATGCTCGAGCAGCTCCAGTGCTTAAAACGCTGCAGGATGTAAAGCAGAAACGCGAGCATTTCTACAGCTCTCTGGCTGCGTCCTATGATGTGTATGAGGATCTGTTGGCAAAGTCCGCCAAAGGGCTTGGAGTTCTACAAGAAGCTTGCTGGCAATGTGCAAAAACTCCTGACACGCTTCAAGTCTGCACGTGATGTACAATCCGAGGAGCGTCAGCAGCGTCTACAAAGTGTCAAGGCAACCCCAACACCTGCTCCCGTTCCACCCACTGTCAGCAAACCAGATGTAGCCAGTAATCCAGCGAGTAACACACCCAAGCTACGAGATTATCTAAAGGCAAAGAATAGTGGCATTGCTCCAGTGTCCACTTTGGATGTGCGTCCAGTGCCCGTGGGCTCGGAGAATCCCACGCAGGCCGCTTGTTCCGCCTATGCCACTGCACCACCTCCAAATGAGCCGCCACCACCGTATAGCCTGCAGCAGCAGCAATACTATGATCCCAATGCTGCCGGCTATACGAATCCCATGTACCAGCAACAACAACAGCACATTGCACCACCCGCCTACAAGGCACAGGCCTCACCCAACTCTCAAACGCTGCACGGAGCCATGGCACAGCTCAACATCCAGCAGCAGCAGCAGCAACAGCCACAAGTAGAAACTTCAGTTCCCACTGCTTATGGACAGCAGGCTCAGATGGGCTACGGCTACAACTATCAAAGTTATCCAGCGCCAAATGCTTCACCTGCTCCGCAGCAACAGAACAACTACAACTATCAGCAGCCACTCTACGTAGCCACATCAACGCAACCTGGAGAGCCTTTAAGCTACCAACAGCAACAACAACAACAACAACAGCAGCAGCAGCAATCAACATATGCAGGACAGCAGCCGGCACAGACTCCCCAACAGCCTTTATCCTACCAGCAGAATTATCCGCCGACTGCCATGTACCAACAACCAGCAGCTGCAGCATATACTAACCAGACACAACAAGCAGCTAGTTATCCTCAATCCCAGACACCTCAGCAAGCGACCAGTTATCCTCAATCCCAGCCCACAATCTATCCGCAATCGCAGACACCTCAACAGCAACAACAGCAGCAGCCTGCAATTTATGGACAACAGCAGAATACAATATTATCTTCATTTGCTCAGCCACAAATGCCGCCACAGCCAGCTGTGTATCCAACACAACCACAAACACCACAACAACCACCAGCTGTAGCGGCTGCCAGTGCGGAGTCCAAATATTTGAGCTACTCAAATCATCCAGGCTACAGTTTTAACCCACAAACGGGCGTCTATGAGTACAGCAGTGGCTATCAGCATGCCAGCAATCACATTCCAAATGTTCCACATGGCTTTGGCCAGTTTACGCTAAGTGGTCAACAGAGTGGGTCAGTCGGCCGTTGTGGGCACCACAGACTCGGAGCTGGCCAATCGCACCAATTTGGCTACAGGATTTGATGTGAGTATCCATTTTGCAGGATAGTTATCTGTAACTTACTTATTATACTTACCAACAGTCACCGATTGTTTCACATACGAAGGCAACAACTGGACAAGATGCTGAGCCAAATGCAAATCAGGTGCAGCAACCAGAGGTTTCCATGTCCAACTACTACACTCCACCTTATGGTTATCACTCAACTGGAGAAACGCTTACGCAACAACAACAGCAACAACTGCAGCAGCAGCAGCAGCAGCCTCCTCAACCCCCAAAACAAGAGGAACTACAACCTGCAGCAATCCAAAAACCAGCAATATATATGCAAAGTGGAGGCAGCAGCATTGCCAACACAATGACGACCACAAGCAGTGCACCCTATGCCTCCTCATCGGTGCTGCAGAAGGAAACGAAGCCAACGAAGACGGATGTAGCAAGCAATGTGGATTTGCTTAGCGATTTAGATATAGATTGTGCGGGTGTTGTGTTGCCGCCTTTGTTGCAGCCAGAGATTGTGACATCGCCAACACCGCCGCCATCAACAACTAGTGAGAGTGCAGTCGATTCAGTAGCTAATAGCAGTCCTGATGGTGCTGCTGCTGCTGCTGCTGCTGTAACAAACCTCTCGCCAATGGTTTCACCCGCACTTGTGCCAGCAGCTGTTGAGTTGCGCAAGAACAGCCTCGATAATCTTTCCAACTGCTCCGATTTGAGCTCACTGGAGAACTTTGACTGGGACTCGGTTTCACTGACACATTCCGCCAGCGAGAAGCAACAGGCAAACGGCAATGGACATTCACAGACAACATTCCAAATGCGCGATCACGATCCATTTAGTGATGACAAGGTGCTCAAGTACTTCCACAAGGAGGTGGAGAGCTATGAGAAGCTTGTTGAGAATCTGCACGTAAAAATGTTAAATGGCAACACTCAGCTGGGCAGCAAGTGGCTGGAGCTGCAGCAGAAGCTTGAAAAGGATACAAGCGTGAAGCGAACAACGACCATAGCGAAGCTATTTCCCGAAAAGAATCGCTCCTTGGATTGCTTGCCCTACGATCATGCGCGTGTCAAGCTGGACAAGCAAACGGATGACTATATCAATGCCGCATACATGAAGGTAAGACGGCATACATTTATTTGAACCTAATTGTAAGCTTTCTTGCCTCCTTTTGCAGAACCTTAGCGCTGGCTGCCCTAACTTTATTGTCTCACAAACTCCTCAAGCGAATACAATCAATGATTTCTGGTCCATGATTTGGTCGGAAAAGTCTCGCACGGTAGTTTGCCTGCACACCACCAATGAGGTAAATTAAATAAGCAGCTCAAATAGATTTTTCTTGGATTTATTGTGTATTTTGCATTTAGCTTTTCGATCCCTATTGGCCTCAAGTGCTTAATCAGCCAACACATTATGATGATTACACAGTTAACTGTGTGAAGCAGCAACAGCTGAGCCATTGCACTGAATATCAATTAAAATTATCCATGCATGGTGCAGATGCTGTCCTGGATTTATCGTTGCTGCAGCTAAAGCAATGGACCAAAGCGTAACTACAACTACAATTCCTTATTATAACAATTACTAAATTCTTGTGTGTTGCTTACAGTTTACCAACTCAGTGGTTGGGCATAGCACAGAATGCTTTGCAGACGCATCAGCGACGCTGCTTGGAAGCCAATACTCCCACATCGCCGCTTATATTAAACTGTTTGACTGGCTCTGAGCGCTCCGAGGTGTTGGCCATTGGAATTTGTGCATTGATGGGCACACAAGCCAAGCGACCAATTTTAATAAGTGAGCATTGAATGTTGGAGATGTTACTTACCATTTACTTATATTGTTTGTACATATTTTTTTTTTTCTTAGATGTTGTTGATGTTTGGTCACGTATTTGCAAGCAGCGCCAAAATTCTCTACGTGATGCCGCAATCCTGGAGCAATCTATGCAAATTGTATTAAGTAATGCTCATGATGTGCTCAACAAACGTAAGAACTATTCGTAAACCCTTTCGCATATATAAGTTTTATAAATATCTATTTAAAGGTGGCATCATAACATCATATCAAATGAAAATGGCACCGCAGGTAACAGCCAAGGAACAACAGGAAAATAAGGATCCATTAAATGAACTCGATGCGCTGTGGAAAATGAAATAAATGACTGAGCGCGTGCATCGCTTAATTGCTTATTATATAATTGATCGAAAATTTTATAATATTTATATGAAACTATTTAATGCAACAATTAACTACCTATTATACATAAATATTTATACACAGCTCTGCAATTGTTGCAAACAATTTTGAGCGCAATGAAAATAGTATTGCAAATATCGAAACGTTTTAAGTGTATTTGTCCCTCTATCAACTGTTATATGAAACGTATTTCAAACTATGGTGATGTTTATTAATGCTGATTATATCTTTATATATGTAACTCTAATTTGTTTATGAAACTCTATCTATTTAATCTTTAACAACAACAAAAAAAACTGTCAACGATAAAACAACATATAAATAAACGTTTGCAAATATAAAATGAACAAAAAGTAGTATGAAAAGTTTAACAATCACATCAAACCACCGGATATATAGCTTTGCTGGCAATGAAGCACATATTGCCCATATTGCGAGCCATGCGAACGTAGCCATCTTCACCATACCGCCTTCCCCAAGAGTTCTTGACCAACCAGTAATCTCCGCCTCTGCTATCGTGACCGTAGCCCACAACAACAACAGCATGATTGGACCTTTTGTGGCACGCTTTACGCAGGACTCCCTGCCTGTAGTGATGCAGATGTGTTGCCTCGATAGAGACCGCAATTGGTCCTATCTTGGCCACAGCTCTTGCCAGTGCGGATTCGCTGCCCCTTTTTACACGCTTGACTTTAGTGACTGTGGCGCCTACATTGTGCCTATCAAATTGACAATGATTCGCATGTGGTTTGTAGGGATATGAACTTTCCGTATCGATGCCATGATTGTATTGGACATATTTAAGAGCCGATATTGCCCGTCCACCTCTGCAGCCATGGTTGTTAAATGGTCGCCGACTGGAACAGTCCATCAAGTTCTTTTCGGACAACTCCACCAGCTTGCCAGTCTTGCGGAAATGTTGGCCCTCCAGTGTGCCAACCGCTGCGAAAGCCCAACAGGATCCACAGCGTCCCTGATTCTTTACTTGGGTGACAGCTCCATGTTGTCGCCAATCGACTTTTGAGGGAAGTTCCACATCTTCGAAAGGATCATAAGAAAGTTCTTCAATTTCGTCATACTCATATGTCGTATTTAAATGTCCTAGCACAAGTGTTTCAAATTCCTCAGAAAGAAGATCAGTGAATTGATTTACTCCCATTTTATATGTTTCCTCTTCTGCGTCATAGCGTTCATTGTGCTTTTCAATAATCTCCAAGTTGTCCTTAAAGATTTGCTTGCGAAGTTGCTCCTCACTTGCGTTCTCATAACTCTTATTATGATTAAGCTTAAAGGTATTCCATTCCGCTTCGAAAACTCCTTTGTGGGAAAAGGACTGTACGAATCCCACAAGAACCAATAATGTTATTACTGCTTTCATTTTAAATTCAGACTAATCGCAAGTGCAACGAACGGCCTTTTATATATGAACCATAAGTATACGAACTTTCGCATTTATGTTTGAATCACTTTTTAATAAAGTGTCACATATAAATGCGGGATTAAAGAAAATGTAGTATAAAAGTTTCTTAAAATATACATTCTTTATAATAAATAAACGTATTTTTAATTAATTAAAACATCATGCTGGTAGCGTTTGGATAAGAAGCAATTTTAAGCATCTTTAACACTAGAACTACAAGGTCAAAATTACCGGTTTGATGTTTAGTTAGAAAAATATAAAAATTTAAAAAAAAAATTTATAATTACAATTTGTTTTTAAGAAAATTAAAATATATTTAATTTAAAAATTAAATGTACATAGTATGTATATATTTTTATATATTTATGAACAAAATGTTGTAAAAATATAATAATTAATGAACATTTTTTCTCATAAGTTATTGAACTCTTACCATAACTTCAGGCTATCATTTTTGATAAGCATTCCTTGTGGATTGAATCCGCGCTTAATTTCACTTTATTATCCTCTGGCTTTTCCATTAGTCTGAGCGAGAATCCTCTAACGCGCTGAAATAACAAGGTATTATAATGAAGTTTTTATAAAATACGAGATCATTTTATTTTTGTCCATCTCATTGTAAAACATTTGTAGGTAGGTTACCAAGTATGGCAACTCAGTGTCTTTTAACAATTTGCCAACTAAACCATATTGACAAAAATCGAATATAAATCACTTTGGCTTAAATGGCTGGTCTAACGCCAAGCAAACTTCTTCATAGTGGCTATAAATTGCGGCTGTGTAAGTATATTATCTGTTTACTGCTCCACTTTAGTTTGCTCTGCAGGAAAGTAACCCTGAGCTGGTGCTATAATGTCTATAAATCCACTCTCAAAATACGCCTCAAAGCTCGTCTTAATTTGCACAGGTATCGCCTGCACAGCTTCCATATCAGTCTCTGGTAAATAAACTATGATGTGTAAATCATTCTGCTCCTCTGCGATCATGTTCTCGATGAGATTGTGCAGAGTGTGTCTTAAATATGATCTTCACTTGCGTTGCACAATGCTAACATCCGAGCGTCCTTTGCTGTGCAGATAGAAAGAATTCAACAGTTTTGCATTGCTAATCAAATGGATTGGAAATCGAAAGACTTTCATTATATCTTCATTTGAAGCTGTCACGTTTTCTGACTTCAGTTCCTAAAGTTCTCATCTATTTTAGTGAGCTTAACTGTAGACCATTATTTTTTTATATTCTCTACCCGTGTCTATTCCAAATTTATTGGTCACTACATTAAATCTATTAAATGAAAATTAAGTTTAAAATAAATCGTTTCAATCTTCTTTGTACATTTTCCAGTTGTAATTCAAATCGTAGCATTCCAAGCATTCATAAAATATTAGACAATTTGAGTTTAAATGTTTTGTTTTATGATTTATTAAGCTTACACACCTAAGTATATTTGCACGCACGTTTTAAGTGTTTTTTAACAAGCGTGACTTTCTGTTAAATTGTTCAATTGGCTTAAGAGAATTGTGTGAAGGACAAACAAAACGGTCAACAAATATTTTTGATAACTTGGTTATGTGTGCGGAAACGCGTTTTATACATTTTACATACATATATGTATATATAATAAGCTATGTATTTAATGTATTTGTAGTTTAAATCAATTCGCTGCAGTTTCAAATTAAATAATATTGTGGCTTCTGAAGTACTCACATTGGACATTTATATGTATAAAAAATATATATGTATAGTATATAATGCATAATATATATTAAAAGTTAAGCAAGCGAAATAGTTAACGTTTTGTGTATTTTTTTTTACAGCAATATACCAAAGCAGTCTACAATATTTGTTCGTTTGAGTTGGCATGAAGTAATTTTTAGAAAATGCTCTTCGAATTTTTCAAAATCATTTTAAATAATCCATTTTGCGAATATGCCACTAAAACTAACAATATATCTTTTACTTAAAAGGAACCAAGTGTATAAACATTTTAGTATCTATTTTAAATTTGGCATTCCAATTCAATCTCGAAATTATTTCGTTAAGTAAAAAAAAGTTTACTTTTCTTTCGGTTTTTTGAATTTAGTTTACTAATCAGCAAATGTTTTGTTTATAGTATATAATGTCAAACGCACATTAAGTATTTAATGTCCTAGTCGTGTTTATGTTTTGTTCATGGTTAATGCAAAAATTATTAACAAATCACAGTAAAAGCAACAATGCTAAAAAATGGTCATTATGCATATCATGTTGAATATATAATGTTATAATGATTATTTATTTGATGTATGTATATGCTTATTCGATTGTTATGGCTTGTGTTAAGGAGCTGCGATACATATGTAACTGTAGCTTAAACAAAATAATATCGATATTAACTAAAACAATTAATAAACAACTTAAACATGAAATGAATTTGAATTCAAGTAAATACAAAATGGTTTTCAGCATGAAAAAAGACAATTGGAATGTTTAAAATAGTAGCTGCCAATTGATTGAGAATAACACTTAAAATACGTTGGAAATGCAAAGAACATAACAAGAACATAATAATTATTAAATAAACAATGGAATTAGAACGCTCAGTTACACACAGCACAGCACAGCTATTCATAAACATTATCTTTTGTGTATATAAAATGTATATATAGTATTAACACAATGGTGCATGCAGGGGAATAAATAGTATCAAAGGACGTGCTCGATGTTTATGCGATGTACGAAGTTCACAATATTACAATACAATCTTGTTACAGTTTACACGTAGCAGATTTCGACAAATGGATATTGAATTTCGTTTGGATTATTGTTTTTAGAGGACTCATCAAAACATCTGTTCTCTGTTTAACAAATAGTTACAGTTTAGACATTATAATTATACCTGGAGGTTAGTTATTTACACATTTAGATGGTAGACTTTTAAAAAGTAGCGCTCAAAAAATATACACATACACACACAGACATAGACAAATAGTAGATGTACAGTTTAGAAAAAAAAACACATCTCAATTCTTGGGTAGATCTCCACTATAAATATCCAGCGGCTGTCGATTTCGATGCAGCAATCAGCTAACTGCAACAAAACGTGGCTTTGCCGCATTCGCATTTACATCCGAATTTCCATCATTGTTGCCCAGCTCCTGCAGCTCAATCTCGCTGAGCAGCGCCCAGTTCTCGCTGTCGCTGTGCACGTGCAGACGCAGCTCCTTGATGGCACCAATCTTGGGATCGAGCAGACCCTCGGCAACGCCCAGGTTATCAAAAGCACCCACCACCAAATAACCATCGGTTGTTGTATTGTACGTGCTCCACACGGATGAGTTCTCGCTGAGACTGTCGGCTGGCAGCAGCTCCACGGTGGTGTTGTAGAAACGATCCGACGGATGCTCCGAGTTGCCGCTGCGAAACAGATAGCGACGCAGCAGCGTTGGCTGCTCAAAGATGAACTGCACCAGATCACCCGGTTGCGGCAGCAGACCCCAGAAGTAGGTTTCGCCACGATAGGCACGCTTTAGCAAGTAGTTCTTATATGGCGCAATGTTGGACTTGACCAGCGCCGGGGGATTGTGAGTGTGCGCATAGTAAGCGGGCACCTTGTTGCCAAATTGTTTGTCCTTTAGCTTTTGCACTTTGCCCTTGAGCGAGGAGCTGGTGCCAATGTGCTGGAATAGGGATTTGCGATAGTGTTGCCAATAGCGGGCCTTCTCTATATTGCAATGCTTCTGATCCTTGTCCGTGCGACATACCTTGGACTCTATGAAATATGTAAGCAGCCAATCGACCGGCTTATCATTGTAGAACATTTGAAAGTACGTTATGAGATAGGGCAACTCGGCACTCTTGAACATTTTGCCAATGAAGCCCAGTTGACAAAAGTCTAAGACAAACCAGGCCGGCTGATCTGGCTTAGTCAGCGCACTCTTGTTCAATGCAAACTTCTTCATGGTTGTGATAAATTGTCGTTTCGTTAGTATATCATCCTCCAGCTGCACATAAAAGGTGCCTTTAGAGTGGGCATAAGCCATAAGGTAGGCAAAATCCAGATTCTGTTTACTGCGCCATTTCACACGCTCCAATGAATCATTTAGTGTAATACGCAGTCTCTCAAAGTTTGGATAGTAGCTGGGCGCTGGTGCTATAATGTCTATTAATCCACTCTCCAGATACGCCTCAAAGCTAGTCTCAATCTGTTTGGCTATCAGCTGCACAGCATCGAAATCAGTCTCGCCAATATACACTATGATGAGTGTCTCATTCTGCTCCTCCTCGTTCATGTTCTCGATGAGATTGTGCAGTGTGCTCAGCAGATATGATTGCTTCTCTCGTCGCACTGTGGGCACGCCCAATACAATGCTGACATCCGAACGTCCTTTGCTGTGCAGATAGGCGGGACGCAGGGAGCCAGCATCGTCGAGCAGATGTGGCAGGAAGTGATAGGCATTTGGCAGTCGAATATTCTGCACGGGCACATAGCCACGCGACGAGCCCGCGGCGCCTGATTTGGACACATGCGATGCATTGCGCAGTAGCTGACGTGCCTCGGGACTGAGGGCATCCAGCAAATTGGCCACCGGCTGTGGCGGTGGACTAACATTTGTCAGATTGCTGCCATTGTTGTACTGCAGCTGGCCCAAGTACGTTGACAACAGCGAGACATCCTCCTGCCGGGCACGATACATGGACTCGAGGTACTGCAGACGCATATGGCACTCGGCTAGGCGTTGCGTCAGCGACTGTTCGGTGGATAGTTCTGGACCCAATACCATCAATACCACAATGCATGGCGCCAGTATTAGCACCGTGGCAATCAGCATACAGTTACGTTGACGTATCTTAAACATATTGATGTCTGCTCGTTGTTCGTTGAATGTTTAAACTGCAAGACGAAGAGCTATTAGGAGAATATTTTCTTATGTTGTGAGATAACAATATCTTACCAAATTTCATCATTGCCTCTCAAACTGTTTGAAGTTTATAATGTCTGCAATCAGAAAAAAAAAAACAACCAGCTGTTACAACCATCATTTGTACACTCATAAAACTAATATATGTACTTCGTTCTGATAAGGAATAGCCGAAGACTGTAAAAATCGTAATTGACTTTAATAATGATAATCTAGCTAAATTATAGTTGTTAAGAATTAATGTTTGTGTGTGCTTTTACCAGCTTGAATATGGTTGCTTCTCTTTGTTGTGCAATTTGTCGCCACATCGTCGTTGCCTTAATTGAACTGTTGGCTGTCCGCATTTTTACTGCACGTCTCCTATGACTAATGCAGGCGGGCTATCCACCAAGTGGGTTGCACACAACCGCCCCCCCATTTGGGCCCAGTTCTGGGTTTGGGTTGGCGAAGGTCGAAACGTTTAACAAGTCTGGCAATTCTTGTCGTTTCTGTCGGCTTACACTTAGCCCTGAATGTCGTCGTTGTTAACGTCTTTTGTGTGGCAGCTGTCGCAATTCTCGCCACATGACCTGCAACCAACAATAGTTGTATAATATATATTGCCGCATCTGATACTGTGTATGTATTAAGTGTGTGCATATTATTTGTGTGTGTGAAAAAACAAAAATGAAATCTATTTACATGGCCAAGCGCCAAAATGCTTTGTACTAGTTCCTTCTATTGTTGTTGTCGTTGTTGCTGTTATTATTATTGTCTGGTCGCCCGTTCGATCGTCGGTGGGTTGTGCGAACGCTAGAAAAAAGGAAACGGAGAGGAAAAAACGTGTAAATAAATTAGCTAATTCTAGTTAATGAGCTACTATTGTATACAAGTTCAAAGATATATTCACAGTTTCAACGTGCGGAAATCTAGACTAGAAATCCATTTGTAGCTGACTTTAACGAGTACACAAAATTGAATTAATCATGCAAATGTGATATTTGTTACATTATATAATGCAAAGCTGAAGGTTTTGGCTTATATACTCTCAAGGGATCAGAAAATGACCTCATTATTTGAAAGCTTCGTTTTACTGAAATTACACCTGGCTGCGAAGCAGTTAAAACTGTAAAAAAAAATGATGTACTTGTCATTAAGCAAGTAGTTAAACTCAAACACTTAAGTTAATCAGAAAGCACATTATTTTAGCACGAATTTTTGAAAACTACTACTTATTCAAAAACACTTTGAGATTCACAAATTCTTTCACATTAATACTGAGTCGAAGGTAAATTGAAAATTACGCTGGGCAATTTATTTTAATTTATATCCAACTGATAATCTAAATGTATCGCGTAAGAGTGCGTGTGAACATTAACAGTTCCGACACATATCCGAGAAATAAACAACGGCGAGCAAACATAAATAAATAAACAACATTAGCAACAGCAACCAATGGGAGAAATACAGAACGAACGCACACACACACACACAACCTCTCATGCAAATGTTTGCACCCACAACCCCGGCTCTCCTTTTTTTCGTTTTACTCACTGTACGTAATGTTTACTTAATTGCGGCTCCACAAATGACGCACAATCAGTGCGCAATTTACACAATATTAGTTAAACGACACGCTAATTGCGCCATTATAGGAACTGATTGAGTTTAGTTACAAAACGCAAATGCTCAATTTGTATATTTTGTGGGTGGTGTCTTCGTCAGTAGCTAGGATGTGTATTTTTTTTTTGCCATACGCTTTGCAAATTTCGCACATACTCGATGAAAAGTTGGCTACATTTTCGTTGCAGTTGGTCGGATAGTTATGTAAATGCGTTTGGAAATTGTTGCAACACTCGCGTTATTTATGCATAACTTAAATGAAATGTTAACAAAACGCCTCCGAGCGCAACAATAACAACAATAAAAGCAACATTCAATTTACTGTGTTAGCAAACGCAATACATATCTAAAGCAGTGCTGGAAAACGTTATGCAGAGCTAGTTCAGCGGAACCAGAACGAGACTCTGTTAAAATTCTGTAATATGGAACAAGAGGAGAAGCTGTTAACAATAAAACAATCAATTAAATTTAAAATGATCATATTAAATAAGCAATTTTCCAGTTCTTAGTACCAAAATAAATGAAGTGAGAATTTTGTACAACAAAACATGATAGAATTTTTCGAAATTAAAAAGTGTTTACTGTTACTAACAGTTTATCAAAATGTTAACATTCGAAATGCCAAAAACATATGTTTATTTTTTTGCCAAACAGAAGGTTGTGGAAAGAAAGCGAAAGGGAAAATGTACTTAACCTTATTAAATGGCACCGGCTATGTTTTTGATGTGGACGGTAAGCTTGTAAAGGCAGTGTTAACTAAATGTATCATTAACTAATATGTTTTTTAGATTACATGGAACTTCGCATGAAACACCGCATAATGGGAGCTCTTGTCGGCACGGCCAACAGCAAGGGCTGGAGCTCCAGTGAATCAGGTAAGAAGAAGACACAAACGAAATTGATAAAATATTAATGCTCATATTTTGCACCTAGTACTGCCCTTGGAGTTGTCCAAACACGAGACGCAATTGCTTATTGATGAGGGCATAGCTCAATTGGTTAGCAAAGCTGCTGATTTAACAAAGCCACCAACTCAGGAAATATTACAGGCCTATAAAAAGGAATCCGAATCGCGTTTAATGGCTCAAGGGGATGCCTTGAAGGCGGAAAAGTTGCGCGAAACCGAACGCCATGTGGATAAAATTCTACACGGCAAACGCAACAAGTTGCTCAAGCAAGGAAAAACGGAAGAGGGTGAGTTCAACAAAAACATAACCATATACAGCTGAACTTTCCTATAGTAAATTATCTCTTTAACTTCTCAACAGCTGCTGCTTTGACGGCCAAGGATGTGCTCGAAGAGATTGCCAATAATTTTGAATTTGATCGTCAGAATGCTTTGTTGGAAGTGCCCTGCGCTCATATGACAAATCATTGTATGCCCAAAAAATTAAGTTTCTCTAACACTTTGCTAACTTTTGTTTTATAT
The DNA here is from genome assembly GCA_018152825.1 of Scaptomyza hsui. Taxonomy (NCBI): domain Eukaryota; kingdom Metazoa; phylum Arthropoda; class Insecta; order Diptera; family Drosophilidae; genus Scaptomyza; species Scaptomyza hsui. The sequence goes on from JAECXO010000307.1 coordinate 9,338,784, forward strand.
TTTGCAGCTGCACAGTTATGTACGGATCGAATTTATGACACAAGCTCACTTAAATATCGGGTTTTTTATGATCTTTGGAAACGTGGCAAGTTTGTAACAGATGGCGATGCATTTGGTGCCGATTTCTTGGTCTATCCCGGCGATCCGATGCTCTATCATGCCTCGCATATTGTCATCATACAGCCAACGTCCACTATAAGTCCTTTGGAGCTGATTGCCAAGGTGCGCTTGTCAGTTATTGTCAACAAGAACTGCGTGTTTGCCTATGAGAAAAAGGATGGCAATGAAATTGTTTATCAAACGGTTGCCTGGTGCAATCCAAAAAAAAATAGTTCAAGTTTAGGTAAGTGAGAACTTCTTGTAGAGTAGGTAATCGTATTAAGATAGATGAAATTAAAAAATAATAAATATAAGCCATATAAGAATCACATCTGAAATCAATCCGTTCTAATTTGCAGAATGACATTAAGACTTTGTAAAGTATCTTTTCTAAAAAGTAGTGCAAGGGTATTAATAAAGATTGTTTCGCTCTCACTCTCTACCTCCCTCTCTTATACTTTATTACATTCCTGAACTTTTCTCACACACATTCACAATCTCTGTAGCGCTGCTGAGCGCAGATCTCTTGCAGCCGCTGCAATATCAGAAGAATTTCAATTTGTGGAAATCGGATACAATAACAGAGAATTGCGTGAGGTTTGACTCTTTTCCGTCTCTCAAAAAAATCTCTGCGCACGCACACATATGTATGCACATACAATAGTATTGTGTGAAAGCAGAATAATGACAAATAAAAGCAGCTCTTGGATAGTGTTTGGTCCGCATTTCAAAATTTCTTGGAGTACGTGCGCCCATTGCTATCCTCTCCTCTCAACTGTGTCAAACCTCTCCGTTATTGTCTCGGCAGTAGCTAGAAGCAGGAGAGGGAAACTGCTGACGCTGCCACTGGCATTCGGTTGCCAGTCACAGGTTAAAATTTGTGTGTAAAAATGAGTTTATTATTGCGACGACATTCAAAACGTGGAGATGCTTTTGTTTTGCCTCGGAAGTTTTCGCAAATAAATTAATTAGTGAATGTTGACTGTAAAATGAGGTTATAATTTGATTGGGTACCAAAGCGCTAAATTAAATGCATACAAAACTCAAATGTGAAACCAAGCAAACAAATGTACAAACATATTCACGACATTCAAATACATATGTATCTGTGTATATGTTTTCAACAAATTCTAGCATGTTTTGTACTGCGTTTCAAGTATTTGGTTTTTTTTTTAAATAGACTTCGACATCAGAAACAAGAACAAAAACGTTGATAAGGTTGTCAGCGAGGGGGTGTTGGCGCAGAAAGGGGAGGTGGCCGCGAGGCCAAGCAATGTCGTGCCGTTCGAATTTCAGCCAGCCAATCGCACAGTGGTTAATGATAGTTTTTTTTATGGGCAAGGTATATGTACATATACTGTTAAGTATATTTGGTCATGAGTTTCAACTTAATTTTAGCTCTTTTGTAGCGAGGCACACTGTGCGCTGCGCTCACTCAGTCATGCTGTCGCTCCCCATGCCTCTCTCACCACCCAAAAACCCACCCAACGCCTCTCGCTGAGCATTGCCAGCTTTGAAATACGCTCACTGTAATAATGCTGATGATTGTTCTTTTGAACCGGCGACATTAACATTTCTCGTGTCCAGGCAGCATCAAAATCAAAACAGAGAAAATTGTAATCTTGCTTCGGTTTTTTTTTTCGGCTCATACGCCGCTCACTTGATTCACTACTTCTCAGAGTATTGGACGTGCCATGGATAGAACTCTCCCTGGTATTATTACTCTCCCCGCCAAAACAACACATTTATTGCTGCTCTTAAGCGGGACTTGATCTGCATAAAAATAGGGTCGAGCTGTCTCTGGGATGCAGTCAAAATAACAGGTGCTCAAAGAGTACACTGAATGCATAGCGGGAAAGATTTTGTAAGAGCGAACCGGCTTTTTGCAGGATCTTTTAACAGTGATGTAGCTGAGCAAAGAAGTTCCAAATAAACTATCGATCAGTATGAGAAAGTCAAGACAGCCTTATATACCTTTATTTCTATTTTTTTCAGACATGCCCGTTTGTTCTATGTACCTAAAATATTTACATTCACACATATGTTATGATAAATATTCCACTCTTTTTTTTTTTTTTAATTATATTTATATTAATATTTTGTTTGCCTCATCGAAATGCTCTTGCATTTGCGTTTCACTTAAATTTATTTTTGCCTGGTAACGCTGCTAGTCAACTGTACTTTCAAGAGCGCGCACTGCCAGCCATCTCTCTCACTCTCATGTGCTCACAGCAGCAACAGTGTCATACACACACATACTCAAACATACTTTCAAGCAGAAACACACACAGATACATTTAACCACCACCAAAAAGCGGTTCAGCGCGCATGATCAGAAATTTTCTCCGTATAGAGACTAAAACTCGTCATACGACGCGACAGCGCCGCGCTGGCAGAACGTAATTCGATCGAATACTCAGAGCTCAGTTTGAGTTATTCAACGTTGGCGAGCAGCAGCAGCAGCAAAAAAGAAATCCAAGAGCTAGAGCCACCAGCCGTGAGCGGCGGCCAAGAAGGGAAAGCAATCCGAGTATAAAATAGCAGCCAGCAGATTTTTCTTTGCGCTCCGGTGAGAAGATAATTTCAACATGCATAAAATTGTTCGCTCCGGGAGCGATGGCGTGTAAACAAACAAAATAACAACACAATAGTGAATGAAATCGTGTAGTTATAGTACAAATGCAAAGTCTGAAACAAAATGCGTGGCGTTAACTGTACAAAACTGAAAAATTCAACTGAAAAGAAAACCACACTAAAAAAAAATAAAATGGAAAAACCCGTCCAAAATATGCATATTGCTGGGTGTGTGCCTGTGTATGTGTATGTTCTGATGGCGCGCTATTTTTATTTGATATTCAAAGAACAAATTTTATTTGTTGCCAGTTCGTTCAATGTGTGTGTTATATTTTTTCCAAGTCTAAAGTCATGCATTTCCATACGTTTCGTCGTCTATCGGTCTCTGTGTGGGGGGCGGGCGGGCGGACGGCCCACATTTCATATACGAGCTGTAAAACTTGCTCTCTTGTTGTCTCACTCACGCGCGCTCACAGTGTTTGTGAGAGTGGTGGGAGCGGGAGCGTAAGCGAGGGGCTTGCATGGAGCTCATGCGCCATCCCCCCATCCCTCCCACACCAAACACATGCAGACCGAAAACTTTTTCTCGCGAGAGAGCGAGAGCACATGAGTTGTGTGTTGTTTGTCTGCCATCTGCTTATGCTCTTTACTCTTTTTTTTCTACAGGGGGCAACGATAAGAAGCAGCGCGCCATTCAGTCGTCGTGAAAGCTCAGTGAACGTGGAGTCGTTGTGGAGCAGCAGCAGCATCATTTGAAGCTGCCATTTATTAAAAAATTTCTTCTTGGAACATTGTTATAATAACAGCCTCGTCGTGTTGGCTACGAACAGCAATCAATATAATTACAACGCTGGAGAACAACTGTTGGATTTGGACACGACAGCCCTAATGTCGTTGCCAATGAATTCGCTGTACTCACTCACCTGGGGTGATTATGGCACATCTCTGGTATCGGCCATACAATTGTTGCGCTGCCATGGCGACCTCGTCGATTGCACGTTGGCAGCCGGCGGACGCAGCTTTCCAGCGCATAAAATTGTGCTGTGTGCGGCTTCTCCATTTCTGTTGGATTTGCTAAAGGTGAGTACGAGGCGAGAGCTTTTTTACCCAGACATAACCTCAACTGGCAAAGGTTTTTTTTTTATATTTTCTGGCATGTGTTGTGCTGCGCGTACAGTTTGTAAACAGAGAAATCAACGTCGTTGTCCGACTTGCCAAATAGGTTAATATGTATTTGTGCATGCTTGCGTGTGTGTGTTTTTGGCTCCCAAGTGCACGAGTCTCCAACTCATTGTGTATGTGAGTGCTTGCTTGCGTGTCTCTATCTGTGCGTGAGTGTGAGTTGAAGACGTGTTCACTCGCGCTCTGCTCCTGGCTTGAACATCATCTCCTACTTTCTCGTCATTGTAGTTTGCCAGAGAATTCTGTTTAAGTTTTGAATTGTCAATTGAGTTGAATGAGTTGCGCACTCTTTTTTTGCGCCAACGCTGACGTTGGCAATGTTCTTATAATCCCCCCTTCCAAGCCCTCGAATTGCTTATCAACTTGTTTGTTATAAAAATTTATAAGCTTTTATGAGTGCCAAAGAACAAGAGAGGGAGAGCGAGAGCGAGAGAGTTGGCGAGAGTGAGCGCACACAGTTGTCGATTCAGTGAAGCAGTTGAGTGGGAGGGGGAGCAGAAATTGCGCCAACTTTCAGTCCAAATGTGTTAGAGCGAGCGCAAACGAGAGCGCCAAGCAACGGGGCTGCCTGACTGGCTCTTGACTGCTGCTATTGCTGTTGCTGTTGTTGGGTGCACACGAGCGCGACCTCTTTTTGCTTTGTGTGTGTGTGTGCTTAAATGTACAGTTGATATTGGCTATGGAGGCATGACGGCAGGGGAGCAGTCTATCAAAAAAACTGATTAATAAAACATTTTGCATTTATATAGTATATTTGAGAGGAATTTATTTAGCTTAGATAGTGTACTTAAATATAGCTATCGTTAAGTGTTTTTTATTTATGTGCTTTTTATATCCAAGTTTCACTGTAAATTGTATTCAGTTCATTTCAAAATTATATATGAACATGCATACATATAGCTTGTTATACATATATATGTGTTTTTGTATGTACAACTCATTTGCCTTATGATTTGTTTTTTTTTTATTTCTGTTTGTACATTTTAACGTTTTCAAATTCATGTGCTCTACTGTACTTATTTAAGCGATGTGTTCTAATGCGTTTTGGTTTTTTCATTTGATTTGAATTTATTTTTCTTTCAAAAGTATTCAATCAAAGCTAGAATTTTCACCATAGATCAGCACCAAGATTTTCACTGCTATTGTTGTTATTGTTGCTGCGGCGTCCACATGTCAAATGACCAAAACAGAGCACAGATTGTGTAGAACACCTGACACTGGGCTGGCATCGGCTTTACGCTCCCACGTTCAAAAAGTAAACAGAGCGTAATTTCTGAAAAACGTCGCTCAGAGTTGGTCGCGGGAAATGTCAAAAATTGGTTTTTATATGTGAACTCTGCAAGAGTCGCAGTCACCCAAGATTTACTCGTACATACACTGATCTCGTTACACTCACACACACATGCTAAACACGTATACAATGCTCTTTGTTGCTCCCGCTCCCTCATAAAATGCAACCAGCGAAAAGCAACCACTCTGAAAAAATCGATGAGCGTCAGCAATGGCGACTGCGACGTCAGCAGTAGGTAGACCGGCAAACAGTCAGGCAGGCAGGCAGGCAAGGCAGGCAGGCAGGCAGCAAAATCATCAGAAGGGAGTGTAGAGTTCAAAGAGCGTGCGGTACGCGGCCTTGCTGCGGGTTTGAGTGCGACGGAGCGCGGCTGGATGACATTTAAAGAGATTGGGTGAGAGGCGGCGCAACAACGGTGGTTAGCAGTGAGAGGGGAAAGCAGCAGTCGCCGCTCACCGCTTAAAGCGAGCCTCTGTTTGCCTGCCACAGAAATATTTTACTTTTGCCTGCGCTGCTGCTGCTGCTGCTGCTAATTAAATCGGTGGCCATGTGAGCGACTGTGTGCGAGCGCGAGTGTGTGAGCGGGGTGCTCTTTCTTGAGCAAAGGCAGCCGTTGTGGGCTCTGTCAGCATCTCCAATCCTGCTGCAGAAATGCAGAGCGCGCACAGCCAAAAGCCGGTTTATTGTGATGAGAGTTTTGCCTCCAATGTCTGTGAGTGCGTGATGTACATATGTATGTATGTAAGTATATGTATGTGTGAGTTTTTGTCGACTATTTATCCGTTTGTTTTGATGGTCTCACTTGATGTCCAATTCTTTTGTCTCTGTTTTGAATTGACGCGCTCTCACTCCGCAGCCGGCAAGTGTATTTGGAGCGCCAAATACAACGGTATATTATTGCTAGAGAAATTAGTAACCCAGCCGAATTGGCGCACATGAAAAACATACATACCGATATGCTGATTATTTTTCTCCTGTGTGAAATGCATTACATGTGACTTTCTCCTTTCCTTTAACACCTGTGCGCTTTTATGACTGTTGATATTTGTAATGAACAGTTAATTTATTATTTTGTTATTTAATTAAAATTATTTGTATTTTGCTTATTTATTTTATTATGTACAGAATACGCCATGCAAACATCCAGTTGTGATGTTGGCCGGCGTCAATGCCAACGATCTGGAGGCCCTGCTGGAGTTTGTCTATCGTGGCGAAGTGAGCGTCGATCATGCGCAACTGCCATCACTGTTGCAAGCGGCACAATGCCTCAATATTCAAGGCCTGGCACCGCAAACGGTGACCAAAGACGATTACACAACGCACTCGATACAACTGCAGCACATGATACCCCAGCACCATGAACAGGATCAACTGATAGCGACCATTGCAACGGCACCCCAGCAAACTGTGCACGCACAGGTTGTGGAGGATATACACCACCAGGGACAGATACTGCAGGCAACGACACAGACCAATGCCGCCGGACACCAGCAAACGATTGTCACAGGAGACGCTTCGAAACATGATCAGGCCGTTATACAAAGTTTCTTGCCGGCACGCAAGCGAAAGCCGCGCGTCAAAAAAATGTCACGTAAGTGTGCAATGAAAGTACGCTTTGCAACTTTGCCTAACCCTCTTCTCTCCTTTTTCCATTTGTAGCAACGGCACCGAAAATCAGCAAAATTGACGGCATGGACACGATTATGGGCACACCGACCTCATCGCACGCAGCGGCCGCACAACAACAGCAAGTGGTGCAACAGCAGGTGCTGGATGAGAATGGCGCCGAAACGCAACTGTTGACCTCCACGCCCATCATAAAGAGTGAAGTGCAAAAGGTTGAGACAATTGTGACCATGGACCCCAACAATATGATACCGGTGACATCGGCGAATGCGGCAACTGGTGAAATAACAACAGCAACAGGAACAACGGTAACGCCCAGCGGCAGCAGTGCCACGCCCAAGGCCAAACGCACCAAACATCCGCCCGGGACAGAAAGTGAGTTTGTCTTAAATAAACATCGAGAAGTGTATTGTTATATGTGAGCAAATGTTTTGTAGAACCAAGATCACGCTCACAATCGGAACAACCTGCAACGTGCCCCATTTGCTATGCCGTCATACGTCAATCGCGCAACTTGAGACGCCATTTGGAGCTGCGGCACTTTGCCAAGCCGGGCATTAAAAAGGAGAAGAAAAGTAAGTCCGGTAATGATACAACACTAGACACCAGCGCCGAACTAAATACAACAGCGGAGGGCGACACCAGCGTTGCATCGGGCACGGCAACGACGACGCCAGTTAGTGGCAGTGGCACGCCCATAACGCGAGTAATTGCAACGCCCACGTCCGGCGGTAATACGATAATGGCTAGCACGGTGCTGCCACAGCAGCAAATGCAACAGCAACAGCAGCAGCAGCATCACCAAACGACGCAACAACAACAACAGCAGCAGCAGCAGCAACAACAGCACTTAACCACAACAACACTGGGCGCGGGTGGCGGTCAAACGCATCTAATGAGCGTCAGTATCAAGCATGAGGGCGGCGGCGGTGGCAGTGGCGCCTCCGCTGGTGCGCAACAACAACAGCAACAGGGCATGCAAAATGTTATACACATTGTCGGCGATCAAGTGTTTTTGCCACAGCAGCAGCAACAATAATGATCATATTAATATTGACAACGCCGTCGCCCAATGCCGCCCGCCTAATCATTCCACCTGAACACACACACACACACACATTTAAACACAACACACACACACGCACACACATACAATGTTTGTAAATAACAAAAAATGCAAATAATCCGTCAACGAATGAATGTTTTTCTTTCATTTTGTATAATTTTTGTTGTAAGTTTCATAATTTCGCTTATACATTTTTAACACAAGAATAACAAAGAACAAAAAATAATAATGATTATAATAATCGATGCAGTATTTTCTTGCATATAACGAACGCTAAATACTCCAACAATTTTACTTAACAAAAAAGAAGAAAAAAAAAACAGAAACCAACAATTATGTCGCGTAATAATGTCTAAGATGTAAATTCTAAGCTTTCTTTGTGGCTTAAAAAAGAAAAGAAAAATTCATTTTAAGTTTCTCTTTAAATAATATATAAATTTATATATATTACAAATTGTTTAATAAATATATACGTATATCATTTTTATATAACCAAAATTTAATTTTTATTGAGGCTGCGGCAAATTTGTTCTTAATACTGATTTATTTGTAGAATATTTGTTAAACATATCGCAATTGGCTCTAGTTTTTTTTTTTATTGTTTTTTTGTATGTGCTTAGTTTTTGTTTTTGCAAGAAAATACTGTATTTTGTAATCACATTTTATTGTATGATTTGATTATCATCTAACTTGCCACAACTAGTTTTTTGTTCTTGTTCTCATCTAGTTAGTACTAATATTTAACATTTACACACACTTACACATACACTCACACACCACCCAACTTCCTCCCATTCTGTTCTGTTCCTGCTGTCGTTGTTTGTTTTAGTCTCAGGTTGTTAGCTCAGCCGTTTCTGGCCCAGTATTTATTGGTGTCGCCCTAGCGTAGACGTTGACCTCCTCTGGCTCTGCTTATATCCTTATACTCATCTTCTTCGATATGTACTTTGCAGCTGGCAGTGGCAAGAAACCTGGCAGCAGCGCATCCGGCTCCGTTCAATCCCAGTCCCAGGGCGGCAGTGGAGCATTGAGCTCCAGTGGAGCTGTGCCCCAAGTCCAAACGGTGCAATCGCTACATCCGCTGCAGGGTGTGCAAGTGAAAAAGGATCCCGATGCACAGCAGCAGCAGCAGCAGCAGCAGCAGCAGCAACAACAACAACAGCAGCAACAACAACAACAAACAATGACAGTTACAACAACGGCTGGCGGTCAAGTGCAACAGCAGCAGGTGCAGCAGGTTCAGGTGCAACAGCAGCAGACATTGCATCACCAGATCATCGATTCATCCGGCAATCTGACAACGCCAACAACCAGTGCACAAGCTGCTGCCCAGCAACAGGCAGCCAATCAGCAGCAGCAGCAGCAGCAACAGTTGGTGGCACAATCGGATGGCAGTGAGAGTGGTACACCGTTGTCTATTGCTCAGGTGCAAACGTTGCAGGGTCATCAGATCATTGGCAATATCAATCAGGTGAATATGACTGATTTTCAACAACAACAGCAGCAGCAGCAGCAACAACAACAACAGCAGCAACAACAACAGCAAACACAACCACAACAGACGCTTTGAATAGCAACAACAATACCAAGCACCACATTGACGGAATCGTAGTAGAATCCACTTATTCTTTTTATCCCTATTGACTTGGTTCTCTTACCCGGAATGCGTGTAGTCAAATTGCTTCTACCATCTAAACTTGAGTAATTGTTTAGCAAACTAGGAAACTGTGCTTGGATCTGGACATCTGCTGTCTTAATCCGATTACAGTTAGTTAAAGTTTAGTTTGCTTTGCATTTCTCCAGTGTTGCTTTTTAGTTTTTATAACCAATTTTGTTGTACAATTTGTATTTAAATTTAATTATTGATTTCGCTATGTTTAATTTGTTTCGCAATACTTAGTTTATTATTAAGAACGCGCTATGGTTATTGGACTATGTAATTGTGCCTTAGCTCCTCACTCCTTCCCCCCCCCCCCATTCACCTGTTATGTGACTAGGCATCCTAGTCAAAACTTAAAATCAGCTCAAACCATTTTGGGTAAAATTGTTAATGACACTTTATTGTTTAAACTGTTTGCCTTATTTGTTCAATTTACTGTGAATTTGTACACATTTAAGTAGTTTTCACTGTAGTCCAGCTTAACCAGACGGACCTGTACTTCTTTTGCCTTAACTCTGCTATATAGACAAGCCACAGATATCTATAAGCTATAGTTTCTATTTGTTTGTTTGGCTCTTGGTGCTACACTGTACAAAAATAACTTGTAGCCCACTAAAACTATGCGCTCTAAATTTAAATTTACAAAAAGTCAAAAACTTTTTATAATTCCTAATTTTAAATAGTTGCAAATTTTTTCGAAAATAAGTCGCGTTTTCTTTTGGGCATAGGTCACATATTTGCCTCGATTTTTACATTGAAATTAATATTTGTTGTTTTTTTTAAGTGTTGCAAATATTTGGCCTGTCTGAAACATAAAAAAAAATACCTTAACTCTTATGACTTAAATAAAATTTAATTTTATTTAAACTAATTATACATACATGAATAAACCAAATAATGTTTGAAAAAAAAAGAAATTTCTATGAATTTTTGTTTGCAAAATTGGTGTTAGATTTTTTATGACTATTAGAAAACATTCATATACTAACTATAGTTTTTAAGTGTAATTATTGTGTTTTTTTTATAGCTAAACTATTATTTATTTTTTTAAACCCTTTTACTTAACATATTCTGACTTACTGCACCCAACAACAACGGCATCAACATAATACTCATACAAAAACTGACACAATTACTAAATAAACTGATAAAACTTATAAACATTTCATGTTGCCCCCCAACTCCCCCGCACTGTCCTAACAAATACTTCATGTGGTGTCCATAACCAAATCATTAACAAATCGTTCTTTTTATTATCTTCTCTCTTTTCGCTGCCTCGTTGTTATAACTCACCAACAACAACTTGAACCTAACAAAACAAATCAAAATATATATAATATAAATGTTATCGCCAAATCATGCATCAACCAAACCAAACCAAACCAACAACAATCTCAAAATCATTAATCACGAACAATAGGGCAACAATAAGAACATTTTGGTAAAGAAGGTTTTCATTTTGAAAGGCGGTAACAATACGTAATGATGAGCCAACGATATGACCGGCGGCCCTGGAGCAGGTGGTGGTGGCTCCGGGGGCGGTGGGCAGCAAGCGCGGCAGCAACAGCAACAACAGCAGCAGCAGCATTTTAGCAGCAGCAACAACAGCAGCAACAGCAGCAGCGCAGCAGCAACAGTGAACAGCAGCTTAAGTGGCAGCAGCAGCACAGCAACATCGGCAGCAACAGCAGGAACAACAACAAACTCGGCTGGTAGTGGCACGTTGCAACGTCGCGTCTTGCGCGGCCATGCGGCACAAACGACCAGCGGGGAGCGAGTGTTGCTCATCAACTATGTGCCACAATCGGCAGCAGCAGCAGCAACAACATCAACAACAACCACAACATCCACAGCAGCAAACACAACACAGTTGCCCACACGCAAGATACTTCAGGCCCGAGCAGCAGCGGCGGCAGCAGCAGCAGCAGCACAACAAACATCAGCAACTGCAACTGCAACAGCAACAACAACACCGTCCGTCTCCTTTGCCGGCCTGGGATCTGAGGTGACAGTGACATTGACGCGCACCAATCAACGTGCCAGCGTCACAAATGTTACTGCCGCCGGTCATATTGTTAGGAATCAGAATCAGAATCAAAATCAGAATCAGCAAACCCTTTATCATCAGAACATAACAACCACATCCGCCATTGGTGGAACCACGAATACAACGAGCAGCATGCATGAGCCAGTGCAGCAGCATATAGCGACACCAACAACACCGCCACCACTGCGCTGGCAGCAGCAGGAACAGCAACAACAACAACAGCAACAGCAACAGCATGAATATCAACATGAACACCATTTGGTGGAACAGGAGCACATAATCATTGATCATCATCAGCAGGCGGAACAGGATGATCAATTGATTGAGTATGACGACGATGGCGAGGGTGTTGTCATCGAGGAACATCATCATCAGCAGCAGCAGCAGCATCATCATCAACAGCATCACTTGCAACATCATCAGCTGGAGTTGCAGGAGGATATGCAGGAACATGATCCACAGCAGCAACAGCATCATGAAGTTGTCCAAGAAGTTTATCTGCAGTAGGAGTGTGTTATATACATATAATCAAGATATATACTTCTATCTATATACTAGTTGTTAGAATCTCCATAAGTTTTAGACTTGCCAACAACAAATTGAGCTCTGTATATTTTTTTAGTTTATTATATTGACCAAAACTTCTTCTTTTCTCAGTCCCAATAGAATTGTACATACAAATAAACACATAACAACAATTATGTATTTAATAGAATGATTAAGCAAAACATTTAACCAAATGTGAATAAAATAATATTAAGCACATATTAACCAATTAGAAAAGTATTTAAAATTCAAATCAAATCAAAAACTTAAGTGAAAGAAAATATTTTTGTACCATACAAATTATGCTGCGAATCCGAAAATTATATACTCTATTTATATTTATTGTCAGTTTCAAGTTAATAAATATCAATTGTAAAATACAGTTTTCAAGCTATAGACAAAACCCACATTTAAAGTACGTAAATTTAAAAAATATATATTTAACATTTAACAAAACACCAATTTTGAACACTTAACAAAAAAACTGTTGAAGAAGAAGGCAATTGATGCGCCCATATGCCACATATATATGCATATATCTATCGACGATATGATGCGATTATGTGTATGTAACCCAGTTTGGGGCCAAGGCAATAAAGCGAGCCGGTTTGTGTACTGAAAGCTACAAATATTAATTAAAAAATTCAATTCTTTTACTTGGCTGGGTTTTTAGGAAAAACAAAAATTAAATTGCATTTTTATTTGATTATATTTAGTTTTATTTTATTTTTGCGTCATTTTAACTGTTGCCTATACACATTTTCCATCTAATTTACAAAAGCCTTTTAAACAACTATTTATTTACAATTTTAGTGGTTTTTTTTTTACAATGTGGCAAATTAAAAACCTATAACAAACTACAAGCTAAATATTTCAGCTGGAAAATATGTACAGTATCTTTTTTTTTGCTTTTTCTTAACGATAAAAATAAGCACAGCTATTTTTACTAGTTATCAATTTGAGCGCCAGCCAAAAAATTCCTAAATCTTATCTACAGTTTAATTGTGATTTCGTTTTCAGTATAATTTGATTTTACCATTTTTGAACAGGCACTAACTAATTTTTTAGACATGGTCTGCAGCTAGTTAATAAGTTATTTGATTTTCGTATCTTTCTATAAGAATTGTCTTAAAATGCATTTATTTTTTGTCAAATATTATTGTTCAAAGTTATCTGATAACACTTTTGGACCTGCATTCGTTTTGTTTTTTGTTCTAAGTATGTATTGAAGCATTTTTAACTACACTTTTTAATTGATGAAACGTTTTTTTTATAAATTGAAATGCAACTTTGTATTTGATTAAGTACCAATTAATTAGCTCTCTTCTCTAGTTTTTGCTGCAAGCTTCTTTAAATTCATTAAACTACTAATTTACTTGGCGCTCTTCATCAGCCGGCTGCTGGAGAAGCATTCGCCAAAGAAACGATCCAGCGAGTGGTATAAATGCGGACGCACATTGGCCAATCCATGATCCTCATCGGCATAGCTCTGCGAAATATACTTGTGATTAGTAAAATAGTAAAAGTTAGGGGTCATAAACTAAGTACAATTTGTTTGAACAGAATATCGTGTCGCTCCAGATTCTTGGCCAGGATCATGGCCTGTTGGTAGTGCACATTGTCATCGGATGTGCCATGGACGAGCAAGTATTTCTTGCCACGCAGCTTCTGGGCACGTGTGCTCAGTCTGGAGTTGGCATAGCCAATCTCATTCGTTTCCGGCAGACCCATATAACGTTCCGTATAAATTGAATCTGTAAGACAAATATACATAAATGAGCAAAAGTTTTAGAGCCACTGCTGCAGTTGCACTTACCATAATAGGTCCAATCGGTGACTGGTGCAATAGAGGCAGCGCATTTGAATACCTCATGATCATCGTTGGCCAACGCCATAGCTGCTGCATAGCCACCATAGCTCCAGCCCCAGATGCCAACGTGTCCCGCATCGATGTAGTCAAACATTTGCGTCAGATTTCTTGAAAAAGAAAGTGAAATGAATAAAATGTCATCAACTCAGTAATCAACTACTTACTGTGTAACCTTTATCTGATCACTTATCTCAACGGTGCCCAGCTGCAGATAAATGGCATGCAAGAGGTTCTCGCCACGCAGTCCGGAGCCGCGTCCATCGATCTTAGCATAGATCACAGATTGATTCGAGGACAAATAAGTGCCCCAGTCCATCATCCATTTGGTTGTCACCTGCCAACAGAGTAAGAACCACACAACATTTGATTGATTGAACTGGCTAAAAGCATTACAAGCACCTTACCGAATAGGAATCGGGTCCACCGTAGACATCGACAAGCATTGGATATTTGGTTTTGCCACTGGTATCCAAATTGGGTGGCAATTGCAGCAAAACCTTTGCCTGGAAACCGCCATCGATGTTGATTGTAAGTATTTTATGTGTGGGCAGTGCCACGCCCTGCAGCTTGTTGCGCAATGCCTCATTGTTCTCCCAATCGAGCAGCTTCTTAAGCGTTACCTGAGCTGTGGAAAGAGTAAAAGTTTATAAATAGAGTTTTAAACTAGAGTTCCGCACAAGTGCATTTGTTTGCGGCCGTCTTTAAAGCAAACCAAACAGAGAAGCAGTAAACATTTTGTGTGTTATATTACAACTTGTAACTGAATTCAATGTCTTATCTTTTTTTCTTTCCTTATTTTTCTTTTTAAACACTTACAGTTCGCATAGGTCCATTCGTACAGTGACGTTGTTGGTATTCCCGGTCCCAGCGAGGTTATAACAATTTGATTATGGTCATTGAATATGGCCGAGAAATAGTTCTGCTCCACATCGCCCGATGTCATCAGTTTGCATGTCAAACACTTGGCCGTCTGTTTCCTAGTTGTCACCGCACGTATCGCGTAGAGATGCAGCTGCTCGGGATGCTCCTCCGTGTTGGCCGTATAGAAGATGACATCATGTGTCGGATCCCAGTGGAGTATGCTGTCCACAACAAACTTGCCGCTGGTCAACGGCTCCAGCTTCGCATTAATCACATCCGTTGCAAGCAGCTGCAGTTGCTTATAGTTCTCATGGGGCAGCACGAAGGCGAGCCGTGAACCGTTACGGTTCTTAAACGGTGCCGTATACAAATCAACCCAACCCGTTTTCGATTCTGTGCCATAGAGCTGTGAAGAGAATTAGAGAATTGAGTAAGTAAAAGTTGTCTCGAATGAACTAGTTCATTTGTAGATTACTCACCACCTTCCGACTCCTGCCATCGAAGCTAACGACATACGCCTCGTTCTGTACACGATTCATCCAAACGGACAGCACATTATTATCATCCAACCAACTGACTACGGTGACTATATAATCGGTTTCGGTATTCAGGGCACTTGGAATGGGCATCGAAGTGAGGAACTCACTGCCGGCCACAGCACGCTCGAGATCAGCCATGAAGAGCACAACGCGTGGATTCGAGGAACCCGCCTTCGGGTAGGGAATCTCCTGATGCAGCGGATACTGGAAACGCAAATCGCCAGCATCGCCATAGTAGGGAAAGTTGATGACGTGGGTGGGTGAATCATCGAACTGAATGAACGAGATCTGTGTGCCCGATGGATTGAACCAGGTGGCCACATTGGAGCTGAACACTTCCTCCTCATAGACCCAATCGGGTATGCCATTCAAGTAGATGCCACCCTCATTGGTCGTTATGGCTATCTCTGCCTCCAAGGCACTCTTCTTGTAGTACAGATTACGATCATAGTTGATGATTAGAGCATTGCCCACCGGAGACCATTGCACCATGCTCAGAAAAGCGGGCTCATTCTTTATGGTCAACGAATGCATGGTATTTGAGCTCAAATTGTAGATATCATACTGGGCCAGAAAGCTGTAGCGAAAGTTCTTCTTGTAGTTCTTGGCCAGCAGCAAAAGTTGACCATCTGCCGACTTCTCATACAACACATAATGTGCTGCATTGGCCAACAAAGTGGTGACTGTCAAAGTCTTTGTATCCATCTCCACAATGTCCTATAATCTTAACAGCTATAGCATTTACATATAAATGTTTTAGGTTAAGTTCACTTACCGCATGATCCTTGTATATCACACTGTTGCCATTGCTCCAGCTGCCATTGAAGCGTTTCGCATATAATTGACCACTGAGCACATCTTCCAGATCGATGGCATTATCCTTGTTCTTGTCACCGCTGTTGTTGTCATCATCGCTGCCCAGTATAAAGACCAGCATTGTAGCCAACAGGGCCACAGCAACAATTGCGGCAACAATGCATAATATGATCCGCACTCGGCGTTTCTTTTCCTTGGAATAAACCAGGTTCTGTGGAAAATTAATTTGCTTGGTTTTAATAAGCGAGTTTACATGGTTAAATAATAATATAATTAATAAATAATCTTATTTATTAGATTATTGTCTTGATAATTGTATTCCTAATTTAAGATTCACAATCTCGAATCAACATACTCTTGATTTAATTACTTGAGTAAAATCATGAGTAAGATCTTTTAATATATATATATATAGTTATATATGTATATGTATATTATTTTTTTTTTGAATCTAAAGGTAGGTTTTTCTAACAGAGAGTTGTTTTAACCTAGGTTTGATTAAAACGCTAGTGTTTTTAAAAGGGATTTTATTATTATGAAATATATTTACTTGTCATAAATTTAAATTCAAACTTAAAACGAAGTTTGCTTTTGCTTATGAAAGTACAATTATAATGCTGCGCCCAAATGAATTTCCTTAATTTATTTCTGGTTTTCATAGCTCTATCTTCCACCTCAAACGACTTCATTAAACAAATTCCCACTTGAAATTTTAATGATTTTAATGAAGCATTTGCTCAATTTGTAGTTTGGATACAAACGCAAACAACTATTTGAAAAAAAAAACCCAAGCACGTTTTACTGAAGCGTAATTTGAGAGACTTTTGCATAGAAATGTTTATTGGAAGCGTTGTTGCGCATGCGCAATTTGCTTCTTCTTTTTATTAAAAAAGTTCCCCCTTTTACTTTACCCATCGTCAATGTGTGGAAGTGAGCCCAAAAAAACCGAGTATCACGAGACGTTAACTGAAAATGAAAGTGGTTTTTTGTTTAGTTATTGTGTATACCAGTCTGGAATGGTCTCGGAACTGGTTTATGTTGTTTATAGCTGAACAGGGAGTTGCCACGGGACGGAGTGCGGGGGGAAATCGACAATTGCGGCATGACGTAAGCTCATAAAAAGACATTTACCAGGTAGCCAAGAAATGGCTTTTTATGTAAGTTTAGTTTTATTGACTTTTGGGTTAGTTGTTTTTTACAAATGATTGGCATTGCAAGGGGCGATGAAGAAAGAAACCACTTTTGGTTTTAATAACAAAGCTGTCGTTAGTTGTCAAACAATTAAAATAAATCCTAATTTACGTTGTTTTTTGTGTGTCAGTGGATATTTTTTAAAAAGAAATAATGCCAAATCATTGACAGCGTGACAGTTTTTGATAATTAGATGTGGCTTAGTTTTTTTCTTTTTTTGTGCGAATCTCAAGGTTAGACATGTTTTGTAATGCGATTTCTGTCAACGGTTGTTATAGTCATATAGTGTGACTGTTTTTTACTTTTTTGTTCAACATTGTGTGTGGATTTGTCTTTTAGTATTGTAGTCTTATTGATATTTTAATAGAGTATGTTGCATCCTACTTTTTGGCACACAAATTTTAGTTGAAGTGAAAATAATCAAGGCTTGGCTCAATAAATTATATTTCAAACTCACATTTTGAAACTTTTGAGCTTACTATTTTACCAACTATTGTTCTTATTTCCCTTTAGTTTTTTAAGATACAAACACAAACACTTTTTAATGCACATTGAGTGACTTTTAAGCGAACTAATTTAACCGGTTAAACTATAGAATTTTTTTTTTTACCCATACCGTATATCAAATCCAGTTTTGCAGCATTTGCAACTTGAATTCTTATTTACATCTGCTAAGTTATACTTTTGCTATAACTTTGACCTTTCTTTTCCGTTTAATTTTTTTATTTTTTTATTGTTGTTGTTTCTTATGAGAAAATAACTGTTTATCTAGTCAACATTTTCACTTACAAAGTCAAAACCAAGTCAAGACCAACCACACATAACATAACACATATGCCATTAAAATATGCAAAAAGAAATCGAAGCAAACTTTTCTCTCTGTTTTACATGACCCTGCCCCGCCCACTTGAACGCCCACATCGATGCCACGTGTGCTGCATATTCCCAAATGATTTGCAGTGGCACACAACTGAAATATATGGCACCTTGGTGGCAACAACTGCAACTGGCCTCGAAGACATGCTGGTTACAAGTTCTACGATTTTATGGCCAAATCGCCATAAAATATGCTCCCTTTAGGTTATACCAATGATTTTTTGTTCGGGGAGGGGGAGTGGGTTTTGGTGTCTGCACATTTCATAAGCGCTGATCAAATTGAAATTGTTTTTCTAGCACACATTTTCATTGTTCCACGGTGTTCAAATATTGATAAGTGAGCATTTTATATTGTGTTTGAGGTTTGCAGCAGGGTTAAAGATAGAAAAAGTTTTAGAAACCATTCCCTATTTGTTGGGTTTGAGCATAGAAATATAAACATATTATGTATTTTTTGTTTGCACGGGTTTTATTTCCTCCTTAATACTGAACAAATAAATTCTATAAAAATAAAAAATAATAAGAATAATAATATCGCTTAAAATTAAATAATATATTGTTATCATCTTAGAACAAATTTTAACATAATAAAATTTAAGTAATAGTTCACAAATAATTTTTAAATAAAATTAACTTTTAAACATAAACATTTCATAGGAATTTCTTGCCTCAAATCACTTTCCGCTTTAGGATAGAGTATTCCAGTTACTTCCATTCTCTCCAAAAAAATATTTTACTTGTTTTGATAGCGCGCAAATTGAAAATTTGCTTCAACTACACACAGAGTTTGTGGCATTGTATTCAATGCATGACTTTTGTTTGGCTGTGGATTGTTTGGGGATTTGTGAATAGAATATAAGTATGTGTGTGTGTGTGTGTGCCACAATATGGCGCAATTAGTGGCGCCAGACAAAATCCGAAACGAATTAAATAAATATGAAACCGAAAGCTTTTAGGAGCACTGCAAAAGCTCCTGGGAGTGGCAGATGACAAAGGGATGGAGGGGGGGGGGAAACTTAAATCAGTTACTCGTTTGCACTTGAACTTCCGGCAATTAGTTGGATAGAGGGTTAAGGGCGGGTCAGAAGGGTGAAGGAGGCAAACAAGTTGAATGAAATGTTGTATATTCATGTTGCACCACATGTCGTATACTTGTTAAGCGTCTATTGCCATTTTGCTTGCCACTTTGTCGGCCCACACATAATCGCCTGTGAGTTGTGGCAGCCCCCAAACAAGCAACAAGCATCCCAAAAATGTCCTGCTAAAAAATGAATGAGCTGTCTCTACTCTAACGAAGGGTATTACAGTTTAGTTACGGAGTTTGTTATACTTGTTCCTTTTGTTAAAATTCGCAACAAGATTGTAGTCAACATAACTAAAAGTATTATTCAAACACATTGAAAGGGTATTTAAACTTCCTTACAATACAGACATTAGATTTTGGCTCGTTTTTGCGTTTTTTGTGTGGGGGCTATTCCTTGGGGCCCTTCCTTTTGGCCTGTCATTTGTCGTTTAGTTTTTCATTAAACTGACAAAGTTAATTAGTTGTAGTCGTTGGGTGGGCGTGGGGTGGGCGTGGCACTGTGTCCTTGGACGCTTTCCCTTAATGTTGTTGCTGTTTCTAGTATTTTAAATACAACTTTACTAATTGTGAACACATTTTGGGATAAGCGCTTAAAGACAAATGAGCTCCATAAATTCAATGCTTATACTTAATATGAAGGAAAGAAAATTTTCTAGAACGATGCGCTTAAGTTGCATTAATCACAGTTTAAAATGGGATATTACTTATGGCTTTGGTTGTCGTGTTTTCGTTATTAATTTTATGTTTTGAACTAATGAAAAATAAGAAAGATCGTCCTGATTAAAATAATACAATAATTTTTAGCTTTTCTACAAGGTTTTTTTCTTCTTATTTTTCCTTTTTTTCTTTTCTAAATGCTTTTCCCTTTCATTTTATCTTGATTTACGCCTAGAGCTTGATTTGATCTAATTGCTTTTGACCACAACACTTGGCTTGAGTAGTTAATTATTTACACCTGTTGCATGCCACTCACTTGGACACTTACACCCACGTTCAAAAGGCCCACAAGTATTTAGGCTTGGTGTCGCAAATATCATTATTATGTCAGGGAGGCAGCTTCAATTAAGAGCTCATTATTGCCACCCAGCAGCAACCAATCATTTCGACCACAGAACACCATTTCACATATCAATTTTAATTGAGTATTTGTGTGTTTGTGTGTGTGTGTGTTGTTGGTTGGCTTACCTTGAAGCGTGTCATGCCACCGCCTCCAAAGCCACCAGCACTGTGCAAATCATCATCATCAATGCTGCTGCCAGCGAGTCCGCCCATGGACAGCATTGATTCGTGCAGCTTGGCGCTGTGTCGCCTCAGCTGATAGTTGCTGCCACCACTAGCAGCAGCAGCTGTCGTGGAGGCGCCACTGGGCTTGTAATAGTAGGGCGGGTGCTGATGGCGATGCGAATGATGCAAGGCGGTTGCTGCCGCTGCCGCATTGACGGCAGCAGATGTTGCGGCCGTTGCATCCTCAAAGTCATAGTCGAGCAACTCAATTGGATGCTCGCATTTGCAGCGATGTGGCGGCGTTCGATGTGGCGTCGTCTGATGGTGGTGCTGTGGATGCTGCTGCTGTGAATGCTGCTGTGGCTGTCTGCTTTTGTTGCCATTGTGATGGCCATGGCTACTGTTGCCGTGCGGATGTGGCGGTTGGGGTGGTTGGGGCGGTGGCGGAATATCTGCGGGTGTTATATAGATTTTACCACCACCCGTTGCTGCTCCCGTTGCTGCACCGCCCACTGTTGTGGCACCAACGACCGGCTGTTGCAGCTGCTTGCTTGGCCAATGGAACTCATCAAATTCGCTTGAGGAGTTGTTGACCAGTTGTTGTTGTTGTTGTTGCTCCCATTGTAACTGTCGTTGCTGTTGCTGCTGTTGTGGTACGTGCCGCATGCAACTTTGTTGCAGTTGTTGCTGCTGCTGCTGCTGCTGTTGCTGTTGTGGATACTTGTGGCTGTGGTAGCGATAATATTGATGATGCGCCCCAGCCGCCGTTGCGGGCAAATACTTTTACATGCCGCAAAGAGTTGCCACACAAAAAATGGTCGTTGTTGTTGTTGGTTGTCAACAGAAACACACAGCGAAAAAAATATGTCGGTTAAATCTTTGTTAAAGTGTTCTTTGTCTGTATCAGTGCTGTGTGTGTGGGCGAGAGAGAGGGGAGTGTGGGCGGATTGCTTTTTGGCAGAAACAAAGTATAGGAGAGACAAAAGCTAGAAGAGAAATGTAAAAACAATTCAAGCGAAAACTTTAAGCAGCAAGCATTCAACTTTAACTACCAAATAAAAATATAAAACATAGTCAACTTGATTTATGTTCTAAAAACATTCTCAATTGCCGTTTGATAACAATTAAAATCAACTCATAAATTAAATTGCTTTTTGTTATCGCAGTCAATGGGATGCAATTTACCATTTGAATTAAGTGCAATCAAAGCAGCCATTGAAAATTATTATTTTTGGCTTATTTCTGATTTTGCGTATTAGATTCGGGTAATTAAATATGCAACCAAACAATTAAGCTGTCATATTTTTTGGGCAAATAAAATATTTAGGTCATGTGGTATATTTCTAAAAATTAATTAAAACAAAAAAATGTTAAGAAAATGTTATCTAGTTTAATAGTTTCCATTTATTAGTTAAATTGTGTCTGAGCAGATAATAAAGAAATATTTTTCAAAATCTGGACAATCAAACTCTTTAGCTTAAGTGCTAAAATTCACATATTAAGAAGTAAAACTAAAACAAAACAATAAATTTGTAAGATAGTAAAATAACAATAATTTTATGAAATCCTTAATCAATAAAATCATATTCAATTTAACTTTACCTATAACTATAATTAAAATGGCTCTCAGCTGCTCATTAATTAACATTTTAAGAAGACCTGTTGGCCAATTTAGATAGTTATATAACTCTGTAAGCATTTGCCACACATTATCACAGTTTAAATGACCATAAACGAAAAACCTACTGCCTTACTAAAAAAGTGTTGCAGCAGAAAAACCTTCCTACCATATTTAAACTAGATACGTATTTGTTCAAAATGTATTCTCAAATGGCTTGCAGCAAGAGTACACAAGCCAAGTTATGAAATGCAATTTCCAGCATGGCCAAATAAAGCGAGCAGAGAGTGAGAAAAGTAAACTCAAGCCAAGGCAAAACAAGTCATAACGGAATAGCCAAAGTGAGTTTTGAGCCAACTGCATTAGCTCGATTTGGTGGCGAGCTCACCGCAATTATTTAATTACACAGCGGTTGCTGGGGCAGCAAACGAACGGGTTGGGATTGAAATCAGTTGAATCAGTTGACTCCCCGGGGTCGCTTTTGGCTTAATCAAAGAGCCAGCCAAGTCAAGCACATGGACACAAAAGAGCGACAAAAAAAAAAAACAGAAGAAAAGTTTTGTTGCAACTTTTTGGTGCAGGCAGCCAAGCCAACCACAAAGAGGATGTCTTGCTGCTGCTGCTGCAAAACGTCATCAGTGGCACCCACACACACACACACACACACATGTGTATCTGCATTCATATATGTATACGGACATTCAAAGGCTAGAGAAGTACAGAGAGAGCTGTAGACCTCGGACCGATACGTATCGCTAATGATGATCAAATAACGGGTCAAATGCGAGGACCCCCAAAGCACAACACACATACACACACACACACACACACACACACAAAGGGCCAACAACACAAAAATCGTTAGCCCAGTTGGCAGCATACCAAGGAAATTCCCCCCATGCCCTGCAACCCGTCGCCTCGAACTAAGCCCACCAAATCCAACTCGTTCTCGTAATGAGCGAAGCTCTTACTTTCTATACAAGGCACAGGAGATGATATAAAGAGAGAGGGATAGGGAGGGGGAGAGTGTGTGTGCTTGAGCAGCACCTTTTGGGCCCAACCAAAACTTTGGCACTTGTCTGCACAAATGATATGTAAATACATGTAACTACCACAACAATTTGCCCTTAGCTAAGCAGCACTCGGTTCTGAGTTCTTATTTGATTAGTGCTTTACCAATGCGCCAAAAAGCGAAAAGAGCGCAGCGCAAATTCAATTTGCTGCTCTAGAAATAGAAAAAAAAAACAACACAAATCATTGAGGACATTTCAATGAGGGTTAACTATATTTAATGGTGCCATACAGGGTCTAACTATCAGTTGTGTCTTCCTTTATATAAAAACTAATTTGTAAGCAAATTTTAAAGAATTTAAACGAATTTTTTTGGTTTAAAAACTTTTTGATATAAAGATAAAATATAATTTAAAATGTCACATATAAAAAATAAAATATTTGTCTTGAATTATTAAATGCTGAAGATTATAAATAATCAATAAAAATTAAAAAGTCAATCATATTTTCCTCAACAGTTTTTGCAAAACATTAAATTAGATCGGAAAACTTATGTCAGCCTTAACAATTTTTTTTAAAGATTTTATTAAATTTAAAATAAAATGGAAAAATTAATTAAGTTAAAAGTGTAGACAATTGCCAAATAATTACTTTAATTAAGCACTTGATACTTTTTTTTTGCTAAGCGCAGTTAATTTGTTTAATAATCTACGCAAAGAAAATATTGTTTATTTTTAAAAGCATTTATTTGAATGTTATACACAAAATCTAAAAAATTGTGTAGATCAAGCCAAGTCTGCAAAATATGTTTGCCTAAAAATGGCCAACAGAAAAAAAGGCTTATAAATATGCGCATGCTGGTGGCAGCCAAAAGTGTTGTAGGGTCTTTTTTTGCTGCTCATGCATAACGAAAATATGAATTCAAATGCACTAGAACGTAATAAATTGTATTTTTAGAGCACACACACGTGTTTTAAACGTGCAAATTTTATGTGTTGTGCTTAAAAACGAGGTAATCAACAAAATATGCGCCAAAATACAAAAAAAAAACAACAAAAAAATAGCACAATGCATAAACATGTTGAAAGTTTTAGGTGGTACGTTATACTCAAAATGGCCTTAAATATGTGCTCATAAATAATGTGGGTGTGTGTGCGTGTGTTGAAAATGCTGCGGCAAACTTAGAGCTTAGAGGAATTTTCTATCAATAAATTTGGTTGGTTGCAAAACAGTAAATGTCATGCGAGCACAAACATAAAATTTGAATAAATCGAAAGTTATCTGCATAAATTGGTATATGTTTATCAACTAAAAGAGGATGTTTGTTGGGTGGATGTTTTTTTGTATTTAAATAAAATGGTATTTAATTGAATACATACCTGATCGCTTTGTGCTGTTTCAGTCACCGAAACATCATTGCCAGACATTTTATAAACGTTTTTGGATTATTATTATTTTTGTGTATATTGTATATTTACGAGTGCATAAAGTTGGAAGTTATAGCTGCATTGAAAAGTAAACATTTAAATCAATTTTATTCGTGTTTTGTTCGCATTTGTATTTCACTTTGATTTATGGCACATTTTTCTGCCAGTTTTTTAAGCACAATTTTATTCAATTTAAACTCGCAGTTATTTATTGTTTGTTGTGTGTTTATTTGAGCAAGTCGACAAACATTTTACTAACGTTATTTCCGGTAATATCTTTTTGAATATTTTCTAGCACTTTTTGGTATTTGTTTTATATGCCTTGATCTTTTTAATGCTATGCCACACAAGGCATATTAAAGTTTAGCCCGGTTGATGCCACACCATTTTCCTATAACCTTTGTGCAGTGATGCTAAGAGCTGCTGTTGCTTGTCATTTAATGCAAATTAAGCAATTTAAATAAGTAAACAAATAAACAAAATGTTTGACTAAAACTAAGATGAAGACAAAACCCAGGATAAAACACACACTCGAGTTTACTTTTGTTGTTTTGTTTGGGCTTGTCGCATTGCACACATATTTCGTTACTCATACGCCGCGTTCTACGACCGCGTTACGGTTACAAATGTACTGCCTCTGCCAGCCCAATCTTTCGGTTTTCAATTGTCAGTGGCATGCGGTTACTGCGGTAGACAATATCCCAAACAGAGAAGTTCACCAAGCCAATGGGCATCCCTAGCCCAAAAGTAAAGTAAATAACACACACACAAAAACATTTAAAATGCGAGAAGAGAAATTGAAATTGCGTTAAAACCACAAAAAAAAAGTAAGAGGGCGCACATTTTAAGGCTTATATAAACAGACAGCCAAACAGACAAAAGTAGGTAAGAATTGCGTTGCGAAACATTAAAAGATAGAAAGATAGAAAGTAAATCGTTGTCCTCGACAATTTGATAAATGTTCTGTAACCTTTGTGCTAATGTGACGTAAAGTGTGTGTAACAAATTCTGAAGAGCGAAAAAAAGTCAAAAACAAATTTAATTTACTTTAGATTAGAGTCTTAATTCATTAACATATTGCTTTTGGTACTTATCGCTTAGATGAATATTCAAAAACACTTTAAAGTTAATTGCAAAACTTACTTCCTTGTTAAGTTACAATTTCTAAATTCTAATGACCAAAATGTCTATCAATCAAACAGCCCATGAAGTTGACCAAACAAAACTGGACCATTTAGGTCCACAATAGTAGCTACAACTTTTAGGGGGTACAGAAATAACTAAGATACTTTCATTTGTGGTCTTGTTAGCCGGGTACTTTATCTTGTCGTTTTTAGGCACAGGCGCAGCTGTAATTTAGCTAAAATTCATTAAA
The DNA here is from genome assembly GCA_018152825.1 of Scaptomyza hsui. Taxonomy (NCBI): domain Eukaryota; kingdom Metazoa; phylum Arthropoda; class Insecta; order Diptera; family Drosophilidae; genus Scaptomyza; species Scaptomyza hsui. Next base: position 9,364,767 of record JAECXO010000307.1, read on the forward strand.
TATTAATGAGTTTAAAAGCGGCGAGCAATTTGTCGTCCTCTGCCGCAGCAGTAGCAGCAGCAGCAGCGTAGGGGGAAATTTCAAAAGTTCCGAGTGACTTTGCTGATAAATCGCTTTGTTATTGCCACTGTGACAGGTCGAAGGAAACATCCATATGTACATATTTCAAAAGAGGGTTCAGAGCTAATACCATATTCTAACGCTCTCTGACTACTTGATTTTTCATTTGTGCATTTGTCATTTGGTAAGCGAGAAGCGACAAACAGAAATTGCAAGTGGCATTCAATAGTCAACGGGGGACCGAATGAACGACTGACACCGTCGACTAAAAGAAAACGAACGGAAACAGCATGAAAAACACGTCCTTCTCACATTGCAGCGAGAAAGGAAAAAAACACAACTTTGAAAGAACTTTCATCAATTTTATACAATTCACTTAACACGAAAAGCCAAAAGAAACGCGATAACTTTGAACTAAAGCAACCACGCTGAACTGGAACTGGAACTATTACGTTGAGTTATCGATATTGATAAATAAGTTCACGATCATTTAAAACGTGAACTTGTTTTAAACAAATATTTAATAGCCATGAATTTATCTTATTTGCTAAGATGTGAAGATTATATTATACTTTTATTATGTATTTTCTTGTTGCCATGTATTCAAGCCTGGCTTTTAAATTATATCGAATAATCGATGCTCATACCAATAAGTTATTTTCAATGCAGTAAACGTTAAGGAATGCATTCTTGATATCATTTTGAGCAATAACAAAAATAAAGATGAAGCATTTTGAAAAATATACTAAAACTTCTTAAACGTTTGCTGTTGATAATTGATAAATGCAACTCTGGCTTTCTAAAGAAATCAGTTTCAAATTATGGGCAGCACTTATTAGTGACATAAGTGAAATCTAATCGGCACGTGTAATTTGCAGAGATATTTTATTTTATTAAATTATAAAAAATAAAAAAAATAGCTATGAAGATGCCCGAATTCAATGACAATTTAAAAGCCCCGGAAATCGAAGCGAACTTGAGAGAAAGAGCTCATGCGGGTATTGAGTTTGTGTTGCCATTGGCACAATTTGTACGGCAAGAGGATACAAGCGTTAGCAGCAGCTATGTACTACCACAATACTACCCAAACTATTCTAATGGCTTTGGTGAAAACAATTTGCATAGTAGCCCATGGACAGCTGTGTACGATGAAGATGGCGAAGTGTTGAATGAGTGCACACCCAATTTGTGCTATATGGAAAGCATGGATGGAACCAGGTTCTTCGCTTTTGTTGACAAAGAGCTTCCTCAAGAAGAAGTCGTGTCCAACTTCAGTCCAACTCAAGTTCGGGGCCTTACCGCGCAGCTGGAACTCAATCTGCCCGTGTTGAGTAAACTCAGTTCTGGAAACTCTCCATTAAAAATGGTACCACGACGCGGCAACAGCGTCAGCGATTGCAGCCAATGCAGCAGCTATGAAGATGAAGATGAGGAGGAGGAGGAGGAGGAGGAGGAGGAGAAGAAGGAGAAGAAGGAGAAGGTTGAAGCAAAAAAAGTCAATGTTTCCAAATTTTAACATTCCATCTTTGAACTAAACATTGGACATACTACACAAAAAAAAAAAAAAAAATATGCAATTTATTTATACTAAAAATCTCATTTATACACAACTCATTTATACACACAAAAATGTTACATAAAATTAATATTTAAATATTGTACATCAAAAATCAAAAAAGATAAAAATAACACTGACTGATTTTATATGTGGCATATTTAAATATTGCAAATGTTTATGTGATATTTTTTACAACAAGAAATGATACAAATCTGTAATATTTTGCATAAAACAAATAAATATTGTGTTAACTTCTTTGATCTTTTTACATAAATAAATGAGAGTCAGCTAAAAGCAATTTAAGTTAAGCCAACAATGTTAGTTTAGTTTAAAGGATATTTGACTTGACTTTTAATGCATTGAACGCATTCTAATTAATTGCATTCATTGTTAGCCATGTTAGCTTAAATTGTTTGCTTGCTTCTTTGAATAATTTTACTTAAATAATTGCAATCGAAAAATGCCGCCCACAACAAACAATGCAGAAATCTGTGCAGCAGAGAGGAGTGGAGGGTGGAGGAGGGTTCTGTTGTTGTGGGAGTGAGAGAACTATAAATTTGCTAGTCTATGGACCAATGCCTGGCAGTTGGTTGGCTCTAGGAAATTTATATGCCAGCTGCCTGTCGCTGCAACGTCGTCTGCTTACACACAACATACAAACACACACACATACATGCATACACGCCTCCACACTTCTTTGTTATGCAAGTTAATCCTTTTTATAGCTATTGTTCAGCGCATCAAAGCTCTGCCGTCGTCTCCGCCCATGCAGCCCATCGCATTTGTTTCAATGCAGCAGCTGATAGGCGGACCGCACGGGGAGGGGGCATGGCGAGAGGGGGGAGGTGGTGGGGGGGGGGAGTGGGTGAAGGGCAGCAGATGTAGCTGTAGCACATGTCACTGCATTTTTCAGCGACTCCGAGCGCCAACACAACCAACATATTAGCTGCCACACACACAAACACAAACATTCATACATGTTGAGTGTGCGGCCAGTGTGGTGTGTGTGTGTGTGTGTGTGTGTATGGCATGGAAAAAAGGCTCGTGCTTGTGGCTGATGCATGTGCATCTTCTTGATGGCTCTGGCTAAATCTGGTGCACGTTGTGCAAAGGCGTTGGGCGTCAGGCGTCGGCGTCAGCATCGGTGTTGAAATTGTTTGTGTGGCGTGCCACAAATTCATTATTATTTTACCCAGAGCAGCAGAGCGAGCACCAGCTGTATAGTATAAACATGCTACATATGAAGTATACTAGTACATAAGCAGCCAGCGAAGGGTTCTCAATTCAAACAGTGCGAACGCAAGAAGAAAAAACAAGGATGAGCTTGATAAAAGCCTTTTAAGACATTCCACAACACTTCAGCAGCAAAAGTTCAAAGTGGTTGAAAGGGTGAAGAAACGTGCAGAGCCATTTTTCAGCACAAAGAAAAAGAAAAGTGTGTTGTTTTCATAAGAAGGTTAATAGTTTCGTACAACTTTCAGCTACAACTTGAGCGTATAACAATTTTGCAAGTGCTGCAATAAAGTTTTAATCAAACATTGCCAATTTCAAGCAGCTTATTTTGTTTTTTCAATAATCGCTTGCTTTTACCACATTCTTTAAGATATTTAAACTTGAAAATCGTATAATATGCACTAGACATAAACAAAAACATATGGCTTTTGCCTTTTGTTAATAGTTTGCATGTAGTGTCATCTTTTCATAAATAGTGAAGTGTCATCTAGCTATCTATGTTTTAAGTGCTGCTAATTTATCGATTTACAGAAACAGTCTGGCACCTCTGTCTGCATACTTGTGAGTTTTGCATTATTTCTTCATTCGTAAAAAAACTTAAACGCAAGGAAAGCAACATTTTATTAAAAAACTAAAATAAACTTGTTTACCGCCGATATTATTTGAATGTAAGTGTTAAATTAATTCTTCATAAATATTTTATTAATAAAACTAGTCGCATTTGCGAAAAGCAAGCCTTTTGGGCATTTTCTCCGTGTGTGTGTGTGTGTGTGTGTGGTCTCTTACTTAAATGTTGTTTTTTTTCAAGTAATTTCAACTATCAAACGCATTTAAATGGAGACCTTTCAGTATCTAATATCCGTATCATGGCTAACGCCGAGGGAAAACATTTTCAGTCAACTGCAACTGCTGCAATTTCTCATTTTAATAAAAATGCAAATGTCTCTCTATCAAAGTGAAGGAATGACGCTGTCTTCCCGTGAACCTCTTTTGTGGCTCCCTAGCCACATTTCAGTGAGCTTTCTCATATAAAACGTTGGTAAACTTTTCGATTTTTCACCATGAAAAAAAAAATAAAGAATAAGAAAAACAAAAGAACAAACAGAGGCCACAGGCAAATAGTGAGAACTATGTTTTCAATAGCGCCAAGAAACGATTACAGCAAATACTTTCACTCAACTTATGCTGTTGTCATCCGGGACAGATATTCCCAAGTCATTGAATGTTAAATTATTTTAACGAGACATTCCAGAAAAAATACGTAACCAAGAATGATAGAAAACATATTGCGACGTGCGCATGTTTTCCCGTTATAAAAGAGTTGCCACCGTGTAACGTTTTTCTTATATAAATTTAGGTCACATAAATTATAAACAAAACGAGTGAATTTTACGTAGTTTGGCTACCCTGAAAAAAAAACGCAGTCAAATGCACAGTGGGCGGTTGCAGCCAAAGACACAAAAAAAAAATTAAAGCAATTTCTTTTCTTTCAATTCTTTTATGCATTCGTTAACTTTCGTTCATTTTGTTTAGGTATTGGTTGCTATAATTCAAATAAAAAAAAAATAGCTATGACTTTTATGAGATAATTCATAAACTAAATACTGTTTAAAAATAATATCAAAATCATAAACTTGTCCCACTGTCACACGGCTTGCACATTTTTTAAATGCCGTTGCTTTTCAATTTTTAGCCAATAGAATCAAGCGAACAGTGACGTCAGTGGTTTCTGAGCAGTAGATGACCAATTTTGTGCGCGGCATGTCGCAATTTGGTCTCTATCATTCTTGGGCAGTAAGTAAGTTAAAGAAATATGCCAGAAGCTGCTATATAAACGTTTCTTAAAAGTGTTATCAATCCACATTTACCATAAAATGTTATAAACTACAAAGTTTAATTTGCAACAGCCTAATTTATTTCTCATTTTAGTATTGTAGCGTTTTTTTATACAAGTTACTGTAAAGCTTTTATAAAGTGGGCTTTATTTGCTATTTCCTGGCGTGCTACTAGTTTTGATCGGTGCGACCGTTTTTATCAACTTGACTATGGTACTTTGTTTTACAGCTGTCTTTGTCTCAGGCGAGCCACAAAACTTTCGTAGGGTGCTCTGCACCTTTTCGCTGTTGCCACCCGAAAACTGTTCCAGCTTCACCTTGTTCTTGATGATCAGAAAGGAGGGCATGCTGCTGACATCATACTCTTCGGCCAGATCGCCATTATTATCCACATCGACCTTGACAATAACCAAACAATCCTCATACTCATGGGCAAACTCCTCAAGGCGTGGCCCAATGAGGGCGCAGGGACCACACCAGGTGGCAAAGAACTCTACTAGAACATGCTTGTTGCCCGCCTCTGCTATGATCTTATCAAAATCTTCCTTTGACTGGATGGTTATGACCTTTTTTGATTTGTTTTTGCTCGAGGCGGCTGTTGCCATTTTCTATTAATGTTTTTTTTTGTTACTGTTTGTGTGTGCGTCAAATTTTGTAGGCCGAAACAAAAGAACTTGTTGTAATTAAAATACAAATCATTTTGTGACAGGTTTTACATAGAACAAATTGTGGTAATATTCTGATATTTTGCACTTCAATCCATAATCAGCTAATAACTTAGTTTCTACTTCAATTGACCTTTGACTTGTAGACGAAAGTAATGCGAAAGCGATAAAGTTTTAATGAAACGTAGCAGAAGTTGAGTCAAAGTTCGTTTTCCAATTGCCCCGAGTGCCCCATTGTACATAAACCTTCAAGCTAGAAGCTTTTGGGTCTTAGCTGCTTTTTTTGTTCTTGGTGTAAACTTTGTGCTGGGCTGCAGCAGTTAGCCTGCTTAGAGCAGCTTGTTGTCGCTTTTAGTTGCACTCAGTTGCACTGTTTGTTTGTTTGTTTGTTCGGCTTGTCTTGCATTTGTCACGAATTAAGACAAATGCACCGCAGTGTCTTGCAGCTGCCCCAAAAGCCCCCAACCTCAACGATGCATTGTGTGTGTGTGTGCATTGAGTGTGGTTCTCGCCAAATCTCTTGACTGTTTACCTTTGGGCTTTTGCGTGGTTCTCTTTTTGAAATACTCTTACTTAGGAATAGTTTGCGGGTTTCTTGAAATGTGTAACAGATTAAATGAGACATCCGAAAATATACATACTTTTGATAAAGCCAGAGGTTTTTCTATCTTTTCTCGGCTCAAAAGTTTTTTTTTGTTCATGTAATTTAATTATTTTGTTTTCCTTCCTTCAGAGCACATTTATTCTTCGGTGTATTTAAGACATCTGTGCTTTTTCTTTTGCACCTTTTCTATTTGTTTTTTGTTTGCCCGCTTAGCTTAGATGCCATAGCGCTTTTTCATGTGTTTCTTGCATTAGATACTTGTGTGTGTTGTTAGCCAAGTTCTCTCTGGGGCGTGTGCGTGGGCCAAGATAGTGGTGTCGGCTTAAAGCGCTTTAAGTATGCCAACGCTTGACATTGAGCTCTCGTTAATAATCCGCTTGTTATGTGCATATGTTGCATAACCTAATGAGCAGCGCACAAGCTGAAAGCGAGTAAGAGATAAAGACAGTGATAGAGTGAGACAAATGCCAGCGTTTAACTGACATAAAACACAGACCGGAAACACAGAAGCAGCAGGTGCAGCAAGCAACAACAACAACAACAAGGAGAACAATGCGAACACAAACAGTTAACTGTATCAGTGTCAGTTTTCGTGTCATGTTGTGCAATCGCTTCAGCATTCCAGTCAAGTGCGCGACTTCCGTTCGTTTGGGATTTAGCCCAGAACCATTCATCTACCTCACCTCACCTCACCTCACCACAACCTCAACCTCAATCCTTGTTCGCTTTCTCTTTCGCGCAAAAGTAAAAGTGCTGACCTCGCAGTCGCACCTTGACACGCAGCATTTGAATGTATGCAATAATAAAATGCTCAAATGGCAGCCCCAAAAAAAATAAAAAACAACAACTAGTAAAAATATTTTTTCTGCTCGTTGACATGCCAAACAAAAATACAGAATGAAATCCACAAAAAAATAATAGAAAAGCGAGTAGAATAGCAAAAGTCACGTATGTGGCAAGACAAATTGCTTCAAGTGCATGGAGTGGCACTTTCACTCAGACCAACTATCAGTCACTCCGTCAGTCAGTCAGTCAGTTAGTCAATTATTTAGACAACTATTCATTCAGTTATTTATATTGCGCATATGTCATGTCGTTGAACATATTTTTATTGCGGTCAACTATGAATTTAGGTTGTGACCGTCCTAAATGCTTGTCGCGTTTGCAACTTCGTAGGGGCCAAATCAAAATTTCTATACCCTGCACATGTGTACTTATTTTTCAAGGGGTTTCAGATAAGTCAAGGCTAACGATTTGGAATCTCCTTTCCAAGTATGTAAATAAAACTTTTAAATAGTTGTAAATTGTCAGCAAAATTTTTTTTTTTTATTATAACTTTATATATAGTTTTTTTCCGTGGTATTTCTTAGTTTTCACTCTTCTGACTTTGCCTTTTCTCTTTGTTCTTTTGCTGCAAAACTTCTGTCCGGAATTTGTAAAAAAAATAGTGGCAGTTAAATTGCTCTTGAAATGTGATTTATGACATTTTTGCTATCTGGGAATTCGTTTAAATAAAAATCAAGAAAACTTACATTCCGCACTTAAAATCTATTGCAAAAATAAACTTTTCCCTTTAAATGACTGCTTGCAAGCAGTTATATTTTTGTAGCCCGAAACAGTATGCTGGCAAAATTGTTTTTCTTGGCAAGTTGCTGTGACTTTTTGACCCTTGACAGACAATTGACAGCGGGAATGTGTCTTTTTATTTGTCTGTCTGTGGATACATATAATTGGCTGGGGCTGTCAGGTCTGTTGCTCGCACACCGACAAATAACGAGCACGTTTAAGCATGTCAATGCTGCTGTTTGTGCGGTAATCGTCTTGTTCCAAGCTGCCAGATGCCAAAATGATAACAACAACAAGAACTTGTTCCTAGAGTTTGTGCGAAAATTTGACTTAACAAGTTTATGAGCTTTGACCATGCTGGACTTGGATTTTTGGAGTGCAACAACTACACAGAAATACATTGTCACACACACACACACACACACACACACACCCTTATGCATGCACTTAGTAGTGCTGCATTGAAGTGTCCCTAAACCCAAAACGCATTTACATTCATGCTGTGTTCTGTGTCCATTGTTGTCAATGCCATGCGCTTGCAATTGCTTCATCACCTCTCCTAACTCCCCGGGATGTGTGCTGTTTATCTGTTAGGCGTGTTTTTCAGCCATCTCCCCAACCTCTTTTGGAAGCGTACTCTTTGTCAACGTGCAAAAATCTCAAATTTTATTATGCTCGAATTTGCTGGCACTTCTCACAGCCGCCACAGCTGCCACAGCTTCCTAGTCTCTGATCTCTCTCTCTCTCTCTCTATCCTATCCCCCATTTGATGGCGCTTAACGTCAGCCCATTACTAAGAGCAGGAATCAGGCGTAGCAGCAAAACAACTTCAACTCCTCCTCCTCCTTCGTATCCCAATCAGCTTGGCAGTTGGCATTGTGGCCCCAGCCAAAAAAAAGGCCCCTAAAAAGAGGCGCGAACTCAGCTTGTAATGAGGTTCAGAGTATGGCATCAAACTGAACTTCCAGCACCGCCCTCTGGCTTTAGGGCTGCCTTATGGCTCCGACTTTACGCCGAGCTATCCAGATGAGGCCATACATTTGCTAACAAGCTGCTAATGTGGGCTTAATATGGACCATTTTTTGTTTGCTTCGCTTTTCTTGGGGCTTGCGAATTTGCGTGTAGCCTGGATTTTGAGTCTCTAGTTGATGGCTTCCGGTTTAAGCCAAGTTGTGGGCTAAACACATTATTGCCTGAGCAGCAAAAAAGGTCATTTGTGCTTATAAGTTTAAGAAGTGCATTACACAAGTTCCTAGTTTTTCTTTAATATTTAAGTACTTTAAGTATTGACACATGCTTATCGATTTGCAGCCACTGTGTTTAAATTGGCTGCCGTCTTGTCTAATTAATCATTTTAAAATGCAAATATATTCCCACTACCAACTACCAGTTAAGAAGCAACCCTTCGAGCCTGTCTAATCAATAAGCTTAATGTGCCCAACAAAAAGTGAACAACAACGTCAGCAGACCAAGAACCAAGAACCAACAACCAACAACTTTTGCTAAGCAGTCAGCATAAAAGACTTCAATCAATCAAATGCCACAGCAGCAGCAGCCTTCGGAGGAGCTGACAATCTTTGTGGTTGGGTGTGTAGAGAGGGGGGGTGGTAGGAGGAACAAATAAAGAAAAGGGTTGCCCTCCAGAGTTGCTCCTGTTGCTGTTAGGCATTAAAACCACATGTGCTTCAACACAAAAACATTTTATGCCCCAGATGTTGGTTGGTTCTTTGGTTGGTTGGTTGCCTCAAGGGTTCTGCTGTTAGGGTTTGTGTCTTCCTAACAAGCTGCGTCAACAAACTAAACCACTTTGAAATTAACACGTTACATTGACATTGACAGCTTTATGCGTGCCATGCCGAGTGTCGAGTGTCGAAGCGAGCTACTAGCTGTCAGTTACAGTTTGAGCCAAAGTCACGGCAAGAGGTAAGCGAGAAAGGCAGCCAAACGAAGCGGCAAATATGGCGGTAGCCTATATGTGCGCAATACTGACGCAATGGCGGCCGGAAGGTGCGCAAAAAAGGCAATTTCCGTTGTGGCATAAACAAGACTAAAGACTCTCTGTCTGTCTGTGTGTGTGTGTGTGTGTGCGTAGTTTTTATGCGCTGGCATTCAGCGAAACGAAAATTACCAATTCAAATGTCAGAAGTAGTGGCAAAAATGCTGCTACATCTCCAGCATAACACCCCTCATCCCTCTCTTTGCCGTAACTTGACGCGAAATTAAATTCAGTGTCAATTCGGTTTTCGCCAAGGCGTGCATCTAACGAGGGATCAACTCTGCGTAATCAGTGGCAAAAAAGTAAAATGCTTAAGACAAAACTGAGGCAAATTGTTGTGTGAAAAGTAAACATACCAACACACATCTAACCCCGCATACTCCCGCCTCCTACATCCATTTTGGGCTGGATATTTTTTATTTTTCACTGGCTTTTAATTTGTTGTGCGTGCTCAGCCGAACGAATTTATGCCCCAAAATTGGTTGCTGTTGTTGGCCAGTGGGTGGGTGGCAAGAGTAAAGTGCAAGTGCTGCAAAAGCAAACTGTGCGGAAACATTCAAGCAGTGTAAATTTTTTCCGGTACCCGTTACTTAATGGATTTTCCCAAAAAAAAAAAAAAAGAAAAGAAAAGGGTTGCAATATACTACAGAGAATGAGAACTGGTGAAATTCGTGAAATTCCTAGAAATAAAAACCTAATAAATCGACTTTAAAGCTAGCCATGACATTAAGGTACACTGTGTGTTATCAAGCGTATAAGTTTTATGATTACACTACAATAAATCAAGATAAGCTATGATATCAAATGTGTAATTTACAGCACCAACTCAAGATTAACTAACTTTTTGACAACAAACATTCAATGTCAGCTTTAACTTCCTTTAAAATTGATCAGCAGTTGCTCTCCTAGGAACTAGTTCACAAGTTCACAAGCCATAAACAAGCAGTTGAACTGCTTGCCATAGCGCAACCAAATTCATACTTAAAAGTTTAAGATTCTTTTTGCTCTTCAATTTAGATGTGCCCTAAAAGTGGATTATATTGCGAAAGCTGCTTTGGCTATTTTGTGATTTGATGGCTATTTGATTTCGCCTTCTTATTTACCATTTCTTTGACACATCAAATGAACGTCATAGCAACAAGAACAACAACGTGAAAACCAATAAGAGAAGCAAGCCAAAAAGCAATTGATTTGGTGTATAAGCAATTTATTTACATGCAATAAATTTACAAATCAACGATAATGCAATTTACTTGCCGCCATTCGCAAATATATTTGGCTGCTTTTTTTTTGTGTTTGCCTGTCATTTGCTCTTTATTATTGCACATTCGAAATTCGAATATTCGCTCTTTTGTCGACCATTTTTATGGTCTGTCCACTTTATTGGATATACATATATGTGTCTGTGTGTGACTGTGTGTGCGAATTTTTACGAGTCTCAGTGTCAGCCTGTGTTGCCATATTTCTTGTTTGCATTGTTTGCTTGTTTTTTGTCAGTTACTACTAATATTATTTGTATTGTATTAAACGCTTTATAATGTTAATAACACTTTGAAATTCAATTAGGCGACAAATTTATGGAATTCATGCGAATGAGATGATTAATTAAATCATATTGTGTGTTTTTAATTTGATAATCAATTATATTATGTTTATCTGTGATTCAATTGAACTTCTGTTTTTAATTTATTTGAAATCCAGCACAAAAAAAAATAATGAAATATAATTTAATAAAGTCATTCCAAGCTTTTCACTATTTAATAAGAAACATACATCATTTAGAGCTTGAATTTAATTTTATGCAAATTAAAGTAACCATTATCTGCTGAATTTTGATACGCCACAAATAGCTCGATACAAAGGGAAAGCATAACCTAATTGAACCGTTTAATTGTCATATAAATTCCATATTTTATCGTCTTTGACAGCAGCAGCTCTAACCACAAACCGCAGCAAAGTCCAACAGCAGCAGAAAAGTTCAATATAAGTTGAGCATAAGAACCGACTTCATGTATCGTAAATATTTACGATTTAACCATTTAGTTTTATTTTAAAACTGCTCTTTTTCATTTCTTGATACTTTTCTTTTCTTGTTGTTATTGTTTGTTTCTTGTACATTTTGTAAAGTTAATTGAAGTACGTACTTATGAACTTGACCAGTTAGCTGCAGTAGAAAAAAGAATTCAAGAATTTTCCTAAGCTTTTCTCTGTGTGTTTTTACCCTATTCTCTTTTTTCGGCTAAGCTGCAACTCATGAGCGAGCAATTTGCTGCAGCCGTAGAAGGGCTATAAAAAAAATACACAGTGAAAGAGTAGAAAAATTCAAAACAAAAAAAAAAAGGTTCCCCAAGCGCATTGGCAGCTCAAATCTCCTAAAGAGGCAGAGCTGTAAATGAAACTAGGTTTTTGTGGGTCCCCTGTGCGCTTTCTCGCTCATTTTCTCATTGAAATGCGAACCGGGCTGGTATTTCTTTGTAAGGCGCCTGAGAGCACACTACGATTTGCAGTTCCATTTATGCGCTCGTACAGGAATTATCATTGCCGTCCTAATTGCCACACGTTTCACATTACGACTCGCCATCCATTTGAAACGTGTTTCCCGATGCGCCTAAGTTCACACAACACTTTGTAAAAGAAACATTTTAATACACTAGCAGTGAGTACATACATTTTGTGATGTAGTATGTATGACTCAAACAAATGATAATAAATACTGAAAAAAGATTCAAAGAGTTATTGTTACACTAAACAATGTTAATAATGAATCAATTTTGACATTTCTTGGCACGCCCTGAATATAATTTTGTTCAAGAATACTTTCCTGCATTTTCTTTTCAATTTAAATTACATTTTACACAATACTGGATATAATCCAGCTGCTCGAATAATGTTCTTTTGAAATAGAAGTAACATTTTGTTGCAGCTTCTTCTCAGCTGCAGTAAAGTTTTCAATTTAGACTCTGTTTGACATGTTTCGACTCGTTTCCTCTTTTTGTTCCAGCTACACAGACACTTACATGCTTGACAAACACTCGCATACACACGCATGCATGACTGCAATGTGCTGGCAAACATTTCAGGCTCTTGGCAGGCTTCAATGCCCATGCTCAATGCCCATTGCCAGACTGTTGACATTTTAATAAAAATTATTTCAGTGCATTCGCCGCATTGCAGAAACGACTTTTAAACGCCAGCAGCAGCAGCAGCAGCAGCAGAACCAGCATTGGCCAAGCAATGAATAATCGAAGGGGGCAAAGGGGGAAAGCGGGGCACTCTTACAAAATGTGTGTGCGTTGAGAATATTTAAAGCATATTTGGCTTTGAACTCGTAAAGTTTATAATGCAGCAAGTGCAGCTGCTAATATGAAAATGTCGCAAACAAATTTGATTTTAATTATTTGGCTTACAAACAAATAAACTTACAAAGTTGCTGAAATTAGAAATGTGCACGTGATAATTACAAATGTCACATGCAACATTTTTTCCCTTTTGTCAAAAGCACGCATTCATTATTAAAAAACTAATTTTGAACAAGCTGGAACTTTTGTAGAACAAATTCATAGTTAAAATGTATGTAAATGTAAAAATAAATTAAATTTTAAGTGTCATTATTATTATTATCCCCGCTTACAACTTTTTACGGTTTATTTAAATCACTTTCACGAGTCTCTCACATCCCTAATCCTGGCGAACCCTTGACAAACCAACAACCCAAAAAGTATGCAACAAAATGTTACGCAACAACAAACAACGTTTCTTTCAGCTAAGCTACTTTGCTCGGTCTTTCAAATAAATTTCAAGTTTTCGGCCACTTGTGCAAACTGTTTCCTCTCCCTCTCTTTAATTTTTTAACTCTGAAGCCCAAACTGATTCGAAAGTAATAAAGTTTTATGGCACCAGCCAATTAGCGAACTACAGAGACTAACTGGAGCCAGCCACACACAGCCAGAAACTCAATCTCATTCAGTATTCAGGAATATGGCATGCTTGTGGCAGCTTCCATGTAGAGGCATTGGTGTGACCTCAAGGCAACTTTCATTATTAGTCAATGGCTCTTATCAACTTATCAGTTGACTGGGCTTTGTCTATGTCCTGATCAGAATGTCGACAATTTTGTTGACAGCTTCAGTTCAGATAAGCTGACAAAGAAGCAGGACAAGGGGCAAAGAGGAAGTGCTGAACGGATAATAAATCTTGTTTATTGGCTGTGGCCATAATTGGTATTTGATATGCCTGGCTTAATTTATTGACTAATAGGATGGGAAATTAATTTGTATATAATAAGGCTTGTATATTATAATCTCATTTAAGTGTTTGAATTAATAAATTTTTAAACTGCAAAATGTGCACATATTTTAAGAGGAGATTTAAAAAGTTATTTAATTACCAATTACAAGGATCTTTAATTAATTGATTTGCTTTATTCTCTTATTAAACACCCAAGTGTAATTGATTTCGATTCCTGCTGCTTTGTTGTCTGTTTGTCGTTTTTCATTTGGATGCTTTAATTTGTGCCCAGGTCAACACACAAAGGTATTTGACCCGAGGACAGGCCCACTCTCTAGACTTTTTCTTATACGCTTGCTGAGGATATTAACATTTTGCAATGTATCATGTAAAGAAATATATCATGATGAAATTGTCCTACTAAAGAATATTATACGAAAATATCACTCCAATAACATTCACATAATATGTATATACAAATAAATGTTAAGGGCATTAGGGCTTCGTTGTGCTCAAGCTCACTGCGCTCTCTTGCTTTCGTATTTATTTCCTTTTCATTTTTTTTTTTATTTCTTGTGTGTGCAATAACAAGGACACGACTTTTTTGTGGCAAAACAACCTTTGGCCTGCAGGCAATTCATTGATAAGCCTCGAATGCTTTAAGGAGCCACATGAAAATTGAATAAATATTGCAAATATTTGAGTTTCATGTGGAACGTTGTACACACACACACACATACACACACACACACACCAGATGTATGCAGATGTGGTGAGGTAAGATTTGAAAAATATTCCTGGGTTTTTATGGTTCTTGTTTGATTTTATGGTGCTTTTGATGTTTGCATAAAGTTCAAGTTAATAAAAATACTTTAATGTTTCACTTTGCCCTTGCACATTATTAAAACTAGTTTACCAGACACACACACACACACACACACACACACACACACAAATGGTGTGTAGGCTAGAAGAAGAGTAGCTTTTAATTTAGCTGGCAAAGTTGATCTTAAGTTTTTTATGGCCTTGGTTATGAAATGGACGCACTTGCAATTTGCTTTATGGCTCACATTAATAAGCATTGTAATAACACACAAAACACTCTTACACACACACAAACATGCACAAACATACTTTTATGTTTTGCTTGACAACTGTCGCAGTGTTGACTTCAATTTATATGCTTATTTATGAACTGGCAACACTGAAATACTATCTTTAAGCCTGGCAACATCTGGCGTTAAGCAAAACAAAAACTTCTAGAAGGTAATTCAGACTCATTGAAACTTGGGGTCTCTTTCCCATTACTTTTTGTAGCTGCAACTCTTACTCACAACAGCTGCGTGCCTCATAAGAGTGAAAAGAAAGCATCTCATGAGGATTTAAGTGCTGTGTATTATGGCACTTTTAAATTGCTTTTTGACGTTTGTGAAACAATCGACCCAATAAGTTTTTGGACAGCACTAAAAGAAAGTAAATGAAAGCATTTGGGAATTTAAAGAAAAGGGTTCAATCATTTTATTTTATCCCCTTTGCTAATATAGTGCATTTGTAATAATCGAGTGTGATAACAGAGGTAAAAGAGATATGGAGAAAATGATTAAAATTGCTTATTGTTAAGGTAAATGGGAAAAGGAAATTGAAGAGAAGAAAAACGAGGGAGAGCAAAAAAAGATTTGGTAAAAAACAGTTTAAAATATATCTTATCTATTTCTATCTTTTCTCATTTTAAATATTAATGTTTTTTGTAAAAGAGGAACACATTAGTACCAATTATCTCTTAGAGCTGTTGCTGCTTTGCTTTTGCAGATTTTCATCTAAAAGCTTAAGCACAATTACAGACAGGACATAATGAGCATGATGCTGATGTCAAAAAATGTTAAGCATCAAAGGACCATCACAAAAATTCATTCAAATTATCTCACTTATCTTCTGTCATTTTGTTTTTAGTGTAAGTTTTAGAGCTGTTTCAGACGTGCTTATCTTTAGAGCTTAACTTAAACTGTAAAACGTAAAGAAATATTGAAAAATCGTTTCACATATTCTCACATTTACTTTTACTGCACTTTCCTAAAGCTAATCTCCCACTTTGCCAACTTAAAGCACATTTGCTGTCTAATCAAAGCAAATGCCTTTTGGTCACAGCTCATTGCCAAAATGACAATGGAAGTGACCATGCGCCAAGCCATAGCTATTAATTAATATAAAAAACAACAACAACAACAACATATAATAGACTCGGCCAATATCAAAGTGCCTGGGCCATAAAAAACAAAAACCACCAGCACAAAAGCAACAAATTAGCAAACAGTTCTCGTTCCTTACTCACTTCACTTCCCGCTCCCCACACCCATACCAAAACAGGCACAACAAACTGTTACAAGGTCCTTAAGTCCTTTTGTTCTGTTCCATATGTATGTCTATATAATAGATATATTTGTGTACATATGTATATACATACATACATATATGGGCCTTCCCATGGTAAATTGTGAATTTTTGTGTTTGCTGCTTGAAAAATTGTTGCTTAAATTTCAATATTGATTTTACACACACACACACACCAAGCATCCTTTCAACAAATATATATTTCGACTCAAGAGATGTGCAAATATGTGAATGTAGCCCTGGTAGCCTTTGTCTTTGCTCAAATTCGATACTGAACTCCAGCCTCAACAAAACTCTTGAGCCTGAAACAGACTCTGAAACCTCTGAGCCGAAGTGTAATATTAGTTTAGATGCGGTCTATTGTGCATAATTTGCGTGCCAAATGAGAATTTCATTATTGCTTGAATTGCATACAATCAATTTGTGTGGATTTGTAGAATTTTGCATCACTTGAATTGTGAAGGAGACTTTGAAAATTGCACATTAAACTTAAACAGAACTAAAGTTTTTTGGAAATTGAGTAAGCAAGTTAATTTATAGAGCATTCATAAACTCACGATAAGGTCGTAATCAGCTTAAACGCACACGCAACCACACAATCTTATCGATATCATCCACATGACAAATTTAATGGTCCTGAAGTGGCCATTATCGTCTCACGATTAGCCACTTAGACATGTAATTTGTGTTTTGTAGTTTTTTTTCTGGGCTTATAGCAAATCCTCAAATGTTACAAATAGTACTTTCAATGAATAAATTATTTTTACTGAATTTTCTTTTAGTACTAACTATTTATTCCATTTTATACAAAGCTTATGCACACTTTATTGCCTTTTTAGCGACAATTAGCAGAAGCCATAAATAAACACAACTAGTCGCATTGGAATAACAGTAAATTGCGTGCCTATTTTGGTAATTTTGATAAGATAACGCAACGCACAAACATTCATTTACAAACCGAACGAACAATTCAAAGCAATTAATCCAATACAACTCGAACAATAGTTGTTTAGAAACTTTGGCTTCTCTTTAAACATGAAACTATTGTATGGAACTCTTTTGTTTAAAGAACAACAGCAAGAGCAATAGAACAAAATAGCTGTAATTGTAAGCGTAATCAAATAAATTAGACAAGTACGTGCAAGTGCGTTATTTTCAGCACATTAAGTGCCGCTCATTGTTGCTGCCACAAATGACGGATGAATAAGTGAATGAGAGAACGTCGGACAGTGCGAAACTCTCTGTATGCCATCTCTCTGACCCGTTGTAATAGCATCTGACTGACTGACACTCTCGGTATGTGTGTGTGTGTGTGTCGAGTTTCACCAGCATTTAAGACAATCATTTTAATTGAAGTGCCACTTGGACTGAGTAAGCTGCCGGTGCCAAAAAAAAACTAAAAGGGAAACAACTAAGTGAAAGCTTTACTCGAGGCGAACTGACTGGGCGATACCATTTAGGTAAAATATATATGTACGTTTTACATATTCACAAATAGACTTAGGCAACTCTGCCCTGAGGCAACCCTTCTTACACTTTTGTAATGAGTGCATTCTTTTAAAAACAGACACGTCTTTTCACAACTGGTCGGTCGGAGATTCTGACTTCAACCAAAAGCTAGTGCTTAAGAAAAAGTTTTTTTTTCCGCTGCGGTAGTTTTTACACAAACTGTGAATTGCTAAAGGGTTGTTTTTACACATTTTATTGCTTTAGCAGCAGTTCAGCACTGATTCAAATGCACAACATCAATCAATTAGGCAACTAGTGCATTGGAACTAACAAAGTTCACAAGTTCTTTCTTTTTGATTTGGAACAGCTTCGCTTACATTGTTAATAGTTAAACATTTAGCGAGTGTTTGCACTTTAAAGTTTACGAGTGCATTGAATGAATGTTTGAAGCAAGCCACTTTCCGCAAAGTGCCAAAGCAGGCTAATTAAATGAGAGTTATTGATAAGTCTAATTATATAGACGTAAGATGTAATAAATGGCATGTTTGTGAGTCTATTATTATTCTTATGTACTTTGCTTTAATAATTGTTTTGTCGTGCAAATAAAAACAAAGCGAAGTGCCGTTTGATAATAACAACAAGCAACGTCAATGACTTTAACGCTCCCTCTCTCTCGCAGACTGATCTCTCTCCACACGGATGAAGCAGCAGCGGCAATGCTTGGAGAGTCAAGTTCTTATTGGGAGAGCCGCTCTTGTTTTAAGTTTTAGCTCATTTGAATCTAGTTATTAGATCATCAATGTTCAGCTCATTTGATCTTGCGTACTCTTTCTAGCTTTAATTTGCTTAAAAAGTTAAGCTTTACTATTAAATTGTGTTTGGTAATATTAGCTTTTGTGTGTGGTATGTTTTACCATATGGCCTAAACGGCGACCGCAGTGCCAAAGCCACAAATGCAAAAAGTTCTTAATTAAGTTGTGTGTTTAGCAAACATTGTGTGAGTGTGTGTGGCGTTAATGCAACACACAAACGCAATAATAAACTACTATTAACTAAATTAAGTGCATAGCTAGCATTCCCTTTAGAGATTAGCAACAGTGTTCGTTTGTAAAAATTGCCTGTTATCCTTTTATACTCTGCAGTTGAGTAAAGTTTACATTGCTGTTAACTAACATTGCTAAGCAGCTGCAAAGCTTTAAGGAATTTAAACAACTTGTGAAATTATTTAAGAAATGCCTTTAATAAAAATATTTCTAATGGGAAAACACTTGCATAGAAGCTCTATTGGACTAGAGAAATGTAAGTACTCTTGAGTTTTGCATAAAACGAGCGGTAAAACTATACTGTTGCACATACAAAGCTGCCACATTTACCACATACTAGAGAATTTTTGCTCCTTCCTTTCCCCCATGTGTGGCATTTAATTAATATATTAAAAGTGCGTATGTGATAGTGTGTGTGTGTGTGTGTGTGTGAATAGCCATTGAAGAGGCGTCGCATGTTGCATATTTCGTATTTGACGCACGGGTTGCTTTCAATGTTAATGTTAATTATACCCATGCATAAATATGGATAAAGTGAGCATGTTTTTAACACCACGCTCGACCTTTTTGTGTAACGTCCATTTTTTTTTTTTCGTTTTTTTTGCTTTTGCGTGCAACCTTTTTTTTTTCTGTGTTCACTTAAAATATGAAAATTAATCACTCAGCAGCAATGTGAGAGTTTGGGTCGTATATTTGTATATGTACAACAAATTTATATGACTTTTTAATGGGCCTTTAATTAGCTCATTTCGTAGGCAAATATGTTTTACCTTTTCAGCTCCTTTTTTATTTACCTTGCAGATGAGCCGATGTTGTTGTTGTTTTTCTGGGTTTAATGTACATATATTTGTTGGCTTTGTTTATTTGCCTTTTTAACGCGCTGCTCTCTATTTGGCGGTTTTACTACGCTAGCGTAACACGTTACGCATACGTAATATGAAAGGCGCCACAAATTAGGCTATGAAAATTTGCTTCTACTTTTCGCTTACTTTGCTTCCAGCTGGTCAATGCAGCACCGACAGAAATGGGCCAGCTTTCAATTCACGGCTCAAATGCCCAATTGGCCATGTAGACAAGTTCCTTTTTTTTTATTTTTTTTTTTGGTTTTGGTTCTATATTCCTATTTTCATAGCATGGCAAACGAGGCCACTTGAATTTGCAATGAAGCTGATGCCAAAATTCCAACAAATAAATACACTCCATTCTCACATTTTGCATAAATTTAAGTAACGCTTCTGCAAACTAACCAATTTGTTGGCACAAATCTCTGCTTAATATTCATAAAAATTCCCTCCCAAAACAGAACAAAAATGCAGCAGCTTTTATTGCTGGCATTTAATGCCCAGCATGCCCACAGACAAAAGTGTTAATTAAGCGACACACAAACGCGAAAAAAACAAAAAAAAAGAAAAAAGAATGTCGGATGTCGACTTTTAAACCATCATTAAAATTGTCAAGTTTTGTCGAGGATTTCTTTTGTTGTTGCTCTTGTTGTTGTTGTGGTTGTCGCTGTCGGCTTAATTATTTTCATAATTTTTGCAGTTTTTCTGCTGCCTCTTATGGCGTGTGCCGTTAAGTGGCCAGTGTTGCCATCACTCGTTAAAATTAATCAATTAATTTGATTTTTTTGTTGATTTTATACTTTGTATCTGATTTATGTTCGCCATGTTAAATATGAGTCGAATTGAAAGCTTTCTCCTGATAATTATTTATCATCAGGAACTTATTAAAAAAAAGTTAATTGAAATATTTAATGCATAACAAAGTTTAATCAACGATATGTAAAATGGAATTTATTGACATGTCACAAAATAGCTTTAAGCTGATAATAAACGAGAATAGGAAATAAAGCTATCTGTTTGAAGTGAATTACTTTTCAATTTTTTTTTTAAAATTTAATCAAATAGCAAATATTTCACTTCATGTTTCTTTTTTGCGCTTTTTGCTGTAATTATTTTAAACAATCTCACATTAGCAGTAATATTATTTTTTTCCAGCTCATTTTGTAATTAGCACTCATTTAATTAAATAATAATTATACACATTTAATTGTTTGATTGCCATGAAAATGCATTTGAATAAATTTTATGTTTCCTTTTATTTAAAATGTTTAATGTTTTGTGTTTAATTTGCAATTGTTTTATTATTTGTGCTTTAAGTGATGACACAGCAAAATCCATTGACAGACTCATACATAGATAACATTTACATGCAAGTGTATGTGTGTGTGTGTGTGTGTGTTAATTCTATTGTGAATCTGTGTTTTTGATATTTGCTGCTTTTCTATTGATAAGCTTTTGTGGTTGTATTTTTTGTTTATTTGCATGAGTAGTTATTGTATTGATGTGAAATGGGGAATTTTATGAGATAATACTTATAAAATACATACATCAGCACAATTATGACTTAATAATCAGCTTTTGCTACTAGGAAACAAGGCAAGCAATTCTGTTGCAATCAAATGATGAAAGAGGGCAGTTAGTTCATAAGTTTCTTTCCACTTTTTAACTTCATTTCAAAGATTTACTAAATTTTTCTAGCGTATTTGTTAGTCGTTCACTCTTATTGTATTTCCTACACAGCTGCACTATAGCTTATTTTGTTTTCGGGCATAGTTTTCTTGTCATTAATTTAATTGATTTTGATATTTCGTTTGCCCAGTTTTCATCAATCTTCACTACAATTCGAAATTACTCATACGCAATGCTTCTAAATATAGACAATTTTCTGTTGAATATATACGAGTATTTATATACCCATATGTACATACCATATGAGCATTTTAAACGGCCTACTTTTTTGTTTTGGACAGCTGATGAGCTCATAAATATATGCTTGAAATATATATAATTTCTCTGAGCAGATTTTCCCGTATGTTAATATTTCAGATTTATGGCACTCAATTTTCACTCAAATCGACTCATTCGACTTTAATTTTGGAAACTTTTAAACCATTTTTTATTTGTTTTTTTTTTGTGCCTTTAGCTCTTTTTTTTAACTGTGTGAATATTGAATATCTTTTTACGTTTTTCATTTATGAATGTTTGGTTTGTACACAGATCACTTTTCACTTAATTGCTTCAATGTTCTTTTTTATTTGTATGTGTTCTACATTAACTTTAGCTTGAATATTTGTGTATCAATTACAATGTGTGTAAATTGTCAATTTGGGACACTCTAACAAGGACATATACAAATAAGTATGTTTGTTGGGAAAACAAAAACATGCTAATTGATTTGTCACAACAAACATGAATAATATATGAGTGTTTTTGTGTTACCATATTGTTATTAATCATAGATATATTACTGAATTTTGTTGTTGTTATAAGTTGATTTTAATGTTGGCTTTCAATTGTGTTTCCAAAATTTATTTTGATTTTGAATTTTTTTTTTGAAAATTGAATTAAAGTGCGAACAGTTTTTGTATTTTATTAAGCAAGAAGCATAACAAATATTTTTTATAAACTTTTTCAAATATTTACCGTACATGTTTATTTATTTTTTTTTGATTTAATTTACTTCTATTAAGTTGCATTTTATTATTTATTTTTTAATTAGCCACTTTTATATTAATATTTTTTTAATATATGTATCTATGTTGCCGACTTGCTCTTTATGAAGGTTTGTGCAATTAGTTTAATGCATCACTTTGTCAGTTCGGCATGCAGCCAACCACGCATTGTTAGCCAAGTTTTTCGGGGAGACACTTCATAACGGTTGACAGGTCGCCATGCTCATAAAATACCGAGTATCTTCCCCCTGTAATGCAATGTTGTTTTCTTGTTTCTTGTCGTTTCATTTCCTTTCTATTTATTTTTATATTTTTTCTTTTTCCATCTTGCGTATAAAAATTTCACCCGTGTTTGAGCCAAGTATAACACCAAAAAATAAAAAAGCAAGCCAAATCGCTGGCAAAGTTTTATTTTGTTTTTGATGCAGCTTTTTCTTTTGTGGTGTTGGTGTTGTTGTGGATTAGGTTGCATAGACAAAACGGCGGCAGCGGCAAGAGAAATGAGAAAAAAAAAAAAAAACAACCGCAAGCTCATTTGAAACCAAATCAAAGTTGTAAATGAAACGTGAAATTTGATTACAGCCGCAAATTCACTGCGGACAAACTAGAGCGCAAACGAGCGCGATGAGACAGTGGGGAAGGGAAAAGAAATGTAGGAATGTAAGTAGACAAAGAGAAAAAATTTTAAAATTCATATAGATCGTGCTTGCATAAAGTAATGAAAAATCAGCAGCGACGCGAACGCAACTAAAATGCAAACGCCAACGCAATGGAAATAATCATGTCCGTCCTTTTGTCCGCTTGTCCGCCAGTTTGTCTACATGTCCCCTATTCCGCTGCTCTATGCATATAGTATCTGTTTATTAAAGCACGCGAATGACACTCACACATTGAACACTTACACTTACACACTCAGTGACGAGAAAGTCGCGAGAGAGAGGAATATAGAGAGTGTGTGTGGGAGGCACAGCGAAAGCCCGAAACCGAACCGCACGTGGCGACTAACAAGCGGCAACTAAACTGTAAACTGAGCCAGGCCACATACTGCTGGAAGCGCCAGTTCTCCAACAGTTTGAGCGAGAAACACGAACAAAGGCATAGAGTGAGAAATAACCTGATTGCGTCAAGGCGCCAAATTGTGTATGTTGTTGCCGGCGAAAGAGTAGAGCACAACAAAAGCGCCAAAGAGCGACAAGCGTAGAAGAGAGTGAGTGAATGAGATTGAGTGAGAAAGTTGCTGGTCAAAGGCAACAGGTGTCGCTTGTGGCCTCGACACAAAACTGTAAAGCACACTAGAAATGCTTGTTTGTATGTGTGTTCTCTCTTTGTGTGTGTGTTTGTGTGTGTGTGAGGGTGACCAAATTGACGACAAATTGTTTAGAAGCGGATTTGAGTTTTGTGTGCGTGCGTTGCGAGTTTCATGAGTCGGATTACAGTTTTTGTTTTAGTTCCTGTTCTTTGGCTTACCATTTTGCGTATACGTAATATTCATGCAATGACCATTTGTGTGCAAAACTCAAAATGCTAGCGTTTAAGTTCTTTAATATTTAACGAATTTTGTGATGCATAAACGAAATATCCAATTATGCCAGTTTTTGACAGTAAATACGTTTTGTATGTGCCTTGAATTTGATTTTCAATTTAAGAAAGTTTTCATTATGTACTTGGCACTACTTCATGACACTTCTTAAAAATAAATGTACAAAATTTACAAATGTTGAAATTCGAAGAAATTCGTTCATGTATTCTTGAATGCTTGGGTCTTTGACTTAGTAAACAAATTTTGACAACTTACATATATAAACTTTTATAAGAAGCCACCATTAATATTTATACTAAAATTATCCTTCATCAACACAATAAAAAGAGAGTGTTAGAGACATAGCATCCTTATCACATTCACACTGACCTCAAGGCTAACCCGCAGCTGCCAATTAATCCAAGAAACAAACCCTTAGAAAGTGGACAGTAGACAGAAAAGAAAGCCCAAAGCAAAGTGCCCAATCGGAAATCAAACGCTTTGAGCAATTAATTTTTTTTGTCTACTTAAAAAAGTAAGAAAAAAGTAAATGCGGTTGGAAAGTGGGAAAAAGAAGGAAACTTACTTAAAGTCCAATTAAAATCCTTATAGTTAACATTGTCATCGCAATTTGAATCATCATAAAGCTTAGCGGCTTATGCTTTACCCGTTAAGCCAAGCCAAGGGAAAAGCCAAGGACATGTTTCGCCCACAGGATAATCAATTATGCAACACACGCCGCAGTAAAGAAAGACAGAAGGGCGAAGAGGGCAATAGGTCAGCCTTTTAATACTTTAATTGCCACAAAACCAATTCATTTATGATTAGAATTATGTGCATGACAGATTTAATTTAATGATGACATTGATTTGTTGACTGGTCAACAGATTGGCCAACTTACTAATCGGCTTACTCAAGTAATAATATTAAGTTAATAAGGCCATCAATCAACTAATGTATTTAGTGGGTTTTGGGATTTCTACAAGTAGGCTTTTACTTCAAAATAGTTGTATTAAAATAAATTTAACGAAAATTGTCACAACAAAAGTTACGTCTGTAAAGAAATCATCTAAACAAAAAGTTTTCAAGCAAAAATTTTATTTACTTTGTTTTGCAATGGACCCAAGCACTATGGAATATCGTCAAATGATGTGGCAATGCGTCCGGGAGAATGCCGCAAATTATCGCATCATGCTAAACTTGCATCGTCGCACTCAATCAGCCGTACCAGGGTGTCGGGGTTGTCTACACAAAGCGAAAGTGTTATTGGAACTGGAAAATAATACCTCGGATGATCAAAATGAGGGCGATAAAACGTTTATCGATAAAGCCTTGGAAGACTTAAATCAACACTGAGTCGATTTATCGAATGCAATGTTATATTAACATTACTCAAATAAATAAGAAATGTTTTAATGTTATAATAAATGCCTTCTCTACCGAATGCCAAGAAAATTACCATTTTGTCTATTTTTAACAAGTTTAATGTTTTTCAAATTCAAGCTATTATTGCTGTCGATATGTGTATTTTGGAAATGGAAAAAGTTTTCGATAATATGAAAAAAACCACTGCTAGGAATTTACATCATAATAAATTTGACAAAAAGTTAAACAAGACTAGATTCAAAATAACTTAAAAAATAATAATAAAAAAAAAAAAAAATACAAAAATAATAAAGTATTTCTTTCTGTTTCAGAATGGATCCAAAAACTTTGGAGTTTTTAATGATTTATAAATGCATCTGGGAAAATTCGACAAATAGAAAAATTGAGATAATAAATAGAACTAATGAACTCTACTCCTGCCTGACAAACAGACCCCGTTACAATTTACCAACTCAAGAATTTCAATTCCATGTTGAACCAAACCGTTCATCTATACCTGATGATCAACAAGTTCAAGACCAAGAAATGGAATCATCACCACCTGGTGATCAACAGCGTGATGGGTGCATTGAACCGATTGCAAATGGAGAGTTAGCAAATGATATATCAATGCATGGTGAGGCAGATGATCAATTGCATGGTGAGGCAGAGTCTTCTACCTGATGATCAACAAGTGGAAGCTAACGATTCATCAACACCTGATGATCAAGGCTATGAACAGATCAAATGAAGGAACCTTAACAATTTTTTTTTGTCATACAATCTGTAACTTTATATTATATGAAGAAAAATAAAGAAGCAAACTGTTAATTGACAACCTAAGCTTAAGCCATGATTTAAAAGGCTTAAAAGATTCTACAAGCAGGCGGCTGTTCAAAATTCTTTAGGTTACTACTAACTATACAGAAAAATCTCACAAAAAATCTAGTCCTAAAATCAGAAACTTCAATAAGAATCTATTTATATATTATTTTGCAATGGACTCTTCACAGGATCGTGCAATGATGTTGGAATGCCTCCGAGAGAATGCCACAAATAATCGCATCGTGCAGCATAAGTTACTCGAACGCGTCGAGAATGCCTTAGCTAAATCTCGAGTTAATCTTCAGAACATTCGACGACTGACTATGCAGGTAGACGAAATTAAGCTTACTGTGGAGAATGCATTGGCACGTTATGGAGATTCACCCAGGAATGAACTGTTAAACGATTTAAATAAGTCTGAAGATCAGTTGCAAGATGAAATCGATGAAAACGAAAATTCCCAGCTGTAATTTGAGTCGATTTGTATAAAAGAATGTGGGCTATAATTTATATTTTGTTATATTTTCTGTTACATTGCAAAAGCCATTAAAATTTAGTTTTGACAAACATCTGGCTTTAAGTGAAAAAAGTTGCTCCAAGTAGGCGACTGTTCAAAACTCTTCAGGTTACTTCAAATGAAATAAACAGTCTCACAATAAATCTAGTCCTTAAATAACAAACAACTTAAAAAAATTATATATATATAAAAATATTTTTTATATTTTGCAATGGACTTTACGGCTTCAAAAGAATTTGATATGAAGATGCAAAGCCTTCGAGAGAATGCCATAAAAGTTCGCACGGAGCGGCTAAAGTTATACGAAAGCATCCAAATTTGCTTTGACTTATCTAAGAAAAATCTAGAGAATATTCGTGTTAGGGCTCAAAAATTAAGGGAAAGTATAAGGGATACACTGGATCGTTGCAGTAACAGGCCTATGAAGAAAAAATTGAAGGATTTAACTAAGTCTGAAGATCTGTTGCAAGATGGAGGCGATGAAGATTCGGAAGCTAAAAATACCGAACTGTAATTTGATTGGAGATATATAAGAGATTGTTGGCTATAATTTATACCTTGTTATGTTTCCTGTTGTATTACGAAAGTCATTAAAATTAATATAGTTTAAACAAATATTTGGTATTAAAAATGCATTGAGAACAACTTCCAAAGTTGAAAACTATCAATTGACAGAAATCTTTAAGCATAAGCAATGATTGGTAGAAAGGAAAAAAGTTAGATTTTTCCAAGTAGGCGTCTATTCAAATTTATTTAGCTAACTACAAATAAAACTAACAGTCTCACAAAAAATGTAGCCCTAAAGTAGGAAACTACACAAATAATTTTACTTTGCAATGGATCCTAACGTTTTAGAGGATTATGCTACGAAGTTGCAATGTCTGCGAGAGAACGCTACAAATAATCGCATCGAGCTGCATAATTTAAACGAAGGCGTCAAGATTGCCTTGGCTTCATCTCGAGAAAATACACAGGAAAATTATATTCAGCTTCAGAATGCTACAAACAATCGCATCGAGCTGAATAAATTAAACGAACGCGTCAAGTTTGCCTTGGCTTCATCTCGAGAAAATCTACAGGAAACTTATATTCTGCTACGGGAACTAAATGAATATTTGGTCACAAGAATGGCACTTTCTAATAATTCAGGCATAAATGAACTGTTCAACTATTCAACTAATGCTTTAAGTCTGTTCCAAGATGAAGGCGGTGTAGAGTCGAAAAATGAACCTTCCGAACTATAATTGCCATCGATTCATGGTAGAGAATGTGGGGCTATAATTTATATTTGGTATTTGATACATTTAAAATGCATTAAAGTAAAAACTTTCAAAGCTGAAAACTATCGATTAAATGGTTCATCAATTGACAGCCATCTACTTAAGCTTAAGCCGTGACTAAGTGGTTCAAAGTCAAGAGGCATTAAGCCGATTTTAGCCGAATAGTGCTGCTCGATGGCGCCATTGTTGGCGCATTATCGGCTTACTATATGCATGAGTGCAGACACTAATACGCACACATAATCACACACACACATACAGAAACTGACTCCCTCACACACAAATGAACAAGCTGAGAAAAAAGTTGAAGCATATACAGTATCCAACTAACGAGTGTAAATTGAGCAGTTTTTTGTTGGCGACATTTTATTAAGGTTTTGGTTTTGCTACACCCATTGTTTGACATGTTTTTCAAAGACTAGAAAATACCCTGCATACATAAAAATACTCTTTAGAAAGTGTTTTAGAACTGCTCATCATACCCTCTGTAACCACTTTCCAGAGTACTGGGCATGCAACCTCTTAAATGTGCAGCTTTTAATTAATAAAATTTTAAGCTGCTTGTGTTTTACATTATGCATACGCCACATAGTCCCATGCAGACAAAGACTTCACTACTGATAATGTTTCAGGCTTCAAGCACCTGGCCACAAAATTTGACAGTTTATGGCTCAGTTTACGAGTTTTGCACATATTTGCGCTTAATTTTCGTCACACAACACAAAATTGTTGATTGATTGGCCCACATAAGCCAGTTAACTAAGACTGACGCCCACTCAACAGCCCCTTCTACTGTACAGCTTAAATTCTAAAAGCACTTCACTTGTTTTTCGGCTTTTTCGGTTTTGTCGGGGTAGCTTTAAAATTGATGTGCGGTTGAAAAGTGATTTATTGCGTATAGGAACGGCATAGGGCAACAAGCAAGCAACCGAAGCACACACTCAGCTGTGAGGTTTTCATTATGCGACAAACATTTTGTACAGTTCAATCACAGGGAACTGTTTTAACATACTCGTACATGCATAATTGATGATTTTGGGGTCAAGAAAAAGGTTGCAAGTCGACAATATGGTTGGGGTGAACGTGTGTGGACTCAAATTCAACAATTTTTAAATTTAATTCGCACACTTTGCAGCTCGGTAAGCAATAATAATAAGAAATTCTTATACTTTACCTCACACCGAGTTCTTTATATCTTCATATTTAAAGCTTACCTAAAAAGAGAAAATACAACAAAATAAACATATTAATGAAGAGCTTCTTGAGTAAAACCAATAAAAAGGAAAACAATATGAAAAATCTTTCTATTTGCTACGCTCGATTTAAAAAGTAAACGAGCAATTTTCTTTCTTCTTGGTTTTTCTTTTGCTTGCGCATTTTTTGTTTTATTTTCAGCTGAGTGAAGCGCTTTTATTAAATTTGATGGACACAATAGTATTTATTGATTTTATTGAAAAATTTATATACTGAAGCTATTTCTCAACGAAAATTTACTTTTCTTTGCAATTTATTGGCTAAACTTTACTCATTACGCGTCTAGCTATGGATGAGCTACTTTCAGCCAGCCAAAAGTCATTTGAGAGAACTTTAAGCAACCAACAACTAACTATGCAAGCAACTAACGGCACCTCACGCAAGTGTCAACAACAACTACAACAAATCACGTTTCCTGTCGCAAGTCAAACACTTTGTAACTTCGATTTGACTTTGAGGTGGCAAGCAGCTGGTGTCGGTCGCTTTGGTTTTCGCGACACGTTGCCTGTGGCTTGTACCACCTAGTACATATATTACGCATACGCCGCATTGCCTAATTAAAGTAATCTACAGGCGATGACTCAGCAAATATCTTCAAAGCCAGTTGATTTTTGACAAAATTTTTCATTATTTAGAAATTTTTTTAATGCCCTAAAACTTTGAGCTGACGGTTTAAAGGTGTTAACTAAGTTAATGCATAACTAAGTGAATATAAAAGATAGACTTAAAAGTTTGAAAACTAATTTCTTATCTGATAATTCAAGAAAACAAAATAATTTATTATTTATTATTTGTTTTTGCATTAATTTACTTTCTATCTACTAAGCACAGGGTATGTCCTTGGCAAGTATCCCGATATTTTTATTTTTTTGACTTGCTTTTTTTCTTGTTGTGGCCACGATTTTATTTTTGCCGCTTTTCACTTTTCACATTTCGCTGGCAATTTAATTTTTGTGCTTCCCTTTTTGGTGCGCTGTTTGCATAGCTGAAATTGTTTTCTATTTGAGGTTGCCTCGCCCCCGGGAGCATACAGACGGACAGACAGACAAACGGACGGACAGTTGGACAGACAGTTAGACAGTCGCAGAGTCAGTTCCCCCGTCAGGTATCTATTTCAAGTGCCCGAGGGCAATGCCAACCTGCAGATACTAACGACTAAAAGTCGCTCTGGGCGTTGAAAATTGCATGTTGGCAGTTTTCTTCTTTTTATTTTTATTTTTGAGCCACGAAGAGTAAGCGAGTGGGATAAGAGAGAGAGGATGGAGCGTATAACAAGTTGGCAAAGAGGTTTGTAATGCTAATATATTAAGCCGTTGCAGATTTTTCTGTTCGCTAAACAATCTTTTAATCTGCAATTTATTGTCTGAGAAAAGTAATAAAAGTCGGAGCAGATTTTTAAATGACAGTTAGGGTTGCAGTTGACTTTGCGGTGGGACAAAAATACATAATTTAAGTAATAATACAATTTGAGCTTTTTTTAATATGATTTAAGCTTATTTATTTAGTTGCATTTTACAGTTTCTTTCCCTATTTGGTTCAATGTTCTATGAACCTAGTTGTCGTAACTAGTTAGGGCAACCCTCGGTTTTTCGTTCAGCATTGCATGCAACAAATTGATGGTCAAGGGAATAGTTGTCGACGCCACAATAAACGTGACTATCTCTAATAAATGGTTAATGAATGAACAATGCAATGAAAAGTGTCAAATTTAAGAAGAGTTTAACTGTTAAACTTTATCGTGCTTGATAGTAAATTTAAAACATGTCTAGAATCATTTCATAGTTAGCTCTGATAGTGTATTCATAATTTGAAATAGGACTTAAACGGCAATTTGGGGTTGTTTGTTTTAAACAACATTCGAATTTATTTCTATTACACGTCTGATAAAGAATAGTATAGATAGCAACTTACACAAAACAGAGAACAGAAAACATGATCAAAACTGAAGATCGGGAACTTAGTCGAGCTCTGGCCCTATGCAAACTCATAGAAAACGATTTGCTCAGCTGTGTGGGTTTCGTGCAACGCTTGGATCGCAAATACAATGGGTCAGATGCAACTCGAGCGAATAAAGTAGAAGAAGCAGGAGAAGGAGGAGGATCATCGTCAACATCATCATCGTTGTCATCATCGGCGCGCAGTTCGAGCATGTCATCCAGCCTGTCGCAGTCGACTCTCAGCTTGGCCAGCACTCGAGCAACTGGCAACAATAACAACAGCACAGATGGACGCACCTCACATGAGCTTTACTGCATGTTCAACGACCTGAAGAGCAAGTCCATCCGCTTGCGTCGTGAACTGGAGGCAACGGTAGCCCAAACACAGCGTCTGACAGAGGTGAGTTTGCGTCAGGAGAGCGTGCAACATCGCATGCTGAAGAATGCACACGGTTCGGTAACATTTATATGCAAGCATTGGGGCAACAATTTGGGTCAAAGCAGAGCTAACCAAAGTCGCGGCATTTGAAGGACTTTATTGTGATAAAAGCATAATTGTAAATAGTTGTAGGAATTAATTTGTGTGTTAGGGTTACGTTTCATAGACTTTTATACATTGTATTACGTGCCGCATTTCGCATTTATTAAAAATTACTGTCAGCATTAAATACGTGTCAACTTTGTCCAACTGGCGCAAAACTCATTTGACTTGACTTGGCTTGGCATGAAAATGAGGCAAAACTTTGTCAACGCATAGCTGTCTGTCCTAAGTGACAACAAGGATGCAAACAGACACACACAAACACACACACACATTTTCGCGACATGTTGCAAGCGTAAGTTTTCATGTTCATCATAATGATGATGACAACAACAACAGCTCTACATGTTTACTGTGACTAGTAGCAGTAAAACATGAAAAATTGCCAGCGCAAAAGTTGAGATAATATAAATGTAAAAGTAGCCAGGAAGCAACTTTTTGAACAACATTCACAACTTGCTTCATTTTGCAGTTCTTTTGCCTCCATTAAAACAAAATAGAGAAGGAGCAAAACAAGTCAAAAGAGGAATCCCCGCAGTTGGTTAGCACAACACAGTTAGCCAACCTCCCACAGGGAAAGCCAGTAGCTGGCCAGTAACTGGTAAAAGGACATAAAACGGGAACTTTGCATATTTCAAGTAATATCCAAGAACTAAGTGCAATGGTCTGAAACAAACAAATATTTTTAAAGCTAAAAGCATTTTTCGACTGCACTATACACTGTTACACAAGTAACATCAATATTTTGCGATGCAATCTTTAAAAAAGAGAAAGCAGTAGGTCAATCTAACAAATGTGCGGTCTTTAAACTTGTGACCTTAAAAAAACTGTGACTGAGATAAAAGTGAGTTGGCAGAGAGAAAGTGACTGTGGTGGCAGGAAATCTTTTTACTTTTTTCCGCTTCTTTCTCATCTTCCCTTTGGGAACAGCGCATTAAAAGTTTACTTTGAGTTATGCTTCTTTATTTTATTACCACACAAGGGCTAGCTGCCATTGAGTAAACGAGTACTTTTCTGGCTGAGGTTTCATGGAGCGTCTTAAGGTACGTCTTTAACGTGACTATTTAAAGTTAAACTACAAATAGAGTAACATTTTAGCGAAGTGTTTCATTCAAAATCATTTTTTTGGCTTAAATAATTTAATTTCACATCTTTCTTATTTTACATCTGCATAAAACGCATGCTAATAAAAATTCTTTTCGTAATTGTTCAAGCACGAACTGCAAAAACTTTATCTATATAAAATAGTAGTCAATCACATTTGATTTTCTTTTTACATATCACTTATGTTTTTTTTACATTTCAAAAGGAAAAAAGAAAACCATCTCAATGCAATTGCTCTGAACTTCATTTCAATAAAACATATATTTATTTTACACACATAAAATCTGCTGCAATGAAGCTGTCATGCTTTTTATTTATACACAGCTTTGTGGTGTGCCATTAAAATCGGCTTGATGGCATACGTATTGCCAACATCAATTGATTTGAAACGACAATTTATTAGCTCTTTAATGTAGACCATAAAATGTTGCTGAACACTTTAGTGCCACACTTTTTGCTCCAATTTGTTAAGGGCCATTGAAAGGATGCTTGAGACTGCTAAGAACTTTAGTACTAGAGACTAAGCTGAAATCAAAGTCGAAAATTTGCGAAAAACCGCTAAATTGTTTTGCACGTTTGCACTCTCCGTGTGCGTGTGTGTGTTCGTATGTGTGTGTGTGTGTGTTGCTTAATGGTTACTTGTTTGTATGTAACGTAGCTCTGGCAGCAAAATGTTGGCCTTTGTTCAATACCAACACAGAAATTTGCCTTTGTTTGCCGTCGTAGGGTGGTGGCCGAGTTTGGGGTTGGGTTTCTGGGGTCCGAGGTCGTCGCCGGAGAATGGTTCCGTTTGTTGGCCATTTATAAAGGATTTGCCATTACAAGTTGTTTAATTAAGATTTCCTGCGGGTCTCTCCTCTCTCTCTCTCTCTCTTTCGCTCGCTTCAAGTGTTCAATTCCCGACCGTTGCCAACGCTGCTTTTGTCTATTGACTAACCAAATGGCGCAGCAGCAGCAGCAGCAGTAGCTGAATGAATAGACGACAAGGACATGCGGGATGGCCCAACAATAAATATGCAATCAAAATGACAATCAAACATTGGCGAACTAGTTATTTAGTTGTGCATGCTAATGGTTTATTAAGCTTGTTCTTGGAATGTTGTTAAAATTCTAAAGAAACTTTTCTTACAGTTTCTCTTGTTTTCTGAGCAGTAAGTTGAACTAGTTCTTTTTGTGTGAGCTTTCAACACATTTCTCTTTAATCGAGGAACATTTTTGTTAGGTTAATGCAACTAGTTCTTTTAGCGGCTTTCCTTACTTTTAAAGATTTGAAGTGCTTTTTAACTAGTTTAGTCATTTGGATAACCAACTGAATGACGCATCAGTGAGACCATAAAGAAAGTATTTTTTCTTGGCAATCCACAAACCATTTAGTGCTCAATGTGTAATTCCACCGCAAAACACGTTAAGGACTTCCGTCTGAATAAATATTTAATCAATCAATTTCGGCAATTTCTTTTGGCTCGTCAAATACGCACATAAACCAAAAGATACATTTTCATAATAATAACAATAATGATGATGATATTGAAGATAATGGTGATAATAATGATGATGATGTGCTGTTGAGGCATAAAACAAGTCAGACACATAAAATTGATTTGATTGAAATGTTAATTTCGTCGGAAATCCGACAAAAGAATTTTCTTATTTTTTACAGCTGATTACCATAAGCAGATATGGATAAATGGACAAACTCATTGAGAGAGAAAGAGAGAGAGCTTGTCTTTAATCCGACTTAGTCATTCTCTCAATGGGCTAATGACAGAGCAGCATTTTGGGGTAGGCAGTGTGCAAGGTAAGTATTAGATAAATGGATGCTTTCATTGTTCTTCCTCTCGCTCGCACTGGAAAACTCATCAGTAAATTTCCGCCTTATCACCGTTTTGTTTGCTTTACGGTTACTGTTTTCTGTAACAGTTTCAATTTCAATTTCGATTTCGAATTCATTTTCGTATTCAATGCGATTGATTTTTCTATGAATGCGCTTTTCACCGGCTTGTCCTTGTTTCGTTCTCGTTCTCTCCATTCGTTCTCGTTGTCGTTCGTGCGATTATCAGAAACATTATTAGTTTTCCCTGGCCCTGCTATTGACAGTTACTTTGAACTCTGGATTTTGTGTTTTGTGTTTGTTGTGTGTGTGTGTGCAGTCAATATTTTTGTTCAGCCCTGTGGCTAACAGCAGTATCTTCCAATTGAGTGACATTTTATCAAACGCTAGCATATGATACATGTTTGAATTTTGTGTCATTTTCTAATCGAATTTTATGCCAAGGACACTTTTTGAACAGTTCTCAAGTGTTGTTGTTTAATTTGGAGTGCTTGAGAATGCAATGGAATTCAAGAACTCTTTAAGCTCCTAAATTTCATACATCAAAAACTATAAAATAATTTAAGTAATTGGAAAAGTTATGAATTTCTTTTAAATTTTTAACGACAAAGCTAACATTTGTGTAGCAATTAGTTATTAATGCTTATAAAGAAGTCATTACAGTCCCTCTCTCTTATCTATATTTCCTCTATTTACGTTTCCTTAATTTTTTGACTCTTTGCAAATTGAACTTTACCATTAAATGCAGGATTATGTTCAGTTTGAGTGTAAATCGCGTTGAATACCATATCTGAGTGGCAGCATTTAACAAACTGACACAACAGCTGCCACGCTTGTCACTGATGCAATAACTAGAACCACACCAAAAGGAAATGCAATAGCAACAACAAAGAGTAATTGCAATTTTCAGTTTCAACAGCAACTGCAAATGATAAACGAACTTTCCACACAGTTCTTGCTATTGAAGTGTTGCCGCCCGATAAAATTCTTGTTTGAAAAATAGCATTTCTGTCATGCTGCAAGTTAACAATACAAATATGTATCATAATTTTCCATACACAGTATCATTTCATTGTTGCCTGTCACAGCTTTACTCCATAAAGTCACAAACAGAAAGCAGTTGCATATATTTGCAACTCCCACTTTATTGCATACATATTTGTTTGCCTCGAAGCAAAATGCAAATTTAGCATCAGTTTTGACTTTTATTTGTAGTTGCTTCTTGGCAAAAGTTTCTAAGCAAAATTTCTATGATGAACTACTCAAGTCGTTGACAATGGCTTGTAGCAATTTTCATATTGTTGACTTCTTAAATGAAAAGCTAAAAACATTTTGTTCATATTTTACATGTAAACTTGGTTTAATTTGTTTGGAAATTGTTAAGGATTATAAAACCATTATGGAATTATATATAAGCAAATATCGACAACACTTCAAAGAAGCTTTTCCCAAGGCTTTTTTTTTTATATATTAGCTCTAATGCATTACAGTAAATTTTATAAGCAGTCTCGCATCTTAAAATATTTCATCCATCATTCAACATTCACAAAATAAAATAAAATAAGTTAAACACCAAACTATAAACGATGGTTTAAATGGATTAAAACTCCTTCTCATTGGTTTGGCAGCCCACAGAGTCGCCATTACGCTCTACAACCAAGTTAAGGCCCGGTTTATCAATTTGGTCCGTTTGAGTGGAACTGCAAACAGCTTTTTTTTCTCGGGCCGTATTGATGACATCTTTAAGGCTTGTAGTTATATCGGTAATGAGACTTCCAAGGCGTGTATTACGCTCGATCAGTTTCTCCTGCAGCTGATTCATCTCACTAGCTTCGACTCGCGAGGTGTTTGCATATCCATCTCCAGCTCCTTCACGATTACGACTCTGTCTCTCGATCTCCCATAGTAGTTTAAATTGCTTATCATCTTTGGCAGGTGTCGATGATATATTTGCAAGAGCTTTGTCCGACATTTCTTTGATAATTATTGTTACTATTTGTAAACAGAATTTAGCTATATACAAGTTTGTACAATATAATTGTGAAACACTTTAAGCAAAGCTTGTTAAGTAAACTTAACTCATCTTGACTTAAATTTCAAGAATTGAGCATATGCCACACACACAAAAGACTCATAAAATCATGGGAAATCAATTAAGAGACATTTTAATACACACAAAAGCGACAACGAGTCCGGGTGGCAAATAAATCTCTTTAAGGGTAAAGAGAGAGAGAGAAGCTGTTTCTGACTGCAGCAAACGAGATTCAATTCTACTATAAGTTCATGGGGCAATGACAGAAGGCGCCAACGCAGCAAAAGACAAAGAGCAAAAACCAAAAAGAAGAGACGGAAATGCAGCATTCATCTTCCGTTTCGTCGCTATTTGAAAAACAGTTTCAATAGCTGTTTGCCTTGTGCCAATGTTCCATATACTCGTAAGTATTTCTTCTTCTGGGAATGTGGGTGGATTTTTTTTTTTTCAGTCGCCTGAACTTTAAGCCTCTCAGCGTAATACAGCAATAAATCTGGGGTATATATATCCTTAACTGAAATGTTCGATAGGAAGTTAAGACATATGGCATTTACATTGTCACTTTATATTTGTTACAAATGTTATAACGATGTTTGCATTCGTTGCGCTTAAAAGTAGGCAATTGTTTGGTGGTGAGAAATAAATTTTAAAGTGACTATTATTCTTTGAAGAAGTTAAAGTATGCAAACGTCGATCACTGCTATGTAAGTCTGTAATATTTGCTTAAAGCTTCAACATAAAAAAGAATAAAAAAAAATTATAGCAACAAAAGAGGAAACAACATTAAAAGCTCTTTATCTGCTTTTAATACATAAAAGTACATAAAGAAAAGAAACTGTGTAAAGTGCCATTATATTGACGGAATGCAACGAAAATCACTTTAGCAGAAATTTCGATCCACTGAACCAAACATGACACTTGAACTTAAGCCAGTGCCATTGAGCCTTAAGTCTTAAAGCTAAACTCAATTAATTATAGTAGGAAAACACTTTCTACTATTCTTCTTTCTCAGTTAATCAATTACAATGAAAATGCCATCATATGTGCTTCTAATTGATGATCTAATTGAATGGATGGAGCGGGAAAAACAACAACAGTCGTGATATGTGACCTTAACAGCTGTGTTGATCCAAAATACAATAAATAACCATAATAACTACTTGACTTATAACGAGCACAACACACGCCCATTTATGTGTGTAGTGTGTGTAGCTGCATTAAAAAGAAAAAGCCATCTTCTTTGAGATAAATGCGAAAAGGTCATGCGAACATTCAGAGCGGCTGAGCCGAGAGACATTGACATATGCTTGTCATATATACCCTGTAAATAAGTTGTTACTCTGAATCTAACTACAGGATATTTATAATTCCTCTACCCTTAACTACAAAATTCTTTTAGTTTTTCCTTTGCTATTGTTTTTATTCTTTGCACGTGACATTATCACAAAGACAAATAAAAATGCCGTATGTCAACGTTGCCGGGGGCTTAGGCGACAGAGTAAAGTGAAATTATGTTGACTTATGTAACAGACGCAAGCGAGTGGTACAAAGTAACGGGACACCTAGCACCTGGCGTCTTTTGTTTTGGCCAGAAGTGAAAGTGACTTTTGGCATGTCTTTTAGTAGTTTTTACATTTGTCTTAATTATGTGGGATGAGAAAGTAGCAAGCAGCAAGAGGCTAACTTGACTGCCACTTGAGCAAGACAAAACAAGAGTCCTCCTCCCGCGCCTTCCACGCCGCGCCTTGCGTGCGTTTGACAAGCCGTTAGAAGCCAAAATGCTGTAGCTGGCATTAGATAAGGACAACACTTGTGGCCAAGTTTGCCAGCATCCGGATTTAGCTGCTGTTCTACAGTCTTCTCTAATTTATACAGCTGTCTGAGTGCCAGCTAAGGTCTATGTGTGCACTATGAGTATGTTCTTGCGTGGAGCTCACAAATTTGTTATTACGTTGAATTAAACTTGAAAAATGTGTTAATGGTTCCCGCTGGCTTATAAACTGTGCCAACTGTGCGAACTGTGTTTGGAGGCTGGGGTGAGGGGTGAGGCGTGTGCGCCTTAATTAAATTCCAACAATGATTTTACGTATTTTCCTTATAGCATTGCAAAACATTGTGCACCACATGGCGTATGTGTAATGTTCATACTATTTGTCTTGTGTCTTGGCGGCCCCCTCTTTAAATGAGTTTGTTTACACATTTAATTTGTTTGGAGCAATTGTGAATTTGCTAAATTGTGAATAACAGCTGCAAATGATGCAATTGAGAAGCATTTGCAAAAAGCAGCAGCTGCTAAGTCATATACCCTTTCTGTGGCTTAGTTGTACATACACTTAAAATGTCTAAGAATTTCAAAGTGTATATTAATACTAGTAGAAAAATAAATAAATAAAAAACATTTATTTGGGAATTTTTTTTTTTTTGCTCAAGTTATTTACTGTGCGGCAAACCTTAGATAACTTTTCTTGCATGAGTTTGCTTTTTCATACGCACGTTAAACGAAATTTTCTAAATTGTAAAGTAGAAAGCAGTTGTTGATGCTGAATATTTTTAATCTTGACTTTAATGGATACAAATTTTAACACCATATGAGCCTCATTTGTACTTTTGTATGATTTATACAATTTACTTTTGTTTAAGGTCTGATTTAAACACACTTTCGTTTCCACATGAAAATAAAGTTCTGCTGGCATACAAAAAACAAACTGTTTTATGTTATTAACTTTACGCCAAATTCCGTTGCACAAAAAAATTATTTAAGTTGGCTTTGTTTCAGACTTGTTGCTACCGGATGAACACGTAGCATTTTATTGGATTTCCGCAGTCTGGCAATTAGTAGGAAAATGCAGTGAGGTAGATTGAATTCGGCAAATGGTAAAGTTATGTTAAAAAGATATAATTTTAAGTGGTCATTATTGAAAAATTAATAAAAACTCTCTTATAGTAAAAATATCAGCTTAAGAGCATTCTTTGATCGATTTCGTTTGAGACGCACTATTTTAAGTGTCTTAACTCAATTGAACTCATTCAAATGACTTTCATATACTTCCAACACATATTTCATATTGAAGTCTTTTTTCTCGTATCCCTTTTTTCCTTGTTGTCTGTCTGTCTGTCTGTCTACCTGGCCCTTTCATTCTCCTGTTGTTGCTCATTTCGCACCTGCTCTTTAGCTGCGTTCCTTTTTTGCCGAGCTATTCGCCCGTTTTGCAGGTTAAGTGGATGGTTGGTTGGCCCCACTCATAGGATCTGGGCGCACTGAAATGAAATGAATAAAAGTCGAGCAACAATAACTCGTTGGATAAGGACCTGCTCCTATGACCTTTGTCAGCTGCTGAGCAATTACAATCTGTTGTTGTTGGTTTTGCGGCTTATTACATTTTGAAGTGCAGCTGCATATTATTTATTAAATGTGGGAAAATAACAGCAATAACAATGGCAATAACTTGTACTTTACCAAGGTAATCAAGGCCGCTTGGCTTTTTGGCAACAGCCTCATTTTAATCAGACATAAATATTTTCTGCTTTTATTCAGGCACAACACAACAAAAAATTTTCACACATTCAAAAGTTTTCCATTGGGCAAAAGTTTTTTTTGTCATATATTCTTTTCATTTGTTTTATTTTTTGGAGCAAGCAGATTTATACACACCACAAAAGTTTGCATTGCACATGGTAGAAAAAAGCATTGCAAATTTTGCATGTGAATTTCTATTTGCGTTGATTTAACTTTTTCAAGTGTTGATAAAAAAAGAAAAAAGGGTTCGGCTGGATAAAAAGAGTTTCAGTTTTACCATTTAGTGTTTGCCATAGAGCATATGAAAG
The DNA here is from genome assembly GCA_018152825.1 of Scaptomyza hsui. NCBI lineage: Eukaryota > Metazoa > Arthropoda > Insecta > Diptera > Drosophilidae > Scaptomyza > Scaptomyza hsui. The sequence continues at coordinate 9,404,935 of JAECXO010000307.1, forward strand.
AAGCAGCATAATCATGGTGATGATGAAAACGGCGTTTGTATAAATGAGTCAACAGAGAAAAAAATAGAACAAAAATCAAGAAAAAATCTTTCATATGTCAGAAATTAAATGCTCTAACTTACTATATTTAGTTAAGAATATTAAAGTATGTGCGGTCAGATTTGATACAGCTTTCATAGGATTATTTAAAAAGAATTGTCTTTAAAAAAAAAATATTTAAAACATGTTGAATTGACTTAAAAACATATTTTTTTTTAAAGAGTATAAATAGAATGATATACTAGTATGAACACTGTATATATATTTTTTCCGACCTCTTTGTGTTAGTTTTTCTATCATTTTGTGGCATGCGTTTTGTTTGTTTTCCTTCAGTCTAGTGTCAACGCAGCCATTTTTGTTAGTTTTGCAAGTGATACGATTTTTTTTTTTTAAGGTTTTGGGCAAGTTTCAGTTTTTGGGTATATTTCATTGAACATATGTTTGTTGGTTAAAATTGGGAAATTGAATCTCTTTAGGTGCAGATGGAACCTGCAAAGTTAGACAGAGGCTGTTGCTTTGTTGACAATTGATTGTGCAAAGGATTGAGCCTTTAAAATTTCAAAGTAATATATTTTATAAGCTTTAAGAACAAAAGAGTTTGTTGTAACTTTATAAACTGTAAATGCTTACACAAAAATTAATAAAATAATTTCTGCTACTTCTAAATGCATAATGTGTATACGATATTCTCAGAAGTTTTGGCCAATATTAAGTTTCCTTCACAAATTGCACAGTCTGGCATTGAGGCACTTAGCATAATCAGAAATTTAGACAGCTATGAGCAACTGTGCTGGTAGAAAGCTCATTTCGTGGCCATTAAATTGAATTTAAAGTTTGTCTCCAGCCCCAGAAAAGTTATCGTGAGCCGTCGTCGTCGACTGATGATTTATTATTATCAACGCCAAAGAAAACTTTTTCGTCGACCAAATGATTAAAAAACAAAAATCCACTGGCCAAGTTCTCTCTCACTCTCTTAGGCACAAAACTATTTGCAACGCGTTGCACGCGCTTTCACCAAAAAACTTGGGCCTTTATCATTCTTAGCCGGCAAATTTCTATGTCAAATTGTGTGAACTTTTTTCTCGACCAGCGCCTGGGACGACACTTTATCATGTCTCAGTGCTGTAGCTGACCGCCTTTCACAAATTGAAATGTGCCCGGCGTCGCTCAAGAGTAAATGAGGCAAAACGCAGCCGCAGTCGCAGCGGCCCCAAAAATATCCCTTAGTATTATGTCGAGCAAATCCCTAACACACAAAAAAAAATAAAAGCTGTTGAAAAGAACGCCGGCTTTTGATTATGTATACTCTGCACTTATAATATGGGCAAGCAAGGGTATCATTCAGTAAAGGAGACTTTTTTCTGAATCAAATATATTCCCAAGCTTTTATACTTTTATTTCTAAGCTGTCATTGATTATTTTTTCTTGTGTTTTACTCTATGTCTTGTTACAGGGCATTCTCGAGTCAAGTTTATAATTGCTCCTCTCTTATTTTTTTTCAATTTTGAGCGATGGCAAATTTTGTATTTGACTTCGAATGTCGTTACGTTGTCCCCATTTAACAAATATTTGGCTTAAGTGATTTTTGACAGCAGGCCCTTCGGCCTCCAGTAATTTAATGGTCCATGTGTACCGATGGCATACTTTATGCTTCGTTTAAGCGTAATTTGAGTATGACCTGAGGGTCAATGCGGCGTATGCGTAATTTGGCAGCACAAATAAGCATTGCAAACGAAACCAATGAGGTTCTTCGCAAATAGATTTAAAAATGTTGTGAAATTATGCTTGACATTGAATTTTTGACAGCATGTTATTTCTAATTTTTAATACCCTTCACAACAAACACATTTGGTACTACGATTTTTCTAGTGGGGCGAACTGTTTACTTAAAATTTTTCGGGCCGCTTCCAAACCAAGCTATAAACTACAAAGTGTGTGAAAAGTATTTGTACAAAAAAGGCAGTTTGTATCTAAAAATTAACATAGTCTAGTTCCCTGCACAATCTTAGCGTGAGTCGCAGCTTGCCCAGTTCCTTGTCGTACTTGGCATGACAACGATCCACATCCACGGAGTGTGGCAGGGGCAGCTTCAGTCTGTATAAGGCTGTGCCCAAGTCGACTTCCTTTTCGTGCAGTGTAAGGGTCATTTTATCGGCAGCCATTTGCTCATCGGGCAGCGATATCTCAAGCACAAGATCTTCACAGCTGGAAGAGGCGCCAGTGCGTTGACCCATCTAGATGGAATTGGGATGGAGCTAAGCCAAGACTTAAAAAGGGGTTTTTGTGGAGCTAACCTGCAGGAAAACATCCTCAGTGCCAACGGCTTGACGATAGGTCATTGTGTATTCGGGACACTTGCGTGTTTCCAAAATGTCCGCATCCTCGCGCTCCTGCGCCTCCTGCCACTCCTCAAGTGTGCTGGGCTGCGGCTTTGCTGGCTCATCCAGTGGCGTTGCCACCAAATTGACTTTCTTCTTCTTGCCACCGTTCGGGGCAGCAGCAGCAGCACCAGCTGCCTGTGGCCCAATGCTACCAGGTGCTGGGGTTGGGGTGAAGCTTGAGTTACTGCGATACTTTTTTCATTGTTTCCATTTACTCACTCTGCTTATGCACGACCAGAGATTCCTCCTCATCCTCGCTGCTGCTGCTGCAGTCGACGCCACCACGACTCTGACGGGGGCACAACAACTCCTGCAGCTGTCTCAGCTGGTCGGGATTGTCAAACAGCGACATTTTTCTTTTTTTATGTTTATTCCACTCTTCTTTTTTATTTGAAATGTTAGGTTTCTAGCAGGTTTATTATTCGTATTCACAGCTAGAGGTTTGAATGGGGAATGAAATTTAACAATACATACTAGATTGTTTTTTCGATTCTATACTCAAATCGATTTCTTCGCCTACTGGTTGCTAGGTTTGTCTTAAGGCTGCGGAAGTTGCGGCCAGCAGCTGTTATTTGTTTATTTTGTTGACCTGACAACGGACTAGACTGGATTGTTGTCAGTACATAAAAATAAAGGACCTTAAAGGGATAGTCAAATACATTTCTAGGCTTTCCTTAAGTATTAAAGCTGCAAGAAAGGGAAGTAAATTAAGAACTTTAATCTTCATTAAAAAAAAATACCTTTTTTGTTTTGCAGCGAACAAAAGTCATAATAACTTCAACGGCTTTATGTCATTATCTGCAACACTCAACTAAATGCATATTTCACTGTCAGGGATATCCAATGCCAAACTCAACTTTTGTTAGGCATTTCAATTAAAAACTTGGTGCCATTCAAGGAAACTTTCTCCTGCCCAGAGACGTAAAGCTACCCGACAACTAGACGGCAAAAAATGTTCCCCTTGAAAAAGGGTACACAATTTTTCAGTTGTCAAAAACAATTGTTTTATAAATTGTATAATTATTGTTGACCTTCATTGGCTTTTGGTTTGCTGCTGCTGCTGCTTCCGCCTCTGGCCATGGCCGAAAAATTATGAACAGCAGTGAAAAACAAACAAACAATTTGCATTTTTCACGCGCCTGCTTGGAAGGGGGCTATAATTTAATAAACGGGTTGAAAGCCGACTAGGCCCAAATGTAATCGAGTGGGCCAAAAGCCGGAACATGAAACCGTGTCCGTGTGTTAAATGTAAACAACATGGCTCTGACTTTCGACACACAGCCTCCTTTCAGTCCTGGCTCAAGCACAATGGCAGCAGCAGCAGCAGCAACAGCAGCATGGGGTCCTCAAGGCCCTCGGGTTGCAGTTGAAAAAAAAAAAAAAAATGATGTTATTGTTGTTGTTGTGGCTGCTACTGATGTTTTTAATCTTGTCGGATCCGACGTGTTTAATTTGTTGAACATGAGCGTTGCACACAGCACAAAAAACTGAAAGAAAGAATGTGACCAAGAGCATTTTGTTGTCGTTTTGATTCGCTGTCCTGACCACTGACTAATGTCCCAGTTACTTGTACATCGACTGTTCACAATCCTTTTTCCCAATAAACGTACTAACATACTCTAGTTTTCCCAGTTCATGCACCAAACTGTTGAAGCTTAACTTAAACCAACTAATCAGATCGTGTTCAACAACTCCCTTAACTTTTTAAATTAATTTAAATGACATATTTGTTCTATGAAAACATCACGTAACTGAGATTTAACCTTGTTTCGCACATTTTCTCTGCATGCCATCATATCAGATGGTCTCCTCTGGGGTTTCCCTCTCTACCTCTGAAATCCCAACAGACGAACGACACAATGCCCGTTGCATGAATACATATGTAATTGTGTCTTGGTCGCCAACTTCAATGAACTGCAAGCTGAAAGAGAGAAGGACAGCAGGGAGTTCTTTTGACTGTCGTCGGTTTGAATGCCCCAAAAAATGTATTCTGTTACCAGTCAGCTCTCTCCATCGCTCTCTCTCTCCCTTTTTATCCTACTCGATAGCACGTAGCGCCACATGGAGGCACGCAGTGAAAGTACAAGTGAAAGTGGCGCCTCAATGGCCCTAAACGCAGCTGCTACAAATTTTGCGTATTTTTTTTTTGGTGCTGCTGCTGTTGTTGATGATGCTCTATACTTTTGGCTGGTGCTCCTTTGAATATGATTTGTGTGCTAAAAGTGTTCCAGCTGGCGTTCATTTTTTCTTGTTTCTCGCTGGTTTTTCAACACAATATACATACGTATGCATGTATGTGTGTGTGGAGTGGGTTACATAAAATGTAATTAAGAAGGCATTAAGTATCATGCATAAATCATTGAAAACTTGCACACTTACGCCAGCAGTAAAGTGTGCGGGAAGGCGCGGGGATGTGCTCTTTAACACATGTGGGTGGCCGATCCCATGCTGAGTCTGAGGTAGAAGTTATGCCCATTACGAGTAATTTCATGATGAAAGAACATACCAAACAAGTGAAAATGAAAAAAAAAGTATATATTGCTACGAGTCGCAGCCAAATTCTACGTCATAGATCTGGGTCTGTTGATTGCATTTTTGGGGCGACACACTGGCGCACCATTTATATATATATATATATTTATTTTTTTGGCCATTTTGCAACACTGAGCGCACAGCGACAAAAGGAGAACTACTTCCGGCAACAAAGAACATGCTCTGCAGCTTCTCTGCGCTCACTCAATGCTAGAGTATGTATAGTGTATGTGTGTTTGTGTGTGTTTGAAATGAATGCGCCTAGTTAAATAATTCCCACAATAACCGCAGCAGAACAACAATGATAGTACATACAGCCAAAAAAAAAAGTAAATAGAAAAAAGGTAGAAGGAGGAGGAGCAGGATAAATGTTGTTGCCGCACAGTTGAGCTTGTGCAGTCAAGCGATGCAAACCAGCCAAAAGAATATAAAAATACACCAAAAAAAAACAAACAAAAAAGCAGTAGCATAAAAATATAGCTAAACAAGCCAAGTTAGTTCGTCGTATCAGCCACGAGAAAACAAAACTCCAAAGGACCAACAAAACACACAAAATACAATTCAAAACGCGAACGCTTTAACTTTAAGCAAAGCACATTTTAAAGTCCATTGGAGCACGAAATGGCCAAAAAAAAAGCTGCACAGACTTGGCCGAGATTTAAGCCAAAAAGGTTTGCCGACCACAAAACAGTCAGCAGGCACAGTCATCCCATTTGCCCATGGCCATTGCCACATCGGCCATAAACAGCAAACGAGCAAAAGCGCTCAAGAGCGAAACATGCCGAGGAAGAGAGAATGCCCAAAAGAGAAAGCTAGAGTAAAAGTTAACTTGAAGAGCTGTCAGCTGTTTTGGAGCCACGTGCTAAAGCTTTCTACTTGCTTTGTCATTGTTTGTAAACAAGTTAAAAGCTTTGCAACAGCTGATTGCTGAAAAATGGCACTGTGGTCCGAGTGTCAGTAAACATGTGCTTAAATAAAAGTATTTAAAATGAAAAGAAATAAGGTTTGAAAAAAACGTTTAAGTTAATTTATTAAAGAGTAATTGGTTAATATGTGGAATGAGATCGAGCCATTGAGAGAATAAGAGTAGCTACGAAAGCCCCAATAGGGTCAAACTCACACAAGCTTATAAAAATACTTAACAAAAAAAATCATTCATGCCGTACTTGAATTTTTGAGAATCCTGTAGAAGAGCTGAAGGAAATGTATGCATATATGTTTAAAATTCAAAAGAATACCGAAAGTGTGCGACAAACACACGCACACACAAGCAGTAAATTATAAAATAAAATTAAATTAAATAAATAAAAGCTTTTTTTATAAAAAAAATAATAATAATAAAAAATAAACCAAAAATTAGCTATTTTTAAAGCTGGGATTATTTATTTCGCAAGAGAGATTTTATCCCATCAGTCACACTGACCTTTACAATATTATAATGCTAAACGTTTTAATTTGGCGCAACTGTTTGAAATGAAAGTGAAATGAGTTCAAATTTAAACAGAGCGTAAAAACACTTACTGACTAATTAATATTCGTAATTGGAACTGTTTGGTTATTATCTAATAAAGACAATGGCTAAATTTTAATGCAATAATCAAAGCCAGCGAATGAAAGTCAAGTCAATAAACGACACAAACTCCAATTAAGTCCAAGCTCGTGCAATTTGAACTAAATTCGCGTCATAAACAACAACAAATCGCCGATGAGTTCAAATAATTTACGCACGTAATGGTAACAAAAGTGTGTGAAGAATACTTAAATAGTGTTATATATAATATTTGTATATGTGAAATGGAAAGCCAAACTATATTGAAGGGCTTAACACTTACCTTTCTTCTTCTTCTCCTTCTTCTGGCCCTGCGTTCTGGCAAATTTCGACGCCAATTTCTGCGCTCTGTTTCATTAACAAACAGATCCTCAACACTGCTGCTGCTGCTCTGTAAACTCTCCTCATCGGAGCTGACCTCACTCGAATCCAACTGTTTTCCAGCCTCTGCATCCAGCTGTCTCAGCACTCGATAGTCGCTGGCATCTGTGCTGGCGGCGCTGCTCAAGAAACGCTCACGAAATGATTTATACAGGTTGGCACTGACGCTGCCAATGCGTCCATGAATTGCAGCCGTTGCTGCACTGCGTCCAACGTAGCTGCGTCGCTTCTCCCCCGCCTTCTTCTGTCGTGCACTGAGGTTCGTTTCGAAGGCGTTTGCCGCTACGCTCGTTGACTGTGCACCCATCATATCGAGAAAGGCCCCACTCATTCTAAATAATGATAATATTCTATATGGTATCAGTTATGCAATTGGTGTTCTTGTGTTGTTGTTGTTTTTGTTGTTGTTGTTGGCATGATGTTAGGCCAGAGATTCGCTTTATGCACTCCTGAGTTTGTGCAAAACTGGCACAGTTACCAATTACCAAGTATTTGCAGTATCTGCTGTAAGAGAAGTGGGCGAAAATTTGCATGTTCTAAATTAATAAGGAAATATGATAGGTGTGCCTTTTTAACATGGTCTATTGACTTTATGGTAAGCTCATGTGATATATGAAAAAATGGGAAATGGCCAGCTAAATGGGACTAGAACATGCTATGAAAAGTTGGAGGGAAATGAGCCATACTTTAATTCAATTAATATGAGAGCCAAGCAATTATTTAACAGTAAGTAATACAGCTCAAGAAATATTTATTAAATATAATTTTAGCTAAAATTATTAAATAACCCTTTGAATTTTAACTAATTTTGTCACCTTTATTATTCACACTCAATTTACCCTATAAATTACATCATTATATATTTAATTAAGACCTTTCACACAAAGAATCATTTAAAATGCAACAATTGTTGACATACTTTCTTTTAACTGGGACAGCATTGTACAGTGGTCATTGACTCAAACAGATCAGCAGCTGCAACTTTGAAGGCAAATTAACATTTCAGTAATTTGTATTTTTATTTCATGTTGCCGCAGACAGTACGCGCCACACCCTCTTTCAACGCCCCTCCTCTTTATCGATTGATTGCGAATGTTGTAAATTATGCCGTTCAAAATCTTGTTAATTCATGTCTTACAAAAAACAAAAGAAAGAAAAAATATTGCTGGTAAAAAGAAAATAATTTAAAACAAACGACAGCAACGGCAAATGAACATGAAAATGCAAATTTTCGCAAGTGAAAAGCGTCGGAAAAGATAAAAGCCACAAAGGTGCGCAATGGGGAGTAAAATCAATATCGGCCCTTATAGTATGTATGATGTCAAAAAGTCAATGAATCGTTAAAGAAAATTTCATTGTTATGATGACAATAAATAAATCTGCAAAATGGCTAGTTGAGTATCCGATTCACAAAGTGACATGTTTCCTTAAAGCTGGTCGGAATGAAGGCAATAAAGTAAGTAATTTTCAATAGCTTGAAATTAAAAGCTTTTTAATTAAATGGTTATATAATTTTGTTATAACTATTTTTGCTATGGGAAATGCTTAGTAAACAGCTTATCAACCAAATCTTTAACCATATTTGAACCCAAATAAAAAATTATTAATATTCTTACTGTGTATTGACGTTTTTAGGCATAATAAACAAACGTTAAACGGACAGAGAAAATGTTCTATACTCACACATACATACACACACACACACACACATAACTCTCACCCAGAGGAAGAGCAGAGAAACAGACGACACCATGGCAAACTGTCACATTAGCATATTGAGAACGCAACGGGCCAACAACATTGAAAAATGCGACTTGGTCTCTGTTGTTTGCCAGTAAAGCGACGACAGCGACAATGACGTTGACGTCGAAGTCGACGTTGACGTTGACGCTAACGTCGCAGTCAAGGCAGGCGCATGCGCAACTTTGTGTTGGCCAGAAGATCGCGTTTGGTATCAGTCGCTTTGCAGACTTTCGCGTGTGCGGTCGAAAAAAAAGAACACAAGTTAAGAAAGAAATAAATACTGACTAACCAAAAAAAAGAAACGTATCGAAACGAAACGAAGCGAGAATTTGGGCTATGTTTGGGCGCGACTTCTTGTTGACAGTTTGAATTATTTGGTGAACGAGTGTGAAATGCGAGAGAGAGAATTAGTTCATACAAAACGAATTAGATGCATGTGATTAACATAATTAATAAGTGAAGTGAACAAGGGGAAAACCTGAACAAAAAAGCGTCACGAAAAATCAAGAGAAAAATATTTCTAACGGTAACCGGGGCGAGGCAAACGCTTAAGCTGCCTCATTAAGCTATCATTGCATAAAAGAGCAACAACTACAACAACAACAACAACAACAAAATCGCTGACTAACCAGTTAAAGATGCTGCTGCTCCACTTACATCACTGGCCATTAGCATTGGCCATCATTTCCTGCATTGTCGCCGCCTCAACAAGTACGACAACTACAACAACAACGAGAGCAACAACGAGAACAACAACAACAACAACAACGTTAGCTGCATCCTCCATACCGGGCAAATATCTGGCATATGGGAACCAACATCAGCCAAAGAAGCTGAGCTCGGCTAGTGGTAGTAGTGGCAACAAGTCCAGTGTGGACTCCGCTGGCAATAAACCAGTATTCCGGCAAAATCCGATCAAGAATTGGTTTGGCGTCTTTAATCGCAATAATTCGCCGCCGTCTCAAGACCAAACGGCGACATGTTCCTGCAGGTGGGTACGGCTCAAAATGCTGTCATGGTCATGGCACTCATGCCAACAACAAACAGCCAACATCCAGTTAGCCAAGTTAGTTAGTTACCCAACTGCAAACTCATAACATTGGGTGCCATTGTCACGGCACATACTACAAATAACACTAACAGTTAAAGACACAGATACATCTGCTTGTGTGTGTGTGTGTGGCACACGCAAACAATTTCCTTAACGCCTCTGCACACTCAAGTTCTGATTGAGCCCACTCCCTGTGCACCAGAGAATTATGCAGTTATTTCTTATCAAAATTAATGACGCTTCTCTGTAATTCAGTTTTTGTCACTGCGTTGCGCTTGAGCTGCATACGTAATAGGTAAAGTTTTTATTTAAAGTGGGCCATTATGAAAGGTATTCATTCATAAGAGATGGAGAGAAAAAACTCTCTCAATCAGTTAAGAAATTATGAATTTTTGTTTAAGGTTTGCAGTAGCTAAAGTTTAGTTGAACTATGCCCAAGATACTTTTTTCTTACTTAAAGCTATATACAAATTTATTAAACGTTTCTTAGTTTCTTGCTTATAATATTTATTTCGTGTTCTTTAATTATGCTTAAGATCAAACGCTTGAAGCTTAAAATTAGCCCAAATCAATTTAGACTTTCTAAAAATGGTTTTAAGCACAATTTTATGACTGTTTAAACTGGAAAATTATCCAGCAATTTTACGCATCACACTTTAAAATTTTGCCATCAGTTTCAACATTGCCACACTTGCTTAAAAGTCACTCTCTAGCATGTTCTTTTATAACTTGGCTACTCAGTCGGCATCTCAGTTCCCAGCTCTCAGTTTGCAGTTCTTGGTGCATGGATTTGAAAGGCATTCCAGAGATGTCTTCTACAAATTGCATTGCCCATGACTGTCGTGTTGCCTATATGGGGAGTTGTTCTTTAAGCTTTTGGCATTGTCAAGTACCCGTGGGTATTGATGGAGCAGAAAATGTTTGCATAAATACGCACAAACACACAAAGAGAGGCACTTCAGGGAGTTTTAAGGAATGCGTTTGTCGGCACTCCTTGCTTTGGAATTTTAATGATCTGAACTGTGTTTGAGTTTCCATTGATGTGGGACCAAAGAGTTGTCTATTTCAAATTAGGTTAGGTCAGTTCTGGATACATATGAAGACTTTTCCAACATCTGCCAAAGATGTTTAGATTTTCACTTTTCTTTTCCAAGTGTTGTTTTCTTAATTTTTATTGATCAAACCCTAAAACAAGCTTTTTAAAGTTCCCAAAAAAAAAAATACTTAAGAAGAATTTTAATCTTCAGTTTAAAACCTGTTTAATTTCTTGTTGTTTGTATTTTATATATTTTATTTTTTTATTCAGTTTTTTTGTTTGAACTTAAAATAAAATGGGTCTGATTTGCATACGTTTTGATAACAGTCGTCGCTGCGTAGCCTTTTATTTAAAGTATCTGTGTATATTTGTATCTGTATCTGTATTCTGCCCACACACTCAGATATGAGATATTCTTTTAAGGTGTTGTAAAGCTCGACTCAATGCGTCATATTTTTGTTGTCAGTCTGGAAGAGGGAATGCCGCACAATTTTTGAATTGGGTCGCGCATTTCATTGTCTTTGGTTCTTTGGGGACGTATGCGATATTGCCTTGGCCACCATTTTGGGGCAATGACTCGATTAAATGTAAAAACAAAAAAATCCCAAAGCCCTCTGCTTGTTGTGTGCTCGATTGATTTGTGGCCAAAAAAAAAAGAAATTATTTAGTATACAAAACCGAAGAGAGAACTTGTTGTGCTTCCTTTTCGGCAAACCGGCTTGTACTCTGAAATATTTTTGAATGCATTTACTTTGGTTTTATTGCTTTTATTTTCGGCAATTATAAACCAGTTTAGTGTAACGATGTATCTTTATAACCATGTTGGAAAAATCTGCAAATCGTTTTCTGGCTTGCCCATAAAACACTCGACACTTTCTTTATGACACTATTAATAAAGGCTGTTAATTTCTTGGGTTATTGAACTCTTCTTCTCCCTCTTTTTCTCTATCTCTTAACTAATCACTGTGTCATTTAATGAACTGTGAACTGTGTTAAGCTGCAGCACAGTTTGAATTTATTAAATTCTTGTACACAATGACCAATATTTGTCAAGTCAAAGATTCTTTATGACAATAGCTCGATAGAACTTTTATCTAAAGGTCAGCTAGAATAAAAAAATGCAAATATTAAATAGCAAGAGAATAATTTCGAACGATGTTCGCCATCACATTTCATAATGACTGAATTTTTCTGAATATAAATCAACACCTTAGGTGAATTTTTTAATAGAGTGGCTAATATAAATTTTAAGCTTAAAGTTCTTTAAATGTGAAAAGTCGAGTTTTTTTCAACGTTTGCAAAATATAATTGCCCCAGGAACCAATCCTCTGTTCTATCTATTAGTTTGCTATCAGTAGGTTCAGCTTTAAGCTTGATTATTTTCCAACTCAATTACCATTTGATTTTCCATTCGGAATCCACATTGGCTTTCAAGCTAGCTAAATAAAGTGGATGACTATTATTTCTTATTGAAGCCCACTTACACTTTCCATCCCATTCACTCTGTTGCAGATGTGGTGAACGCAACGATGAGTCTAGAATCGTTGGAGGCACAACGGCTGGCGTCAGCGAGTATCCCTGGATGGCCAGACTGAGCTACTTCAATCGATTCTACTGTGGCGGCACTCTAATCAACGATCGCTACGTGCTGACGGCGGCGCACTGCGTCAAGGGCTTCATGTGGTTCATGATCAAGGTGACCTTCGGCGAGCACGATCGCTGCAACGACAAGGAGCGGCCAGAGACGCGATTCGTGCTGCGCGCCTTCAGCCAGAAGTTCAGTTTCTCCAACTTTGACAATGACATTGCGCTGTTGCGTCTCAATGATCGCGTGCCGATCACCAGCTTCATTCGACCCATTTGCTTGCCCCGTGTGGAGCAGCGCAATGATTTGTTTGTGGGCACACGCGCCATTGCCACCGGCTGGGGTACGCTCAAGGAGGATGGCAAGCCGTCGTGCCTGCTGCAGGAGGTGGAGGTGCCAGTGTTGGACAACGATGAGTGTGTGGCCCAAACCAACTATACACAAAAGATGATTACCAAGAATATGATGTGCTCGGGCTATCCGGGCGTTGGTGGACGTGACAGCTGCCAGGGTGACTCTGGTGGTCCGTTGGTGCGTCTGCGTCCCGATGACAAACGCTTTGAACAGATTGGCATTGTTTCCTGGGGCAATGGTTGTGCGCGACCTAATTATCCGGGAGTGTACACCAGAGTCACCAAATATCTTGACTGGATTGTGGAGAACTCGCGGGATGGCTGCTTTTGCGATGAGGATTACTAATCAATGTGCAATCTCTTTCAGCTTAGGTTTAGTTTCATAATTGTAAGGTCATAATGCTATGCATATTTTGTACTTTTATAAAGAAAAAAGAACACGCAACTGAATAAATTTAAAACTTAAGTAGGCTTAGTTCTGAATTGATTTATTTCTTAGTTAAAAATTATAACTTATAATTTGAAGCATAGAAACGCGTTACTCCATTTCAAACCAGCAAGCAGGGCTTTTCTTCTTAACGAAACTTTTGCACTGCTTGTGTAAACTGCTTGTAAAAATTATTCACTGCTTACATGCAGTTTAATTTTTTTGTAGCTTTAATGCACTTATTATCAATTACCTTTGAGTTTTCAATTCCTACCGTCATTAAAATCAAAGCCCGACTAAAGCTATTATTTAAAATGAGCTTGCTCACTGCACACTTAGTTCTTACAAGGCCTTTGAAGCTAGCTGTTAGTAACTTTAAATGGTTTTAACAGCTAGTTTTACGTTGCTACCAATGTTTACATGCTAGTATGTGTACTAAGTTATTATATTCACATTTGACTTTTTGGTTTGTTGTGTGCGCTCGCCCGAAAAACCAAACAAACAAACTGTAGGAATATACCCAAAAACTAGCTGCAGACAAACTGGTTTCGCCTACAAACAGCTGTAAAAACAGACACACACACAGACTCTTGGGAGAGACATCTAACATTTATACTAAATATCTATGAAAAGTAACAATGAAAGACTCAAAAAGTCAAACGTTAACTTGGCCCAGTCTCAGTTTAAAGCAGCAAAAGACAAACACACAAAGTAGCTTTTGTTTGCTTTTTGGTTATTTTAAAAGTTTGGCTAAGATAACTTACAGTGAATCACATTTGTCAAATAGAACACAGATAAGATCACTGATAAGATACTCGAAAAACCAATCTTTTATCACAAATTGCACAAAGTTTTGTTTTCATTTATCAATAGCTACTTATTTTTTCTTGCACATTTCGCACACTCAACTCACTTGCGTAATTATTCAAAGTGTCGGTCACAGCGAAGATTCGCGCATCTATAAGATACATTCATGCACTCAACGAGAGATCTTCACTGTTGCCTGTTGTTGGCTGCTGCTGCATGTGTTGACGTCTTCCAGGTCGCAACTTGCGGCAATGTTGGCTACGTTTTGTAATTTTCGTTTCGTTTTTTCTTAGCCTTCTTCACGTTTTGTACTCTTTGTCGCTGCCAGCAGCTGTTGTTTACCGTTTGCCGCTCGCGCGCTCACTAAACACAAAAAAGATATATAAGTAAAAAAGCCGCCATGCAGCGATCCGCTCCCAGAGATTCGTTTCGTCAGAGCATCGTCTCGGGTGCTGCTCAGCTGATGACTTTGTACAATTAATAGTACAAACATATTTGGCTGTTTACTGCATGGCAAAGTTTAAAGTTTTCGCCTCTCTCTGAGTAGGCTTAGGTTGTTGTTGTTTCAGGCAGTCTACATAAAGTTAAAAACATTCATTCGTGTTTTTAGTCAAAATCGAACAAAAAAAAATTAAAATCTTATAAAAACTGTTATCATGTCTGCGCCAAAAAAAGAAACTGATGAAGTGAAGATGTCGAAAATTATTGCTGAGCAGAAAAAGGTGCATTCTGGTCGTTTTGCTGCAATTGATCAGCGTTTAAGTTCTCTGCTGGATCGGGCCAAGGCGCTGGAGAGCACATTGAATGAAATGAATGAAAAGAATAAAAATTTGGAGCAGACTACTGAGATAGACCTGAGCGAGGAAAAGGACATTGAGTTTGATCTTAAAGATGATGATCCGATGAAGAATGAGGAAGCTTCTAAGGCTGACGCTGATGAGAAGGCTTTTTTTGCTAAATTAGATGAGGAAAGTCTTAAATTTTTGGCTAAAATAAATAGTTTAACTCTGAGTGATGCAGACACTGATGACGAGAGTACTGAAGAAACGGAGAATATAAATCAAGACCAACACGATGATTAACCAAAAATTACACTGTTGATCTGCAGTTCCACACAAAAGTTAAATGTTAATAAATTTGATTTGTTCATACACCTAATTCTGTTTTTACACGGTAGATTCCAGAAAAAACCGTGTAAAAATAAACCGTGTAAAAAAAGACATTGATCGCATGCAAAACTAGATGGTGGTTCCTTATCTCTAAAAACTTTAAAAATTAGTATAAAAAACAAGGGATTATTTAAGACCTTGTATTTATATTTTTTACTAAATCACATTTATAAAGTTTATTTAGGCAAGCATAGTTATTAAAGAAAAAAAAAGATGTGCGCTCTAAGCCAGTAAATTTTCTTTTTCACAAAACGGAAATTTCCCTAAATTTTTTTTTTGAACATATTTCGAAAAAATTAAATTTGACACAAAAAATTTCAGCCAAAAAGATTTTGAATAAATAAATGGAATAAAACTGTGTTCAAATAATAAAAAAAATATTTTATTTTCAAACCGGGTTAAATCAAAACAGTGCAAAAAAAGACCGTGTAAAAACAGAATTAGGTGTACATGTAGTAATATTTTTTTGTTTAAAAATTAACGATGTGTACATAAGCGCCATCTACAAACTAGTAGCAGTACTTACTAACATAGATAAATGAACCTAACATAGATTGGAAATTAGCAGTGGCCAGTTTACATAGACAAATAAACCTAACAAGTTCTGTAACAACAACAAGATAAATGAAGGAAGGCAACGTTTAATTATGTCTTACGCATCGCACCATTTGCAATCAAAACAAAAGCCAAAAACAATAATGGCCGACTTTTGTTTATTATCCAGCCTTATCCGTTTATCCAGCACCAGCTGATGATAAACAAACCGGCAGAGTAGATAAGCAAGCAGTTTTTTCGTTAAGTGTTACTTTTCCTCAACCGAGCTTATCTGTTAAAGTTACCGGCGCTTATTACATATTTATGTTAGGTTTATTTGTCTATGCAACGAACTCCTAAAATATTATATATGCTTCGGTTGTAACGTGTATTTAACAAAATCACAGCATTTCAACGATTTTCATTATTGTGGAACAGATTATAAGAAAGGTTTGTATACAGACACTGCCCAGTGAAAGCTAGCTAGGATTCAAATGATCCATAAGTCGGGCAAGCCGGAGGATGACCCAGAGTCGTACCGGCCGATCAGTCTCCTGCCCTCTTTATCGAAAAGAGAGCTGGGCTCGCAGGTGGAACATTAAGCTCAACGCTACGAAAAGCCAGGCTGTCAACTTCACTCTGAGACGTGGAATTGCTCCGGCAGTCTGGCTTGACGGAAGTCCACTCCAGCCAGGTAAACAAGCTAAATACCTGGGAATCACCCTGGACAAGAGGCTCTGCTTTCGAGCCCACATCGACGGACTCATCAAGCTCTGTCGGTACAAGCTGGCAAAGGCCAGCTGGCTACTTAGCGCCAATAGCTCATTACCGCTGCGCTGCAAACGGGCAGTATATAACACATTGATTGCTCCGACTTGGAGATATGGTGTCCAGATCTGGGGCATTGCGTGTAGGACGAGTAGACGACTGGAGCTGAATGGTACGTACGAAACTCAACTTTGCACAATGACCTCAGAATGGTCACCATAGACAGTCATGTCGAAGCATTTGCAATCAGATATAATGCACGTTTGCAGCGGCACCGTAGACGACTGAAGCGCAGATCATTCAGAGATCTGCTCCAGAGGTGATCCCCTCAATTCAAGTCGACGTGTACGCCTGGAGCCAACCAGGCTTGGTAAATTAATAAATAAGAAACATGTGTTGTCATAAGAATAACTGCATTCTTGATTCTTCACAATAAACCACACATTAAAAAGAAAAAAGATTGCTATTGACTCAGTTGCTTTATTTAACTATTATGATAGATTACTCATAGTAATTCTTACCAAACCACAATGTTTGTTTGACTTGGCAGCTTTGTTTCACAAATGAAATGGCATTCCCGCTGGCACTGATTGTCATTCATAATGAATGTCTTATGATTGAAAGCCACCAGCTGCACGCAGTGTTCTTTTCCCCCGATGTTATTGGGCTCATATTTGCCCCATCTTAAGAAGGTGTCCGGTAGGCCAGAGGTCATTGATGTAAATTGATTTTGCTTCGCAAGGTTAGTCAGGTCCAGCCAATAGCACTTCCATTTGACTAATATTTTAATTATTGTATCCAATTCAATTTGGTTTCGAAAATTAACCAAATTGCCACCCAATTGACGACACTTGTGCAGGGCGGAATACCAACTGACTTGTTGTTGTTTATCAACATAGTAATATTTGGATAGCACACTTGTCCTGTACGGACCTGTATCCGCGTTGAAGTCACTTAAAATTTCGTTGGTCTGACTTATGTTGAAATGAATACCTAAAAATACAAATATTTTGAGTTTATTTGTATAACACTAAATATGTTGGATATTGTACCTCTGTTCTGATTGGTTGCTGAAGTCTGAGCCTCAGCATAAACTATGTAATAACTATAAAAGCACAGAAATATTAATTTGAAATACATATTGAAGTAATTGTTTGATGCAATCTAGAACGCGGTTTAAAAACAACTAACATTTATATACCGCAAGTGTCGACTTTTATACTTCTAAACAAAGCATATGAGAACCAGAGCTGGCAACCAGAATAATGTGGAAAATAACAATAGGGAACAAGCTTTTGTTTACCAGCACTTTAACACATTTAGAACTGTTGCATCCCTGAAACACATTCCTCAACTTCTTATTTAAAACATAATTCACCAGCTAATCGCATAACACAACTTTTCAAAAGTTTGTGTTTTGTGTTTTCAGGAAGCAACCCAATTTAAAAATCTCCTTTGAGCCAAACAATGTAGTCCCATCCGAGGCCGAAATCTTGGGTTTTGCAGTAATGGACAAAATGCAAATTAAGTTTTGTTGTTTTTGAATGTTAATTGCTGTATTTGCTTTTAATACATACACATAAAAATAATACAATTTTCAAGAATCGTATAAAAAATCAAAAATAAATATACATAAATATTTACGTTTTTATCTGCTTACGACTAAAAATGCGCCGGCTACAAAAACCAATATATAATTTGTATATATAATATTCTATATCTGTTTAATCATGGACTTGAAAACGAGCAAACGTCAACTAAGTTACTAAATTACATTTCAGTACAGTTAGAAATTAGTTACTGCTGCTTTATGTATTTGTTGTGTGTGTGTTAATGGTTTTAATATGCTGGCAACTTTTACGTATATATGTATTTATAAATATATATATATATATATATGAATATAGATATATTACAAATATAAGTTTGCTTAATATAGTACGTTCTAAAATGATTATAGTTAATTTTTGCTAAACGATCACAATGAACAGGCACTCTCATTCAAAAACGCATTCAATCTAAAAACTCAGACACGCATTCATACACTTAAAGATTACAATTTCGCACTTACGACTTAGGGCGCTGGACTTAACTTAACTTTAAATGAGGGTCAGGATGGAGGAGCATTAGTGGGGGAAGTATGTGCTTTCTATATACTATTTTCTCATTGCTTTTTCATTGCTTTGACAAAAGTTTTTATAAAATTTTGGACTTGCATTTCGTATATAAGAAGTTTCTAATAACATTTTTGTTTCATGGATGAATGACTGAGAGGTGTGGGCGTGCAGCGGACATGGGGGGCGTGATATGTTCCATCTCGGCTGCACTTGTTCGCTAGCTCGCTTCGTTTAATTTTCTTCTTTCTTGTTTCTCCATCTCGTTGTAGGCAGCAGCGTATTGAGTAATCACAGCAAATCGGCGCAGACGCCACCAAACCACGCCATATACAGTGGCAGCAAGTAGACGATCAGAGCGCGACGCAGCGTCATCTTCTCTGGTGCGCTGGAGGCACGCGTGGCGCCATCTGTGGACGAGTTGTGGCCACTGTTGTCCTCATCATCCTCGTCGGCCTCCTCATCAACGTCGTCGTCGCCATCATGACCCCGCCGTGGCTCATCCAGATCATTGTGATCGTGTATGACATGCGTGGTATGCACCAGCGGATTCTTATCATCCACATTGGGACGCGTTGTGTGTGTGGTTACGGACGGATGCGTATCCTCATCATCATCGTTCTCGGCATCCACACGCACCGACGGATGCTCCACGTCCGGCTTGTGACTGGGCTCAAACGGACCCAGGCCCGAACCCTCGTCATCGTCCTCATCATCCTCGGACCCAGAGCCGGAGCCAGCACCGCTGCCCATATACGGTTCCTCTGCAAAGGTTACAATAACTATTAGTATAGGTTTTCCCCTTCATCTCCACACCATTTCCCCTACCTTGCTCGCTCCAGTCCACGTCCTGACCATTGTAGGCGTTGCGCAGATGATTGATGGCATTCTTCAGATGGAACAACTGTGTGGACATCTGTGCAGTTTGACGTGTGCTGGCCGGATTGCCGCTAAACTCGGGATTCGAGCCATGCTCCGTTGTCACTGAGTGCATATATCTGCAAGACAAGATCATGATTAGTTAAGTTAAGTTAAGTTAGTTAAAGTCATATTGATTGATTCACCTGTCTATTGTGTGTCCGTTCCAGCACATGCCATCCACATCGGAGGAGGCGGCAATGTCCTCGTTGTTGCATAGCGTATGCGGCAGATTGGACCAGAACTTCTTGTAGTCCTTCACACGCTGCCGGATGTCACGCACAATCTTGTCCAGTATGGGTTCCCGGCTCCCGCCATTGCTATCTGCATCGTCATCATCATTATCTTGGTTGCGATTGTTATTCTGTTGCTGCTGCTGCTGCTTGCGTCGCTGTTGCTGCTGCTTGCGACGCTGCTGCTGCCGTTTGTTGCCGCCGCCGCCTCCTCCTCCTCCTCCCCCATTGCCGCCCCCCTGGCCGGAACTGCTGCCATTGGCCACGCCCTGCTCCTGTGACTGCTGCTGCTGCTGCTGCCCGGATGAGTCCTGTGACCCCGGCTCGGCTGCACGTCGTTCTCGCAACACAATTGCCTCGTCTAGCGTCGCATCAATGTCCAGCGTATCCGCTTCCGGTGCTCTCTCCGCTCGTAGTTCCTGAACAGCGGCTGCAGATGGCGCCAGCAGCAGTTTTGGATTCACAGAGCGCTTGGCGCGTCTTAAAGTGGGTCTGCCGCAGCCCTGGAACACACGATTGGTTATGTCCTGACCAGAGTCCTGTAAGAAAAATATATTTAAATTTGTTTTGACATAGATATTTAACTCTAGAACTACTTAAAGATCTAAACTCTCTTTTTTTCCGACTGTACATAAAACTAATTCATTAAGTGCATTTGTTTAACTGCATTATAGAAGCTTAACATCAGCTATTTATAGCCCTTTATTGTAACAAGATAAGCCAAAGGCTTGATTTAAGCAGCTACTCACGCAAAGCAACAACAATTTGTACTATGTTCGACTGGAGACCCTAGAGTCCGATTGTTGGTCTACCTGGGTCGCCTTATCAGTGAATCTTTATCGGCAGGCCTTAATTGTTGACACGTTGACACTGCCTCAAGTTGAAAGAAGGTTTAGGTAGCGCTCATCAAAGCGAACCGAACTGCTCTGGGCCTATCCCAACTAACTAACTGTAGTAGCTGAACTAAGCTAATTCGCAAAGCAGAAGAAGAGTCAAGAAACTTATGAGAATTGAATTAAAAACTATTTGGCTTACGCCAGTTTTGGCCTTTTATGAGGCCGACAGTAGAAAACAACGCAAAATAAACACATTAAAAGCAGAATGCCGCACAATGTGTACCCAGAAAATACCTACACACACACACACACACTCGCATCGAACAACAAACAAAGTAAAATTGTATAAATTTTAAATGGAAATATAAATTAAACTCATATGGGAACCAAATGTTGTGCAAATAAATCGTTTAAATGGCAAACAAAACACAAGAATCTAAAGAGAGAAAAAACAAACTTGGAGGGTTGACGGGAAGCGGGAGGCGGGAGGGACCGAGCCTTGAATTATTGCAGTAATCAAAATTCAATAACTTATAAGCATTATTCATGTGTGTAAATATTTTCGTTGGCATATTTTATGCATCATTTTCAATAATATCAAACTTTAAGTTATTTATAGAACAATATCGAGAAGAAGAACAAAGAGAAATGTTATTCTTGAATATTAAATGAAATTAAAACGAAAACTTGTCCATCTATTAAGCGGTTTTCCCATAACTATTTGTTTTTTGTTTTTGGGTTTTTGGTTATCGGGTCAGTCAGCTATTCAAATTAGTTTGTTGGCAGCTTTATGAGATAGTTTATAAACAACAATCAATGGCTAGACAAACAAAAAAAAAGTCAGCAGCTGTTTAATAAACTAGTTATGCTTAAAAAAAACGAAGCTAATTAAAACTGTATCCAGATTAAACTTTTGTTGAAACTTAAGCTAAATTTAATTATATCAAACTAATCTTTGTCTAGAACTCTGCTTATTTCAATAACCATAATTATGCTAGGGAACATCTATCGCACCTGGAAGTTCATGATGGCTTCGGAGATTTTGATATTGATGGGCTCCACAACCATGACAATGTTGAATGAGCCGAGCATGCGTTCCGCCACCTTGTCCATGGCCAGGGCAAAGTTCTCCCATTCGGCATCGAACTCATGCAGATAGTGCAGACAGCCCTTGATCACATTCACACAGTAATTGGTGCAGGGCTTTTCCGTATATCCCTTGCAGGCGCCGCAGTGTTGCATCTTGGTCAAAGCGCCCGTGCAGTCCGGATTCAAACGTATCTGTCGATTGAGGTTCAAATTAGTTGTGCATATGGTAAAGTAGTGTTGTAAAGTACCATTACTCTTACCGTTAGTATTCTCTTGGAGACCTCGGCAGCGGTGGCCAAAGCCTGTCCGTAGGTTCTGGTGGCCACAAAGGATCGCTTGATTTGCACCGAGAGCTTGTCGGGTACATCGCCAAATGGTTTCAGTTCCTTCATGTGCTCGCTAACGCATTGCATATATCTGGAAAAAAGTGTGATAAAAAGTGAAAATTAGTTGGTCGGAAATCGGTTCATGTAAATGGCAAACAGCTGAACGCCCTCCAAGCTGATTACCATCTAAGGCTTTTGTGTAAACAGAGTTTTCTTATGTGGAAAATAAATTGCTTCACTGCTTCTGGTGCTGCATGTGGCACGTTTATACTCCTGGCCATGAGGCATGACAGCTGCAGTTGATGTTGCACTTGTACGGCTGCTCCAACTTGCAGCTGTCTCTTGTTCGTTTCAACTTCACTCCACTTTGGTCAACCAACTGGCGACTGGACCAAAGGAAGCGTTCCAAGACAGTCAATGTCAAGTTAGCAACGTTATTTTTGCTATTATGGCAATTTAGCTTAGCTATTTAGAAATTACAGCAAGGGAGAAAAACAAGGACAGAGTGGGACACTCAGAGAAAAACACTCATAAAATACACATTTAATATATAATTTTTAGTTAGAATTTACTTGGTTATTTCGCTCAGTGTACAGCTGCTTCACTGTGACAAAGTAGAATACTTAAGGAATTGAGGAATTCATTTGTTGACTATTTAGAAAATATGCAGTTAAAGCATTAGCTACATTCCATTAATGTATAAAAATAAGAAATTAGAGTTTGAAGAAAAGAAAATAAATTCCAGAAGTTTAAGATCGAATCGACAAGGAAGAAATCTTTAGAAACAGGCAGAGGAGTATTGTTTGACCTTTCCATGCTCATAATTGAATTTCATAAAAAGTTACAAAAATGTTCAGCTTTAAAGGCAGGCAACAAACATAAACTGCTTCTTTATATTGTATTTGAGTAGCTTTTTCCTCCTAATCCTATACCCCATTGAGTAGCCTATCCTTTCGGTTGAAAGGGGCACTTTAGTGTTTTGTTCCCCCCTCGCTTTACACACATGCATGTTGTGTTCCAACAAGTATTTGTTTTTATTTAACACTCGTTACGATTCACAGAGCTCTCTGTTTGAGCTGGAACAAACAAGCAACAGCAACCCCTACACATTAAATGCAGCACAGGAACTGGACTCGGTTCTAGCTCTAGTCTGGGGGTGTGGGGGAGAGGTAGCGACCAACCGCATACAGCAAACAACAAATAACAAGCAGCAAGTGCCAGCAATTACGCGACGGCCTCATCGTCGTCCACGGCAATAAACGGACAACGTGCCAAAGCACGTACGACAAACTAAAGCGATGACAATAAAAACCGAATCGCAAGAGCGGGGAGTGGGGAGTGGGGAGGAGGAGAAGAAAGCGCGTGGGTAACACGAGCCCAAGTGGATGAGAAGAATGGGGCGCAATGCCGTCAAAGCTGAAGCTGAAGCTGAAGCCAAAAACCATTTGGCCAGGCGGCGATGGGAGGGACAGGAAACCGGGTCCATCGGGGCAATGAGCCAAGTGGGCGCAATTTGGAACTGTGGGATTACACAATTGTGAAGAGGTGGTAGCCGAAGGTGGTGGGAGTATATTCACATTATGATTACGTTGGTAACACAACCAGCCAGATACTTGATTAGCTGGCTCCAGTTGATTATTGTTGTGTGGGTTGGCAAAGGAAGAAGGATCTAATCTCTCAGCAGCTACTTAGAGTAGTTCCTAAATGAGTTGAAACCTAGTTAAGAGCAAGAGCATTTAGTATTCGTTTCTACCACAAATTTTGCGCAAGTTTGCCAGTTAAGCGTTTCAACCGCAGCGGCAGCAATAAAACAAAAGGGCAATTCAATTCTCCATGCTTTGAGTGAAAACTGAAATTGCACACCAGAAGAGTCAATCCGGCAAACAACAACAACAACAACGAAACCCGAACGTCAAAGATTCGTCAAAGCTTTGGCTTGAGGCAAGTCACTCATTCAGTCATTCACTCATTCAGTCATTCAGTCAGTCAGTCAGTCAAGCGTTGACGCTCGACACTTTGCGGTTTCACACGTCTGTTGGCTCCAAATCTGTCAGACGACTGCCTACAAACAAAGGGTTCGATTACTACTAGTATTATGTGTGTGTGTGTACTCACTTTTCGTCAAAGGCATACTGCGCATTGAGCACGGTGAACATCTTTTGGTACAGTGTACTGAAGAACTTGTCCATCACATCGAGCAAATCGACACGACCCCGAGCATAATAGTTCTCCAGTTCGTTGAACAGATCCGAAAAGACATACGAATGCTGTTGATAGATGACGCCATAAGTGCGCATAAACATCGTATGAAATTGTCCCTTCGATTCCAGCAACAATTTGCGAAAAATATCTGCAAAAGAATCAATGAAAAGAAAATTTATTTCAAATGGTTCACATCCGACACAAATTAAAAACGATGCGTAAATGTTTGAAGATACACTGCAACATCCGCTGCAGCACAAAATAAATCTCAACATCCGCATTGTCGCCTGCCACTTGACATTCCCCTCTCCTCCCTCTGTGTGTGTAATACGAGGCCCGCATGATCAGACAAACTAGGCCACTTGACGCCCGCAAATAGTTACAAATCTGTATCTACCATATAATACGATCTTTTCTTTTTTTTGGGCTCTGACAGCTTCAAGTGGCTGTTGAGTTATATTTCTGGTTGTTGTGTTTGTTGTGTTTGAGTCGAACTTACCATTAAATTTGGTTGCCTTGCCACCGAGTAGTCCGGACATTTTGGTTATCTGCTCCTTGGTGTGCCATTCGAGTTGTTGGCGCGATTGTGCCGCCATTCGTGTCTCCATGTTGTAGGTGCAACATGTGCCCACCGACGGTGATTCACAGTAGCGTAGCACGCGTTCTGCAACATGAAGATGAAGTTACATTTTATTCAATAGTTAAGTATCTAGGTAAACAATGATCACATATGCTTCATTAGTTAAGTAAACCTGCTGGGTTTTGTTCTTGTTAGCGACAACTTGCACCATTTTGAGGACCACCATAACGCCAGCTTCTGTTCTATTTGTTGTTGATTTGGAGTTGGACCCGCATCGATGCGCACAAATATTTGTTTGAGCATTAGAAAGAGAGTGCAGCTCATAAACTAACTTCAGCCAGCTCATAACTATTCCAAGAACTGGAACTTGCCACCGCCAGTTAGTTACTTGCCACTTGACATGGTAACCAAAAACCTCAGCTAACTGCATGGACTTGGTATTTCTATCTTTCTTTCAGTGGAAAAGCAAACGAAGCGTTTGCTACCGCCATTATAACAGCATAACGAGTAAGCGTAACCGTAACCGTAACCGTAACCCGAGAACCCACGGATACGGGTGTGGCAAGATTGTCTTCTTGTTATTTACGCAAACATTTAACACGTTCGATCTCAGGCGAGGTTCGTTCAGGTAGTTTAAGGTGGCGAGCATTATTATGCATTAGTTCCACATGCAACGATGTAATCATTGTGCATTGTGCCCCATGCCCCATGCCCCATGCCCCATCCACATGCAGTGCTAACAACAGTGTCTGGCATTTCGTTTTGGGTATTTTATGGCTAGAACTTTTGTTTATTTAGACAATTTCCATGAATGGATGGATGGCTGGCTGGATTGAGGCGATCAATGCACCAAACAGTCCAAAAGTTCAACACTAATTGAAAGCAAACAATGTTTAAGTTGAATATCGTTTTCTATTTTCTTTCAGGTATACTCTTTCTCAAAAAAAAAATGCAGCTATGTGGGTTTGGGATGAAATATGTTAAGTATTTAGGCCTACATGTTTCAATTGTTAATTGATTAGAACGAATTTTATCAGTTTAAAAATATATCTATAAGTTTATATCAGGTAAAAAATAATATAATGATTGTTTTTGTTTGATTGATTTCTTAATAAGTATATTAAAGTCTAACAAGAGTATTTAAAAATCAGCCTTTCTAAAGCAGTTCCTATTTTTTATTATAGCCAAGTATATATTGCCTTGCCAGCTGCATACTTTACTCTAGTCGGAGGCCTCATAAATATTTTGCCTGTTCAGTTAAATGCATCATATACTATATACATATATAGTCTCGAAGACTGTATTTTGTGTGTGCAGCATTTTGTTTATTTCTAATATAAATTTAGCTACTTTCGTAAACAATTTTCGAGTTTCCTTCCCCTGCTGATGAAGTCGTTTTATTTTTGGTGCCTGGTTTTTATGTGCTGTACTAATTGTTATGTTGCACAAGATATGAATTAAGTGTAGCAAAGGGTGGCAGGCAGGCAGGCAGCAAGCGTTTTGCCTTATCTAAATTGGCTCGTTACCATTGGCAACAATTGCTTCTGTCTCTGGCATGGTTAATAAGGTTTTAGCTGGATTTCTGTTAAGTTAATTGAATTCGACTAGTTGATAAAGTGCCTAAGAACTTTGTACAGAATTTAATGATGCTTAAAGCAAATCTTTTAGCTGTAACTAAAAATGAAACTCTGATTCGATATATGTGTGTGTGTGCGTGTGTGAAAATAACATAATGGGCTCGGCTGTTGCCATTTTTTATGAATTGCTGCATAATTTCTCCACAGACAACAATAGAAGGGGCGAGTATGTGTGTAACAAATGTGCCCAGGATGCGGCAGCAGCGGCAGGAAGGTGTCATGAACATAATAAATGACCTTAACTTACCGATATGGCAGATTCAGTAATTTTTTTTTTCCTTTTTTTTCGCTGACTCTACACGCAAAAGCACCCTGTTGTCTAATAGAAAACGTCAGCTAGGGTTTTCGGGCACTTTTTGATAAAAAGTAAGCTGGCAAAGCAATTTTTCCAACACCCCCCAACCACCCAACCAACCAACCACCCACCATTGGCATTATAATAATACGTGGGTCACATGTTGTTGTTTTTGTTGTTGTTGTTGGTTCTACACACGCTATTTACTTAGTTGCCGGGGTGCGTTGTAGCAAAGTGAAAGCAGTGGAGCGAAATTCATTTCAAATGATTTACTGTAACGATCAACAAACGACTCCTGCGGCGACCATAGACTAAGACCAAACCAAACCAACCACCCCTAAGGCATCACCAAGGCATTTCCAAAAGGGTGCGAAAGTTTGGCTACGCTTCTCTACTACTCAAGTAGATAGATAACAGCAAGGGGAGAGCGTTTGATGGGCGGTCAGAGTGTCTAGCAGGTGTCTGCTGTTAGTTGCCTCTGTCCTCTGGTTATTAAATATTTTTTTCTTTTTTTTTTTTTGGGCAGACAAAATCCCTTGGAAAATCTGTAACAGCCCTTCAGCAGAGACTCAACTTCAACGCTTGACATCGAGAAGTGCAACCAGAAAAAACTAATGAACTTGGCTTTAAAAGTAAGAATAAAATAAGAAACAATGGGATAAAGTATTAGATTTAAGCTTAAAATTTGATGAAAGTTGTTAAAAGACACGAACAATATATCGATTTTGATCGATAACACAAATGATATTATCATTTAAGTAATATTGCAAACCTTTTAGGACTAGTGCATTTATTATTGACAAGTTATTATACCGATAAGAAAAATATAGCCAACATCTGCACGACAAATAAATGTTTATCGATATGTCTATGTATCGATTTAATGTTATTCTAACAATAAAAAACAAATTGTATTCATTACATAAATTTATCGATAACAGGTTATCCACTATACTTTAATGAATTTAATAAAAATATGAATAAATGAAGCCTTCGTCTTAAGCACTTTTTATCTAAACTAAAAAAATGTTGCCATCATTAAATTCAAGCATTAGTTTTTTTCTATCCTCTGCGCCACTTTCCGTTGCAGCAAAAGTACAACAACAACAACAAAAAAAAAAATCCTTTTCCCTAACGCTCCATTTTTAGCATTGCAAAAGTTTTTCCTCATTCAAACGCTTTAAAATTCATCTCTTTTTCACTCTCTCTGCCTCTGCACTCCACACACTTAGAGATAAAAGCGCAAACTGGCAACAATTTGAAACAGTTTGCGAGTGAAATGCCAAACAAACAACAACAACAAACAAGTGAAACGAGACAAAAGCAGACGCCACCAACCCCAAACAAACACACACGAAGAACAAAAAGGAAACCCAAAAGTTTGCCCCGTCGAAAACTTTACTTTTGAGTTGAGTTTCAATGGCCAACTACAATGCCGAGAGAGAGAGAAAATGAGATGAAATTCACTCAACGCTTCGTCCTTTTTGGCCTGGCACAAAAATGCGACGCGGCAGCTTTAACAGGCGCACAGCAAACGGCAGCTGGCAGCAACTGTTGCACACAAAAGGGAACTGAATAGCCAGACACAGTCCGAGTGAGAAAGAGAGCGAGAGAGAGAGAGAGAGAGCGCAACTCTCAACTAAAAGGGGTCGTTGCACGTAGTTACACACACACACACACACACACACACAGATAAGAAAGCAAAGCTTTCACTTTCAGTTTTGGGGTTGCATTCTGTGGCGTTGTGTGTGATTTTGTGTCTGCAGCGGGGGGGGGGGCTGTCGGGGGAGCAGGTTAGTGCGATAGTGCAAACAAAATGGTTGACACGCCAACACCCGCCCCCAACCCCTCAACTACTCCCCAAACACAGTTGCCTCGACCTCGACGTCTGGCAAGGAAATTGCATTAAGTGAACTTTTAGCCTAGACGCCAAAAAGACACGACTCCAAAGGGCTTTCAACCATCTGTGAGTTTGTCTATTTAATTTACCCCCCCTGACACACACACCCCCTTAGAACTTTAAACAGTACCTTTGGGCTGCTCGCTTAATTTAACTTCAATTTCCGCTTGCTGTTTATTTATTTCACAGCTTCGCTTTTTTTTATTTTTTTTTCGTTTTTTGCTGAACTGCCGCTTGCTCAACTTTATGCTTATGGTAATGAGTTTTAATTAGGCGCACAGCAAAGCGCAGAGGCAGAGCGGCAGAGTCCGAACTCTGAGCCGAAAGGACGGCACTTCACACCACCCACCAACAACCCAACCACCCAACCACCCAGCCAACCACCCACTGGGCCAACCATCTACCCGGACAGACTCGAGAGCCTGCTGCAAATAAGTATAGTTAACATTGGGGTTGAGTTCACTTTTTTGGGCTTTGACTTTGCCCGCAGTAGGCCTCTTTTATTAAGTGTTAAAAAAAAAAAATGTGTGTGCTAAAAGTTGAAATTTTTTAATTCAAGTGTGTGCTTGAGTGTGTTGCAGCAACAGCTGCTTTAAAGTTTCCACATCAGAATTGGGTCAGGCACAGCAGGAGCAAATCTTCAACTTGCTCTCAATCAAAATAAAGCAAGAGATTTGTCGGAAATCGTAGAAATTACCACCCGTAGGCAAGACACAACAACTTTGTTTTTAGTTAAAGATACATACGAAAGTTTAGGTACAAACATTTCTCGCATTGCAACGCACTCAATTAATTTTATAGCACTGGATCTCCCGCTTGTTAAAGGCAGCGGAAAAAATGGAAGAAATAAACCTTGCACAATATCTAGCACATACTTTTTTTTTTGGGGCTAATTGATATGTCGAAGAAAAATAAAACATTTTAAAGATTTTTCAAACGAAAATAATAAAGTATTCAATAAGAAACTTGGGGTATACAAAATTAATCTATCTAATTTGCACCTTGTAATAATATTTACAAGATTTCTACATGGAAATGAGCTGTAAAATTCCAGCATAATTATGTGTAGAAATAATATACTTATCAAAACATTTCCAACAACTGAACAAACAGTGCAAACATCTTTAAAAGATAAACTTCAACTATGCGAAGTTTTAATGTAGTCTCAGGTAAAGTTTGAACTCTATGTTGCTTCACATTTTGCAATTTCGACATGCATTCCTTGAAGCTTGCAACCGGCGTTGCAGTTGCAAGCGGCAGCTGAACAAACTATGCAAAGGCGTTCGCTGTTAATGTGTATCGGGGTGCATGCAACATTTAGCATGCTCCACCTTCTTCTCTGCGCTAGACCGACATTCCTGCCCCCCTTCCCCCTCCAGACCATAGCTGTGTATAATTACGTGTCGAGTCAGGTCGTTGCATAAATGGCATATGGAGTTACGGGGGCGGTTTGGGGTCGAAAGGGGTCGGCGCGGGGTTGTTTTTTTTTTTTTGTATCAGGTCGGGCACTTTTCTTTCTCTATTTCTTCTGCCTCTTCTTCGTCTTCTTCTTCGTTTCCTTTCCCATTTGTTGCTTTCTACACGTACAGGCGGCTCTTTTAGGCGTAATTAAAATTACTCGACTGCAAACTAAGAAGGGGGGTGGGGGCTAACAAATGTTTATGCTGCCAACACGTTTCATGTAAACACACAGTACGAAGTTGCAGCTGCGGTGGAGTTGTTGTTGTTGTTGGTGGTGGTAATGTTGCCTTCTTCCTGGTTTTGGTTTCGGGGTCGACGACGAGGCTTTTTGCATGATGAAGTGACGAATGTTGCAACAAACTCTTGCCCCATTCACACAACAGTTTCATTTGTTACATGCGTTACATTACTTCACCTTTTCCCCCCCAACCCCACCCCCTGGTCTGGCAATCAGCGCATTTTTCTTCAACGTCAAAGTTCTCGCAGTGACAATTTCAATGCGCAAATGTGCGAAAATTAAACATCAGGCCACGGGGCACAAACACACACGACATGAACACGACAAGATCACACAAAAATAGCACAGCAGGCAACAAGCAGGCAACAACAAATGTTCATGTTGCCATGTGTATTTATACTATTTATGAGTCGCAATTAGCTGCTGGGAAAAGTGCAGCTGAGTTTTTGGTTTGTGGCCCCTTTTTTGGCAGTGAAATCAAATATTCCAAATTGATGAGGTAGTTGTTCTTGTTGTTGTCCGCATGTGGGCAAAAGATAGACAAACACCCCAAAAATATAGTTAACATATGTTAGCTGAACTACAAAATTGATACAATAAACAAAACACATGTATTCATATTTATTCCCTTATTCTCAACAGCCTTAACTTTGTGTCATAATTTATGACTGCTGAAAAATGTTGCGCATTTATAAAGACAAAGTTCAAACTGAGTAGGCGGGATTTAAAACAATATGTTAAGTTCAAATTGTTGACACTAATTAAACCATAATTAATAAGTATAATAAATATAATTTTTTTCATAAATATAGAAACGATTTATAAAGTATATTTGAATAAGTTTTGCACACAAATAAATCACTCAGAAAAGAAAATCTACAAATAATTGTCAAACGATGAAGTTAGCAAATATTGCGGCTTAATTCCTTTGAAATAAACGAATCGAATGCCATTTGCAGCTATTTTTAGTGATTTGTTTGTTTTGCCTGCTCCCCCCCTCTCTGCCCCTTCTCCCCTCTATGTGGTGTGCTGCCAAATCCAGCTACACATTCATTCAAGCAAAATTAATTAAACAATAAAATTTGATTAATGGTATTTTATCGGGCAAACAGAGGAGAAGAGAGAGAGAGATAGGAGGAAACTGTGAACATGGTCAATTGCTTGGTCGTCAATTTTTTAGTTAACCTGTTCGCTGTTTACATTCGCGACTTTGTTTTCTGTTTATTCCCAACAAAACACACACACACAGACAACGGTACGTATGAGCTATATAAGCTTAATGTAATGTGTACAACAACAACAAGGAGAGTTCCAATATCTGGTTTGTCTTTTTATTTTTGGTAATTGGAGCAGCGCTGTCGAATTGGCAATTTCTTGACTTTTACAAAAAAAAAAACAAGTAAGAAGGCTCTAGTGGAGATTTCCCGACTAGGAGATACCCCGAACCCTTTTCATAACGCGTACAGTCATCATCTCAAGGATTTCCACTATGATCCCACTAATATGACGCTTCCTGTACAAACTGGTGATTATTTGATGATGTTTACTTGAATACTTCATAAGAAACCACAGTTTATAACAAACGTTTACTACTCATTTCATCAATATAAACTCAAAGATTAACTAAGTTATTTGTAGTCTGTATTCGGTGTGAGTGTGTATTAAAAACGAATTATTGCTTAATTTAACATGGTACAGTGATCAATAACATGTAGAATATTAAAGCCATTCGACGAGTGGTTAATGATTTTATTATTTTATTAGATTATCAGAATGATGACGTTCTAATTTTTATAACTGTTAAAAAAAAATTATGATGGCATTCAAACAAGCTACAAAACTCTACAAAAATAATAGTTATTATAAATACTGTATATACAAAGATAATAGATTAAGAAATGTCAATGATTCGCCAATCAAAAATTATACTTCTGTTTTTTCTTAAAATTACCCAAAACTTTGGGGCTCACTGTTTAGTAATTACCGATGTCTTAATAGCATCTCAATCGGTTTTAATGAAGCTTCATTCTTTGAACTATTGTTCCTAAGACTTTCGAATTCCAAATTAGTTTTGCTGTCATTTCCACGATATATCAGAAACGGAAGAATTTTAAGGTAAGTTGAAATTAACTAGTCTTGCGTTAGGGCTAGGAGAGCTTATATTCCAAATGTAGAGTCGCTAGCTCAACACTCGAATGTAGTTGTTTGAGTTCTACAAAAACTCATTATTAAGTAAGCTTTGTGTTTATATGGACGTACTTATGTAGATGTACTGATGAACAGTACATTAAAATGTTTAATGTTTTAGTTAGAGTGTTCTTTAACAAGTTTGAAGAAAAATAGGTAGAAAATGTTCCTTATCCTGTTCCTTTTTTGATTAATGCAGAAGATTGCTCTTCGTAAGCCTGGCTTGAAGGAGTATTATTTATATGAAAAGTTATCTATCAGATACTTCTTTACTGCTTTGCCATTAAAAATGAAATAAAATAAAACCGTTAACCTTCATGTAGCAACAATTTATTAACATATCTAATTTTTATAAATTAAAAGACTATTAAAAATATATTTATGATCAGATCCATTGAGCTGTGTAAGTGTTGGCTACTGCAAAATAACCATATATATATATTTTCAGTCCTTCACAAGTCGTCGAAGCAATGAAACCAACAATTAAACTGGCTTTTTGTATTATATTTTCGGCAGTGCTCTTCGAACATGTAGAAATCGTCTACGTAATAAAATAAATATATTTTAGTTTTTTGAGTGTAACCCATTTATATTTCAGTTATCTACCACCATCAAGATGACAAATGCCGTTTGTGAGTCTAAAAACAAATCTTGGGTTACAATCGATTACTGCCGGCTAAGAGCAGTTAGTCGAAATCTAACTACCCTAGGTGTTGAATTAACTGTTCTGCATCCAGCGTATAGCATACGCCTACACATTCAGCTTTTGAAGAAAGCCAGTGGATATAAGCCCTTTCTTTTTGATTACAATGTCGATGCCTGTGCCTTTGTGCGTAGAGCTAATAATCCCTTCATTAAACTAATTTGGGGATTAATTAGGGAAATTTCAACCGTCAACCATACGTGTCCATATGTGGTAAGCGAATAATTAAACCATTTGCATTGTTAGTTATTTACTATCTATCTCATTAAACGCAGGGCAAACAAATACTAAAGGATTTTTACATAGACCCCAAAGCCTTTAAGCTGCCACTTCCAAGTGGAGAGTATGCACTCTTCCTTACTTGGATATTTGATTTAAAGACACAGTTCATATCAAATGTTTTCTTCACGTTTAAAGAGGATATACTTAAGGATTAATAAATTATTAAGAATATAAGTAACAAGTAAGAAGCCTCTAGTCGAGATTTCCCGACTAGGAGATACCCCGAACCCCATACTTAACTAAACCTCAATCTTCGATATCTCTGGTGTTTCTCAAGCGATTTCGATGAAATTTTCAGAAAATTCTATCGTTACCCATTATTGCAACCTCCATTTTTATATTTTCCAAATTCGAGATTGCATGTGTATATCGGAAACCAGAACAGTTATCGATTATTTGAAACAAACTTGTTCCGATCATGGTATAGGAGAACTTATATTCAAAATCTGAAGTCTCTAGCTTTTGTAGTCTCTGAGATCGACGCGTTCATACAGACAGACGGACAGACGGACGGACAGACGGGCATAGCAATATCGACTCGGCTGTTGATGCTGATCAAGAATATATATACTTTATATATACTTTTGCACAAAACCATTATACCCTTTTTACCCATTTTATGGGTTAAGGGTATAAAAAAAAACAAAACAAAAATGCTACAATTGGGTCAAAGTTGTGATTATAGCAAGGATTAAAGCCAATTAAATGGGTGCCAGTTGAGAAGCCTCATTTAAATTCCAAAGAATTGTATAAAAAAGAACACGCTTTACAGATTTAAACTAATTTTTAATCTGCTTTAAATCTTTCATAAATATTGTATATGGTAAGGAAAAAGCTGTATCTTATTAGTTTTGCCTTGAATCCAATCTTTTTCAGATCTTAATTATATATAATAATATTTTTGAAAAGTGGCCCCTTTAGTTAAAAAAATGTGTAAATTTTAGTTGGCACGAAACGAGCAAAAATAAATAAATTGTATTAACAAATTCTTACATAGATATTTACTTTATTCACTCTTAAAATTATTAATCAGCACACAGCACAACGAAATATATATTGCATATAAAATGTATAACTTATTAGCGTTAAATGTAATGCCAATCTAAATTGAGCATTTTTGTAGACCAGGCCAAATTTTCACGCCGTCAAACAAATCAAATTGAAAAGACAGCTAGAAAGAGAGACAGATGGGTGGCAGCAGCAGGAGGAAGCGGTGTAAGGGGGGTAAGCAAGAGGTGAGCAATCAAAAGCGCCGCTTTAGCCAGATCGAAAGCCATTGAAACATGTTGTTGTTGTTGTTGCTGTTGTTGTTGATGGTTGTTGGCTTGGATTTAAATTCGATTTTGGACGCGAGATAAAACCGCGCGACAGAGATTTACAGCAGTGAGAAATGCTTTATAAACCATCGTAGCGTTATTCAAAGCACGTTCCCCTGTTATGGAGTTTGATTTTTTTTTTTTTTTTTTTGCAACTGGATGGATGAGTAGAAGGGAGGTGGGAGTGACGATGAGGACGTGTTGCTGTCAACTCTCTGCGCTGTGGTCAGTCAGAGTCAGAGTCGGAGTCAGAGCATGCAACACGAGCAGCATTTTTTATTTAATTTTGTGGCCCAATTAAGTTGAGACGTCGACAACGACGACGACAATTGAAAAATGTGCTTTGGGCCCATTAAAAGCATTTAGGCCATTTAGAAAGAGTCTCAGCAGTCTTGGCTAACAGCAGCTCTCACCCAGACGTAAGCGAAACCCTTTTTGTAAAACCGCAAAAGCCATAAAAGCAGAGATTTCCTCAATTTGCTGCCGCAGAGCTCAGTCAAGCAGCTACCAACGAAAATTGCTGCCGACCGCAAAACAATTTCGTAGCAAAAATATGAATGAAAATGCCAGAAAACTCATCAACTGAAAACAAAAAACCAAAGTGAAATGGGAAGTGGAAAATTGTCTGCAAAATGAATTAATTTGCTTAAATTTATGAGCATTTTTTGGCGGCGCTTCTCTGAAATTAATCGCCTGTAAAATGAAGTTGCTCTCAGTGGAAAAAAAAAAGCCAAAGCCAAATGACAAGTAAACGGCGAAAATTTGCAATCAATATGGGCAAAAAAAACTAAAAAAGAAACAGGGAAAAAGGTTTAAATTATGTGGCCTAACAAAGGCAATGTCTGCTTGTGGTTTCCCGCTGTCTGCCCGCCACCCCCCTAACCACCCTTAACTAGTTGAACCCGCAACTGCAATTGACATTATATATAAAAAAAAGATATTGTATCTTTTCCAACTTATAGCTATGTGTGTGTGTGTGTGTGTTCTGTGTCTGGGAGGCAACGCTTGAATGACTTTTTCGGTGGCTTGTTAACAATGCTCTTTAATGGCTCTATAAATGGAAAGTGGCTATGAAGCGAAATATACATCAGATGCAAAAAAACTTTTGTGTACAAAAATAGCTAAAATTTGTGTTTGATCATAGTTTTTAAAGTGTCACATAAGAAGCTGGCTCTTGAATAAATTTTTAATGGTTTTAAAGTAAATTAAGATCATTTAACTGTTCCAAGTTTATTTTAATAATTTTTTTTATTAATTTTTACACATGTTCGCAGTTTTAAGTTCCTAAGCCATCAACTTACAATAAAGCGAGGATAATGGCATAATTATTGCTGCCTATTAACTCAATGTTTATAAAATATATAGCCATTTTTTAACAAGACTTAAGGCGCGTGACAAATCATTATAATTCACGGTTTTCTGCTTAAGAACGCAACAAATCTTTTTTGAACTACAAATTTTTAAAATAACAAAAGTTGGTTACGCATCGTTTAAGCTGCCAAAAACGCAGCTGAGAATTTCTTAAAACTTCTTTGACGTTTTCTACATTTAAGTAATGACTCATTCAACCCCAATTGAATTTTGGTGGGGATCAGCTGCACATCTGCCCCAAAAACAGCCATAAACCACAATAGATTAATGAAGCTGACAGCTTTTTCTCCCCACTTAACAAATTTGTGTCTGTCTGTCAACCCCAAACCCCACCCACCTCGCTTGTGTGCCCCATAAATCGTTTATGATTTCAACGTTGACGCCCACTTGTTGCATGCCGCAGAAAGCAAAATACGTTATTAAGCCTGGCAACAAATTTATTTAGTTTAGTGCACTTTTCATTAAATATAATTTTTATGGAAGGATGTTATTGGATATAGCAACAACATATAATCATATTTATATGCTCGCGTGGGCGACGACAAAAGATCTCTGGAAATATAATTGGGTTGTTCACGAGTGTCACGTATAAATATAATAATAATAATATGCTTGGGAGCTGTGGCAAGTCTATAAAGATTACAACATGATGGTTTTTTAAGTGCCACAAATTGTGTAGAGAACTTTAATGTCGGCGACTTTTGACATGAGAGTGAATATTTTTGAAGTTCGAATGTTTAATATGCCATTCAATGGCCATAAAATGTCAAATAAAAGCCATTAAGAGCCCTGCCTCAGCTGCCTGCTGCCTGTTTGTTGTTTGCTGTTAATTTGCCTAAATAAACCTCATTAAATATGCTGACCAGCCAAATGACCAATGGCCAATAGCCGCTGGCCTCATCCAACACACAAACAACAACTCAAACACACAAAAAAATATATATACATATATGATTAATAATCATTATCATCACCGAAAGCCTGAATACCACAAATTATGTTGTCACATGCAAAAGTTGCGCATACGACGCGTTTAAAAATTTGTTAGTTCTTTCTCACTCACGCGTCGCTAACAGGATTATGTCGCATGCAACATTAGGCCAAATCCTTTCTACCTGCTTGCCTTTTTTCTCAAGCGTTTGCCCAATTTGTCGTCTCTCTTCTTTTCTCTCCCCTCTACCTGTTTTTCGTTTCGTTTCGTTTCGTTTTTCGAGCAACGTTTTTCACAGCGTGTGTTAATTTTGTTGGAATTTTCGCTTGATTATGTCCACATGGATTCGAAATGTTGTGTCTCTGCTCTTTTGTTGTGCTTTGGCTACGATCGATTATTGATTTAATTAATTATCAACGCTCGGTGTGCTGCCTTTTTTTTTCTTCTTCTACTCTGTCTGTTTAGTCTCTATGCGTAGCACAAAAATATTAATAAATTCTATACAGTGTGTGTCGCCTAGAATGGCTTCATTGCATTCCAACGACCCCCAACAGTGCTTTAAAGTCGAAAAAACCCCAAACTGTAATTTATGTAACATCTGTTCTAATAATTTATCCATTTAAACTATAATTATAGATTTTCTCATAGCTGTGTGTCGATTACCAAACCTGATTTGTACATTTTTGGTTTAAGAAATTTATTTTTTCAATTTATAAAACAATTAAAAATTCAGTACGCAAGAAAATTGTTTTGGGTAAGGTGAGTTTTTAGAGGGGTTTAAATTAAATGAAGTAAAAATATATTTATTTTTTATAATTAGACATATCTAAACTTAAATTGGAAGTTTAACCATTTTTAAAAATCTTTAACAAAATAAGTTTTAATATGTAAAAATGCACTTATATCATAAAAAACCTTTTCCTGTCTGCACAAATATTTGTTGCTGCTTTTTCTCACACGCTTTAATCACCCAGCTTGTTGACAGAATTGCAAATTAAGAGAAATCTTTAAGCAATTGAGTCTGAGCACGCCTCCTCATCATAAGGCTGAAACTTGAAGCGTTTTTAAACGATACGAGTACAATTTATTTAAATTAAAATGCAGATCGCGAGCATTGAGAGATACAAAAGTCTGCGCTTACAATTGCCGGCGAACAACTTTGCCCACTTGCCACTTGCCACATGCCACTTGCAACATTTCCTCATTGTTCGTGCGTTACATGCAGCAAGTATTGCCCCTGTGCAAACGCAAATTTATTGCTAATAAATTGTTGGCCTTTTCAACAACATTTGCATGTGCAAGAAAAGAAAAAATCGCTGGAGTCCATCTATATTCTTATGGCACATTATTATTAGTATGAAATTGCTGTGTTTAGGCGCAGTTGCTTTAATTAGCAGCTAGATGGATGCATGGAGAGGCAGGCAGTATTCGGGCCAGCTGCTGCTGCATCGTGTTGCCGATATTAATCAAAGGCAATTGATTTCAATTGAATCGTGCAACACTAAAACCAAAAACCAAAAAAACCAAAAAAAAAAAATGTTTTTGAAGAGATTTCACTAGCTTAACATTCACAGAGATTTATGAATGTTCAACTTAACTTTTAAGCCACAAAAAGTTGAAAGGAGACGAGCAAAGAAAATTTAAAGATGTAATATACTAAAAAATTTAAGAGTGAAAAAAATTATTTTGTTTGTTTCTCTTAAAAAAAAATTGTTTTTGAACAAGAATTTTATTACTTCACAGCACATAACATAATAATTTTAAATACTTTTCTTTATACTATAGATTGTATTTAGTACAAATTTTATATAATTCCATAAAAATCTAAAAAAGTACACTCCTTAATATGATTTAAGTTTGTCTTTTTAAATTCTTATATTTTTCCTACATATGTGTGACGTCAATCCGAGAAATCTGTGCACTCTCTGGTCAAACAAATTGTGTCAAATTAATTTGCATAAATTGAGCCAAAGGCAAAGAAATGAGAAATAAACAAAAAAGTTTGCTATATAAAGATACAAAAATATTAAAAATTCATTAGACAGAGCATAAACAATTAATAAGCACTCCAAAGTTGAGAGATGAAAAATCGATGGATGGAAAAAAAAAAATCAATGAACGCGTTCCGGACATTAGGCTAAAAACTGGGCGGCAGCAGGGGCGTGTCTCATGTAAAAGCCATAAACGATAATTTATCATTTTACGGAAGGCAAATCAAATGCGCAAAATCGCCGAGTCAAAACAGACGGCCCCCACTTGGGCTCCACTTGTGCTCCCCCCTCCCCCTCTCTCACCCTCTCTCTCGCTCTGTGTGGTTTTCTTATTCTGGCCAAGCTAAATAAACACTGAGGAAGATGAACAAAGAACGCAGCAGCTTGAAGAACCACTAATTGAGTGCGCAAATAAATATTGCAAGAAAAAAAGAAAAAGATTGAAAGATTGAAAGAAGAGATTCTTTGGTCGAGATGGGCCCACTTGTGGTTCTCTAGCACTTTGATTAATTTCTGGATGACATCCTCCAACCAATTAACGGCATATTGAGTCAAGAGACGATCTTCAGATAGATAGAGAGAGGGAGAGAGAGAGAGTTTTGAGAGTGCTGACCACAGGAAGCTGCCATTAAAATATTTGCAATGATGAAGGCAGAGAACTCGAAAACTTGTTCTAGACCAAAAATAGCTGCTGATGCTGCCTTCGCATTCCTTGGCCCAACGTTGCAACGTTGCAACGTGCAACGTGAATTTATGAATCGTTGGCTGGCTGAATGAATCTGTTGGGTGTCTACCTCTGTCTCTGAGCCTTAGCCAGACTGGACTCTTAGCTTTTTCGGGGCGTTTACAACGCTTTGGTATCTTGTATTTATTTAATTGACGTTTGAACGTGTTGGTATTATAAAATAGCCACGGCCACAACCAACTCAGAGGTCCATTGCCTGCTGGCAATTATGACTGCATCGGGGCGTTGCTGGACATGTTGCATGTGGGGGCAATAGATCGGACAGATCGTCCCCGTCTCTCTCTCTTTCTGTGTGCTGTGTGTGTTTGGATTGCTGTACGTGCTGGCAGGCTAATTAGATCGGATACTAGGCGTTACGGCTCAAAGGATTGCCTGGGTGTTAGTTTATTAAGCCTGGTTGGCAGTTCAACTCTTAATAGGCTGAAATATGTGAATGTAGAAGCAGGGAATAAACCTATGTGGAGGTTCTTAAGAAGAGAGGAAAATTCAAAATAACAACTCAATACCAAAGGCGGAGTTTACTTATTAAGGCAAGTATTTGAATACTTTATTCAACTTACATTGAAGTTACTATTATTTCCTAAAAATATTTAAAGCATTGTTCATATTATTTTGTTAACTTCTTTCCATGTAATTTTCCGCTTAAAACTAAATTTGCCAGCTCATCTTAAAGTATTTCAACTCTCTCACGATAAAAATGTCACACAAAAATAAACACATACATACATACAAACAAACACACACGCGCAGCCAATAAATAAACAAGTTTTATGCCTCAATTGAAAAGCCATTAAACAGAAAGAAAAAAAAAACGAGTCTAATTTGCAGGTCCAGAAGCAAAGGTAGATCAATAAAATATAGTTTGAAACTGGAAACAAATACCGGACGTGATTGGATGATAGACAAAAATATCTTCGCTTTTTTTTTTTTTTTGTGGCACAATCAATGGGCTATTCAATGTGGATGGAATTCACACAGCTCCCAGCGGAGACAACAAAAATTAAGTTGTAGCAGCCGAACCGGCTAGCCTGGTGGAGATCAGAGCCAGGCCAGACTTCGTTTCAGGTTCAGATTCAGGTGATAAGATCAGATCTCAGACCGCACTAATAACAGCCAATGATGTTCAAGAAGAAAAAGAAGAAGAAGAGTATGCTGCTTTAGGATATGACTTGGCAAATTTGTTTGTTATTATTAACAGGGGAACAACAACAACAACAACAACAACATTCCCCCCGAGTGAGATCTTTAAGATCCGATTAAAACCATTAACACTTTTTGTAGCCGCTTTGCCAGCAACAACAATAAATATATATCTAAAAAAAAATTCTTGTTTCTTTCTTTTTTTCTTTCGACAATTATAAAATCAAATAAAAAGATTTTTTTGTTCTTGTTGTTGTAGATGAAGCAGCTAACAAAATGTAAACATATTTTTTTTTGTTTTCTGACGCATCCACAAAAAAGTAACACAAACAAAATGTTGTGGGGTTTTTTTTTTTTGGCTTAACAATTTATTGCTTATATCGACAGGTAATTAATTCATTAGCGCTCTTTTATATTTATATAAAACAGACAAATCGTTTAGACCATTGGCCAATATAATAAACAAGGAAATATATTTCTCACCTAGGGAAACAGCTGTGTCAGAAATGTTGATCTAAAAATGTATTACGAATCTTTGGATCAACATCATGTTTTTAGCGATAATTTTACACATTAGCTGATTCTACAAACATGTTGTGTGTTTGACCTTCAGGGTTTTAACGTTTAAAACTCATCGCAGCTGTCATCACACTTAAGTGATTTTTGCACTTCGCAGTGATTTTGTTGGCGTCACTTAACACTTATTTTTGTTCTATAAATGTAATATAATCAAACTTTATCTGGCTGATCTTCATCCAATTATCATTAGTTGATATAAAATATCTTGTTTAATCACTTTAATTCCCATTTTTGCCATTAATACTATCCTGTGTCCAATCTAACAAACATTAATCAAATTTCGTTCGCCGTTAAAAGCATTTTTCTACAATTTTTTACCATTTCCGCTCGCGCCCAAAATAGAAAAATAAAAACGCCTACGAAAATATAAAAAATCCCAAGCTATTAACTCAAAGGAGGCTCAGATTATTAGTTCTAATCATGCAATATGTTGATGGAAAAGGGCAGCAGCTGGCTTGAAAGGTGTGTGCTAATCACAGGAAAAAAATCTGTAACAAGCGAAGAGTATTTTATATAGAGAAAAAAGGTAGTCGGGTTACCAGGAAAAGGGGCGTTGCTAAAAACCATAACAATAGGCTCGAAAGGATAATGTGTTACGCATAATGAGAGTATTGAGTAGACATATATTGAGAGCACACCAAACAAAGATGTGAAACGTGTGGTCTGAGAGGGAAGAGGGGAATAAATAGTTCGGTTCGATGGCGCAACTAATGTGCCCCGATAAATGCAGCGCAACGAATTGAGTCAAGAGCCGGAGCGTTCCATGCGACAGTTTTTTTTTTTTTTTTTCAGTGCTGATTGACAGGCAGCCGGACAGTGGGACAAAAAAGACAGCGAGACAACTGAAAATGTGTCAATTTGCAGTAATCTAATCTGTGTGCGGTCTCTTCGGCTACGCCTGGGGCATACTTCAAAAAACGTGAATGGAAAACTATAGATACAAAAAAGAAAAGACAGTAGTTTAAATACTCTTGCAAATGTGTTCATTAAAATGCCATGAACTCTAAAAAAAAATAAATAAATACAACAGAAAATTCTCAGATACATTAACGGACGAGAACAAGCGGAATATTTCAAGGCAAGTATTTTAGGAACAAATCTGAAAAAAATTCCAGCAAAATGTTGTTCGTAATATACATTTCTGAGATAGTTTTGATACATAATATTTAAACAGAGTTTAATGTAAAATTTCAGGAACCTTGAGTAACAGCAATTTGGCATATTAAACCTATAAGGGTTAAAAATATGGAGAATAGTTTGAAAATGGAATATTTTCGATAAAATCACAGCTTAAGTTGATTGGAAAATGCAATTAAAATGTCTCCCCTATATATATTTCCAAGAATGTTTTTAAACATTATTCTTACTTGGAATTTGAGAGATGAAATTTATAATAAATATGAAGGACCCTCAGTTAGGGAATTAAAAACACACGCACCAAAATAAAAGTACAAAAGTAAACTCGATACGTGAAATTCCAATAAATTACGAGCACAATTTATTTGATAATGTTGGCATACCGAAATTTAATCAATTATATAAATTATAGCATATTGTTATCAGCTCCGAATGGTGACGTTTTGTTTGTACAAATCGATCACAAATATTGTGTGGCCCCAAAAAAAAACAAGTGAAAGTGGCACAAGCGTCAAAAAAAAAAAAATAAATACTTGATATATGCCCAATTAGTTGTACACAGCACATAAATCAACAACAAAAATAAGTCAGTTTATGCTGCGGAAGTTAATAACAACTTTAGCTTGATTTGGGTTAAAGATCAGTTGTCATTGATAGTTATGAAAGGAAATGAGTGAATGATTAGGAAGTGAAGTGGGAGCTTAGCTGAGGCGCCTATCAAAATGCGAGAGATGCAAAGATACAAAAGTAGCTTCGTTTGTGAAAAGATACGACTGTTCTTCTGTCAGAGGAACACAAAGTTGCATATATACAGAATTCCTGAGGTACTACTTCTCTGTTTTTTTTTTATCTATGCACACACAGAGAGAGGCAGCAAGTGCTTAAAAAGACATAAATTAAACACTCGGCTACCTGTCATCATCATTCATCATCATCATCATCTGCATGATAATCATCATCATCATCCTCGTTGTAGTGTCGGCATCAAAGCTTTGATTTCAACAGGGCTCTCTCTCTCTCTCTCTCTCTCTCTCTCTCTGCATTCTTCTTCTTCTCCTTCTGTTGAGTGTGTTGTATTGTGGTTGTTGTTCTTGTTCTTCTTCTGCTTTT
Source organism: Scaptomyza hsui (assembly GCA_018152825.1). Taxonomy (NCBI): domain Eukaryota; kingdom Metazoa; phylum Arthropoda; class Insecta; order Diptera; family Drosophilidae; genus Scaptomyza; species Scaptomyza hsui. Next base: position 9,448,611 of record JAECXO010000307.1, read on the forward strand.
GGTGTTTTTGCTCTTGTTGTTATGTATCCTACAGCTAACAATTAAGTCTAAAGTGTTGCAAGAGGCAGCAGACGACAAGAAAACTTTGTTACAAATTTCACAATAATTACGCATAGAAAAAAAAAACACAACAGAACACAACCTGCATAATGCGAACATGAATATCTACATACTATGATGTTGTTGTTGTTGTTTTTTGTTGCATACACTTCAACTTTGTTGCACAGTGTATGGTGTGGCATTGTCAAAGCCAAAGGGTGCTCACTCACTCAGTGTGTGTGTGTGTATAAAATAAAATGCGTTTTTAATTTGCAGATGCGCGTAAGGCAAAAAAAATATAAAAAATGTTTCTCGTTTTTATTGTCGCCGCGATGTTATGGAAATTATTTGCGAGTGGCAAAAGGTATGTCAGCACAAGAGGGGGGGAGTGTTAAAGGGGAGGGCAGGTAAGGTGCACTGTGACCACCTGTCTCGCTGAATACACAAATACTTATACATGGTGGCATGTGTAGTATGCAGATAGACAGCATCAGATAGGAAAGGTGAGTTGCAAGTCGAATTATTGATGCACTTTAGAGAGAGTAAGATAATAATATATATTTTAAGACAAAAAGATTTACCCAATATTAATTCATTTTATCAATAGATCAATGACACAACATAAAGTTTTAACTTATCTCTAATGTGGGGGCATTTACAAGACTTGTAACTTTGGTATCAGTTCTATCCTACACGGTGTCTCTCTGTGTTCTGTGTTGCAACTGTAACTCCATATGCTGAGTCGTGCGTAAGCGAAAAAACCCACAGAAAACTGAAATCTTTTTTTTTAGCTTTATGGCCAAGGCGACAGTAGTAGATAACGTGGCCCATACGGCCATAAGGCCAGAGGAGAGTTTGCTGCTTGAACGGGTGCTCATTGCATGCCACAAATGCCGGCACAAAAGCGCATAAAAAACAAAGAGGTAAGCATGTTTTAAATGAAGAAAGTCGACAAGAAGATACCCTAAACAAAAGACTTTTTCTATCATGAGTGTTAAATGTTTTAAAAATATTAAAATATGTTAAAAATATTTCCGATACCTGGCATTTTTTTGACATCTGAACTTGACATTGAGACAGATCTATATACTTTTTAGGGTTCGCAGTTGCTTTCCTTTAGCTTGCAACATTCTTGCACACAATGTCACATACTCTTGCCACTCATTTTCAATGGGTTCAGAGCTAAAGGAGCTCAAACAACAACAACAACAACGACACAGAATGCCAGGTTCAGGCCTTAGTATCTCATCCTCATCCTCCGTTTGTGAGTCAGCCGTGGGTAATGAAATATTGCCATGTGCCACAGGCAGCAGCGCCTGCGCCTGCGTCAGACTTCAGCCTTCTGCCCACCTCCTCCTCTCGTCTGTCTGCTGCCCCCTTTGGGCAAATGTTTGCCGGCAACAGCTGCTGCTTTGTTTGGTGTTGCTGTTGGTGTAGGTTGACAAACAAACATGCCAGCGCATAAAACAAGAACATGAAGCTCTTCAATATGCTGCTGCTGCCTCCTTGGAATTGCACTTGAGAGCGAGAGAGAGAGAGAGCTGCAGAGTTCCGCTGTTGCAAGCTCACCTGCCACCAGTTGCCCCCAACCATCGAGAACTCTACGAATGTATGTATGTGGAGACATGGTCTAAAGCCATACGAAATTCGCATTCACGTTTTGGCTTTTTACCTTTGCGCCTATTTATCATCAAATGCAGGCAGGCAGTGTGGCAGGCAACCAACCAAAGAGGCAGCTGCTGCTTGAAAAGGAAGCTAAGAACCAAAGCTAAAAAGAATTTTCAAGCGAAGAAGAGTCCATAAGTGAAGCCTAAATACCCTTACAATTAAGTGGAATGTTTTGGGAAAACTTTTAAGCCAAGTTTTATAGTTCTAGCTTTCCTTAATATACTCTTTAGTGAGCTTATTTTGTTAAAGGGTATTTTGAATTTAAATGCACTTTAGTTAGTAGAAAGAAACGACGACGACTCCATCGTCGACATGTGATACCATTTAGCCTGAACTGGGAATGGAAATGCGACTGCAACTTCAACTGTGCACAAAGGAGGAGGGGGGGGGAAGTTGGGGTGCATGGCAACACTGGAATGGGGCAGCTACAGATGCTGTTGGTGCAATCAGGCAAAATTGTTGCCAACTGCGCCATCACATTCGCATTCCAGACTCCGACTCCTACTCCAGAATAGCGTGAGAAAGCAAAATATTGATTCAGAGAGGTTCAGGCAAACCAAGCGATATGCAAAACGCGATAAAATTCCAGAGTGCCAGAGAGGGGCAACCAAAAAACCGGCTGCTGCTGCCATACAAAGGTGCTAAATGAAGTTCTTAATTAAGTGCGAGTGGCAGCTGTAGAAGAAGGAGGAGGAGAGAGGAGTTTAAAGCCAAAAGGATTGGAATTTTTTTTTTTTTTTTGGTGTAGCATAAACAAGTTTTATTGGCACATCGTTAGCTGCTGCTGTTTGATTGCATTTATTGCATAATTTGTTAATGAATCGAAAGTCATGCCACACGCTCCAGGCACAAAATGACAAATTAGCATCATAATTGCTTGGGCTTGAAACTAAATACCTTCAATTTATAATGTGGCAGACAACACGTGGGAAAGGAATGTTGAAAGTTCGCGACTTTCCAACACTAAAACTCACCCTGCAATAGCAACCCTGACTTCATTTACTTCGCAAACTTATCTACAGTCCCATAAATTACAATTTAATTAACATTTTCCACATGCCACATGCGAAACTATCAAGAGTGCTATAAATAATAAAAAGCAAAAAAACGAAAACGCGACTCAAAAACTGATTAGTACGAGTAGAAAGAAGCAGAGGGAGCCCTCGATCCTCATAATTAAGCGACATTTGTGGCATGACATGCAACAAGCTGTAGATTAACATAAATTTTAAGACGTCATTAGAGGCATGAGGCATGAGGCATGAGGCAAGTAAGCAAGGGTCGCTTAGCTAAGGGAATTCAAGTTTCAACAAAGTAGTTGAAACACCTGTCCAAAAAAAAAACACTGAAGTGAACGAGTCTAAAAATATATAAATTATGATTATTATGCACTTGACAGGCGACCAAAAGAAACAAGAGCCACAATTTGTTGCCACTCCAAAAGATGTGTGAAGCAGACACAGAAGAAGAAGAAGAGACGCTGGTTAATAATTGTAGATATTTATCTTATAACAAAACTATTGCCATAAAACTGAAGAGTATGTCAGTTGTGTTATAATTATTAGCGCTAATTCTTTTTGAGTGAGGAGAGAGGCATACAAAAAAATCTGTCTGAGCTGAGTTTCTTGATTGAAAGATGTGCCTAATTGATAGTCGAGCACTCGCACGAGTCGTCCAAGCAGAGACCAGAGAGGAGAGGGTAGCGAGGGTAGCGAGAAGACTCGTCTTCAAGTGCGTGTCATTGTGTAATTTGGCTTGATTATTATTAATTTGCAGACGCCGCCGTTGCCGCCACTGTCATGACCTGAAGGAGGAGTCAGTCAAGTCTCAGATCGTAATTGTTATGAGGCGGTTATTCTTCTGCTTCTTCTTCTTATACTTGCCCCAAAAAAAAAATATACCAAATATTTTATTTGATTTGCTAATGGAGCGGAAATGGGAGAAGAACTTACTTTAAATGAGCGCAATCAAAGTTTTCTCAACTTACCTGCAACGAGAGAGAAAAGAAAAATTGTTTTAAATTAAGGTTATAAGAGTTTATTACAATCGTATGGGATGCTTAAAGTGATCTCAGATCTTTGTTTGTTACTTTCTATTGTTGTCTTGCGGTTTGTTTTGGGTTCAACTAAAGATCGGTGATAATCGTATGTGGTTTTTAAGAGTTTAAAGTTGACTATAAGCAGTGAAAAGATATTTTAAAATCGTAAAATATATGGGAAACAAAATAAGTACAAAGTACTGTTTTAAAACAAGTCTGAAAAATATTTGTAGGTTAAATTTAAATTTTATTTTATTTTTCAGACTCGTTACTTTTGACTCTCCCTTGGATCCCCTACAAATCTCCGCTCATATTTATGTATCTCACGTGTGTTTTTCCTGGAACTTCTATTAGTTTTACAACACTTCCTCTATTAGCAGCTCCACCTTCTTTTCCCCCCACCACCCTTCTACAGAGACAGGAGCCACTCTCTTTCTTACTCTTTCTCTCTCACTCTCTGTGTGTGCGTAAACATTAATGTAAATTTAACAGCGACTTTAACAGCAGCAGCAAGAAGAAGAAGAAGAAGAAGATGATTGCATCAGGTCACACAAAACACACACACACACATACAAACAAACAGAAAAGAGAGAATCGCAGTCAATTGACGCTTTGTTTTATAACTTTCCAGCCATAAGATAATAAACAACAACCGTTTGCTTGATCGTTCTATCTCGCTCACACGCACACTGCAGTTTTTGGCTGCTTAGGTAGTTTGTAGACCTTTGGACGACGTCGTAGGTAGGTTCACAAGGCGCCGACAACAACAACAACAACCAGAGTTGAAAACCACCAAAGGTGATGACTGCCGTAATTGTTGTTGTTTCTTGGTAAAAGGTGTTGTAGACACACATGTACATACGTGCAACACACACATGTGGCATTTACATTTCCTTGCCGCAGAAGAGCCAAAGAGTAAAGTGCTCCTCGGTGCAACTCTCAGCTCCGAGTGTTGTTGTTGTTGTTGTTGTTCTCTGTGAATTTCGTTGAAGTCGGTACGTTTTTTTTTTTTTTTCTGTTCCTCTGACTCTTGACGTGCGAGGTTCAAGTTAGTGCGAGAGAGAGAGAGCTACGAAACGTTATCGGCCTATGCACTTTGAAGTTTGTTTAGGCCAAAGCTGGCTAACAACAACATGGCTTACATGCTTTGTGCCTGAGAACATTTTAGCCAAGGATTTCAAATGTCAAGAGTTGAAGGTCCACAAAAATCAAAAGTTGGAAAAGAACTATTAACCTTTCCCATATCTTATTTTATAACTAGAAAAAAAGGAAACTTTTCATTAACTTGGCTTTCATTCCTATTCTTTTACAGCTTAATTTCTTACTCCTCTTAATAATTGCACTCTCTGATTTCGGTGTTCTGATTTCACTGCCAAGAAAGAGAAACAATTTTTGTTCAACTTCCCCTCCTTCCCCTCAATCAAAAGTGGAGCACAAATCGCAAGCATTTAGCATTGTCCAAGACGCCTTTCAACAACGCCAAAATGCCTGGCCTTAAAATATTTCGAACATGCCACTCAACAACTACAGTGAAGGCACTTTTTGGGGTCCGATGCTCATTATTAAATTTTGGGCATTACAATGCAATCCCCTTCCCCCCCTGCCACTCTTACCCTGTGGCCTGTGCTTGGATTTAATGGCTGCAAAACACGCGTCTCTTAACGGTTTTAATGAAACACATAAACTCGCCTCGATTCCTCATCGCCTCCACTTGGGTGAGCCTCAAGATCGATCGTAAAATACTCTTCAATTGTTGGGAAATTGTTTTCTGTAAATAGTTTTCATCTCTTAAGGTTCTTTTGCATAGAGAACGCATCCTTGCACAATTTACGGGCATGAATGAAATGAGTTACTACGCAGATGCCGACAGAAGATATATATGTATGTATATGTGTTTGGTCATAAAGAATGCAACACGGCGAAGTCGCGTTGAGTTCGTCCACTCAACTGTGAAACAGGTAGAGAAAGAGAACGAGACAGGATATGGACAGGCACAGACAGGCACAAACAGTCGGCAAAAGTACAAAGCGTGTCGGAGTGAAAGAGATTTTCTCCTTTTCATTCGATTTCAATGAACTCAAAATGTTGCAAGTGCAAAGACAAAACAAATACAAACAGCTGATAACACACAGACTTGTGTATCCATAAGATACACACAACGTAAACGTAAACTGATACCGATAGATACACACAGACAATCCAACTATCATTACATTTACTTTTTGGTTTCACATCACAAAAAAACAAAAAAAAATAGAGAGGAAGAAATTCGAAAAAGGACATTTCTCTCAGACTGCTTTCAGTTTTCAATTTATCTGTCTGTTTGTCTGTTTTTTATCCCTTTGCATTGTAATTGTAAACCATTTGTCAGCAACTTTGTATTTGTATGGCTAATTTCCCTTCTATGGCAGAGAGTTGGGCGAAGGAGGAGGAGGAGGAGGTGGAGGAGGGGCTTACAAAGATGCCGGAAATGTCTTTATTTGTCCTGCCAATGTGTGTGTGTGTTTTCCTATTGGCTTTACCCAAATCGATTGGTTTGAAAAAAATCGCTTAAAAGGCAGACAGATAAATTGGCGTCTCTTTGCATCCAACTAAGGACTAACTTTAATCTATGAGGCTTACGACCTAGAAGCAACCTCATAAACATCACATATCATTAGAATCTTAAAGCTTACGACTTGATTATGATTGGCGCTTCCCTGACGCCAGCACAAAGAAGAAGACAACATGAAGAAAATACCTGAGCTGAGATCTCTCTGACATTTTGGAATCTTGATTTTGGGCTGCGTGGGCAGCAAGTCCAAAACATGTTATGGCATCGTTTTAAGCTACCGACAACAACACAGAGAACAAGATGAGGAAGAAGAAGATAGAGGAGGAGAAGAAGACGACGACGACGTATCCAAATCATCATAGACATCATTTGGTTGTGGCACAAAGCGCCTGCCTTGTGGCATCGTGTGGGTTTTTTACTCTTGTCTCTTCAAATTTATCGCTCTTGACTTTTAAAGCATTTGGTTTCATTTATGATACATGGGCTAGAAAGGGTATTTATGGTTCTGTGCGGCTATCTTTAAGAATAGTTTGAGAAGGAGTTTTAATAAGGTCTTAAAAAAAGAAGGAAGCTTTTACAAAAAATTTAAAATTATAAAAAATTAAAATAGGTTGATTTTCAAAAATATGAAACTCTAATTTTGTAAGTAGAAAAAATAAATACAAAAGTTTAATCTTATTACAAATTATTAAAAAACCATATAAACCGTTTTATTAATAATCGCTCTCAAAGTAGAGCATTTACTAGTCGTTATCATAAGTTGAATTGTCTATTTTATATGAAATCTACCTTGGCAGTCGGTTGTCAAAATTAGTTTTCATTTTATTATCATCGCACATCATCGTTTTGGATTTTTTTTTTTTTGTTTGCGACATCTTTTTGAGTTTGGTTCGTTGGCTATTGGCTTGGGTCTGGTTTTTGACTTTCCGGTAGCCTGGCCCATAAAACCTACAAATTTATGACTGCTGACGCTTTGGCACTTTTGTTATTTTTTGGTTAATTTATTTTTTATACATATTTTTGTGTAGGCTTTTCAAGTTGTTTTTTCTATACCTTCTTTTGTGTAAAAATTAATTTTCATGTTGCTTTATTTTATGTGTATTTAATGTGGCTGGCAGCTTGGACGATTATTAACGAATTTGTCACCAAATTTAATAAACAAAAGCAACACATACTAAAAATGGAGGTTTATGACTGTAAAAAAAGGGAGTGCCTATATCTTTTGGGAAAAGGTCAAGCGTTTGGCATTATTCAGCTCAGTTTTCCGGGTCGGCTTTTCCACTCAAACGCACAAAGCAAGAAAGAAACGAAGAGAACTGTAACTGGACCGTAGCCAACTAATTGAAAAGCATTATTTGCGCGATTAGGCCAAAACAAATGGGCAAGGTTAAGCATAAGATTTGCATGATGATGCTTAAGGCTTACTAAGGATGATGCTGGGAGCTGCCTCTCTCTCTCCTTAACGAACTGTAGAAAATTGAAACCCAAGCCGAGGCAATTGCATTTTATTTCACAGCAGACTTAGGCTTAAAACCAATTCCACACACACACACACACAACACTTGAGTGTGTGTGTCAAACGACCTTTGTTGATTATGGTGGGATAAGTTGGGGCCTTTAATGAAGTTTTAGATACGCACGTAGCGAAGTTACGGCCCGTACATTAATTACACTCGTGGAAGGAGGAAGGCATTCCCGGGCGTACTATAAGATACAAGTGAAGCAGCGGCACAAAGTTATCAACAAACGTTGCATCAAAGTAGGTGGCGCAAATTAACAAATCTTGCCATGTGACCCAATTAAATCAACGCGAGGTCGTTCCAATGTCTTTCTTCTCCCCCCCCTCCTTTTTTTTTTCCAGTCACTATACAGATATTGTTTTTTGTTCTTTTTCTTTTTTTTTCGTCTGCCTGCAGCACTTTAGCAATTTAACATTCGTCATGCTCACGGGCCAAGCAGAAATAACTTAAGGCACAGCCTCCTCTTCTTCAGACATCACTTAAGTGGCCAATGGGTCAGTGTTGGAGGGAGGGAAGGGCATCTTGGGAAGCAGCAGGAGCAGCATCTCATCTGAAGGAAGACTTCGCGTTGGGGTTTCTTTCTGCAATGGGGAAAAGTGATCTTTTCCGCGTAGTTTTTTCAAGTGCAACTCTCAACTTTAATGATGATCTGCACGAAATGATACTCGAAAGCAGTAAAGAAGGATTTGTTAAGCTGTTTTGAGTTATATTCAGAGTAAACAATAACCGGAAATAGAACTTGTTATATTTAATAGCTGATTTTATTTGATGTGACTAAAAAGTAAGTGACTACTTCACTCCTTCCTAGGAAGCGTCAGCTACTTCTGCAATTATTTTAGAACTACCTTTTACTTGATTTAAATAAAAAAGGTAAGTGATTACTTCAAACCTTCTTTGGAAGCGACACTCGACAGTCACTTCTGCATATATTTTAGATACTAGCTAGTACTTACTATGTAATTAATACCATTTAATTGATTTAAATTAAAAAGTAGGTGATTACCTCACTGCTTCTTTGGAAGCCACTCTCGTCATATTGCATAAGTTTTAGATACTAGCTATCCCTTACAATCTGGTATCTATTACTTGGTTTAAGTGAAAAAGTAACTCATTACTTCACCCCTTCTTTGGAAGCGCCTCCCATCAGCTTCCTTTGCATACATTTTAGATACTTACTATGTAAGCAATACCTTTTACTTGATTTAAATAAAAAAGGTAAGTGATTACATCACTACTTCCTTGGAAGCGCTACTCGTCAGCTACTTTTGCATGCATTTTAGATAGGATCTTGACCTACAGACCAAACCATTTAGCACAGTAGCTGCGAATAAATTTCATCATCAATCATTGAAACGTTTTTTTTGTCTACAAAATGAACTTGATTTAGTTTCACACCCTCAACTGTTAGATTTCGCAATATGGCACAATTAGTTGATGACGAAGATCTCGCAACCTTTAAGAAGAGCAAAAAAAAAGGCCACCAAACGATATATGAAGAGAGGAAAAACCGCGAATGCTATCAAAACAAAAGATGACAACAAAAGCAGCCTCGTCAGCTAAGTTCTAAGAATGAATCATGCTGAGTAGACGCCATGCGCGCAAAACGAAAGAGAGAGGGAGAGAGAGATATGGCGAGAGTGAGAAAGGGAGAGATCGAGCAACGACTTAATTGCCACAGTCCACAAATACACACAGGCACAAGTGTCGGGGCCCAAAAACGGATCTCAGGGGCCCAAAAGGCAGACAGGCCAAATCACAGAGAAAGAGAGGGAACGAGAGCGGGAGAGAGGGAGAGAGAAGACGCGTAGCAGACACAACCATAAAGAACCCTACATGGTCAGCATATTTTTCAAGGGCCGAGATTCCCAAAGTGTGTGAGAGAGCTACCAACAACAACAACAACAACAACAACTAAAAAGGTCAAACGTGGCCACTTTCCGAAGATGCCCAAAGTCAGCCCATTGTCCAGAATGTCCAATGTTGCCTGTGTGGTCTCTTCTCACTCGTCGCCGTCGTCGTCGTCGTCGTCTTCGTTGAAGTCGTTGCAATGAAATGTAAAAATTGTTTTCTGTAGAGACCAAAAACTCAGTCAGTTAGCTCCTTAAACAAGTTCTCTGTCTAGAGCTGTTGCTGCTGCTTGTTGCTTGCAGCTTGTTGCAAGTTGAAGCTGTGGCGCATTCCTTCATACCGAGACGAGGCTTCTCCGCTCCATGTGACTCTCATATATGGAGTGCCGCCAACTTTGCCGATTTGGTTAGGTAAACTGACTTCTCCTCCCTCTTCTGTGTGTGTGTGTGTGTGTGTGTGTGTGTGTGTGTTTCGTTTACCAGCATACCAATTTGGTTTGCTGCCTTAACACCTTCGAAACATGCAAGGATCGAAGGAGGAGGAGGAGCAGGAGCAGGAGCAACCGCAGAGAGATTCCATGACCATGTTTCATGTTTTATGCGCATAAAATGCATTTTAATTGTTGCATTTGAAAACAGTTGAAAGTCGAGAAAGAGACGGAGAGTGATGGCGAGAGGGAGACAGACTCGTCAACATTTTCTCACGCTTTGTTGCTACAATTTAAATTTTTTTTTTGGTACTAAGCTTTTAGTTTTTTTTTGGGGCAATTTCATAATGTGGTCCAGCCGGCAGTTGAGCAACATGGCAATTAGCCACGCCCCCTTGAAACGGCAGCTCCCAATAACAATTACATTTAACATGTTTATTAATAAGCAGCAGGCCCTTTAGGCCCTGAGCAAGCTCCACACACACACAGATAATTAAGTAGTTAAGTGCCAGAGACCTAGACTATTGCCTCTTTCCCATCCCCATCCCCATCCTCAACTTCAACTAGTTGCCTCGTTAGAGTACTTTACCTCTTTAAAGCTCAACAGCTGTCTGTCTGTCGTCTGTCTGGGACTGCACCTCTTCAATTTGCACCGAGAGCTCAACCAAATGAAGCATTAAATCGTGCAAACAAACAAGCGACAACAACAACAACAACTAACTAGTACAACAAAGTTATATACCGACTCTAGATAATAATATATGTATGTATGTAGTTGTATGTAAGAAAAGGGGGCGCCACAACATTTACATAATGAGCGTTTTGTTGGGTCGAGTTAAGTCTCGAGTCTCGAGTATATCTTAACTTGCCAAATGCCAAGCAAAAAAAAAGCAAGTTTCCTTAAAGGTAGGTAATTCAAATTGGGTTGTGCTTCGGACCATTAAGTCGAAGAAAAAACAAAAAGAAAGAAGGAAGGAGATACCAAACTAAAGCAATTCCCAAACTAATTTGAGTTTTATAAAAAGTGATAAAGGAATTTGTAGGTAAAAGTAATGGAATAACAGAAATATTTATCTATCCACATTACTAAATACTAAACTAAAGCAATTCCCAATCTGAATTGAGTTTCACTTAAAGGGTGAAAGAAATTTGTAGGTTAAAGTAAAGGGTCTCCCTAATAGGACTACCTCAACGGAACAACCTTATAACCTCTATCTATCCACATTTACATTACTATGTACGTACATTAAGATACTAAAGCAATATCCAAACTAATTTGAGTTTTATAATAAGAGTTAAAGGAATTTGTAGAAAAAAAACCTACCTTATCAAAGGATCTCCCTGATAGGACTACCTCAACGGAACAATCTTAACAGCTGTATCTATCTATCCACATTTACATTTCTATGTACGTACAGTGAGATACTAAGCTACAGCAATTCCCAAACTAATTTGAGTTTTATAAGGTAAATTCCTTAGTCTCCGATAGGACTCCTCCGGATATTCTTTACCCTTCTATCTATCCAATCCTTCTATGTACGTACATTAAGATACTAAACTGAAGCAATTCCCAAACTAAAGGAGTTAAAGGAATTTTTGGGAAAAACCTACTCTAGCAAAGGGTCTCCCTGATAGGACTACCTCAACGGAACAATCTTAACATATCTATTTATCTATCCACATTTACATTACTATCTACGTAGTTCTTTCCCACATCCTCCACAGAACAAATTTCTCAACACTACAAATCCAAACTGACCTTTTGGGAACTACTTCTAATGTAAATGCATTCCTCAACCTCAATGGCAAATTTTATGCAGTCTAATCACATTTCTTTCTGCCCGCAACAGCAGGCCATAAAATTATAAAGACCCACACTTACTAACACACACACACACACACACACACACATTTATTGGCTTGAAATCCAACACCGCATCACACACAATGGTCAACAATGCAACAACTTTAGGAATTATTTCGCATAATGATGATATAGTGCCGCATAGGCTGGGCCGGATCTGGTCTCTCCGGTCTCTGAAGAATGCGGCCAGCAGTCAACGGCAACCGACAATGCAAAAAGGGCTCCCAAAACACAGACAGCGACTGTGAGAGAGGGAGAGGGAAGAGGGGGGAGCGGTGGAGAGTGGCAGTGAATGAGAGGGCCATTTAGTTTTTGGACGCTGGAAGAAAATGATTAATAGTCGTGCGGTTGGCCCTGGCAACCACAACGACGACGACGACGACGTCGATGGATGCAACGCCACAGTTGGGCCCAGAGTTGCCAGGGTTGCCAGGGTAAGTGGTAAGTGGAGCAGCGGCGGCAGCAAGGCAACGTTAAAATCAGCGGCGCTGTAAATTTCCTTTTTGCCAAAGGTAGTCGAAGAGTTCAGGAGCGGAGTTCGGGGTAGTTCAAGAGATACTCAAGTCGTGGACTGTGAGAATGTTGCAAGTGTGAGCATGTGTGTGTGTGTGTGTGAAGATTTTTAACTTGTCTACTACTCTACACTTCTAACCCCCCTTCCACCCTCTCACTCTCCCGCCCTTTAGATTTTTAACGATTTAATGTTTTGTGAACTGCTTAAATTGTGCAAACAATTTGAACTAAGTGCCACGATGCACTACGCTGTGGCAGCAGCAGGTGAGTGTGGCAGGGGTAGGGGTAGGGGCAGCAGCAGCAGCAGGGGGGGGGGGGCAAGGCGGTAGCGTTGCTTGATGTTGTCTTTTGGGGCAATCTGTTTTCCCCCGTTGCACAGGAAGTGCAACTTTAATGAAGCGTTTAAAGTGCTTGTTGTTGTACTTTTGGGCTTTACATGGTTGTTGTTGTTGTTGTTGATGATGCTTCTGACACACGAAAGGTGTCATGCAGCTGTCGCTGTTGTTGTTGTTGTTGTGCAACAAAGTGTTCAATTTAATAATGAACCTGCTCAAAGCTCAATTACAAATTAAATGCGATTATTTTCAATTCAAGTTAAAAATACAATTTTATTCAAATAAATTCCTCACACTTCTGTTAGTTAACAGCGCTGTTTACTAGCACTGTTAATAAATCCTCTTTGGCCCTGCACCCACAAATGCTAAGTTCTTACATCTTGGCAGATATCTAATTTAATAACTTGCCAAACAATATCATAAGCAGACAAAGAGCCCCAACCACTTCCCCTCCCCCTTTCCCTGTCTACCCTTTAGCCACATGATTCATGCTTGCTTGCCTGCAACTCCAACGCCAGCCACCACAACAACAGCAACAACAACAAACAGACACACAAAGAAGGAAATAAAATTCCACGCAAATCAACTTGAAAACGAACGAAGCGATACAAACAAAAAAAACAAAGCCAACAGCAAGGGAAAAAATCTCATCCAAATAAGTTTTACAAGCAGCAGCAGGAAGAGCGAGGAAGAGGAAGGGACGAATGAATGCTCTTCTTCTTTTCCTCCTCGTCGTCGCTTTTGTTGGTATCCACACTGTCCAGTCAGCGAGTTTGGCGCATGCGTCGACTGCTCAACTGTTCAGCGCCCCCCTCTCTCTCTTTCTCTATCTCTGGCGATTGCACAGCTGAAGAGGAAGAGGAAGAGATGAAAAAAGGGTACCAGTTTCAAGACCAGTCTCAGCAGAAGCCACAACGACGAAAAAGTCTCTCAAGAAATTCCTTTGGCACGAACAAAAACAAAATCGAAATATACAACAACAACAACAACAACAGCAACGAAAATCAAAGAAATCTGTTTTCGGAGCGCAGCAAAGGCAGAGTATAAAAAATGTTGTCACGCCGCTTTTACACACACAACTGACCAACAGCAGTTGTTGTTGTTGTTGGAGCCTAGGCCAAGTTGTGTGAAGAGCTCCTTTTTAGTTAATTTGTTTAAAGCCTGAATTAATCACGCTTAATTGCAACAAACTTGACCAGCCCAAAATGCCTAAGAGAGAGTGCATACAATTCGCTCTCTACCTTTTCTGCTCGCTCTCTCACTCTCTCTCATTTTACTTGTATTTGATTTGTTTGCAGGTAAACTGTTGCAGCCTCTGCCTTTTTTTTTTTGGTTGTTGCCTTCTTTGCTCTTTACCTGCCCCGCGGGCCGTGTTGCGTTGTTTATTTTTGGTTTTCAACATTGCTTGATTGGTTTTTTTTTTTTCATCGTTTATTATTTTTTTGTTTCTTTATCTTTTGGTCAAATGCAACACGTTGCGTTGCGTTTCGTTCATAATTTCATGGAAATGCAGAACGCAAGAGAAAGAGAGAGAGAGAAAAGGAGAGAGAGAACAGGTAAGGTTCCAGGCTGCTGCAGTTGTTGTTGTTGCTGGACTGATATTAATCAAGGTGTCATTGAAATCGTTTAAATTATGCACTCCAATCCAGTTCAGTCCACTCCAGGACTTTTTCTCTCTTGTTGGCTGCCTTTGTCGGCTTTTGTGAACCTTTCTTTGTTTGCGGGCAGTTCTCTCTTCCTCTACCTCTACCTCTACCCCCTCCTCTATCTGTCTCTCTATCTTGCTTTGTTAGATAAGTTAGCCAAATAAATAGTTGCAGCCTCTTCTTTGTTGGTCGAATGTGTTGCGTGAGTCATAAATTTTATTACCTTTCTGCCTCTTCTTCTTCTTCTTCTTCTGCATTCGGGTTGATAAGCGCCAGCGTTTAGATAAAGCTGAGAACCTGCTCATGCCAGACTCGAAGAGAAGACTTGAAAGACTTTAACATCGACACTTGCTCAATTGAAAAAAAAATATATACTTTTCTCAGGTAGTAAAAATGTTGATGTAAGTAGGTTAGTTATTCATGTGAGGGGTGTGTGTGTGTGTGTGTGTGTGTGGTATGAATATTGTTTGGTTGGCCCTACTGATAAGCTCGATTGATAAGCAAATTGACGTAGAGTCAATTCTGAGAGTTATAGACGATCTGATGCCCCAGGGAAAAAGGTGAGAGCTTAAAAAGATTATAGAATTAAATTAGTTGGGATTTTCTTAAAATAATTTACAACTATTACACATGCTGGTGTAACAAATTTTCATTTAAATTACGTTTTTTTTAACGAAAATTTCATGCTAGAACAATTAAAATTTGTTCCCCTTACGTAAAACACAACAACAGTTATTGCAAAGTCTAATTTCCCTGCTTGGACTTTTTCTCCCCTTCCAGTCTAAGGATATTTAACCGTAAGAGCGACTTTCTCTCACCCTGTTTAATTTCAGCTTCTTCTTATATTCTTTAGCTTCCAATAAAAACTAATTTGTACTCACCATTACTGGGCTTTTGTGGTATTTCATTGGCATCGATGCCACGCGCCTGAAAGATGTGCGACACGGCGGTGCAGTTGGGACTGAATTGATCCAAGATCGATGAGGATCCACCGGATGCAAGTGAGGTGGCGCCTGGACCGGCAACGGGGCCAGGAGCTGCCAATGCGGCTACGTGGGCGCCAGCCAATGAAGATTCCTCATGCTGCTGGGGTTGGGGTTGGGGTTGTGCCTGTGTTGTTGTTGTTGTGGAGAGCAACAACAACAGCAGACTGTTAATTATCACAAGGCAGGCGGCATTTGAAGGCGTTGTTCTTCTTCTTCTTCGGCAGGGCAGACGTTGGTTTTGTTTCGTAGCGAATTTTGGGGAGAACATTGTGCTTTTGGTGTTGTTGTTGTTGTTGCTGTTGTTAAATGTTGCAAAGGTTTTGTCACTATCTAAAAACAACACGATTAACACGCAGTCGAAGAGACTTTGAATTGTGGCCTTGCCGGCTTTTGCTGTTGTTGATATTCTTGCACTTTGCTTTGCGTGTTACTACCGTAAATGAACGCGTGAAATACTCGCACGCCGAGAAAAAAAAGAGAGGGCCCATTTTTTTAAAAAAAAAAAACATCTGCTCTCTTTACTTAGCGTTTGTCAGATGCATTGACACTTTAAGAGTGTGCGGAAAAATTTGCTTATGTTTTTTTATTAGTATTATGCACGCAAAAGACAACGGAATGCTCTATTTTTACGTTGTTGTTTTTTTTCTGCGGCTAGAAACACAACAAAGCAGTGTATGTGAAATTATAACCAACTTTCTTTTCTTTAAATATAGTCCGCGCGGAATGGCACTTTTTTGTTTTTTGTTTTTGTCGTTGCTGCTGTTGTTGTTTCTTACTGTGCATTTTATGATGTGCAGGTGCAGGCAATATGCTCTTTGGTTTCGTTTACAAAAAGTATTCAAAATCAACAAACAATTAGTGTAACGCGCACAAAACACACAAACACTCACACTCGCATTCGTAGACGCGTAGCACACACACGACGAAAACGATGCGATGCGCAACACGGACAAAATAGTGCGTCCTGATCGAGCGCGGAAATCTGACTGAAATTAGACAGAGAAGTATGGCCTTACATACTGTTAACTTTACAGATGTAGTTAACATAATGTGAAGGGAATTATTCTGTTACCAAAATGTTAAATATAAATGACGGCAATGCCACAAGTTGTGGCCATCTTATAAGTTGTGACGTCACAAAATAAAAACTCAAGGTTGTACATTATATACAAAAAGGGAATAATTTTAGTTATTTATTTATAATAACAATAATTTAAGCCAGCAAATCTGTCTTTAATTTTACCAAATACCCATGGCCATATTCTTTGGCACTTTTAAAAGCAGGTTGGCAGCACAGTTCCAAGAGAAAATTGGCCTCTCTCTGACTGTCATCTCTTGTTTTGTTGACTTTGCGGTGGCAGTGCTGCCAGCTGTGTTTGGCGGTAAGTTTAAATTGAAAAAAAAAACACTTATAAGTGTTTTTTCTGCATGCAATTGCAAACATTTTTTGTCTTTTATGTTCGCATAGCTGTAAATAACAAGTTTATGGTAATTAACAGCAGTGCCGGCAATTAATCGAAATAGTGTATGGTCTATCGTTATTATGCATTTGCGAATCGCTTTTGTTATCGCTATTACAGCTGTTTTGGCGGCATTCACGCTGAAAACTATACGCAATATAGATTTGTGTAAATCGTTGTTGCAACTATGTGAGTTGTTGTCCTAAGTTTGCCCAAAGTTAAGTGTAAACATTGCAATGGAGGATAAAAGCGCCATCCACGAGGCTCTGACAAAGTACTTTGGCCACAAAACATTCAAATCGGAGCTGCAGGAGCGAGCAATAAAATGCGCTGTAAAAAGTAAGACAAAAAAAAAAAAAAAAAATTGTAAACAACGTGCTTTGTTAAATGTCCTAATTTCATCACGCAGATAAACAGGATGTGTATGTTTCAATGCCCACTGGCTCAGGCAAATCGCTCTGCTTCCAGTTACCTGGCCTCATGTCCAAGGATCAGTTGACAATTGTTTTTTCGCCACTGTTGGCGCTGATCAAAGATCAAATCGATCATCTGGCCAAGTTAAAGGTACGTGCCGACTCCCTCAACTCAAAGATGAGCAGCAAGGAGCGCGAGCGTGTCATTATGGATCTGCGTGCCATCAAGACGAACATCAAATTCCTGTACATCACGCCCGAGCAGGCGGCCACCAAGTTCTTTCAGGAGCTCCTCCATTCGCTGCACAAGCACAGAAAGCTGGCCTACTTTGCCGTGGATGAGGCGCATTGCGTCTCCCAGTGGGGACACGACTTTCGGCCGGACTATCTGAAGCTGGGCGAGCTGCGTGCCAAATATCCGGATGTGGTTTGGCTGGCGTTGACGGCAACTGCATCGAAGGAGGTGCGCGAGGATATCTATAAGCAGTTGCGTCTACGCCAACCTGTTGCCCAGTTCTGCACGCCCAGCTTCCGTTCGAATCTCTACTACGATATTGTGTACAAGAACTCCATTGAGGATGACTTTCAGCATTTGGCCGCCTTTGCCCAGCATTGTCTGGGCGATGAGGATGAGTTCAAGGCGTTGCCCAGACCGAAACGTGGCTGCGGCATCATCTATTGTCGCACCCGGGACCAGGTGGAGCGCGTTGCCGTGGGCGTCTCCAAGCAAGGAGTCGGTGCAATTGCCTATCATGCCGGTTTGAAGACCTCGGAGCGTGTGGAGGTGCAGGAGGCCTGGATGCGTGGTGACAAGCCCATCATCTGTGCCACCAACAGCTTTGGCATGGGCGTGGACAAGCCCAGCGTGCGCTTCGTCATCCACTGGGATGTGCCACAAAACGTGGCTGCTTACTACCAGGAGTCGGGTCGTGCTGGTCGCGATGGCCTCCAATCCTATTGCCGTCTCTACTACGGACGCGAAGATGTGCGCTCCATACGTTTCCTCCTCCAGAATGATGCACAGCGTGCGAGGGGTCGCGCGGACAAGGAACTCCTCACCGAGCGCGCCCTGCGGCAGTTCGAGCGCATTGTGGATTTCTGTGAGCAGACACGCTGCCGGCACAAGCTATTTGCGGACTACTTTGGTGATCCGTTGCCCGACTGCAATGCTCAGTGCGATGTGTGCAAGCGTCCCAAGCAGGCGGAGAAAGCGCTCGAAACATTTCAACGCCTCTGCATGGATGCCACCTTCAAGTCGAGTGTCTCCTTGCAGGATTGCGCAGATCTCTACGAGGGTGAGTTCTTCCACTGACTATATTGTATACTGTACTGTGAAGCTAATTTTTGTTTGCATTTTTCAGGTGGTCGTGCTGGCAGCAAACGTGCTGCTCAGGAATATGCCAGCGAGGATTCCGATAATGAGTCCGGACAAAGTCATGCAGTGCTCGCCAAGCGTGTGAAAAAGGAAACCGAGGATTTCATACGCGAACAGTTCAAGTTGCGCAAACAACTAAGTGCTGCCCGCCAGCTGGAACAGGAGACAACGACACAGATTGCTCGAGTGCGTCGTGCCCAATCCACGGACTCAAAAGTCGCCGGCTTACAGCATACGCAACGCGAGAAATTTCTGGACGCGCTCATAGATGCACTCAAGGCGAATGTGCGAAAATGTGAAAGCGATGCGGAGCAGCAGCCAAAAAGCGTTCTGCGACACAATGATTACGAAGCCATCGCTGTGGATCTGGAGTACGAAGTGTTTCAACAGAGTCGTGTTGTGCATCTATATCGACATACGTTAGCCAAACGGGTGTGTGTTTAAACAGTTAAGAGATTAGATTAGACCATATTTCTACGCATCTTTATTTGATAGTTTCTATAAAAAGAAGTGCAGACAAAGAATCTAAATATAGCTTACAAATGCAAGGGAATTAAATGTTGAGCATTCAAAAATAGCATTTGCTATTTATAAATTGCGAATCGTAGAGAAATTATGCAGCAATAAATTTCAAGATGAAAACTTAATTAAGATTTATATTCATGGTTTCCCTTACTAAAATGATCTAAAAAACTATTTCATTTCAGTTGGCCAGTATTAAGAAACTCTCCGAAGAGACGAAATTAATGCCCTTACTCTTGGACTATGTGCCACGCCCAGAGACGAGTGCCAAGGGCGTTTGGACGGGCGGCAGTGTGGCATACTTTGAGCGGAAACTAAAAGAGCTGGATGAGCAGAAGCCACAGTCAGTGAAGGAGCAACCAAAGGCATTGCGTGAGCGCAAAGGTTTCAAGGAGGATCAAAGCAAACAAACCTCAATCTCCAGTTTCTTTAGCAAAGTCAAGCAAGAAGCGCCGGAGAAGGAGGAGGATGAGGATCAAGTGATGGAGGTGAAGGAGGAGCAGGTAACGAAGGTGAAGGAGGAGCCGGTGGAGGGCGTGGAAAATGCGGAATTCATGGGGGATATAGAGAGCATGGTGGATACGGAGAGCACGGTGGATGCGGAGGGCATGCAGGAAGCATTAGAGGCACTCTTGGAACTTAAAACCGAACCCGACGAAGAGGCTAATGAAGACGAGAAGATAGGAGAAACAACAGAAGAAAAAGCTGACAAAGAGGTTAAGATTGAGGAGGAAGAGTTGCAGCTGCCAGAGGATGAAAACTTCACGAAAGATGATCAATTGGAGCTGGAGTTTGGTGAGAGAAAGTACAGGCTAATGCCAAATGGCGATGGCAGCTATGATATGCATCGGAAAACACGCGTTTCCCGTCTGGAGCAGGAGGCGCAAAGGAAGCAAGAAAATAAGTCCATGGTCAGTTCAAAAATGAATTTTGCGAAAACGGAAACGGAAACGACAGAGATGGATACCAAAAAGGAAGTCGAAGTCAGCGGAGATTCATTTGGTTTTACAACGGCTCGCCAAATGTTGGCAGATAAAAAAGAAGAGGTCAAGCAGGAGAAGAAAGAAGGGCCGAAACAAGAATCTATTAAAGATTTTGGTTTTACAACTGCACGACAAATGCTGGAACAGAAACACAGGTCAAAAGAGGAACCAGCCAGGGAGAAATCAAAGACGGAGAAGATAAAAGTTGAGCAGCCAAAGGAAGTCAGCAAAGACAAGCAGATTAGACAGGAACCAACAAAGGATAAATTAGCTGCGGCTCAAGAACGCAGCAAGGAGAAAAAGAAGCAACAGATTAATCAGCAAAAGTTGGATGTTAGCAAAGCTGTGGTGCAGTTACTCAATCCTTACTACAAGCACAAAATAGCTACCAAGGAGCTATTTAAAGCTTTGGCCAAACTAATCACCCAACGCATCTGCGATGGAAGTTTGGGTAAGTCTGAAGATAGATATCACAATAAACTTGGCTAATAACCTTATCTATTTGTTCACAGGTAATGGAGAAGCTTGCAAATGTTATATCAAGGAAACATTTCACGGTTTTAAAATGATTGAAAGCGATCAGGATATTGAAAAATATTTTGGAATTACTAGCTAATTTCTCCCAAAGCATCTATCTACCCAATGTGTTGTTTATATATATATACTAGATTTACCATTTTAAAGTATAACGTTAACATTTTTTTTTTTTTTTGTGCTTAAATCAGTTGCTGCCGTCTGGTATTCTAAATATCACGTTTTTACATAAAAAAAAAATGCCTGCTAAAAAAACCCTTATTGAAATAGACTGTTTAATGAACCCAGTTGATCGGTTTTAAGATCTAAGAAAATAAAATTGTATTGCTAAAAACACTTGGAATAACACTTTTGGTATGTGTTTGTTGAAAAAAAAAATGTTTTTGTTGTTTTCCCTTCAAAACCTTACCAATTAAACGAACAGATTGTATAACTAGAAAACACTAATTATCATTAAAAACTAAAGTATTTTCAATATACATCACATTCAAAGATAAAACTTTTGTGTCCTCCTAAAAACAAGTATACGGCTGATTTCGATGAAATTTTCACAGATTTTAATTATTTTGTATTGAGTTTCTAAAACGCATTTCACATTTTCCAAAATCAATGTTTTATATTTGTCGATCACATGTGTATATCGGAAACGAAAAGAGATGTCGATATTCGGAAACAAACTAGTACTGCCAAGGAATTAAATGAGCTTACGGTCAAAACTTGAGGTTTCTAGCTCTTATAATCTCAGATCTACTCGTTCATACATACGGAGAGATGGACATGTCTAAATCGACTCAGCTGTTGATGCAGATCAACAAAAAATACATATATTTTATAGGGTCAGAGATGCTTCCTTTTGCCTGTTACATAGTTTAGCACAAAACCATTGTAAACCCTTTTTACCCATTTCATGAGTTGAGGGTAGAAAAAAAATTTTGTGTACAAGAAATATTAATTATTAACTCACTTCCTAATTTAAAATCATTCTTTAACACAAATTTTCCTTAAGAGTTGGTTATTTTAGTGAAAATTTATTTCCTTCGTTATCAAAAATATTCGGTGTAAAACTTATGGTTAAGTGGATTAGAAAAAAACGTTTCGTGATTCATATATAAAATTCTTAGGGCTTTAAGCGATACTTTAACAAATATTTCGCGACTTCTTAAAAAATTTCCTACAATTCATTTTGTACATTCGCATTTCAATGATGGCAATTATGATTGGTTTTTGTTTGTTTGTTTTTTTTTTTATGGTACAGAGATTTTTGACATGTGCTTCTGAACAAATTGTTGCAATTAGCAGGACGGTTGGTGGGTGGGTGGGGGGCAAAGCTTATGACTATGATGCTCTGTAAATATTACAGTAACTGTGAAATGATCTCGCATCGATTCCATGTCATTCCAAATCGCCATGAACACCAAAACGAATGGTTAGAAGCACATCCAGCAGATAGACCAAAGCAGTGACCAGTGAAATGGAAGCGGCGGCCATCACCAAATCCAGACGATGCATATTCGGATGCCAGTAGTTGCGATCCTTGGTGGTGCTCCAGTCACGGAACAACAGCGCAGTCACAGCTATATAAAGCACAAAGCCAACCAGGGCCCAGAGCGTAGCAGTGCGCCAAGGTGTCCTAGAAGTTCAAAAGGGATCTGAGTAAGTGCTGCGATTTGAAACTTTAATGTTACTTACAGGTCACCAAAGAGCGCCATTATCAAATAGATAGCCGTATAAATGGCCAGGGCACCAAATGTCACATAGCACAGGGCCATAACTCTGGGTGTAATAAATACACGCAATTGCGAATTAGTTGCAGGCTCATCAATCAATCCCAGGCAGCATATAAGCAGGCACTGTAAGGAAGAAGAAACGAAAATGGTCACCTTAAAAATCTGCAAAATAAGGTTCAATGTATTTTAAGTAAAGCATACTTTTCAGCTGACATTTTCTCTATTTGAGCCTAAGTGATTACGCGAACGCCAATTTGAGCCCATGTGACCACGCCAACGTCAACAACGCTAGAACAAACTTTTTATGTTCGTGTAAGGCGTTAAGCTCGTTCTTTAGAGTTCGCGTTAAGCGTTAAGCTTGTTTAAGTCAACTTTTGAGGACGAAGAAAAGTTGTTCTTGGCTTTAAATCAGAACAAAAAAATCGCAAATAATTGGAAATTCAGTAATTTCTTTAAATATATCATCAATTTTATTGAGTTCAATGGATTCTTCAATTATTGGGATTTAAAAACCGATTGCGCCAATTTCATATTTCGATTTTTGGGATTTGGTATTAAAATAAAAAAAAACAAAAAAAAAGCTGATCTTTCAACAAAAATAAGCCAGATTTCCCGCTTCCCGCAATTTGCTAATTTTTCAAGCGATTCGGTTTGGAAAAAAGCCAGATTTTACGGGAAAAAAAAGACATTTTCTCTATGTTTCTTTAACAACCGCAAAGTTCACTTACCAGCTCAACAACTTTAATGGATATTAGTGTATAGGTTGCCTTTTTGTTGCCACTTGTTGTGGCAAAGACATTATCATCCGCCGGCGACATTTCGACTCGTGAGATTTCTGTTAAATAATAAGAACGAATGCAATTAATCAATCAATTAACGAGTTATTCAATTAAATAGAGATGTTTGTATTTTTGTTGAATGAGTCAGCCAATTGCTCCATTTATAGAGTATAATAAGTACCTATAGAACGCAAGTAACTCATTTTGTTCCTCTAACGTTTATTTATTTATGTTTTTGTTTTTTTTTATTTTTCCTCTTTTTGGGCAGCCTACAATAAAACATTTTGAGTTTATCTTCAGTTTGTTTGTTTATTTTTTGTATTTTTTGTATTTTTGCCATATTTGGCTTATTGGGTTATTCTCAATATTAGCTCGAGTGCGCTGTGGAGCGTGTAAAATGCTACGCAATGTGTGTGCTTTAAAGAATTTGTGTCAATTTGTGTCTCCCACATCTTTCAATTGGGAAACATTACTATTTCTAAAAGGGCCTTAAGGGGCATGATGTCATAACTGGGTGTGGGTGCAATTGGAAATAATACCCAAAACTATGCACATTACATACCTAATGAGTTATTGGCTAGATATTGATGACTAAAATTTCCCCATCTATTATATGCTATTAAATGTGAACGCTTAGCTATTCGAGACAATAATTTCTAATCGCGTTTTCAGAGTCCTGTTTGTTGATGTGTTCATAATTACAGCTCGCACTAACAATGCGACACTTGGCCAGGCTAACACTTTAGCTGTTTGTTTGTTTGCTGCTGTTGTAAATACTTGTCGCTTCATGGTTCAGTTATTCGGGGGCATTCATTCATGCCCCATTGGCGACACTCATTGATTAACACAAATTGCATTGCTAAAGAGGCACGTATAAAAAATAAATACCATAAACGATTTAATGGATAAGAAGAGGATGAGATGCGGCTTGAATATACAAAAACAAAAGTGTGTACATATTCTTCTTACTATACTTCAAAATTAAAATGCACGCGGGAAAACAAGAACCCAAAAATCCAGACAACAAACAACTTTCCCCTTGAGCAAAACTCTTGGGAGTTGTGTGAGAGAGAGACAGGTAGAGGGAAAGTTGCTGGCTTAGCATATTTAGTGCACACAATTGTTCGTTGTTTAACACTAACTTGAGGCCCTAATCAACATTTTAGTGTGTAGGGTCTGAAACCTTTCGGGGGTGCTAAACTATTGCGTGCTTTTATGAAATAAACAAATGAACGTAATGAGTGTACAAAAACAACAGAAAGCAGGAGCTTTTGGTTGGTTCAATGTTGAAATACCCTATAGTCTGAATATTTAACCCAAAAAATAACGAAAACATCTAATATGACTAATGAAAATGTTTTTAAATGTTTTAAATAGTTTTCTTACTTTGAAAAATAGCAACAAAAAAAATGCTTTTCAAAGAAAACAGTTTAAAAACTCATGTTAACTATGCAAAATTTATTTTTGGTTCAACTTCCGTTGAAAAAAAAGTTAACCGCAATAAAAAAAACTCGTTTTTCTTTAAGTCTTTAAGTCATGAATCAGCTAACAACAATTGAGATTTTATCAGGCAGCTACCAAATCAAAGTCGTCATTTTAATAGAGTAATACATGAAAATGGGAATCTAAGTCACGACAATATTTTTTACATTGCTGCTAACACATTTCTCACGTTTTTTTGTTGTTGTAGCAGACCCAAACAATTTAGAAGAAAGCCACAAACAAAAAATGAAATAGAAATAACTGGACGACCAAAACAACCACGAAAAAATGTAAACAAATCGCTTGACCAGTTGAACGGGTTTTTATTTAAGTGCCAGCGGGGAAGAGAGAGAGAGAGAGAGAGAGAGAGAGAGCGTGGAACTGAGTGAGGTAGCCACACCTGTTTTGCGCTCGCGCAGCCACAAAACTCTCTCACCCTTTGGGCAGGTCTGCACAATATTTTTGCCGGCAGTGTGCTTTAACCTCGTTTCGCTTTCTGTTTGGCAGGGATCTTTTTCTAAAAGGGCTTGGCGGGCAGCCTTATAACTGGTCTGGCTAGTATCGGCTTTGAAGATTGGGTCATCGACTTGCCAGTTATGTTGATCTCGTTGTTGTTGCTGTTCTTCGGTTTTGTTTTGGTCTGTCATTCTTATAGACAAACTCAACTTGCTTCCAGACTGCACTTTAGCTTAATTAGCTTAATTAAAGTTCATTTATTCAGTTTCCTGTCCACCAATAGCTAAAGGATAGCATCATCAGCAAATCTCAACACAATTCTCTCATTGAAAATAATAAAACAAAAACAAGTTTTGTTTTCGTTGTCATGCCATACTCACTGAACACCCCCACTGTACACACTTCCCATCCATTGCATTGATATGCACAACTGGCGAACTGGCAAACTGGCTTTGGGCAGATACTTTCTACACTTGGCGAAAAGGGGCGGCTTGCTTAGGCGCCTACTGTACTTGTTGTTGTTGACTGTAAATTGAACGTTGCGATTTTTCTAGCGCGCCCTGTTTGTTGACCTCATTTCGGCCCACACCCTTAACTTGGCTATACCTATAACCCCCATACACGTCCATTCGGCCGCCCCTGTCATGCAATTCGATACAATTGTTGTGGTTTGGGTCTTGGGTGGTGTTTGGGCGGTAATAGCAAATTCAAATGACACACAGCTTAACTGAAGGTCAGTGTCAGTTGTAAATAGGATTTGTATGGCTTTTGGAAGCTATCAAAATATATACGTAAACAGTAAGTGGTTATAAAGCTTTACTTGTGTATATAGACAGAACAGCTTTAACCAATTTTAGAAATCACAAAGGCGTGATAAAAAAACAAACTGAGTAAACTAGCTAAATTATTTTTCGATTAATGGGTTTTGTTTGTATATAAAACGGTTTGTTTTTCTCTAAAAATAATCTGTGTTTCTTTTTTTTTAGCATATTTAAAAACATTTTTCATGACATCTATTAAAATAATTCTCTTCACATGTGTTTTACCCCGATGTAAGTAACTAAATTGATTGAGTGAATCATTAGATCAACAATTTGTTAGCTAGTGTAAATAAGTGGATGCATAATTAGCAAGTCGAATAATAACATCAGCAACAATATGTTACGCTCTTATTATTGTTGTAGCTGTTATTGTTGTTGTTGTTGTTTCTACTGTACTGCAATAACAATTAGTTTTCGGGTGGGGCTGGCTGCAGACTCAGCGAGAGCGCGTCAATCTTGAGAAGAGAGGGAGAGAAACAGATCACAACAGATCTGGGTCTCTGTCTACAACTCTGACTCTGAAGTCTTTAAGTATAAGAACTCAGAAACTCATTTTGTTGAATGGTAGATGATGCATTTTTGAGTTAGTTACAACTGTTTTTTAGGTTACTTAAAAGTTTGTGTTGGCTGCGACTGACTTAAAAAACAAAAACTGGTTTTTTAGTTGTTTGTGTGTGTGTGTGTGTTTGGGTGTTTGTGTTACAACATATTTTGCATTTGCGTACATGGCTAATACTTATTAGAGGTGCAGATAAAAGTGCAGCCAACTGCTGTTGTTGTTTTTTTATAGTTTTGTTGTTAGCTTTTAGTAGTATTCTTCACAAAAAAACACACGAGCACTAATACAGATACACTCAGAAATTCAAGCGCGCAATTTTTTGTATATGTATGTTTGTTATTTATTTTTTCAATTTGATTTTATTGCTGCTCCGCTCAATCGGGAAAGTTTGAAACTGAAACCGACGACACGCCAACGTCAACTGTTGTAACGTAGCCAAAACCCAAACCGTTCAGGCCCAAGCCCCAGCTCCAAGCCCACCACACACACACTCACACACACACACACACACACACGCACATCAAGAGAGCAAGAGAGAGCAAACAGTGAGAGGAAGAATGTGAGCAGGCAGCGCTTGAAACATGTTTAGAAACCCAAAGCATGAAAACCAAGTGTTTCTTCTTATGCCAAGTTGTTTGCACAACTAATAAAGGCGACACAAATAATAGAATAAAAACTTTAACAAAAGCTATGGTTCATCAATTAACACCTTTTGAATATGCAAATTTTGTGTGTTTCAAAATGTCTTAGAACGTTATATGGACATCAGTGTAAATTGCCCAAGCTAGCCAAGACACAAGTCTCAAACGAGGTGTGACTAATATGTAAGACGACAGTGTGCGACTGTGTGCTAAGGTTGTGGACTTGGCTAAATGGTATTTTATTTGCTACCAAAAGGGAAATATTTATATAAGCAGAATAATCAACAGAACTTTTAACTTTAAAATATATTTATTAGCTAAAAACAATAAAACTCATAGAATAAAAATAATATTTCAACATTTACAAACACAGTTCAAAAGCATTGCTTTATTATCTTAATTTTCATTATTGTTTAAAACTTTCGTTGTCTTTTTTTTTTTATCAATTAACAAAAAATATACACAGATAAACAGTTAAAAGCTAGGAATTGAAAAACTTTAAATAAATACATATTGTTTAACTGTACAGAGCATTAGGAGTTAGTTGTTTTTTCTTTTCTTTTTAAAATACAGTTACAATCAGCATTAAAACAACAAAACTTAAAAACAGTCTTTCCGTTTACACGCCACAAAAATAATTGCCGCTACTTAAGATTAACAAATAACTAGCTACAACAAACACAAAGAAACGCATTAAAATACAGTTAAAGCATATCTTGATCTATGGGTATACTACATTCTAGACTTTTCTTCTATATACAGTTAGATTTCTGGGTTCTATTTTCGCTCTATGCCTAACTTTAATCTTTTGTAAGAGACGCTCGCATTTCGAAAGGAAACTAACTATAAATTTCCCAATGGTACTTTAACTTTGTGTAGTATACTTTTTGGATGACAACTTAAATATTTGGAGTATTTGTATAGAAAAATTATTTTGATCCTTTAAATAATAAAATCCAAAAAAAATCGGATCTTCCAACAAAAAAAGCCAGATTTACCGCTTCCCACAATTTGCTAATTTTTCAAGCGATTCGGTTTGGAAAAAAGCCAGATTTGACGGAAAAAAGCTGATTTGATATCAGTGGCTATTATTTTTTTTTAGTTTTAAATTAAGCTTGCTACTATTTAAAAACATTGAGAGAAATTATTTTACCTGTTGCGAGCGCCTATACACCTATTATGAGTTCTACTCTAGACTTCTCTCGTATGTACAAATTAAAATTTTTTCTGTGTTTACCTTTCTGGGGTTTGTATTAAATACATGAAATGTTTCATAACTCGCGATCGCATAGCCTTAAACTTAGCGGTGTTTTTGGAGCCAAAAGAAACTCAAATTCCGTTTCCAGTGGCTTGACAAAGCTGACTTCGAAGGACAACACCAGCTGCAAATGAAATATTGTTAAAAGGGCTAATAAATGTATAGATATTTGAGCTTACCTTAGCTAATAGTAGCACCACCTCCATTTCGACAAAACGCTTGCCAGGACAGGTGCGTCGACCCACACCAAAAGGCACCACAATGCTCGCACTGTCCACATTCACTGTAAAGTTGCCGGAGCTGGAATCAATCCAGCGTTCCGGACAAAATTGTTTGGCCTCTTGGAAATTGCTATCCTTGTGACAGGCAATCATATTCTGACACAATACCACCGTCTAAAAGGAAGTTAACTGTTAGGAAAATGTATTTTTTAAGTCAAATGTAATACTTACACCCGCATTTAGAGAGTAACCGGATAGTTCCATATCCTCTTCTAGTATGCGAGCCAGGCAAAAAGCTGTGGGCCTCAGTCTATACGACTCCTGAATGCAAGCCTTGGTGTATGTGGCATTTGTGAGTGCATCCTGCAGGATGTTCGTGTCACGATACTCAAGGAACTCGCTGAGGATGCGAGGCATCGATGAAGGCTCTCCCGTCACGGAACTGAGCACAAAGAGCAGTGTGTTGGCTAGCTAGAGAGAGGGAGAGGGATATTGGGAGGGAAATCGATAAGTTGCATAAATTGCAGAAGGAAATTTTTTTACTAACCGTTTCAATGCCTGCGGCTATGAAATCAATTATAGCCGACTTCTTGTCCCTTATATCCAGGTCTTTGAGGTCCAGGATGTTAAGGAAAACGCTGCGTAATCCCGCCGCATCCTCATCCTCGCAAGCTGCCGACTTCTTGTGCTCCTCCAGTTCATTGTCAATGATCTCGGAGATGACACTGCATGAAAACGAAATACATAAGAAATCTCTGATAAAGGCAGCTAAGGCATATATCTCTATACCTACTCATAGATCAAGTCCTCGGCTCGCGCAAACTCCCGATACGTCTTTGTCGGCAAGTATTTCCACAAGCCCAACCCATAATACGAATCTCGCTGCGAGATGAACAACTGTTTGACAGCTGCCGCCAGTT
This sequence comes from Scaptomyza hsui, assembly GCA_018152825.1. Lineage (NCBI taxonomy): Eukaryota > Metazoa > Arthropoda > Insecta > Diptera > Drosophilidae > Scaptomyza > Scaptomyza hsui. The sequence goes on from JAECXO010000307.1 coordinate 9,478,200, forward strand.
GGCCAATCTTCTCCGGCTGCTTGGTGTTGACGGCCAGGAAGCCCATGCGTCGACCCAGCATCAAGGTGCAGACAGCCTCCAGACCCATCAGATTGGCCAGCTCCTCAAAGTTGGCCACCACCTGAGTATGCGGATCCCTTCTGGATCTCAGCAGCTCCACGAAATCATCGCAGACCGCATTGAGAGCTGGCAGAAAGTTCTGCAGGATGCGTGGCGAGGTGATGCTGGAGGTGAGGGAGGAACGCAGCTTCTGCCACATGGGACCCTGCTCATTGACAATGCCAACGCTGGCATAGCGATCGGGCCGAGATTGTCGATACATGACAATGATCTCGGTGGGCGGGCGAAAGGGATATTTGCTGGGATATTTGAGCACCTTCTCCAGATCCTCGCGCTTGTACAGATGCACAATGGGCACATTCGATGGCATCACCTCCAGCACAATGTCACCATACTGACGATTCAGATCTAGAGAGAGGGAGAGCGAGAGAGTATTTATTAGCCGGTGCTCTTTGTTGTTGTGAGCGGTTTTCACCTGCGTAGACCTCATGCAGCTTTGTCATTTTGTAGCGTCGAAAGAAGATGAGGAAAATCCACTTGGTGCCCAGGAAGGGTATACGCTGTGGTCCTGGTATATCCCAGATGGTGCGACGCTTCTCACGCTGCTGCTGCTGCTGCTCAATGGGCGTGGCATGATAGCAATCCTCCAGCGGTGTGTTCTTCAACAGTGGCTTCAAATAAATCGCACTGATCTTCTGACGATGAATCGCGCAATAGCAACCGAGTACGAGTGCCAGGGCGAGCAACAGTATCACGGCCATTACCATTGGACGCTTTGTGGAGCGAGATTGAGAGAGAGAGGGAGAATAAATCGAGGGAGTTGGAAGTAGAGAAGTAGGTTATTTAGTCGCTCGCCTTACGGTTTAATCGCGTTTTTCATTTAAGTCAACTTAATTCGATATGCAAATTTTCCTAAGCACTTGACCAATTTTGTTTTAGGCCTTTTCAATTGAAGTCATGAACAGAGACAGACCCCAAAACCAAACCGGTCTCTGGCCTAACCTTAAATGATTGCTTTAAATTCAACTAGAAAATTATTTGCCATTTAGATTTGTTAATCGACGATTTTGCATTGTACAATATTTTTTTTTTTTTTTTGGGGTACGATAAGAATTTGTTCTTTCTTTTTTTGTCTTTATGTGAAATAAGCGTTTAGATAAGATAAACACAACAACGATACAGTTCAAGGTTATTGCAAAATAAAAAAGTCTCTGTGACTTGCCAAAACCCAAAAAAAGTATGGCAATAAAGCGAAAAAAGTGAATTTTATTGCGATTATGATTGTTTGCTATCGGGCAAGTTTGAAAGTGTCTAGGTCAAGTGGAAACAAGTACTTAACTTTGCGCTATTAAAACATCTAAGAATGAAGTATTATTCGTATTTTTGTATTTCTGTAAGAATTTGAAATGTAAATGCAATATAGAAAATCAGAAATCTATAATATGAAAAACATACAGTTTAGTATGACTTTAAGTGTTATTTGTTGGAAAAAAAAGTTTAACTTATTTTATCTTGTTTAAGAAAAGAAATATTACTATTTCATTTAATCCCGTTTAAAATAAAGACCAACAAAAATATTAAATACAAATAATTATAAAAGGAACATTTTATAAAGACTTAAATTAGAAGTGAGGCCAAATGTATTTAAATATGTTATTCAAATAAAATACATTTTTGGGGTTTTTTTTTTTTTTGCTTAGCAGGAACAATTTCTGATCGTATGATAATAGATTTGCTATATTAAAAATACAATTTTTATTTGACCTTCTAATTTTTGTCAATCAAATAAATATGGATTGAATTAAACACAAATTTTTTTTGGAAATTTAACGTCACAGGAAATGATTACATTCTTTACCTATTAATTTTCTGCAGCTAAGATAAACTCTTTCTATATGTATATTTTTTTAATATTTATTTAAAGTTGATATACGTAGATATTTACCTATTTTATTGTGCGCTTATTAATTTAATCGCAATCTCATAAGCTCGTTACGTTTTTCGCACTTATATATCACAAAAATAAATATTGGCAGCTGCCACAGCAACAACAAGAAAAAGTCGACTGGTATTGGCAAAAAAACGGAATACAATAAGAACTTAATAGGCAAAAATATATTTTCGAAGCGTCATTCCCCGAGGCTGTCAGTCTGTCGTAAAAATTGTTGTGATAAACAAAACCCGAATATATATATTTATTTATTTTGCGCATTAGCCCAATTTAATTGTTAGTGTGTGTGAAGAAATGATTGCTAGAAATTGTGAAATTCTAAACCAAAACAAAACGGCCAAAAGCCAAAAGCCAATCGACAGAAGCGAAGAGAAAGACTGAGAGTAAATAAGAAGAACTTTCCCATCGTCTCGTTTTACATAATAATAAATTACATAATATCTATATGCTTTCTAATGTCGCATTCTTAACTTGGCCGATGCTTTCTTCGTCGCATTCTGCCTGCGTCTGGTTTTCTAAGCCGGTTTTTCAAACATACAACATACGACTTAAACTGAACTGTGCTGGTGGGTAGGGAAGGGGAGGGGAGGGGAGGGTAGCCGCTTCTAACGCGACTCTAACGACAAAGCCAAGACAAGCCAACACACAATTCCCCTTCCGCCCTCAGCTTGATTCCGAGTCCGATCTATGTATATGCATATTAATCATGGTATGCCGGCAAACCGCGGAGCTAGCGAGACCTGAGCTAAACTGAGTTGAGCTGTGTTGAGTTGAGTTGAGAATTCGCAAGAATTCTTATTAAAAAGCGAGTTTTTTTTTCCTATTCATCTACTTGGAAAAGTGAGAAGCGCTTAGAACGGCGCACGCGTCGCCCCATAGATGAGGAAGTGATTAACAGCAAAGAAGGAAGTGCTGAACTGGCTATGATTTCAATTTCTTGTCTTGTGTTTCTACTTTTTGCAAAGTCAGCCAAGTATTAACTACTATCACACGAGCCTATCTTTATAGCATACATTTATTTATGAGCACACTACAAGCGAGATCAAATAAAATCATCTAAACAAGTTGGCGACATTTAGGAGTAGCCTCCTATTATATTAATAGAAACCCCAAAAAGTAATCGTAACTCAAAAATTGTCTTGTCTTTATCTTGATTTATTTTGCACAAGCTTCAAATGTTAGGTTTTATTTGATATAGGCCACGATGTGTGGCCGGAACAAACATGAAATTTGTATATCTATGAGCATGTAGCTAATGTGAAGTAAAGTACACGACGAGTTACCATTAATAATGTTCAAGATATGCCTTACATTGATCATAAGATTACAAGTCTATTAATCATTATTTTGATTGATTGAAGAGCTCGAAAATGAAAGAAAACTGATTGGTTAACCAATTGAATGAGCGAATAAAAAATATTCAACAATTTTTTTAACCAAGTTAAGATAAGAACAACAAAGTTTCATTAATTAAAAACCTTAAACAGCTCCAAGATATTTATCTAACAATTGTATTTATATAAATATAGAAATTATTTCTTGAAGATTTAAAAACAGAAAACTTTATGGAAGTAAACTTGAATAAAAATAGTTAATAAATAAAGATTAAGTTTGAACTTAAATTCTAAAGTACATTGATTTTCATATTCAATTTAAATTATGTTACTAAGAAAATTTACCATACGATTTTTTCAATGAATCTATTTGGATATAGAAAAAAGTATTTTAGAAGTATACTTGTACAAAAAAATTTATTTAATTTTGACAAACAGTTAAATATCATTAATCCCTATTTTAGAAAGATACAAACATTGAAAATAGGCTGTTAAAAAGTTTGAAAGTTATTATTAACTTAGCCATTTTTAAAGCAGTTTTTTAAAGCCTTTTGCCCACTGTATGGGTCGCACGCCCCTTTTTGTTCTTCACGCCCACTGTTACATTCCTTAGCCTAATTTGTTGATCATTTTTCAGCTTTCTTCAGTTGTAACACATATTTTTTTCGTCTTTGGTTTTAGCTTACAACTTTCGATGTATGCTTTACCAAAAGTAAAACATTAAAAAAAAAGTTTAAATAATTTTGACAAAGTCAGCAACAATTTTGGTTTGCATTGAACTGATTCCTGTGGCGTCAGGCAGTCCAAGTCAAGTGCAACGGCAAATAATTGTTGACACCTACATAAAATTATTCAACGTTTGCTAAGTAACTTCTTTTTTTTTGGTAAAAAGGCCTGCAAACGTTGCCAAAATTTGGAAAAAAATAAAACACAGACAAACTAAAAAAAGTTCTACCAATTAGCCGATATTTTGTTTTTGTGTATTTTGCGAAATAAACGAGTTTGTGTTTTCATCAGAATTTACATAAAGTTTTGACTATATTCTTGGCTATTTTTTTTTTCAAAATTTTTTTATTGGCATATTTTTTTTCTCGTCCACATTTATGCAAATGAACCAAGCCAAACAAAAAACTGATAAAAATAAAAGCAATAAGTACGAAAATAAAAGCCACGCGATCCGCTGCGCAGTTACAGAAGAAGAAACCTCAGCTCGATCAGCAGATTATGTCACCATATAACATTGCACACGCAACGGAACCCAAACCAAACCATACCAAACCAAAGCGAACCGAACCGAACCGATGGCTTCATGGTCACGGCCAAGTGGCAGTTTGTGTTTGTTAGCGGGCAAACAATTTTTCGCGCATAGCGTTTGTCAGCTGTTCCAAGCAAGCAATAGACAGAGGTAAAGCGAGAAAGAGAAAGAGAAAAAGAGAGAGAGGGAGAGGGAGACTCCATTAGCTAAGCCTCTGTCCGTCCGACGTTTGGCCAAGTTCAATGTACGGCCAACGACGTGCTTGAGATACAACCAACAAACTGAATGTTGAGCAGAGTCTGTGAAGCAAACCTCCGCCAACGTCCAACTAACTCTCTCAGTGCTTTCGAATGGTAATAGAGAAGTAGAGAAATTTCGCATTAGATTTTTTTTGTTTTTTGTTTTTGTGTGTTAGAAGAGCCAAGCACAGCTTTAAAGCCGGCTCTGACCAAACAAGCTTTGGCTTTTGTCTGTCTATTATGTATTTATTTATTTTGGCCACGGTTGTGTGTGTGTGTGTGAATTATTCAATAGCTGAAGAAACGTTAGAAAGGCAATAGAGAAGAAAAGTGAAAGAACTTTTAAGGGGAAATTGACAAACAAGCTATGATCGCATATTGAATAACAATTGATAGCTTCGAGAAACTATGGGAACCAAAAAATCACTTAACAAATCTAGAAGCTCGAGAAATATGTACAAAAAGATTTGGTTTAGAAAGCTATTTTTAGTTACATTAAATGATGTAATACCTTAATAACATTCTGAGAACTTTTTTACTAAATAAGATTTCAAGAATGTCTCGAGCAAACAATTCCAAGCACTTCGAAGCAAAATAAAACTCATTTAAATATTACAGAATTAAAATGAAAGTAAGTCCCGATTTAATTGACTGACTTTACAAATGAGTGTGCCATCTAAAAATAAACCACAATCCCAAAAATGAGTGTATACAATCCAAATTGAATTCTCAAAACACCAGTTCAATCCACGATTAAACGAAAAAAAAATGTGGCGGTCAATGCTCGTTATTTATAAAATGGAAAAAAGCAAAAAAAATTTAATAAAGTAAAACTGAAAAATGTAAAAAGCGAAAATAAAATAAAAAAAAATGGAAAAAAGGAGTGACTGACATTCACTTTGAAAATGCATACAAAAAATTACAATAACTTATTTGTGAACATTACAAATCGCATTAAAAACACCAACAAATGCAAATTACGCAATGTGTTGTGTGTGGAGTTTTTTTAATGATGATAATGAACTTGAAGAGCACATAATTGATAACAAAAGGAAATTATTATTATTTAAGTAATTATAAGAGCAGGCAAATAAATATAGCTCATAATGCAATACATGATAAATAATTTTAAGATTAAATTAAATAAATAAATAAAAAATGAACTGCACACACACACAATAATAAAAGATAAACAAGTGCAATAGCCGTGAAAAGAGTTGAGAAACTAATTGCAATTTAATGCGATAAAAAAAATAAGCAATGAATAAATATATAAGCTTTTACGTATTCTTGAGAAACATTCATTGCTTATTTAATATAAAATCTGTGGTATATATAATTACAGCTTATAGCCATTTTTTAAGGCTCTTTTACTCACAAAAGATTTAGCATTGAAATCGTATCAAAGTTTCATAAATTTGCTAATAGAAGTAAAGACTTTCGACCTTGACACATTTTGTTAACAAAATAGAACTTATTATTTTTGGTTTAAACAAGGTTTCGCAAGCATATTAGAGTAGCTTTAAATAAAAGATCTATTATTGATTTCTTAGTTTTTCTTAGAACCCACTTTTTTCTAAAGTTATGTGCCTAACTTTTCTGCAATTCCCAATCATTTATTGATCAAATTATTTGCTTTTCCTTTGAAGAGATTTTCTTTGTGAAACAACTTACCTGTTTTTGGTAGCGTATTCGTTTTAAATCCAATTATATATCCGCTAAATATTTTTTATGTTAAATGTTAAGTCAATGATGGACTTTCAGTTAGCATTTTCAGGCATTTTCTTTTATTCTTGGTCACTTAAATATTATTTTTGATTTATTGCACTTCATTTTATGTATGTACTAAGAGAACTTTTATCACTAACCGGCATTTGAAATTAAAATTAATTAAATTACTTTTAGAATATTTTATAAATATTTTCTTTTTTTTTAGCTATATTGCACATTGATTATTTTGTTGTTATTAAAGCTCTTTAGCGTTGCATGTTTGCATCGATCCGCGTCCTCTAATCAGAATCAGCTGCTTCTTTCGATGTAGTTGTTGAAGTTGCACTCTCATCATCGTTCCGAAAACAATAGAATATGCTTTAATCACACCCAGACATTGCACTTTTGCACTCGTACTGAAAGATTCGTAATTGCCTATTGTGTGTGCGTGTAATCAAAACCGCATCCGTATCCGTTTAATAGAAATATGTGTATGAGTGTGTGTGTGTGTGAGTGTGTGTTTGTCTAGCGTCTGTGCAAGCCCGAAACCGGAGGACAGAACTCAGAATCCGATTCAGAATCCGTAGTCAGTAGCCGTTTAAGCACAGTGCCCGCTACGATGACAACTGCGACGCTTAGTCAAAGACTGACTGAATATGAATGGGAATAAATGTTGAGCCCACGACGATGACGACGACGACGACGACGACGACGAATATCACGATGTATGACGAACAGTTTGTTTGAGCGCCTCGGCAAATGCGATCGCGAGCAGCGCTCAGCTCTTCAACTGATTTAATAACACAGCCAAGCACCAACAACAACAACAACAACAACAACGACAACAGATGCAACAAGTGGCTACGATTCGGATCGATCGTTTGTTGTTGATCGTGCGCGCAATCAACGAACAGATCAATCGACCGACCAGCTGTTCGAATCCGTTTTGTGTGAGTAAGGTAAGGTATTGTGTGAGTGTGAGTGTGTGTGTGTGTGTGTGGGGTCTGATCGGGTCTCCCGGCAGGCTGATGATAGCATCGTGAGTAGTCTCTCTCTCTCTCTCTTGCTCGCATTCTCAGTTGCGTTGCTCTCCCGCTGATAAGAGGACAGCAACAACAACAAGTGCTGTTTGCGTTGGTTTTTGTTGCTGTTGTTTATTTTTTTTGCATATAAAATCTCAATGTAAGTTTACTATAGACAACAATGGGAGCCAAGGCGATTTGTTGCTACTGTTGTGTGTTGTTTACATCAGAGAGAATGAGAGAGACACACACACAACTGCCTCAATGCGTGGCCGCGTGAGCTGCCTGGAGGTGCCTCTCAACACTCTAGCTGCTTGGCGTGAGGTAGGTTGGATTACGACTACAACTAATGCATAACTGGTTCGTCTAGGCAGCAGTAGAAGAATCAGCTGTGCTTCGTGCTACCGTCTGGCACTGTGTCCAGATGTCTGACCTGCTGCAACAATGTTGCCGCCGCCAGCGCTGCTTGCAACAACAGCAGCGAGGAGTAGGAGTTGAAGTGGGTAAGGGATCGTCTCTGTGTGTGTGTGTGTGTGTGTGTGTGGAGAGGGGATCGAGTGTGCGCGCTAATTGTCTTGATTGAGTTTTAAATTAATGCGAATTTGAGTTGGAAGTTGTGTGTTTGTTGTTTCAAGTCATGCAATATGCGCTTTATACCCAAACACACACAAACACACACACACATACATATCAAAAGTACATTGTGTGTTCAAGAATTAAGTGCCTGAAAGTGTTGTAGTAACAATTTAACTGAGCGGCTCACTTTGTGCATGGGATCAAATTGGAGTAAGGGTTAGCACAATAACATGTTTTTTTTTAATGCATGTTTAAAGTAGAGCAAATAAAAACTCGAGCTCGAGAACAATATTCTATTAAACAGAAACCTTTCCTTAATAAAAAAATAATAATTTTCATTCAAGAATTTTTCAATTCGACTTCTAAGTAGCTCACACGCTCAACTTAATCTGTATCCTGTGTATGATCAGCGACAATAACAAACTAAAAGATACCTACAGAAAGACAACAAATCAACTCGTGTGATTATGTCTCATCGAGTGATTGAGTGAATGAATAAATGAATGAATGAATGAGTGAATGAATGGCAAGCGCATGGGCTTTTGCATTATTAATTAACTTGATCTTCTTCTTCTTGTTCTTGTTCTTGTTCTTGTAAATCCCACAATTATGCCATACCAGACTGCCTGCCTGCGCTTGGGCTGGTTTCCTCAGTCTCAGTCTCAGTCTCAGTCTCAATCTCCCGTCTTGGGTTGGTCCGTCAATCAGAAACAAAACAAAACAAAAGGCAACGCTGTCTTAATACCTCTTTTCAATTAGCTCTGGATGCCTTACACACAAGCACACACAACAAACAACAACAAACAACAACAACCACAATTAACAGCAAACACAACAAGCCTTTTTTCTAAACGAACAGGTTTTTCTCACGCGCTGTGGAGGACGCCAGCGTTGTATGTTGTTGTTGCCTGTGTATTTTCAAGATTTTCATTTGAATTTTCATTTCACGACAAGTTTCCTCCTTGGGTTTTGGGGAGGCTTACTTCTTCACTTTTCCTCTAATATATGTAAATGAAGGCTAACCGAAGTTCTCTGTTCTCAGTTCTCTGTTCTTCTCTCTTTTCAACGCGACACTTTCGGCTCACTTCATTTTATGAACTGGACTCCAGGCGTATATATAGTAAGTAAGTAAGTAAGTAAGTAAGTCTTGGATCGGGTTTTAAATCTCGCCTCGCATCTCTCACGGGCCACAGCAATTGCAATTGGGGGAGCTGCCCCAGAGACTCCGCTTGCTGCTGCCGTCACAGTCTCAGTTCTAGTCTCGGTTCCAGTCGGCGTTCCCTTAACATTTAATGAGCATTAACAAGCTGCACTTAAATGCAATAACAACAACAATTGATAACAACAAGCAAGAATGCTCCATTTGAAACAGAGAAAGAGAGAATGAAGCTAGAATGAAACGGTTTGGACGATCAGCAGTTGCCCTTCTGCTCTTCTTTGCGATTCTCAAGGAGTTTACTTCGGTTATCATATATCGTTTATAATATATGCCAATGTTCAATGTTATGCGATCACTCTTTATCTATATTGCGTTTGTTTACTTTTCTTATCAATAAATTTTCCTATTTCACATCGATAACAATTCATATATGGTAAGTAGATAGCTTTAATATAACGCCAATTTACCGATAACCGATATACAAATTACTTATGAATAACGTACTTCGATAACACATAAAAGCTCTACAAATTCATATTTTATCGGTTATCAATAACTCGATTTGGTCAAGAAAATGATTAATATCGATTGAAAAAGACTTTGAATAGCTTCTACTTCATTTTAGTTAAGAGTTTCTCGGTATTTACTTACCCTCCATGATGAATTTGTGCAGGGTACACATATCATGCAAGAAAACTACTCAAAATCAGACAAAGCTCCACGCAGTCTGAGTATACACACGAGAATAAATGCGAATATATACATACGTACATATATATATGTATGCTCGTATGGAATCGTGTCGATGTTGAAGTGTTTCGCTTGATTAACACGAGCTGCAAATTCATTTTGCCTCCTCTTTGTTATTGTTGTCTTCCTCCTCAGCTTCTTTATTGTTGTTGTTGCTATTGTGTGTGTGTGTGTGTGTGTGTGTGTGTGTGTGTGTGTGTGAGTGGGCAGCATCCTCAAGAGCAGCAGTGGAAGTCGACTTTGTGCCAGTTGCAAGCGGTAAATCGATGCTGAGGGCCATTCTATGTGACCCAATGATCTACAAAAAGGGGAGGCAGGCGGGGCAGTGGATCTAAAAAAAAAAAATAAGAAGAAAAAAAACAGAAACGTTGATAAGAAAAGCGAAATCAATCGCAGCGATTACTTCAGCACGAATCGGAACATAATCTACTATTACAAGAGCCCTACTCTACAAACACACATATGTCATACACACACACATACTCACTAGCCGCCCATTCATTGAGGCACACACACACACACACACATACATACATCCATTCCCCCTTCCTCAACCGCTACGTATTCTCATTCATTTCCATACATTGTGCGTTGTGTAGTCAGCTTTTGCTTGTCCTTGAACTTGACCCAGCAGCGTTGGCGAGCGGCCCTTTTTTTTATTATTATTATTATACACAAGTGTACACACACACACACATACACCATACCACTATAATTAATAAATTGTACTCTCTCTCTCTCTCTCTGTCTCTCTTTTTGCTCTCACTCGCGCTGTTGGAATCTGTGCAAGCGTCTACTTATCTCTTTTAAGTGCTGCTTTGCGCCGTTTTGTCATTCGCCTGTTACTTCTTCATGTTCTTCTTGTTACAGATTGTAATGTTGTTTCATTTGTGATTCTTTGATTCTTTGATTCCTCTTTATTTTTTGCGTATTAAACAAATGTTTAGCGACACTCTACGTGTTGAACTATTGCACTGTAGATTGATAAGAAGTGTGAATTTATTTTTGGCACAAACAATATAAACAACATTGTGCTGCACTTTATCAATTAATGGGAATAGGAAATGGGATGAGAATGCGATTTAAAGGTTAATTGATACAGATATGAAAAGGTATGGCGTATTATGCTTTGAGTTGCTTTTTCATATATATAATAAGTTTGATTTTATATTTTCTTATTGGGCATTTCGTCATTGGGATAATTATTTTCATGTATATTTTTGTTCCACACACACAGCTCGATCACTTTTGAAGCGAAAACAAATAAAAATTTAAATCAATTTATGCCAAATGCATTTCCGCATTGTACGGAGAACTCGCTCGAACTTTGCGAATCACGCAAATTGTGAAACAACAACAAGCAACAAACAGCACAAAGCAAAATGCGAATCATAAACAGCAACAGAGTTCCAGAGGTCTCTGGCAGGTCTAGTTTATTTCATAGTCCCTCGCCTAGGCTTTGACTTTGGCTTTGATTATCGCTGTCAGCGCTCGCATGACATATTTTTTTTTAAGTTTCTTTTTCTTTTCAACGCGTTGGTCAACTTTCCCAGACTTTCACATAGACGACAAAATTGCTGGGGTCGTCAGAATTTTGCTTTGACTGGGTTTCATTTTCGCATAGGTCAAATATTTCAATATAGTATAACGATTTGTTGTCATAGCTCTAGGTGTTTGTTTGTATGGCGCTACTCGTATTACCAGCGCCAATTCATCCAACTCTGGCTCGAGTCGGTCTGCTTGTCTACAATTTCAGTTCATAGCGCTTTTCTAGGTTATTTATCCATGCACTTTTTTGCAATTGCTGCATTTAGCGCTGCTTATGCAAATTTCGTAAGTCAATTGCACTTATACATAGGCCCAGACCAGCATGAGTTCGAAACGTGATAAAAGTTTTTTGCTCTCTTATCAAAGAGTTTTTGGTTGCAACATTGCGTATGCTTAATATAATGTTAATTAATTCATTTAAATGGGCGATTTGCTAAGAACTTTATATATGAATATTAATATGTATTTTAACGAATATTTTACTATTAAGTGTTTACTTATTGTGACAACAAATGTGAAGAATGTTTACCAAATTTTAAGATCAATAAAAACGATTTAAAATTTAAGAATAAAATATTAAGACTGTCTATTGGTACAAAAAAAAAACCATAATCTATAACTATGCATTTTAATGTGCTATATACCAGTTACAGCTGACAATAAACTCACTAATAAGATACATCGATAATAAGTTTAAAAACGCGCCGCCACGTTAAAATAGCGATAAATTCTTAAACTAAAACGAGAATTTAATGCAGCGCTTAAAAGTATGCTACAGTAATTGTATACTAGCCTCACAAGCCATACAGGGTGTTACAGGTACAAACACACATATGCATACACACAAACAAACATTTATGGCACAAGTATAAACAAATGCTCAAATTTAATTAATGGCACATTTATTTTTGTTGCCGCCACTTAATTTTTATAAATCGCAATTCAGCCACGCCGCGCGTCATTAAACACACAAAGCAACAACGACAATAAACAGTTGCAACAACAAAAACAACAACAATTATTACGCACAAACCCACACAGCATCAACAGCTGCGACAGTTTTTTGAGAGTTTGTATTACGAATATTGCCAGAATAGCGTGCTTAACCCCAAACAGCTCCCACCCCCCAAACACCATCACCCCTTTAACGCGCTTGGTAAAAGCCACAAAATGCGTGTTTATTAATTAAGCGCATTTGTTTTCATTAAACAAACGTTTTAATTGAGCATGAAACTTGGCGCCGAATACAACAGCAGCAAAAAACGACGGCGCCGCGACGGAATCCACAACCCTTTTGCCACCCCCAACACCCCTTGGCAAGCCCACCCACCTGACAACCACCCAAGCAACCATCCACCAAGCAAGCAGCTGCCTACACACATATACATATATAAACATTTCTACATAATAATTAATTTTGTGTATTTTAATGGATTATTATACTCGTACATCTCGTATTGTAGACACAACCAAATGAAATCCGCGTGTCCCAACATGATTTTTTTTGTTTTGTTCAGTTTTGATTGATGGAAATGTTGCAACGAAAAAGAAAACATATTTATGACAAGCAGAAAAGCAGAGTTAAGAGTACATTTGATGTTTCAGCATTTAAATTTTAAGTTAATTATTACTAAAAATATATTTATTTATATAAATATTTGACTGACTGCTAGCAATCTAATTCATTGCCAAATTATACAACTACGATTTTTTTATTCAAAATTTATTTATTTTACTAAAGAAGAACTATTTGAAAAAATGGCTCTCGAAGAAAGGAACTCAAATTTTGAAAGATGAATAAAAACTTAACTCAAAAATTATATATAAGCTGACTTAATAATAAAAATATTACAAAGATTGTTATCCTCAAATATTACTGCAGTTTAATATAATGAATAAATATGAAATAAATAAACACCAAAAATTAAATTATTTATTTGCAAAACGGTAAGAACTTTAGCATGGTAATTTGGCAAGTTGCCGGCGTTACTTTCTTGACTTGGCTCAATTCATAATATGTATTTCTCGCTATACTATATGTACTACTTTCTGGTGCTTAATGTGAGCGCCGCACACAAATCATAATCCTGATGGCCATAGATAAAGTAATGCGACGCTTTGCTAGCTAAATGGATTTCCCAAAACATTTGCCAACTTTATGAAAAATAATCATAAAGAGCTGCGGCACACACACAGATACACAGATACATAGTAGAAACATAGATATGACGAAAATTTACGCACTCTTCGGCGTGTGGACTGGCGTATAAAGTGCTTTTAAAACCCAGCCAACGAGTTGATGTGTTTTCTTTTTATATTGCCTGGTGTGAGTGAGGGGGGACAAAAGTTTTTGGGGCAGCCAAAACCGTCGAAAAGTGTTTTTCATAAGCAATAATAATAATTTCGAGGCCGAATTTTAATTGCCCCCAAGTGGCACATTGAAACAGGAGGCAAGCAGCAATGGAAGTTGAAGTTATGGCAGGGACTAGTTGAATGATGGCCTAACAAAGGGAATGAGTGCAGGAAACATGACAAAGAGTTGCCCAAATAAGTGAGCTACTAAGTTGAAGTGAGCGCAGCCTTAATGAAGTGAATATTGTGTTAAATAAATATTATTTCAGTGGGAGTTTAAAAAGAATGTTAGAATAGAAATTTGTATGCGGTTTAAAAAAAACACTGCATACTTTTTACCGTTAAAAATAATTACCTGATATATTTCTATAAGGTAATTACAATCCTTTATTCTAGTTATAAAATAAAAACATAGCAAAGAATAAAAACTAAAACATTCAAATTCATTTTTCCCCAGTTTTTGGCAAAGTAAAAGTCGAAATAAATGTGAGCAAATCGAATTGTTTTTTAACGGTCTTGTTTTTTTTGTGTTTTTCGTTTTACGAATTCAATTTGCGCTATTTGGCTTAGGTGGGGTGTGTAAAGAGAAAGAAACAGAAATACAGAGGGAGAGAGAGAGGAGGGGCACACACCTCTCCTGGCTATAGTGTCGCGGCAAATGTCATAAAAATATGCGACATTTCGTTTTTATCGCTTTTGAAAAACTTTATTTTTGCCGTTTTGTGTATTCCCGCCCGACACTTGACTTTCTGCTTTCTACTTTCTGCTCTGTGCCCTCTGCATTGTTCGATTTTTTATATTTTTCTTTTTTTTTTTTATATTTAGAATGGCAATTTCTTTGTTTTAAACAAGCAGCGCATTGCTTTTTATTTCTGTATTGCTTTCGATTGGCGATTCAAACGCGCCCGATTGGCTGCGATTTACCAAAGACTGGGTGGAGGTTGAGCGAATGTACAGTGGGACAAAGATGATATTATATATATTAAAATTTTGTAATGTAAAATCTAACTTTGCATGGAATAAATATTTATACATTAGTATTTATTAAATAAAAGTTCTTTTACAATACATTAGAGAACAAATTTTAGGTCTTTGTGAAAAGAGACTTCCAAAATATGGTAAAAGTGATTTTGTAATTGAAAAACCTTAGGATAACATAGTAATTGGAATAAACGCTTAAGAGTTATTGCAAATATCATTATTGAATATTTTCTTTGATATAATATAAATGTAAATATATGTTAAAGTGTGAACATTTTTATAATAATTTCTATGAGGTTGGTACGCTTACTTATTAAAAACATTTTAGCTATAATCTTCTAAGATTCTCAACCTGGTTCCACTGTATAATACACCCAATGTCTGACTCCAATAACGAACTCACTCCAGTAAGTTAAACATCATCAACAACATGGCTGCCCCTCTTTCAAATGGGCACTCTCGAGGAAAACAGCTTTTTCGCGTCGCCATAAAATGCAAGCGGTCGAAAAAGAGAGAGAGAGAGAGAGAGAGAGAGAATCACAAAGTGAAAAACGAAGAAAAACAATTAAATGCCAAGCAGCAACAGAAAGAAACAGCAGCAGCAGTTGTTGGGGCAAGGAAAACAAGCAAATAAACTTGGTAGCTGCATTTGCGACACGTCGAAAAGCTGCCGCGCCAATGGGGCAACTCAGTTTAATTGAAATCAAGTTGAAGGCAGTGAGAGGCCAAGAGGATGTGTGTGTGTGGGTGGGCGGGGCACTCTCGAGGCGCTTGCAAATCGAATTGAAATGCCAAAACGTATTCGAAAATCGACAGCAAAAGTAATTGAAATTGCATGAGCAACAATGTAAAGAGGCAGCAAGAAAGGGAGGGGGAGTGTACAACCTGCCCTTCAACACAGCTTGGACATAAATTGGCAACAGGACGACACTGCAGCAGAAGGCAATGAATGGCAAAATTGAAAAGCAGGCAGCTTATACACCCTAACTAACCAAGAAGGGAAAAATATATAAATATATGTCAAATAATAAAAATATTTGTTTTGTATTTATGCTAATTTTTGACAGAAAAACTTATGTTAGTCTATCAGTACATAATTATCTAGTAAGTTTGCAGAGTTTTGTCACAAGCAGCATGACATAATCAACATGCCCCAGCTACTACAAGGTTAACAAACAAATAAAAACTTTTTCAGCCTTCTGACTTTTTTTCATAGCTTTTAGTTGACGCAACCCACACACTCACACACACACACACAGTTTATAAGTGGGGAGGATAATTTATGAGCCATGTTAAAGAAATTACAATTTTTGGCCAAAGAACCTTTCTTAAGCTGATTAGCTGGCAAATGGAATAATTTTTTAATTACTGCGTCAAAAAAACACTTTTCGCTTTCCGCTTTATTCAAATTGTGATTCATAAAAGCTGAGCAGGGGTAAAGTGGCAGGCAGAACTTAAAGCAATTTGCAAATTGTTTTCTA
Source organism: Scaptomyza hsui (assembly GCA_018152825.1). Taxonomy (NCBI): domain Eukaryota; kingdom Metazoa; phylum Arthropoda; class Insecta; order Diptera; family Drosophilidae; genus Scaptomyza; species Scaptomyza hsui. The sequence continues at coordinate 9,494,618 of JAECXO010000307.1, forward strand.
AGCGCACGGACACAAAATCGAAAAGTGTCAGCAGAATAAACGCTGACAATAAATAAAAGAATGGAATATGATTGAAACATGTGTCGTGTGCTCGTCGTTTCATATGCCATACACGTCTGTTCTTCCTTCATCCTTCTCCCACCTTCACAACGCATTGTTATTCCCACTTCACTCGCTGTCAATTGCCTGGAAATGTAAACAAATAGGAAAGCAATCAGAAGCGACATTTTCTGATCTAACATGAGCGCGCACAAAAGTATGCTATAAAAAATATGATGAGAAGTGCAAACAGACGAATCGCAATTGTTTACGTAGAGTATGGTCTTAGGATTAGACATAAACGTATTTATTTATGTGAATTTACATTATAAAGGCATAAAAAAGCAAACAAAAATTTGTGAGGTTTATGTAAGGAAGAAAATCATTTTTGCGTTGCAAATATTTCTTAAAGTCACAGTTGTTTTCTCTGGCACCTTCCCTTTCGTTTCAGTTTGTACACCCTTTTGCAAAGCCAAGCATATCAATTTTAATAACCCACATTGATATCATAGAATGACAAGCTCAACTAATACCATATTGATTGCTTATCAATAACACGCAACCCTTTCACCTTCAATGCCAGCCCAAAGCATTTACACCACATAACTCGGCATCAGTTCCTGCTACTTCTGTGTTGAAGTATAAAAGGGTTTTATGACCTGTTTGCAAAAAATGAACAATCTATATATATGCTTTTGTTTTTTTTGGTAAGTGGGGAGAAAACAAATCCCGAACAAACATTAATTTGTAACGCACGTTTGGCCAATTTCAATTTTTTTTTTACAATTTGGTGGTCGTCTCTCTTTTCTGACCATGCTAAACCAACAAAATATACCCCAATGACCGCATAACGAGCCGAAATCAATTTGCCACGTTGATAAGGTTAGGCCAACCCTTTTTCGAAGGGGGTTAAACGCTGTCATAGCCGGGATTTATAGATATTAAATTAGACAAGATTTTAACGCGCACGTAACTTTGACATACATCAAATCCCTATAACCCCCAACGACTTAACTTTGAGTAATAACCTAAACAACGAAAACAGAAAGAAAAAAAATGCAAATTATATGCCAAATGTTGAGATTTTCATTTTTTGTGCTGACCATTCAAATAGTGTCGAATGTCAATATCTACAGAATGTTTTGCACATGTGACCAAACCATCTTGGCCTTATTCTTGCTATTGTTGTTGCTGTTGTTTTTGTGGCTGGCCCAATTTCATTTTGAAATCGCATTATAATAATACACCAATAATAATAATAATAATAATAATAACATAAAGCAGCAGAGTAAAGGAAAACAGCAAATATGGCTTTGTTGTAGGTGTGAAAAGCTATCTGTGGTCAGCTTTCCAAAAGGTCGCTTCAATCAATGGTCACAGCTGCTGTCCTAACTATGTAGTAGCAACAGGAAATTCAAATTTCAAAAAGGATTATTGCCTGGTTTGCAATCAAAACTTTGAAGTTAAGGATAAAATTGATTTAACTTGGATTAAAGTATTTCTGCAAAAGGTGTTTGGTGTTTCGATGAGTTTTAACGTGATAAGAGTTTAATATTAAATGTAAGTTTGGGTTTCTCATAAAAAATATTATTTTAACAAGAGTGTTTATGTTTTAAAACAAAATTAATACACTTTTAGATGCCTTTCGGACAAACCTTATCTAAGTGTTCATCAACGGTTTATAGACTACCTTTAAACTTTTTATCTCTATGTTTTACCGTTTGGGCTGTAAATTGATAGCAGTTAGTCAAATTTGACATTTGAAAGCACAATTCAATTAAATTTCAAGTAAATATTATTTAACTTCTTATGGGAAGGCTTTTTTTTGGGATCTATTGTTTATTTTTTCTTACTTCTATACGATTTTTTCTTCTTAATGCCAAGTTCCAGTTATTGTTAACTAATACTACTTAGTAATAATACCTTTTTAAAAATAACTTCTGTGTATTGTTTCATTTCTACTCTACGCTTCACGATTGCCACCTGAAGAAAAAAGAGTCATAAATACCAACAGCCTTCTTCTTCTTCCCTCTTACTCTATACATCTGCCTCGATCTCTACTGCATTGTGGCCCACTGACAGTTTACAGTTTAATGAACTGAGTGGCCAGATTCAGTCTCCGACCGTTCACATTAGCCATGGCTATTTAACTCTTTGTTGATTTTAGTGCCAACATGTGAAAAAAAAAAGCAGAAGGCTCACAAATTATTTATTAATTACCTGCCTTATTTTTGTTTCGTGTCTGGGCCGAGTGAGTTTAATCAACTTTGGGCCATTTTGAGATGCTCCCGCACTGCCATAAAGAAGATTTTTCTTAAAAAAATTTTCTTTGCTTATCGCAGTTGTCATTTATTTCAATTCTTCTTTCCCTCTTTGGCACAATAAAACAATAAATCAATCACTGTTAGAGTTTGTTCATAGGCTGCGTCGTTTTCCTATCTTTTTCTTCTAGTTTTAGTAGCTTGTTAGATTTTTTATAGTACGTAAGTATTTATGAGTGTAATGTCATATTTTAGGGAAAAGTTTCGTTTTTTCTTGTGTTTTAGATCTGTTAAGTGTGATAAGCTTCTAAGTCTGACAATGTTGTATGCATACATTGTTGTATTGAATTGTAAAAAAGTAAGATCAAAGCTAAAGATGCTGGGCAAATAAAAAAGAGCTGCGTACAAATACATACTTACATGGATAGATAACAAAGTCTATTAAATCGAGAATAACAGTGTCGCAATCAACAGCAACAGCTACAACTATGGTGAACAAAAAAATCTGTGCGAGTTCTCAAATTGAGTTTGAGTTCAAATTTGAGCATGAAATAACAATTTGCTCTCACTCACTCACACAAACGAAAAGGCAAGAGGCAAACAATGGCGGCTGCAGCTCACTCCCTCTCTCTTTCTCTCTTGCTCATTTGCTCAACTGTGGTAGGTGTGGCCTATGTGCCGCTGTTTCAATTCCATTGCGTTTCAGCCTTAGGTTGCCTTGCCGTGCCGTTGGTGTTGTTGCTGTTGCTGTTGGTTGCTCTTTTGTGTCTGAGTAAATTAAAATTGTGTAGTTTATTATTAAATGAAGCGCATTTTTGTATTTGTATGGGTCTCTTTGATATTTGCAGTGCATATGTATTGCATATACATACATATATATACGCACGTGTATATGAGAATATGTAAATCGTTTGTCGTTGCTGGCACAGTCACATAATAATATTGAAATGTTAATTAGCGTATTAATTAAGTTTTTATTTCATTTGTTTGCATTTGAGTGCTGATAAATGGCCGAGAGCTGACAATTAATTTAAAATAACGTTTTTGGGCATTGAAAAAATACTTAAAATAAATATACAAAATTGAATTTACATAAAAGCTTACGTAAGTTAGCATTCTCAAAATAAAAATTATGTTTTATCCAGGTACAAGCTTTAAATATTTTATAATGCTTTTAAAATATTTTTTATTTCTAACAAAAGAAAATTTTTATTCTGATGAAAAGAAACCTTTTTAATATATTCAAGTCATTTAATATTTATTTAAATAACACTTCATTTGGAGGCCCCAATTTATTTTTAACATTTTTTCCATTTCATTGACATTTATTACCCATTAAAAATTTAATTATTTAAATGAACAAGACCAGAGAATGAAAAAAAACAAAAAACTATATAATACTGTTATTCAATCTCTGCCAGCTACAGCTTCACTTAATATTTATAGCTTTTTAAACAAATAAACAGCATTCACAGTCGGGCCGCGCCTCAAACAGATTCCACCCACAGACAACAACAACAGTGTAAATGCACTCAACCACACACACACACACACACACACACACATATACATATAATTCTCTCGCACACTCTCAGTGCGGCAAAACACAACCAGTCCAGTTCCAGGCTCCAATCCAATCCGAAATAGTTGATTTTAATGATGTACATAATAAAATTCCCATTCGTTTTGTGCCAATGCCAATGCGTTCCACACACACAAAGCCTTTCGCAATGCATGTTTACACTGACAACACTGATTTACCCAAGCAGTGCGAATGAAACAGCCTGTTCTCTCTCTGGGATGCTGCGCTTGACTGAGTGAAAAAGAGCAACCAACGGGGTTGCTCAAATGTCCGCCTGCTGCTGCTTGCTGCTGCTGCTGCTGAGATTGCTGTCGGTACGTTTTTGTGTGTGAAGTGAAGTCATTCGAGTCAATTTCGAAATCATTCGTTAGTCTTAGGCCTAAACAAGCGGACACGCGCGCGGCTTAAATCCTCAAACCGAATAACCAACAAATTTCTCGTGTATTGTGTATTGAAACTTTGATGTTTTTAACAGTGTTGCCCAACAAGAAATGGAACTGAATAAGTGTTAAGAAAGCTGGAATTTTTAATATATTGTTAAAAGTGCTTAAAGTGTTTTCTCCACCAAGCTGGGTAGTCCATTTTTGCATATAACGCCAGCGGATGGCAGCTGTAACAGCAGCAATAATCCATCTCCCACACAACAACAACAACAGCAACAGCAACATCAACTTATAACAACAACAGCAACAACAAACAACAACAGTCACATCATCTAAGCACATTCCAGCTGTCGGCCAATTCGGCCTTCAATCTTGCCCTGCCGCCCAGCTTCTATCATCGCCAGCCCGCAGACACAAGCGACTCCGCCAGAAGAGATCCGCCAGAGATGGATCTCATCAATCCGTATATGCGGCATCATAGTTTCGCGGCTGCCGCCCAAGGCAGTCCACCGTCGGCGGCACAGCGTCATCATTTGGCCGCAGCTGCCGCAGCGGGTTTGAGCAATGGATTCGCGGATGTGCATGCTCATGCCATGGCCGCGGCGGACTATCAGCAACAGCTGGCTGACTATCATAGTGCCGCAGCGGCGGCGGCAGCCTATGCCAACAACAACAACAACAACATGAACAACAACAACAACAGCAATGGCTTGAGCAGTCCTCTAATGCTGCTGAAGGCGGCGCACGGTGGCTCGGTGGCTGGACGACTGCTGGAGGCGAAGTCCTCGGCAGAGGATTCACCATCGACCACGCCACCGCCGGGTGCCGGATCGAGGCTGCACTCGGAATCCTCGCCCTCGCCGCGCTACGAGCACAATTCGAGTCCCGGCGTGGATAGCGCCAAGTCCTTTGCATTGAGTCAGCGGAGCAGCGGGGGGGAGGATCACTGCCAGAACAGTGAGTCGAGTCCGCCGCCCTCGGACTATAGTCCCGAGAACTTGACCAGTCGCAAGTATCAGCATCAGAGCAGCGGCTTGAATCCGCTTAGCCTGCACAACAACAACAACAACAACAATAATAACAGTCACAACAACATTAACAACAATAACAACATTATTGGTGGCAACCATCACAACAACAACAATAACAACAACAGCATGGAGCACAAGTTGCCATTGAGTTTCCTGGGTCCGCCGTTGGCGGCGCTGCATTCAATGACAACTGAAATGAAGACTGCCCAAGGTTTGGGAGGAGCCGGCAGTGGAGTAGGTGCCTCTGGCAATGGCCTAGTCTATGGCCATAGTCCCAACTCACATCTGATCAGTGATCGCGTTTCGGGCTCCAGTTCGAGCAGCTCGACAACAACAACAAACACACAGGGTGCCGCCAATCCGCATGGCATCGATACGATACTATCGAAACCGCCGCCGGTCACATCGGCGGGTCTAAGTGCTTTAACGGGAGGTGAGTGGAAACCATTTGAGGTTGAGTTGAAAAATTTAATATTAGAATGTAAACTTAGTAGGACTGAGAAACTGAGATGGAGAAAATATACTGCAATAAAATTTTCTTCTGTTTGTAAAAGATGCTATTACACACAGAAAAAAACGTAGTATAGATAACCATATTCATGATAAATGGATCTATTTTCGGATATAATTTCATCTTAAACATGAATATGGTAAACTTGAAAATGTTAAATCAAGAATTACTATGAAATAGTAAAGTTAATAATTTGTATAGTTAAATTTACTACGTTTCATAGTTAAAATATATTGGATAAGCCAATTTAAAGAAACTTTTACTTAACTCATAAAATCAAAAAGAGGTTTTTGCAGAAGCTTATTAAAATTTGTCGTAAAAGTGGATTGTATAAGACAGCCCGATCTTTTAAAACTAAATTCAATCCAATTTTATACTCATTACAAGAAAGGAAACTTGGGATTTAAAGTAACTTTTATTTTCAATTCTTTTCATTCCCATTCTTTTGTTTGTAACTAAATTTATTCCACCTAAAATACAATTTTAAAAAAAACTTTCTTTTATCTAAACAATTTTAGAATTTGTTGATAAAATAATAATTAATTTGAAAACTGTTCTTCAAGAAATATCACAATTTATACAAAGAAAAGACAAGCACAAATAATTTTGAGTTTACAAATAATTCTATCTCTTTTTTCGGTTTGTTTTAAATGATTTTAAATGGGCTTCATTACAAGATCCCCCCTTTTGACCATCATTATGCAATGTGTATTGTATTGAATAGACATTAGGCATGGCCCCAAAAAATTAGTTTTAAATGCTTTGGGAACTGGTTCGTTTACAACAAATGCCAAAAGCAGCAACAACAACGGTTGTTTTGTACACGAATCCGGTTTGACATGATTCCACAATAAAATGGCAATAACAACAATTATACAAAGGAGGCCCTCACCTCGCCCCCCACCCACAAAATCGAGTATAGAGCATTTTATTGGGCACAATTTCCAAAATCATATAATATCAAAATTGCAAAATGACGCAAAACGTAATGCGATACTTAAACGTTTAGCAATTAGTTGTCAAATTGTTTGTAATTAAATCAAAATGACACACGAAAAGCGACGAGGTGGGAGCGGGGAGGAGGACATATGTATATGTATGACTATGCCGTTTCACTAAAATGATTTCAATTTTTTGACAGTTAAATGTAGCCCCAATTGTGCGGCATGACAGAGCCGACAATACCAATAAGAAGGAGTGGGTCAACATTTGTTTGAAATTACAAAAAATAAACAAAATAATAATGGTGTAGGTAATGTGTGTGTGAGTGTGTATGTGGGGGCAAGGGGTAAGTGGGGGGCGGCATCTATGCGACGGGGCGTTGACAATTTACCATAACATTTTTAATTATTTTTAACGAGGGCGTTTATGTGATTTGATTTTGTTGCTTGTTGGGTTTCGGTTTCAGTTGAAATCAAATGTTTTCTCATTCTTTTTATGACAAATTATTTAATGGCCTTTAATTAATTCGTTCAAATCTTTTTAATGGCCCAACTTCTAAGCACAATGAGTAGGCAGATGTTGGAAGCTTATGACAAAAAACACTTTTTTGTTGAACCTTGAAGAAGAACTCGGTATGAGGAATTTATAAAAACATCTACAGGCTAGTTATAAAGTTGAGCTAAAGTTAGCACCATTCAAGGTAACTGGAAGGGAAACAGGCTTTGGGTTAGAAACTTAGCTAAGGATATTTAAAAATTATAAGGAGATCATCTTGATCTTTAAATCTTTCAAAACATTATTCAAAGTCAAAGTTAAGATTAAGTCATCACTAAAGATTTTTCACTTTAGGATTACAAAAAAATTGTTTTTTCATTTCTCTAAAACAATCTACTAACACTTTTTCAATACACTTACTTTACAGCTGGCATTCCACGTTTCTCGATCGCTGCTGCTGCGGCGGGCATGGCCCAATATCTATCGCAGAGTCAAGGGGCGCCACTGAAAACCCACGCGGGACACATTGTGGATCGTACGCATCTGTATTGGCCGGGCTTGCAGGGATTGGTGGCGAATCCGATAGCGTGGCGCGAGCGATTGTCAAATACAAGTGAGTAATTTAGCAAATAAGAGGCACTTGGAAGCCACTCGATAATCAATGCATTCAGTGGCACGTAGTTTGGCTACAATTGTTAGCCAGTCCCCAATGATGATGACAATGAAAGCCACACCTCACATTTCCAATATATCTGACTTCCTGTTGTTGTTACCGTTAACAATGCGCAGCGAATGAGGCAGCTGCCCCTAATGATCCATATATGTATCGTACACTCAAGTGATTACCAATATGACGCGTCCAATGTGCTTAGTGCAACAGCAGCAGCAGCAGCAGCAGCAGCATGCCTCATGGCGCATTGTCCAACTCATTAAAAGGTCCCCGAAAAAAAAAAAAAAAACCAAAACCAAGAGAATCACTTTAACACGATCAGCGATCGACAATGACTATACATAAAAGTTAATGTTGTTGCTGTTGTTGTTGTTGTTGGCATATGAAAAATTAATTTACTCGCACGCTTTCGAGCATCTTTCTCGGACTACTTTTCGGGCTGGATCTGGTTACTTCATTATTACATCTATTTATAAGGCAACCATCACTTCACACCTAAGCTCATTAAGTAATCGCCCAACTCCAACTCCAGCTCCAACTTCAGCTCGAACTCGTTTTCACATTGTTTATTTATTTAAACGCCCCTCGCGATCCCCAACCGCCTTCCAACCGATCGTTGTTAATGATCGTTCGCATTGGCAATTGATTTGTGGCTACTACCAGGGGAGGGACAGCGGAGAGTGGAGAGTCTGTGAAGCAGTCAGCTGCTGTTTGGCTTTTAATTGCGGCCATGACTCTGCACATTTTGTGGAGTCAACTGTGTAAGCTTATAGTCGGAAATTGTACATAATTTTCTTATTGAATTAGTGAGAGAGAAATGTTGTATCGTGTTTGTTGTGTTTGTGTCTTGTATGTTCGATTTGATTATTGAAGTGTGTCGTGGAATGTTTGGCTGGTAGCTATAGCCTACGATTAAATAAATATTATTTTAATTGATTTGCCAAACAGAGCAGGGCTATGTAGTCTCAAGTGGCAGTTGGAATTGGAATAAGCTAGGAAGTTGTTGTATTTAAAGCTCCAGTTAACTAAGAAATTACTTTATTTGGAGTAAGAGAGCTGAGCCAAAACTTCTAATATATAGTGGGCAATTCCAACTATATTTATTGGAACTATATAATAATAAATTAGCTGCTATTCCCAGCACTGATAGTTATATTTACACAAGAGAATATCTACGATAACTAACCTACCCAACAGCTAAATAACTGAACAAATTCTGCTAAGAGATAAGCCAAATAGATAAGGGCGAAATTAATGCATTTATATGAAGTTCAGCCCTTGACTGATAGTGGCCCATAAAAACACGGTAATGAACTCGCCTGAAATTGGCATTTTAATGCTATTAAATTTAATGAATTGCATTGCAAATATTATTATCAATTGTGCATTTATTAGTCATAAAGTTACAAATTGTGGCAGGTAACAAAGTAAACACAGCTGATGCCACCACTCACGTTTAATTAATATATTCAATTCAATTGCAATGGCATTATTAATACCAAATAAAAAGCGCAACAAACGGGCAATAAAATAAAAATTCTCAAATATATATGAACAAGAAATCAAAACAAACATATACAGCATACTTTTGTGCGCAGATAAAAATTTAAATGTACGCAATCCCAACGACCGCCATTTTTGGTCCTGTGTGCGCAGCTTTCAAATAAAACACACACACACACACACATCATACACACGTACACATAAAGCTTATGCAGCCTTGTTAACATGACAGCCTACAAGCATATAAACACACACACACACTCACAGCTGCCCCATTTTGGCATCCCTTTGCTTTATAGAGGCTGAGTCAACCCCCAATTGTGTCTTGTTGTTGTTGCTGTTGTTGTTTGTAGGTTCGCTCTGCCATCGTCTAGATAATAATGTGGCAACATATTCTCGCAGCGTCTGCTGCGTCTGCCTTTATCTTAAGCCAACTCCCCCACAACAACATACTACTATTATATATACACCCAACATTTATATAGAGCAACACACAACAGAACAACAGGCGCTTTTCCGGTAAAAGTTTTTCCTTTTTTTTTTTTTTCGTTTTTTTTTGTTTTTGTTGGTATTCGTTTTGTCTGGCTGAGCAGCTGTCGCATATTCGTTGACGTCGGCGGGCATCTTTCAGCCATAAATATGTATATATACAAATAATAAATAAATAAATATACAATTTTTATGTAAATAACAAACGCACACTTACACACACACACACCAAGTTGTGTTTGTGTTGTGTTTTATGTAAATGTGGGGAAAATCTATATGACAATGTTTTGGGCCGGGAAAATGATGTGGAAACGATGAGGAAAAACCATTGACAAGCGAGTAAAACATGTTTTCTCAAGTTTCTCTTTGTTTTTTAAATGGAATTTATAGCCTGTGCGGAAGTTAGGAGTATGAGGCGAAATTTCTTATTGATTTTCCACTTGAATAGAGTTCTTGAGCTAAAAGCGTAATGTGTCAAAGAGTATACTAAAAAGCATTACAGTTATCGGAAGTTGTTTATAGAATAAGAAAAAACTTACTCTGTTCCCATCTCCATCTCCATTCTATTTCTCGCTCTCAATCTCCTTATTTTTCTAATTCTTTTAAACACAAACTCACACAAATTTAATACACACTTAACAAATCAAAAAAAATCCTTTATAGCTTACTTGCATTTTTGAGAATCTCGTAGAAGAGCGGTCTGCATTTATTACGATAATTGTATGTTTTCTTTGGCATACTTGCTTTTAAGTCAGTAAAAATATCGAAAGTGTGCGACACACACACACACACACACACTAGCTTGCTGGTAGTAAAATAATTAACTTGAATACTAAAAGTAAATAAGAACCAAACAAAAACATAGGCATGCATTAAAGTTTATCATAAAGAGTGAAGCAGCAACTAACATTCCAGCCAGTTATATAGCTGTCAGAGCTGCCCAGATAACCAGATTACACAAAAAGGCAGCACGAATCAAGTAAACAACAACAACAACAAGAAGAAGAAGGCAACCAACCAAAACCGCAGTCTGCGTTTGACACAATTCATTAAGCTTAATGAAGACAGCCACAAACGAGGCTCAAAATAAAAAAACAAGTTACAGCTGCCAGGAAGAGACAAAGAGAGATAGCTAAAAGAGAAAAGAGAGAGAGAGAGAGAAGGGCTTTTTGGTATAAACTCCTAGCTCTACTAGCTGTTGCGTTTAATTAAAATTCAAGTGGCATTTTGTATGTCGGTAACGTTCTCCGCCCCTCTTCTCCTCCTGTCCATGGCCAACCAGCAAAACTTGTGCTTTAAGCATATAATCGGGCATGAAACAGGCCATAAAACAATGCAATGAAGACAGAGTCGGAGACAAAGCTAGAACCAGAGAGAGAGAGAGAGAGAGAGAGAGACTACCTATGGAGATGTTCATAAAGCTCAAAGGGAGTGGGAAAACCGTTATGTCAAGCTATCATTAAGTTTATTGGGGTAAACAAGCTGCTTATCGTTTTCTTTTTTTTTTTTTGAAGATTGTCATCAAGATATTACTATAATTTTAGTACTACGTTATGTGAATGAGAAAAACAACGTAATAGTTTTGATATACAAAGTCATTTTCTAGTGTCTGATTAATTTAAGATTTTTAGAAATATGTTAACTATATCCAAAATATAATATCAATCAATCTTAAGCATTGAATAAATATAAATGAATGTATATGCGTGTATCGCTCTCTTTTTACGGCATCAAGAAACTTTCTAAAAAAAACTTTTAGTTTAAAACTAGGTTAATCTAATAAATATTGCGGTTTTCATCAGCTTAATTCGATAATTACCAAGTACAGAATATTTATTAACCACTCTTCATTATCCCACACACTTTGCTATTTTTTTGTTATTCGGTCTATCAACAGTTGGTATTGACGCTTTGGGCTACCTTCTTTTTTTACACTCAATCCACACACAAGCCGATAATAAATGACTTTTTAATATTTTCAATAACGCGGCATTGAGCCAAAACATAACACGCCCACCTCGCACCAAGCCCCTCCTTTAGCCACACACATTATTAATATCAATAGCTCGATGGCCAAAATATTAACGCCATAAAAAACGTAGCAGGCAACAACAACGGAAAACAGGAAGAAAAAAGTGTATTTTGAAGCAGAACAAAAGAGAGAAGAAAAGTGCAAATGCAGCGTTGGCAACAGGGTGACTTATGCGATTATAGACAACTGTAGCCAGGCAGGGAGAAGTGACTGTTGTTTGGCGGTAGGGGAGGGGAGGGGTAAGGAAGCTGTTGGTTATATCCATTGCCAATTCATTTCATTTTATGTTGCGCTGCGTGAGGGCCGTGACATGAGCAAATAAACGCTTCATATTTGTCGGTTATTTATGAGGGTCCTTGGGACGCAGCTGCAGGCCCAATGACGAAGAACAAGAGGGTGCGGGTGGGGTGGGGGTGGGGTTGAGGCAAGCAAAAACAGGGCAAAAAAAAATTATCACTGCTACAATTTTTCTTGCTAGGGATTAAGCTTGTTACAGTCCAGGCGTTGGCCTTGTTTTGTCAAACGCCTCGCCTCGCCTTCCCCTTTCCAGAAACCCTCACACAAAACTGACAGGAAATATTGACAAGTGTTGTTTTTGTTGTTGTTGTTGTTGTTCCTGCTACTGTTGGCTTGTTAAGCTGCTGAATTGTCTGCGAGAAAAAAGAAATAATAAATTTAATGGCACACATTTTGTTTTATGCGCTTTTTCACTTATTGCATTTAAATTGTGTAGCTGCAGCTGCATGAAGTGAGAAAAATAAGAATCAGGGGCTTTGAGTTTTTCTAGATACAAATATTATCTGTACAAATTAGAGCTATTCGATTTCTGAATTTGTCTTTATTACGACATGCTTTCATTAAAGTTTTGGTTTCTGGCAAGTTTTTCAGCTTAAGACTTTCAGAACAATCTGACATTGAAACAACCCCGTTTTTTCTGTAGATGCTTATAAACCAAAAGGACAGCACAATAATGTAATACAAATTTTAAGCAATTTCAAACAATCTTCAATACAAACAAACTGTTCTACATTAGCTTATTTTAAATATATTTTTCATTCATCAATATATTAAATTAGTTTTTACAATGCCTTAAACTATTTCAAATATGACCAACGTTTGTTCAACTTTGTTTTCTTTCTGTCATTAAAACGTTAAATAACTTAAAATAGCAACATTATTCCAAACACTTTAAGTTCTGCTCTATATTAATCGTATGTGTGTTTCCATATCATTCCTCTTGCCTAACTGTGACAATTTAAATTAATAATTTCCCAAGCAACTGCACCAAAGTATCATAAAGGGACCCAAACTTGCCCAAAAACCCAAACCAGTCACGAATGCAAAAAAGAGTCAAAGACAAATTTTGAAATAAAGCAACCCTCAAACCCACCCCACAGGACCTGCACCACCCACAGACTGCTGTCTGCAGCAATTGTGTGGCATTTTACCTTTTTTGTTGAGGCAAGCGCCAGGCGCGTCTTGTGCATATTTAGTTAAATCATTTCACATAATTAGGGATCATTTAATAATGGGGTGACATTAATTGAAAGGCATAAGGGCTGCCAGCCACCCTCACCCCGAGAGAGAGAGAGAGAGAGAGATGACTGCTACCGTTTAACTTTATGACCACCACCCCCCTTAAGACCATGTCCACTTGACTGCCTTTACGAGCCTGCAGGGATGCGGGGATGCGAGGTAGGGGAAGGGGATGGGGAGACTGTGCACGTAGTTGAGTGTGGGCGTAGTCCTTTGCTTTTATTGGCCTCTTGTCGTCGTTGTCGTTTTGGGCTAATTGATTTTAATGAAAGCACCGAGCAGGATCCCATTGGAGAGCTCCCCAAGTGGAATGTTTTAGTGTTGCTCATAAATTCTGTGGTCAATTTGGGTTTGTTAATTGTCGCAACGTGTGCTCTCTCCAACTTTCTCTCGTCCCCAACTACTTCAACCTGTAATTAGTGTCTAATTGTTATGCGGAAGCCATAACAAGAATGGGTCTCCAAAATGAATTGCCCCAAAAATAAATTACAAAATTTGCATTCATTTTCAGCTATATAGTTGACAAATATTTCGAATAGCTTTATAGTAAAAACAATCCAAATACAAACAACCCCACAACAAGTAATACTTTCTCAGCTCAACTCCCCCTCCCCCCTCAAAATCGCAGCTGTCGCCAAAAACGCGCACCATAAACAATTAATAAATGTCAAAAAACTTTGCCACAACAGCAACAGCGGCAGCAACACCCTCATCTTTTCCCCCTTTACCTTGCCAACTTGGCTTTTAAGTACAATATAATCTCGATAAATTTTATGGCATTGCCGTATTATTTCATAATTAAATCGTGCAAACTGTGACAACTTTTTGTTGCTTGTAAACACGACTCTTAAACGTAAATTTAAACAAAAATTTGAAAAGTTTTCAGAGAAACAGGGAGATGGGAGTTGTTTATGAGTTGGTTATGAACTATGATGAAATGAACTTTAATTTAAGGTTTTAACCTTAGCTTCGTTTCAAGAACAAGTGCTGGTAATTCAATAAAAATAATTTAATACAACAACGACAATTGTGTTTAAAGAAATAAATACAATAGCAATTAAGCTCTTCACCATTTTCATTTATTTTTTGTATCTAACTAAAATTTCTGTTCTGTTTTTCAGTGTCTGCAAATTTATCGCAATCGCATCAGCATCATCCATCCAGCGATAAGGATGGCAAGAAGAAACACACCCGCCCAACATTCAGTGGTCAGCAGATATTCGCACTGGAGAAGACATTCGAACAAACCAAATATCTGGCTGGACCAGAACGGGCCAAGCTCGCATATGCCTTAGGAATGTCCGAGTCGCAAGTTAAGGTAAGCACATCGAGAACAATATCTCTTTTATTTTCCCCTCCATATGCAAATTAAAAACTCGTAAAATGGCCGCGCGCATCTAACACACACACACACACACAAGTAGGTAAAAGATACGGGTAAACATCTACCACCTTCCCCGTTTTCCATTGACTTTTGTGGCAATTTGCATTTTTATTGAAACGCAAAGCTCGTGGATTTTTTGGTTTATATTTTTTTGTGTCTTTTGTGTCGAATACCCGAAAACAAAATGGCGCCAATGGTCTGCCACTGGGGTATAATAGACCGCCCCCGCCCCTGCTCCTGCCCGTGTCCCAGTGGGTTATGCCCTAAAGGCTTAGTGCACACGTCTGTCCCTTTTTACCCTGGCCAAAATCGAAAAACAAAAAAAAAAACAAAATGCCCGTGTGCGTTATTTTAAAGTTTTGTTATCAACAAATAAATCCTTTGTGTCGTCAAATTTGTCGAGCAGCATCAGCATCACCATCATCGTTCGAGTAATCCCCGCCAGAAACACACGTGTCTGTAACTCTTACCCAAAAATAACAAAGTCGCGTGTTCGACGCGGTTTTTACATGAATATATACATATATATATATCTCTTTTGGGCTTGTCATTTAAATTAGTCATAAGCTCGGGCAGTTAATTGCTTTTACGTTTTGGGTTTTCTATTTTCTGAGCAGACAGAAAGCTTACCTTCGAGACAAATTAGCTAAATGAGTTTATTGACAGTGGAGATGAACAAGAGAGAAAAGAGTTAGAGTAAGGTTATTGTTTTGGGAATAAATGTACTTTAATTTAGGCAAGCCCAAAGATATTTTTAGGTACTTAAAATAATTTAGAAGCTTATAATTTATTTGCAGATATGGCAAAAATATGTAAATACAAGAAATTTACAGCTGTTGGAATGCATTTTTTCAGAGTTGTATCTTATATCTTTAACAGTAAGTTTCACATTTTAGCTCACAATATCCAAATGAAGACGTTCTGTATTAACTTAAACTATCTTTTAGTATCTTAACCATAAGACAATCTCCACAGCTTTTCAATTTCATTAGTACGAACTTGATTGTGTCCCATTTGTCGTCCAATTTGTAGACTCAAATACAAAATTACAAACCCCAAACGCTTCATACGTTGTGCACAAATCAGAGTCTCAACTTTGAAGATGGGAAAAGAAATCACGTTTATGATGAGCAAAATGATTAATTACCAATGAATGAGGCCGTTGGCATTGCAAGGCATACGAAAGCAGGCAAAAATGTTCTAGCCAGCCCAAAGAGAGAGAGGAGAAAAGAGAGAGAGAGAGATGCAGGATTGATGGCTTGAGCTGCAGCTAAATATGCGTCATTTGTGCAGGAGCTGAATAGATACAGAGACAGGGGAGACAGGGGAGGGGTGGGTAGAGAAGGGACAGCGCCTGATGACGAGTACAAATGGACAGTGAGATGGATGTGGAGAAGGATGCTGCTGGGCAGGATTCTGAATTGGGTTTGGCCTTTCTGGCGTTCTGATAGACATGCCAAATGAGTGCATGACTTTTGGGTGAGTGTAAATTAAATTCTGTGCAAGGACGCAAACAACAAAACAACAACAACAACGACGACGACAACATCAGCTTCATACATATTCAATTAGTGTGTGTGCCGTGTGTGTGTGTGTGTGTGGGTGGATGGATAGAGCTCTTTCTGTGCTAGAGAGACATACGGATGAAAAACAGCCATGACGATGATAGTATGCAAATTGACAAACAAAAACACACACACAAACACAACAGCCCCGAAAAATATGACAGACACAAAATGCAAAACAGTCCAGCAGACTCTGAGTGTGTTGGAGTGTGTGTGTGTGTGTGTGTGGGTGGGTGTGGCTGCAACTGGGCGCATGCCAAATGATCTTGACAAGAATAATTGCGCTGTTATCATAATTAAAACCGTTTTTGGACACACACACACACACAAAGGACTCGATAGCTGCGCCCCCAAAAACCAGAGGGACATTTTCCGGATTTAGCAATCATTTAATGCAAATGGTCGCCATTTTGTACGTTCTTATAACGGTACCACAACTCTCTCTCTCTCTCTCTCTCACTCTGTCTGTGAATTATAGCGTCTGCGGCCATTATTAATGACTTTCTATGCTCTGCGTCTATATGGACTTGTATACATATATATATATATATGTATATGTAGTTAGTACGACAAGCCATAATATTATTGCATGATTCGTTGTTATAGCTTTTTCGTGATTTCGCTTTTGCATAAATGTATGAGATTTTCTCATTGATTGTTAGAGTACATGTATGTAAACACAGACATGCCACATGAGGCACGCTTCGGTTTGGTGTGGGAGTGTGGAGGAGGCCAGAGTGCTTGGGTCATGTTATTGCTTAGGTAATTTTATGTTCATTTTGCATAAAAGCATTTGAATGTTAAAATGCAACAACAGAAAACGGCATAAATTAGGAAAATATGTACATGGAATTTACGATTTCCTTGTTAGCGCTACAAGTTTGAAACTTATGAATAAAATTCACTAACGGGTTTTTTACGATCAATATGCTATGGCTTAACAAGAAAATTTTGGTCGGAGTGTCTTACCGCTAGCTACTTTCTGGAGGCCCTAAATCTTGACAAGATTCTAAAATTTAATTCCACAAAGATAAATTCATTTACTTTTATATACAAATTTACTAAAACCTGTAATAAATCATTTCAAAACGAAGTTCAAAATGATGTGAAAAAGATTATAGCCCAATATTGAACATAAAAGCATTCGTTAATACAGCTAAAAATCTACATCACAAAAGTTTTATTTCAACAAAGACTTGAATTAAGTTTATAATATGCTTCGATTGTTTTTTGTTTTTTATAATTTTAAATAGCACTCAAAACTCTTCGCATAATTAGCACATCTATAATGAAAGCTTATAGACCAAATCAATATGAAAAGCGTCTGTCAAAAAGTGACAATGACAATGGCATCAGGCTTTAAGTGACAAGCCGACAAGTTGACAATGGCTCTGAGCTAATCATAAAAACTTATGACAGATATGTGAAATATTGTCTAATTGATTTTTTTTTGTAACTTCAATGGTCAAATAGACGAAAAGAACCAGCTGGCTCCATTGTTGTCAGCTAATGGATTTGATTGTGTGTTAATGAATGGAAATGAAGAGAAATGCCAGAGAGAAAAAGAGTATAAGAAGACTTCCATTAGGCGACATCGCCATTGCTCGACACACACATTTTTCAACTCACAATTAGTCAAATAAAAAAAATACACAGAAAAACACACATGCATATTTTAGTGTGCACATAAATCAGAAACGCACATAAATATACCAACCATATAAAAGGGAGGATGAGCCTATAGTTCAAATTAAAATTTACGACCAACTCTTAAAAACCAATAGGAGAAAAAACTTGTCAGTCGATCAGGAGCGGGGGCAGCGAGGCATCTTTTAAAGGTGTGTGCACGTTTCCAGCCATGTTGTAAATTTTCATGACTTTTAAGTATCGAGAGGCGATCCGTGGCGCACAGGACAGACGCGTAAACAAATAAATTTCCAATTTGTTCAGAGAGTCATATATTTGCTAGAATGTCGGCAAAACAAGACAAAACCAAAAAAATAAAAAGGTATGATTTTGACATCCGTTCCTACGAAATTTACATAACGCTTTTCATCCTTATCTGACGGCCTCCCGCCTGACACCTGACGGACGCCCCGCAGTGGTGCCAAAAAACAAAAACAACACACAAACTGACCAAAACATCGACATATGTTTTATAACTATGCGTCGCAGCATCCTGGGCCCCGCAATAAATAAATCCCAATCCAACCCGACCCAATACACAATCCACCATCCACAATCGAAGCGTAACGTAACGTAACGTAACGTAACGTAAACGTAGGCACGTCAAATTGATTGCCACAATATTTGATTGACTTTGACATGTTGCCTGTCATAAATAACTGCTCCTCCTTCGCCCTCTAAGTTGAAGGTGATCTTGATCTCGCTGTGTGGTCATAAAAAAATATGTTGCTGGTACTTTTAAACATATGTATGTATTGTATTTTACGCTCGTTAAAAAAAAAGCGAGCATGCAAGCGGATAGACTTTAAAACTGAGTAAGAAATTTATAAGGCTCTATTGTAATATTATTTATTTTTTGCCATGACTTTTTAGTAGATTTAAAGGAACTATACGATGGTTTTTGGTTCCTTCTTGGTTCTTAAAGTTTTTAACGCTCGTTTCTGAAATAACACACAGTGACAAGTCCGGAATTCAGCAACAGTCTGTTGCCTTCCACTTAGAAACTATGCTTTAGTGGGTGCTAGATGACGCATACACCATCGTTATGATGTCGAAAACGTTATGGCCCAAGCTCCTTGCATAACATTCCCCCCACCTCCCTGTCCCTGAAACCAGCGACAAGTTCACGTTTTGGTCCGAGCTGGAAATCCCGAACAACATGGACACAGCTGTTACCAAAAAATAATGACCATGAAAAGCAGCCTTAATGATGCCCAACTAATGTTGTTGTTCTTGTTGTTGTTGCCTTGTCTGTGCTGGGGCAAGGCAAGGCAAAAAAAAAAAAAATGGGAGCTCTTTTCGGTTGCTGCTGTCTACTTCTTGTGTGGCATGCAGTGAGAAACATGCGGCATGTAGTAACGTGTGCAACGGAAAAAATATTAATTGTATTTTTATTTCGCATAATGTTGCAAATAATAATTACACAAATGTGCAAATGAAGTTGTAAATTATGTTGTATCTGGTTTAATTGCACCTCTGGGTCCTTTCCTACGCTGATTTTTGCCTGGACTGGACTGGACTGTCCTGGCTTGACTGTGTGGCATGTTTATATTATAATTTTATTAAAATCAGCCGGGGCCAATTTGCTTAATGAGATGGCAAGAAAACTGAAACTGGTTGGAGGAAGTTTTACAATTATAAGAGGTAAACAGCAGTTATCTTATAGATTAGTTAAAATACAAGAATTGTTTCATTCACTTAAAAGTCGCTGTTAATGACTTGAACTACAAAATGTTTTGTGCCGCTTGCCGAAAATAAAAGTGCTCCATCATCAAACAAATGTTGAAATTATGCTTGATTTTGCAGCACATGCCACAGAGAAAAAACGTGTCTAGGCCTATGCAGAATAATAGCCCCGGAAGCTAGAGGGTGGTGGTGGTGGTTTGTGCAACATATGTTGCCAGGAGGCGGTTGCGCGATGTTACTGTTGCAAAATGGAAAATGAAGCGCAACCAAAGACGTTAGTCATGGTTTTGCATAGTTTTTGCTACAACTTGTGTGTAACTGCTGCTGTTGGGGCAATGCCAACAACGTCCAGGGCTTAATATTGTCTTAATTGAGGGTTAACCGGCGTTGATGATGCGACTTATGGGCTGTGAGTGAGACGCGCAAAGGGGGCGGTAAATGGGTATGGGTAATGGTTTCCAAAAGCCTCGAGCCTCGACTTAATGACTTTGACAATGTGTGCTCGCTGCGGACTGTTGTGTGTGTGTGTGTGTGCCTAATTACACATGAAACTTGGAAGGGCAGCTTATTTAAAACTTTAATTGCCATACACAAATTTCTAAAGTTTGTTCATTTGAATTTTTGCGTATTGTTACAGGTTTGGTTTCAGAATCGTCGCACCAAATGGCGCAAACGTCATGCGGCGGAAATGGCAACGGCCAAGCGGAAACAGGACGACATGGGTGGCGACAACGACGGCGACTGCAGCGAGACCATGGACAGCGACAATGAGAGTTTGGACATGGGTGAGGCACCCGCTCAAAGTAAAAGGAGTCGCAACAGCAGCAGCAACAGCTCCCAGCAGCACCAGGATAATTATCGTCATTAAAACGAATTTACCAAAAAAAAAAAACAAAAAAAAAAAAAGAAGCATAAAAACGGCAAAGAACATGAACAAAATTACAGCGCTAGCTAATCAACTACAAAACACAGCAGAAATGTTCAGTCTTTATATTAGCTACAACAAAAAACGATACAAAAAATATTAAGGTTTTGCCACTTTACAGTCTTTTGAAGACGTCAATTTTAATGCTACGCAACTTAACTTCTTCCTCAAGTTCTAACCCCTTTTTTCTGTTCTCACTTCATATATGTAAATATTTATGTTAATTTAAAAATGCGCCTAGTTACATACTACATATTTTTAGTAATTACTAATTAGATACATAATAATCGCGGGCTCTAAATGCTAAGTCGTCTTTAAGTCACACACAATTTACTGAATTTATTGCATATTGTATGTTTTGTTTGATAGTTGACACGCGACCCCCAAAAAACATTGTAATTAAATTCTCGTGCATTCAAACAGACTTTAGGTTTTATTCAATTTAATAAATACATAATGCGAGCAAATTAAAAATGATATAAAAATAATAATAATAATGATTAATTGCTGGTGATGAAAAAATACAATTGCAGTAAATTATGTAAAATGTATTTAAATTAAATTGTAATTTTAATTATTTCAAATTGATAAAATGAATAAATGATAAAATAACAAATAATCACAAAGTAAACATTTTATTTTTATCCAAAAACACCAAATTTAATGTTCTTACATACAGTTAAACCTACACAAGAAAAAAAAAAAACAATTACATACATTGCTCAGCTGAAATCAGCTCAGCAACGCCCACAACAACGCATTCACAATAGATGCAGAGGCTTACTGCTCATAACAATTACACAGACCGGAAATCTGCTTATACTCAGTCAGTCAATAAGTCAGACGACAATCCGTCAAATATACCCAAACTGCAGTCAAAAGGATTAACTTGAAAGAGTTTCTTCTTCTTCTGTGCCAGCAAGGTGCAGACAAAACAAAAACGGAACCGAATTGAATAGAAATATATGTATGTGTGAAAAGAATCAACGTTAAAATCCAAAAACAAGATTGATTAACTGTCAATCAAAAATTGTTAGAGCAACTTTGGTCAAGCAATGAATGAAATTGAAACAGGTTGAATGGAACAATGAGTTATATCAAATTATGAATGCTATGGGATCCAAGCACTTGATGAATGCACATATGAATACTCATAAAAATGTCGATGTGGGTAGGAGTGTGAATAACTTGAAAAGAGCAACAAGTAAGTAGAATCTGAAGTTGAAGTAAGTCTCTATTCAATAGGTGCACTTAGAAAAATGTTATCTAGAGTCTGAAAAATCTTAATAATTTTTAAGAAACAATTTCAAGACTTTTAAAAAGAAAAATTGTTAATAAAAATATATATATCTTATTTATTTATAATTTTAAAAAAGTTAAATTCTTATTTTTATAAATTTGTATTTATATTATATAATTTTAGCTTCTTTAAAAAAAAATATTTGTATTGATTTTTGCGTTAAAAATATATTAATTTAGTGTTTTTCACTTTTTAAAAAATATTTAGTACAAATTAAATGTTGCTTACTTTGAAAACGTAAAATTTAAATTTATTTTTCTGAAATTTTGATAGTTATACATTAAAATGTCAATTAAACTGAAGACTAACTTTTTAACTTTTTCTCAAAGTGTAGGCTTGTTAGGATCGTCAGCTAATGACACTGTTGCAATGTTGAAATCACTACTGAACTCTTTTTGTACACACTCACACACTTACAAACATATAAGTATCTATGCCTAATGGAGCCAACATTAATCATACTTTAAGTTTCTCTAGCTGTGCAAACAATAACCTTATAGGCTCAAAAAGAGGAGAGCGAGGGAGGGAGGCGCGGCATTATGAGAGCTATTCAAAATACCATTAGCATACCGCCGATAATTGCCTCGACGAGCCATTAGCAGACTCATACGCTCCAAAGTAAACAGCCGCCGTATTACGTTGTGAAATTCCAGATCAAACACCAATTATATAATGCTCAGTAAGAGATTTAGAATCTTTCTCCCCCTCTCTCAAATTTTATTAGAATAAACTGCAAACTCACGCACGTTTTCAACGTTTGCAATTCTTTAGAAGAATACTTCCGCACACTTCCGCCTCGAGAGCCGTAGAGAGTTTTCAGTTTATTGTGTTTCTGTTTTAGTACGCGCCTAAAGTCAACTTCCAGCAATTGACAAACGAGTGTGAATTGCCATTGAATTTGGCATTTCGTTCCAGCTGCGCAGGCGTACCAAATAGTATCTTCTTATAGTATGTAGCTACGTGCCCCATTCGGGTTTCGCTCTCTCTGCGGGTTTTTCAGGTAAATCCACATAAGCCGCTTATTGAGCCTGAGGTTAATAGATTTTCGGCAACACACAATAAAAACTGGTCGCTCGTACGTGTCCCTGGTGTATCATTTGAGTTAGGATCCTGTGTGTGTTAATCTGCTTGCTGAAAAATTGCAAGCTGATGTGGATCTTTGCGAATTTTTTAACTTGGGTTTCGTGCCAATAAAATTGATTTATTGCTTTATTGTTGAGTTTCGAGATGAATGAGGCAAATGTAGAGCGAAGCATTCGAAAGATCAACGTGATCTGTGAAATACCTAAGAAGATTGGGTTTGTGTCTAAGATAAACTTGTTTGTGCCTTTGAATTTATGTGAAAGAAATATAACCTGTTTGGAATCATACATTGAGTAATTTGCATCTTAGAAGCTTTATTATTTTAGATACTTTTGTAAACCTTAACTAAAACTAATCAATATCCAATATCTACTTTAGACTCATTGCACCAGCTCTAAGCCACTTTAAAAGACCACCCAAAAACACAGATCAATAAATAGCTAGCAGCTCTAAAATAGTTTGGCTTCTACAGAAAACTCATACTAGGTTACATGTGTCCGGGTCATAAATAGCCAAAATAGTTACTTGTTCAGTCGCCTACACACACACACACACACACACACACACACACACACACACCCAAAAATGTACTTCACTGTCACAGGCATTTAGGCTGACAATGACAGGAAAGCTATGTAGCTAAAAGGCCAAATCTGCCAATGCCAAAAACGCAAACGGAGCTAGTCAAGTTAGCCAGTGAAGTTGGCCATCAAATTGTTTGGCCTGCAGTCGGCGCCGCAGTCCCGCAATTCAACTGACACCTCATGAATGTCCGGGAGCGCTAAAAACACAGAGAGACACAAAACACACACACACACACACACACCATTGAGTAAGGTGGATGGGGAGGGGGAGCTCTACTAAATTGTCCCTCGACACAAATTCGAAATCGATAAATGATAAAAATCAACAGAAACTTCATGGACATGCTCTATCGCTTGCTCGCTCCCACACACACCCATACACACACACACACACACACAAACACCCATGTGCACACAGACAAACGTTGGCAAATGGCGGCAATGTCGCTTCATGAAGCTTTTATTGTCTGTCTATTTCTAAGCTTTGTACATGGACTTCACAAAATGTATTGCTATCCCGCTTCCAAGGATTAGACTCGCTCCCACTCACTCACACACACACACACACACACAGTGATAGTCGCTTGTGCAGCAAATTTTCGAAAACTTACCAAATTGTTTTCGTTGTTAGGGTTTTGCCGGGTGGATTCCAATGCTGATATACGAGCACTGCAACTTTGCCTCTGTCTATATTTGGGGGATGTCACACACACACACACACACACACACATACGTATTCTTTTTTGTGTGTTGGATCTTTGTGTTTTTTTGTTGGCGCTTTTTTTGCAGACAGACGACATTGATTATGCCGTGTTTTTTGCTTGTTGTTCTTTCTTGCCTTTCCTTTCTGTTCTTTCATTTCATTTTTTTTTTTTGTCGATTTACATTAAATTGAATTATTGTTTATGCTTATAGCGAAACAATGTACGTATGTCTTTTTAATGACTATCAGTGCTATTTATGAGCACGACTTGTATTTCAAGTTAATAGAGCTATTAGAGGAGTATCTAAGTTAAAAATAAATAGTTGTTATAAGAGAATGTTATTAAAAATAATATTTTTTAATAATCATTTTAATTTATTAATCTTCTTAATTTATTAAGCTTAAAAAATATTAAAAACTACTATTATACCATTTCTCACTATTATTATACCTGCTAAAAAAAATATTCTAACCTCAAAACAAAAATTTATATTTTCAAAACGAATATTTTTAATTAAAATCTCAAGCAATCCGCAATCAACTTGGACTGTTAATGAGCTACCCTGGAGCGTTTTCGGTAGCCTATTAAAAATGCAACAAACACGTCGCAAAGGAAAAAAAAAAAAAAAAGAAAACCCAAAAATAAACCCCTTGCCCTCCACCCAATGCCCCGCTCTTAAAAACAAAGTAGAGAAGGTCAAAATGTAATCAAGCCCCAACAGGCAGCGAGCTCAAAGCAGCTTATTAACTTCACCACACACAAACGACAACAAAAGACGCTGCAAAATTGAGTGAGTTTTGTTGAGTATGAGAGTTTTTAAGGCCACGCCCTCTAGGAAACCTTAAACCGAGTCATGCGCACAAATGGAATCAAAAATGGTTGAAGCGGTTGCCTGTGCGTGTTTCAATTCCATTGCGTTCTTAATGGAAACTGCGCATGAGAAACGCGACGTGAGCCGGTGTGAGCGAGCGAGAGAGAGACAGAGAGAGAGAGAGCGAGTGAGTAAGTGGTGGGGAGCTAGCTTTTTAACGCGCTCGACATGAAAATGAGCAACGAAACGTGCGACAAGCGATGGAGTCCATTTTGAGTTTATTGTTTGATGATTTGAACATTTTATACATGCACAAACATATACATATATATATATATATTGTATGCGTGTGCTTGTCTCTGTGTGTGTTTAAGCAGCTGTAGTTGTATCTCTTTTAGTTGTGTTGTTTTTGTAATTGCTTGACTTTGCCTTACCAAAAGTGGATTATAGAAAGTAAGCGAATATTTTTAATAGCTATCATTGCACTATCCGTCTATGTCTCTTTCTTCTACCCATACTATTCTCTGCTCATCAACAGTTTACTGTTATTTAGTTGCGATACAATATTCTCGCTCATTGGCATGCCCTTTCCAGCTGGCGAATTTATTACTCTTTGATTGACAATTTCTGGCAGTAAGGCGGTGAGAAGGGGCATACAATTAATTTGCCATATAATGCATGCGTTACAGGATCTCATCAATTTCTATTGTTTAAACGTTTGTCACCTCGCCCGATGAGCTACACAGTTTATTAATTGTCCATTTTAATGCGCCTCGAATCGCAAAAAAAGCAGAACGACATCTATTGTTATTAATAGGCATTAAGTTTTTCAAATATGTCTGCAACGAATTGAGTTTTTTCCTTCCTTTTTACGTGCAGTTATTAAAGGTATGAGGGATTGGAGGGTAGTTAACATAAATGCGAATACTAATTGAGTTGACTGTCAACTAACAGTTATAATGGGTTGATTTTTAAATCTCTGCATGGAAACTTCTAAGAAAATTTATTAAATTTTAATCTAAACTTTACAAATTGTACACAATATAGTTTAGAAACTATTTTTATTATTTTTTATAAATTTTTCAATCACCTAGTAAATATTTATGGCTTAAAAGTGCCACATAACTTAAATTGAATCTTATGTTTTTTTTCATTTTCATTACTCATTGAAATGATATATATATTCCGAAACTATATGAAAGTTTCTACATCTTAAATCCGTAAAAATCCACATCCAAGGAAGCTCCTCGTAATCAATGAAAAACGCATAAAAATAGTTGCCGAACTCAATAAAAACTACCCAACACAACAAAGGACTTGAACTGATAGACAGAGAGAGAGACCCGCAATCAATAGGAGTTGATGCAATTCACACTGGCTGCGAAAAGTCTTCAACGACTGACATTAAAGCCAAACTAATTTATGGCCTTTTAATTTAATGGGTTGGGCTGAAAAGTGTCCCTCATTTAGCAGCAAGTAACTCAATTCCGGGTGGGTTGTTTTCTTCTTCTTTGCCATAAAATCATGCCACACACATACACACACATTCTGTTTGCCTCATATGTGTTTGCCACTGTTTCACCATTTCAAGTTCATAATCTATCACACACATGAGGGTTGCAAGCAAAAAAGCCTAAAAAAAATATAAGAGCAGCAAATCGAATAAATTTATGCTACAAATGTTCGTCCTTTCTTTTTTTTTTTGGGTGCTTATGTGGAAAATTTTTAATCTATAAATATCTATAAAAATCAATTTTGTGTTCACGCGACAGTTTAGCTCTTAAATGGGTTTCCTTTTTGGATTCAAGCGGATTAATTGCAGATGTTATGATTTTTTTTTTTTGTGGAAATCGCTAGCAAAATTTTTGCCGATACATTTTTTCCACACCATTTGACATTTGATTTTTGCCTGCATGGCGTTTTCTGCCTGACTAAATAAGAAAGTGACGTAACGGTAAAGATATATATTCTTGATAAACTGCAGCTGCAAGGAAACGAGAGGTAGCTTAAGTATATCTCTGATAAAAATCAACATCTCATAAAAGCAATCAATTAATAAACAACAAACAAGACGATAACTAATTATATACCCGAAAAGATATCTCTCCAACTGAGCCTGTTTGGGCTGTTTTAAAAACGCATTTATCACACTTTAGGCCCTGACTTTGTGATCGTTTTGCTTGTAATACGCTGGCCAAGCTGCGCAATTAAAAGATCGCCCGAAAATGATAGCAGCAAACGCATTTCATTCATTCATAGAACCCATTGAGCTGCGAAATTAGCAAGGATAATGGCAGCGGTGACAACACACACAGACAGACAGGCAACTCTTAGGCATTAGGGGAACTCCTGGTCGTGCCAAAAGTCGACTCTCAGCTGCTTTGCTTCCGTTTTCATTGACAGCCAAATGCACAATCTGGTTCAGGTACACCCGAAAAAAAAAACATTCATAAACCGGAAATCGGTTCATTGAGTTCAGTTTCAGGTTTTCAGGGCGACTGTTGCTTTGACAATCTTTATCTCTCCCTCTTTTTCTCTCTCTCTCTCTTTCTCGTTGGTTGCTTGATTTTTTTTTTTTTTTTTGTCTGTTTTTCTGCTCTTTTGATTGATCACCGTCACCCAATTAGTGTAAATGCGATTATGTATATGAGTGCAAGGACATAAACAATTGCAGTTTTTCCATAGGGGAAAGTGGCGGAAAATTTGTCGTGTAAATGTGCACTGTAAACAAGAGTTGGCTGTACCCAAAAAACTAAAATTAAATGAATGGTCAAAATATAAAATAAAATATTTTTTTGTTCTAGAACTTAAGTCCTTAAAATTATGAAACTTTTCCAAAAATAATATTTTTTAAATGGGTATATATTTTTTTGATTAATTGTATTCTTAATATTGATAAACCTACTTAAAGGTTTAAAATATTTCACATTTACTTTCTTCGCTTACAATTACATTCTCACTCTATTCCCATTTCTTGCAGTGTATTGGTGATCTATTGTATTCTGTCGGCCTTATTAGTGCACAAATTACTTTTCACTGCCACACACTGTCAGTCCCTCATCAAAAACGTGGCAAAACACTCGGCTGGAATGTGAAATACAAAAGGATTTTGCTAAATTAATTTTTCCCAATTGACTTTTGAACATATACAATAATATATACAAAAAGTCAACCAGAGGGTTGATCGTTAGCTCGCTTTGGTTTCCACACCCCTAACTCTCCTACCTTTTATCTATGTTTCTTCCCAACTTTGTTGCTCATTCTTTACCCTATCATTAACCGATCATATTTAGGGTAAGCACATTATTAAGGGTTGCTTTTATCATTTTTAGCTCTGCGTCTTTTTGGAAATTTGTGTGATATAGTATACCATTATATGATTTGATATTATTAACGCTGAAGCACTTCAAATGCATTTCCACTTTTATATTTTTGGCGCCAAAAAAAATGCAAATTATGCGAGACGCTTAAATTAACATTTAAATGGCAATTAATTTAAGTCAGTTGTGTAAGGAGTTACATATGAAAATTAAGATGGCACACTAATGGGGCACAGCGCTAATTAAACCAACAACCTAGCCCCCTTCCCCCTTTCCACCAACCCCCTTTCCTTAACCACACATGTGTTTGTTTGTGTGTGGAGAAAGTAATTAGCGAAATCCTCTCATGTCGTAATCTACGAAATCGTAAAAATATGTTCAACGACAAAGTCGCACGTTATTATTATTGCAGCAGAAAGACAAAGACGGCGAGAGGGTGAGTGAATAGAGGGAAAGAGAGAGGGAGACTAAGGGAGCACCTAAAAACATTTAAGCAAATTAGCTGGAAATGCAAATGTAAAAATGACGACGACGCCAAGGATGCTACCAGTTAAATTTTACAACCTTCACCCACACACACACACACACACACACAGAAGCACATTTGTAATCCACACACAAAAACCATCTTGAGAAATAATTAAGATGTATGTAAATGTAGAAAATGCTAAAATTGTTAAAAGCATAATATTTCTTTGGCTACCACCCCGAAAAACCCAAAACCCCCCTCCAACCCAAACCAGTCCAAATGATGTCGCACATGTGTTGTATTTTTTGTTTCAGCAAAGTTATAGCCAAGTGCTCGAGTGTGTGTGTGTGTGTGTGTGCGTGTGTGTGTGAGACGCCATATTCTAATTCAATTATCACTTGGGCAGCTCTGGGTGGATTTCCCCTCCCCGCCCAGACTTCTGGGGAGAGGAATTGTTTCAAGTGACGCTAAAAGCTTTGTCAGCGACTTCTTGTGGTAATGCATGGATACGTCAGTTAGCCCATGTGATATATGACCCTACTTAGACATTTTTTGGTTGAAGTGTAACGTTATTTAGTAGTTTGGCCAAATGAAATATACTTGAGCATAAGTTGAGGCAAAAAGCAACATGGCATAAATCAATGAGAACTATTTATAACCAAAAGATGTTGTGGTACCTTTTATTTATATCAAAGCCAATTTATCTACAATCTTTTAGCCATTTCAATTAGCAAATTAGGCTACTGCAAAATACACATACTATCATTTTATTGCCATAAATAATTCACAGAAATTGTCGCATTCTGCAGCTAAAGTCAAACCGCAAATGTCTGAAGTTTTGTTTGCAAAAATATGCCAAAAATCTACCCACATCCATAAATTTTGAGAACTTGGCTAGCATCTTTTTCGGGGCAAAAGCGACACCGCAAAATAAACAAATTAAGTAAATCAGTTTCTAATTGCAATTTGTTGATGCAGATTACAGGAACTATTTGGTTTGGTTTGAGTTGTTTGTTTCTTTGTTGTTTTAGTAAGAAACTTTCTGCTTAAAACGAGGTAAATAGGCAAATAAATTAAGGATAACTTTTAAATAATTGCGCTAGCTTTGAATAATGTGTGAACAATTGTTGTTAAATGTTTTTTCTGGTATTCAAAATAAGTTTCTCGTCCTGGAATTAAGTTTCCTTATGCTAGAAAGATAAGTCAATAATTATATTACATTTTTGTTTACCAAGAAATAATACATAACAATTAATTTGATTCAACCATTTTAATGTGAGACGCATAAGGCACAAAAACAGTCGTCCAAGTCAAACACAATATTAACCAATATTTTTCGATGGCAACATAACGGAAACTATGTTTAATTTTGTGCTTACAAACAGGAAGCATTTTACTTTTATAAATTATCGTATGGCACACACACATGTGTGTGTGTTAACAACGCCAATAAAGGGAAAATTGCAATGCACACACAAAATTTCTAATTCTAATTACAAACAATAAAAGGGAAAGCCTTATAAATGGGCCTAACATTTAACCATATGAGAGTTCATAATCCATTTTCAACGTTGCGCTGGGTCCAAAATTAATATTCAGATTTATGTATTAATAACATTACACGGACAATACCATACCATATATATATATATATATAGTACTTAAGGCTAAATGGGGTGCCACATCTCTGGTTGGGGTCAATTTGTGCTTATCGTATAATTAGAGAAACTCTCATCATCCACATGCGACCCTTCCCCGCCCCCTTAATGTAAATCTGTGTGCGCGGCAAATAGCAAAAGTCGCATAATTAATCTGCTTATGTGCTGGCCAAATGGTCCTCCAAGTGCTTTAGCTTTACGGACGGGTTCGGCTGTGACTAAGTAATTGCAAGTAATACTCGTAATATTAATAAAACAATTTCATTTTATGCTCGCAGAACCCTCAAGAGCTTGCGACAGTTGCTTGTGGTATAAATCATGTTTTGAATATGACCCATTACGTCCAATCAAGGAACGTCAAATTAGGAAATTTCAAATGTGGTTTAGTTAAAAATATTTAGGAAATATTATACAGATTAAGCTATAAGATGAAGCAATTCCTAAAACTTTAAGATATAGCAGTCAGTCAGTCAATTAGGTCAAACACCTTTGGAACAAGGTTTTTCATCTGAAAAAAAAATGCTGTAAAGTAAGTTGATAAGTTGATTTTTAGTGAAATAAAATTCAAAAAGTATTTCTCGTTCCTGCAACTATTAAAACATATCATTTGAACTAGTTCTGAGTATATACATATATTTTAAATAAACATAAAAAATGCCTAGCAAACCACTCTTGTTACTGTGAGCCTTTTTGGCAATCGCTTCATCAGGCATAAATCATACAGGAAGAAAAAAAAAACAAAAAAAACGACAGGAGAAACGAAAGACTATCACACACAAGTTATAAGAATTGGCAAGCTACACGGCGTCAATAAATAAACAAAAGGCGTATAAGGCATTGCCATTTTTGTATGTTCTCCCTCCAAGGACGACGAATCCACCCACACCAATATTTATGGGCCGACAGCGTAGAGCAGCATTTGCATTTACATGCAACCTGGGGAACAGGCTGAGCAAATGACCGGTGCTAGCTTTTTTTTGTTTTGGGTTGGAGGTATTTTTTGGGGGAGCTTTCGCGCAATCAAAGGCCGTCTAGCGATTTGCCATTTTCATACACATGCGAGTAGAGAGCGACGCATTCGCCATTTCTATTTCTTTTTGGGGGAGGCTGGAAAGGGAGGTAGCCTCAACATTTATCATTGTCTGGACGAAACGTAGAGAGACTAAAACCAAATGCAATGCATTCCAAAACCCAATACCAACCAGTCCGAGTTCGAATCCACAGCGAAGCAACCTGCCGTCGTTTTCTGATTTATGATGCTATTTAGATTTCACGTGATTCGTTTTCAATGTGCGCGTCCAGCGCGAGCTGGAGATAGAATTCAAAAAAAAAGAAAGAAAAAATGGCGCACAATAAATCGCGGCCAGCAGCAAAAGAATCTAAAAATGAAAAAAAAAGAAAATATAGAAAAAAAAAATCTATGCTAAAAATTACAACACACAGCTGCGTGTGCATAAATCTCGGCACAGAACTGCCAATGCATTTTTTTCTATTCTCTTTTTGTAGAAAAATTAAAAAAGCCTGACGCCAAGCCAAAGGGGCCAAAGCAACCCATTCAAAATGCAATAAAAATAAATGCCAGAACAAATAGTTATAGACGCTATGCGGCAGAATAAATACTCTAAATGAAAATGACTAACTTAAAACATTAGCTATAAATTTATTTAACAAGAACATCATATATTTGCAATATATTTTGGTGTTTAATATCTTTAAAAATGTGAATCTCAAAAAAATGATTTCAATAGCTGAAAAATGTTTTACTCATAATATTTCCAAGATAATTAAATTTTTACCTGAGCATAAACTAATACTTTTAATATAATACTTTAATATATTTTAAGAAAAGTCACAACTGATTTCCACATTCAGCTCATGTGTCACACAATTCATGTAAGGAGCATAATAATCCTTCGGTTAGGGTATTCAAATTTGTTGCAGCTACGGCTTAGATGGCAAAATTGAATTTGCATCTTGTGCGCAGCAACGTTTTTTTGTGGGCTTATCAACTATTAAATGCAAACGGCGGCATATTTAGCATGAAATTGGCCGGAAATGAAAATCATATTGATATCTAGTAGTAGTTGTACCGTTATGCCAATTCGCGTTTTGCCAATTTCAGTTCAGTGTGATTATGACGCTCCCAATTCGCATTCGATTTGCATATATTTTGCGAGTGTGTGTGTGTGTGTGTGTGTGTGTGTGTGTGTGTGTGTGTGCGTGCGGCATGAATAATCGGGACCCAGACCCAAACCCCCGATCTGCTACGATTATTATTAGTATTATTGCGACCCTCGGTGCGACAAGTTCATGAGTTCCGCCGATTGACTTTGAATATTAGCCGGGACAGGGGAGCGGGCACTGAAGAGTGGGGGGATGGGTGGTTTGATGCCAGCTGTAATTGACATGCAAGTTGAGCGCATTTTGGGCGCTGATTTGATTTTCCCAGTTGTTGCTTACTACAAAACAGAACGCATATGATTACTGAAACTCATGCATTTGATTTGATTAATTATTGTAGTACAACAACTGTTCAGAGTGTGTTTGTGTGTGTATGTGTGTGTTTGTGTGTTAATACAAATTAATTAATCTGCGCATATTGCGCACAACATTTTGAGTGCAGCGAGACTGAGATTGATTGTACTAGAACACAAGGATTCACATTGGGGAAACTTGGAGTTGGGTAAACTTTGTTTAGAGTTGGACAATATAAAGGACTATCAATATAAATCAGTAAATTAATAAATATGAGTTGCTTAACATATACAAATTGTTCATGAGTTGTATATCATAATATAAATAACATGTGAAAAATATGTGTATGAGAAAGGAAACAAACTTTTAAAATGTAGACATATTAAGTCTTTTCAAAACATGCCCTTTACCATAATAAGAACTATACGAAACTAATTAAGCAACTTAAATAATAATAAAATGTTAATATTTAAATGTTTCTATTATAATTTATAAAAATAATCTTTATTTATATGTATTATTTGTAAGTTCTTACTTCTCACTTTTCGTATTTTTACTTTTTAATTTTTTTTTTATTTTCTCCTTTAAGTTTGCTGCTCAAAAAATATTACATAAGAAATAAGTCGCAATTTTCTTTTACGTCCTTTCGTCTTTTTTCTTCGTAATAAATGACTGCCAGACATGTCTTGCTGCATTACATAATACGTAAATTATCATAAACAAATTAAAAAAGTTCGTGATGTGTCATTTTGACAACACTACAAGTAGGATGAGGGGTTAGAAGGTTTACCAGTTAAAAGAACAAGACAAAAACAAACAGTGTGCAAGAGTTTAATGTTTTTGAAAAGTAATAAGCAAAGCCTCGTGGGCGGTCTGACGAGTCAACGAAAAGCCCAACGAACCACGGCACACCCTTCCTTCCTTCCCTTTCTAGCCTACCCAGAAAGGCCTCTAAGCACAAACGTAAATCCAATTGGAGCACGCTGACTGGGTCTCAAGTGTTGAAATAGAAACACCCACTGGGACAAAGCCTGATGCTTAGGCTTTGCGGTAAGGAGAAGGGTGCGGGTACCAGGGGTATCATCATTTTAAATATAATTTATTTGGTCGCCCCCAAAGGGGTTGCTTAAGTGAATCACAGCAGGGGCGAGCGTGAACAGAAAAAAAAAACAAAGGGAGATGCCTTGCGACAAACAATCACTCAACATTTTGGCAACTTGACTTACTACTCACAGCTCTCATATTATTTTCATAATTTGATTACATTAAAAGCTACAAAACACTGGGCAATGGAATTGACAGCAATATGCTACCTATAAATACCCTAACATAACAAATGTAAAATAAATAGATTACACAAAAGGATGTAAATTTAATGGAAAAAGTTTAGAAAAATAAAACGAAAAAAACGAAACATTTTAGAACCAAAATAAAAAATAATTAGCATGCTGACAATCAAAAATATTAAGAACATGTAATTATTGAAATTACTAGAGGAAAGGAAATATTTTAAAAGACCAAAAATAAATTTCAAATAGGTTTAATATAAATAATGAGTTTTTATAAATGGTAGGACTTAAATATGAATGACAAACCAAATATAATAGTTTCTGTGAAAAAAATATTTATATTTAGTAAGTACCAAGTTAAAATAAAAAAAAAAAAAAAGATAATTTAAATGGAAGCTCACTTAAACCTGCGTTCAAACTGCTTCTATAAGTCAACATGCTCTGTTTTTAACCAGCCTTAGTAGGCAGTGGAATAACTTGTAGCATTTTGTTTTGTGGCCGAATTGAGGACACGTGACCAGGTCACGTGGCACACAGAACACAGGACGGAGGACGGAGGAGTGGAAAAGGCGGAAAATCGGCGTGTCAACTCACATGTAATCACAACAAAACATGTGGCCATGAATCGCTTTTGGCTATCGGATATATATCTGGATATTTGGTTGTACAATGAAATTGCCATTAAGCGTTTAATAGTTGGCCTGTTGGCACCACATCCCACGGCTTGACAGAGGCGGCAAGCCGGAAAAATGGGGGCGGGGCGGGGAGGAGGGTATCTGCGGTTGGCCGCGTGCCGACGCCTCATCATTCATTTGTGGATGTTGTCGTGGTTTGCTGCTCGTTTAATGTTCATGTAAATTATGCGCCAAAAATTTAAATTCTAAGGCATTAGAGATAACATTTTACAGAGTTTACAAAATCGTGGGATTTGTTTTGAGGCAAACAACCATTGTAAAAAAAAAGTGGGCGCAACAACACTGAGGGTTGTCCTTTTTTCATGTTTTGTTTTGCAGTGTGTCAACCCTAACACGTGTTGAAATTATTTGATTATGTTTTCGATACAAGGTCTCTAAAAAGTTGACCATAAGCTGGGTATTACAAATTTATTGACATGTGCCGTGTCTGTTTTAAGGATTATATTTTAAAAAATACATTTTTAATGTTACCGGAAGAAATGTTTCATCACAAAACACAAATGTTCAACATTAAGTTTTCAAGTGAAAAAAATCTGTTTATGTTAAAAATGAATCTTAGCTCAAAAAGTTTAAAAGTATCACATGAAAGCTACCTAACCATTTCCACCATTCCTCTTATTTCCTTCTTCGAACCATTCCCAGTTTCTTTCCCTTAACCCTACTTTTACAGCTCACCCTAACCTAAAAATACGCAACAATAAGCGAAAAATATGCATAATTCAATACAAAACAACAGCAAATGCAACTTTGATGGTCGAACTGGGTCGACATATTGTAAAACTATAAAAAAGAAATGTTTGTATATACTATACAAACATAATTCGTGCAAATCTCGAATCGTAAAAATTGCGCAAATTTTGGCAATGCCGACAAAACCGCAACAAATTGTGCCATCTAGACGAGGGGGGAGAGGTGCCAAATTAGTCCCAAAAAACACCAAAAAAAACACGAGAGCCACATAAAAATGCGACATAATGTGGCAACATGGCTCTGATTTGTGCCTCTGCCTCCCGGTGTCGCAGGAAAAGCTCATAAAAAATTATAGATTTTCATCTTTGCATATTTAACTTTTATCGCCGGCCGTTCTCATGTGTTGCTCTCCCCTCCCCACCCGCCTCCCTTAAGAAGGAGGCCTTTATGCGGTCACAGGCTGAAGTTGGCATAAAACAAATGTCATACTCAGGAGGTGGTAAGAAATCATATGTAGTATACACACATCCGCCTCAGCCATAAAGGTGTTGTGTTGTGTTGTGTGTGTTGTGGATTTTTGCATAATCGTCAATTCCTGATTTTAAAATTTGAGTGCATCAGGGTCTCGTCTTGGTCAACCATAAAAATTCATTTTTATAATCTTTACATGTGTTACAGCAATAGCAAACGACAACAATAAATATTTATTACTATTTTACGATTGATTTTAGTTTAAGGTTTTTTCAGGTATTAAGCTATTTGTGCAAATAACATCATTGAAATAGGCAAACATTTTTATTGGGGCTTTATGTTTTTAAAATCTTTTACCTTAAGAAATGTTTTTCACATGTTTCATTAAAAATTAAAATTAATTGAAAATTTTGTTCATCTTTATTTCCAGATTTATGTCATTGCAAAGTATCAAAGTATCTTAAGTTGAACCAAGCCAGATCTTGTCAACATTTATTGATGCATGCTTCGTACTATCCTACATGGCAAAGTGAATATCAAGAAGAAGATCATTTCAAACAGCCAGACAATTATTCTCCACATGGCCCACACTTTCTTCCGAAGCCAAAAGGCTTCATGACATCGTTTGTGTAATGAAAGTATTCCAGGAAAAAACCATTTTAGTCCGGACTTTAGCTTATTTGCATTTAAAAATCATTGCAATTACTAATCAAACCGAGAACAAAGCTTTTTACAGGAATTTTAAATATTTGACAAATAATATTGTAAAGGTTTACTTAGGTTTTAAAAAGAATATGAAAATGAATTTTTTTTAACATTTTTTATTGATATTTTTAATTTATTAACCCTACTCAAACCTATTTAATTGCACTTTCAATTTCGCAAATGGTGCTTAAATGAAATCATAAATAAGTGACAACTTTGATTTACTTGCGCCGACAACAAAAACCAACATTAAATAAAGTGCAATTCCGTGGAAATAACCCTAACTGGGATCACAAACCATAGCGAACCCACTTAAAAACTCTCTTTCCACCTCTTTCCCTGTCTTCCTTTGGACTTTGTGCAGTGAAGTGTGAATAAAAGATAGAATGGGAAGTGGAAATGGCGCATTAGCCTTGCCCTTAAGGGGGAAAGATTTACAATAGAGTGGAAATCTAGAAATTGCGTAATAGATAATATTTAATGCTTAAATTTAATCGTATTAAATTCATCGATACTAATTAGTGTTGGTAAATTCGCTACTAAATTCACAGGTGCTTTTTTTCTTTTGAGGAGTTAGGCATTAAAATGGCATTCAACGCATCCCATAAACTGGCAATTAAAATCTTATTTTCGCTTATTACATTTCAACTTCGCAGCTGCAGCCGCCACCAATAAACACGTCTAAAAAAAAGTAGAAGAAGAAATTATTTCCCTGTTCCCCGGCCCACATTTCAAGAATTTGTCGCCCACGTTGCCACCTGTTTCCATTTGTTGTTTTTTTTTCTTTCTTTTCACTGGCGTAATTGAATCATTTTAGCGCCATTTATTTTGTTGCCACCCCCCACACGCTGCCCCATCCCTAGGGGCGTGACATTTGTAAAACAATTTCTATTTTCGAAATAAAATCCGCAACAACAACAACAAGAGCAGGCACATAAATAATAATGCGTTACATTTATGCGCTGATTAATGCGAAGCAGTCGATCAACCTAAGCAAGCGTAAACGGAAACGGAAACGCTAACTTTTTATGCTCAGGTGTTGCCAGCAGCATTCAAAACGATAAGTTCATATATGAATATAACTGCAAAACTCAAGGAATACAAAAGTATCAATAAACAAATGTACAGTTTTCTATGACCTTTACGATATCCTATTTTGATGTTAAATTAAAGGAAAATAATCAAAGGTGACAGAATCAAAGAATTACTTTTGAAATTGTATGGTAAATCACTGAGAATTCATAGACGAATTTTATAATGTTTTGTGCTTTAAAATATTATACAATTATCACTTTAAGATAGTTGTTGTTTATCAGCTAATAAATGCAATCTTACAAATATTTTATTAAAGCTGTTTAAACTGGTTCTATGTCAGTTCTATACGTTGAAAATTGTTGAGTGAATCATGTTACCTTATTGTCAGTTGTGCTACTAACCACGAAAGACGTGTCGACGGGTCTACGAACTTTGAAAGATATTAATATACTTCCACATTTTAATCAAGCAATTAGGAAAATAGGAATACTCTTAAAGGGTCTTAAATCTATTAGTGTTAAAGGATGCGGATTAATTGTGAATATTTTCAATTAAAAGTCAATAAAATATGGCATTAAACGTACAACAATAAGATACAATAAGAAAATTTCTTAAACATAATTCCTACACAGTGATGATTTTACAGAGAGTTTATAAGTTGAATGAGATAAAAATGATACAGACCGGTTAGTCAGCATTTAACTTCGTAAATAGTTATATAAATTTACACTAAAAATCTTACAACAATTTCTAAATAATATATATTAAAATTAATCGATTAGTGAAAATATAAAAAACTAACTTGAATTCTCGAACACCTCAACAGCTAAATACTCTAAAGGAAATAAGTGGAAATCATTCATTTATAATAATGATAATTTCTTTATTAATTTTTCAACTTACGGGAACGTTTTTGAAAAAGCATTAGTTCTTTGTCAATCGCTCTTAATTTATTCTAATGGCTATTATTATTTAATAAACGCAGCTACTATTATTTAACTATGTCTCATATTCTCTCGCAGTTTAAGTAAATAAGCTGTTCAACTGGTTTTACACAAGCTAAATGCATTCAAAGTCATCATACTGAATGTTGTTCCAGTGTTATTGTAAGCTGAGCTACTAAACAAGATACACGTGCCGAACTGCAGCTGTTTAAAAGACAAAAATGTTTCGACACGTTTTAATTGTGTATATAATTATTTTCGTCACTCACTGCAAAGCAATCCGTAAGTTCCATATACGAAAAATTAATTAGTTATCAATGGAATTCAATAATACAATTGCAGCAAAGGAAATTCAGAAATGTCGCTACGAAGATAGTCAATGCATCGTCGACTCAATTAATGACATAATCAAAAAGTATCCCAAAGGTATACCTGAATTGGGCTTGAAACCAATTGATGTAGTCGATATACCGGATACGGAGCTCTTAAAAAATGTCGAAGGATCCATTTATGCAGCCATTAAACTGATTAAACAAGTCAATTATGGCTTTGAGAACACAACAATAACAAGCGTCCAAGGTTTCACAAAGGATCCAACATCAGAGAGTATTATAATCTCGGGACATATACCCAGCTTAGTGCACAAGGGCACCTATACGGGGCATGGACGTATCTGGTTTGTTAAATTGGATCTCACGGGTGAATCGACATCTGAGTTTCAAAATATGCATTTCACATTGAAACTAAAAGTCTCGCTGGAATTTCGTAATAACAAACGATACCTAAAAATCTACGAGTTGAGCCCAGTTGTTAATATTGATAGGTGAGTAGTGTTGGAAAATGTAATTTAATATATTAAAATTATAACATTTTTAGGTGGATTCTTTGGATGGAATCTCTATTTCCTGAAAACACTGATCTAACAATCTCTGTGAATCGTTTGTTCAATGAACGTTGGGTTGAGATTTGGAATGAATGGGAACCCATAATATTGGATACATTTGCCAAAGTCTTTCTGAGCATGTTTCAGGAAACATTTGAACGAATTCCATACGATGAATTGTTTCTGCCGGAGGTTGAGGATTGAGATTGTTAGAAATGTAAGCTTAAAATGTGATTGAAATTGACTTATAGGAAAAAAAAACTTGCTATAAAACAAGAAAGAATTCTAAATATCATACCCCCGAAAAGCTCATCAAATTAAACGATACGAACCCCTCTTACGTCGTGCCAAATACGTAGGCATTTAGCGAAACGTTTATTTCATTATTACGCATAAGGGGGAAGAGACGAAACGAAGGAACAAAAACCACTGCACAAAAGTCAAATTGAAAAAGTCAAAACCTCCAAACAAAAAGCCCAGAAGGGTGACTAAAGTGGCCCACCCACAAGGGTTGGCATAAACTAAAAACCCGTAACGGAAGTACAAGCAACAGAGACACACAACCAGAAAAATCCCACCACCAAACAATTCGCCCCCTGCCCCCTGCTCATGAAACGACCTCAAATCACATGCATAAGGTTTTTAAGTTTTGTGCTTTGTCATATACATATACATACATACATACATATACATAAGTGCGTGGAGGACGATCTGTAGATACAGTTGTAAAGATATCGTAACAGGCGCATAATGTGACAGCATTGCCAGGCGTCAGAGAGGCAGACAAACGGTACACATGTTTAGGCGTTGCCAGTGTCGCTGATTACAACTGTTGGATGGTAGGTGAAGGAAAGGGAAGACAATGACGTAGCTGGGCATATGTGTTAGTAGTAGAGAGGGTGGTATGAAAAGAAAGTGTTTGGATATATAAGAACATTTTTGTGGTAGGTGAGGAAGCTTTTTAGACAAAAAAAACTTAATTTTTTGGGAAACTTCCTGAACCACCCCAACTCTAGCATTCTTTAGGAAGGCATCAAACAGGATTTGGTTGCTTTCTCCTAGTTTAGTCTACTCTATTACCCAAAAACTGGCATAACATGACAATGCCGCCCAGTTTGTTGACATTGCCGCCCTGTTTACATACAAATTGTACTTCCCCCTGCCCCAAAACACACACAAATACTTGCATGCATTGTTTGGATATCATTTTGGGCAAATAGACGCAACTTAAATTAAATATTTGGCAAATAGTTGAACGAGTAATTGGTACAATTTTATTTACCCGAACAACAGGACAGAAATCAATGTTGCAACAATGTTCATTGACAGACTCGTGAAGAAATTTAATTAAGGCGCACAGGTGACAAGGCTGCAGGCGGAGGCAGAGGCAGGGGAGAGGGGGCACAAGTTTGCCAGAGGCCATCATAAATCAAAGTTCAAGTGCAGGAGAAGAGAGTGAGGGAAAACGACCGTTGCAACTGTCAGCAACATGTGGCAAGGACGCAAAAAATGAAGCTCCAAAGAAATAAGCGCAGCAATTGAAAAAACTTCGCGACTTTCGTGACTTTTTTTTTGACATGGTCAAGTTTAATTGAAAATATAATACAGCCAAATTTTTTACAAAAAAATGGAAGAAAAAAAAATCCAATAATAAGCGCGACTTTTGGCTTGACATTTAACGCTGCGCAGCTGCTCATAATTAGAAATTGTAGCCAAAAGAAACATGAGAGCAAAATTAATTTATTCTTTTTTGAGCTTTTTAATTGAAATTTTCATTTTTATTTTCATTTTTTTTTCTTTGCTGCAGATAATTTTTAATAACCTGTCCTGCACACGCCGCAGAGCGTCCAAAAGGATGCGCCGGTAATTGCCGTGGCCATGGAGGATGAGAGTAGCAGCAGGAGAGGAGCGGAAAGGAGGGAAGATTATTTGAGGGTGAAAGGGTTTTGTTCTGTACTTCTATTTTTGCCCATCGTTTTTATTAACAAATTTCGCTTCATTTACGCTGCACGTTACGTTCTAATTAATAATGGGGGCAAAGGTTGTTAAAAATCTTTGCGCAGGTTGCACGCCAGTTGATTAAATTTGACACAGTTCAAACCGAGGTGGGGAGAGGAGGGGGTTGGAGTTATAGTAGCCTTTTTGGGTTAGAAAAGGGTTAAATTAGTGGTTGATTTTTGGTGACATTTATGAGAGTTATTTATGGAGCGGGGAGAGATATGTAACGCATATGAATTACAAGATATGTAAAATGTATACAATTTATCAAATAATTTTGATCGGGATAGACATTTTTGGGGCTATAATTTGTACATTCAGATTTTAAAGTCGTTTAAATTTAAATGTTAAAGAATTTAAATCCAAATTAAAAAATAAATTTATTTCTTAGCATTCAGTTCACCTAATCTTTTTTTGGCCCAAGGTATTTCATATATTTTTAATAAAATTAAAAGTCCCTTAAGCCAAATAACGTTTTTAAAATGTGAAATTCCCCACACAAAACCGTAAATGTTATGCTAATGTGGTTGGCAACGCTAGACACGACTAAGCAAAGACACAAACCATTCGCATATTGTATCGAATTTGCTGGCTGGTTGGTGTCGCGAAAAATCACTAGTTCGAAGTAATATCGAAAGTGGTTCATGACTTAGATTGAAATAAAACCATATAAATCAACCTTAAAGGGTTTAAGGACTTATTAATAGATAAAATAGCTTACCATCCGGCTCCATTCGCAGGGTCTTATGGGTTATAAATTATTTTTAGTTTTTTTAAATCACCACTATGTATTTTCTTTATTTTCATATTTAAGCATAATATCACGAGCCAATTTCATCTCATCGAGCAGCGCTCCTAACTGAGCGCATTCAATGTTAACAATATGCGTTGTATCTTTCGGTAATCCATCGACCAATTCCTGCGAGATTTTCAATTCCAAGGTGGCACAATTTGGAGGCGTTTCTCCGAGCGAGGTTACATTTCGTATGCTTTGCAGTTCATTAACTAAAAGTGCAATAAATTGTGTTACAGTAAATAAATAACAGCGTAGTATATTAAACAACCCACTTCTAAATGCCTTATCTATGAGTTTTTGACGTATGGCTGTGGAATGGGTTTGCAGGACACGACACATGGCTGCCGCATGATCCTTGGGCAGGCCAAGCTGTTGGATCTCCTCGCCAAAGATCGCATCGGAGCAGCTATAACGTGATGCATTCGTCAGCATATAATGAATGCAGGCAACAGCTGTCTTGCCATCATTTGTAATGCCTGAGGTGAGGTTTCTGACGGCAGATTCCTGTCAAGAAATCGGAATTAAGTTTACGTTTTTAAGCATGATTGTTCAGATACTCACTTCAAACTGTTCACCGGCAATGCGTTTGGCTACCAGTTGTGCCAATTGTGCCAAGTTGTCGACACTTAAATTGGATAGAGTGGATATGATTTCAGCTAGAACCCAATCAGGACAATCGCCATCGCCACAAAAACGAAATTTCTGCAAGTAACAAGAAAATATGTTTAAGACTTTATTGAAGGGTGCAAGCAGCTTGCGTGTGTCCCATTTTTTTTTTTTTTTTGTGGCACGCCTACACACACATTCGTCATGGCTTGAAGTTAAATTAGAGAGCACAACAAGTGGGCTAAACCAGAAGAAGAAGTTCGTGAAATAAAAAATATTGCGTTAAGTGTAAGCATACTTGGCTATTTGCATATGATTAATTTCATGCGCTTGCCTGCTAATCAAAAGGGATACTAAGTGGGTGGGTGGTTTGGGTTTGACTTGGCTGGCAGAAGCTAATGAGCAGCATATAAAGGCAACGTTGCGCTCTTAAGTTGCAAGTGCGCGTCACGTTTATCTATGGGCAGGATTAATAAATTTCCAACGGGGGAACAAAATATAAATAAAATAAACAAATGAGCAGCAGTTAGCAGCTTAAGAAATTTATGACACTTGTTGCCATCCTTTACCACCCCCTCCCCCCAAAAGAGGCGTCGCTTATTAGGGACTTTGGTCTTTAGCCGTGTGTAACGGTTTAGAAATGTAAACGACAACGCTTTTATAATTATTTTATGAACTTCAAACGTTCAACGTTGTTGTCCTTCGGTGGGTGGCAGGTCCTTTTGGTGCGTATATAAAGCCATTGAAAGCGCCATTGGACTGCACAGTTGCTGATTGCCTAGCTGCGAGTGCAGGCGTGTGCCAATCGAAGACAAGTCAAGAAGACTCCAAGAGGATTAACCAACGATATGCTGCCCATTTGGCGCTTTCTGTTGCTCCTGAGCATTTGCCAGCAGCTGTACGCATTGCCCACACGCACAGTTACGTCCACGGATGTGCAACTGGAGCTGAATACCTGCGAGCTGCAGCTGGCCAAATACCGCAAGTTTATACTGCAAGCCATACTAAGTTTTGAGGATGTTTGTGATGCGTACAGTGCTCGAGCCGCTGCTCCGGACGATGCTCCGCTGTCCGATGCATGGCTATTCCATCAGTATGCGCCGCCGCCGACATCGCAGCGTGGCGAGATTTGGGCGTTCTTTAAGCTGCTAATGGCGCAGTTCAACGATGTGGAGTTTGCGAACATTATACGGGATGCGGTCATTGAGAGATGTCGCTACAAGCTACAGCGGGACGATAAACGCAATTCGGTTGTGCTGGGCAAGAAGCAGCGTTTCCATTCTTGGGGTGGCAAACGTTCGCCGGATCAGGTGGGATCAAACGGTGGAGCTCTTTCATTCAACGAGGCCGGCATGGAGCACAATTATTATTAATCACGAATGCTTTGCCATTTGTTTGGACATCGCATCGAGAAAGCGTCACAAGACAACAGTTATTTGTCCCATACTTCATTCCAGAAATGTATGAAATGCCAATGTATCACTTAATAAACGCACTAGCTCTAAATGTTTAACATTAAATGCCGCAGCGAGAGGTTACTTACCATCCTTGTGCAAAGTTTTGTTATTTACTTTTATTTTTTGTGCTACTTCTTATTAGAAACGCTAAGCTAGTATCGACAACCGCCACTTCAATATCGATAGTAGTAGTCACGCGCATGCGATAGCAAAGGTAGTTTTTGTCGTTTCGATGTTTTGGTATGCGATA
Organism: Scaptomyza hsui; assembly: GCA_018152825.1. Classification (NCBI taxonomy): domain Eukaryota; kingdom Metazoa; phylum Arthropoda; class Insecta; order Diptera; family Drosophilidae; genus Scaptomyza; species Scaptomyza hsui. Next base: position 9,539,561 of record JAECXO010000307.1, read on the forward strand.
TGGCGCACTATTTTGAAATTTATAAACAAATGTTTGGGACAAATAAACAATGATTGCGTGCTTTATTTGTTATTTTAATCACTTGCATAACTCGTTGCAATTTACTGATAGCACATGAAAACACCCCCAAATCACGCCCATCTGCACCCACCTTTCATCTCTAAAATATTGATTCAGCAACTTATTGCAACTTTGCAATAGCGATAAGGATGCCAACCGATTGAAGGTGATGTGCCCATCGACACTACACACAACAAACTCATAAACCTCGTCTATAAATATACATCATGCGAGTGGGCGGCGAGGAAAATGCGAACTGCAAACTGTCACTCACATGGCATGTGCTTAAAGTTATCTCATCTTGGCGCTAAGGTTCAGCTCAAGCCTTTTTGCTCTGCGAGCACGCTCAAAACAAATGCTAACTATTCGTTGCCTGAGCTACGCCACAAATCTAAATTCTAAAAATGTTTAATCTATTTATTGCTGATTTGCATAGACGGCGCAACTGTCTAGATTGGGGATCTCGGCAAGGCCCTGGAAGCTGGCCGGGATGCTTGGGGCTTTTCTAAAACATAAACATCTGATTATGGATCGATTAAGTTGATTAGGTGGGCGGGTGTTCAACAACAAGTCCCGAACACGCCTGATTTCAATCAACGACTTTATGTAAGCATCTCAAAGGTCAACAAGGAATTCTAAAAATATTCTAACAAACTGAGGCAATTTAATTGCGGAACTAAACCATCTAATCTAAGCCCAATCAGTCCCATTGCATTCCCGGGGCAGCGCCCGACCAGCATTCCAGCTGCATGCGCCCCCATAAACCCCATAAACCCCGTAATCCAGTCAAGACCCGGACAGAGGCTATCTCTCACTCATTAGGTGGAATATATACAGGCACGAACCTGATCATTTAAAGGCGCCATAAATCAGACTACCCAAAAAAAATGTAGCAAAAACTCTTATCAAAAGAATTTTGGGCAAAAATTAAAAATTAACAATTGCCCATTTTATATGCCCCCAAATAATTTTAAGAATACATATAATAAAATGTATTTCACAAAAATATTTTGAAACAGTATTTTTTTTTTTTTTTTTTTTGATATGACAAATTTTATTTATAAAATTAATTAACCTACTTAAAGGCTATAAAATATTGGAATGACAATGAAAATAACAATAACAATAACAAATAGCAACAATAACAAAATTAAATAAATATCATTAACAAATTATTAAATGAATTAAAAAGAAACCAAGAAGATTGTCATTGACTTTGACGATCAGAACTTGTTTAAACTTAAATTTAAAAAAACTACTAAATATTTTTGAATGAAACCAAAGACAATATAAACATACAGTATTGCTTAACATTCTAAAAAAATTCGCAATAAAATATTCTTTCAGGTTTCGCTAAAATCGGTGTTTGAACTGCTCGGCTTGAAAGCGACTTCTATTTTTGTCGCGTGCGAACCTCATTGTTTTTTGTAAATATCCCGAAAGGGACTCTTGCCCAAAAATCTATTTGTACAAAAAATAAAGTGCTTATCATAAGCTATAAGTTTTACATTTGGTCGAAATAAAAATTTGGTCGGTAAATGGTTTTATTTTCACTTTGAATGCGTACGTAGCGTACGTAGCAAGCAATGTACCCTCATCTACTGGAACAGGAAAATCTGCAGTGTATAATGGTTACAAGAATGGACCAAGGACACCTGAGGAACACCCGCTCTAATTTTGAGAAAGTAGGGAGTAGACTAATGGGTCAATATGACTCAACAAGGTTTTCTGGTTTTCCAGGTTTAGGTAACATTGTTATAACAGCTGTTTTCCATATATGTAGTTGGAAAATATTGGTTACGAAGCATGGAGTTGAAAAGAAGAACCAAAAACATCACTCTCTTCATTTGCATAGCCTTAGCAACTTTGCCGTCTATACAATCATAGCCAGGGGATTTAGTGATTTTAAGTTTGCGAATCTGCAAGCAGACTTCCATAGGGGCAAAAAATCTGATAGGTTTAATTGGATCGAATTCAGTATTTAAAAAGGCTTCAGTTTCTTGTACTTGGATAGGTGATGCCAATTCAAAAGGCATGAAACGGTCATGTAACTCATCTGCAAAAGCTGATGAAATTTCTGCATCTAACCAGGTTTGCGAAACTTTCATTTATAATTTATACTTATATACTTATACTTACAAAAGTTATCAATTAGAAGTGATTTAATTACCGCTTAACTAATGGCATTATTAATCGATAACATTTTATTATCACTTTATTTAATCCGCTTCGGTCTCGGCCTCCCATTTAGGTCCACACGCCTTAAATGTATACATATTTAAATAAATAAATATTCCATTAATGCGCTTTTAAATGATGTGCATCCAATATTATTTACATACTTATAGCGAATAAACGAAAATCCAAAAAAAAACCCGACAAAGATTGGAACAAGCAAAAGAAATAAGAAACACGAAATTTATTATAATAACAAAGAACGCAATTGGCTGTCAAAAATAAAAAAAAAAACAGAAAAGAAGAACGAACAAAATAAAAAATAAATAATGTCTTTAATATAAAGAAGATTGTACATAAAGAAGACATCGCAAGATTTTTCAGCTCTTATATATTTGGAATTCCAAGTTTGCCTCTTTACTCTTATCTTACCTCAGTCTGCTGCTGCTTTCAAGCTCAAAAAAAAAAAGAAAGAAAAACTAGGGCAACAAATACATAAAACTGATAAGTTTTTTAACAGCTGATTAAGCATAGTCAAAAAATATATAAAATAAATACAAGAGAAGAGCTGCAGGAGCAACAAAAACTGGAAATCACGTTCAAATTTAGTCATTGAACTTAACACTGGAAGAGGAAGAATCTCAATTAACACATGATAATAAAGATTTTATAGTTCGGTTTTGGTCGTGCGACTGGCTAGCAACAACAAATGTTTTCACAGAAAAAACGACCCCACTTAACTTTTCTAAGATTAGGCCAAAAGCTTGGTTGGCACGCGATTAGATACGCTAATGAGCCAAAGGAGAAGGAAAGCTTCCAAACTACACAAATGCGGCTTAAATTCAAGCAAACGCCCATGCGCTATTGCTTCCTGCCGCCAGATGGCGGTTTGCAGGCATTTAAAAAACTTCATTTAACAACACTGGAGTTGCAACAGGCAGGTTTTCAATAGTTGTTTGCTGCCCAACTAAATTTTTTGTGTGGGCGTTGTCAGATTTCAAAAAGAAAAAGGAAAAACTAATTACAACAAAAATGTGTGAAGATAATAAAAGTAGAGAAAAACTTGTTTTTTCTTTACAATCACTAGCGTTAGGAAGGCATTATAAGCTGCGACACCCACAACTATTTAAAAATTGTTTGTTGCTTTCAATCACAGGCAGAAAGTCTGTTCCATTGACGTCACATTACAATGTTTAACAATAAATTGTAACGGCCGGCTTTTAACCTAGGCTTTGAGATAAGAAACGTAACCCTTAACGTGTAACTTGATACTGCGCATGTTTTTAAATAAATATAAATATAGGTGTTATAGTATAAGGATTGTTATGAGAGCATACTCTGTATTATTGTTTATTTAGTTTGAACTATAACATATTTTTAAGATTCACAACACTGTCAAGGAGTTGAAATGGAAAATTTTGCAATCCATGGAAAACCGCAGCTGTTATTTTTATTTCAGCAAAAATTGATTGTAAAAATATTTATAATACTTATTCAATCATATTGTTGGTTATTTTTATACAGACGGTTATATGTACTACTTTAATCAGTTTTTTTTAATGCCCTGATAAGCCAAAAGTCGACCTAGTTGAGGCCAATGAGTGTTTTAAAAATGTCAGGTAATACAACAATTTAAATACCCTATGTGTTACCTTAATGGTTATCTTTCATTTCACACCTTTTCTTTCCGCTTCGTCTCACACAACCCACAATGGGAGAGAAAATAATCTTTCAGACGCGATGCCGTTGTCAAACAAATAAACAAAACTATTATTTGCCAGGCAAGCAAAAAAAAAAAAAAAAACTGAAGTGAACAAACAGACCGCGAGTTCAATGTGCTGAATACTTTTACTAGTTGGGTGCAAATTGAAACTTTTTATTGGTCTACAAGTAATAAACGACCTCCAGTTAGAAGGTTGATTTAATTTAAATTGGATCAAAATAATCGAAATTTGTCTCTAGGTGCAAAAATAAACCAAAATATTTACTCGACGACACGCATTGCAAACTGTTTTGGCCGACTGACTCATTCGCTCGAAAATTCTCTACGCGCTTCTAGCAATAGATACAGTGCCAACATATAGATACTTTTGTATCTATGTATCTGTGTGCAGTGCAATGCACGCATTTAACACTGAATGCAATGCTCAAACATGTTTTATGTTCGCCTCGTTCGCTTGTTAATGTCCCATAAACCGGAACCGGAATACAATTCACAAACTGATGCTGTAAACTTTTTTTTAGTTTCAAAGAAAGGCGGAATTACTTGAGGTCTACATTATGAACTTTTATTTTTAGTTGAGATTGATTTATTGGGGTTTAACGTCTGCCAATTTTTTCTCATTTTTTTTAAAGCTATTTATCAGCTACATGGCAATAAAAATGCATAACAGCACCGTATTAAAATAAATGAAAATCATTTTCATTTTTTAAACACATAAGGTAATAATAATAATTGAAAATCGGTTCACTTTAAATAAAATTCCAATATTAGATGTGAGCTGTTTTGGTACAATGCAATTAGTTTTTCATTAACAAACATATTAAGACTACCCTAATTAGTGAACGTGATCATCAAAATAAATCGAACTCGTTTTCATATCGATATTGCTACATAAAAGCAACTCCTCATAGCAACAAAGTTTCGATAAGAAAATATCAGCACCAGATGTGCGACATTGGTTCTTAAAGCGTAGAAAATAAAAGTTAAGTGGTGACTAAAAAATCGAATACAATGTGACAGACAACCTGTTTCATAATTGAATATATTATCGGAGCAAACACCCAAACCAAACAATCAATTTGCGACGCGCCACTATTGAGAGCTAATCAAATATGTAACAGACATATAGACAAACATAATATGTGCACAGTCTCGTCTCGTCTCGTCTGCCTCGTTGCAGACTATAATTAGCGCCGAAAAAAAATGCGACTAGTTCGGGTCTAGTGATAAGGCACTTGCTGATTAACATGACTCGATTATGTGCTTGTAGTTTTCTTTTTTTTTTTTGTGTTTCTTTTTGAGGTCTCGGCTGTTCCACACTATCACATACATAGTTCTGCGAGGAGTTTGTTCGCTTATCAGCAGACACAATGGGCCATATCATAATTGCAGGCAGACGACGCGTCGCTCAAACTACTCGGATGTTTACTTATGCGTGTATGCGTGTATGTATGTATGTATATGTATGTACGCTCTCTCTTTGCCTATCAATGATGTGGAGGCACACAAGTATTAAACGTGATCAGCTCGTGTTCGGCGCTAGCTTTACTACTTACAAAACCACAAACAAGGCAAGCGCGCATCTTTAAATAGACGTCGCGCCTTTCAATCTGGTAGTAGTATTTGCATAATAAGTCGCATAATTAATGGAAAATTACGCGGCACTAAATAAAAATGCAGCGCTTACATATTAATCGATCCTTGATTGCAGCTTTTCTAAGCGCCTATTCATTGACCCGCGCACAAAACGATAACCGATTACAATTTTTTCAAAGCGATCATGTAATATGATTAAATGATTAATGTCACTGATTATACATAATGTTGTAGCTTTCTTTCGTTGTACTAATCTTAACGCATGCGTTCTTATATAGTCTCTCTTTTATTTTATCTATTCTATTATTCTTATTAGTTCCGTTGCCAAATAGTTGATCACGCCTCGACCAGGTGCTCTAGGTCAGTAACGCCATGATTTTGTTCGGCGTCTGCCAAAAATAAACGCAACGCTAAATTTATGAGATTTTCTATTTAGTTTATGCTGCGCAGTTTATCAGCTGCCACCCTGTCTCCTCCTTCCCCACAGCTCTCACTCACCCCCTGTCCCTGGCCGAGCATCATGCATTGATAAGCACACGAAAGTCGCACGCCTTGCTTCTAAATTTAAACTCTCGGGCGGGTGTACAACTTATATGATTATATGTATTAGCTGTTATGCCGTTTTTATTTTTGTTTTTAAATAGTTCTACGTGTTTGCTGATAGTCTTTTCACTTTTGGCGCCGCTGATGTTGCTGATATTGACAGCTCAACTGATTTCATCAGCATTGTCAGGTCCAGACCACGATCCAGACAGCGTTGCCACACTTTTGAGTGTTTTGTTTTGGCATTTCGATGCGTTCTTTTAGTTTTCCAATTTCATATGAATGTAAGGATTATCTCCAAGTAAATTATTACATAAAACATGTGTGCCTTTGACCAAGGCAACCCACACGCATATGCCAAAAATGGAAAGTCGTCTCTTAAATAATGCATTACATCCGTTAAGCGGCTGAGAGAGTTTTTCCCCCAAGTGCAACAGAAATAGACAGACAGCACTTAAAGCTATATAAAATAATTATAAAAATATGTTTGCATTTTCAAGTGCAGTTCATAATCGAGAATCTGAGAATTGCAAAGACTTCAAAGGGCAGTGCACCGTAGAAAGAGAACGAGAGAAATGAAGATCAGTTGGGCCAAGAGTAAGTAAGCAAGTGGAGTCTGGAGTCTATGTATATTACATGGCACAGGAGTATATATAGGCGAATGCTGATGAAGTGGCCTGGCCGGCAAATACAAAAATGCAACGAGCCACCAGAAACGAGGCATGGTTAAACCGGCTTTCAGCCAAGGCAATCGTTGTTAATGATGCTGTTGGAAGGGAGGGGGGATGTAGGGACGAGGCGACTAGGTGAACAAGTGCCGGCCGGCCGGCAGATTTGCGAAGCGCATTTTTAATAAAAAAAAAAATAAAAAAACCCGCCGGTGCCCAAAAGCAAATAAATAACTTGGACTTGGAGCAGCGTGTGTGTGTGTGTGTGTTGACTCCCCTACCCACCCAAGTGCCACCCAATGAAAGTGGCACAGTGGTTACGAATCAATTGAGACACTTGAACAAACAACTCGTGAACCCTTCAAACACAAGCCACACGAAAAACTGCATTATCATATTAGAGATCACGCACTCCGAGAGCATTTCTCAACTACCTAAGACTAACAGACCCGCCATTAGTGAATGTCAACGAGTCACGCACGCCACACACACACACACTTACACACAAACACACATACTTTCTATGCACCGTGACAAGAAATAGATTTAGTGTACCCAAACCCGAATGCTGCACTTGGGTCGGAAAACGTCGACAATTTCACAGAGTTGTCGTCGTCATCTATGAATATGATGTGGGTACTTCAAATGAAAGCACTCCTAAGTCACTTCATGGAGGTTTTTCAATGGAAGGCAATGCATAAATCTGAAAAAAACCACCACGCATTTGGCATACTTATAAAATGTTTATTATTGTGAGGTTAAGCTTTCGACTTAATTTTACAGAGAGAAATTTAAGTTACTTATACAAAATTCACACACAGCATTGTTTTTTCATAGATAACAGATTAAAAATACCTTAAACTAAGCACATTTTATTGTAATTTAAAAGTGTTTTTAATATCAAACTGATAACAATATAATTACAAGAAACTTCTATCCTCATCCAATATACCTGCTGCATTTTTACGTAGCGCATGAGAAAGTCGATGAATAAAGTAGATTACATATCTAAACATCGACATTTTACACAAGTCACCCCCCGAGAAGCATAATTGATTTAGAGCTGACAACTCTCAACAATAGACAACGTGAAATAAACATAAATTGCATAAAGAAAAGCGTAGGATGTAAAGGTGTTCGGGTCTCCGATTGCAGCTACATAAATACATAACTATGCATAAGCCCCAAGGCAGACCCTATAAAGAAAACACACTCACACACTTACAAAACCCACTCAAAAAAACTCGAACCATAAAACGTCAGCAAGTTATTATGGGCACCCATTGAGTTGAGTTAAGTTGAGTCGAGTGCTCTTTCTTTCAGTGAGATTTTCTCTTGCGTTTTATCAGCATGAGAAGATTAAGGCAAATAAGAATGATAAGATAAAATAGCATAAAAGCAGCAGCTTGTTTAAGTTGTAGACGCCACTTAATAAAAGCTCATCGCATGGAAAGTTGTTTGACATACAAAATAAGTAAATAAATACATACATTAACTCGCATACGATTATTCGCATTTATTATTTAAATTAATTTTGTTTCGAAAAACGATCGCACGAGCTAATGATCTGATCATGTCTAATAAGCCTGACACATGAAGTGACTTTGTCTACGGCGCCTAAAACTAACAAAAATAGCAACTAAAACTAAACTAAAAACCCCAACTAGTACAACTATCACTGCACTGCTCTCATTATCATTAAAAATGCAGCAGGCAGAGAGAAAGAGCGAAATGGCCCGTGAGAGCATTTTCTCGAGCATACGAGCAATCGTATTAACCGATGTCTCTCTATACGATCACTGTCGAAGTGTACATATGTGGCGTTTGCCTTGCTGGCCACAGTCTTGACGGCAAGTTGCCCTAACAACGGCAGTTTATTCGTCTCTGTATCGTCGAGGCGTACGGTACTGAAAGCCGGACAGTAACAGGGCAATAACAAAACGCGATGCGGTCCTAATTTCTTCGTGTCGTTAAAACTACAAATAAAATACTATAAATACATACACATAACCACAAAAAAGAAGAAAGGAAAAAGAAAGAAAAACGCGCGAAATTATATATTGTCGTAGAAAAATACATCAATATTTTTCAAATTATTATAACTGTTAAATAAGTTTTGTCGCTCGTCGTTTTGTTTTTGTGCGGTGCCGCTAAAAGTCGTGTGTGTTTACGTGTGTTTGTGTTTGAAACATTTTCAACACAAAATATATAAAAAGTTTTACACAACCAAATATTTCATTGTCTGACGCGTAAGAGGAGAGCGCGTGATGTACATATGAAACAAGTCTAAATGAAAGTTGAAGAAAAGAATCTAAAGAAGTAAAAGTGATACCAGTAAAGTTCCTTAACACACAGCAAGAGAGAAAAAGGAGAAAACTAAGGAAAAACACAACAAAGTTATAAACATACAAACGGTAAGTTATTTTTACTATATATTGCTTTCTATTATTTGGCTTTTTACCTATCAGTAAATAAATAATACTATAAACATTTGCATTCGTGCGTTTTGTTTATATGTAGTTAATTCCAATTAAAATTCTTGTAACGCTTCGCTAAAAACAAATATGTTTTTGTACAACAATTTAGATTACTTTATCAATGTATTCATATTTCTTTCTAATTTTCCAGGGCTTGCTGCTTATTACAACAGCAACATCAATAATAGTTCCTTGTTAGCGATCTAGCTACTATATAGAAAGAAAGAAAACAAATCTATAAAATGATTTCACACAGTCCACCCATATTCAGTCACAGTCCACCCGTTAGTTTCTTAGCGGACTACATGAACGGACATCAACGTCAGGCATTGAAGTAAGTTCACAAAAAAAATAAAAATATTTTCGTAAAGCACTCAAAGTCTGTACTCAGTTCAACATTAATTGGCTTCAATTGAACACACGAGTTTTTTTTTTTTGGCAACCAATCAAAATTCAAATTTTTCCATATTATTATTAATATTAAAATATGCATAATAAAAAAAAAACCGGAGCTTTGATAAACCGAAATCGAATGTTTTCTACCTGTTAAAAGCTTGTGCATTTTAGTTAAGTTTCGGGAATTTTATTTTATCATTAGATTAGCAAAGTGTATTTTCTGATATAAACCAAACAGCTGCGTTCGTGTTTTAGTAATAAAAAAAAAAAAAAAAAAAAAAAGAAACAAGTGATGATAAAAATAAATTATTAAATAATTTGCACAGTGACAAAAGAAAGGTCAATTGTTAATGAAAAATAAAAATAATAAAAAATTTGCTAAAACTTTTAGATATGGGTTCATTCTGTTTCTCCCTACAAACCATTAATAAATGTGTTTGTAAATAAGCAAATTTACCTGTCAAACTTCGACAGCTTATCTTAATGAATCAAATATTGATTTTAAACTTTTACAACACAGTGATAATTTCTTGGCTACACGTAACAATTGTGCTCTTGTCATAAGGTACTGCAGCTAGTGCAGGTTTCATACAAATCTTAATTTTTATAGAGTATACAATCTGTAGATTCATATACATATATATATTTTGCACAACAATAAAGCACGCACTAAAAATATGTTCAGGTTGCTCTGGTTGACAACAGCATTGCGAAAAATTCGTTGTTCAAGATCAAGGCGATGGAATATGATCAAAACAAAACTTTTAGAGAGCGATTTTAGAAAGCGAGAAGATAGCAGCGAGGGGAGGTTTTTTTTCCTCTGCTGATTCTGACAGCGACAAAATTGCGCGAGGCACTGAGAAAAATTGAAGCAAAATTTTGTTTCTTTCGGCATTATTAATAGGGTACGTTGGGTGTCGCTTTGGGGTCTGTTTTTGGGTCGTTTGACGCAATTGATATTAATGATACTTGACCATATATGTGCAGAGGTCTTAAATGCAGCGTGGCGCAGACTTGTCTTGATTTATTGTGGACCATAAAAATATATTCGACACATTTTAGAAAAATCGTTTCAAAGCTAAAAATAAAATGGTAAAGTATAGTATATATCCGGACAAACATCAGAAATGATTTTAAAGATATTTTCTAGATTTCTAGCACCCAAAAATATTGACCATGTTGTTTGTTTATGAACCTAATTAAACAAAGATAACACATCCATATAATTAGCAAGTAATCGTAAAAATTTGCACCCTAGTTACCAAAAACAACACCAATTATTACCTTATCAGGCATTGACATTATAGTTTAACTAATCGTCTAGCCGAAAAAAATATAGAATGTTTGATATGAATCAGCAAAAATAGGAAAAAAAAAATCTTCCAAAAATATATATTCTGTGATGATGAATCATGTGGGAAAGAGAGAACCCAAACAAATAGAAATTCAAATACGAGCAAATATTACTATTCAAATCACGAGCGGAGGTCGCGCGTAATAGATTCAACAAACTTCTAGGCTTATCAATAGTATAACAGAAGCCTTATATATGTATATATTGTATATGGCAACTGAACAATGCCATGTTAAGTACATGGCGTCTGTTATCGCACTCAAAAATAAAAGACAACCTTATCACAAAAAGAAAGTAAACGTGAGAGAGAAGATCATAAATAATGCGCAGATCTTTCAAGAAAGACATATACTCACTTGTTCCCTTCTTAATCTCTGCTTACAGCTACAATGACGATCAGAATAGCATAGCATCACGCTATTGCCGTCCACAAGCGGTCACACTGGCCTCCAAGGCAATGGTCAACAATGCTGCCCATGCCGTCCAGGGACAACAGTTGCCCATCAAAACGGGTGGCACACCCCTTGGCGTTGGCAGTCGCTCGGGTCGCAGCTATTTGGAGCGCATGGTCTCGGCTCCAGATCTACGCAGACAGCCCAAATCGTGCCTCAGTCGTAAATCCTGCCTGCACAAAAGCAACCAAAGCAACTCTAAAGTAACGGACTGGGTTCCGACGGAGACGGACTTCGATGACACGGACAGCAACAGCAAAACTTTCAACGATATCCACGGCTTTGTGGATCAGAGGTAAGCAGCAGCTTGCATAAGGGTAATTCAAGCAACCACAAAAAATGATTTGACGTCAGATCTTTTTTCTTTGGGCTGGCAATGGCGCCACCGCAAATTGAACTATATTGCGGTTGACTGGGTCTGATTAAAAAGTGAAATCCAATAGGGTAAATAGAAAGCGATAAACAGAACTGTACAGTTGCATTTAGACCAAATTTGGCATGAGATCAAGAAAGCAGATAGAAGGAAAACAAATCTAAACATTTCGGTTGGCAGTCGATACAAAATTTTGTTTGGACGTCATTGCCATCACATGTCGCAGGGATAAAAGTAGATTTGTGTACTAGCTGGATACATAGCATACACATAGAAAATGCACTTAAAATTTCATAATCTAATTTTAAATATTTACCAAGAGCTGATCTAAGCTTTCTGCCAATCTCGCTATGCATGTTTATATTTGCCATATAAAGATAATAAAAGCCAAAAACAATTAAGGTCTTTGGTACAAAGAATTCAGAACATGGCGCCATAATTTCACTTTCGCTCTGTATACAGTAATCTTTATCATTTTTATTTCGCTTGCTTATCATACGAAATTTATTTGTTTTTATTTTTTTCGGAGGCTAAAAGCTTTTATGCATTCTCCACTGCACTTGAATTTGACATTTTAAGTTGAAATGCCTAAAAATACAAAATGGAAAGTGCAATCTGAACAAACGACAGACGTCAGTTCAAGATGTGTGTAAATTGTGCACATTGTAGAGATACATATATATTATATGTACTATTTTTGGTTGGGCAATTGTCTAGACACGGGGGATTGCTACACAGCTGATATCAACTAAAAGCAATTTCGACATACATGCAAACATTTAATACATATATTATCAATGTAAACCAGACACACACACATCTAGTTATTTACTTTTCAATGTGTGCTTTAATGTTGCGGTTGCGTATTGCAATCAAACACTGAAAAAAATCAATAAGATAAAGGTTTTCAATCAATAGAATATGGAAAAAGCTTCGAAATCCTCAAACAAACTCAAGTAACTCGAGTTTTTGTCATACAATTAAGTTGAAATTCTTTTAATATTTAGCTTAAGGTGTAAAAATATAAATTTCATTGAGATAGATAAGCTAAAACATAGGGAAAGACTGAAATATCACATTTGGATTCTCGTAAAATCATCAATCACCATCGGACTGCCTCTCAAAGTGGTGCTTGTCACCCCCAAACATGCCACACTTTTTATTACCTCATTTAATAAGTCAGACAAGATCTGAGACATCGTACCAGGTCACGCCAAGGCCAACGAAATAGACGACAAAAATGATAATTGCGTTCTTTCCACGTTTTTTCGGGTGTACGTATACTAGTTTGAAAAATTGTTTCAACATTCAAATATGTAATCTCCCGTCTAATGTGCATGCGTTCATCACGTGTTAAAATGTGTGCTTGAAAATTTTGTAAAGATTTCAAAATGTGTCAAATTTTTACTTAAATATGTAAATGAGATAATTAATAAGCACAAAAATAGATATAAAATAGGTCTTAGTTCGACTAATTATTGGCTATAAATAAGTCAAAGACGCCCACTGAAACTAATTTTCTATATATTCTCTTCATTCTTTGAGAGAGAGAGAGTGAAAAGACGGAACCACCTTATACTAATTATGAGTTGTGAAAAGACAGACAAGGCTGTATGTAAAGGTCAGTAGAATGACCATCATTCGACAAGGTCGGAACATAATTATAGTAGATCATGCTCCTAAGGGTTGTTGACTTTTACAATATGATTGTAAATCTAACTATAAGGAATAAAGGTATTTTCAAGGCATGTGGTATTTGTTGATAATGAAACTAAAGCTATTACTATATAACTTGGTATATAGTATAGCTTATCAATGCGTTTCAAGTGCTTTTGTAATCCCTTTTTGTGAAAACTTGTTTTCTTTCACACCTTAACGTGCATCGCATACAAATTTATGGGACTGTTCATTTAATTTGCCTTGTTGTAAACCGGACCCAAAATAAAAAAAAATAAATATATTATGCAGTTTTGTTGTTGTGGGCTTTAGCATATAAATGAGTGCAGTCAAAAATCCGAAAACCAGAAAGAAATGTAAACCCGTTTCCATGTTCCGTCTTCCTCCAGCCGAACTGGCCTATTAAAGCCCCAAAGTGCTGGAAAAGCAAGCCACAAAACGATGAAAAACTAAAAATACATGTTAATTTTTCTTAACACGGCGACAACTTTTTAATTTTGGTGCGCAGGAAAAAGCGCGTTCAAAACGAGACCTGATCTCTGAGGTCTGAATTGCCCCCACAGAAACACACGACAAGCGTCGATCGTCCGATCGGCTGATAAAAAAAGACAGAAAAAATAAAAAAAAAATAAAACCTGTTGAAGAAAATGCAGCGCCCGTTGATGATTATTGCACGCCTTCAATGCGTGATCATCGAACGTTGTTGGTTGGTTGGTTGGTTGGTTGGCAGGCAGCTACAACGCCTTAGACCAGCCGGCTGTCAGACTAATAAACCCAGCCAACTAAGCAAATAGCCACATTTTGTTGGCCACATTTGTTGAAGAAAGTACACAAGTGTATGTATGTATGTTCTATATAATTGTTATGAGTAAATTCTCTCGGGGGTTTGGCAGAAGCTCTATTGATTTACTGTGACGATATAACAAGCCCCTAACAAATTGCTTGATAAACAATAAGCTTATCAATAGACTTGCATTTTTCTACAAGTGATATTGCCAGCCCTAAAAGTCGAATTTAGCGATAATATTGCCAGCTTAAAATTGCAGCGAACATTTCTCATTTATTTGTCATAAAAGTTGGCAACTCGTGTGCATTAATAATAATGAAGGCGTGTTTTATTTACATACAAAGTATAATGTGGGAGAAAAACAAATATCTATATGAACAACAAGCATATACTATAAAGAAATGAGACATATTGTATACGCTCTCCATTTTTCTGTTGCTTCCGAAATTATTGGCCATATATTTCTATATGTTTTTGGCCCGAAACTGAAAATTGGTACGTGTCGACCAAAATAGAACAACAAAATATACAATAATATTCCTCACACTCTGTCTGGGGTTTATGCGCCCCCAAATCTCATGACGCAAAAAAAAATTAACAAGAAATTTTCCGATATGTGCAAAAAACAGAAGGAGGAATAAAAATATTTTGAATAGATCTTTTGTACAAAAAACTGCCAAAGCTTTAAATGCCAAATTAACTGGCAATGAGCGCGGACAGCTTCCGTTTAGTGCAATTTTCTGGCAAGCCAATTGTTAAACGTATACCCAAAAAAAAAAAGCATTTGATCTCCTGACTTTTTGGCTACATTTGTGTGTGTCAAATTTAAACATTAACGCAGAAACAAAAAAAAATGCAACGTCGCAGTTTCAATAACAACATCATAAACTTTTTTTTGAGCATAAATATAGAAATCCTAAATGATACTTGACTTAATGACCATTGAATTAAGATGTTTATTATTTGGGGGGATGGCCTCGAAAATAAGAGAACAACTGATAAGGCCAGGTTCAAGGCTAAAATACATTCTAATTTTAACGACAAGCTCTCAATTAGGCTAAAACGTCATCTATATAATGTTACTTATTCTCTCTTTATTCCAATCTTTTCTCTTTAGTCGCTTGCGCAAGAAACATGTGATTTTTGCCGATGATGAGGGTCTGTCATTAACGGAGGTGCGCGTGATGAATGAACCCTCGAATGTGCCACCCTACTGGAGCATGAAGTTCTTGGAACAGATAACACAAGGGCTGGTTAGCCCACATCCGCCAGATCGATGGACCGTGGACTTTAAACAGCCAGCATCCGATTATTTAACATTTAGGTTGGATTTTACATTCACCCCTCAAATAGTACAAAAAAAAAAACTAATCTCTTATCTCTTTTAGACAAAAGATCGAGCGTGATTTTGTTTCGCTGGAGAATGTCATTGTCAAGGATGAGGAATCGATTGTGGTGGGCACAATTAAGGTTAGGAACATCGATTTTCAAAAGGAAGTCATTGTGCGCACCACCTGGGACGACTGGAAGAGCCAACAGGACATATTTTGTACATTCAACCGGGCCTACGGTCCAGCCACATGTGCCCACGTTGTCTTCGATACATTCTCATTCAAGATCACGCTGCCACCATCCTCCAAACGCTTGGAGTTTTGCATATGCTATCGCAGCAATGAAAACGAATACTGGGACAATAATGATGTAAGTTCAAACAGAGCAAACTGAAAGTAAACAAAGACTTAACGAGTTTTCTTGTACAGGGCAAAAACTATACCATCAGCAAACGTTCGCCGTTTTACTACAATGCCCTGTCACCCTATGATAAGGCACAGAATCGCAACTCCAGCCAGCAAATGCGGTCCACCCTAACGGATGCGCTTGCCAAGGCGCAAAAGCAGAATAGCCAGGAGCCTAATACGCCGTATTGGTAGACTTTTTAAGGAAGGTTCAAGGTTGATAAGCTATGATTGCTATAGCTCAAAACAGGTCCTGTGGCTGTTGAGATCTATTCGACTGGAATTGATTTTCAGCTAAATCCATCCTAAAATTGGCTCCGGAGTGCACAAAAACTGTGGCAGTGAATGGAAATTTTTTAACTGGAGGAAGACTAACTTTTTAAAACCAGAAACTGGTACAAAATTCTAATGGTGCCATTGACTTGAGGTTTAATTATTTTTTTTGTTCTACGTACAATCAAACAGAAACTACTTTAAATTCTAAGCATAATTGAGTTTTATAAAAACAAAACGACTCATTTGAATTTCAAGTTCATATCCTTACATTTACACACATATCTCCTAATAACTTTTGTAGTATGTTTGATTGTGTCAACGATATCGATATATCAAATCTTTTATTATTGTCTATTTTATGTTTGCCTGTATGCCTGTGTGATTGTCTACTATATAACTGATATTAGTCTAAAAACGAAAAACAAACAAAAATCTGAAAACTACAAACAACAGCAAAAAAAAAAAAAAAAGCGTGAGTTATCCTAGCAAACCATTGTTTCGAAATTTTCTTCTATATGCAAATAAAGAAAAAGGAAAATAAAACAAACAATAAAACAAATAAACTCTTAACGAATATATATGAACATTTTAGTCATTAAGTTTTTTTGCATTGAACTTTTTTTTTTTAATATTGTTTATTTTTATTTTTGGTTATTTGAAACTCTAAGACTGAAATGGCTTGTTATGGAGAAAACACGTCCTGAAATACAATAAATAAACTGTACACCATACAAAACAAAATACGAAACAAAACCATCACAGAAAAACAAAACAAACAACACTCTATGTAGTACGTCACTAATTGTGTGTGAACCCGACTTTGAAACTTAATCTTAAGCAATCTGTACATAGAATATATAACATATATAATAGTTAAATCATTCACCAGAAAATTGCCTGTTAAATACATTTATATACAATTTAACTATGCGTTTAGTTTTGTAAAACATTTAGCTGTAGTGCTTAGAGGTTATTTAGTTGTAAGTTTTCCATATCCCCCAAAACAAATAACTGACGAAAACTGATTTTTTCTCATCCTATAACTTTATGATTATTTAGTTTTTAACTGATGCCAATTGCAACACAATATGTACGCAATGAACATACATATATGATAAAACGAGCCATTATATTATATTATTTTATGGTTATATATCATAAAAATAAATATTTTTGAAAACAAAATCAATTAAATTGTACTTTTTTCTCACTAATGGAGTATTCAAATGATTCCATAAAGACTTCAAATATAGTTACCTATAAAAATTGATACCTTTTTAACTTTAGTAACACCATTTACCGAGTTTTATTACATTTTTTACAACCCAGCTAGTGTTTAAAAATAATAACTATACTTTGAATGGAGCTTATAACTATACTAGGGATTGATTTACACGACAGTGTACAAAATCCCATTTTAGTATATATACTACAGCAATAACCATAAATATAAACAGTTGTCATTGGCAACCGTATCAATGAAATCTGTCTTGAGGTCAAAGGTTATCATCTAACATTAAAATCAATAATCTTGTATATCTGCGTCTTTTCTCTATGCAATTAAAAAACGCGCTGCTAACATTTCGATTAACAAAACAACAGTATTTTATGTTTCATTTTATAATTTAGTTTATTCAGAGTTTCTGGGAATTTCTCTAAGTGGCATTGAAGTAGCGATCATATCTAATACATAATATCAAGTTCTCATGCCTATCAATTCAACACAAACATATTATCCTTGAGTTAGGAGAAACAACATACAAAGTATTATAGTATTTTCAGCGTTGACTAAGACTAAAAATATACACAAACATTACTAGAATGGAATACTTAAAGTTCAGTATAGAATAGCGAAGAAGAATGTATTGTTTTCGGTATCTGCAGATCAGCTAGTGAAAATGCATAAATAGTAGTAAGTTATGGAATGGCTAAAATGCTCATAGTATAAAATAAAGTTTGAAACAAAATTGAAATTTGAAGGAAAGTTGAAGTATGTCTGTTTCGCCAGCTCATCCAATTGTTGTTTGCCGCCTCTTTGCCTGATCTTCACTCTAATTTAGACTTAACGGAGATATTTTCCTCTTGTTTGCATTGTGTATTTGGGTATTCTGTTCTGTACGACCATTTAATGCTTGCCCTTCAGGCTGGCGGGCATCTCTGGTGGTGGTGGGCGAGGGATGCCCAAAGCGACCTTGACACCATCATAGATGAACCATTGCAGAGCCGTCAAAGTACCGATCATAATGATACGGGGTGTCAAACCATTCCACATGCCCATGAAGCCCAGAGACTTGGCAATGCCAATAGCGCTAGCGCCCTTAGTCTGGTTCAGCTTGGAGACGACCACATCAGCGGGATGCGAGACAACGGCACAGAACACACCAGCAATATAACCAGCGGCAAATGTGACAATCAGCTGCTCGCCCTTGCTGCAATCAGCACGGGGCTTGGGCACCACATACCTGGTCAAAGCAAAAGCATAAATATTAAACGGAGTCCACAGACAAATTGATATATTGTATTATGTAACTTACTTGTAGAGCAGTTCGACGGTGCGCTCGAAGCAAGCGAACTTCATCATGGTGTATGGGATTTGACGCATCCACAATGGCACCAGACCCTTGTAGAAGGCATTAATGCCCTCCTCCTTCATCATCTTTGGCACTGCCTCACGGAATGTGTTGGCAAAGCCGGGCACCGTCTGAATCTTAACCTTGGCTGCCTCAAATGGCGATAGAGCAATATCGGCAAAGACCTCAGCCGAAGCGGAAGCAGCCAGATACACATAGGTACGATACAGATACGCCTTCTCCTCGCCAAGGATATCAGCGTACTTTACTTTGAACACTTCGTATAAACCAAACTTGCACAGACCCTAAATATATATACATATCAAATTAGTCGCTGCTAAGAATATAGAATTTAAGTGAACTGACCTGAGCGGAGTAACCGATCAGAGTTGGGAACCAGCCCTTGGCCAGACCACGAGCACCCTCCTCGGCCACGGTGACCTTAAAGCCATGGAACAGATTCTTGTACTTGGCCGGATCGACCTGCAGACGGCACTTGACCAAATCCAA
The DNA here is from genome assembly GCA_018152825.1 of Scaptomyza hsui. Lineage (NCBI taxonomy): Eukaryota > Metazoa > Arthropoda > Insecta > Diptera > Drosophilidae > Scaptomyza > Scaptomyza hsui. The sequence goes on from JAECXO010000307.1 coordinate 9,558,934, forward strand.
TGGCACCACAAAGGTGTGCGTAGTACCGCAACTCAGAATGCCGCCAATGCCGCACAGTGCAAAGTATTTGGCGCTTCCAAACTCACAAGAATCGGTTGAAGCGGTTGCGGCAGCAGCAATTTCGCGACCAACCACCGGAGCGGGGCCACTGCCAACAGCTGGCTGGGCGAGCGCACTTTGCACTGGTGCCTGACCATCATCGCATTGAACGCGGTTGAATGGTGTCCTGAACGGTGAGTTCCTTGCTGTTTGGAAGAATGATGAAAACATTTTGTTTGGTTTTCTTTGGCGTCCGTTTTTGTGTCAGAGCTGTAAGAGAAAACATGAAAAGACTATAATTAGCACACAGTTTGTCTAATTTGGTCAGCTGCTTTGGGATTTGAAAATTTTTCACTGTGTCTTATTTTCACGTTTGAAGGTTACATAATGCAGTGCACGTCCAAGTCGAAGTCACTGTGAAAAATGTATAAAAAGCCCTTACATGCGTTTACACTCGTGAATTTCAACACAATTTGTTTAATGTCAAATTTTGTTAGGTTTGAGCATGTGATTAGTTTCTCTTATGCAATTTTAAGAAATTATGTTTTTCTCACTTACATTGCGGCCGTCCGTGGCGTGGCGAGGAATTGGATTCAAAGAATGAGCTAAAGTGTGACCGCAAGTGGCTATTCAAAAAATCCCAAGGATTCTACTTTATTAGCATAAAAATACCAAACGTGAGAAAATTTTTCCGATTCCCAATCGGCGCCAAAGTGACTCAATAGAAAACATCGAAAACTAATCGATAGCACCAGTAAATAAACAAAAATAAACAAATTCTTAACTTGTGCATTTTATTAAGTCTTTGTATTTATAACAGTGTCTTTACTTAGATTAGCTCTTTGGTTTCTGTTTATGGGCTGGAAATTTGCGGTGATGACATTGTAGAGCCGCCAACTGAATAAAGGACAAAGAGCAATTGTCGCATTTATAGGGACGCTCGCCAGTGTGGATTCGGCTGTGTGTCACCATGTTGTTCTTTGTACTAAAAGACTTCGGGCAATACTCGCATTTAAACGGACGTTCATTTGTGTGGGTGCGCAAATGGGTCCTTAGATTGCCTAAAGTGCTTATCCAACAATCACAGTGCGGGCATTGATGCAAACCATTTTTAATGTTGATTTTTATTTGTTGTTTTTCACGGATGCTATTTGTCGGTTTCCTTTCATATAAATTCATTTTAATGCGCCTTGATTTTTTTTCAACGTTGTCGCCTTTTGGTGGCCATGCTTTCTCTTGTTTGCTAGGCGTATAGTTCTTGATTTCTAATTTATTACTTGTGCTGTTTCGATTTTTTTCACTGTTTTCATGCAGCGGACTTTTAACGTTGCGAACTTTTGTTTTATCTTTATTGCGGCTGGCTCTGGCGCTGCTGCTTGCCAAACTGGTTGACAATGGTTCCCCTTCTAGTTTGCTGGGCATAAGGTTCTCAATATCCAACGTATCTAATATAGAATTTAGATCATCCACACTGTCATCTTCTTTTTCTTTTTTGACAATTGGAATTATTTTGGAAAATTCGTACTCCACTTCTAACTCCTCTTCTTGTACGCCATCTTTTTTGTTTAGATATTTTTGGTTGCTTATCTCGATCATGCGTTTGAAGTTCACTGCAGAAAGTGCATCCTCAATGCAAGAATTGCATATATATTGAGGTAGTTTATCAGTACTTCGAATAACCATGCAGCGGTTTGCGACTTTGTTAAGCAAATCGGCGGAACAGTATGTTTGTTGGCGTCCCGATTTTGTGGTCATTATAGGCGCAAAAATATCAATTAAGATATTGTTAGTTTGTGAACAAGCGCGACACAATTGATTCATTTTTTTAAAATCTAAAACCTACACAAGGCAAAAAGTATGTATGATGGTATTATTATCGCTTTATTCGATTCATGCACAAGCTATCGAGTTTTGCAGTCGATTAATATTAATCATTAATAAAAAAAATCCAGATTGCGCATTCGATGTCAAAAAAAAAATCGACTGCGCATCTACGTCATCATAAACAGCAGCTGTGGCGCGCAGTTTGAATTTAATGGAATTTGTGTGTAAAAGGCTGTCTTATTAAAAAAAAACATTCTTGACTGAAAAAATTGATTTGACCCTACCAACACAGTCAACGCTTTGGGTATGTTCCGTATGAAGTCCCTTTGCAATAAGCAAAAGCTTGGTGGTTGTTTGTTTTAAAGATATTCTGGAGCTAACTTGCACATAAATATCCAAGCAAATTGCATACAGCAAAAAAATGTGTGGCGACCCAGCCACAGCCATGTCTGGCAGCTTCACGGCGACGTAAACAAACACTGGTTCCTCGCGATATATATTAACGATATGTATCGATAGATATATGAGTTTACAGTAGTGCTGGGTAAACATCGTTCAAATTGCTGAATAAGTTCGTTCGTTCTTTTTCAATTAGTGAGCTAGGTCATTCGTTTTGTTCGTTCGATTTTGTTCCCTAATTTGATCATTTTTGTTCATCGTTTGTCTCTGTTCGGTAAATTTAAGTCCGTTTTGTTATGTTTTTGTTTGATCTTTATTTAAGCGGAATAATATGACACAATTATAAATGATTAACTTTATAATTTAATTTTTGTTTGTAGTTTGTAATTCAAAATATTTAAGGCACAAAAGATCTAATGATCTAAAGTGAGCAACTGAACAGAAAAGAACAATGAAGATGAACTTATTCAGTTCGTTCACTTGAGTGAATAGTTCTTTTTTGTTCGTTCGTTCGCGAACGATACAGCACTATTTATTACAGTGTCTCAGAGTTAATATGATAGTTGGTGAATTAGCGTTTATTCTTATGTTTTGGCTTGGATTTGCTCTTTGCTTTCAGTTTTTGGGCGTGAAATTTGCGCTGATGACGTTGTAGAGACACCAACTGAATAAAGGACAAAGAGCAATTGTCGCATTTATAGGGACGCTCGCCGGTGTGGATTCGGCTGTGTATCAACATGTTGTTCTTTGCAGTAAAGGACTTCGGGCAATACTCGCACTTAAACGGACGTTCATTTGTGTTGCAAATTGATTTTTTCTCAACGTTGTCGCCTTGTGGTGGCCGTGGTGTCTCTGGTTTGCTAGGCGTATAGTTCTTGATTTCTAATTTATTAGTTGTGCTATTTCGATTTTCTTCACTGTTTTCATGCAGCGGACTTTTAACGTTGCGAACTTTTGTTTTATCTCTATTGCGGCTGGCTCTGGCGCTGCTGCTTGCCAAACTGGTTGACAATTGTTCCCCTTCTAGTTGGCTGGGCATAAAGTTTTTAATATCCATCGTATCTAATATAGAATTTAGGTCATCCACACAGTCATCTTCTTTTTCTCTTTTGACAAGTGGAGTTATTTGGGAAAATTCGTTCTCCACTTCTAATTCCTCTGCTTGTATGCCATCTGTTTGGTTTAGATATTTTTGGTTGTTTATCTCGATCATGCGTTTGAAGTTCACTGCAGAAATTGCATCCTCAATGCAAGAATTGCATATATATTGAGGTAGTTTATCAGTACTTCGAATTACCATGCAGCGGCTTGCGAGTTCGTTAAGCAAATCGGCGGAACAGAATGTTTGTTGGTGTCCCAATTTTGTGGTCGTTATAGGCGCAAAAATATCAATTAAGATATTGTTAGTTTGTGCACAAGCGCGACACAATGGATTCATTTTTAAATTTAAAACTCTTTGTCAACCTGCACACTGTAAAAATATGTATGATGCGGTATTATTATCGCTTTATTCGATTCCTTGCACAAGCAATCGAGTTTTGCAGTCGATTAATATTAATGGTTTATGTCGCTTTGCAGCACTACACAGCATTTGAAATACTGGCAGCTGCCATGCAATTAAACTATTGAAAATAAAACATTGCTACAATTGTTTAATATTTGTATGTACTTTAAAGTTGCAACACAATGTACACAGATGAGGTGCGTTCGACGCACGCCCTTAAGCCTAGATATTATGCTGGCCTCAACGAACTGAAATGCCGAGTCACAGCAAGCGGTAGACGCAGCATTGGCAGCAATAAAAACATCACAACAGCGTCGTCGGAAACGCCAAGCAATGGCGGCAAACAAGTAAACAAAACTAATTTAAAAAGCAGTCCCCAAATGTGCTCAACAACAGGCTGCACACCGCCACCAAAAAGACTGCATAAGGTACGAAATCCATTTGAAGGCGCATTAACAGAGCGTCTGCATTTGCCACTAATTGCCAGGTGAGTTTTTAATATTTATTGGTCTACAATTTTTAAGCATAGTTTTCTTGCAGTCCCTCACTGTTTCAGTGTCGCTCACGGACGCCACAGCTCTCGTCAACCCAATTCGAATGGGACATTGAGGAAGTGTCGCAGCTCAAGCCAGCGGATGTGGTGCCACATGAAACGCAGTTTCATGATTCGCCGGATGCCGAACAGGAGTTCAAGGCTCAGTTGGCCATTAGTGCGTTTTTTAAAGAATCTCTAATAGTGCCCAGTCCCGTAGATTGTCCGCTGCGCAAGCAACGCATCATACTCAACGAAATCTCTGAAAATACGCCCATCTCCAATAAAAGTAAACCCCTTTCGAGGGATTGCGAGGTGCAAACCGAGCTGTCGCTGCCGCCCGTGCTGCCCAAGGCTCTAGAGGAAGCACTGCGTCCATATTTACAGCCACATTTGGCTGGACCGCGACTCAATAGCAATAATCTAGATTCCTTTAACAGCTCCATGCGACGCAAACTCTTTGATCTGCAGAATGTCATTGTGCTGGATGAAGTTGAGCAGGAACAGCCCCAAGAGCACTCATCCAACAAAGACCTTACACAAATGGTGGGCTCAAGCCCGCAAGCCCAGCGGACCATTTTTGCCGGTCGACTCTCGGATTCGTCAGGTGAAGGCGGCTCCTGCAGCTTTGGATGCCTCTCCCCCATAAGCAACATGCGCGGTCTGCAGCAAGGCACACCCGAGGATGGCAATAGCACGCGGAAGCGCAAACAGCTTCTCCACGATATGAAAGATCTGCCCTCACCCATTACGCCATCGGAGCATTTGAGCAGACGACTTCAAAGGAGCGCCAGCAACCAGAGCAACAACAACACGCCCGAGCGCAGCTCCTCGCCAATGGCCTTGGAGTACTCCGCGGATAGCAGCATCCACAAGCGTGTAAATCGCATGCGTTTGAACAGCACACGTCAATTACAAACAAAATTTCTGATCGATGAAGTAGAAAGGTCGTGGAGCGAACAAGATGGAGAGCTTGATCAGGAGAAGGATGCAGAGGAGGAGGATGGTGATGGTATGCAATTGTCAATGCACAGCTTGAATTGCAGCTCGTCAAATTCGGACACGCCGAATCTGTCGCAGTCCTTCAACGCCAGTATGCTCGATGACAACAACGAACAGCCTGCCCTGCACCTACGGCTAAGATCAGTGTGGAACCTTTACAGGCTGCACCACGAATTGGTTTCTGTCGCATCGATAGTGGCTTCAATGAAACGTGCTCCCAGGAGCTGCCTGGCAATGCCATGGATGTTTCCATGGCCAGCTGCTCAACGCCCTCAGCACGATTCTAACCATTTCTTTAGAGAAGGAACAGATCAATATATCTGCATAGTTATAGAACCGAAAGAAAAACATATAACTGCAATGTTGCCCACCGTTTATATTGCCAAGGCCTTTCTTATCTATTGTTTAGTTTAGTTTATTTTAATTTGTTTGTGTTTAGTAAATTTTAAAATGTTAACTTCGCCATCGATTGCAATTATATTACAATAATACTGTATTATAAATATTAATATATCAACTAATAAAGGCCTTAAGCCATTTTATCACTCACCTCAATTTTTGCCAGATCATAATAACAGATCACTTTAGCAGTAACATTACCAATTTGAGTTTAACAGTCAAAGAGAGCAAACCTTTCTCCACAAACTCAAAGAAGTTGGCAGCTCTGAATTCTTTCTAGAGTTTACATACTCTCTGTAGAAATTTGTACGGTTAGTTTGTGTTTTGCCGCCGAACCGTTAACATCGTGCGTAGTTATACGCGCCAAACCGGAATTCTTATTTATTTAAAAATCATAAGTTAAATGTATGTCAAAAACATAAATAAATAAAACAAACCAATAATAAGAAAATAAACTACAATAAATATAATCAAATGCAATTAAGTGTAGTGACCTACAAACTAAACTACTTTTAGAAGCGTGTGTGGCAAATATTTGGCATTAAATTTATTGCAGTTGCTTGAATTTAATTAATCCACGTTCGCTGTTTTATTAATATTTTAGTAGTACGCGTGCGAAAATACTGTAATATCAGCATACAGCAACAGCTACAACAAAATAAGTACAACCACGAAATTGCTGCACTAATTTTCACCTGTGTAGTGCTTTTGTTGTTGTTGTTGTTGTTGTTATTGCTGGCTACGTTTGGCTGGTTTTTGGTTTTCGTTGTGTGTGCCAGTATGTGTGCATGGTATGCGTGAGTTGTTATAAATAGGCAAGAAAGAGAGAGAACAAGAAAAAAGATCACTTCTTGCAGGCATAGCAGTAAAAATACACAAGCGCCAAAAGAAAGTGCAAAACAAAAAAACCAAAAAAGAAATACAAAAAATATGTTTTTGTAGGCCAGCGTTGAAACAAATAAATTAGAACAACGACAGCAACGAACTCGTATATAAGTCAGGTGTGTGTTTGTGTTATGTATAAATAAATACCGGATATATTTTTTTTTGCAAATTAATAAAATGCCTGCCATTTGGCAACACTGTCCAAATTCCTGTTACACGAAACCAGTTAGACTGTAAAACCCCGCACCTCCCCTTCCCCGTGTCTCATTTTTCCTTAATCCGTTTGTGGCTAAGTTTCCCATTGGAGTCGCGCCTGCTGCATCCGTTTTGAGCGAAAGTTTTTTATGGCCGTCTCTCTGTGCAAAAAATAAAAACGTGTGCAAACCAGTTGGCTGCGACTATTGGACAGCTGTTGATCGCAGGAGCTGTCCCAAGCAGACATCGAGTGGCAGAGAGAGGGACAGCGGGGAAGCGAAATATGTACAAACTGCAAATATCTAGTCAATTAATTGTTGTTTTTTTGTGCCGTGAAAGTGTTCGTGTGCTCAAGTCTATAATAAATACGATTTTTTACAATTGCAGTTTAATTTGTGTTTTGATTGAATGCAACATTGAAAAAGCAACAACAACAACAAGATCAACGTCATTGCCGCTTTTTGCTGCAGCTTGTTATTGAGGTAAGTCACTTTTTCGCTGTTGTTGTTGTTGTATTTGATACCGGATATAAGTATTCAGTAATATTGAACCAAACACCTGTGGAACTTATGATGTCTAGTTCATGAACCGGTTGAAATGTTAAGTTTAGTTCAGATTGAACACAGGACCTTTTACTGTTTAGTTAACATTTTCAGGCTTTTGATAAGCTTCATGTTAATTAAATAATTTTATGCTATTTGTTTTTTGCTTGTTGCTTTTTTCAACGAAACTTCATTTACGTCCAAAACTTTTAACCAACATACATACATACATACATTTATGTTTGTCGAACCTTCTCAGCCTGGCAGTAGTTGTTGTTATAGGTTTTTTATGCGGCCGGTCTCTTGCGGCTTTTGTACAACTTCCGCTATACATATATGCAAAGTTCGTTTCGTTGGAAAAAGTGTAATTAAACCAAGACCGAGACTGGCGTAGATAGTAAGTAGGTAGCAAACAAAGAGTAAATCACATACATACAGCAAAAACAAGCAACAACAACAACAACAACAATCATAAGAATAATAACAGCAATGTCTGGGTAAACAATGAACCCAAGTTGCAGCAACAGCTTCTCTCTCATGGGAGTCACAACTTGTTGCCTGCCGTTGTGTTTGTTAAAAAAAAAAAAAAAAAAACCGGTTACAAAATCATGAGACTCGAAATATTCTAGAGGCATTGCCATCCATATGCACATTGTGCTAGCCGCCTATCTACTGCAACTATCTCCCTTCTCTTCTCTCTCTCTCTCTCTCTCTAGCGCGCTTGGTTGCACATGCGCATGCGTGCAACTTGTTGCCAGCTGCTGCTGCTGCTGCACTTTCATTAAACGAGTGTTCGACCAGCTCCATGAATATGTATCTCTTTTATGGGTAATTTAAGGTAATCAGGGTATATTGGCTTTGCTGTTGAGGTGTGTTATAAAGTGATCTATTAACTTGAGCTTAACTTCTAACACCCAAATTTCGAACTAAATAAAAGTTCCTTGGGATTTGTATTGCTTTTGCAACACTACAATTTTTTGTATAGTTGCATTTATCGATTATAAGCTTAATATACTTTTCCAACACTTAACGAAAATTCAGTTCGTTTCATTCATTCATCAATTCTTACTGTTTATGATTAATTGTTTTTTACTTTTGCAACACTACAATTTAATACTTATCTCCTCTAACCAACATTTATTTAATATTTTATTTCTTATATTATAGCTTAGAAAAATATCCAAAAAAAATTTGCTATAATTATTTATGGCAAGAGCATTTAATATTCGTTGCTGTGTATATTCAGCGCGGTCTTTACTTGTTTTTCCTGTTTCTTTGCATACAAATTCAATTTCTAATATACAAAATCCCAAAAAACACGTTTGTGCATCCTTGTGGCACACTGACATCTTTCATGTGGCTTTAAGTAAATTTGCCTAATTAATATCAAAAGCTTTTGCTTTCAGTTGCTGTCCACCTTTATATGTTTCTCCCTCCTCTCTCTCTCTCTCTCTCTCTTTCACTTTGGGTTTATTGTGGTTTTGTCCAGTCATTTGCATTGATTTGCCAATTTTGTGACTGTTTTTGTTGCTTTTGTTCGCTTGACGTAAGTCGAAATCGATAACGAACTAATCAGCCTGGCTTTTGCTTAAGCCAATTTATGAGACAGCTCTCGATTACAATTTAGTTGTCTCCCACGCCCCCAGCATTTAAATACATATGTATGTATATCTAAAGGTATGTACATATGTGCTTTATGTGTCTTTGTAATTCAATGCCGCGTGGCATGCTGCAAGGAAGCATCTCTTCGACAGCTGTTTAATTAGTGTTTGTTTGTCGTGGCAATGGCAACAGCTGCGTTTGCCAAACTTATTCAAACAGAAACAGCACAATACAACATAAATAATAAATAAATAAACCCAAATTATATACAGATTGGTCCCCAAAAATAATATGATCGAAGCCAAAGTCTTTAAAAATTGCAAAGATTGGCATTTTGTTATGAATTATTAAAGGGAAGAATCTTTTTTACAGCTGTAGAAACATAAAGATTAAAAAGAAAGATATTAAAGAGATGTCTTAAGAATTTTATTATTAAAGAACTTATCAGCAAAAATTGTTTAAAGTTTAAAAAAAAAAACACTTGGAAACATTCTTAACATTCTCTTTCAAATATTTAAAACATTTAATGCCACTTTGTATCAAAAACCCAATAAACAAACTCTTTATTAACTAAACATTTTTGAATGGCTATCAAATCAATCAAACCAAAATCAATCGCTTAAAACTAAAGTGTTTACACTTTGCAACACCTACAAAAACGTTTATAGTGTTTACACTGTAAATGACAGCTAATAAATAAACAAGAAACCAATTTTACGCCAACTCCTGAAAAGTTGTTGTTAGTCAAAGTTAAAAACTCATAAAGTTCTCTTCAGAAGTTTAACAGCCCTTCCTTAATTAGAGTGCAAAGTATAACACACTTCATAACATATTCATAATAATAATACCACAAGACCAGACCAGACTTATTAGCCAAGACAAACAAAGAAAAAGTCACTCTTTGGCTTACCTTTCAACAGTTTGCTAATTAAGCAGAGCAGCAAAAGCGTATTTAAACTATAAGTATAAGTTGCTAATTGTTCACTTTGCATTATATTGTTAGTTCATAACGTTCGTAACGGTATACATTTCCATGCCCCCTTTTGCAAAGAAACAACAGCTGCACCATCCATCCATCCATCCATCCATCCATCCATCCATCCATTCATCCATCGGTAGCAGCCTCAAAAGTCAGTCAACTAATTCAATTAGTGCCATGTGAATTACTTGCCCAAATCTCTTGTGTGCTGGTCATGTATGTAGCAGAGTGGACACCAGAGAGGTAGAGAGAGAGAGGGGCGGGGGGCGGGGTGTGGGAGGTGTAAAAGCAAACTGATGTGATGAAGCTATTGTAAATTAATTTTATACATACTATACATATATGCCATATGCATTAGAGATGACAACCAAATGACAAAAAAAAAATGAGCAGAGATATTATAATAATTGCAATTAGTTCAGATGAAAAGCAAACAGAGTAACTAACTATACTAAAACTTTAATCTAACTAGTTAAGTGAAAAAAGTAGCTAAACAAACAAACAAAAGTGATTCTTCAACAAAAATAAATACAAATCCCTGAAAATAAAACAGGAAAAGTTAAAAAATATTAAGAAATGAGAAATATTTATACAAACACATAAAGAATAAAAATTTCACTTTAAAAACCCGGAAAAAACGTATAAAGTCTGTAATTACTTTTTCTAAGTATAAATAATTCATAAAAATACATTTTCATTATTAAGAAATCAAACATGAGAGGAAACTTGTGAATTATTTGACGATACTTGTTTATAAAATAATAATAATATTAATAAAGATATATAGTGTGATTAAATAATTATTGAGCATTATTCTCATGAAAATAGCCATGAAAAAAGTTTACATTTGAATTTTGATATTTATTTAATTTTTATTAATAAATACAGATAATTGGAAAACTGTAGAAAATTCATGAAAATAACTATAATTATCTAAGCATTTATAATATGGTATTTTGTAAAAAGCACATCATTATTAACCTCAAAAACACTCTCAACTTTGTCACGCTGGCATCTCTAGCTGCCAAGTTTTCTTAGCCATGGCCAACACTTTTTGCATTTGCCACGGCCTGGGCCATTGTGTGCAGAATTTTGGTTAACTGAAGCGGCCCTTGGTTTGGACAGGGCTTATTATCTCACAGACAACATTTGTTCCCTGTGCCAGTTTCACTTTGCATTGTTCTCAGAGTCTCAGAGTTAGAGTCTCAAACAATTTCCACTTGCTGTTGTCCGAGGAAAATTGCAAAGCAGAAGAACTTTTCTATTTGGACATTTTTGTGGGTGTCAAAGTTATTTTCCTCCCACTTACGCCTCCCATTTGTCAGCAAGCAAATCGCAAGCAATTGTGCCTTTGTTTACTAATTTGTGGTTAACTTTGCTATTTGTTGTTCTTGTTGTTTTCGTTGGCTTTTTTTTTTTTTGTTTGTTTGTTTTTCGGCTGCTGTTGTTCTGTGTTAGTTTTTAGTCTTTGACTTTATCATTTTGTTTGTTTACTTTCTTTGGCTTGGTTCAGTTTTTGCTTTTTTCCATCAAGTTGAAAGTTCGTTTGCCGTTTTAATTGCCATCTAATAGCTCGAAAGTTACTCGTACTTTCATTTTATTTCGTTTTTTCTCGTTCTTTTTTTTAGCTCTGGGCGAATGACAAAGTTTTTGCCCATTTTTTGTGTGTTTTCTGTAATTGAGCATTTGACTTTTTTCGTAAATTTTTGTTTGTTTGTGTTCTGTGGCAGTTAAGTGCTCAATAAATAATTATATATGTATATATTACTTTTAAACAATACTTACAAACAAATGTTGATTGTTTTTGCCTGCGCTATTTTTCTCAGGCAAATTAACTAGGTCAAAATCGCAAATATTTATAACCGGGAGAGCTTAAAATGTTGAAAAAAAAAAACAAGTCTGGAATGCTGAAGAGAATGAGGCTAAAATATCGAACAACTTATAAACAAGCAGACTATTTTTATAAGAAATTGTTTAAAAAGCATTCAATGGTTAAACTTAAAAAAACTAATTTTATTAATATTAATAAACACTTTATCATCTGCTTTTATCGCTGTCAACATTTGGTTTTAATTTAAAAAATAATCGATTGCTGTTTTCACTTAAAATACCTCCATAAACATGTCAAAAATTAAAACCAATAAGCCAAATGTTATGCTTTAAAATACATAATAAATAATAACAGAGCATAATGATTAATTGTAGTCAATTTAATGCTTATGCTGATTTTGTATGTAATAATTAAAATAATACTGTTAATGTTTGGCTGTTTATAGATTGAAAGAAAACATTCCACATCTTCTTTCCGACTAAGCTTGTAGTTCTTTGGAATCGCATCCGATTTATTGTAAAAACATGCATTAAATCTGTAAAGTTTGGCCAAGAAGACCTTGAAAAAAAATTGTTCGTTTTTTGTTGATTTAAGCGGGAAAAATATGAATGTGTTTACTTTGAAAAGCATGTTTTCTTTGCATTTATTGAAGCTAACAAATTATTTTATTAAAGATTGTATTTAAATATGGGCTAAAATGGAATTTTATATTTAATTATTTAAATTGTTTAAAATGTCATAATTTTGAATTTATAGATAAATATTATGTAAAATGAAACATTTGTATCACAAAACACATTTCTTAACAATAATATGGGTATGCTTATTCAATTAACAGATACATTTTGACAATGTGTGAACATCATGCTTGTGTCATAAAAGAAAGCACAATTCACAGGAAAAACACATAACAAACAGCATATTGAAAGATTGAAATATATATATGTATATCTACAATTGTCGATCGGTGGCGTTCAAAAGTGACTAATTGGCTCAAAGGCAGGCAGTGAAGTAAAACGTAACACGGAAAACCCAATAGCATTAAATTTATAACATTTTAATGGCCAATTAGTGGCAGCCGTAAACTGTCTCGTTGTGTGTGTGTGTGCCTTTTTAGGTGTGTGTGTGTGTGTGTGTGTGTGTAAAATGCACATTTCCTCTTATTACCACCCACCCCAGTCGCACCGAAAATAGCAAACAAATCTTTTGGCACTTGCATTGAAATCAAACGCGTTTTCCATTTCAAATCGGAAACCAATTATCGTTTTGTGGCTGCACAATATCAGCTCACAGCTCTCAACAAATAACTGCCTGCTTTTGTGTGTTGTGTGTTGTGTGTACATATGTTTGCTCTTGGCCCAAAATTGCCATTTCATTAAATCGCCAGAAATGCGCTAAATAAATTTAGATTTCTAGCTCTTTCATTCAGCGTACTTTTGTGCGCGTTTTAATGCTATTAACGTCAAATTCACGCCTCGTGGACAAATTGTGGTCTATTTCAAATTGTAAGCGGAACAGAATGCAGCTTGGGTAATTGAAAATATTCTGTGAAAGATTGTTTGATTAAAGGATACCCTTAATACAATTAAAATGATTTTTGTAAAAGTATAAATACATTAAGTATTTTTAATATTCATAAAAGTTGGTTTTAACATAAATAACTTTTAACAATTTTTTTTTAACATTTCAATTTAATTAGCTTGTATAAAAAATAATTAAATATTATTTCTTTGCATTTACATATTTAATTGACATTAAATTTGGAATTTTTTGTAACTTGCCAAATTAACATTTTCTGCTCTGCATATATCTTAACTAACAGAAAATTAATAATTTTTCAACAAACTATAATTTCTAAACAACACCATAACAAAAATATTCTTTCTCATAATTAATAATATTTTATTATGTTCAATTGTTTTTAGCTTTTTTTTTTAAATAATTTCCCATCTCTATAATACCCCATTGCTAGGGTTACATGTACACAGGGTATTTTTAGCTATGAAGAATGAGTCTTTGTTGCAAAGAAACTTTTTTTGACAGCACAACATTTCTACCTTGCTTCATACTAACTTCTGGCTTCTCTTCATTCGTCAAATAAATCTTTTGCCTTTTACGAGCTTTTCACGTGCACAATTCTTTTTAACTGGCTGCTGGCATCGCACAACAACAACAAAGAGCACTCAGCAAGCTTCCAACTTTTCTCGCGCTCTCTTTCTCTGTTGTTCTCTTTGGTGTTGCTGTCGCCTTCAGTGATTGCAGCTCAACTTGAAATATTGCTTACGTATGTATGTACAACAACAACAACAACAACAACTATATGTAACTATTTTTGAGCAATATATGTATCTATGTAGAACTATGATTGTTCTGTTTTTGTTCAGTTTGTTGCTTGTCACGGGTCTATTTCAGTTAATTATCGCACTCGCAGCAGGTTAACTTGACTCTGACTGCCCGGTGTGCCCCATAGTCCACCCTCCACACCCCCCCTCCCCTCCTCCTACACTCATACACCAGCCATGCAACCCCTTCATAACGTGCCTGACGCAAAACTTGACTGATATTTTTGCTCGCATGATCTAATCAGAAACAAGTTGATTTCAATTGTTGTTGTTATTGCTGTTATTGTGTGTGTGTGTGTGTGTGTGTGTGTTGCTGTTATTTGCTATTTAAAGCTACTTGTCCAAACTGGTATGCATTTTAAAAATACATTTAAATCGCAAAAGTTGAAAATAATGAAAACTGCAATAGAATTAATCAGTTTCTTCAGGAAACTTAATAAACGCTTTCTAAAACCTCTTCTATCACTTCTAATATTTATTTTATAACCATGTTCGTAAATTATTTCATTTCCGTCATTTGTCAAATGCGATTATGAAAAATGCAAGATAAATAAATGTTTTATTGTACGGCGTACTGACCAACAAACAAAAACAATTTGGCGCTAAGCTAGCATACAATAATAATATAATCGAGCGATTGTAACAAAAAGAACCCATGACCAAAAATAATAATAATAATCATTGACATGTTTTTGACTTTAGTCCATATCTTTTTATATAGAATGTGAACAGACAAGCCTTTGTTTTAACACAACAAAAACACACACAAAAATGTCAAGTAAAGTAGGCAATAAACACATTTATATACCCTTTAATAAATCTTCTTTAGCTTAAAAGGAAAGTTTGCCTTATAGGTGAGATTATTTGAATATCAATTTCTTTCTTAAAACAATACATTTTAAATGTGACTTAAATGGTTTCTTATTGATTGCTTTATAAATGTTCGTATCACAAATTTGTATACCCGTTTTTCTGCGTGTAAACAAAAAAAAAAAAAAAAAGCAAACAGTAAAATGGACAAAAAAAAACAACAACAATTCTATTCAATACTATTATCTGCTGACGCTTATTGTTGACATTTTTTCGCCATATCGCCAAATCAACAAATGAAACAAAAAACGTTAACAGATATGGCAACGAAAAGCGCTTAACAATTAAAAAAGCGCGTGAAATATGCACAGCCAGCAAAGTGGGACAGAGACAGAGATTAAGGTGAGAATGAGATAGCAATAGTGCGTGCGGGGTCATCAACTGGTTAGTTCGTGCCCCAAGCGATTCGCAAGCTGTTTTGCGGGCAAAAAGGAAAAAAAAAAGAAGAATAATAATAAACTTTATGACCGTAACAATAATAATAAATAACAACAATAATACGCGTGGAAAAGAAAATAGAAAAGAACATAAAAAAAAGCTCGGCTGAAAAATTGAACCAAGTCTAGAAGTTTGATTAATGGACGGGCGTTATTTGCCGGCCAAGTGTTTTAAGCCCTTGCGGCGAAGGCTAAAAGCAGCAAGTAAGTGGCAACAAATAACAAAGTAAAGTTCAAGCCGAAGCCGTGGCACAAGTTGAGGTCTAAAAACATATTGAGGCTTTGGACTTGGCAGTTTTTGCCCGCGGTAAGTTCTAAAGCTTGTGGATTATATTGAGGTCAGCTGGTTTGGAGAGATGAGAAATCGTTACTCCACATTTAATGTGAAGCACTTTCTGGTGATTGAAATTGGGCGGCTGAGTTAATGCGATTGTGGGCGGAATGTATGTCAATTATGTGGTTTGTCTTTTTTTTTTTTTAACAATAACTACAATAAAAAATCGTTCAACGGGTATTCTTGACGCATAAACTTTGTATAAAGCAATGTGGTGTGGTTAGAAAAAGAGAATTACTTAATTCTGGCTTTGTAGATGCCATGTGGAACGTAAGCTACGATTGGTCATTATCGAAAAATGCAATGTGGAACATAAGCTACTATTAGTCAAAATTGGTTTATGAGTAAAAATCTATTTATGCGCCTTTATAACAAAATTAACTAATATATGGTGTTGTGGATTATATGTGGAGCGTAAGATAATATTGGGCATCCTTCTACGTTTAAATGAAGCAATAAAAGTAGCTAAAAGTACACAAATACCTAATTTCTAGCATTGT
Organism: Scaptomyza hsui; assembly: GCA_018152825.1. Lineage (NCBI taxonomy): Eukaryota > Metazoa > Arthropoda > Insecta > Diptera > Drosophilidae > Scaptomyza > Scaptomyza hsui. Next base: position 9,575,150 of record JAECXO010000307.1, read on the forward strand.
GGATGCAATGTGGAACGTAATCTAATACATAAATTTTAAAAAAGTTAATGGCAGCAAAAATGGCAACTCTAACTTATAATTGGTAATGTGGACGCCATGTAGAACGCAAACTAATAGGATTCATAATGTACAGGAACTTAAGGGATGTTGGATGGTAATTGTTGATGCCATGTGGAGCGTAAGTTGATGCATAAATATAACCTAAAAATACCAAGGTTTATTAATTTATTTTGTGTACCATTAACATTTTAAACCCCCAAATAATTAAAGACACAAATTAACGACCAACTTAAAAGCTCATTGCAAAAACGCTTTCAATGTCATTCAAATGTCAAATTGTTGTTGCACTGTTATATAGATATAATAAATCCGTAAACAAACACAATCAAATATTTCGATTAAATCAACAATTTACAGAGGGAGATCTAACCAACAATCTATTCAATTATTTAAAACTCACAGAACATTAAAAATGTAATTTCAATAAAAGCAACAACACAAGAAAAAAAAAACAACAATTTCAATTAACAGCAAATGTTCCAACCAACAGTTTAAGCCCTTAACTTTTTATACAAATATTTACATAGCCTATATATATGTATGTATGTGTGTGTGTGTGTGGGTATAAAACCGTTATGTGACATTTTAATGAACTCGTTTGCTTTTCAAATATAAAGCACAAAAGCAAACCAACAAGTGTTGACATCAAATTTTGCGTTGAATTTTACGTTAATTTCTGGCACTCCACAAATCGCACGCACACATGAAAAAAAAAAACAAAGTTGCCAAAAAATGCAATTAAAAATCCATAGTCAAAAAAGTTATTTTGCTAGAGTTCAAAAGTTTGTGTTTTACTGCCCAACTAACCCAGTCACGTTTGATAGTTAGTCAGCGCCTCTTTTAACACTCTAAACTTTAGAAAAAAAGTCGATTTGGCAAACGCGTGCCATAAAAACAAATTTACCAACTATTCATAAGTTTAGTGAACAAAAGAGGGCGGACCTCTGTGTGTAAATGCCATCATCATCATCATCATCATTATTATCATAGTCATGGTCATGTACTATCTAGCATATTTTTGCATACATCCTGTCGTACAAATATTTTCCATGTAACAGCTTCGCAGCTTCTGTATCCAAATGCCATGCCAAACGTCGCACTTTGCTCTATGCATTCCTTCCCCCCCCCCTCCCTTCCTCCGCTCCCGAAATTCTCATGCCCCAACTGAACGTGCAACGCCTAGCAACGGGACTCGGTGGCAGCAACATTGTTGTCGAAACGAAAACTTTGCTCTAAAAAGTAAACAATGATAATAAAATTTAATTTTCATAATTCGCAACGAACCACTAAACACCCTTTTATAATTATATTTAATGTTTATATAAAAACCATTAAGCTGTTTACATTTTAAGTAGTTTTAAAATTGATTTTATAGCTTCGCTTTTCTCATTTTGTGCGCTTACTTAATTTTTATCTTTTGAGGTCATTTTTAAATAATTTTGTAGTTGAGTTTTTCTAATACACTTATGTAATTTATAACCTTATTTAATGTTGACTAAAATAAGTTCAGAACTAAAACTTACAAGGATAAATTTTCACTTAACAACCAAAATTGATTTTATTAAAAACATTTGCTCAACACTCAAACTTCAATTCTCTGGCAATCAAACTTTTTAACCTTTGCCAGATAGTTTTGTGCCAGCTGATAACAATTGTCGCACCGGGCGAAAAGGTCGAAGGACATAAAGGAAAAAGCAAATAAAAAACGCTGCCCTCCCAACTGTTTTGCCACTGTTACAAACCCAGTGATTAAACTTATAATAACTTGTGTTTTCTACTCTAGAGAAAGTACAAAAAAAAAAAAATATATATATGTAGCTGGTGTTGGACTAAAAGTTTTTAACAGAGCTGCCCTTTCTAGTAGGGGGGGGATGCAAGGGGCAAGGGGGCGGAACAACACCTAACCGCTGCTAAACAAAAAGAAAACAATGTAACAGCAAATGGCGGCAAAAAAAAAGAAAGAACAACAACAACTACAATGTGGCCAGACCACAGCGAGCAGCTTGCCCCAAAACACACACACACACTGCTGTCAGGCGCCAATTGTGGCAAGATGGGTGGCCAGTTGCACAGTTGCACAGTTGCCAGATGAAAACAACGACGCACACAAACAGAGAAAGAGAATGAACCATGCTAAAACCAGCTACCAGACTACAAAGTGGAACAATGCGACATGTTGCGCTCCAAAAGGTTTCGACCAGGCACACTCCCACACACACACACACACACACACACACACACATGCATGACCTTTAGAAAATGGCATGTGTGTTCTGGAATTTGATAAGCATTGTTTTTCGGGTGCTTGCAACTACTTTGTCTGGTTATGCATGGCAGCTAAAAGGAACTTGCTCCAAAAATTAGCTAGCTATTTTGGCCAAAAATGTATTGTGCCATATGGCAATTGGCTTATGAACCGACTGCCACAAATCAACTCTGTGGCAATTGGCATAAAGTCTCTTACTTAAATGCAGCTGGAAATTGGGTATTAAATATAAAATGTTTAAAGTTTAAGTAAGACTTTAAAAGTTGACAAAGTTGGACTAAAAGATATTCTGTTTTTAACTTGTGAAATAGATAACTTTATATGATCTTGATGTTTAATATAAATGTACATATGTTTATTACTTGCATAGTCAAGTATATTTTCCTCAGAACTTTGTGATTACTTTTGACTTGTTTCATATGGCTTACGGTTGTAGCAAACAATAAACTTTTTCCTACTTCAGGCAGTCAAGTTAATTAAATGGAATGTTTGGTACTTTTTTTTATTAAAACTTTATAATAATAAGTAATAAGTGTTATACAAGTTAATCAGTGGTAAGTAACATTCAGGCTGTGATTCAGTTACTTGTAGATTTTAATTATCTGAATTTTATTATTGTCCAAAAAAATACCAAAAAATAGCTTAGTAAAACTTAAAGAATTGTAAATAATCAAAATGTTTCTGACAACATTTGTTGATTGCTTATAGATACAATGCAAAAGATTAAGCAAAATCTTACAACTAATAATAATATTTAATAATGACTAACATTTCTTAAGATAAAGTCTAGTTAAACTAGATTATATTTCTTGACAACTTTAGTTGAAAGACAGTGAAGCAAAAAGTAAACTTTTGTAACTGTAGTATGACTTTGTAAATTGTCTAACACTGCATTTGGGTAAGCACCGTTATCAGGCTTATTATTAGTTAAATATTTGCCAAACTCACAGAAACCCGTTATCTTTATATACCGAGTGCACCATAAAATTGCCCATTTCGTTCCCCTATCAATTTAAATGTGTCGCTGATTAAACGCAAGCAAGAAAAATCCATTTGCATTTCCAATTTCCAGCAGCTGTACATACGATTGTGAACACAATTCACAATTTGCCATTCACGCAGTCATGCGAGCATTTAAGACGTTGATTTTGATAACAACAAAAGCTGTAGCTGTTGTGTGCCACCCCGAAAAAAAATGTATCAGATCATAAAAAACGGCGACATTAACTACTAAATACTCTTATATTATTATTATATTGCACAATATGGCGTCGTGCTTATCACCGAATCAAATAATTAAAAGCAAAAATGTGCGGAAAACGGAAAAAAACCCATCGATAAAAAAAATTATTAGATTTCTGCCAGCGAGGCAAAAGATAAAAATAGCTACAAAGAATAATAACGTTAGTAAACATAATAACAACAATATATATATAAAGAAGCTGAACGACTAAGAAATACCCATTAAAATACACAAAGAATGTTTAAATTGTGTGCTGCTTTTTTCTTTTTCTTTAACATTTCCTTTAGGTGTTGTTATCACCAACTTTGTTTAACTAAAGTGTTATTCAGGGGCGCTATAAAATAATTCGCCACCACACACACACACACACACACACACACACACACACAGAAGGCGCAAAGGGGAAATACAAATATCCGTTTGGGAAAAGCAAATAAATAAAACGGGAACTGCGGCTGTAATGTAAACAATGAAAACGATGCCACAAAACTCTGTGCAAATGTGTAACAAGCAGCAGATGCAAAACTAGTTACTTTTGCACTAAACAAACAAACAACAACAGCCAGATAGCACAGGTTGATGAAGAAGTTGTTAGTACTTAGCATATATATATAGTATATGTTAAAGTCGGCCATGATAAACACAAAACAAAACAAAACAAAACAGGGGCTAGACTGCAAATGAACAAATAAATCTACGATGGCGTCGCACAAACAAACTGAAATGAAATGAAATGGAGCAAATCTTTTAGCGAGAGGCAAAAAGTCGCTACGTGGGCGGGCAATTGATAATGTTGCCCCACGGCGAGGTGCACAGTCAGCTTTGTCAGCTTATAGGGGTGATAGAAGGGGGTTGCTAGAGGGGAGGGGGTGAGTAAAGAAGCGCAGCGTTTCGGAAACAATTTGAAGGCCATAAAAGTTGATGTGGCGTTGGTAGCAACGTCTCCCCAGGAGGCGAAGGAAGGGTGTGCACAAGGTATAACGACTGTGACAGCAATTGAGTAGTGCACATCGAAGACTTAGCCTGGTCTATTTGGATGAGCGGGCGGCTTTGCTTGCTGCAAGTAAAAAATAAAGAAAGAAAGAAAGAAAGACGTCTTGATTGCGACGACAACGGCAACTACAAAACGGCATTAAAAAGCAAGCAAACACGCAAACAAATAAACATAAAGCAGCTGTTTTTCTTGGCGCCTCAGAGAGCCGACAACGAGAGAGCGCGTGGGCCTGAGAGAGCGGGCGAAAGAGAGAAAATGGAGTTCGCTCTGCCGGTTGCCCACGCAATTCATGTTTTCAATCAGTGCATTTCGTTGCACATACGCACAGTGGTGCAAGATTATATTTGCAAAAGTTTGAATGACAAACTAGAAAGTGAATATATCGAATTTTACTGGCACATTTAATATTTAAAATGTACTTTAAAAATATACTATTGAAATTTGTGTTATTTACTAACATAAGAAATCACGTCCACAAAAGTCGTATTAAAAAAATGAGTTTCAACACAAATATAGTTTAAAACTTATGCTCTTGTTATTTTATAGAACACATTATTCCTACACTTTTTAAATTAAAATACAAAGAAAATAAGCTATATTTTGGCATAGGCTTTAATAAGCCATGAAAAGTTCCATACCCGAAGAAAATAATACTTTTCATTTTATACATAATTTTTTAATTAATAATAATTAATAATGCTTTTTTTAGTTACGTAATCTTAATAGCTGTTTTTATTTTCAAAGATTTTGCTAAAATAAAAATTTTTTTAACAAACTTTCATTTTGCAATTATTAGGTCATGTTTATAAAGAAAATAATTTCTTGTTTTTTCCAAGAACAAAATAGTTTTATTTAAAAAATTCCTAAGTAGCTCTTAAATATTGTATCTACAATTAGTTAACATTCTTAAATCTCTGAAGTCACTGTAAAACATAGAACAATTTGCGATGTTTTCTCGTTTCGGCTGCGTTCGTTGAGCGCTCTCTTATTCTTACGCTCTCTGCACTTGCAATCGGTTGCTCTCGCTCTCGCTCTTTGAGTGTGTTTGCGTTGGCTGCTCTCTGTCTGGCACTCACCGCCCACTTGTCAGTTGGCATTCACTCATTCATTGCTAGACTAGCAAACCTCCCCCCACTACCCCACTCTGCCTAGTTTGCCCTTGTTATCCCTTCTTCACCCCTCTCTCGCTCCACACTTACGCCTGTCATTGCCTATTCGCAAAGAGACGACGCCAATGCCGATGCCGATGCCTATGCCTATGCCGACTGCAGAGCCGACAACGCTGCGGCATTTTGGCCACGGCTTTGGGCTCTTGGGTGCTTGGCCATGTTTCAAGTGCTTCGACTGCGTTCAGTTACAGTTCTGTGGCTGCAGCGTCAGCAACAAAACGGACGCGAAAGCAGAAAGAAACGTAACGTAACGTAACGTAAAACGTTTTGTCGGTGTCGCTACGTAAAATTCAATGATTGACTAAATTGTTGGGGGTAAAAGTTATTCGAAGCGCGTTTTCTGGAAATTATATTACGTATACGCCGCGTGCTGCTGCTGCTGCTGCTGTTGTCAGTTTCTGGTATGGTATTCGGTATTTGCCATTTGCTTGGCAATTTATTCGACTTGTGTCACAAGGCATGCCAAATATGAAGCAAAAACTGAAAATGTAAATGCCAACCGGGCCAGCGAGACAAAGACAGAAAGTCAGAGAGGTAACCAACTCACAACAAAGAGATAAAAGCAACAACAACAACAACAACAAATCAATGTCGATAAGGTGGCGCACGCGGCAAACAATTTGAAATTATTAGCAAAGGAAAAAAAAAACAACAGTACAAAAAGTAGTAAAGAAAAATTCAATTGTAATTCTGTTCTTTTCTATTTTTTTTTTTTTTTTTGCCTTTTCTACACTTTGTCGTTATTGTTGCTTTTCACGTGATATGCGCGGCCGTCTAAGATAAGCAAAAACGGTAAAAAAAAAAAAAAAAAAATAAGCAAAGATAGATTGCTGTTGAGTGTTTGGACAGAAGGGGGGAGAGCGGAGCGGCGACAAAGTGATCGCAAGTGGTTGCTTAAGTGAGTGTGTTTGTGCATTCGTTGTGATTATTCAATAAAACTAAATGAAAAGAATTCCAGCTACAAAGTAAATCCAAGTAAATTGCAGGTAAATAATAAATATTTGCCATTGCCAAAAGTTTTCCCAAAATATATTCAAAATGTGCAATTGATCGTTCTGTTGACAGCTATAAGCTTTTGGTTTTATATTTGTATATGATCACTTGGCCATTAAATGAAACTCATAAATGCGTCAACAATAATAATTTTATAAACTAACACTTGTCTAAACAAAAATCTCAATTAAAATGCGCATATATTTGCTACTAGTTGTGACATTTTCACTTTTCACATATGCAAATGAATTATAAAATAATTATGTCGGTATTTGTGGGTTTGTTTAAGTTATTTATTTTTAATATGCTACCACAAAGCTTTGCTTTAGGTCTGGTTTTCATATATATATATATTTTATATTGCTTTGAGGCTTTTGAGCCTAAAATTGAAAGTAAAAAGCTTTATGTTTGTTTTTGATTTGCAAGCCTTTTCTTCGTTTTTTAAGCTCTCTTTGTTCCGAGTATTTGCTCCCAGCATGGATTATATTCTCGATAAAATATGCATGGCTCAACTTTGGTATTGAAAACTGCTTCTGAACTGCATTTAATTACATTGAAATTGATAGCCAAAGATTAAAAGCATTTTCAAGTTAATTAAAAAGTTTTCTGAATGCTTTTCGGTCACATGAATCAACAAACGGCAATTGGACAACTGACAAGATATCCCCAATTGGACTTGGACAAATCCGATTAAGCCATTTAGTGGCCAACAATGCAAGTTGTGCTCTCTGCCAAAAACTACACAAAACCAAAACCAAAACTGCAGACAACAGAACAAAAGGGACAAGTTTTTTCAATTGGCCAGAGAAATATGTGTGTGTGTGTGTGTGTGTGTGTGTGTAAGTGCCAAGCCAAAACACTCATCATTATCCACATGTGGCCATGAGCAAATGGCAACAACAGCAACAACAATTTGTGCTGACAGCTTTCATAATTTATTGGCCACTTATTGATTACGCAGAGTCGTTGTTGAAAGGTTCTAGCCAGGTAAAAAAAAAGGAAAAAAAACCACGCCAAACAACTTTTAAAGATGTTTATCATTGCGAGGGATAATAAGGAAATGGCGTTATTGTAGTTTGTTTTGCTGCTCAGCTTTTATGCTGCACTTTTGTTGTTGCTGTTGCTGTTGTTGGCCATAATTTGGCAGCGCACCGTTGGCCAAGCGGAAAGAAACTGCGTTCGCAGTGTGACAACTTCCGGAGCTGGACGACAATTGTTGCAATTTAATATGGCCACAAATGGGGGCCAACAGTTTTTGGGCTAATCTGTTGCCAATTTGTTGACCCATTTCTTGATTTATTTGTCTGCTGCTGCTGCTGCTGCCGCTGTCAGCTTTAAAGGCATTCAACTTTCAGCTTATTTCCTGCCCTTTTTTTTTCTCCATATTTTATTTGAATGTTGTCCAAAAAAAAAAAGTTTTTTACTCGAGTTGTTTTGTATATGTTCATATATATAAGTATATTTTATTTGATTGCAATTTGCTGGCAATTTCTGTACTCGTATTTTATGTTAATTGTGCGTGCTTCCGCCTCGTTTCCCCCTTGGCTTAGGGCCTTTGGCTTGTATTCAAAGAAATTTGTACTTTGTTAGCTTGTTCTGCTTTGGGTTTCTCTAATTAGTTGCGTGAAATTTATGCAGATCAGCTTAGGCTCTTAAGCTGACACTCGATTGCTGTCGAAGAAGGTATGTTAAAAAGAACGGCAAGAAAAAAAATTGTTGCATACTTTATGGCGTTTCGTGCAATGAATTTTCTCTAAGCGGAATTCATTGAAACTTGGCAGCATCATCTTCAAAAACGAAGTCATTTATTACTTAGACTCTTAACAGAATTCGCTGGAAATGGCTGCAACTTGAAGTTAATTGAAGCTTTTAGCTAGAATAATTGTTGCAAGTAGGTTAAAGTTCATTTTAGTTATTTCCAGAAGAACGTTTTTCTTAGAATCCGTCATTGCCGTTAAAGCTAATCCAACGCATATAATGACGTCCTTAACTTCTTGCGACACTTAATCATTTTGATGAAGAGGAGGGGGGGAAGAAGGGCGATGCATTAAAGTGACAGCTTAACAGTTAAGATGATCAATAAGCCAATCCCGTAGACGCAATTGACAGCCGATAAGGGGCGAAAGAAAATATTCTTTTCCTGCTTATCACTTGAACCCTCCACACAATACACATCAAAATTTTATGGGGCAACTTTTTTATCCTTGTATATGCAGTGTAAAGTTATTCAAGTATAAAAATGCCCAAGAGATGCTTACACACACACACACACACACACACACACAAATACACACCCACATAGGCAATAATTTGGGCGCATGGAAAACTCATTTATCAAACGATGCCACAGCAACCGCAACAGCCAAGCAACACCCAAGCAACAATAAAAGTACAACAAAACAAATGTTTTAAATTAATCCACTTAAATCCACTCAAAGCCGCATCATAGAGTAAAAGAGCATGAATAAATGTATACATTTATATTATATATATATAACACCTTCTACAAATTTATTTATATATTGTATATTATATATACTTAGTATTTGCACAATAGACTGAATTCCTGGACAAACAAACAAAGCAATTGCTCCACAGGCCAACTAAACGTGAATAATATTATGACTATATATCGCATTACGAATGCTCTTTTTTCCCCCATTTTTTTCTCTTTTAAGTCTTACTCAGAATTTGTTTTGTTTGAGTGCCACGCATTTTGTAATTAATTTCCTATTGCGCTTGTTACTTTCTCCATTCGGCTTTGATATTCCAGGAATGTGAATGCTTTTCCAAAGAATCGTTGCACAATTACTGCTTGCAGGTGTTTGTTTTGAGAATTTAATTTTTGAACTTGCATTAACTGATTGCGAATTTAAGGGTTGTAGATGAAAATACTTTAAAGTGAGCTTAAGAAATTAAATTAACAGTACCTTTATTTTAAATACTTTTTATTCCCAATTTTTATATATCAAAATATTTTATCCTTATACTTTCTGTACAACTAAATTGATTCAATGATTAAGAAAGTTTTCTATTTAATTTTTGAACAATTAAATTTTACGGAATTGAGCTAAAAAACTTGTAAAAATTATTCCTACATCTTGCAATTTAAAAACCATTTTAATGTTCACAAAAATTTAAACTATTTTAAAAATAGAATAAAACAAAGTCTTCCTTGAATATAAGTTTTAAGTTGACTTAAAATAAATATTTTATTTATGTTTTTTATAAACATAATTTTCTTAAACGAATTTATTCTATATTATTCGGCAATTGTCTTAAGTCTCTTTAGTACTTTTCTGTTTGTGGAATCTATTGTTATTTTTTCAAATTTAATCCGAGAGTAATCAGTTAAGCTTTGCTTTTGAGATTTGCAAGCTGTTTTTCTTTATTTCCTTTTGAGAACAATCCAACACTAACGAAGTTTCAATAATGATAATCCTCTCAAAGTGAATAAAAAATAAAAAAATGATAACTGCTCAACTCATGGCCAAAGCTTTATAGCCGGCATATTGAAGGCAGAGCGGAGCAAAGAAAAAGAAAAGGAATGCGAATATTTTTCAATTTCAATCTAAAGGCTAAAGACATGCCATAAGTGGGTGGGCACTTGTGTGTGTGTGTGTGTGTGTGTGTGGTTTAGCGGGTTGAAGGCCTACAAAGGCTTCACGGCACGCCTCGAATGTGGGTCACACACAACATTCAACACACAACAACACACAACAACACACAATTGTTGGGTGTTGTCAACGTAACGACCCGCTTTTGGCCAAGGCGCCGCCGTTGCACATATGGCCACATATAAGCAAAGGATGCACCCTAACCCCTCACCCCCCCCTCGTGGTGGCCTGCGGTTGTCGTCAGCGTCACAACGCTTAAATCGCCACCGCCGCTTGAGCATTTTATTGCTGCATCCTTGCAGTGTTTTATAGACCCATCCGCACTTGATTTTCCCTCTCTATCGCTTGCTATCTCTCTCCTCTCTTTCTCTCTATCGCACGCCCCTACAATCAAGCATGTGTTTCCTCTTTTACACCCACTTGCAAATTGTTATTTACAGTTATTTTAGTGCATTGTACCACGTACAAGGCTCTGACGGAAGTGGAAGAAGTGCAAGTCGAAGCCCAAGTGTGTGTGTGTGTGTGTGTGTGTGTGTGTGCGTGTGAAGGCCTTTAAAATACACACAATCGCTTACTCATAAATATCAACATATGTATGCATGTATGTACTCGTATATTTCTAGGTATATTTAAGAGTTCAAAGCAGAAATGTTGGCGACATGAACAGCAACAGCAACAAAAAAAAAAAAAAAATACTACTATATGGAAGAGGAAGCAGAAGCTTTGGTTTGATAACAAGAAATTGCCCAAAATCGAGTATAAAATAAAGTGAATAGTTGTTTGTTCGGACTAAAAGATACCCTAGAAAATTTAAATTTTAATTGTTAAAGAAAAACTCTGATTACAGTTGAAGTAATTGACTTAACAATTATAATTATTTTATTTAATATAAAATAAATCTTTAATCTTTCTTCTTTGTAATTTATGTAGAATATGTCAGTTGATAATACAAGTTTTTTATTCTTTACCGACTTTTAAATTCTGACCTTCGGTTCGTTTTCAGCCATTTTAAGCCTTTAATTTTAATTTTTTTTTGTGACCGATGTTTTTATGATTTTTCCACATCAATATTTTGTTATAAAAACAAACTATCTTTTGAGTAGTTTTTTATTGCTTACAATGAATATTCTTCCAGACCCCTTTGGCCAACTGTTTTTATATCCAAGGGTATTTGCAAAAAGGCGATAAAAAAAAAATCAGGACCCATATGGGGCATCAGTCAGTAACAGCAACAGCAGCGGTTGCCCCGGGTTTTTCTACTGGAGGCTTGTGGGTGGGTGGGTGGTTGGTTGGTTGTGGGTTGGTGCCTCTTACATGTGGCATGTGGCTGAGAAACAGTTTTTTTTTTGCTTTAGACGTTTTTTGTGCTTTATTGCTGATGGCCAGCAAGCGGCGTCTGTTTTTTCTGCCATGTATATAAGCAAAAAGGGCTCGTTAAGCAAAATAGAAGGTAAGCAAATAATTGAATTGAAGCGGGAATTCTCGGGAACAACATTGAAGCTTCTAAGTGTAGAAAGAACACAAATTTAAATATTTAAGCGGACATAAATAAAGATAAGCGGCAAGCATATGATTATATTAATGGTTAACTGCTGATATCAATTCAATGATAACTGTTTATTGGGTATAAATAAATAAATAATGGTTGAAATTTATTAGATTAATATTTCAATAGAAAATAATTAGTAATTGAATGGGGAAAACCAGCAAGTATTTAAAGATAAGTATGCAAATTAAGAAATGTCGTAATTAAAATCAATGAAATAAGAAAAATCTCTCAGTATATCTTTTCATGTTTAACATTTTTTCTTATTGTCAATATGAAAGTTGGTTAATGTCATTTCCAATTATGTACTCATATATCAGGAAGTACAGTTAACCACAGACATATTTTACATGCTCATATATTGACTGAAATTTGTGTCCTTTCCTCATGTCAGTATCTGAACGTGCCGTTGACTTTCAAGCCTTGTCGCCTTTATTTTGCTTTTCCTTCTTCCTTCTCCTCCGTGTCTGGTTGTCTGCTGTCCGTCCGTATTAAGCGCACATAAGCTGCCCGTAAACCCCTTTTTGTAAAGGGACTCTACGAACGTTCGTACCTACCAACTACCTACATTTAATACAAATTTGCCACATGTAATGTGTGTGTGTGTGTGTGTGTGTGTGTGTGTGTGTGTGTACTCCCAAAAGCCAATTACGTGCTCAACTGGCGACCGGAAATGAGAATGGGTGCGAAAGAGAGAGAGATTGAGAAGACGGTAGTGTTGAGAAGAGAGTTGCCAGAGTGCAGGATTATGAGCAGGACGACCCCATAACGTTTATAAGATCACGTGCTCAATTATTAAGCCACTAAATAAATAAATAGCTGTTATATTCGGACACGTGCCTTCGACCGTAACGAGGAGAAAGAGAGAGAGAGAGAGAGAGAGCGAGAGAGAGAGAGAATGATAATAAACTTCTTTGGCACGGCGCTGTGTTCAAATTTAGTTGAGCTCATTACTCATACGCAGCGTACGTATATATTGCGTATACGCCATGGAGATAAATCGTACGCTTTGTATAAAAACAAATTAATTAATCAGCACCATACAAAAAAGCGTAAGCAGCGAAAAAACGATTAACAAAATCTGTGCTAGCAATAATGCTGCTTATACCCTGTAAAGCAGTAAATTAGGGTATATAAATTATTGAGCAAGGGTATTCCCCTTAACTTAAGCTTACGCTGTGATTACACGGTATCTCTTGACGACTCTAAAATACACATTAGCTGTTAGTGGCACCATTTTGGGTCTTTAGGGTGAATACACGACCTCGTTTTTGTTGTTGTTGTTGTTGTTGCTGGGTGATAAAAATCGCGCAATTAGCTGGCGTTGATTTTCGCGCAGGACATGCATATTTGATATATACATATGTATGTGTGTGTGTGTGTGTGTGTGTGTGTGTGGATCTATGTGCTATGTGGAACTAGAGCAGTCTAATTTACAGTTGTTGTTGTTGTTGTTAGTGGAAAGTCCGAGCGTTTAAGCGAAGGTGCAAATTAAATCAACATGCATATCCGTTTGACACCATTTCGCCAAATCACCCAGACCCAGAATAGTAGAAAAACCAAAGAGCGACAGAGAGAGAGAGAGAGAGAGACCCGTACGGTAGGGGGCGCTACAAAATGGCGAGCATATTGCAAATGACCGAAATGAAAAAAAAAAAACTAAAACAAAACAGCAACAACAGCACAAAAATGTAATGAAACTTTGGGCACCCCAAACATTTGCCGTTAGTGTGTGTGTGTGTGTGTGTGTGTGTGTAACGCTAACCTTGTTAAAAACTGGAGCGCAGATATCCTACTGACAAACGTTGGGAATGGATTAAGGTGGGCTACAAACACACACACACAAGCAGTTAAGTGGCAACATTTTCTACTCCTCTTTTTGCTTGATCTCTTTAAAGTGGCTTTTTTACTCAACTGAAGAAGAGGGAGCTGAGATTTGCTGGGGATTCCCTGACAAGGAAACAGCATTAAGGTTATAGTTGTAGAAAAAGCAAATACAAAATGCTTGTTGTATCATAGCCATAACTCCTTTGGCTTCATGAATATGTAAGTCTGTGTGTGTGTGTGTGTGTGTGTGGCATTCTTTATATATTCCAACTTTGAACACGTATGCAGCATGAGGTTGCAATAAAAAGAGCTGAGTTGCTTAAGTGTTGATTGAGTGCAGAAATGTGTCTGGGAATTGAGAAGGGAATCAATAAGAAACTAGAAACGAAATCTATGAATTTCATTTAAAGTGAGTAAAAAGCCTGAATATTAAGCTTAAATATATTTAACAAGAAAAAAAATAAAATTATACAAATTACTGGCAATTTTTCCTGACCATGTTCAGGTCAAGTTAATTAAATAATTACCTGAGTTAAATGTGTTAAAACACAATTTCCAATCGATTTGTACAAATTATATATTTTTTTCCGTCCGCCCATTGGCAACATTTTTTATAGTCAGCCTCGGAAAAAAAATTGGCCAGCAAACCAAACGAAAGTTTAATTTTCGCACAATTTCCACCCAGGGGGAATGAAAAAAATAAAATATTTAAGCATATTTGTATGCAGTTTTTAATGAATTTTCATGAATTTTACCAAAAGTATGAGTTTAAATATAAATTCATTCCAAGAATTAACACATCAAATAGTCACCAAACAGTCCTAATCGAAATTCAATATAATAAACACCTTTTTTGCCACATTTTCCATGAAACGGACCGAAAATTAAAATATGTATATATAAATAGCTTGTATCCATAAATATTTTAACAAGCACACTTATTTTAATGAACTTGCTGTGGCATTTAGATGAAGCTAATTCATTGCTTTCGTTTTTAATTGTTTGGCTGTGCGTAAAAATAGTTAATGCCCCATAATGGGAGGGATGAAAATCCGAAAATAATGCATATTGTTTGCACACTTAGCACTCTTGAGGAACGCGCAACGTGCCACAAAGTCTGACACTCGCTTAAATAAAAGATTTTTTTAATTAAAAATATTTCACCTGCGAAAAGCGACGACACAATTTTCCTCTTTGCGCGCTCACATAAATAAATGCAGCCACGCACACGAACAACAACAACAACAACAACAGCAAAAAAAAAAACAACAACGACAACAAAAAAAGAAAAAGAGAGAAAGAGAAAGAGAAAAAGAACAACGCGTCGAAAATGAGAACAGGAACAGCAATTTAAAATACAAAGACACAAGCCAGCTGGACAGACGAAGGGTGTGAGGGGTGTGAGGAGTGAGGTGAAAAAAATGTTGCCAACTTGCCCAGTGGGTCAAACTGAAAATGAGCCGTGGGCGTGAATATAAATAAATGAGCTTGGCGCAACAACAACAACAACAGCAACACAAAGGGAAAGGGGAATGAGAGCGCTGGCAATAATTAAACCGATACGCAAACAATTGAACGCTAGGTGGCGCTCCAGGTGTTCACCGCAAATGACAATAAACACAGCAAAAGAGCAAAGGAGAAAGCGAGACAAAGCATAAGCGTGCGGTTGTTGTTGTTTGTTCAGAGAAATTAACCCATGACTTTAAAAACATTCGTTAAGCGAAAGGAAGCGGAAGAGGAGGAGGAGGAGGGCGACATAAATGATGGACAGAGCTTAAACCTAGTGACAATGACAACACCAAAAAGGAAGGAAGGAAGCATAATAATAACAACAACAAAACCACATGCTGTGTGTGTGGGTGTAAGTGAGCGTATATATGTGTGAGTGTGAGTGTGTGTGTGAGTGTGGATGTGTCATCAGTCCAGTCTTAACACGTTCGGCAACAATTTTGAGAGATGACCGAAACGACCACATTAATGGCAGAGGGATGTGTGGGGAGGGGGAGAGGGGGGACTAAAATGAACACATTAGTTACGTAAATACATACATTAAGTGTGTGTGTTTGTGTGTGTTTCTTTTCCAGCCAGTGTTGCAAAACAGCAATTGTATCTAATGAGTTTTATAAGATTGTCATTTATTTTCTCTTATTTCACTCGAATAAAGCCCAAACAAGCAATTTATTTGCTTTTCATTTTCCAGCAAATGACTTCAAACCAAAACTTTACCCTCAAAACATTAAGAACTTGGCCTTAACAATTATTTTCATGTTCAAATTATTGTGAAATAATGAAAAGCTAATTGCTTTGTGTGAAGCTTTTCAAAATTAATTACTTAAAATTGATACATATTTATACATTTAGAGAGCTTGTTGTTATGCTTTTTGGCTTGGATATAATTTTGTTATTGTCTTATAATTTTTGCAAATTTTCTCCCTGCTTGTGACAGAAATATATTCTAGGTAAGGATGGACATAAAACGCAAAAAGGAATAAACCGGACATTTTAATTACGTTCGGAATGTCCTTGCGGCATTTTCTCTGCTTGTCATTTTTTGATAGGGCGAGGGGGGGGGGATGACAGGTGCATAACGAGCTGGTAGACGAAAGCAATAACAAGGGGCATCCAAGGATATTGCGTTGCAAATTTTCATTTTATGGTTTTTGCTGCAGCTGTCGCATCAATAACAAAAATATCTGTGGTCCACATGCAATCTTCCCACACACGCACACACAGAACAACAACAGCTATCGAAGTTGCCGAAAATGCCAGTTCAAGTTATAGCCGTACATCAGGGCGTATGCGTGTTCTATCTGCGGTCAGCCCCAGATAGTCTCCGTTGTTCCGCATCCTGCTGGGGTCTTAGGTTATTAACATTGTTGGCTGCTTAAGCTTCAGATTTATGCAACTGTTTAATATTATAAGCCGTGATTTAAAGCCATTAGGAAATGAGATATAAAAAAACGAGAAAATGCCCAACAGCAAAAAATGTATAAGTGAAAAACTCTTCAAGCATAATTCAAACTAAGTGCCACCAACATCAAGGCAAGTGACGACAACGACGACGATGCAGATGACAACTGTGTGTGTGTGTGTGTGTGTGTGTGTTTTGTTGTGTGTGTGTTTAGCTGATGATGACCCGAGGAGTGTCGGGGCAAGCAAAACGGTTAAAAACGCAGGGTACGTGGGAGGGGACAAAAATGAATGGCTCTCGACAGGCGCAATGTGCAACATGAGTTGCAGCAGCAGCAGCAGCAGCAGTGGCAAGTGGGGCAAGCCACAAGAGGCGCCAAAAAAAAAAAAAAAAAACACCTTCAGGTGGGGGTTAGGGGATCTAAAAGAGAAAACCGTCTAATGAGTGCCGTTATGTCTGCCACAGTGGCGACAGATTTGTAAAAAAGTGAAGATAATTTTTAAAATGGTCGTAAGAGAAATATTTAAAATAATCCTAAAACTTTGCTGAATATCTTTCACCTCTTAAATGAAGGAGAGAAAAAAAGAAACAAAAATCTAAAATCATTCTTAAATTAAGTTTCTTTACCTAATTGTTTTTTTTTTAAATTGAAATGAATTTAAAGTTTTGAGTTCTGTTGTGATTTAAGAAACTGTCTCAGTTTTTATTTTTCTTTTTTTTTATATGAAAAGTATGCTACAAAATATTAACTTTTGTAAAAAATATCTTCCCTGAATTCCCTGAATTGTTTGATTTCAAACATTTTATATTCATAAGATTTTGTGCTAGAGTCAATTACTATTTTCTTGCGCCCAGATTATTTTCTCTTTCACTCTTTTAGCTACTATTCTTAATGGCTTTCTGCCTAAGTAAACCCATTGAGCCATAAACATTATCATATATTTGGCTTTATAGACTTCTATCTAAATCTGTCTTTCTGCTTATGCTCTATACACAAATTGGAGTATATATTTTTGTATAATATTTATCTTTGCACTTCTTTTATATGCTTGCCAAGGCACATTGCCAATTTTCCCCATGCCTTGAATGATGGAAATAATTGTAACAACAACAAAAAAAAAAGCAACTTCAGAAGGGAAGCTCACTTCTAATATTGGCAGCCACTGTAACTGTTTTGTGGGTGGTTGGTGGGCCAAATAATGTTTATGGGTGGCTTTGGGCTAACATTTGTTGGCTTACGTTCGAGTGTGTGTTGCATGCTGCTTTCAGGGCAGCTTGGAGAGGGCAGCAAATTATGTGCTTGCATTGAGTGCATTAGCACCCCGGTTTCTACAACTACCATCAGCGGGATGAGCATGAGAATGTTGTGAGGATGTTAGTTTTAAGCGTTTGCCCAAGAGGCACAAGTGTACGTGTGTGTGGCATGTGGCGAGGCCAAATGGAGGCATTGTTATTGCTTTTACTATTTACTCTTTACTTCTGGGAACCCAAAAAAAAACAAAAATAAAACTGTGCCACAGCAATGCAGGGCAACGTAAATTATAGTTCTTTGTTGTTGTGAGCGACCCAAAAAAAAAAAAAAAAAAAATGAAATCAAAATCAAATAAAAACGTGAGCCAAGCTGAGAGAGAGAGAGAGAGAGAGAGAGAGAGAGAGAGAAGAGCTTCTGGCTCAGAAGCTGATGTTCAGCCCAAAAATGGCTTACCATGCAAATTAAATTCGAGTGCTGATTGTACGTCCTTCGTTCCCCACTTGCCACACACACACACACCCCTCCACACAACCCATACAGTCAGAGAAATACAAAATAAAAAGGGTCACAGGTGTACCCTTACCCCCCCACCCCTTGCTCGCTCGCTCGCTTTGTGCCAATTTAAGTTTGTCAAGTCTCCGCAGTGGTGTTGGCAAGAATGCTGCCACAAACTGCATGCACCAAGGGACCACTGTGCCACATTCCTTACATACACAAGCGATATGAACTACAACCTAATAAGCGCTCCCAAGAGATACGAACTTAGTTCTAATGAGCTCAACTTTTGCTATTGATTAACACACCAAAAAGCAGTTGCCTAAATAACTATTTTAAACAGTTTCTGAATTATGGCTAATTGCAAAATTATCATCCTAAATAAGAAACTTTTGGTTGCTAAATAGTATATTTAATGATTTGTCGCTTGAAGAAGTATTAATATTTTACACAAACTAAGTTTTAAAAATATTTAAAAAAAATATATATATATATATTTTAAATATTTCTGCTACCATGAAATATAAATTGGGAAAAACTTAAAAAAAAAAAAATACTTTCAAATAGTCACAGATCAGAATAGATAAATTATGCTTTAATTCTATAAGACTTATAAATATTTCCCATCCAATAATATTGTAAAAGAAATCATGTTTTGGATATTCTTAACAAATTTTTGTTGACAAAGCTTCAATAAAGTATGTTCTTAATATAGATGATTTTATATCAAGTTTAAAAAAAATATACAATCTTTTTATTCCTACTATTTATAAGCCTCTAACGATTTGTAAGTGTATTCAATCTTCTTGTAAAGCAGCGTAAAAATAGCTATTTGTGCTTATTGCTGTATAAGTTTTTCTAAGCAGATTAAGTCTTAAAATATGCTCAAGTACATTCTAAGTGCAATTTTAATGTACATTCATGAAGTTTAAGCACTGCAGTGGCTTCCCACACAGATAACCTACAAACACACACACACACACCCACACACACATGCACGGATTTCTTTTGCTGCATGTTTAAGTCCTTACCTTGCACACAGGTACAAAAAGTAGAGAGAGAGAGAGAGAGGGGGGAAAAGAGCATTGGAAATGAGCAACTCTGAATTGAAAGTAGCTTAAAGCGCCTTTTCAACTGCTGTTTAAAAATGCTCTTTGCAACGTACTGTGGCAAGCAGCAAGCAAGAGTTGGACTACTAAATCAAATCAAATTCAACCCGATGACTAGGCGACATGCAACCGTTTGTGGCTGTCGCTGCTGAACACTTAGTTTTGGCTATTGAACCAAGCAGCCAAGTAGCCAAGGACATCAAAATGACAAACATACAAACATATTCTTACACTTGAGCGCACCCTAAATAAAAAATTGCTGAAATGTGTGTGCTTGTCTGTTTGTTAGATAGTTGATAGCTGTTCCATTAGCACAATTGCCAGACAGAGAGGAGGGGCGAGGCGAGGCAAGGAAAGGAAGCTGTTGCTTCTACACGTTCCTGCCACACACACAGCCACTTTAGTGGCAGCATCAATTTATCTAGCTTATTTTGCCTCAATCCCCAAAAAAAAAAAAAAAAAAAAACTGTAAGATAAAGTTTATCAAGCAATTGGATTTTAGATTTTTGGCCTTATGCATTTTTGTTACCAGCAAAAAAAAACTTTACCACAAACTATCTATTTCAGAAAGTACAGAAATCTAATAACAAAAACATTTTTAAGTGCTTCTTTTTGCAAGTTGAGCAAATTCGAATTTAAATTTGCACTCAGCATCATATTTTCTCTTTCTCTGTTTAATCAAAAACCACATATGCTCAAAGAATTTCTTGAATTTAGTTTAGTAATAGTTCGCAGAAAATGGAACACAAAATTTATTGAGTTATGTGCGTGAAAGCCACAGCATAGTAAATTAAGTTTGACTAACCCAAAAAATATATATATTGTACATATATAAATGCATTTTCTTCTTGTTTTTCTTTGCAGCTGCTGTCAGAAGCATAAAAGGAAAACACATTGAAATCAAAAGTAAACACCCGGACAGCAGCAAAAGCAGCAGTGAAGTGAATAAAATTACAAGTTGACAAATAAAAGTGGTCAGAACAGAACGCTGCTGCCATGACAGCTGCCTCGGCTGCAGCGTTGCAGCAGCAACACCGACCATAATAATATTAATAATAATAGTAATAATAATAATAATAATAATAGAAGCAGCAATGATAACAAAAATCAAGCCACAACTACACAACAAACGGGAATCAAACTCAAAGATGCAAATTACAATTTGCATGCAAACGACAAAGACGACGAACAACAACAACAACAAGAAGAAGAGCAGCACACCAGAGTTGCCAACACAATAAAAACAAAAACGTTAAAACTTACACATATCAACTCCATCAGCTCCAAAATGATCAAGGGCATTTTAATACAGCGCAAAAGTCAGGAGGATGCCAGCTATGCGAAACAGCTGAAAATGGAACATGCCGATCTCGTGGCCGAAATGCAAACCGTTGAAAGTTTGCCAACGCACGAACGTTTGCAGTTGGCAAGGCTGTAAGTACCGTTGACTTATTCATCCACTTTCAAACTTTTAAGAACATGCGACAAACTTTGTTCAAAAGTTTGAGCGTCTGTAAATATGCGTAAAAGCTTTTTTTTTTGTTTGGACATCATTTAAATTGATTGAATATCGAACATATATTAATTTTAATACATATTTTTATATGCACTTTATTCAGTGCCTTTTGTTTTTAGTTACTTCAAACTAAAGTAAGAGAAGCAAGTTTTTTAAATTCTTTTTTTAAGTGTCAAGCTTTAGTTGAAGAAACCACTTTTCTTTAAGTGTGCGTTCATTGTCATGCTTCTTAGAACATCAATTTGAAATGTTTAAATCACCCAGTTATGTACTAAAAACTAGTTGACGCTGAGCATTTTAAACAGTTGATCACACACGAACACAAAACAAATACTATATTTGCCTAACTTAACTGGAAAACAAGAGCAATAAGCAAGAAACAGATGTTCGCAAACAAGAACAAGTTGAAAACTGTCTGTTATTTGATGACCATTCTCACATGTGATAGACTATTGTCAATTTGGCCCAAGGCCAAGCAAAGTGAATAAAATAAAGCATGTAGTATTCTTGGTGGTAAGCAATTAAAATTGAGAGTCACGCACACTTTTGATTGTATTGTACTCTTTGGTTGTCTGCTTAAAATTAAATTCTCGTTTCTTGTGTTATTTTAACTTTCGTTTTGCGCCAAAGGGAACTAACTGCACACTAAGCTCATGGGTAATGTAAAAGCACAAGCAAGCAAACTTTCTGCAGTAAGAAATCAAAAGTTTAGACTAAGTTTTGATTGATTTTTACTTAGTTGCTGCTGCTGCTGCTGTTGCTGTGTAACCAAAAGAATGTAGGTCGTAATCGGATAAACTCTTAATGATGATATGAGTAAATGTAGTTAAAGCTAAACAACTTAAAATTCCGCTCTTAATTAAACTTTTAGTTAGAGTATAAATATTTTCTTGCAATGTTAGTTTTTAATTAGTATAGGAAAACATTAAATTGTATTAAAATCTGTTCAACATTTTTAAACGTTTTGAAACAAGAAAGTTTTTAAATAATCACAAAAAAAAAATTGATTGTTTCTGATTTTCTGAATAAAATATTCTACTAAAATATTGTGTGCTTGACATTTAATTAACTCCCATACTTTTTATCAATTCTGATTGCTTTCTGCCTCACTTTCATGCACCGAATTTAAATTCACGCGCAAAAAAACTATATATTAAATTACCAATTAAAATACACACACATTTTTTTTTGTTAGTACCAATTAAGGTTTTATTTTACACTTGATTTCGGAACCAAAGCAGAATTTACTATAGGGTTTAAGCATATTTAAAACATAAATCACTCGCTATTCATTTGGAGAACCCATTTAAATTTATGAGCTAAAATTTAAACCGTATATAAATCTTGTTCTATTCAATGGTTGCTGCAGACGACGTGCCCAGCAGCTAAAACTGGCCCGCCAAAAGGAAAAGGAGTGGCTCAAGCTGCAACGGGCCAAAGGTCAAACGGGTAGCGGTGCCGGAACCGTAAGCAGCCTTTTAAATGGTGGTGGAGGAGGAGGAGGAGGAGGAGGAGGAGGAGGAGGCGGAGGTGTTGGTGGGGAAACAACACATCATTTTCGTCATGCCAACGGCTCGGGGACGCTAAGCGGCAGGCGGCACATATCCTTCGAGAACAGTGTGGTGCTGTTGGAGGCCGCATCGAGGAACGATATGCCCGAGGTGGCGGCATTGTTGCAACACGGCATCACACCGGATGCGGCCAATGAGGATGGGCTGACGGCGCTGCATCAGTGCTGCATTGACAACAATGTGGACATGCTGCGGCTGCTGCTCGACTATGGGGCCAATGTGGATGCGCAGGACAGTGATAAATGGACGCCGTTGCATGCGGCAGCCACCTGCGGCCACTTGGACCTGGTGCGCATACTCATCCGGCACAATGCCAATCTGTTGGCCGTCAACACGGACGGCAACATGCCCTATGACCTCTGCGACGATGAGAATACGCTCGATTTCATTGAGGGCGAGATGGCGCAACGTGGCGTTACCCAGGAGCTTATAGATGAGACGCGCTCCTCCACGGAGCGTGTCATGCTGAAGGAACTCATGGAGCTGGCACGCACAGCTGGTGATCTTGAGGAGCCCGACTATCAGGGCGCCACGCCGGTAACTTTAATACTCTTACCTACTTTTGCTGTTGTTGTTTTTTAATCAACTCTTTTTCTTTCTGTTTAGCTTCATATTGCTTCGGCCAATGGTTATGTGCGTGTTGTGGAATTTCTGCTGGAGCAGCATGTCAATGTGGATGCCATGGACAAGGATCTGTGGACGCCAGTGCATGCAGCGGCATGTTGGGGTCATGTAAGCAGAGCTAAATTCCTTTAAAATCTCCAATCTTAGCTACGATCCATCTGCTATCATTTTACGGTAAAATGAGATCGCTATGTTTTACCGTTTGGGCTGTGTGTTGATAGCAGTCAATCAGTTAGTCAGTTATTGGCTAGAACAAAGGGTTTTATATATATAACATAGAGTTCTTATAGTTGTTAGCTATTTAAAACCATTAATAAAGAGTATTGTATTTGCTCAAGTTAAGTTTTGCTTATTTTAAGTCAATTTTTGAGTTAAAAATAATTTTAAAAAAAAAACCCTTTAGATTGTGTTGGGTATAGGAATGAAAATGCTTGAACCATTTTTAAGTTTTTCAAGGTTTCTTAAACTAATTAATTTTATATTAACATCAAGTGCTTGAAATTCCCATAAATTTGCATTAAACCTTTATTTTTTTGACTACAGCTTGAAGTTCTGGAGATGCTGGCCCAATGTGGCGCTGATTTAAATGTGCGCAACAAGGACGATGAGACGCCCTCAGGTATGTGCACATACTTATCCAACACACTGTACTGTATTTTAACACAGCACTATTTGTATTTGTAGATATCTGTGAGGATCAGGAGATACGTGAACGCATCGAGCAGCTGAAAACGGAACAGGAGAGCAAACGACTGGCGCAACAAAGGCGCGTTCGACGCTCTCAGAGCAATAATACCAGGTACAAATACAAATATCTCAACTACTCCAAAAAAAAACAATCTTCTAATGATATTTCTCTCGCCCCCAGAGCCCAATCGGTGCGTCGCACCAGCCTGCGCGACAAAACGCTTACAACCAAAAAGGATGCCGTGGAGGAGGCACGACTGCGTCTGCAGGCGCAGGAGGCCACCGATACGGGCAACACAACCAGCACAACGGCAACAGCTACGGATCTGCCAAATGGCTATGGCTATCACACAACAACCACCACCACTAACAACAACAACAATGCTGAGAAGCGATCCTCCACGGCCAGCCAAAATGGCCAACTGCTGTCGCACTCCAAGTCCGCAGATGCCGTGGACAATGTCACGCTCACAACAACAACACATTCCTATCAGCCGCGTCGTCCGCCCGACGGTCGCGAGAACGACGAGCAGCTGCTGCTCAAAGCTGGCGCCGATCCCGCCACAGGGGAACTGCAACGTGCCACCTCGGCGGCAGCTGTCATATTGACTGACAAAGGCACTGCTGCCAGCGCCGAAGCGGTACAGATTCAATCATCGAAGGCGGCCGGCAATGGCAAGATCAATGTCCAGGTCACAGTTCTAGTGGGTGAGTATCCCTGCACACTGACTCAAAACTCACCACAGCTTCACACACCACACTTAAACCGAATCACACCACAGCATGTGTCAGTCAAAAGCTGCTTCGCTTAAATGTTTCGTGTCCCTTGTGTCAATGTCAATGTCTAATGTGTGTTTTAACGTTGCTACTAACTAAAAACGCAACTTAAGCTAATAAAAAGCAGCATGCTGTAGCCTAAGACCTAGTCGACTAGCGAATGCTCTTCAAGAGTTACACATTTGCCTAAAGTTCACAGTCATATTTTTTATATTCAAGAGTATTTTGAATTTGTGATACATTTTTTTTTTTTGTTAACAATACTTGTACTGTAAAAAAAAAATTTTAAGGAAAAGAGTTTTAACTTCTTTGAATTCTTTAATTTAATTTCAGTGTCTGTAGTTTGTTTTTTTTTTTATGTTTTTTTTATTGATTTAGTTTTATAGACAATAGAAAGAATATAAAATTTGAAGGAAAATTTGGGTTTTAATAACTAAACCACTTTTTTTTTTTTTTATTTTTTTTTAAATACCTAAAACTAGGGTTGTAGTAAATATTATTTCTAAATATTAGTCAAGTTGTAGATATCAACACGTAACTATACCAAAAAGAACAACACTATAAACACTTACACAATATTTAATAAGCTTCTGCTACTATTTTCGGTGTTAGGGTATACAAACTTCTTTTGTGTGAAGGAAAAAAAAACCAACTTAAATAACATTTGCTTGTAATTTTATGTTTATTTTTTGTGTGTCGCTCGTTTTGTGTCGTCTGCCTCCCTGCCTGTCTGCCTGTATCATCATCCACCACCCAACATCGACACCACCCACAACAACAACAACAACAACAAAAAAACCAACCCGCCTCATGTAGACACAAACAGCACGCATCATCAACAGCAGCAGCAACATCAGCAGCAGCAACATCAACAACAGTTGCAGCAACATGCCCTGCTGCTGCAGCAACATCATCATCAGCAGCAGCAGCAGCAGCAGCAACAACATCAACAGCAGCAGCAATATGTTGCTATGGATGCTGGTGCCGTTACTTTATCGAATTTGAAAAAGCAACGTTCGCTGTCGCGTACCGCTAATGTGCTTAATAATTTTGAGCTTTCATCATCCACAACAACAACAGCTGCAGCTACAGCTGCAGCAAGTGCTACAACAACTACAACTAATGGTTCTGTTTTAGGAGCCGCCACTACTGTTAATCACAACAACAACAACAACAACAATAATAACACTAGCAGCACAAACAACAACAACAACAACAACAATGGTGCTGGACCAATCGCTGCTCAGCCAGTGGGACTAGGCGCCATGAGTCCCAGCTTACTGGAGTTTGAGGCTGCGGCGCCAACGGCGACAGTTGGCAACGCGGGCTCGGTCAATAAATTTAGTGGCAACACTGGCGATGTGGTCAGCGATAGCACGAGCAACAGTCGCAAATGCTGTGTCCTAATGTAAGAACGAAAGAGAAAGAAGCAGAGGCAGCAGAAAAACAGGGTATTACAAATGAATTGCCAGCCGGTTAAGCTTACCAAAACTAAGGGGTGGGTCGGGGGGGGATGGGTATTAATTGGGTTATGTATGTGTTATGTACTTGTAAATGTAAATCAAACGATTAGCAATTTTGAAATGCCTGTCAGAGAAAAAAATGTGTCTTTTATTAGCATTTTAGTAGAAGAAAAGTAAGAGTATATAGGTTCAATTCTATGAGCTATATATATATATATATGCGTATATATATTCGATAAATGTAATAAAGAAAACGACTAAGTCGTTGCATTTTCCTAAGCCAGCTAAAACGTACACAATTGAACAGATATATTTACGATATGCAGTTTATCATCTATGTTTTGAATACCAAAAGTATTCCATTAAGAGCATAGGTGCTTGAATGAAAATCAATTCGATGTTAAGTAGTTGATAAATGTTAAGAACTTTTGTTTTTTGCTAGTTCTTTAACTTTTGCCTTGTGTGCGTATGCGTAACGTATGTTGAAATGTCAAAGCAAAGTATTATGCAAAAGTATAAACTATACATACAAACATACATATTATTAAAATATATTAGCAAAATTATAGCTACATACATACATACATACTACATACATGCAAAACAAGAAAAATACGAAAATTAAAGCAATAGAAATTTTGCGAGCACAAAAGCAATTTAAAAATTAACGATTTAAAAAAATTTCAATATATATATATACATATGTCTAGCAATTTGTGTGTGTACATTATACATCTGAATGTCAAAAATAGTTTAATTGCACCTGTTGCAGCTTCCAATTGAAATATTATTTGTTTCATAATCATTATAAGATTGGAAAGTTGCTTTCGATTTTGAATGCAATTGCTTTGCTCTGCGTGATTTGAATTTAGTTAATACAAAAATTGTATTATATATAGACATACATACACATACATACAACACACAAATCCAAATACAAATACATACATATATTAAATGATTTATACAATTTTAAGCGTATATTAATGAAAAATGTATACAAAATTCCAAATAACTAAGTAACAACAAAAACAACGCGCAATTTAGCAATGAGACTTTTCTTTGATTCATTTAGTCCAAGGCATGCCATTTATTGGCATCGGCAAAATGTTTTATAAAATAAACGATTGAAAAAAAAAAGAAACAAAGAGTATCATAAACCAATTTGTGTATTTTTCTTTAAATTTCAACTTCATTCCTGGTTTCTAGGAGTTCAACTTGTTGCAGGTAATCTTGATCATTTAAAGCATTCTTTTAGGCAGAATAAAAACTATAACAATTTGCTTTTTGTATGCCAAATTTTTGATCATTAACAATGTTTACTTTAAATTATATAACAAAGTCAGCAATGTACACTGATGTCAACTTTTGGGGACGAAGAAAAGCTGTTTTTGGCTTTATTTTCGACCAAAAATAGCGCAAATAAAAAGCTGATTTGACATCAGTGTGCTTCTATTAAATAAGCGATCGATGTCGGTTTTTTAAGTCGAATTTAGAACAGCACAAAACGTACGTAGTATCAGAAGGGAAATTCACTAAGCAATATATATTGCTATATAAAGGCTCAAATATATTGACTTTTAAACCTTTGTGACCACCCCAACGTCAAATTTGAGCCTTTGTGACCACGCCAACGGCAACAACACTAGAACAAAACTTTTATGTTCGTGTTAAGCGTTAAGCTCGTTCTTTTAAGTTCGTGTTAAGCTCGTTGAAGTCAACTTTTGAGGACGAAGAAAAGTTGCTCTTGGCTTTAAATCAGAACATAAAAAGCGCAAATAATTGGGAAAAAAGCGTAAAAATTTAAATTGAAATTGTATAACAAAGGCAGCAATGTATAATATATATATTTTTTTTTATCTTATTTTTCACATATAATTGTATTCTAGACGTTGTCGGCTGGAACTTTATTTTGCAGACGCTTTATTCTTCTGTCCACAACATTGCGCAAACGCCGATCTTTTTTAATCAATTCACTCTCATCCATTGGTTCAATGACTTGACCCTTGCGCGTTATAATAGCCGGTCGTGTTAGCATACGGAACGCCGTTTCCGGTACAAAGTTACGTCCAATGGGTGCACGAATGCTCGCCTCATAGTCGGCCAAGGATTTGAAGGGGAATGGTATGCTAGAGACCATGTGAGCGCGTGCATGTTTGCTTGTCGCCTCATTAATGTACACATGATCCTTGTTGTCGTCGCGACGCTTCTCCGGTGCTGCCAGTTTAAGCAGCAATCGCTTGTTGCGTCTGTCCATGACCTCCTGAGATATACCAGCACCTGCCCAGGATCCCCAACCGGGTATGGCCAGTTGCAAGTCAGTGTTCTTCAATTCGGAGTCTTTAGTTTTATCCTTGTTAAAATCGGCTATAATATCATCATCCTCAAAGGCCTGACTTATCGTCAATTGACGCTCCGCCGCAGCATCCGTTTCATCATAGTCTGCCTCATTGTCATCGGCAAGCGCATCGTTCATTGCATCGGAGTCGCGCATTTTTTGTTTCCACGTTATAGTGGTCACTTTATTTGGATCAATGACGCTTTCGACAGTCGGTTCCTTTTCCACTGGCTTGGTCAGCTCGTTAAAAACTTCTGCAGCTGGTTTTGGTTGCTCCTCACCTTGGTTGAGCGGCTCATCTATTTCTACACGCTGTCTGGTCTTTTTGAATGTTAATTCTTTTAAGTTTTTCAGCTCATCTCGTTTCTTTTTCGTGTTTTTGCCTTTTTTCATGGACTGCTGAATTTGCTCTGCTTGCTTTCGAAGCTTTTCTAGCTTTTTGCTTATTTTTGCGCGAACATTTTCCTCATGCTTGTCAAAGATATCTTCTAATGTTCGATTTTTGACTGAGGGTTCCACAACTTCTTCTACCTCCCAACCATTCTCCACAGCTGTAACAGACTTTTTCTTTTGTTTTATGGCTTTTGTTTTGAGCGTTTTTTTGGTCTGTTTAACCTGTTCAACTGTCTCCTTCACTTTCTCCTGTTTAACTTCTTCAATATCAGCACGATGCTTAGCCAGCAACTTTTCATTTTTATTCCGCTCCGTCCAATATGTTCGCCAATTGCCGCCATCTTCGTCATCCTGGGTTTCCGCCTTCTCTGCTGTTTTGGCTTTGGTCCAGGGATTGAATGGATCGTTGTCAACTTGCTGGTTTGTTTGCATTTTAGTTGTAACATGTTCATCTTCACTATCGGTATCCACTTTTTTTTCAGTCAACTGTCGACTTACAGCCAATTGTTCAGCAAGATCCTTTCGCACATCCTTATCATATTTGGCGCGCACTTGAAGATTCTTGGCCCAGGTGCCGGTGTTTTTATGCCGCAAGCTGGCACGCTCCACAACTCGACTCTTTTCCAACGCATTCAGTTTCTCCAGTGCAGCTTCGGGATTGGTTTTTTGCAACAACTCGAATTCCTTCATTTGCTCCAATATCTTTTGCCGTTTCTGCAGCTTATGGTACTTCTTGGATTTTATTTTATTTTGCATACGCGCTTTTGCAGACTTTTGCGACTCGCGCATTTTTAAATAGGCCAATTCTCGACGACGTGCGTAGATCTCCTCCCGAGTCAGCTTCTTTTTCAGCAGCTCCTCTTCCTGCTTGGCCAATGCATTCTCATCGGTGGTGTCGCCAATTTGTGCCTTGCGTAACTCATATAGCTTTTGATTGCTCGCTCTGAGCTCCTTGGCTAAGTCCGATTTGATGCTGGTTCTAAGAGCTTTTGCATGTGCGGCTGTATTAACGTATATTGTTTCCGAAGGTATGGGAAATATCTAAAATGATTTACAATTAGCACGGGCACTAACTTTATGCAATATTTTAGCTTACCTGCGTCTCGGCAGAACGATTTTTGGCCACCACAGCATCCCAGCGTCCCAATTTCTTGGACACACCTTCGTAGCCAATTGTCCGCTTAATGCGATCTGCTGCTGGCTTTTCCAGTGGTTTTTGCAAAACCTTTTTGGTACTGTGCACATTCTTCAACTTTTTCCCAGTCTCGGTGTGCTTGGAGGTGCGCAATATCTGAACCAGGTCATTCACGCCCACCGCCTTGGCTGCATGTTCTCTAGTGTTGACGCTTTTGACCAGCTGAAATTCATCCTGTTGCTGCTGTCGCTCATCGCGAGTCGATTTGCGAATGTGCTGCACGTTTCCCAGGTTGCTGATTGCCTGCAGCAACTTTTTGTGCGCCGTGGGATTATATTGCTCCTCATCGTCACTCATTTTTTGCTGAATTTAAGTAAAGAAATATAACAAAACACGCGGTGCTACGAGCAGCTGAGTTCTATCGGCAGTGGACGTGCACTCACTGAAGTCAACTATCGATAACTCTTGAGGCTGGTATGCAAATCTTTTAGAAGTTGACCGAAAATATATATCCTGGAATATATAAATATTCATAAAATTTAACGTTTGGGCAAAATTGGCAAATTAGATAATATCAATATTGACAATGAATTTAAAGTCAATTTGTTTATTGTGCATCCGTTGTATTCATATCGCACGAAACGAACTTTCACGTTATCGATAAGCAGGCAGCGATATCGGCTTACATGCCGACGCGAAATTGTTAAGCATAATTCGGGTGCATCGTGCCATGGCCGATACGAAAACTGGCCGGTTTGCTAGCAGCAGTACAACTGTATCCCCCTTGGTACAGAGTCCCGAAAATCTAGAGTGCAAAAACTTTCAGGAATACCTGCGCACCCGGCAAACACCCGAATCGCTTGAGAAACTCTACAGTTATCCACCCATCTGTCTGGCCGTCTATCGCGAGTTACCCGAAATTGCAAGACAATTTGTAGTACGAATACTGTTCATTGATCAAGCAGTGCCAAGGGCTGTCATCAGCTCATGGAGTGCACAACTTGTTGCCAAGTAAGTAATGCGATCCGCAACTTACATCCCATCTAGTTGAGCTTCTTAATTATCGCGCTCTCCTGTGTCAGGGAACAAACGGAGGCCACCGACTGCCTGTCTGCTCTGAATGTTTGGCGCATCGCATCCGTACCCGGAGGCCTGCCTGCCTTGGGAATTGTCGCCTACGTTCAAGAAGAGTATGCGTCAGGTGCTGCTGGGCGGTGGCAAGCCATGGGCAATGACCAACACGCTAGACAAGGACTCCAAGCCGCGAGACATTGCGTTCCTTGACACATACGCAATGGCTCGCTGGCGCTGCGTTCTTCACTATATGGTCGGTACAGGCAGTCGGAATGGTGCACCCGATGCTGAAGCCATTAGTCCGGATGCTGTACGCATTTTGCTGCATGCCAATCTGATGAAGCGGGATGAACGCGATGGCATTACCATAACTCGTCAGGGATTTCAGTTTTTGCTGCTGGATACACGCGCTCAGGTGTGGCACTTTATGTTGCAGTATTTGGAAACATGCGAGGAGCGCGGCATTTCACTGCCCGAATGCCTATCCATGTTGTTCCAGTTGAGCTTCTCGACTCTGGGACGCGATTACAGCTCGGAGGGCATGAACAATCAGATGTTAACGTTTCTGCAGCATCTTCGCGAATTTGGACTGGTGTTTCAACGAAAGCGCAAGGAGGGCCGCTTCTATCCCACGCGCCTGGCATTGAATGTCACCAACAAGGATGCTGCACAGGCTTCCACATCCGCGGATGAAGAGCGCATGCAGGAACGTGGCTACATTGTAGTGGAAACCAACTATCGCGTGTATGCCTACACAGACTCACAGCTTCAGGTTGCTGTCTTGGGCCTATTCACCGAGCTCCTCTATCGTTTTCCCAATCTTGTTGTGGGTGTGCTCACCCGCGACTCAGTGCGTCAAGCGCTGCGTGGCGGCATTACTGCAAAGCAAATTACCAGCTATTTGGAACAGTATGCCCATCCCAATATGAAGCTGGTCGAGTCAGCCATTCAATCTAAATCCTGCCTGCCGCCCACAGTTGTGGATCAAATTCAACTCTGGGAAGATGAACGTAATCGTTTTACATACACAGAAGGTGTTGTCTACAATCAGTTCCTGTCACAAACTGACTTTGTGACGCTGCGCGACTACGCGCAGTCTATCAATATGCTGGTGTGGCAGAACGAACGCACACGCACCATGGTGGTGCAGAAGAACGGACATGATGATGTCAAGCGTTATTGGAAGAAGTATTCTAAGAGCGGCGGCTAGCGCCCAATTAATCGTACTACATTGTATTTAAGCTGAACCCACTTAATTGTATAAATATTTGTTTAAGAACCCATCGTCGTCGTCGTCGTCTTATAGTTTGCGTTGGCAACATGCACAAATTTGGATCGTAATCCATTGGAATAATAAATGAAATGGTACTCAAACATATACCAAATAAAATAGAAAACTTTCTGATTATGCTAAATTTCACAATCGATAACTAAGAGAAGATTTCAGAAGCTCCAATAATAACGGAAAGCTTTAGTTTATATACATTATTCCTATAACATATATAAAAAACAGTACATATATAGATATATTAAATTCATACACAACATGCAACATTTACAAAAGCTTGACAAAAAATCGTACTTAAATGCATAATATTGGAACGTTTAGTATAATATCGGCCGCTGTGGCATGCATAAGTTATAGTAGCTCTTCTTGTCCCAAAAGTCAATGCCCTTCCACCCACACCAGCCCTTAATCTGAATGGTTGACAAATCATCTGCACCAGTGTAATGAGGATCCAGTATCAAGAACTTGGCTTGGCCGGTCTGCACACAGTAATCAACGCCAATAATTGTGTGTGCTAGGACGCCGCCTCCAATCATCACTGGTGTGCCCTGGGTCTGGAAATGCATCGCCAGCTCAGAGGCAATTGTTGAGAGTTCGGCACCGGATGCCACATGTTGAATCTTAGAATCTACATTAAGAAATCCCTGCAGGCACATACTTAGCTCCGTGGAGCCAATCCATTGTGTGGAGCCCACAAATGAGGCCGGCTTATCATTGATTTTGTGCAAATATTCCTGGATTTCCAAGTGCGTGGGTATCGCACGCTCTGTGTAGCCCTGCAGCAGGAACCACGAGCAAATGGTTTGCAGCGAGCGATAGGCGCAACCCCAGCCCTTGTCTTGCACCTGCTGCTGCAAATAGTGGTAGTAGTGATAATTGCCATTCACCAGATACTCCTTGCCATCGGTCACTCCACTGGGCCGTACACCCAGATGTGTGTTAAGCAATGGGCTCCAGCTTGACGTTTCAGTAAGATCCAAGTTGTCTTGGAAGCGGCACTGATTGGCTCGTCGGAAGTACGGCCGTGTTACTGGCAATGCAAACTGTCTATGCAGTCGCTTGCGTTTCTCCTGCACACTTGGCTCATCGTCGCTCTGCTTCTCCAAATAGGCACAGCTAAGAAAATGTCCAAACTCCAGCGGATAGAAATGATAGCTGCGTGGCGCCAGCAATTTCAGCTCATTTGACGGCTCCTGCTCCGTTAGACGTTCAGTGAGACACTGTTCGAAGAGTCGCAATGAGCGACAAATGCTCTCGATAAGCACATCATATAATCGCAACAGTTTTGTCTTCTTGCAGATAATGGCCATTGCCTCCAACTCTAGTGGAACCTGCTGTTTTGTTACCTCTTCATTCGTAATGCAGACACTGAGCGCTGGATACGGCGCAGCATCGCCTACAGCCTGATCTCGGGAGCGTGAGCGTAAGACATCAATGTTTATAACATCGTAAGCACAGCCCACGGCGCCGTAATGCTTAGCCAGCTCTGATGCAGTCGACGCAACCTTCTTTTTATTATTGCCAGACGGTGCTTCTGCCGGTGTTGGAATCTCAGCGATGAGCTGCTCAATGCGCGAATCGCAATCAAAACTTTTGTGCTGAATGCCACAGTGGCTGCTTACATAGATCTTTGTTTTGGACACATTAAATACCAAATTTCCATCTGCCACACGCTTGCGCAGCGTATGCATCTCCTTGGAAATGGATTCTGGTGTGGGCGCAGTGTGCAAAAAGAAACCACATTTTAATCGGGTAAAACAGAAGTCGTTATATAGCTGTTCAGCTTCCATAACTTCATATGGGACATGTTCCAGCTTGCCGTGAACAAAGAACGATGCTTTCATGCTAACCACTGTTCCCAGCTTACATTGCAACAATATTGGGTTATCCGTGATGTCTACCGATGAGATCACCTCATTCAGATGCGCTTCGTTATCGGTACAATCTCCAAATTTGACCAAGCCGCACAGGTCTAGCTCGGCTGGGAATTTGTGCTGTATGTGCTCATAGTTCAATTGACCCACACTCGACTCAACATTAAAACTTAAGAGCAGCAGAGTGCCATCTCCATAGAACACGCCATATAAACAACCGCTGCACTGCAGCTTTACGCGCTCTAAGCGCTGCAAGG
This sequence comes from Scaptomyza hsui, assembly GCA_018152825.1. Lineage (NCBI taxonomy): Eukaryota > Metazoa > Arthropoda > Insecta > Diptera > Drosophilidae > Scaptomyza > Scaptomyza hsui. Next base: position 9,609,629 of record JAECXO010000307.1, read on the forward strand.
ATAAAAATGGCAAACACTGTTTTATATAAAATGTGAAGGGCTCACCTTAAGCAGAAATGCAGATATTCTCAACTTGGGAAGCATATTTGCAAAGAACTAGGCGTGAAATCCGTGTACCTGCGTCAAACTGCACAGCTGGCAATGTGTTATCGATAGGCATGTTATCGTGGTGCATTGCATCTGCATACGTATTGACTTCAGTGTGACCAAGCTGCACAACAAGCTTGGAATTATGGCGCTTAACACATCACAATTTAAAATTTATAAACTCTTGATTACACACACATATAACATTTATTAAATATAATATATATATATTGAGTTCGGCATAGATTATAGATTCGCAAAAAACGCTTTAATATTTGACTGAGCAAGCAGCTTTGTGTTGTGTGTACATACTTTAGCTTTACTTTACTCGATTTTGACCCATCTCGACGCGTTCCACTTTCTCGGACGTTTCGTTTCTCTCCTTACTTAATGTTATTTCTATCAATGTTATACATTTATATATACAAATACAATATTCATAATTGCTTGCTGCCGCCTTTATACATGCCTGGTACTGTCTGCTTTAAATTGGAATATCTTTCGCATGCTTTTCGTTGGATTTTTTTTCTTCTAATTTACAAACTACTAGGTTTCCACAATTTTCTAATTCATTTTTTTTTCTTCTTTTTTGCTAATTTTGTTTAGTTTTTGCCCAAAGAATACATTTAAGCTTATTTTGAATACAATTATCAAATTCCTGCGGCTAACTTCCGTTTTCTATCATGCATTTCGGTTTTAGATTGTTAATATTATCGCTGATTATTAAGATAAAAAGCTAAAGATGAAATTTAAAACACAAACATCCTGTTCTTTCACGCTACTTCTTTTGCTTGGCAGACAAAGTAGCGCTGACTGTTGTTGTTGAAGCTACAGTTGCTGTTTCTGTTGATAATGTTGTTGTTATGGCCATTGGCTCCTTGCGTCCAATTGCAAATGGAATAACACTGGCGCTTGCTGGCCTGGTCGTTGTAATCGAAGTTTTTCTGGACGCATTAGCTTTGGCTGAAATTAAATGTCATATTAGAAAGAAACATGGATATTATTATATAGAATTTAAAACCTACCCGATTCAGCACGGTTTTTTGGCTGCTCTACTTTGGGCGATGGTTTCTCCAGTGTTTGTGTAGGCGATGATGATGATTCGCCTTCCGCATGCTCTTCGATAGCCGGCATAAATCCTTCTGACACACTGCTGCTGCTGTCCTGTATGCTTGTCGGCGAATCCTTCTCTTCAGCAATGCGTGGCAACAGCTCACAGCTGTTAGCTAGAGCTACATTATTCGTTCCTTGATTATCAACCAAAACGGTTGCTGTTGTTGATCCAGTTACTCCAGCTGCTCCTGCATTTGCACTTGCTGTGGCGGCTGAGCACGTTTGTTTTTGAGATTCCTCAGAGCTGATATTGCACAACTGCTGCTGATGCGGCGGCTGCAGCGCCGGTTGTTGTTGCTGTGTGCCACAAGCTGCAACAGCACCGACAGCACTTGGTCGCCAAGTTGCGGACACAACACGTTGATGCTGATGATGTTGTGTCTGCTGTTTGATCGGCGGTGAGCAGCACAGCGGAGATATTTTTGTTTCAGCGCTGCGTGGATGCAGTCGATCCGGCGACAGGGCGCGACGCAACAGCGGCGAACTCGGCTCAGCTGATTTGGTGCGTGCAAAGCCAGCCTTCTTGCTGCTGGCACTCACTGCCGTCTGCAGCGTGGGCAGCGTGCTGCCCGGACTGTACGACTGGGTTGTGTTCGAGGCACCAGGCTGATGACCCACCAGCGGAAAGGCCAACGGCGATGGCGACCGAGTGGGTGACGATGGCAGCGGCGATGGTGACGGAGTTCGCGCCAGCGGCGACAGCGGTATGTGACCCACAGATTTGCGGCGATTGGGTAGCGCATTGCTGCTCGAAGTGTGCAATGTTTTGAGGCCACCGGCCGTGTTGCCACTGACTGTGGTGCCACTAGCGCCAGTGGCTGCTGCGTGCAGCTTGTGCTTTAGACCATGCAGTGTCGAAGGACGCTGATACAGTTGCGGTACAGCTCCAGTGGGCGAAACTAAATAAAAGGAATTACATGAGTATATTTGAAGTCTAGTCAAGGGTCTTAAAAAAAAAAAAAACAGAAACCCACCTGGCACATTGCCAGCAGATGTCGCGCTGCTGCCCACAACGGCGCCCACATGAGGCAGCAATACAACTGGACTTGCCGGTGGCAGTGGCAGCTGTGCGCTCAAAGCAGCAATGGGTGCTGCAATAATGGAATTAGTAGCATTGCCACCATTGCCACTGGAACCGGTGGGCGTGTTCGGTGACGACGATGATGGCGATGTGGATTGTGATGAAGAGTTGGCTGCCGACTGATAGCAGCTGCTGCTATGATACGACGAGTCCAGTGGGGACAGATTGCGGGCCGATGGCGTGGTGGGTGAACTAGTGCCCGCCGAGTACTGCCAACATAATACAATTAAGTAAAATACATATATTTCGGACTTTTCTTTACTGCTCACCTGTTGCATCTCGGCATTGGCACGCTTGCTGCTAATGCGTCGGAATAGAGAAGTTTTGCGCTTCTTGTCGTGCTCCCGCTTCGTTTGCTTCTTCTGGCGATTGACACCCTTCTTGGCCAGCTTGCTCTGCATGAGATCCCGCTTGCGACCACCGCTCTGAATGCTAGTGTGCTCCAGGGGTGTGGCACGCAAGGTAACATGCTCGCCACCGCTGAGCAGCAGCTGCAGCACCTGTGTGTGGTACAATCCCTGGACAGCCTCGCCGTTCACATGCGTAATGAGATCGGCTGGCCGCAGACCCGCTTCAAATGCGGGACTGCCCTCATCCACAGCCATGACCAAATGGTGCATTGTATAAAAGTCCGTGTCGCCATAATAGACACGTATGGTGTGAACGGTGAAGCCAAAGCCACGGGGTCCACGCCGTATGATGATCGGCGGCTTGAGATTGGTGACCAGCGGCGAGAGTTCGCGGCATGGCGATGTATCTCTTGAACTGGCCGTGCTGGAGCCATTGCCGCCGCCGCCACCACCAGCGCTGCCCGGTGACTGAATGCCGCAAAGTTGTGCAGCCAGTTGAGTATTGTCCAGCGATGACATTAACGAGAGGCCCAGCGCCGAGGCGGATTTAACAATCGAACGCGAGCGATGATGCTTGAAAGAGCTGGGTCCGCTGCTGCTGTCCATGGATTTGGGCTGATGCTGCAGCGCCAACGGTGACTGCTCGCGTATGTTCATGTTCTCCGTGGACGAGCTGCCCGCACTTATGGTCTCATCCTCAATCGAGATGGAGAAACGCGGCAAAATGTCACGGGCACAGACACCCTTGCGCTTGCGATTGATTTGCGGTGAGAAATCATCGCTATCTGTCTGCGAACTCTCTGGCGTGCTGCGCGAGAAGCTGCTCACGCTCGTCGGTTGCGGTGTCGTTGTGCACGACTGTGCCGCTGCTGCTGGTGGTGCTGGTGCTGGTGGTGGTGGTGGCGGTGTTGCCGGTGTGCTTATAATCGTTGTTGTATTCGGTGGCATACTATGTCGCTGCTGCATACGCACAGCCGGTTGCGTTGGCTGTTGCAAGTAATGTTTGAGCATGCGCAGCTCAGCATCATTCCCAATGGTCACATTGTGCAACAGTTCCGGCAAAAACTCACTGTCTGGCGTTGAGGGCACCTTCAAACAGCTGGATGAGAGCTGCAAGTGAAATGCAGTTAGTTAAACATTTTTAGAGGCTGTTGTTATAACACTTACATCCAGTTTACGCAACTGTGGCGTATTCAAAAACTTGTTGACCACGCCCTCCTGGCCAACAGTTGATGCCTTGACTTTGGGCAGCGCGCCAGTAGCCAATGACGATGCCACAGTCGCTGCTGTGGACGTTTCCTGAGCACGCGATGGCAGTGTAGTCATTGTTGTCGTTGTCGTGGCTGTGGCGTTGGCGTGACGCGACCAGCTGTAATGCTGTTTGCGATATTGCGGAGTGTAGGAGTTAAAGCTACCAAAGACTGGTGTATCATCGGTGTCATCTGTGTCCTCGCCACCCAGATCATGATTGTAGCGATCCATGCGAGCTGTGTTATTGAAAAAAAAAAAAAACCAACATGTTAAGCATTGAACGAGTATTCAGTTAAGGGCTATTTACTGTCAAAATAGCTGGTATCATCCTCGTGCGACAGCTGCGGCACAAATTCGGCCTTTTGGCGCAGCAATGAATTCCAGTCCATGCCATCAAAGTAGACGTGCTCCTTGACCTCCAAGGCGCCCGTCTGCGTGCCCAAGCGATCACGCGGATTCTGAGTCAGCAGCTGTGTTATAATATCCTTGGCCTCCGATTGCACAGGCCAATCCTCGCTGTCCGGCCACTCAATGTCATCGTTGACGGTATGGGCAAACAGCTCTTCTGTCGTCTCGCCAAAGAAGGGCACACAACCAATAAGAAACTCGTACAATATGATGCCCAGTGACCACCAATCAACGGGTTTGCCATAGCCCTGACGCAGAATCACCTCAGGCGCTATATACTCGGGTGTGCCGTAGACCTTTTCAAGAAAAATATAAATTAATGAATATATAAAAACTAGCTTCATTCGTCTTAGTTACCTGCTTATCGGAAAACTGTCGCGTCTCCGAATCAATATAGCCTTCATACAAATTGGTGGCCAATGACATTAGACCCATTTTGGACAGGCCAAAATCGGTGAGCTTGATGTGACCCAGTGCCGTGATTAGCAAATTGTCCGGCTTTAGATCGCGATGGACAATGCCATAGCTATGTAGATACTCTACGGCTAATACTGTTTCGGCGAAATAGAAACGCGCCATATCGGCGGGCAGCGGTCCAATATTCTTGAGCAGTGTGCCGCAGTCACCACCCTCCACGTACTCCATGACCAGGCACAGATGCTTCTTTGTCTCAAAGGAGCAGTACATGCTAACCACAAACGGATTGTCCGCAAACGACAATATATCACGCTCGGCAAACACTTGCTCCACCTGATTGCGTAGTATAAGATTGTTTTTGTTTATTTTCTTCATTGCAAAGCGCTGGCGTGTCGTCTTGTGCTTCACCAGATAAACGGCGCCATAGGCGCCATTTGAGATCAGCTTGGCAATGTCAAAGTCATTTTCATGTGGCAACAATTGCTGCTGCTGTTGTTGCTGCTGCTGCTGTTGTTGTTGTTGCTGCTGCTGTTGTTGTTGTTGCGTTGCAGTTGCCTCCGCTGGCGTATTGAGCTGGCTAATGGCCAAAGCAAATGTGGGCGTCGATTGTGCATCACATGCCACCGGCGTTTGTGGCGGCTGCTGTGGCAACATTGGCTGTGGCGTACAACTGCCACTGCCACCCGAATGGCCCGGTTCCAGGGCGATGGCGTCCAGCGTTAGGTTGCTCAGTTGCTTGGCCGCACTGTTGAGCGGTGAGTTCAGCATCAATGCACCTGGTTGTTGTGCCTCCAGCTGTCTTTCACCGGTCACATGCTCTGCGCACATTTGCTGCGTCTCGCGCTGCTCCTGCTGCATCTCTGCAATGGGATCGCGATTAAGGCCCAGCTTGTGTATGATATACTGCGGTATATCTGCCTTAATCACGGGCATGGCCTTGGCATGTCCTTCAGCCGCTTCGAGCAGCTCATAGAATTCTTGTGGATCGAATTCGAGACACTCCAGCAAACGTGCTGGACGCGATATAATTAACAGCAGCTTTTTAATCACACCACTTAGCTCGGCAGCGGCTTCTGGTGATTTCTCCTTGGTCTCCAGCAGCAGACGCTCCAGATTCTCGCTTAGCTCATAGAAGTACTGTGAGGTTATTAATTTAGCCTCCGATTTGTGCAGACAATCCCTAGCCATTTCCAACACTTGATGATGCACAAAGCTGCAAAACAATTTATATAAATATTCAGTTAACTTCCAAGGGTCAGAAACAATATAAACGCTTACCGCACAATGGGCTGTGAATCACGGAAACTGCTGCAAGCAGCGCTTTTATTCTCATTGATAAAATGCTTTAAACGCTCCTCCATTTGCTGTGTGGCCTTGGGAAAGCGATCCTTATACAGCGTATTCATTAGGGCAATCTCACTGTCCACAATGGGTGAACGCGATGGGCTGGACAACGAACGAGAACGTGGACGAAAACATGGCGACATGCGACCGCCGGCACTGCCCGGCATGGATAACATCGATGCATTTGAAGTATTACCATTTCCATTGCCATTGCCATTTCCATTGCCATTGCCATTGCCGTTCCCATTTCCATTGCCGCTGCAAGCGGCACTTAGATCTGTACAACAATTGATGCAAGCAATCGGTGGTTTCAATGGCTGTGGCTGCAGCTGTGCAAGCTTAGGAGCATGATGCTGATGCTGATGCTGTTGTTGGTGTGGCTTGTGCGCGGCCAGCAATAGGGCACAATGCTTTGGGCAATGCTGCTTCAAATGTTCCGCACAACAGGCGCCAGCGGCAACAGCAGCCGCATCCTCCTGACCATGTGCAATGTTGTGCGGCAAATGATTAAGCCCCTCCTGACTGGAGCACTGTGACTATGAGACAAAAAGAAAAACAAATGGTGAACACAAGTCAGATTTTATAGGTTAAAAAGGTGTGTTGCTTACAGATAAGTTGGAGCTGCCCGGTGTTGTGCCGTAGCCTGAAGAAGGCAATGATGCCACCGACCAGCGCCTGCCGTCGACAACGCCACGACAGGAGGCAATACGTTTAATCGGCGCAAATGCAAACGGCATGGGTGAATTAAGACGTGGACTGTCCGCCGGACTGGCCGAATAGGGCGAATGGGCACGTGAGCCAGCAGCCACGGCCGCAGCATTCGTGACCAGACTTAGCCGATGATGGGCGACACCACTGGAGCCACCAGCGGCACCAGCACCCGAATTGCCACCACGCATAACCACACCATGAAGATGATGATGCTTGGCCAATGCAATGCCACTGCCCGAGCGAGAGATATTAAGGCCAGGCGAAGCCACATTTGATGCCACATTTGATGCTGCCTGTGCTGCTTGTGTTGCATTCAACAGCTCATGACGAAAATAGTTGCCGGTTAGGCAGGGCGCTGACTTGCCCAACGAAGAGTGACGCATACGCAGCAAATTGGACGCTTCTACAAAGACAAACAAATGAGTAATAAGAATGGAGCTGTTTTATTTTTTCACTCACCACTGTTGGCGGCGCGCAAGGAGTTCGTGTGCTGCTGATAGGAGATCTTGCGCAGCAGCGCAGTGTAACCTCGCGAATGCAATGAGCTGGCGCTGCCCGACAATCCACCCGATGAGCTCTTCGTCAGATTCAGATTGCGCATTAACGATGAACCGTGATTGCTATTGTTATTATCATTGCCCAGCTTGGCCGGCGATACGGGTAACAGCTCAACACCGCTGCTAACATCAACGCCGCCTGCATTGCCGGATGCTGCAGCGGCAGCGGCGGCAGCAGCAGCAGCAGCTGCCTCCTGATCGGAATCATCAAAGACGAGCACACGCGCCGAGTAACTGGACTGCGGACGAATGCGTGCCAATGTGGAGGAGTTCATTTGACGTTTGGCCACTGGACTGGAGCCGCTGCAGCTGCTGCTATTGATTGACATGTCCAATATGGCGCTGGCATCGCTTGCATCATCTATTTCACTGGCCATGCTACGATTAATAAACTCTTCTTGCAGTTGCAGTTGCTGTTGCTGTTCATCTTGTTTTTGTGGAGTTGATGTTGAAATTTTGCTGCTGCATGTTGTTGTTGTTGTTGTTCTTGCCGCTCCAGGCGACGATGTCTCCTGACGACTCATGATCTTATCAGTGATTTCCTAATTCTGTGCGCTTAAAAGACTTGCATGTTATTGCTTTTGTTGCGTTTTGGCATGGCGACTGCTGCAGTTGTTGCTGCAAAATAAAACCAAAAAACATCAATTAGCATCAAGACGACAATATTGCCAAAAGCGCCTCCAGACTCTGGCAATTGATTTGATAAACACAGACACACAACCACACACACACACACATAGTCACAGCAAAGTACTAAATGCTGATTTTTGTTGAATTTTCATTTTCACACACGTCAGTGGAAATTTCATTATAAATATACTACACACCTATATAAAATAGTTCAGCTGCTGCTGAAAAAGTGATCACAAATATTGTGCATACATAAATATATACAGTAAGTCAACAAAGTCTTCGTACTTTGGCTATTTTTAACTTTATTGACTTGCAAAATTAACATGTACAAGTTAAGAAATCGTGTCGTTTATTATTTATCCGTTTTGCTAGTTTACTAATCTCATAAGCAAAAAAAAAAAACTGTGCTGAACAGACCAAACGGCCTAAAAGTTTAAGAAAGCAATAAAAGCACTGCGCAGCGTAATTAAATAATTTCAATATTAACCTTGCTTTTCTTACTTCTCAGTATAAAGAAAGAGTGGGAGAAAAAGGAACAAAATTTCCCCTCTACAACAATTAAGTACTTTTTACACAAAAGGAACAACGTATTGTTCCCCAACACTAAAATAGCCGGCTACAAAAGAAATCCCTTCTTTGAAAAAAAAAAAATCGATTGCTATCATTACAAAATTAAATGCGTAAGTGTTGGTAGTTAAGACGAAAGCGCGACAGTCTCAACACCCTGTGTGGGAATTACAAAGATTAGAATGATAAAGTATTTTAAAATGTATGTAGGAAGGGTGTACAGAATAGTGCAAATAATTTTTGATCGTCGTGCGTCTCTAGTTGTCGTAGTCACGACGTCGACGACTGGTCTGCGGTTATCAGCTAAGTGTTGAGTTTGTTTTTATTTTATTTGTGTATGTTTAGTGGCACCTATTTACACATGCATGTACATATATCTGTGCCTCTATGTGTGTTTGTGTGGGTCCCTCTGTATGTGTTTAAATTCTGCTCGCATGATAATTTAATTTGTTTTATTATTTGCCAAGTGGTTGTTTAAGCTCAAGGGTAGTCGAATAGGGAGGGGTTTATGTGAGGGATTAAACGCACAATGAAAAAAACAAAACAGTTCAATTGCGTCCACAGGGCCCCCACAACAACAGTGACACATACATTTGTCATTTAGCGGCGACTGCTCCACACCTCAGAAACAAGGCAAATACATCCTTATAATTGTGCTGCAAACACGGGGCGTGCGCTTGTATGTGTGCTGGTGGGTAGACTCCTTACGGGCCGCCCACTGGCTGCCTTGTACGCACACACGAACACAAACGCACAGACACGCACTCTTGGTCACACTCACACTCGCACAGAGAGTGTGGGGCAACAATTGATTGTTACACAGCGGTCATGCACTTTATTTATTTTACACAACACATAATATAGGCAGCAGGTATGGTGACTTCGCACTGCACGTGCACCGCACGCACAACAATATTTAACAATTTAATAAATGTAGACTTTTATAAGCAACTAGAGCGACGAAAAATCGTTGTAACAATATCAATTGGTTTTTATATGCTACGGTCACACTTTGCATACAAAGTTGGGGATGATAAATAAAAATGTAAATCGATTATAAACCTAGCGATGTATCGCTTTCTACATATCGACTGGACCAATGAATATACCGAGGGCTATAAACAAATATATTCTATTCATATGTATATCTGCAACTTGCAGACTGCAAGCTCTTGGAGCAAAAGGTGCTAGTCAAACCGTGGGATACATTTACTACTTTAATTTATTACGTTATTTTTTTTTGTTTTGTTTTAATAGAGAAATGTAAATTAATTTGCATTGCTCATTATAATGATTATTTAAAATAATCCGAATAAAAAGCATAATTTATCATTAATGAGAATATATGTGTATATAAAGCAACAATCGTTAGCCATAATTCATGTTTGTACTATGCGAGGTCTGGTAAGCGCTAGATATGTTCTTCTGGGACGTTGATTGCTGAGTGTGTTGCTGATCTGTGGCAAGATGATTATTTTCTTGGCACCATTCAACAAAGTCGTCAATTAGCACGGGCCAAGCGCCTTCGGAGTCATAGTTGCTCATTCGATCGTCGATGTTGGTGGCAAAATCTAGCAGCAGATTCCAAGTGTCCCTTGAAATTGCTCGCTTGTGTTTCTCTTCGAGGAACTTACACCAAATGTCCAAGAATTTAAAACGATCACTAAGCACAATGCACCAATACGCAATGGCCATATCCAAATCAATGCCCTTTTGGCCCGGATCCTTTGCATAGTTGAAGGTAAAGTGATAGAAATCCTTAAATTTTCCCACGTCATTCAATTCCTGTTCCAACAACGGTAACTTTGACTTGAGCTTCTCTATACTATCCGTGCCCAGGTCACACATGCCATTAATAAACTCATCTCGCGAAAACTCACACTGCACTTCGGCATGGAACTTCCAGGCAATAATGAGCACAAGTTTGGAGTCTGGGCTCAGCTCCAGATCCTCGAGGAATCTAATAACTCCTTGTGAGTTGATCTTAAGGGCATCACTTGGATCCCGATAGCGCATGAATAATTGCTCGATCCGCTTGCGATCTAGCTCCCGATAATAGTATTCGGGATTCTGAAAATAGTTATCGCTGGCCAAATCCATTTTCCAATCATTCTGTTGCAGGCAGAAAATGGCTGTCTGCTCGCCAGTTTGTGTTAACGAGATGAACTTTTTCACCTTGTCTCGGTGTTGGCTTGACTTTAGCTTGTTCTGCAAAAATAAACAACATTAGTTGATGGCCAACACCAATACAAGCATACAATTAATGTAAATGCGAATTGCATAAATAGACCAACTACAACAACAATTTGTGCGTGCGCTGGCGCTTGCATGTAGTAAGAAGCAGCAGCAAGCAAAACAAACACATAAAACACTACACTCTTGCAGTTGTAATCACAAGTAAATACATTATGAATTTTTGAGGTACACTTACCATAATTTTTATATTTATATATGTATTTGTTATTATTTAGCTATTATTAGAAGAGTTTTCTCTGCGTTGTTGTTTCGACCGTCGACACTCAGAGATGCCTTAGATATCGATTTATGATTGTCCGCACAGCAAGTGGCAGCACCTCATGGCTATCGATAACTCACATCTGACTCAATATTGATTTTTAGAGGAGCAACAACAAAAGTATTAGGAAAACAAAGCAGACTCGATTCCTTATTTTTAAAGTAGTTAAAACCCAGCCAAATGGATTTCCTATGGCTGCTGCTTATGCTGCTCTATGTGGCCGTTGTCCAATCCAGCGATATTACAAATATAGTGTTTGGTAATATTAAGGAAGGTGTTGTGGCAGCGTTTGGTGACTTTAATTCCGATGAACTTACGGACGTATTCGTCATTCAGGATGATAGAAAAATGTTACAAATACTTTATGGTGCGTATATGCTACAAACTAATCAAGTGCAATGAAAATAATATTAATTGGGTCAATACACACATACCTATGAACGTTAATACATACACATACTGGCAGCATTTTCCCCTCTGTGAAGAAAGTTAAAAGTAATATTCCACAAAAACTTCAAACACAAAGCCCTCTAAAAATAATAACCTTCTTAGGGTCATGATGTGTTCAAACATTTCACCATCTATTTTTATTCATATCATATTAACTAATTTCAATTTTAATTCACAGGTGCTGATACGGAACCGTTGCTGCGACAAGGTCCTTTTTGCACATTTGATTCGAGGAGAATTGTCAGTGTCATACCCGGCGATTTCGATGGCGATGCGCTGATGGATGTTTTGGTCAATGTAGAGAAAGGAAATGGTGTCTATGATGTGTACATAAACTGGGGCAACACCACTGTGCTGGATTGTACAAAGGAGCCCGTCATCCAAACAAAAGGCGAAACAATGGCAGTCGATTTTAATCGCGACATGATCATAGATTTATATGGCCTAGATACGAATGACACGCGCTGTTTCTGGGTATTTAATAACAAACGTGATCCACCAAAGGTCGTGCATCAGGCAATGCCCACGGGCGGCACCACTCAAACACTGACCATACCTAATGCGAATGCGTATCTGGATTTGAATGGCGATTATTTGGCTGATCTGTTTTTGCAAACAAAAACAGCTTATGAGATTTGGTATGGCATCAATGAGCGTGATGGGCAGGAGAACTTTAGCTATCAGGGCTCCATCACCTACGAGCTAGTGGGCGGCCACGATTATGTGGTCGGTCAGGCTGTCTTCATGGACTTTGAGCTGCGGGGCGAGCAAAACATTGTTGTGCCGTTTTGCGTGCAGGAAAATTGCAAAAACTCAACAATATTTGTGCGTGATGGCAACATTCTTGACAATGGAAACATGTTTTACGATGTACATGTGAACTTTAAGGATCCGCAGGGCGTCACATGGGCGTTTGTGCCGCCCGATGCAAATGATGTATATTTGAAGACAATCACTGCTCGCAGTGGTGACTTCAATTTGGATGGTTATCCCGATTTGTTAATCACAATGCAACCTTTGGGCGTTGCAAAGCCAGTGATGCAGACGTTCCTACTCGAAAATGTGCCGTGCAAGACGTGTGGCAAGAAATACAAGCGAACCTTTGAGGTGCGCTGGAATGCCCTGTCGCCCTTGGGCAACAATACTGTCGCTGGCGCGTTCTATGACTTTTATCAGGATGGCGTCTTGGATGTTATACTCATTGAGAAGCAAGCGAATGGAAATTATCGTCCGCTTGCATTTCGCAACACACTTGATTACGATGCCAACTTTGTCAAGGTGATTGTGCTTACGGGTCTAGTAAATCCACAGAACCCCACATCGCGCACACCGCTGGGTCGTAAGAAGCGCACCTATGGCAGCAATTTACCCGGGCCGATCATAACGTACAGTACAACCACACAGGATGGTGATCAGCAAAGCGGCAGCAGTGTCCAATTGCCACAGTCATCCTATTTGGCACTTCAATTGCCCTACACCTGCTTTGGTTTGGGTCGCACGCCCAATTTTGTGGATCAGCTGGTGGTGGGGCTGTATGGGAAGTGGCACAATTGGACACAGCTCATACCAAACTCACAGATTATAGTAGTGCCAAAGCCTCTCGATCAGCCGCAGCACTGGAAGGCGTTGCTCTTTGTTACGCCCAGCAAATTAATCCTAATGAGTGTTGTGGCCTTGGGCGGCACTTGCCTGGTGATTGTGCTTATAATATTGGTGCTGTACATTAAGGAGAAACGGGAGGATCGACAGGAGCGTTTGCAAGAGTCACACCGATTCCATTTTGATGCGATGTAAGAACTTACACAAGCGATACATATACTAACAACTCAAGCAAATTTGTGTCAACCTGTTGCAGTTGCTTTATTTTATAATTATATTTTTAATCGATTAATTACACATCAAATTCCAATTACTAATAAGCAATGGCAGTTGGTTCTACGTACAGACTTTTAAAGCCAAATATTTATTTGAACTCTCAATGTAAAGCCGTACGTAGAACTATCAGCTGTGAATGCGCATAATATTTGTTTAACATACATGTAGTTTGAAAAATGTGATAAAATAAAAAAAATAATAATGAAGGCTTTTACGTTCATTACAATATCCAATAACATATATATGTAGCTCCGGCTGTACAAAGTCATGAGCTTATTGTATGAAAAAAGTGTCACAATTGCAAAGTATTAACGTTTTCTTAAACGAAATACATGGGATTTGATTTCATGAAGTCCGGATTAATCAAATGGCGTTTGTATTCCTCTTGCGGCGAACGTAATGTTTTTTGAAAGGGTCTGTTAATGGTAAAATTATAGAATCGATTAGAATGGTTACAAAGCTGTCAAAATTTGCAATATTACTTACCCAGAGATATAAACACGTCCCCGCGCAGCAGCCAAGTGGGCCAAATAGGCCGGAGCCGGATAAGATACGGCACGGTTGCAACGTGGAAACATGTGGCATAGATTGTATGTCAACTGTTGCAATAGATCAATATCTAGGTTGCCCGTGTTTTCGATGACATTGTAGCGTGTGGGCTTCGCGGTGCCCTGTATAGACTGATGGCTAACCATAAAGAATTGCATCTCATTTGGATGCACAATCACACGATCAACCACAGTGCCAGGATCGACATTATTAAATTTATTTCTTGGATTCGGTGTGCCTAGCGGAAAGAAGCGAGTGTGATGACGCTTCACCACAATTACACAACAAATTTTTGGCCTAAAACGAAGCTGTCAAAAATAATAGGTAAAGTAAGTAACATGATTTAAATGTTATAAGAATATCTTTGGCAACTCACCTGGTCACAGGCTGCATAAATGCCACTCAGTTCGATGTTCTTGATTTTCATAAATTGTCCATCGCTGACGCCATCGCGATAGTAAATAATGTGATCCGGATATCGCTTTTGGTACTGAAAATACACACGCAAATGTTCCGTCACAATTCCCTGCATATCCTCGATTTCCTCACGGGCGCCGCCACCGCCTCCGATTTGCAATCTATACTGCATGTTATAGGCGCCGCCGTGCATGTCATGTGATGCGGCCACGCCCACCACGCTAGGTATATCACGCTGATCGGGCGATGGATGTGTCACATCCGCACCCAAATACATGACATTCGCTAGCTTGGTGCGCATATCATCCTTTAGTTTGTGATTAAGACCATTTAGTTTGGAGTTGACCTTTAATAGAATGTTGTCAACTAGTTGATCGTTAAGACGGCGTTCCACATTATTTTGCTTGATGCACTGGGTCAATATTCCACAGTTTAATTCGGCTTTTTGTTTGATTATATCATAGGTGGCACCGCGAAACGGTATTATGACAAACACCAAATCGCACTGCTTGCCCTTAAGATCATTAAATGGTATATCCAAATTTCTGTCGTCCTTAAATGTGCGTATATCAGCCTTTTGCTCTAAGCTGACATTAACAATCCTTGCTCGTTGCAAGACCTGCAAAATGATTTGATTTAATATAACAATGCAAACAAACAAACAAAATTCAGTGCTTACCTTATCCTGAAAGTTGGCCACTACGCCGTATGGCAGGCGTCCCGTTTCACAATGCAGTATGGCCCATTTGTGTACCTTTGGCTTGGGAGCCAGAAATTCTAATTGATCCATGCGCCAAGATCCATTATTCGGTGATGCAAATCTATTGTTTTTATATTCTAACTGCGGTGCAGGCAAAAGACGTGTATGAACTGTTATAAAATCATCGGCAATGTGTATTCCAAAACGACTTATGGTGGGGTCGATGTTGTGTTTAAAATATTTTAACAGATCTATAATTTTTGCCTTGCGCTCGTTAGTTGATGTAGCCGCAAACTTGATCATTCCCGAAACTTGAGTTGTTCCGTCCTTACGCTGCAAATTAAAATTTATAAAAAATGTACCAATAGTACGATTGAATTTAATAAAGGTAATTGACTAGCTTACATTTAATGCTTGTCCTTCCTCAATGCGGCACAGCTCAATGGGCAAGTAAACGATCTTTGTTGGCGGACCTACGCTTATACATTGCAGCATCGGATATTTCAAGTTGTACGAACGTGTTTTAAAATATTGCTCGACTGTCATTTCCTGATCGCCACATAGGAACTTTTGGCTGCGCGCTGGGCTATCCGAGAGACCGTTCACCTTATAGACTCGAGGTGAGTTACCAAAAGATTTTGGCGGTTCATACACTATATTGATGCCCTTTATGTAAGTTAAAATGTTTCTCGTGAAGCTAAGAGTACTTGTGGCTGTCAATTTCTGTTTCAGTTCATACACCTCCAAATACTCAATTAGTGGCATTGCAATTGGAAACGACTTGTGGGAAACATCTACGTTAACAAACGGTTTGTCCCCCAGCACAAAACTCTGATACAATCCAACCAATGCTTCATAGCCGTCGCCCAGATCTCTACGTTCGGTGTTGTCCGATGTCTTAAAATATGAGCGACCGGCACGGACGGAACGCAGATGGCATGGTGCAGCAAGAACCACCTCCAAACATTGCAAAGCACGCATTGGCTTATCATAGATCTTATCATTCATGTAGCTGCAAAGCGCATTCGAATATACAAATTAGATGTTTAGGTATTGAAATGAGCAACTAAGTAAACAAACCTGCGAAGTGAGCTTAGATCAACTTCGGAGTTGTCCGTTTTCTTCAGTGTAATGGTGTAACGCACTGATCTACCATGACGATCCACAACCTGTACAATACAAAACAATTAAGGCAGCAATTAAAAAATTATCCTCAGAATGTACAGAATGACTTACCTCCACTTCACCAGAGGCACCCTGCAGTTTGTCCACAGAATAGCATGACTTGCGTCCATCGAAGGCGGCAACAGCGTTCTTCAAATGCTGTATGCGAAACTGTTCAAATGCCTGTCGATAAAACTTCTTAGGACGTTCGGGAGTTATATCTATATCATAATGATACGCAGTATTTGGCATCTTCTTAAGATCAACATCCAAATAGTTGACACCAACATTGCCTGGACGTCCAAGTGTGCCACGCTTAATGTTGCCTGTCTGTGGCAGTGGTGGGCCACAGGCACCACCCTGATCGGGTCCTTGTGGGCCACGCTGCTGGTAGCCACCCTGTTGAGGTCCTTGGGGACCACGCTGCTGATAGCCACCCTGTTGAGGTCCTGGGGGACCACGCTGCTGATAGCCACCCTGTTGAGGTCCTGGGGGACCACGCTGCTGATAGCCACCTTGTTGACCTCCCTGTTGTTGACCCTGCGGTCCACGTTGCTGGTAGCCGCCCTGTGGACCACCCTGTTGAGGTCCTGGGGGACCACGCTGCTGATAGCCACCCTGTTGAGGTCCTTGGGGACCACGCTGCTGATAGCCACCCTGTTGAGGTCCTGGGGGACCACGCTGCTGATAGCCACCTTGTTGACCTCCCTGTTGTTGACCCTGCGGTCCACGTTGCTGGTTGCCTCCCTGTGGACCACCCTGTTGAGGTCTTGGGGGCCCATGTTGTTGGTAGCCACCCTGTTGACCACCTTGTGGACCACCCTGTTGACCGCCTTGTGGACCGCGTGGACCGCCTTGTGGACCACCCTGTTGTGGTCCTGGGGGGCCGCGCTGCTGTTGCGGCTGTGCAGCCGCTGCGCTTGTAGAAGGCGCCGGACCTGCTACAATGCAAATTTAATAATTAAGGCCAACGTGGTGAAATAGTTTGTCCATTGCTGGGAAATAGTTTGCACAAGTGCAGAGCTTTGGCGATAACAAAACAAAAAGAACAGCACTCCGTGTATATACATATATATAACACAGGTAAACTGGTTTGATTAGCAAAAATTCGAATCGTGTGCTTTCCCCACAAATTCGTAGCTTCCAGAATATTCTCGCAAATAAGTACATTAACACACACACACACACACACATCGCCCGATAACCACATCACTATTCACAAGTGTGTGCAAGATGCACATCCACACAACAGTTACATATACATACATGCAGAAACAAAAGCATTACATATTTACTAACTTGGCTGTTGTTGTTGTTGAGGCTGCTGCTGTTGAGGAGCTGGCGCTGCAGCCTGTTCGTCTTGCTTATATTCTGCAATTATAGTTGCAATTAAATTGTATTCCTAGTGTTTTTTGTACGGTTTTTCTTACTGTTCTTTTTGCCCATTTTTTTAATTGGTTTTTTTTTAGTGCACAATTAATAGAAAATGACAAGAAATTTTAAAAAGAAAATGTCTCAACTACTGCGTCGACTTTGTTTCTGACTATTTCTGGCCAAACATTTATACTGCGTTTTCCAGCATTGCTTAAATTTTGCTAGATACGATATTTAGCTTTCGATATTTTCTTATCGATAGTTACATTTAAAGGAAGTATATCAGTTTGTTTTTCGATAGTCGATTTTATTTGTCCGGTTTATTGAATTTGAATTTAAAAATGCTTGGCTATTATAAAAATTCATTGAAAACACAACTTTAACTACCCTTCAAAAAATAAATAGTGACTTCAGAGTCACCAAAAATGCATATTTTAAAACTTTTAAATTCAAAACAACAATTGCATGTATTCGTAATGGTTGTATCAATTTTATTTGGAATTGCACTTTTATTTTGCCCAATTACAGCAACCAATTAAAAGTTTTACAATTTTTTTTAAAAATATTTTTCCATTTCTTATGCGTTTAAAATTTGTTTAGCCAAAAATAACGTATGGTCATAAATTTTTATTATAAATTTTTATAATATATATATTTGTGTAAATATATTGTAATGCATTTTAATTTCTTTTATAATGCATTTAAATAAAACTTTGCATTGCACAAATGTGATTTTTAAATTGGTGTCAACTCGATCTTGTTGAAATTTTCTATAGAATTTGTATATAAAATTTTACTAACAATTGCACAACTACGTCCGCATGATTTATGTACATACATTATAATAACTACAGTAACTAAACATTCATATTTATGATTTTACGCGAAATCAATTTAAGCTTACAATTTTGTTAAAATAATTTTTGATGTATGGTTAATTCAACTAATTTAAACTAATAAAAATGACTCATACATGACAAAACATACATAAAAGAAATAAAAGTATGCGAAAAACAAAAATAATTATGCCAAAAAATTGCACTAAAACGTAAAATTCAGTTGTAATATAAAATAATAATAAAACAAAATCTTTGCTGCAAAGTAAATCATATTGTGGTTATTGCTGTTGTTATCTTTCATTCATATTGCTACAGCGCAACTTAAATTATAAAACTTAACAAACAATATTTTTCTTTTTATAATTGGCTCGGAAATTGTTTAATTCGTCCAGGCAACAACAGCAAAGCATATTAATTTTGTTTTAAAAGCATTTTCAACTCTCATTCCATCCAATATTTAATTAAAGCTTGCAGTTGCTGCTGGTAAACAAAAAACTTAAATGCTGCATAAAGACATATCTCGTTTTTATGTACTACATAATCATAAATCATACATAACTATATAGACATTTACATGGAATTGTTGTTGGTTTTTGTTTTTCAATTTTTTTTTTCCTGTTGGTTTTGTGTTGATTATTTTAATATTTAGTTTTTTTTTTTTTTTTTTTTTTTTGAGAAATATCGTCTATTTAAAGGAACAAGAGTCATGCCAAACAATTCAAAAGACTGTCCCAAATGAGAAACAGCTCTGAAAGTAGTTCGTACAATCAAGCATTATTAAAACATAATGTACATGTCGTTGCTCTTAAATCAAATTTAAATCCTTGTATTATTAGAGCCCACATCAAAGCATGCCATATGCGTTTTTGGTGTGTGTAAATGTCTGTGTGTATTGATATTGTTAACAATATTATTATGTAGCTTCTATTTAGACGCTGTTTATGTGGGGGTTGTTTTGAGCTTGTTGGTTGCTGATCATTGCCTACTCTCAATATCAGGCTATATAACAGGAATGCATGACTAATAACGAACTATAAGTAGCTAGTTATACATTAAATCGATATACATACATAAACATAAACATATAGATCTATATGGTTTCAGTTATGGGCATATATATGGGCTGCTAAATCTTAAGAGATGCTGGCAGGGGATTATTATTATTATTATATATATATATATATTTTTTTTTGGGAATGTTTACCGCTTTGTGCTAACCAAAAGCCAATATATACATACATATATTGCATAAATTTCGTTTAAAAACTGATAAATTCTTATAAAGAAACAAAACACTCGTGTGTTGTAAAATAAAAATAAAAATATCTCTCGGGCAGGCAGGCAAACTTTAACCGTTTTGACCACATTGGGCCTTGAGGGTTGCAGGTTTAGGACTTTTTCACATTGTGCTTGCTAACTAAGGCCTGCAATTTGTGCAGCTGACTAAGTAGATTGGCATTGGTCTCCTCCAGTGACTCGAGGCGTTTTTTGTAATCATGATTCTCTGTAACTAGAATTTCCACGCGCCTTTCCAACTGATCCATATACTCTTTCTTTTTGCGACGACTTTCCTGAGCAGAGATCTGTCAAATTGAATTAAATATTATGGTTATTGAATTCTCCGTAAACGATGTTAGCTAAACATACCTTATTTTTAATTTTACGTCGTATCTTCTTGAGCGATTTCTCCTCGGCTTTGGTGAGTGGCAGCTTCTGTGGTATGGGATAACCCTCGGCTAGCAGCGTGCGTTTCTCTTCCTCAGTTAACAGTAGATTGCCCGTTGATCCTTTCTACAAGTGCAAAATAAAAACACAAAATTATATGTTAGGGACGACAAGTATGAATTTATTGCTTACCGGTTGTGAGCTAATCAGCGGCGTGTGTATGGGCTGCCTCGTCGATGTTGCTGTGCTGGAGACACCGTTGCTGCTGGCGGCGCGGGTTATGGCGGCAGAAGTGCGTCTCGTGCTTCCATTATTCGCTGGGTCACCGTTGCCGGCTGCAATGGATACGGCGGAAGCGTTGGGCGACAGCGGCGCATATAAATGTTCCGGCGAGAGATTACCCTCGGAGTCATCGCTGGGCAGAGAGGAGGGCGGCGTCAGTGGTATGCCATAGGCATGCGATTTAGCTGAACTATTGCTGCTGCTACTGCTGCTGCTGCCGGCACTTTGTTTCTCACTCTTGATGGCTATCTTGGGTAGCAATAGTTGTTGCTGCTGCTGTTGCTGCTGGGATTTGATGAGGCTGTTGCTGCTGGTGGCAAGCAAAAGACCACCATGCTAAGAAAGTAAAATCGTTTTGGTACAAGTTGCTACTACTTTCATGGGTAAGGTCTTACCTTTTGGTCAAAGAGCAGCTCTGATTGCAAATTGGCCAAATTGAGGCTTAGCTGTTGTTGGGCGCTGCTGGTCTGTGAGTTTGGACTGGCGGGGCAGCTGGAGTCGGGTGACATGGGCTCATCTTTAATGATAGCCTCATCGATTTCAATGTCGGAGCAGATATCGGGCGACATGCTGCCCTCCCTGGCCGATGACATGGACGAGCTGCAATCGTTGTCATCGTACATTTCTGCCAAATGTTGAGGTAGTTGAAAGTGCTCCATTGCAACATTCATGCTGCTGCTGCTGCTTCTGCTTTTGTTGTTGTTGTTGTTGCTGCTGCTGATGCCGGTGTTGCTGCCACTTTGTTGCGCCTCACAACTGATGTGCCGTGTGAGTGCTGTGTTTGCAGCCGCTAGCTCCGTCATAGCTGTGCTTAGTGCGGGATTTACGCCGGCGCTGCTTATGCTGCTCAGCATTGCAGTGCTGCGACTGTTTCTTGCGGGCGGGTGTAGTGTAAGGCATTTGGGATCGATGGTGATGCGCCCACTTCCGGAGTAGCACTCGTCATCCATATCTGTAAGAAGCGGACGGTGGAAACAACGCTCGATTAGCAAGCAAATTATACAGGTGCTTAACTATATACATCTGGTAACCAACTGCAAATTGGCAACATTGCAAATAACGGCCAGTTCAATTTAATTTCGCATATCCGAATGCAGATTTGCAACCGTTAGCGCTTAACAATTTGGCTCTTAGTTAACAGTAATGTTAACGGTTAAGTTCTACGTACGCACGTATGCTGCTTACGTCACGTCACGCGCCAAAATCAAATAATATGATGTGTGCGTAAGTATTGTTTTGAGCAACCTACATTTTTTTTTTTTGATGTCATTGCTTTTGTATTTTGCTTTTTGTGGTCTCGAGGGCTAAGCCAAGTAGTATTTACCAAATATTATACAATAATTTGAAATTCTTCTCTGTAACTGTACAAACAGGGGCAAACATTGGATCAGTTGCCACTAGCGCACGCGTCAGCAAATGTGTTTGCACTTGGTATAAATGTTTTGTTTTTTCAGCCACGTTCTGTTCTCTCTTTCTCTAGCTTTGACTCTGACTCTCATTTTTAAATTTAATTTTATTTACACAGTTGCTGTACAGTTTCCATAAAATTACAAATAATAAAACAAAACAGGCCAGCTAGCAATTATATACAGAGCGCCTATTTAAATGCACAGACATAAATATATATACGGGAACATTACCCACAACTATAACAATAACTGATATCGCGTCAAAGTACAAATGCTTCATGCACGAGTACTGCGTTAAATTGCTAAATGCTACCGCGACAGTTAAAAGTACAGAAAAAAGTAAAGCACAGAAGCTGTTCAACTGTTTTTTTTTTTTATTTTTTTATTCATGTTGTCGTTTGTCGATCGCTATGTACATGGCCTAAATTTACAATGAAGCCACCAACTGGCAACTGTATTTGTCTTGACTTTAACCGCCAGACTAGCGTAAAGAAAACGTTAAACGTAACCGTTAACCAAAACAATCGATAGGAACTTTCTGATATCGAAAGCTTTTATATTGCAATACATACCATCGATCTTGGCCTGCAGGCTTTTTGGTGAATCGGGCAGGGAATCACCGTCGCTGTTGAGACTATAGGAATGCTCCGTTTTGATTGGTCCTGTGCCATTGAGTAACGCATCGGATATTAGCTTGTCGTGCAGAATGACGGCTGGATCCTTGACATCACGATCATAGAACCAATCATGCATATCATGATCACTGCTTATTTTCAAGGATTCCGTCTACACGAATAGCAATAAAAAAAGAAGAACGTCAGAGGTAATTAGTAAATGTATAAATTGCATGGAGCTGTAGTCGTGTGTTGCAAAGCGATAGCACGCTTATATAACTTAGAAACAAAAGTAAAAATATATATTTTTGCAAAACAAGAAAAAAAAACTAAAACAAAAGCACAAACAATTATTTAAAAGCGAATCGCACGAAATGCTGGCACACGTAAAACCCAAAACGCAGCGCTACAGATACATGGCCCATGCAGATAGGAAAAATACAATATTTAAAATTATATATATGTATGTATATACAGAGATAGATAGGCTACCTTGCATGCGGCGCAACGTATGTTGTATATATTTGTTTGTCAATCTTATCAGAGACGACAGCGGTTCTATCGTACCCTTGAAATTCTCATTGATTCAAACAAAATAAAAATAAAAGCAATTTTAAGTTATCATTTGTTAAGTCATAATAACTGAAGTGGAACCTCCGGCAGTTGAAATGATTTGTATTTGAATCTATGTCAGCGGTTAAAATGAATTTAAAAGTGGCGCCGTTTTGTGTACCATAACGATAATTTTTAACTACATCGCCACTGAATGTCCTTTTGCATTAGACTATCGATAGCAGTGTCACGCAGCCGGCGCCTATCGCCGCCACGCATCGCTAATTTTGCAAGGCTTGCCAAATAATATAATTGCAAAAAAAAAGTGTAACATATTAATAAATTATATTTTAATGGAACTCATTTTGTGGTGCCGTGAGCTTGATTAGTCGACAACAACCTTGAAAATCTGCCATGTGCATGATGATCTTGTCAAGATGAGCACAAATGCGACGGTTTGCAACAAGTGTTTGTTTGTTATTTGCCGCTCGTCGGGAACAAGTTTTCTTCTTCTTTGCTACCCAAAAAATATCCAGAACGCGAAATTGGTACGTATTTTGAAAGCTTGATGATGTAATCTCAATGTGCCAGTTTTTGTCAAAACATATGCATGTACATATGTATGCATAAAAAGACTACTTGAATTTACTTAATTGCAAAGCAAATCTACGACTATAAATTGTTGACCCATATAAATGCGACACTTTCTGGTTGTTTCTGCATCTGTATATGTGTGTGTGTGTTTACACTTTACATACATACATATAAACATACTTATGTGGAATGATAAAAAGTGCATGTAATTACGCTTGGCTTTAAAAACCCATTAGTATGTAAAATATACATGTATGTATAGTTATTTTTTGCCTTAAGAATGTTCACATTCTAAGCAACAGTCAAATGAAAATCCAGTTTTGGCCATAAGAAAAGGGAACGTCGTCGTCGCGGGCATGGCCACAAGTGAGTGTAGCTGTGTATGCATGTGTGTGTGTGTGTGTGTGTGTCTGTGTATTTGTCAGCCGGCTTGCGTGCCGCGGCAGGTACGATTCTCGCTCCCTCTCTCCGATGTACTTCTGTGTGGGTCTTCTTTCAAGCTTACCACTTATTCGTACTCGGCACATAAACTTAAACATTGATTACCGTTTGCACGCGTGCATTGTATGAGCTTTTTGTACGCTCATACGTTTGTATGTATGAGTGTTGTAAAGTATTCATTGGTATGTGCGAGGGTGGTTTAAAAAGTACGTGATGCGCATATGTTATGACAAATGCATCGATGGCTTATTTTATTGGTGATTGCATCGACATCACGGCTTAGACTAATTGCAAATGTACTATGTACGTATACCGTAAAATACTTTCTGCATACTTCATTTTATGATCCGCCCTCGTTTGCATGTGTGTATATACTTGTCCCTGTACAAGTGCTTTCTCCATATTTTAGCCGTCTCTTTGCAGCGGCCAAGAATCAGCAAAGTAGCAGCGGCAGCAGAGAAGCGTAAATAAATTCTACAAGTGTGTGTATTTGTGTGCGTGCCTCTGCTGTATAGGTGTGTGTGTGTGTGTGTTTATGATGAGTTCAACGAACCTTGGAATTGTTGAGAATTAGCAATTCTTGAAAAATGTTACCAAAACGGGCAACATAAACACACACACACACACACACAAACTTAAACACATGACTGTATACAGAGAGATATTGTTGGGAGCTTGATGATGAAAGAAAGCCAAGAGACAGCAAAAAAAAAAAAACTGCTCACAGGCATCTGCTGCCTGCCCCCTCTCTCTCTCTCTCTCTCTCTCTCTCTTCGCAGCGGTTGCTTCTGCTGCTTTGGATCGTCGTAGCATGGCGGCGCTGGGGGCCAAGTTACGGATAAATCCAAGTTGTGGAGCATCAGTGAGCATTCATTGTTGCAAGTTTCAGGTGTTTTTTATTTTTGTTTTTTTAACGTTCGATGGGAGCCAATGGGCAAATGACAAGTCAAGTGGCTTGACTCTCAAGTTTCAGGAAAAAAAGTGCTTAGGCAATAAGCTTAAGCATCTAATGATCATCATCAATGCGTGACTATCGATGGTATTAATCGGATATCGATCACACACCGTTATCCATGCAAATGAGCACCTGTTGCGTGCGTTATGAGAACTTTTCCTCGCTTGCACCTAATTTCGAAAATCTATTCAAAAGACAACTCGCATTAGACCAAATGAGCCGCTTGAGGGTTTTTTTTATTTTTATTTTTATTACATATCAGTTAGACATTTGCATATCGCCTTCGTTCCATTATACAATTTTATTCAAATTTATCGTAGTAAGAAAAAGGGTGTAAAAGACAAAAACAAAAAAAAAAAAAAAGCAAAGCAAAAAAAAAAGATACGAAGAGAAAAAAAAACCAACAATTTCATAAAAATAATTAAACTGGTTATAGTTTTTTCTCTTTCTTTTTTCTACATTGGTTTTTTGTCTACAGATATTTCGATTTTGCTTTTTCGCTTGCTCCACAAATTGGATTGATTAAATAATGTTGCAGCAAGCGAAAACCTTTCACATTTATAAAAATGCAATTGTGTGAGTGTGAGTCCGAGTGTTTGTATACATGTGTACTTATGTATTAAACACACACACTCAGCGTACATACATTTTATATGTCGGTTTGCTTTGTGTTGTGCACAGCATTTTTCGTTGCTCTTTTTTTTATATATTGTATCTTTTCAATTTTAATGCTGTCTGTCCGATTGTCTTTCCGTCTTTGCTTCTGCTTCGTCTTCTTCATTATGACGATCATCGCTGTAAAGTGAAAGGTGCTCCCACAATTCAAAAATGCTTTTTAACTTGAAAAATTGCTACGCTTTAGCTTGCGCGCTTTGGTTTCTTCTCTGGCCTGGCTGGCAGTCGAAAAGCGTGGTAAATGGTAATTGGTTAATGTAAAATGGCCCAAAAAGAAAGTGGACGAAAAGAAGAATGCTAAAAAAGCAACCCTGTGCCCGTTGTCTACCTACAGACAGTGTTGCCAATGCGATATTTTATATTCAAATTTTGATACAAATATTTTGCTAATTTTGTAAGTTATTTTGTATGATATTTGACCTTGTCAGACATTGCGTATACGCCATGTTGCAACCCGTATGCAACCCCGCAACAGCAGCAAACGTCAAATGACGTGTTTATTTTTTGCCATAATTTTGGCTGTAAATATAAACCAAAAATGTGTTTAATAATAGCAGCGACAAACAAGCACAAACACAGCCAGAGCGATATGGCGGGAGGGGGGCGTGCGTCCGATGCGGGCTCAACCTTATCACCAACTTGCACACATGCACAAACATACCAAAGAGAGAGAGAGAGAGAGAGACAAGAAATGTACGCAAGCAGCAAGGCGCCCTGACGTAGCCAACCACCCGCTAGCTAATCAATTGGCGAATGTCAGCATTCAACAAAGTACGTACGCAAAACGGAAATGTTGTGAAAGTTTGTGCGAATAATGGGTGCACAGCACAACCCACGCGCCAAAGACTCCCTCTCCCCCCTCTCAGTTACTATAGCTACCAATGTGTGTCCTAATCACATTTTGCGGCATTGCGGTTGCCATATACGCTGCATTTGGTGTTATAAAGTGGCTAAAAGTGGTTGACTTTGACGCCATTCACAAAACCGACACAAAACAAGCTAAATAAATAGCTAAATAAACAGTTATAAAAGACAGGCGGAAGCGCTACCGTTATGTAGACCAAGCAATTGATCAACGCTGTGTGACTCACTTAGGATCATCAATACATTGATGTCTGAGTCATTTAATTGATTATGTTTGTGGGAAAGTGAAAATAGTTAAAAAGTCTTTTATTTAAGATTATCTGAAATCTATTAAATGTAAAGAAAATTTCCTATTATATTTATACTTTCATTATATTTAAACAATGTTTTTGAATCTTTCTAAATAAAAACAGCTTACTTTCTCAACTCTTATATTGAGCTAAGCTACCTTTCACTGGCTGGACTTGTTGCACGGTTTACCCTGTAAGAAGCTCAAACTGTTGCACAAACTTGTTACCACATTGGGGACAAAACAATATGGTACACCCACGTATTTAAGGACAACCCCATCCACACGCACACACCCACACCCACATACGTACGTACATGGTGTAAACTCGATCTATGAATAATTCACACTGAGCCTTTCGACTCCTGCTTGGTGGGGTCTGACATTGACGTCAAATGTTAACTGAACAGCTGGTCGACAGCCGGCCGCCCACAACTCACAACTACTACATACATACGAACGCGTATGTCTCGGCACTTAAGAGCGGGCCAAAGAGCACGACGAGGTGCCAAAAAGAGAGCAATCAATTCAAGTTGGCAACGCGCATCCTGCATTGCGCAGCGCGTGTAAAATTCGCATGAATGGACTTCCACCAACTTGACTCAATGAATGGCTCGCTCCTCTCTCTCTCTCTGTCTGTCTAACTGTAATACGATGATACTGTAAATGTTTGTGTGTGTCTGTGTGTATAAATTTAATTATGCGCGCTTTTGCCATATGTTTGAACTTATTTCATAGAAAAGTGCCGCAGACAACCCGAATTATTTGCAATGTTGCCGTCTTTTGGCATTCGCTTTGGATTTTTAACCTGTTTTTGCAGATTGCAACGCTCGCAACGCTTATTGGAAATGTCAAAGTTAAGCAATACACACACACACACACACACATACAGTCATTGTTTGACTTTTATACCATATTGAAAGTATCGCGCATAGCTACATACACACATACAAGCATACATACATAGCTCGAACTAGTTATTTAAATATGCTGAGCAACCGTCTCTTTAAGAGACACACTGTTGCCAAGCACGTTTTTTAGTTTTGTGGGTTCTCGTGTGCATTTTAATAAAAAAAAAAAATAGCAGCTTATTGCTGCACTAAGCCGTTAGAAATTCGACGTAACCTCAAACCAACCACATTTGCATCCACAGTTAACTGTTCTTTGTTTGCTGTTGTTGTAATAGTTGTTGTTGCTGCTGCTTTCCGGAAAGGGTGTCAAATTGTCTTTGGAAAAATGATTAGTATAATTATTAACGCTCATAGAGCTAGCTAAATTTGTTGCCAACTTGTGCTTATATAAGCGAAAGTTGTACCAAAAGTGTATAAAAACGTTGAAATGGGAAAAAGAAAAAAAAAACTCACACACACACAGTGTTTTTGTTTTTGGTGGTCAGTCAATGGTAGAAGCCGTCCAGAAGTCAAGTAAACTTGCTGACTTATTAACTTGAACTTGTTTGTTAATGCTGCAGTTTTCTTCTTCTCGACTTGACTTTTGGTCTTACCAATTTGCCCAACGCTTATGAAAACTCTTAAATTTTTTTTTCTTCTTTTTTTTGGTTTGCTTTGACTTCATTTTTTTTTTTTTTTTGGTCAGCATTCTTTTGTGAAGGCGATTGCCTTTTTTTTATTTTGGTAGCTTTCGTCGACCCAAGGTAATAATTTTTACCAAGTTTCTTTGGATTTCATTTCTCCAAGCACAGAGAAAAAGCAACAAAAACAAAATGAGGAAAAGGTTGTAGACCAAGTTAAGTTCACGTTAATGGAATGCCAGAAATGGCCAGAGATCGTTTTTAGCACAATTCCATAATTTCCTGCAGCTCCTGCTCTTTAGACTATGAGTGAATAACCCTTTTGAATGTATGTAAATTGTATTTAAGTATATATACTATACATTAGGTACAACTTTGTATGCTACTTAGTAGATTAATTTGAAAGATGTCTAGCGTGACGTTTTGTTTCCAAGCAAAGTGTTCGCCTCTTATCGTTGAAACAAATATGTTTAAATATACATTTTTAGCTTTCAGCAGCAATATGTCTAAAAATCCTTATCAATATCAATGGACCAACACACACAATGAATTATAGCATTTTGCGGTCTAACTGTTGTATGATTTTATTTTATGGTGCAACTTATTTATTGATGTACTTTTAATTTGAATGAGTTTTTCTCTGTGTACGAGCATAACATAAATGCAACTCTGCAAAACATAACGGTTTCTACTTTTAAACAAAAACCTTAACCTAATACGTTGGTAAATCATTTTAAATAATTGCAATACTAATTGTACTTTTGTCAGTAAGAAAAATTGCTATAATTATTATTACCTTCTTTCTGCCAAGTTTTGAACGTTTACAATATGCTAATTGCTTCTAGGAATACTTGTAATGCTTGAGAATGCCTTAAGTAATCAATTTATAATGTGATGCGTTTCTGACAGAACTGATAAGCAGAAGAAACACTTGAGAAATAATCATTGTCAAAGCACGCGAGTCTTAATTAAAGGGGGATTTTTTGTTGTTGTTGTATTCTGTGTTTCAGTATAATGACAGATTGTTTTGATGTTCATACATATATAGAAAAGTAAAGCACAGGTTGTGGGATTTTACTGTTGGGTAAATATTTGAATTTCACTTTTAATACGAACTGATTCCAATGAACGGATTATCTATATTATTATTATTATTATTGTTTTGCATTTGGCGCTGGTTGTGAAAAACCCCAATACGGTATTATTTGCTATACATAAATATTTAATTTTTATTTACTGGCTCCTCATGTGAGCGTAATCAAAACTATTTTAAGGCCTTATCTGGGTTTTGCCTCTTTTGCTTTTTCGGTTACAAAATACACTCATGTGATAAGATTCTTGATATGCCAGAAAAAGACTTCAACTTCAACGGAATGATAATTTAAATTTCTATAATAATAATAATAATAATGCTAAGATGATAAATCGAAAGTTCAATTGTGTATTTGTATTTGTGATTGTATTTGTGTGTGGCATCATAAAAACACCACATGCAACAAGCAAACCGAAACAGATTCTGACGTAATCGAGGGCGCACGCCCCGGGTCTACGGCGGGAAAAAAATACACGCGCGTTTTTCCCGGGAATTTGTTGTTGTTGATTTTTGCATGAGCCTATTTCGTCGCCTACTTTTGCCTATTTCTGGCGTCGCCGTCTTTGCTGCATTATCGCTCGCCCCGTAATGACACTGACGGACCCGGGGTTCGTCTTGTCAGTTTAAAGTGCAGCGGCAGGCAAAAAATATGTATATAAGAATAATACTAATACAATACTAATAAAACCAAAAAGTCATTAGTTACTTTGCATTTAGCGCAGTGCTGATAGCGACAACATTTCGTCTTATCGCTCCCCTCCGCCCCTCTCAACGAGAGTCCGTCCGCCCCTCACTCGCTCCGTTCGTCTATGTGCGTCTCAAATGCCGTAATAGATTCTTTCTTGCGTATTTCTTTTGTATTTTAGAGTCGAGAGTCGAGTCTAGTACTCATAAATGTTTTACGCCGACAGCGAAGCAGAGACGCTTCCTCGACGGCGACATGTATTCATTACTGTTTCCGCAGCGATAAGCAGGTCTCTGAAAATGAGAAGAACGCACTAAGAAGAGCAGCGTACAGCCTACAGTTGTGCCTAAACATAGTTAATACTCGATATAGTGAACACTTAGTAAAAGCTAAAACCGACATGTCAAATTTTGCATATTCTTTGAGGAGCAAAAGCGGTTTCAAAATCAATTTCTAACCACAAGAATTCAAGAAACTAAATTAAATATGTTCATACAAAAATCTGTTTTTTGATGACTTGAAGAAGGCTCGCAATAATTTCTTTTCACTTTTATTTTTATTTTTTTTTTTTTAAATTTGTTTAATTTTTTTTTTATTTTTTATATTTATTGATTAGAAAAAAAAACCTGTTTGATTAGGCTTTGCAAAAATGAGTTCACTATATCCAAACACGACTGTATCTCATTATATTGAAACCGTTTATGACAAGGTAGAGTAAAAGGAAACAACAAATTTTTGCTCGCTAAATGATAAATTTCTTTTAGTGCTTTTGTTTTTGTTAATTTCTTGGAAAACTCTAATTATTATTATCAGACGAAAAAACCACTTTGCTGAAAACAAAACTTTTCGTAACACCAGAAATAGTTTCTGACTGCAACACATTTTCTTATCACGTCCTCCTCCGTGCCCATGTAAATGATATTTTTCGAACACAAGAAATCACTAAAAAAAATATATATATATGGTTTGCTGATGCTTTCCACACACGAGAAGAGAAGAACGTAACGGTTTGACGCAGGGAGATAACATAAAAACTGAAAAAACCTTGAAGACCTGCCTTTCATATCTAAACATTTTGCAAAAGTTGTTTGGGGCACGTTCCTCGAAGTAAGTGAGAAATCAATTCAAAATTAAACAGAGTATCGAGAACAGGGTGTGTACCATATTGTATATCAAATACATACATATATATATATATGTATATGTATGTATGTATAGTTAGGGCTTGATGTAGTAGCGCAACAGTGTCGATTAGATTTGGCTTTTGGTGACTGCCAAAGACTGAAAGACTCAAAAGACACCAATAGACGGCTAGACAGACGGTTTTATGATGTGGTTTTATAGGACTGGTTTGGTTTGGTTTTTGGTATCTATCTCGCTCTATGCAAGGCGCTCAAGACAGAGTGTGTATGTAAAACGTCTGTTTAATATGCAGGCACGAAGATCTGTTTTTGGGTTCAGAAAGGGAAAATGTGTTTGTGCAACAACAATTTCTCTCAAAACGTGTAATGTTTTTTGTTTTTGTGTATTAAACACTTTAAAAACTAAAATAAAATCAGTGCACGTTTACAAGTTCATTTGCCCGGCCTGATAAGCTTTTTTTTCAACCTAATGTGGGTCATTAAAGTATTTTTTTTTGCTTTCTTGAATGCAATTTCATTTTCTTCTGAGCATGACTTCATATATAGTATATCAGATAGTACATTGTTCAGCTAATGTCAAGGGTTTTCATTTTAATGGCAACAGTTAAAAAATAAAAGCATACATACATATAAGAAGTATCTCAAGTATTTATACTTATATATCTTGCAGCTTTTTTTTTTTTTTGTTCTGTAAGGTTTAATTAACGTGTTCTTATCGTGCTCGTAAGTACTTTACTAACTTTTAACGTCACTTTGTGTCACAGAGGTTGTTGTTGTTTTTTGTGTTATTATAAAACATACATGGTTGTAATTAACACAAGATACTGATAAAGCCATAAATTGAGCGCGTTGAAGTGTTGCTTACCGGATCTAAATCGGAGTCCCATATATCTTTGAGGTCGCCATCGTAGAAAGAGTCCATATTGAGGTTGGGTTGTTTTGTTATTTTGCGCTCTAAGAACTTTTTAGGTTTTTTTCCTTTCTTTTTATTATTAGTTGTTTTTTTATTTTATTTATTTTTTTTTTTGTGGTAATTTAGTTAATGTTGCGGTGTTCAACTTCGTTCCACCTGGTTGCAGTCACATAAATTTCTTAATTTCGCCTCAATTTCTTCACAACTAAATATAACTGATGATCAATTTATATATACATATATAAATATCTTTAGTTTTCTAGTCTAGCAAGCAGTTCGGGACGCGTTTCTTTATAACACTTATTAGGGCGAAACCTGTTGCTTCCAAAGAATGTTTTCACTTGACATTGTTAAAGTCTTCGTGTATGTGTGTGTGTGTGTGTGTGTGAGCGCGAGCGAGTGTTTCTTTGCGTGTATTGGTGTACGAACATGCATGTATGTTAGTTTGTATGTAGTTCTAACTTGGTTTACAACTTGTGGCTGGATTTAACTTGTTGCACGCGTTTGTTAAAGGGGGATTTTTTTTTCTTCTATTTTGTGTAACTTAAATTTGTTATTGTAATGATTTGATTAACACATTTGATTTTCACTAGCAAATTGTTATTAATTATTGGTTGTTGAATTATAATGGTAGCAGCAGCACTTTTCCATTTCCATATGGCTGACGTTGGCCATGTAAAATAACATTTAATATGTGTAGTTAATAGCATTAGCTGCTTGTAATTAAATTGTATATGGTTAATAGTAGTACATATACATTGATGTTTTTGTATTGCGTTTATAATATATATATATATTTCTTTTTATATGTATGTATGTATGTTCGTTAGCACAATTAGAATATTGTCCGTAGTGCGACTGCAGCCAAAAACGGTACTAAACTAAATGTCGGTGAAATTCTTGTGAATGCGAACGAACTGCCAGCAGCGGCAGCAGCAGCAGCAACAGCCGTCGCAGTCATCGTCGACGTCGTTGTCGTCGATACGCTCTCCCTCACATACACACAGACGCAAAGCAAAGAGCGTACTTTCGCTCCTCGCCCCCTCTGTCGTGCCGTAGCATTCACAATGCCGGTTGCCGGCTTGCTTGCTCATCGCGCTCTCTTAGCTTAACTTTCACGCTCTTTTTGCGTCTGCTGTAAAGTGAATGTAAGCAGGCGTCGACGTCGCTGTCGTCGTCGTCGTCGTCGTCGTCGTAAGCCGGCTTTGACGTCAAGCCAAGACTTATAGGAAAAATAAAACAAGTTTCTTCCGACGCTGCCTTCGCTGCTGCTGCTGCTGCCGTTGCTGTTGCGGCAACATTTGTTAACCTGTTTTTTTTATTTATTATAGATTTTTGTATTATTTTTTGTTGTTTTTGGTATTTGGTTTGGTTTTCTCCCCCCCCTCCCGCTCGCTCTCTTCTAGGCTGTGGCCGGCTTCAGGCGCTGCCGCTTGGCAACACTTTGCGCTGCTGCTGCTGATCTTGTCAACTTGACCAAGTTATTTGAACTATGCGCATGTGCAGCCGACGTCGCAGTCTAGCTAGCTAGCCAATCCAGTCGTCTATAAGTTTAGCCAAAGCAACTTTGGGTTGCTTTTGTCATTTGAAGGCTGTTTGTTTGCCTGGGCCCGGCTGCAGTGACGTCGACGTCGACGTTAGCGTCAGCGTCAGCAGCAACAGTGGCATAAAGTGAATGTACTTTCAAACCAAAGATCCGGTTTAAAGCCAGGCACAGATACAGCAGCGATGATGATGACGACGACGATGGCGACGACGTTTTCACAAATGCTTGTGTAATACATACATACGTACATAATTACATACACACATACACATACATACATGTATGTATGTACAGTGCAGTGTGTAAAGCTTTGGCTACAAATTTTTTGTTGTGTTTGTTGTTTTTGTATTTGAACAAAGTTTTTAAAATCCCCATATGTATATCGAATTTGTTGGCCACAGGCTTAAACCGGTCGCCTGCTTGCCTGGTTCGTGATTATCGCACGAGAAAAAAAAAAACAAACAAAAAACAAAATGAAATGATGGAGAGCTCCGGGAAAGTATCAAATAGTAGTGTTGTTGCCTAGGCGAGAGAGAGATGGAGGGAGAGAGAGAGAGCAGCGGCATCGTTACCCCAGATCAATGAGCTTTGATAGCTGCTCGGCTCTCCTCTCGGGCAAGACGCCAGCCGCCCCAGAGATCTTTTAATATTTAACGAACATGTACACATCTGATAAATACATTGAGAATGTGCATTGTTAGTGCGTGAGTGTGTGTGTGTGTGTGTGTGTGTGTGTGTACAAATAACATTTCATTATTGTTGTGTTGCTGTTGTATATATCTGCAACAGTGTGTAATAATTCGTCATGCTGGCCGCATTTGAACCCGCATAGTAGCTGCCGGGCCGGGCCATGCTGAACCAAACCGAACCGAACCGAACCGGGCCGGGCCCAACACCGCCCCTAATAAGCAAATCAAAAAAGCAATAAGCAAAAAAATTAAAAACACGCTCTTTCGCTCGCATCTAACTCTCTTTATCAATGTGTGTGTGTGTGTGTGTGTGTGTTTGTATCTGCGCTGTTGCGCTCTCTTCTCAATTCGCTGATCGTGCGCTGGCGCTTCAAGTGGATTTTACAGTTACATAGTATATATATAAGCATGTATAGAAAGAGCGGGACAGACAGCGACAGAGAGAGAGAGCCCAAGGTGGGGGCTAAAGAGCAAGAGAGGGAGAGATACTTTTTGTATCTTATGGCTGGCACAAATATTTTTCGCACAGCGCCCAAGTCACTGAACATACTTTTTTTTTATTATTATTATTATTTTATATTATTTGATTTGTGAATCACAACAAAAAGTTGCAGCTACTATATGGGTGTATGGGTGTGTTGTGTGTGTGTGTGTGTGTGTGTGTGTGTGTTTGGGTTTCACTGGAAAACAAGATACATTACGTGCCAGTTACTGTTGTTGTTATTATTTTTGTTGTTGCTATTAAGGTGTCGGTGTCTGTTGGTCTGGTGCCTCGTTGTTTGCAATTTGTATGTGTGTGTGAATGTTGTTTATCTGCAGCAACATTTTAATCTGTACTTCAGTTATTTATTTAAAAAAAAATATAATTTAGCATTATGCCAAGCGCCTTCTGATTAGATTTTGCTTTATTTTGTTGTGGAAAATTTGATTATTTAACAACTTCCTCTAAGATAGTTTACCAGCTGATCTAAAAGAATTTCAAACGTACATATTTGATAATATTACTTCAGCCCATCATCGACTGATATTTCTTAATTATAAATAAATTGGACGTTTCTAATCTGTACATAAATATTACTACATATCTTGAAAATTGAGCTAATGTGCTCCTTGAAAGGTTCTTCAATTTTCTATGGGGTCTCTGATAAGATAGTTTCAACAAAGGACTGCAAATTGACGTCGCGACGTTCAAAAACATAAATTAGTCGAAAACAAAAAAATTCCTTAGAGTCTCATTAGCAATTGCCAGCGGGGTTTACTTATCGAAAATGGTTTTTTTTTTTGCTTAACATAAATGGAAATGTGTTTTGACCTAGCTGATAGGAAAATCGAAGAAAATTATGGGCAATTAGTTCTCAAAAATATTGAAAAATGTTAATGACAAATAGCACAAGACTCGAGAAAGTTATTTTAGTCTTTTTGCTTTCATGTTTTATAAACTGCACTTTAAACAATACTTTTTTGTTTAATGACTATAATTAGTTTTCTAAAAAGGCGGCTGTTTTTTAGCGACGTTTTTTGATGTGCCTGAAACAAAAGATAAAAGATACATGTTTAAAAATGCATAAGAACATATGGCATAGCAGCTAAAAATATATGCATATGTTTATATCTTCAAATGATGTTGCTTGCGGTTGAAGTTGGTGATTAACTACAATCAAAACAAAAGATATCATTTTGGCCTACATAAAGTCACATAAACAGTCACTTATCTGTCCTTTATTATTCTAATTTTGTCTTCTATGACAACTAATTAACAAAAATTAAATGACACAAAAACAAATCCAAATGGCATACTTTTGACATACATACGTAGTTTCTTTATTATCACATGGTAAAGCTTTTCGCCGAAGCCAAAATTGGAGCTGCGTTATTTTGTCATCATTTTGATATACACTTTCGAAGGGGGTATTTAAGTTTTGTTAGCAATGATGTAGCAACTACAGTTTTTGTCAATATATTTTTTTAAATAACAGTATTTATGTTCGTATTATAAACGACTGTTAAATAAACCTTAAAACATCATAATTTAATCGGGTATTACTTTTATTTTTTGTTAGGGTATTTTATCATCTATAACTGTGAAAACACATTTCATTCTCTCCCCATCTTTTGTTAACAAAAAAATAAATACAAAAACAAGCATGACTTTATTAAAGCCAAACAAAAAATTATATTATTGTCTCCCTCAGGACTTTTAAAGCCATTGTCATTGTCATCACCCAGGTATGCTATAAACACATCTGTACATAGCATTATATACCTGTTGATTGTACATTCATATTTCATGGCACTTGCTTCTTGTTTTCGGCTGGCTTAATATAAATGTCTTAAAAAGCTGTACAATGAAATTAACACATGCTTGTAAATAAATGGTACATGTGTATTGTAAATTAAACATACAGTTCACTGATCGATCCATCTATGAATATGTATGTGTACCTGACTATGTGTAAACATACAAACAGATCACCGCAACGAGGCAGACATATTGCCGACGTTGTCGTCTTTAGTCTGTTGTCTTTACAACTGAGTCTACAAAGCGTGTGCATTGAGCCGCCTTTTGTATGAGTTCGATCGTGTTTTTTGTCCGTCAGTCCGTCCGTCTGTCCGTCCATCTGTCAATGCATTTAATAAAGCAAATATATCGCTTATAAGTATAGAACAAAAACGCGTGGAAAAAATTGGTTACGTTTGCACTTGTTTAAACAAATACCTAAACTGTTTCCCCCTCTTGTTTGTTTTGCCCTGTTTTTAATTTTTTCATTTTCTTTTGGCTTACAGGTGCATGGCAGTCGCTGCGGCCGTGATAAAGACAGCGGCTAACATAGACGACCGCTTGTCTTATCGTCTTGACCAAATGCTTGACAATAAATTAGATTTTGTGCAAATTTCAAGAAACCAAAAAAAAAGCAAGAAACAACGATTGAAAAGAACCCTATGCGATCCACTCTAACGTTGGTTGGCCTGTGCCACATGATAGTGCAAAAAGAGGCAGTTCTCACAATTGTGTGATTTATATGACAGCTGAAAACAGGAAGAACCTGGGTAAGAACTGACGAATTGCAAATGCT
This sequence comes from Scaptomyza hsui, assembly GCA_018152825.1. Lineage (NCBI taxonomy): Eukaryota > Metazoa > Arthropoda > Insecta > Diptera > Drosophilidae > Scaptomyza > Scaptomyza hsui. Next base: position 9,647,044 of record JAECXO010000307.1, read on the forward strand.
CTGTGTATAAAACACATTGGAGATACTAATCACTATACTATCGAGGAAATATAAATATATAATTAAACTTTTCTACAATTGCTTAGCTTTAATTTAACTTATTTAGTTTTTAAATAAATAGTTTCTAAATTTGGTTTTTAATTATTAGTTCATTCGACTAGTTTTTAAGTGTATCAAACTGTATTACCAATTCGTTATGGCCGTTTGTGCGCACCTGTAGCGAAATATCTGTATTTCTTGTGGCACGTTTTGTTTTTGTTGTTTAGCAGCAATGCTGATGTCTTTGGGCCCCATAAGCAAAATACGTCCAAAATGCGGTGCGGTTGAGGTCAATGATTTCTTATGCGTTGTCTTTCTGTTGCTGTTGCCTTTTCACGCGTTTTTCGACAGTGCCTTTTGGTCAAAAGCAAAAAAAAAAAAAAGCACTCGGTGAGCATATATTGAATATTAATTAAAAGCCATAGCTTTTGGCTTATGTAAACACAGAAAGAGCTGATTGAAGAGTCGCTGGACCAACGAATGTTGCCCTGCTGTAATGTCGAAAAAAAAAGGGAAAAATAAATCTATTCACGTAACTGATGACATAATATCCCATTGATGGGAAATTTTAGAATTCTGTGATGCTAACTGTGATTCACACCGAATAGAACAATCTTTACATCAATATGATATGCCAAAAACAAGAACGTGGCCCTGCTGATAAGCAATATGCAATTAGACTAAAAAGAAATGCATGTTTTCGGAAGTTTTGACATAAATTCTTGGCCATAAATTCAGCGCAACTGTAATGGAGAAGCATCAGTTAGAAAATCAAGTTGAAGACAACAAAATGTATAAGAAATCGGTGGTGGTTTTATTTATAGTGTTTACCATATGCAATGGTGATGTATTCGAGGAATGTTCCGATTCCGAAGCAGAAAGTTTTGTAGCCAGTTGGCAAAGTTGTCAATCGTATGTCTATTGTGATGGTGATGATTCCATATTGGGTCAATGCGACGATGGTCAATACTTTGATCCGGAATCGTCTTCATGCGATGATGCTGCCAATGTAAGATGCTTTTTGGATGAGATCGATGAGCCACCGGTGCAAGAAGAACCCGAAGAGCCGGAACAACCACAACAACAACCCGAACCAACGCCACCAATTATGGATAAGCCCACAGAAGTGGAGATTATAAACATTGCACCCGTTGTGAAACCCAATTGCCCGCTCAGTGATGATCCCAGCCAAGTGATATTTATGGCCAGCAATGAATCATGTACGGATTACTATTTATGCTATCATGGACATGCCATGGAAATGCATTGCACCAACCAACTACATTTCAATGCGCGCTCAGGACAATGTGATTATCCAGAGAATGTTCAATGTGCAGTGAGTTAAAAATATTGAAGTAAAGACTAAAAAGTGCATTACTGATTTCTTGGTATTTCTTTAGCTGGATCGTCCATCGGCCCACAAGTGCTTGCCAAACATGACCGATTTCTTTCCACATCCGGAAAAGTGTAGCTATTTCTACTATTGCATCAAGGGATTCCTAACGCTGCAACAGTGTCCCTTTTACTACGGCTGGGACATTGAGCGACGCAGCTGTGTGCAACTAAACGTGGCCAAGTGCTTTGGTAACTCCCGACGTGCGTAGCAGCCCTCATACGGAATTTCCTTGACTTAAGTTACATAGAAACACATACACATAACTCTATCTAAAAGAACATAAATTGTCGTCTTTTTCGGTTGTACCAATTTTAAGTGATAAGCGCCCTAGTTCATGATAAGCTCCACACACAAACATGTCTCGTTTAATTAAATGCAAGTAATTCGTAGACTTAACACGGTTATTGGAAAATATAAAAAGCTAAGCACACCAATCGTTGGGTCGCACAAAATGAGACAATCTATTCGCATTGACATCCTGCCCTTTGCCGTCGCCGCTGTTGCCACCGTGGTCATCGTCGGATTCGGCTCCATCTGTGCTGTGGACATTCCTGAATGCATTGGTGTAGCAAATGAAACATTTATAAATAACACTCGACCCTACTGTAATCATAGTTTAATTTATTGCGATGGTGAAAGTTCGCAATTTTGTGATTCGAAGATATTGTGTGATTTAAATTACGACTGTGTCGAAACAACAACAACACCATGGAATGTGACCACAATTAGCAGCACCACAGATACTCTAACCACACCGTCTACAGCAGATGTGCGCTCTTTGTGCCGTCATGGTGTAACCAAAAAATATATATATCCCGACAATTGCAACTATTACTACTATTGTGTTGATGGCTTTCTGGTTGTGGAACAATGTCCTATTGGCTATGCCTTCTATGAGCCCAATGGAACCTGCAGTGGACACATTGCTGACATTGCGGATTGCAAGCGAAGGTAGCGCAAAATCTAAAAGAAAAACACCACTTTTTTAATTAAGACTTGTATGTTGTGTCACAAATGTATTTTAACAATAATAAATATGAACTAATCGCCTTATCAAAGCACATGAGAGCAAAGCGACTATAAAGCACACGTCTTTTGGTGTCTTATGGAACAGTTTATTTATGTTGAAGCTGCTTTTAGTAATTGGCTGCTGCCTGCGGCTCAGTCAGGCGGAATTCCTGATGGAATGCGAGGGTGTCATCATAGATCGTATACCGAATCCAAATTCAGAGTGCAGTGAATATGTTTACTGTAATGGCGATGATTCCTATTACTGCAATGATGAATGCACTGAGCCAGTCAGTTGCTATGGTTCAAATGAAACCCAAGCACCAACGCAACTACCTACAATGCCGATCAGCAGCACAGTGGTAACAGAAGAGCAACAAACAAATCCCGGTCCGAACAGCACGACAATTGCTACTATTAACACAAGCCCTCCTAGTATCACAACTCCACCAACAACCACCACCACAATCAGCAGCAGTACTCTTCGTGTGACTTGTCGCAAGAGTGGCCAGGATGGTGTCTATCCTTATCCGGCAAACAGCAACTATTATTATCAATGCATTTCGGGCTATTTACTTTTGCAGCAATGCCCGCAGAATTTTCATTTCGATAAGTCACTGGGTAAATGCATTGGCAAAAACCCTTATCATTAAAAAAAATAATAATAAAGTTTGACAATCAGCTAGAGGAGTTTTGCATGACATGTTTTTAATATTTGATGATAAGCCAGAGTAGTAGACTCATGTAAAAACGCTACTGTATCAATGCCAAGTTATTTAGTCGAACATTGACAGCGATTGAGAGAGCATCATGCTGGATATTAGGAGTAGTTGCCAACAGTTACAGCTACTGCTGCTGCTGATAATAACTGCTTCCATCTGGCAACGTTCCTTAGCCGATATCTTTGAGGAGTGCAGCAGTGTTGGCAACAGTGACAACTTTGTTGCCTCAAATAAAAGCTGCACGCATTACATCTTTTGCGCCGGTGAGGACTCATTTGAAGGTGAATGTCCGGAGGAGAATGATTTCTTCAACGCTCAGCTGGCAATGTGTGAACCCATGCAAGATTTGGATTGTCGCACTGGATTGCCGCTGCAAACGCAACAGGAAACACTAACGGATACAGTAACGGAACAGCAAACAATTGCGGAAACAGTTACGGAAACAGTTAACTTTACCATAAGCAGCTCAACAGCTCCCACAGTGATCCTCGAATCTGTGACAGAACTTGCTGCAGTGGAGCCTTCTACATCAAACACTTTAGTCAATAAAGTGGTGACCATTGTGGCCAACGATTGTCCCCAAACGGATAATTACAATTTTATTGTACTTCTTGCCCATGACAAATCCTGCACAGAGTATTTTATATGCTATCATGGTAAACCGTTGCCAATGACCTGTGCAGCCATGCTGCACTTTAATGCCAAAACGGGCAAATGCGATAAAGCAGAAATAGTTAATTGTATGGTGGGTAAAAACTCTTTTATATCATTTCTTATATATGTATCTTAAAACTGTATATTATTATCTTCCAGAGATCCACCATTAGTGTGCGGGAGCAGTGTAAATTACATACCGTTGATATTTATCCACATCCAGATAACTGCAATTATTTCTACTACTGCCGCAATGGTTATTTAATGCTGCAGCAGTGTCCATTCTTTTACGGATGGGACTACGAAAAGCGTTCCTGTGTGGCGATCAGTCGTGCAAAGTGTTATGGTCATCAACGACTACAACATTAATAATATCTATCCTATGTATTAAAAAATCTAGTTTAAGAAAAAAAAGAAATGTTTAAATAATTTGTTGTTTTAATAATTATTTAACGAATGCGTGAATAAAATGAAAAGTGTAACCTATTTTTAAATCCTATGGTTTTTTTTCATGAGTTTCCCTTATTTATGGTACAAGGTACCTTATCCTAAAGCTTAACATCGAATACCTTTACTACAAAGTTCAGATAATTTCTACCAAATTGTAACATTTATAGGAAGATTTATCGTGCCTGGTTGGATAACAGGCCGAAAAATCATTGGGTATTTCACAATCAGTTATTAAATTGCAAGTACAGCTAAGCAAGACAGGTTGTAATCAAGGCCTTTTTAAGTTTTATCACAGGTAGAGTTGAATCATGGTACAAGTTGCTGGAAACGACATGAAATTTTCAGAAATTCGAGAAATGGGCCAGTTATCTTGAGACGACTAAAAAAAGATGAGAAACCTATTGACCGATATGGTAGCTATCTAACCAAGGACAGATATGCTGTTGTTTGTTTGTCTTTCTTCGCTTCGTTTATCAATGAACATAACATAATTAATTGGGTTTTTAATTGTCGCGTGCACAATCTGTTGTAGCTAATCTAAAGACGAAGACTTTTTTTAGATCGACATTCTATACTTAATAACACGCTTCTTTTCATTCCAGCTGAGATGTGACTGGGGATTGTTAAATTTCGAATCAATATGTCGATCGATTGTCTCTGGAAGAAAAGTAGTGCAGAAAAAATGCCGGCAGCAATTGTTTTGGTTGAAGGCCTTATCGATACGTTGACACGCAATTGAAAAATGTTAATTTTCTGATATTGTGGGGCACTATGCTGTCTTGGCATATATGCCAAGTTCTTTGCGCATTACGAAACTAGAATAAAATTGCGCTTTACTGAAGTCTGACATACAAAAAAAAAAATGGCTAACAACTGCAGACTTTTATGTAAGTTGATCCTGCAAACTTCTGCAATAAAATCATCTCTTAAGAATTTGTTCTACTTCAGGCTTCTACTCACTGGTGCTGCTGTGGTGTAAGTTGACTGCATCACATATGCAATGGATGCGAAAACCAACAAATTCCGTAACTATACGCCAGAACTCGATGGGATTGTGTACGAATCAAGCAAGTGGCAGTTTTGTGGAACACCCGGATGATTGTCGATTGTTCTATTTGTGCCAGGATAATGGTGATGCTGTGCTAGCTTCCTGTCCATCAAATATGTTTTACAACAAGGAGAACCGAATTTGCGATACGGCTGAGAACGTGAGATGTAATAATGGCACTGGTAATGGCAACTCCAATAATACACCACCCAGGGACGACAATGAGTTGAACAACATGGTTACGGATGCGGTCACCTATTGTGCCACGCTTGCGCCACAGGCGGGGGCCAATGATCGCATAGTTTATATTGGCAGCTCGACCAGCTGTAATAATTACTATATTTGCTATTATGGACAGGCAATACTGCAAGAGTGTAGCCGGGAGTTGCATTGGAATGCAGTGACAGCCAAATGTGATTTACCGGAACGCGCGAAGTGTACACTTGAACAGAATACAGCACCTGTGTTGCCTCCAATTGACGTTAACAATCAGCTATTACATTGCCCAGCCTATGGACAGCATCTTTATCCGCACATGCAGCGCTGTGAGTTCTTTATTTATTGTGTGAAAGGTCATGCTACCTTGCAGCAGTGTCCATTTTATTACTTTTTCGATGTGATATCCAAGACCTGCCAATGGTCCCGCACGGCGCTGTGTGTGCGCGATTTAAATTTTCCGCGCCATTAGTATTAGCATCATCGATATCAATAAATATATAACACAATAGAATGACCGTATCGGTACTTAATAATCGAAAATAAATATCAGTCGTAAGTGAAAATATCGTTTAAAATTTGTCGTGATGTCATACCATAAAATACCGAAATAGTCAGTCTATCGGTCACACTGCAATGAACTGGCCTGTGGCCGCTGTTTACAAGAGTTTTGTTAATAAAATATAAATTGTGCGTCGCAACCTAATAACAAGGGAAAAATAAATCTATAAATAAAATAATAATAGCTATAACAAAGAATATAGCACAAATATGCTTAAACTACAATCCGACATACAAGCTTTTACGAATGAAAGAAAACAAAAATTGAAAGAAATTTTCCAATAAATATCAGAATCAATAACAAATTTGACTAGTTTACTTAACAACAGCTACAGCTACAGGTAATTTTGTTTGCTGTCACTATTCTTGACCGACACTCAACATATTTAGAGCTGGCAGAAATTGCTGGAAACTTCTACAGACGTCGTCAAACAAACAATTGATTTCGGATATCATACAAAAATTAGAGCCAATTTTGTTGTTTACGAGAGAGTGTGTGTGTGTACGTAAGAAATAAATATGTTTGAAAATTTGCTTGGCATTTTTCGCAAACGTCGACGCTGTGAAGAGCAAGTTCCGCCTCGTCCCAGTAGCAATTACGAGAGCGACAATGACGAAGAAGAATACAATGATGATGAAAACTATGCGCATCCAGACAACTGGGCTGGCGCATATAATAACAACAACAACTCACAAGTCGATAGGTAATTAATGACTAAATAAACATTCTCTTTGCTCTGTTTTTTATTGCAGCTGGTGAGTGAGTGTATGAGTGTGTAGCTATCATATAAACAATATTAGCGCCATCAAACAAACAGCAACAAAAAGAACAAGCGCCTACGCATAAAGCTTAACACATTCCAAAATAGCCAACAGGCTACGACATAAACTTGTACAAAACGCGCGAACTTTTGAAACTGTATTGAAGAGCTGGTGAGCGCGAGGGCAACACAAAAAGTTGTTAGTTAATTTTAAAGTTTGCTTGCAACATAACCAGCAACAGGCAGCATCGGATTTGCTTAGCACCCTGGATCAGCCGCAGGATATGGACATTGATGCTCCATTCGTGCATGGCATGCAGGAGCAAAACGAGGACAACAACCATCATCACAACAACAGCCACAGCCACAGCTCACACGCTTATCATTCGGAATCTTCAATGAATTTTGATTATTTGCAAGGCCTGCATGCGGATGCAGCAGCAGCGTCAACATCTTCATCAACATCCATCCCCAGTGGCAGTAACTCCTATGGACTTGTCGATGACAGTAGAGCACTGGACAGGTTGTTATTCCAAACTACATAAAAACTACTAGACAACACTTCTAAAATAAAACAACAGCAGAGCAACTCTTTATTAAACCAAAAAAACAAAACATTTAAATTTTATTATTTCTCGCCTTTTGATATTATCTGCTACCTTAAATTTAGTTAGCTTATGTGGCATATCATTATTTTTTTACATTCATATAGACGCTTTGTAGAATTAGTGGTGGTAGCTCGAAACTGTTTTTGAGTGGCGCCCACACAATGTCCAAAAATAATAAAAATGACATTGTGTGAGTGTCTCTCGAGTATTGTTAAGTTTCTTTTTAAGCTGACAGCCTAACAATCGTAACAAAAACTTTGCTTCTCTCTTTTTATGTTACCCACCATCAACATCAACAACATCGAGTAGACCTTTCAATGCAAACGAGCGGTAAAATCACATTCATATCTTTTGTCTTTAACAAACTTAATGTGATATGTCTATTTACAGATTTGTTACCATACTCGATCAGTTGGATGCACGTGTGGAGAAGTTTCGCAAGGATTCGCTGAATTTACAGGAGAAAAAAGACTATCTTTTAATGTCCATGGATCTCATCAAGAGCAACGAAATGATGCAAAACATGAGCGAAGGTGCAATCTATACTTTAATAACATTTGAATATTAATAACCGTGATCTATTTTTGTCTTACAGCCGAGCGCGAGGAGATCATGTTGTATATTCAGCGAGTAAGTGCACGCCTTGCAACTGTTGAGCTTAATGTGCGCACTGTGCGGGATAATTCACAGGAGGATTCGCTTAGTCAGATTAATGTCTTAATCGACACAATGATCAAAATGGGTGATCCAGTTATTGGACGTCAGCGTTGCCAGATATATTTAAATGCCTGCTGCAGCAGCACCATGGATCCAAGTGGTCGTTTAGGTCCTGTGCTTGAAGCAGATGTTGGACCGATAGATAAGAAATTCGAAAGTGCGCTTCTTGGTTGCACTCTGGACGACCAAAAGAATATTAAAAAGCGTCTGCAGGCATTGATGGGCTATCTTAATAAGCAAACTGTTACCAATTAACCTAAACTAGTAAACAGTATCCCGCGATATATAAATATGTATGTTATGAAATTTTTAAAACGATAAACCAAAACGAAAAATCCAGAAACCACAAATAAAGCGAATCTGAATATCACATGCAAGTATATAATTTGAATACCCTGTAATAACCCTTTTAAATATCGATGAAACTATCGCACATAAATATCGCGTTTAATGCAACACATTTCACGGAAAAAGACATTCCTAAAAATCAATTATTTATATATTGTATATATCGATATATTAAACATCTATTTGCATTACATACTCCCAAAAATACTCCAACATTAACAACATGGCAATAAATCCGCAATACGAGGAAGTTGGCAAGGGCTTTGTTCAGCAATATTATGCTATCTTTGATGACCCGGCAAGTCGCGGCAACGTGGTTAATTTCTACAGTGCAACAGACTCCTTCATGAGCTTCGAGGGACATCAAATACAAGGAGCGCCAAAAATTCTGGAGAAAGTGCAGAGCCTCAGCTTCCAAAAGATCAATCGTGTAATAACCACTGTCGACTCGCAGCCGACATTCGATGGTGGCGTGCTGATAAATGTGCTGGGACGCCTACAGTGCGATGAGGATCCACCACACTCGTATTCCCAAGTGTTCGTGCTGAAAGCCAATGCCGGAAGCTTTTTTGTCGCTCATGACATATTCCGATTAAACATACACAATTCTGCCTAAGAATCGTAACACAATTAATGTGGGAGCCGAGAGTTAGAACCTCCTAAATTTCACCAGGGAAGGTCAACAACAACACCAAGAGCTAGAGAATTTGTCGCTGCTTGAAAATTGAAACTAGACAACAATAAAATGCCTGACTATTATGTAAACCATCTTCGTTGTAATTTAAATAAAATGCATTACTAATTATTTGCAAAGTTTATAAATTTCAAAACAATATGCATGGCATATGAGCAGTATGACGTCACAAATTGCCGGTCTTCTATATTCGATAAATAGAACAATCGATGTATATGCAAATTTTTATTACTGTCATGGTATGCAGCTGTTGTACAAGTCTGGTATTAAAATAAAATCTTGTAATAAGCTTTAAGTTGCCAATTGCGCAAGGAAGTGCTGATATAAGCATTTTAAATGCCACTCAATAGTAATAACTAGGCTATCCAAAAATCATTGCAATCACTGTCATGATAAGAACATAATCGGTGCATTTTCTACCGGCCTTTTGTTTCGGTTTTTTTGTTGCACCCGAGTGCTGTTTTTATGCAAACGTGTAACTATTGGAATCCAATATTGAAATATTTGTTAATATTGCGATCATTGTGCAGAAAGTGCTCTTAAATGTTCAGTTAAGATTGATCAACAAACCAAAACTAACAAGGTTTACACCATAAAATGAAGTTCGAATGTCTGTTGTTGTTGTTATTGTCGTTGCTGTGGGCGGCAGCCGGCAATGACTCCGACTTCACCTCCATCGCAAAAGTGCGTTCCCGCCGTGCCGCCATTGAGAGTGGGGTGGACAACAAGGATCTGCACAGCATCATTGACCTAGCCGACTGCCAGGATTTGCGCAAATATTGCACGCATCAAAAGACCACCGACAATTTGGCCATGCTGGAGTGCGCCTTGAGTTTCAGCTCCAGCCAGCTGGAGGCGTTACCCGATCCATGCCAACATGCACTCTGGCTGCAGCAGCGTCAATTGCAGTCAAACTCTTGGGTTGAACACACCCTCCTGCCCAGCTATTGTCCCGATGAGCAGTCAAAACTCTCCGGCTGCCTCAACGCCATCGATCTGTGGAGCTGCCTGGAGGATCAGCGTCAGCAAATGCCGCAAGGTAACAGCTGCCAGCAGCAGCTGCGTCGTGCGCACGAAATACTTGGCAAGGATTACGCAAGCATCGGCGACTTCTATGCAGCATGCGGCACTCTGGTCGAGCAGCACAAATGTGGACGCATGAACGTTGAGCATTTGCCAGCGCTGCTCTCCCAACTGGGCACCGTTCAATGCCTTGTGGCGCAGGCGGGCAACCAAAAGGCACCCATCGAGATGAGCTGCAAGGTGGCCATCAACACCATCGAGCAACAGCGTGGCATGCTGGAGCTATTTCGAGTTTGTTCCCGCGACTTGACAGCGCTCTGTCCACAGGTGAGTGTCCGTAGATATTTTTCTCTAACTGACCTAATTGTTTACCTATTTAATAGGAGCGCATGGGCACGCCGGCGGCTTACAAGTGTCTGGTGCGGCACAAGGGCAATCCAGAGCTCAGCAGTCAGTGTGCGGGACAGATAACTATGCGGGATCAGCAGCTGGCACGCGATTATCGTGTGTCTCATGGTCTGGCCAAGGCGTGCAAGGATGACATTAAGCTGCATCACTGTCGCCGTGGCGTCTCCGAGGACAAGCAGGTGCGGCTAGCCCAAATCCTACTGTGCCTCGAATCGGTTTCCAAGAACGGCACCAAATTGGCGCCCGAATGCTTGACAGAGCTGGACGACCATCGTCGCATGCTGATGACCGACTATCAGCTGTCGCCGGAACTGCTCAGCGATTGCGCCGATGATATAACCAAGTTCTGTCCGGACGAGCACAAGGCGCAGCTGGTAAATGGTTTACCCAGCACTGGCGGCGAAATTATCCACTGCCTGATGTATCATGTGCGTGCTCGGCGTCCGCAGCGACGGGTTACGGCCCAGTGCCAGCGTGGACTCGAGACGCTCATCAAGGTGAGCGATGCCGGTGAAGATTGGCGTGTCGATCCAGTGTTGCGGCGTGCGTGCAAAAAAGTCGTCGATGTCGCCTGCAAGGATGTTGAGGGCGGTGAGGCACGTGTCATGAGCTGCCTAATGGAACGCATTGGAACGCCGGTGATGCGGCCCGAATGTGAACAGGCGCTGCTCATTATCGAATACTTTGTGGCACGTGATTTCAAGCTGGATCCTCAGCTCTACAAGCACTGTCGCGATGATGCCGTCAAATACTGTCGCGCCAAGCGGCAATGGGACGATGTGCAGGATGTGCAAATGGATCCGGAGCGTGGACCCATGATACTGCCCTGTCTGCATCGCATGGCCTACAGTGAGGATGAGCAGCAGACGTTGCGCAAGGATTGCTTCCGGGAGGTCAAACGTGTGATGCGCCAGCGTGCCATTTCTGTAGATCTCATGCCCGAGGTGGAGGATTATTGCCTGTCCGATTTGTCGCAATACTGTGGCGATCTTACCGAGAAGGGCAGCGAAATGGAGTGTCTGCAGGGTAGGCTGGAAAAACTGCAGCCCGAATGCAAGGCGGTGGTCAGCAAATACACCGAGGAGGAGGCAGCCAATATTGAGCTGAATCCGGTCATAATGGCTGCCTGCACAGAGGCAATGCAGCAGCACTGTTCGGATATACTTAATGCCGGCAAGGATAATGGTAGGCTAATGATATACAGTCGAACTTCCATATAACGAACTCCCATATAACGAAGTTTTCCATATAATAATTATTCGTGAACTTTGCTTTTTGGTTCAACTTTTTGGGTGTTTTGTTCTCCCTATTACGATTTTTTTGTTTCTTAAAATGTACGAATTACGTTTAGAATGCGAAAACGAAACAATTGTTCTTAACTGTATTTAGAATAGTTGTACAAGTTGTAGAAAGAAAACGAATTTTCTATATAACAAAGTTTTTTCTTGTCCCCTTGGGATTCGTTATATAGAAGTTTGACTGTAAAATAGCTTCTCTTTAATGACACGCTGCTCTCCATTTGCAGGCAACATGATGGACTGTTTAATCGCACACAAAAACGATGCTGATACACGCAAAGGCTGCCGCGCTGCCATTGAACACTTTCAGATCATCTCGCTGAAGAGCTATCATTTCACCACCAAGTTCAAGGAGGCGTGCCGGGCGCACGTGTTGCGCTTCTGTGCGGCAAGTGCCACCAAGAACGAGGTGGTTGCCTGCCTCAGTGAGGTCATGCGCAACGATACCATACGCGCCCAGCGTCATCAGATACCCAAGGATTGTCGCCAGCAAGTCAAATCGCAGCTGTATCAACAGCGTGAGAGCATATTGTTAGATCCCAAATTGGGCAGTGCCTGCAAGAGTGAATTGAAACAGTTCTGTGCGGATCAAAAGGGTCCCGGTCAGGTGAATAAAAATGCAAGTCATCTATGTCATTAATATAACACCTAGAAACAAGCCACAAAACACACACACGCACACACAAACTAACTATAAAATTGCAGTATTCAAAACATTTACTAATAACTTTTTATTTTGTAGGCCTTGGAGTGCTTGATGCAAAAGACTGCGCGTCTAGGCAAGGCTTGTCATCATGCCATTTTCATGGTCAAGAGGTCGGAGCTGGGAGACAGCGGCACGGATTATACACTGCTAAACACCTGCAAGGAGATGGTCTACAAATTCTGTCCAAACGCGGAATCTGTGCAGCTTTTAGACTGTTTAAAGACCTACAAAGATGATCCCAGCTTTGACCAGCGCTGCCATTTGGTTGTCGTCAATCGCATGATCGAACAAAATACGGACTTTCGTTTTAACCCATCTCTCCAAAGTGCCTGTGGCAAGAACATTGATCGCTACTGCTCGAATATTGTGGCCACCGCACAGCCAAATGAGGAACTTAATGGCAAGGTAAGCATTTATTTTCTATTTAACTTTAAAACTTGATTTGTTTTGTGTCTACATATAACATAATAATATACTATAAAATTCCAACTGTGGCTATCTTAAAACTCCACATCCGGACGCTGTAAACGTCCATTGTCGGGATCATCAATTGTTGCAGTCAGCGCCTGGAGCAAATCTTCACTTTTTGTGATATCCAATGCAAGGCGATTATAAGGACCACTGGGACTGGTCAAAGCGCTTAGGTCCTTGGGCACACCACTCAATGGCAAACGATGTCCACAGCTCAACCATATTCTGAGCCATCAATGCATCCTCGCCCTGCAGCGGATGTGTGGCAAACAAGTAGATATTATCATTGGAATGATGTGCGCCACCATTGAAAGGATAATGGGAGTTGCCAAACTCATAGCCAAAGCGCGTATTCTTCCCCTCATAATCAAAACTGTAGACATAGACAGGAGCAGACGGTTGGCGTGTGTGAAACTTACTGGCCAAACTTATTACCGGCGACTTCATGGCAATCGCCGTTGTGAGCTGTGTTTAGAGAATGTTTTATCATGGATGTTGGCTTAGCAACTTTAAGAACTTACATCAAAGTATGCGGGCAATGCTTGCCTGTGATCGTGACTATTTAATAGCTGCGGCGTGTAGAGCAGACGATACAACAACTGATCTGTTAGGCCCGACTCATCCTTCACCTTGTCCACCAAGCCCTGCGAAAACTGACGAACGCTCAACGTGCTCACATTGGATACCTGGGCCACCACTGCATCATAGTATGCTGTATGTGTATCAAGAAGTTTACAGCAGCTCAAATTGGATGGGATTAAAAAAAGTACTTACAAGCCAAAACAAAGGAGCCATCGTGCTGAGTGAAGCCTGTCATCAAAGGAACACCACGCTTATAATTCTTGAGCAGCTCATTGGGTTGAGCTGGCAAAATGCCAAGAAGATCACCTACTAGCGGGGAGAAACTCTCTGCTTTGGTTGCCTGCAGCAGCTCCACAACAGATGCCTTACGCACGCATTGCAACAGTTGCTTCTGCACCTCGCACTGCTGGCAACCCAGTTCAATGCAAATGCGTCTTGCCTGTCCAGCTGGATCTTTGGTTATAGCCCAACTGGCAAATATCGAACCCGACTGGACAATTGCACGTTGAAAATGCTGCTTGCTTGTGCGTGGACTCAACAGTAAGGCGCTCGCTACACCCGCTCCAGCACTCTGACCAAATATGGTTACCTGATGGGCATCACCGCCAAAGACATGAATGTGCTTCTGCACCCAGTCCAAAGCCAAAAGTATGTCAGCAATGGGCGCATTGCCAGGCAGCTCCTTGCTATATGTGGAGAGCCAGCCCAAGGCGCCAACGCGATAGTGTGGCACAACCAAAACGATATCACGTTCCAGCAAATAGTTGGGCGGATGATCTTCCGCGGAGCCATTGTAATAGCCACCACCATAGACATAGAACATTACCGGCTGACGTGCCGTGAGCTGTCAAAAATTGAAATCATTAAATTATTTAAAAACTTAAATCAGGATATGATAAAGATAAAACTGACTAGCTTTTTAAAGTGCCACAAGAAAGAAATTTTATAAAATTGCTAAACAGCTGCTAACACAGATGTTTTTTTAATGTAATTGTAGACGTCAGCTTACGGTTTCTTTTTATTGATTTTGTTGCTTGTCTTATCTTTTGTTTAATCATGAGACAGACTCTTTACAAGAAGCTTGAAAAACCAGTTTAAAAACTGAATATTTGATAGCCAAATTAAAAACTTAAGATGTCTTTATGTTGTGTCAAAATTTAAATGAATTTAAATTTTACTTACATTCTTAGTGTAGACGCACAGATTTAGGCAATCCTCGAGCAGAGAGTCTGGTGTCTGCGAATCCAGATTGGTTATCACCGGGCAACGCTGTCCAAAGTTCAAAGCGTCGTGTGTCTTAACCCAGGGCCAACGGGCAACCGGTGCCTGTTAAACACACACATAAATTTGATTAACGTCGGTATTAACGCTTCTTTATCAGTTCTCACAAAAAATAAATAGTGCGTAGTAAGCCTTTTAAACTTCTCTTTTTTGTTTGCTCTAAACTCACTCGAAAACGCAGATCACCGATGGGCGCCTCTGCATAGGGAATACCACGAAATTGCATAAATTTCTGACCCGTCCAAGCTGTTTGTCCGTAATTTCCGCGTACGTCACCTTGTTCGCCAGCCAGTTGCACTGTCAGCGTTGACATTGGCTCGGCTGCATCCACTTGAGCGCCCATTGAAATCAGCAGCCAGCCGGCAAAAGCAGCGAACAAAAGGCCGCAGGTAGCTAACATCGCGTATACGGCACGTCTACGCATCGAACTGAACTGGACTGAGGAAATAAACTGAGCAGCAGACGAGCCCAACAATAATCGTCAATTGAGATCGTTTATAACGTTTCGTTATCGCTGAAAACTTTGTCTATCAACTGTGTAGACGACTTGAGTTGTATATGTTTGTAAATAAAAATATGATGAAAATCAGTTAGTGCAGGTTAAAAATGTTATGCGCTAACGACAATGGGAAACTTTTATAAATTATTGTTCATATTTTGTCTTAATCTTTATTCTTTTTAGGTCATTAAATGCTTAAAGGAAAAATTCCGTCAATCGAAACTAGATGAGCAATGTTCTCAGGAAATGATCAAAATACTGCAGGAGCAGGCATTGAACTATAAACTGAATCCGGTGTTGCAGCATTTTTGCAAATCGGAGATACAGGAACTATGCAAAACGCACATGGATGCGGATGAGCATGGCGAGGTGGAGGAATGCCTAAAGGCTGCCTTTTTGCGCAAGCAGCTCATTAATCGCGAGTGCCAATTGGAGGTAGCGACTCTAATAGCCGAGGCCAAGGCGGATATCCATGTTGATCCCATACTGGAAACGGCGTGCACTGTGGATTTATTGCGATACTGCGCCAAGGTCATCAGCGGCGATGGACGAAGTAAGTATAAGAACACAGTTTTCTATTTAATATTAATAATTATCTCATCTTCAACCAGAACTTGGCTGCTTGCGAACTCTGTTGCGAGAGACGCCAAATTCATTGGAATTGGATTGCCGCGAAAAGTTGGAGCGGCGCATTGAAATGTTTCGCAATGCGGACGATGCGCTGGCCCAACCGCCGGAGGACATGCAGCAGCTGGTGCAACAGGTGGTAACATCGCCGGCGCGCAAATTCTTCCTTGTGATATTGATGAGTGCGACGGGCTTGGTCTTTTTGACTGGCATCTTCCTGGGACGCGCCACTAATCGTGCAATGGGCTTAAAGAATAAATAATGGAAAGCAGACTGTAGCTGATCTGTAGTAGTACATCAAATGTGTGTGTAGTTTAAATCTGTGTGCATGTGCTTCCCTCGTTTAAAAGCGCTTCGTGTTTTCCACTTTTTGGACCTATTTCCACTGCAATCAGCTATTTCTTTGAGAGCAATTTGTGGCTTAATCGATTGTAAGACCAAAAAAAAAAAATCTAAGTGTAATTAATTTCACAGAAAACCCCCTAAGTATATAAGTAACTTGTATGTTTTAATATTTTTTCTAATAATTTCAATTGTAAAATAAATTGTATTTTTATAAATGAAACCCAAAGTGTGTATATTAAAATTGGCGCCCATGCCATTAAAATATCGTTAAGCTACAATATCGATAGCTTTCGATTATTAATTTAAAAAAAAACACTTTGAATTTGCTGGTCACACTAATCACTGTGGTGTTGCCAGTTCACTAAAAGTTATTCACCGAAAAGGTCAAAGATTTGTACTGCTGCTCAAAAGCTTTTTTAAAACTGTTTTACATATTGTTAGAGTACACATATTAAAGTGCAAAGTGTAAAATAAACATAATACAAGTTACTTGCTGTACAAAAGCCATGTTTTTAAAGCATTTACAAGTCGTTTTCTAAGCGCCTAAGTACATAGCGCACGTACGCACGCACCCAACACGCACACACAAGCGCATCGAAAAACAAGTTCTAATAAGAAAGGCAAAGAAATACACCCAACACAAAGAAGCAACAGCTTGCCTGCAGTCTTCGATTTGGCCTCATGATGGGCACAAGCAGCGGCATTAAAACTGAAGGTGAGCCGAAGCAGAGAAACTTGTACGTGAAGCTGATCTAATTTTTTTTTTTCTGCTTCTGTTCTTTGTGCAGTCACCGAGCCCCGTGCAATGAGCTTGAATCATCCAAGCGGCAGCAACAACAACAACAACAACAGCATCAGCAATGCTGCTGCTGTGGCAGCTGGGAATGCAGCCAGTTCTGCTGCAGCAGCCGCCGCTACCCTCTCATCGGGCGTGGAGCTGTGCCTTGTTTGCGGTGACCGTGCCTCCGGACGTCATTATGGCGCCATTAGCTGCGAAGGCTGCAAGGGTTTCTTCAAGCGTTCGATACGCAAACAATTGGGCTATCAGTGCCGTGGCGCCATGAACTGTGAGGTGACCAAGCACCATCGCAACAGGTGTCAATTCTGTCGGCTGCAAAAGTGTTTGGCCAGCGGCATGCGAAGTGATTGTAATTTTCGTTTAAGTCGTCGTCTCAAAAAAAAAACAACAGCAACAACTGCACGCACACAAATCCATTCACCCATTTTAACACTGAAACATAAACGCACGCACCGCTTTATGGGATAATGACACTTGTTGGTTTGTTGGCAGACTCAAAAACCAGTTCAACTTGATCAATTGGTTTCTAATTGGATTTGCATATGACCGATAGGGCTGCCACCTGCATATGCATTTTGCAGTTATTCAAGCGTGATGCCACCACGTTGAAAATATGTTTTGTTTGTAAAAGCTGCTTTTGAAACCAACAAATGTCATAGTTCTTAGCTTAACGGCTTACCTGCACACGCACTTACACATTAATTTACACACATTGCTAACTCGACCAGATCACATTTACCGTTATGCGCTGCAAACACTCGCTTATTGCTTTCTCTTTTTGTTTTTCTTCTTCTTCTTTCTAACAACCTGCATCTGCAGCCGTGCAGCACGAACGCAAACCAATTGTGGATCGAAAAGATGGCTGCGTCTCGGCTGCAACGGGCAGCGTCTCTGGTGGCTCAACGGGCACAGGGGCAGGCGGCTCCAGCAGCTCCTCCTCTGCTGCCAAGTCCACCTATCAGCAGGTGCGTGTTAAGCAACAACAGCAACAGCAGCAGCAACAACAGCAACATGCATCTGTTGCAGCTGCAGCAACGCTTTTTCAGCATGCTGCCACGCCTCCCGTCAGCAATACAGCAACAACGCCCTTTGGCCTGAGTGAAAATTTGTTTCCCATGAGCTTAAACTTTGCGGAATTAACACAAACGTTGAGTAAGTAGAGAATTCTATTTCAATTTATATGACTAAACTTTCTTCTGTTTTCAGTGCTTGCAACACAGCAGCAGCAGCAGCAACAACAACAGCAGCAGCAGCAACAACAGGCTGCAAGCAGCAATGCAACTTCTCACTGCTACTCACCCGAACTGGCCAAGCCGGAGCTGGATGAGGATGATGATGACTCCATGGACAATAGCAGCACACTCTGTCTACAACTGTTGGCCAACAGTGCCAGCAACAATAATTCACAGCACTTAAATTTCAATGCTGCAGCAGCTGCTGCTGCTGCTGCCGCCGCTGCATCAGATGCCACAGCTCTGCCCACACCTGCGACTGTGGGTCTCATCCAGAGCTCACTGGACAAGCGGGCCATTGACAAGGCGCTGCAACTGTTGCAGCCCATACAGCAGCAGCTGGACAGGAATCCAAGTGGACAGGGCACAACGTCAGGAGCAGCTGCAGCAGTTGCCGCGTTGAGCATTAAACCGGAATGCGAATCGGATGCAGAGGACAGTGGCACCGAGGATGTGGATGCTGATCTTGTGGAGCACATGGAGTTGGACTTTGAGTACTGCAATCGTGGTGATTTTGTTGCCAACGAGGCAATCTTTGCCCAGGATCTGTTCCCCCCGGAGGCGCAGTGCACAGCGTTTCATGTGCAGCCTCCGGCATTGGTTCACTCCTATCTCAATATGCACTATGTGTGCGAGACGGGCGCCCGCATCATCTTTCTAACGGTGCACACATTGCGCAAGGTGCCCGCCTTCGAGCTACTGGATGCACACACTCAAATGAAACTACTGCGTGGTGCATGGCCAGCGCTCTTAGCTGTGGCCCTCGCCCAGTGCCAACGGCAGCTGGCGGTGCCCACCATTATAAGTCAGCTGGTGCAGAGTGTGCGTCAGGTGGCCGACATTGACAAGATTGAGCCGGCAAAGATTGCAAAGCTAGCACAGATCACACGCACTCTCCACGACTTTATACAGGAGTTGCAGTCCCAGGATGTCAGCGATTTGGAATTTGGACTGCTGCGTCTAGTGCTGCTGTTTAATCCGCTGCTGCTGCAGCAGAATCGACGCGAGCGCTCCCTGCGCGCCTATGTCAAACGGGTGCAGCTCTATGCGCTTGCCACACTGCGTCGGCAGAGCGGTGGCGAGGAGCGGGCAAATCTTCTGTTTGCCAGTCTGCTGCCGTTGAGTGTGCTCGAGTCGGAGCTGACAGAGGAACTGTTCTTTGCCAATCTGGTTGGGCAAATGCAAATCGACGCAATGATACCATTTATACTTATGATGTGCAACAGCAGCGGACTTTAAACGGACGGTGGACAGAAATAAGCGACACAAGAAGACTGACTGGCGCAGCATCAAAGATGATTGTGGAGTAAGGGCGAGCGGGGCCAAAACTGCGCCTAGTGCGGACAATACTTAGCTATAGCTTAATACCTATACATATATATATATCAATAAAAAACCAATGAAAATACATTTTCTATTTGCAATTCGACTTCACTTGTTAAAAATTATATTTTTGAGCAATCCTTGCTGCACTTAATTAACTAAATAACTAAACTAATAGATCATTGAGCCGATGCGGTTTGGCTCTCTAGTTTCTTAGCGGGTTTGTGCCTGTTATGAACCTCATCGTTGCAGCCTTCGCGATTGCGAGCAATTTCAATAGCCAAAAATTGAACACGAAAAACAAATATTGAGTTGTCCGGTGAAAATTCCTTGCTCGCATCTGCACGCATTAAAGTGCCGTACGAGTAGTCTTCCATTTTGTTGAATTTCTCGGCGAACTGACGCCACTTCAGCTTTTCCGTAGCCGATTTGAGTGTGTCATCGGTAAGGCGAGCCACCTGCAGATCAGGAAAGTCTTGACGGAAGGTGGCATAGATTTGATCATCGTAGGGCGTCAAATGCAGCTGCGAGGGCGGAATGCTGGTCAGCAGCTATGCAAGAATGATGAGCAAAGTGGTAAGTTCAATTATGTACGAAACTGTTTCTATTTACTTACATTGAAGTGAACCTCGGCATGTTCCAGTGCTTTTGTCGCCCACATTTCCTCCACCAGAGAATCATTTCCAAATTCCTCGGCTGGCCTTGAAAGCAGCGAAGCGCCATGCTGAGTATATTACTTATAGTCGATTGTATGAAAACATATTGAAGTTATTCTAACATACCATTAACTCCATTTTAAATTGTGTTTATAAATAATTAGCTTTTAGCACGTTTTAGCGGCGCCAATCACAATGCACGGCAACAAGTGCACTTATCGAACATATATCGATACGCTCATCGTAACATATAACGATATATACTGCGTTTATAGCAACTTTTTTTAAATACTAAACATATTGTTTCACTTTGATTCCTGTCAATTATCTCATTCAGACAAATTTAAAACTATAGTTTTAGTTGTAAAAACAGACATATGTTTAACACACTAACACTGCTTAAATTTTTCAGGTCGTAATATGTTTCACACCATAAGTTTTACGTTTTTGTGCGCCTTGGCGTTGATGTCGTGGTCGTTGCTTTGCTTTTTGGATACCATCGATGGGAAAAAAAATGCATTACCAGATTACAAAGCGAAACTTTACACAGGTAATATGCCAAAAGCTAAAAAAAAAATAGTAGTTTAATAGACAGACTTTTTCAGAGCATTCCACAGATGACCCAAAGTATTGCCAACCCAAACAGACGGATAATGACTTTACATATAGCATGCTGTTGAACTATGGAATAGTGCTTATAACAACTGTGATGCTCTCAAAAGTGGAACAGTGGTTAGAGCTGAAGTTACGCAGCTATCTGCAGACAAAACGAAGCACACTGACATTCAAGGGATCTTTCCCTTTTATAAAAATTATAACAAACCAGCCCGAGATAGCTAAGAAATTTGAAGACCCGCCAACACTTAAAAGCGAAAACGTTGAACTGAAAGAGCAGTTGAATGATTTGCAGACACGTGTACGAGAGCTGCTTAAGGAGCTTCATGCTGTCAACAGCAACAGCATGGCAAGCGAGCTAATCTGCATTCCATCCAACGGCAGTTTCAGTGGCTCAGAAAGCGGAAGTTTCCAAAGCAATGATGAATCGTCGGGCACTGAGTTAACAAAGTCGAGTGGACTCTCTATAGCTCAGTCCAGTGAGCAGCAATCCTCAACATCACTCACACAGAATGTATATATCACTCACAGTCACTTTCATTTCAATTTCAATGGATCCGTTAATCTAATGGATCCTAACGTTAATGTTGGCGCGTTGCGTCCAAAGAAAAAGTGCCGACGTAGCGAATTCTTGCAAGTCTGGGGCACCTTTATTAAGGAGCCTATGGAGCGACCCATGCTCGTTGGCATAAACAACATCTTGATGTGATAGGCGCACAAAATATGTTAATATATATAAACATCATTTTAATTTGAAAACGGTATTTTCTTAACTTGTAAAGCACACTGTCACACTGTTTTAAGATTGCGCGCAAGCTATCGATGTGTAAATAGGATGATCTATCGACATTAAGCGCGCTATCGATAGTACCACTCATGGCATTTGCGGTGCAAGCAATTTAACCGCCAGTTTGCTTCTTTCTGTCGTCGTCGCGTGACTTGTGTACGCGGACAATTTTATCGGGTTGACTTGTTTCAAAAATGTGCGGCGTTCTGAAATAACGGAATATAAAATTCGCCTTTACTGAGGCATTTTAATTTGCGAAGATGCATCAAACGCTATGAATATTCAAACATGTAATTAAAAAAAGAGAACTATAAATGTTAATGTGCGATCTCGTATTGACGTTGCAGTACAGTTGAAAAATAACATATTAGAAAAGTTTGCCGTCTGTTACGCTAAAATTTCTATTTGCATTGCAGCAATTCTTTGAAGTCTGGTGTTGTTAAAGAGCTTTTATTCTTTATGTACTTGCATACATATACATATGTGTAATGAGTGATGTTGTGCGTCGCATTTTTATTGTTTTACCAGTACCTTCAGTTTTATCTCGTTGGCAGTGGCCAGTTGCATTGTTTGCTTTGTGTTTGTGCATTATCACTCCCACACACCACACACACACACACATCCACACATAAATCATGCACACATGCAACCTGCCGCATAATCATTCAGAACACCAACAATAACAGTTGTGCACCTCTTGCACTCGCACTCTTTTTCTTTTCTCTTTGCCAGTGTTGCCTTACTAAAAACTGTTGCATTCGAGTGCATTTATTGAAGTCCACTTGTTGGGCAAAACACATACGCAAATTTTAAGATATACATGGGCAAAATAAAAGATTTGTATTTTGTATTTTTGGTGGTCTGCTGGTTTCGTGGGCTTGCGTTTGTCTATAAATAGCTGTTCGATACTGATAAAGCAACAGATCACTCTCACTATCGGTGAGCGTGATACACGCTCCGTTTGCTGCTCTCTCTTTCCTCTCGCTGTCTCTCGCTTTTTCTTTGTGTGTGTGTTTGTGTGTGCGTAAGTGTGAGTAATTCTTGCGGCATTTTGATTCTGGTGTTGGAGATAAAACAGCTGAGCCGTCCTCTGCCCAGGAATTTGTTGGCGCTGCAGTTCCAATTTCTATAGTTTTGAATTGCCCCACTGCCTCACACCGCTTTACAGTTGAATCATCAACAAGTTGTTGTTGTTTGTTTTGTTTTTTGCCTTTGATTTCCTACCTATTGTTGTTTATATTTTGTTTTATGCGCATAAATCACATTTGCTTTTGATTCTTTTTCGTATATTGCGAATTCTTAGCGGAAATGTCAACAAATGAAGAACTTCATACACACACACACACACATGCATATGTATTTATGGATGTCCATATATGTATGTATGTATGCTGCTTAACTGCGCTGCTTACGTCGCGCATTATAAAGATTAACGCATTTCTTATCGAGCCTTGATAGCAGCGCAGACGACATCCATAGCAAGAACAACAACTGCAACAACAATACAGTCAAAGAGCAGAGCGAACATTTGAGCTTCGCTTTTTGCTTATTTCGCTCAAAAATATACACACACGCACACGCACACACAGGCAGAAAGTCACTTAGTAGGCAGGCACTGATATCTCACGCGTTGTCGTTGACTTCGCTGATTAGCATTAACTAAGCCAGCAGCAGCAACAATAACAAAAACAACAACAACAACAACAACACTAACAAGCGCGTCTAGTTTCGTTGTACTTTTTATTTGTTTTCTGGTTTTCAGCTGCACACCCACACACACACACACATCCACTAACACATATGGAAATGAGACTACGAGAGACAGAGACGGAGAGGCTGTCGCAGCAGCCGCCGTCGGCGCTTTATTTTCGCGCTGCTGCTGATAAAATAAAGAACAATATTAATTTAAGTTTAAAAATAGAATTTCGCTGCAGATGCCTGTTGTCTGCATATGTATGTATGTATGTATGTATGCATGTATGTGTTTGCATTTGTATCTGTGAGCAGCGGGCTAAAAAGTTGCTCACGCACACCAACAACAATCGGCTCTGCTTGATCTGCCTGCGCCAGTGATTGCGCGCTCGCGTTACTGTGTCTCTCTCTCTTGTTTTGAGAGCGATGTTGGGGCCAGCAGCTCAGTGTTCGCTGTGCTCCACGCCTTTCAGTATTATTCTATTCGCCTGCGATACAAGTTGGTCTTCGCGGATTGCAGTCTACGTGTGCACACACACATATAGAAACGAGATATACACATACATACATACATACATGTGCATATGAACGCATGCATGTATGTATGTATATTATAATTTTTGATTGGATCGAGGCAAAAGAGTGCGCCATCAATCGGTGTTTCTTGTTTCTGAAGCAACAACAAATGCAAAGTAAAGCACAAAAACCATAAACACAGTAAAAAAAAAAACACATTTAAAATCTTTATGCAACAATCTTTAAATGTTCGACTGTTCGTGTGTGTAAAATATATTGATAATTAACGTCAAAAAAAAAAATGAAACATCGTAAATAACAACAAAATGTGTTAGCAAGAATTTTTTGCAAATCTACTAAATTGTGATAATTAATATTCAGTAATTTTTTTTTTATTATTATTTTCTTACTCTCCGCTTTTGCCGCACTCTCTATCTTGCTCGTTTGCTCTCTCTCTTTCTCTTAATACGATCTTTGTATGTATGTGTGTACTTGTGCATGTATGCATGTGTGTAATCACAAAGTATGCGGAAAAACGTTTGGGAAAAAGTATATAAATAAAAGGAAATGCATAGCTGAGAGAAACCCTCGAGACATAAATGCACAGATAACAGACCTTTTTTTTTTTTGATAAAAGCACCCGAACCCAAGCCCAAAGCAAAAACCAGAAACATCTTTATCTGAGGGCTGTAAAAGTTGTTATTGTTGCAATAGCCAGGCAAAAAATAATAATAAAATTTCCATACATCAATTTGTATTAGTGTACTACGTATCCCTATCTTGTCAAGGTCCCTAGGGGACACATTCGGGGTAGGAAAATGTTTATATTAATGAATAACATATAGAAGATCTTGTATATATTATATATTGTTCTCTCATTTCTTCGTTGCAATTTACCGCTAAATGCATCATTTGCTCTCTTTTATCTAGTACTTTGTGTGTGTGTGTGTGTGCTAAATAACATACATATTTGATTATAGTTAATGCATAATAATAATAATTATTTATTTAAAGCAAACAACTAAATCGAATATGGTTAACGACAATAACAAAATCAATTGCGGCGCGATAAAACATTAAAGAAAAAACCACAACAAAAGTGAAAAAAGTGCTAAACAATCAATCTATAGGAAATAGAAAGAAGAAGAAGAATGCACAACACATGCAACTGTGCGAAAAAGAAATCAATAACTGCATAATTGTAAAACGCAACGTGGGAGAGCGTAACAGAGAGAGAGGAGAGAGAGAGAGAGAGCGTTGATCGTGCCAAGAGCAACGGGACAAGGCCATCCAATAATGTAAGTAAAATAGCGAAATTTGTAAAATTTGTGTGTTAACAAATGCAATTAAACATTTAACATTGAGCAAAGTTGTAACTTTAGACATAATTACTTGGTTTTAAAGTTAGACACTTTTTGTTTACCGTATAAGAAGTTTTTTCGCTTGAAAACTTCAAGCTAAAAACTTAAATAACTTTTTTTTTTCGGTTAGCCACAACCGCAACATGTTGTGAGTTTTCCCAGCGCCCTGCAACAATTGTGCACTGAGGCAGAGGAAATCTCAAGTTAGAGGGAGGCAGGAAACCTTGATAATGCTTATGTTTTGTGGCTGGATTCGCTCTAATTGCTTCAACTTTATTTCCAGCTCTCTATTTGCTGCTTTTAGCAGATGTTTAGTCAGGGTTTTTTTTTTGTTTCTGGCAACATCTGTTTTCAAAACGATATGCAAATTAAAATGTTTGTTGTGGCATGCTTAAACATACATAGTATGCATATTTATGTATTAATTCATAGTCTGTTTACAACATTTCAAACGCCAAAAGCAACAAAAATCTGCACATATTTATTTTTGGCGACAGCCAGTGGAATTTTTTTGACATTTGCATGTTGCCGTTTGTTTACCTGCAAATATTTAGTAATTTTAAATGTGGCTATAATCAAGCAAACCAAACAAAAATATCTCATTGTCATTAAGTTCTTTATAACTCAAACAGGTGTTTTGTGCCCCAAGCTAGAATTGTTTTATTAAACGATAAAAGATACTTGATATAAGAACAATGAGCTCCAAAGATACTTTTTCATTCACTAAATTCCAGTTAATGCCCAGCATCCTTACCACTTCTTTGGCTTAATCGGCTTAAATGATGGCTCTAAAAATAACAGGTGCTCAAAATAAGTATTTATTTTTCTTGGTAAATTAGATTCTTCCTACCTATTGCAGTATATTTAAATTACACTTTTTTTTTTCGTGGAAATGAAATGAAAAGTTATCAGCGATTAAAAACAACTTGATTATTTTGTGCAGCGAAGCTGTAAATGTCAAAAACGCGTTTTAGCGCGAAAATATTAAACAAGAAAACAAAAAGAAAGAAAAAAAAAAAATGAATGAGATTTTTTTGAAAACACTTTTATATAGATTTTGTTTTGTGGGTGTAAACTCTATATATTGCTAAAATAAACTTGTTTTCTGGCTCGTGCACAAACAAACACACACTTTTGTATGTATGTACATTCAAAATTAAATATACAAACATATGTATATAATTTTTAGTGCTAAAACCGCAAAAGTTCTGCGCGTTTTTGCCTCGACAATCTTATCATCTAATGTGCTAAAAATAGCTTTGGCCGCCCCTGAGTGCTTCCACACTAGTACATGTGTGTGAGTGTGTGTGTGTGTGTATGTGTGTGTGTGTGTGTGTGTGTGTGTGGAACTTCGCGCCCAACCTTTTTTTTTTCATATATCTCTATCTATCTCTCGTATCTGTATCTGTATCTGTATCTACTATATCAATATCTGTAGCTTTGTTCTCATGCACAAAATTTAGATTTTCTTTTTGTTACTTCGCCCAAAAAAAAAAAAAAAAATGTTCGCTAACTAAATTATGATTATTATTATTGTTTTTTCTTCAACATTTCTCACTGCTGCCGTTCAATATTTTGTTAGAGAGACGAGACCGTGTGATCATTTAGCGCTGTGCTAATTTAATTTGTCTCTCTGCCCCGTTGTGTATCTTTACTAAAATCTATTGCAACAGTCTATCTCAGCTGGAGTTTATTGCCAAGCCAATATTTTTTTAAATAGGTTTTTGAGTTTGCTTGGTTTTCTTAAACTTTTACTGCCAATTCTGTGTTTTTTATAAATCAACATTACAGCTTAAAGCTCTAACACGATAAATAATCCATTTAATTTCTCAATTCTTGTATGTATATATTGTATATATGGATGTGTAAACAACTGTCAACTGTTCGAACTCAACAGATTTCACGCCTATAATTTAATTAGAAGCCCTACACTAAACAAAATTCATTAGAGAAAATAATTTATTTTTAAAGTTTCACATTTTTCAAGAGCTTAAGGCATTTTAAAATATTTTTTCTGACACTCTTAAAGATTACAATAATTTGTTGTCTGACTCATTAAAAAATAAACACTTAAGTGCATTTCCATGAAATATCTTGAGATTTTTATTATTTGAAAATTTCCATCAATTTTAAATGCTTTTCCATTTTGCTCTATAATCAATTTGTGCATATTCAATTATTTTTACACACAGAAAGAAAGATAGCGAAAAAAAATGCATTGTCTGAAAATTGTGTAAAAATTTCCATAGCTCTCTTTTTTTTATTATTTTTCATTCTTTCTCTTGAAGTTGTTTACATTCCGCGATGAGTTCGGCCTTTTGATGTGCACACAAGACAATAATAATGGTAATAAAAATAAATAATACAATATATACACGAAAGACTTTTTGCATTAACAATTTGCATTCATTTTTTAATTTTTTTTTTTGTTGTTTTTTTTCTTCGTTTGCGCAAACAGTTAACATCGAACTGTGGATTTTTAATAACTCAACGATGTCTTCTGGGTCGCGAATATTTCTTGACTTGTCTCGTTTTTTGGTTGATGTGTAGCAAAAATTCCACTATAAATAATTTCACACTTTGTGATTTTAGCAGGCCATAGCATAAATTAGATACAACATGATAGACAGATGACTTTGACGAACAAGTTTGAATGTCTTGCGACATTAAACATCTGAGAATTATGGATTCAAAATGCATTTTGGCTAGCAGATTATTAGTTGATTAGAGCGCTTGCCACAAACAAAAGCAAGAGCATCAAACAATGAATGCATTTTGATTGTATTACGACAGCCGATTGCAATTTGTTTGTTGACTTTAAGGTCCTAGATTTGGGCTTAAAGATTAACACAGATAATGTCTACTTAGGGTTAAGCTCTATCTAGAAATCTGTCAAAACCATAACCAAAGTAATTTTAGTCTTTTGTTAAATTAACATATAGATATATTTTTTGTAGTTTGCCAACATTTATTTATAATAATCATAATATATCAACCTACCAAAGGGTTAATAATATTGATTATTTTACGTGAAAAAGCCCACAGATTTTTTTTTTATCTCTTTCATATAATTACTTGAAATAGTATAATTTTGAACCTTTTTTATAATTTCTAAATGAATGAGATTTTTTTGAAGCACTTGAGTTTTGTTTTCTGGGCATTAACTCGATATATAATGTATCAAATTATAATATTGACATTATAACACCAATAGATATTTTTTTTGTTTTTTGATTTTTTTTGGGTACCTTATATAATTTCATCTCCGGTTTAATATTGAAATTTACATGAAAACCATTTTAAAATTTTGATTATTTACTTTTTGCTTCAAAAATCAATGAACTTGAAATAGTATAATTTTGAACCTTTTTTATATTTTCTAAATGAATGAGATTTTTTTGAAACACTTTTTATTTATGATTTTTTTTTTTTTCTGGGCATTAACTTTATATATAATATATCAACCTACCAAAGGGTTGATAATATTGAATATTTTACATGGAAAAACCCATAGATATTTATTTTATCTTTTTCAAAAATCAATTAACTTGAATTAGTATAATTTTTAAACTCTTTATTATATTTTCTTCTATGTTTAAACATATTATACAAAAAGTTTTCCTAGTGTACATTTATCATAAGCTTTTATTTAATTTAAGCGTCAATGGCACTGTTGTATTCAATATAATAATAAGCTTCTAGCTTAACTATAAACTGGCTTATAATTTCATAAAATAAGTATGCCTTTTTCAGTTTTCAAGCACAATATCGTTTTGTAAACCCAAAGCTTCTAAACTAACGGGATCTCAATGGGTTTTGTGTATTTTGTGGTCTGCTTTCAGCTTTCAATTGTGGCAAATATGTCCTTTTGGGGCATTAAAAGCTATACTCGTTTGGTCGAATATTGTCATCCCATTTGGTGCTATTCTTGTTGTTGCAACTGTTGCATTGTTGCATAATGCATTGAAATTAACGAGCCATTTTGGCAAGAGGAGAAATTTTGTCATGGTTACCGTTATGTTGAATTACAGTGAAAACAGGCTTTGTGGAAACAATCCAGGAATGATAGAGACCAGATTGCGACATCCCAAGCTCAAAATGGTGGAGGCGGCCTGTTCGCCTGATTCTATTGGCTAAAAATTTAAAAGCAACGGCATTTAAAAATTGTGCAAACCGTGCAACAGTGGGACAAGGTTTCAAATTTGATATTATTTTTTAATAGTACTTAGTTCATGAATTATCTCATAAAAGTCTTAGCTATTGTTATTTATTTCAAATATAGCAACCAATACCCAAATAAAACATTCCATGTCCTAATTGAATTATAAATTACTTACACTCTTTTTTCTGTCTTTGGCTGCAACCGCCCACTGTGCACTGCATTTAGTGTTTTCTTCAGGGTTACCAAACAACATAAAATTCACTCATTTTATTTATAATTTGTATAGCCTACATTTTTATAAGAAAAACGTTATACGGTGGCAACTCTTCAAATGAAACCAATAACGCATTATAACGGGAACACGCTCGGATGTCGCAATCTGGTCTCTATCCTTAACCTTCTTGACCAACTCAGTTGAAATAGAAAGCATTATGCTAAATTACTTATTTGTAAGCGGATAAATTGTAAAGAGAAATTGCAATGAAAGCTTAAGTTTATTGTGTGCAAACTTCTTATGGAAGATGTATATTTTTTTAGGGTATTTCCCACTGCATCACTTCCCAATTCATCACTCATTCAGGAGGTCGAGGGTTACCCAATTTGTCATCGCAATTTGACAACTGTGTATGCGTAATTTAATTGATATTTCCCTTTGTCGCTATTCGAAGCTATTTGTTTACTCTTCAAATTCAATTAGCAAACTTTGAATTGCGTTGCGCGGTCAAATTGTGGCATTTGCAAATAGTTTGTGTTTCTGGCTCACATTGACATGTGTGGAAATTAGATTCGTAGAGCTTCCTCTTGCCAATTATTGTGGCAAGAACTTCTCCCACGTGCATTTCCGTATCAAAAGTTATTTTTGGCGTATTTTCTTTGCTCCCACTTGAACATATATTTCTTCATCTTCTTCTCCTCTTGACTTTCTTGTTGTTCTTCTTCGCCAATTGCCCGTTTAAACTGATTGAAGATGAAGTTGTTGTTGTTCTCCCCGTTTTCTCCATTATCAATTAAGTTGATGATTGCAAATTAGATTGTGTGTGCAAGTTCAAAGAAGCGATCAAAAATTGAATGTGCTGCGGGTTAAACAAAACAAATCGCTTAAGTGTTTAATTAAATTGCTGCGCATGAGAAATTTATAACTTCGTTTGTCTGTTTATCAGCTTACAATTTAGCTTAGTCGATTGTTTTAAGGGCTTAGAAAGCTAAAAGATTATCTCTTGGTTTGCATTTTCTAAGAAATAAAAACACATTAATGTTTTATACTGATAAACTATGCTAAAACTTTTACTGCTCTAAAATGGCCGTTAGTCACATTAAAGCTTAATTCTATTATGTCCTAAGTGGCATCCTCTCCCTTGTGCTCGTTCCCCCTCTGTTTGGAAATGTCGGTAACAAAGGTCAGAGAACAAAAACAGTTGCTTTGGTCCAACTTTATGCCCAACTAATTTAGTTACATACTAATAACTACACACAAATATGCAAAATGTTGGCTAATGCTGTGCATGTGTGTGTGTGTTTGTGTGTGTGTGTGCAGTGTTGTGCATTCAAATTCAGTCAAGCACATGAATTTAAGCCTAAAGCAGAAACCCAAAGCTCAGCTGTCACCATTGAACAATTGTCTTTTGATCTTTCATTCTCTCAAGCTCTCTCTCCCTTTCTCTGCCTGTTTTGTTCCATTTTTGCTCTTTTGGTGACAGGGATGCTTTTTGTCTATTGATGCATTTGAGCATATGATTAAGAGCTTAAAAGCTTTGTTTGTTGCTTGAATGATTAAAATGCAAAGTAAATACTTTATGAATTTAGTACAAGTAATAATTACATATATATTTATTAAAATATAAAATATATAAAAAGCTAATTTACCTTAATTTATGTTTTAGTAACTATTTAATTAAATTAAATAAGTACTTGAACTTGTAGCACTAGGAATAATCAATAAATAATCAATAATCAATAAATTAAAAATTGATTCGCATGTTTGCACTTGTATATAATTTTTATAGACTTTGTTGTAACTTATTTAAAAAAAAGTTTGTTGTTTTTATAACTTGTTTCTACTTTCTCTCTCTCTTTTTTCTAAACTTTTGCTCAGCAACTGCGATAAGATCAGCAACAAAATCGCAAAATTGGCAATATTAAAAAAAAAACTATAACTTTATTAAATTTCCATTTGTTAAATATTGTTGTCCCTTTTAATTCTTTATGCGGGACAATACAACAAAGAAGAAGGGAAGGGGAAGGACAAAGGTTTTGACAGCATTTCTCTTATCTTTGGCCAACTGCTGTGCCTTCAAAGGCATTTTTATTGCCCTCTCGTTGATAAGAAACAAAATAACTATTTTTAGCTTTTGTTGGCAGCTGTGGCCAAAAGTGACCACAAACTGATTTAATACATTAAGTTTATTCAACTTTGTCTCTACAAAAACTGCAAGTAAAGTAACAAATGCAGCATAAAAAGACAACAACAACAAGAAGAAAACACACACAACTCAAACTGAACAAAAATTCAAGGTCATTACAGTTCATTGGACAAGCAACAAGTGTATTCACCGCCCGCCCACCCCCTGCGCTTGTTGCTGACTCTTCAACTTTTGTTGGTCTTAACTTTTTTTTTTTTGGATTATGTAGTTTATTTTTGTTTAACAAATAACTTTTTTATGCTTTGTTTTAGAAGTTAGCATATAAGTTTAATTTAGGTTGTTTTATATAATAACAGAATAATTAAATAAACAAAAAAGACATGTTTATAATGTATTTTGAAAGTATTTTAAACATTTTATATGGCTACAAATTATTTTCTAGTTTCTAGTAGAAACTTTCTACCGTCTAAATGAGAGCAAATATGTTAAACTTTTGTTTACTACTAGTTGAACTCGAAAGTACCCTTCCTATTTTTACTACTACCATTCTGAAAATGTCAGTAGTTTTTTGCCCATTCATGCTGCCATTCAAGTATTCTAAAGTGTATTTGGTTTCTCTTCCAAGAAATGTGATAATAATACTCAGGAACACGTCATAAAACAGCAAGCAGCAGCAACGACAAACAATGTTGTTAATCTGGTAGCTGGTGGTTTTGACTGAAAACACACAACAACAACAACAACAACAACAACAATGTTGCCCTTAAAGAGTAGTTCCCCGTCAATTGAAAAAAAAAGAGCTATCAACGCTTTATTGTTGTCTTTATGCGCTGTTCTTCGTATTGTTGCTATCATGGGCATTGTCTATGCACACTAAATTATGTTATTTTAGCTTCAGCACATTAATGACTCTATCCGAGTTTGCTGCGTTTGTCGATATGGCCGGAAGCGCTGCCTTTTTAGCCAAGTCTAGTCCTTGCCAGTGCTGCCAATTTAGCTATTTTCCCACTATTAATGCGGAATAAATTGTAAAATAGCGGCTAGCGGGAATTATAGGTATTTTTATGTTTTACGTTGCAACACTTAAATACTTTGTAGTATTTTTTCCATTTGAATGGCAAAAAACATCGAAAAGTCAAAAGCGCATTAAAATTGATGGCTTTTAACTATGAAACCAATTGATACGAGTATTATACCATCACTAACGAGATATTTCACAATTTATAAGTGTTAGTGTAAAGGTGTAAGTGTAAAGGTGCAAATCTAGCATTAAGCATAAGCCATCTTTAGGTATTTTGCACTGGCGTTTTTTAGCTGCCCACAAAAATTTTCTGGCTATTTCTAGCTTTTTTTCAAATTCTACTTAAGCTATTTTCTGACCCGAAGAGATGGCAGCACTGGTCGTAGCTGGGGCAACGCATAAATTAAGTTTAGAGCACTCAACGCCAACGCAATGACATTTTCAACCACGGTATAAATCAGAGCAGCTCGCAGAGTTAAACAAACTTCTATATTTGTTATAAGCCACAACAAATAAAGAGAAAAGAATTGAGTTTTGCGAGGACTTAAACAAATATTTTATAAGTAAAGTTATAGAAAGTGTTGGAAAGTTATTTTTATCAACAGTTTGAGCATTTCTTATTAATTAGTTAGTTAAAAAACATTTTCAATAATTAATTAGAGTACTTTTTAAACACTTACTTACTTATGCTTAGTACCTATATTTTTTGTTGCTTAGCTCTTAGCCTTGGCTTTAAGCCGCCTGCCTTTGATTGCCTTTGGCGTCGGCGAACCAAAAAATTTTCCATTCCAAATCATTGAAGGTAAATCGCAGTCGTTGTCATCATTATCATCCTTATTCTCCTTCTCCTTCTCATCATCTTTATATCTACCTGAGGCAAATTCTTCTTGGGGTGCTTTGGCGCGTGTCGTGGGGCGTGTCTGCAACAACAACAACAACAACAACAACAACGGCAACAACAATTTAAGTGTTTTTGTTTAATAAACAAATAAGTTGGTAGATTGGCCAGAACGACGCCACAAAGTCGTCGCTGCTGCTGAAGGGTCCTATTAGCATTAATCGAGTGAAACTATGTTTGAGTAACTCTGTGTGTATGTGTGTGTGTGTGTGTAGTAAATTTACGAGCTTGTATCGGTTTTAACGTTTGTTTGTTTTGCAATTTTGTGGTCATATTTATTAAACGCCATTTTATGACCTGTTGTTGGCTCAGCATTTAAGTGGGCGTGGCCAGGCGCAATATGCAAAAAAAAACTTAATTTGCAACTTAAGCAAGAAAGAGAAAAATATATTCTAGCTGCACTTCAAAACTGAATACTTTAGTTACCGTTAATCGGCTTTAAACTTTAGATTTGACAAAAAGTGTAGCATAGTTTTAAGCGCATTGGGTTTGGACTCAACAGAGTAACTGACTGCATTAATTAGCTGCCTCGCAAATGTGGAAAGCTGAAAATGACATTTGCAATCACACTGAACGGTATTGATGTTGATTTTGTGATAAAGTCAGGGCTGTTTTACAGTTAGAGTACGCCATTTGTAGCTATTTATAAACACACACTTTTCATACGCTTTCCTGATTATGCCAGCTAATGTGACAGCACATGTGGCAGGCAACATGTGGGCGTTTTTCAATGGTTTTCATAGTGTGTTTTGTAATTGCTAGACTCTTTGATTTACTGTAATTGACAGCTGTGTCGACAAGTTGCAAACCTGTTGCCTGTGTCCAAGAAGCTGCCACTAGAGCGATTTATTAACAACACTTTAAGATTGTTTCTAGTGATTTTTCACTGCTTCAGTTTGAACTTTTTTTTTTTTTTTGCACTGTAGACAAGATGAAAAAGTTTAAGAATTGAAGAACTTCGTATACTTGTCCTTTTTATTACCTTTTC
Source organism: Scaptomyza hsui (assembly GCA_018152825.1). Lineage (NCBI taxonomy): Eukaryota > Metazoa > Arthropoda > Insecta > Diptera > Drosophilidae > Scaptomyza > Scaptomyza hsui. The sequence continues at coordinate 9,681,916 of JAECXO010000307.1, forward strand.
AATACTTTGCTTACTTTTCATCTCTGGTTCCCTTTGTCATAATTTAATTTTGCATTTCTGCTTAATTTTTTTACTGCGGCTTTTTTTTTTAATGCACTTTCCCATTAGTTTTCTTTCATCTTTGCTGAGTCAAGTGTTTGCTCTCCCTTCCCCTCTCCACTCGCAATTAACAAGTGCGATTATTCCAGGCTACCAGAGGATAATGGTAGCGTTTTTCCATGTGTAACTTACGAATGAGTTTTCCAAGCGGCAACGTTTGCCGGCTCAGCTAAAAAAAGAAACGTTCTTAATTAACGCACAGATAAAAAGAAGAAATGGAAAAAAAAGTTGGCGAGAGATGAAAAGTTGCCATGAACTACAAGGAAATCAAACATAATGTTCAAGTGCAATTGAAATCGAGTAGCTAATGGGTATCTGGTAGGCGGTAATACTTAACAGAAGCTGCTGTCTAACTTGTTGACTTTAGTATTAGATGGGTTTAGTCAACAAAAGGGCTTATTGCGCTTTGTTTGTGACTGTTAATAGCAAAGTTAGTACAGAACAGAGAGAGTAAGAGAGAAAGAAAAGACTGTTGATTGTTTGCAGTTCTTCTTTGGCGCGATTTCTTTTATTTTATTTTATATGTAGTCAATTAAAAATTAAATAGCAAACATTGAAAATGAAAAGAAAAAATGTTAGCTTGACTTTCTGCATAAATGAATGAAATGTCAATTTCCAACTACATATTTTATTATTATTATTTAGTTATGCTCAAACTAATTGTAAATCAAATATGCCTTTTATAAAATGATATTTGCTTTTGCCATTTTTTCATTTCGCTTTTGTTTTATATAAAATGATTGACACATACTGAATTTATAATCGGCTTGTTCAGCTTTTCTCTCAAGCGTAATTTAATTGCCAGCGATTTATTAATTTGTCGTTTTCTTTTTTAAAGTACAGCATTTTTTTCTGTTGTAAATATGTAAATATTTGATATTTGATTTATGGCTGTTAAAGATTGTTTTAATGAAATAAGCTTATTTATGGTACAAAATAAAATAAACTTACACTTTTTGTAGTACAATTTCCTCTTAGTTTATAATTTGAGTAAAGACCTAAGTTTAACATTTTTGAAGGGTATTTAACCAACGACAATACCTTAAATTTTTAGCTTAATTTCTTGTTGTTATTCTCATGTGATTGCATAACGCAATTTAAATAAACTTTTTGCTCTCTTGCAGCTTTATGGATAACTGTAAACAACAGAATAATAACAACAACAACATATTTGAATCAGCTTAAAGGTAATACCAGCAGTAACAACAACAACAACCTGCACAACAACAACAACAACTGATAAACAGAGAGAGATTTTTTCCATCAAAGCAACGGCAAAAGTTGGCGTTGTTGTGCATTACAACAACAACAACAACAAAACGCAGTGCATACCTACAACAAACATAAAAGAACACAACACACGAAAAATAACAACAAAAAAATCGCGTGAGTATAAAAAAACCTATTTTAAATTGTGTGTCAGCAACAGATTTATTAATTTTTCTTTTACATACAATTATTAACAATGTTATTTTGATTAAAGAAGCTGATTAAAACTTGCTGAGAGAAGTAAAAATTATGTTGAAATAAATTGGCTGTAAATTAATCTCATTTAAATTTTAAGGCTTTGAGAAAAAAAAGCCAAGCTAAAGTTTGATAAAAATGTTTTCTATGAATTCATTAATAAAATTTCTTATCTCTTTGCTCATATATCAATTTTCAGTCTCTCTTATATTTATTTTTGTTGTTTTCTGACTAACCTTATCTTATTTTCTACTCCACTGCAATGTGCAACAAAACTAAATCTCTCTGACATTTGCTTAAAATGTGCTAATTTTTAGAGCACTTAATCGCCGTATAATGAAAGACACGTGCAAAATGCGCAATGGACAAAGCTCGTTCGACTTTTTCTACACAACAAAAGCACTCACACACACACACACACCCACCCACACACACACTTATAAACATGTGAGAGTCATAGCGCTGTTTAAGCTTTAGCTTTAAAGGCTGATTCAGCGGATTTTAAGTTGTTTATTTTTGCCAAAGCTTCGTTCAAAATTGCATTGCTGGAAAAATTGCCAAATCAAACTTGTTGCTAACTGTTATAACGTTTATTAAGTATACGAAGTGGAGGTAAGAGAGTTAGTTAGAAATGCCATAAAATATTGCAAGCAATTAAATTCTAAGATGCAGGATGTAAGATAAGTCAAACTTAAATGAATATACCTCGTAATATATATAGTACAAGTTTGCTCTCTTTTGATCTTGGTGTTAATGAAAGATCAAGATCAGATCTGCCCACAAAAAAATAAAAAATAAAATAAATACTGAGAAGCTGTGAAAACTGACGACAGCACTAATTCACACATTTTCAACCGCTCACTGAATACAGTCTATATATTATTTATAGAGACAACCACACACACCTCTCTCTCTCTCTCTCTCTCTCTCTCTCTCTCTCTGGTATACGAAAACCGCAAATTTTGTATTATGCATGATAAATTAATGATAGTTTAAAGATAACATTTGTATAAACAATAAATTTGGTGCGCCTTGTCGTTTCTTATTGCTTTTGCTATATCTTTTTGTTGTTGTTGTGGTTGTTGTATCAAAAATAGACCAACACACTTTGCACAGAATTAAGATTCATGGCACAAAACATCGATTGACATCAGCTCGAAGCTATAAATATGATTCATAATGGGAAACGAAAACAGCGAAAAAAATAACAACAACAATATTCAATAAATATAAGCAAGAATAAAAGCCAACGCCTATGAAAAAAAAGGTTTTTTCAATTGTGCACCTGAAAAATATAAAATTTTTGGTATCAGAAGTATTTAAAGTGGAGATTTTCTTAAACTCAAAACTCCTCTTCTTCGCTATCTGAAAAGATTTTCAAGAAAATGTTTTCTAGGTGATTTCAACAAATTAATCTAAACAAAAGCCATTCAACATTTAATACAATACTTAAACAAACTAAACAGCTAACCAAATAACCAACTGAATGATAAATAAGTTTCATTCAGAACTCTATCAACTAAAAGTCGCACATGTGTTTCTATTGAATGGTAAACTATATAATTCGCATTCGATCTGCTTTTTAGTCTCTCATTTCTCTAAGCCACGTGTCTAAACTGAGCCCCAAAAACAATTGAATCGGAAACCGCAAAACAATTCCAAGTTTTAGCCAGCCAAAGTGTCGCCTCTGATTGATGATGATGTGGCGCCAAATACTTATTCATCATGCTTTGCCTGCCTGCCTGCCTGCCTGTTGTGTATGAGTTTTAAGCTGATTAGTTACGAAAACGCTATCAATACCAATTCTACAACAACAAGACAAGCAAAACACTTGATAGCTGCCTCAAGATAACCAAAACGATTCGTGTCCACAAACAATATAAAACAACACAAACGAGTGTGTGGGTGTGTGTTGTGTGTGTGTGTGTGTGTGTGTGTGCATTTAACAATATAATCTCTTGAAAGTGCCAGTTATGAGAACTGGTCTTCAAGTTCAGCCATTTGACGTTTAATTGCCGTTTTGAAACCTATTTTTAAATGCTCTGGCATAAAGAGAGATTAATTTTAATTGTCGACATAATCTGATACTGAGAACTCTCTTAAACATTGTTATAAGTATTATTCTTGTATATTTTATACCTGTTCTTGAGTATTTTTGTTAGCTTTTGAATAATGCCATACATGTTTTTCTTCAATGAACCACCTCACAAATAATTAGCTGAGCTAATAGACGTCATTCAAAAGTGTTTTCGATTCTTTACTTATTTTTTTTTTGGCAATTCAAGCTGTCAAAACTTGATAGATGCTCGGTTAATGGCCCTTGAGCCTGAGGAGCCATTTGACTTCCGCCCCTGACACTTAAAAAAAATGTATCCAAACAAATATTCTGCCAGTCTGTAGCTTGAGGCAATGATTTGTTTTACAGTGATTTTCGGTAGCTCAATGAAAGTGAAATTGAATGATGAAGTAGTTGAGTGAATGTTGAATGAAAGATACTTGAGAGATTATGAGTATTGACTTGAGGAACTTAAAAGTGTTGAATCATTGTATCTATTGTTGAAAATCTTAAAAATAAAATAAAGAACTATAATAATAAGCTAAAAAGTCTTACGCTAATTGTTAGCGCATTAAATTGCTATTTAAAATTAAATCGAAACCACAAAAAACCTAACGCCAATTAATTGATTGCCAAATCCCCCGAAAAAAAAAACCATAAAAAAACACACACAACTTTTTTTTTTGAGCAGGTGGCACGCACGCTCTCAAGTGGTTTATCAATAAAACAAACAACAAAAGCGGTTGAAAAAAAAACCACAATTAATCATGCAATGTCAAATGAGTTTTTTCAAAACGATATTTTGGTTTTGTTGCGGTTTTAGAAGCGGCGAGTTTTGATGCCGCCTCAACGGCTGAGCACGTTTTGAGATTCATCTTTTTGGTTTCTTTTCGCTCTTTTATTTTTATGGGTCGACGCCGGTCGGTATTGTCGGTGCTTATGGTAATCGTGGAGACCTATTAATTAATGTCTTTTAGCTTTCCAAAACAAATTGACAATATGCATGTTTAAGAAAAAATTAGAAACTTTCTTATAGAGGCATGAAGATACCCTATGCTCAGATACAGTAGGGCTTAAAAAAAGGTTACAAATAATATAAGAATATTTTACGAAGAAACGGAAATGATTGAAAAAATATTGGGATTGATTTGGGTGAAAAAGATAAGCAAGATAGCTTCAACAAAAAATTTAAGATTGATTTAAGTGAAATTTAGGATTGGTTCAAGCAAAAGTCGAAATTGATTTAGGAAAAATCAAGATTAGTTTAAGCAGCAAATAGATAAAATAAAATTAAATTCAAGACAGATGGGCTTAAAAACGATCCTAAACGATCTTAATTTATCTAGAACCTACTTAAAATGAAGTAAATCAAGTTTTATATATAAAATTACTTGAACTAAGTCCGTTTTTTCTCGGATCAAGTAAATTATGGCTTGATTCAAGTAAGAATGTCTTAGTTTTGTAGCTTCTTAAGTCTAAAAGTGATAGAAACAATTAAAAGTATTGAAATATTATTTATATTTATATGTATTTATATTTATTAATTATTATCCTTTCTTTTTCTTTTCGTCACAAATTTGAACCTTCTTAAGCTAAACAATCGGTCTTATAAAAAACAAAATTCACTATTTCCCAACTCTCTTATATCTACAGGGTATAGAAAAAGCTATAGAATTTTGTTGTCGCATGGCCAGACAATGACTAATACAATATGATATAGCAACATTGAATGTGCTTTGTTGTTCATAGTCTCACTTTCTTCCACTAAATACAATCAACGTGGGGGGTTAATTAACTTTATGCTTGGCGAAGACCTCAAAGACCGTTGTAGACACCGTTGAGCCCATTTGAGCCCAGTTGAGTCCATTACCGCCCACCCCCCTCGATGAATGTTGAGTAAACAAATTGCACTAATTCGAGTCTTATTATTTAATAACTAAATAAATAGACAAAAGCCGACAAGTATGTATTTTTTTTGTAGTTGTTGTAGACCAATTAACCCGTTTTTATTCAACACTTGTCAAAGAAGACGGCGCAATTATTTTATGGGCTGAGTTCTCAGTTCCTTTTAACCACATTTCCACAATTCCAATTAGGAACAATCAATGTCGTAGCGAGACAAGAAAATGGGTGCGCGACCCGTGTCACCCCTGTCACCCCCTCGCGACACACCTTGACCTTTGAGACAAGGTCTCCTGCACTTCATCTTCTGGCTTGGTTTTTTATTTTGACAAACTATTTCGCATAAATCAATATGAATTTTTATTGCTCGGCTGCATTTGCCTCAATTGTTCTCCCCATAAAACTTTGAACTGCAAAAATTCTTCAAGTGGGTTCATTGTTTAATGAACCGTATGAGCTGTGGCTGCTGCTGTGTCTGGATAAGTTTTGACTCACTTTTCACTTTTCATTTCTAACTTTTAATTGGAGTGAGGGCTCAAATCTGTTTGGAGTAGATAATCATTTTTTGGACCTTTAACGAAGCTAATTAATTAAATGTTAAGTCTAAAATGTCAACGTTAACTGTGATTGAAGCTGGTTCAGTTTTTCATAATTAATTGAATTGATTTTTATGGAAAGAGCAGAAAAGCATATTTACAGGGAAATTCAATTTCAATTTATTTTATTTATTTGCACTGAATCGTTTAGAAATGTTTTGAAATCATTTTATTGACAGCCATGTAATTGGAAAACTTTAATTGACTTTGCTTTAAAGTATATTTAGTGAAATTCCTTTGTATTATTTATAGTTAACAATAATAATTACAATTATAGTAAAACTATCACGATGACAATTACATTCGAAATCAATTTTGTTTATCTACATTTTGATATATAGTATTAGTAATTCTCACAAAATGAAAGTGTCATATCATTTATCAACCCATTTTGTTTCCGAACTCGTTGCTAAATGCCATGTTCGGCCATTAAACCATAAATTATTATTTATTACACACAAATGGTGTGCCCCAAATCCATAAAAAACAAAAAATTTGCGGAAATATATACTCCTATAAATAAGCTATGGATAGGAAAGTTTTTGAAGCATTTTTTGTAAAATTTGTAAAAAAGTACCGAGTATCTTCTATTCGAGTGCTTTTTCATCTTACCATCTTTAAAAAGCTGCAATTTAAATAACTAAAAATTTAGCAAGAATCGATTTACCAACTAAAAAATAACTGTCAACAGCTGTTTATTTAAAGGAATTGCAAGGAGAAGTAGAAAAAAGGAAAGAGAAAGAGAAAGGCAGAAAGAAGAGCAATATAGAAGCCCATCTTCTACAGTCGAACTTCGATATAACGAACTTTTCTGTATAACGAATTAATTTCAAGAACACTAGTTAAATTTTGTAAATACGAATTTTTTTGTTGTCCCCTTGAAATTCGTTATATGGAAGTACAACTGTACTGCTATTATTTTTATTTTATTTATTTTTTTTTTTTTTTTTTATTGAGTGTGGAACCTGTACAATCATAATTTCGTACCTTAGAGGATTTAACTATTAATAAAAACAAACTTTTATGAGCAAAAAATAAGGGAGTGAGAAACGGGAGAGCGCAGAGGGAGAAGTTAACGGTACTGATAACAAAACGTGTCGAGTTTTGTTTTATGACACACAAATTAAATATCTATTTTTAGAACGCAGAGCGCAAAACGGCAGCAAAATATTCTCATTAATGAAAAAAAAAAAAAAAAAAAACGGGAAAACACATGTACCGCAATTAAAATTAATAATTTCCATTTTAAAACAAAACACATCAATTAGCGAACAAAAAAATCGACCGGCAAGCGATCGAGAACACAAGTTGATGTTGTTTGTTTGTTTGTTTGTTGCTCTTTCTTTGTGCATATCGCTTTTGCCTTTAATCTCCAGGCCCTGTTGGCTGTTTTTTATTTTTAGCTTGGGTGTATTTTTAAATGGCCTTGAGCCACAACTGCTTTGTGTGTTAGTGTGTGTGTGTGTGTGAAGATCTTGGGCCAAAAGTCAAACAGAGCGACGTGTTTTTTTTTGAATAAGTCGATCAAGTTAACTAGTTTATGGTTGTTGCAAGCAACAACTGTTTGTTGTTTATTTTGTAGCTGTACTAAATGGTTGAAGGTGAACTTTAAACGCATAAAATTCTTTAATAATGTGTTGAGTGTCAATTTGGAATCATACATTTTTAACATAAGGTGAGACTTATACATATTTCATGTTTCATTAAGCCATTTTTGTTAGTTTTTGAGTTTTTTCTTGCATCTTTTTATAACAATATTAGTTTGCTTTTCTATCAGTCTGTTTTAAAGAATAGATTGATATTTAATTAATTTATTTATTGTTATATTTTCAAAGAATTTGCTCATAATTCTCAACTGGTTAAAGTACTTGTTAGGTGATTTAGTTACCAGTTTTTTTTTTTATTTTTATTTTATTTTTTATTTTATTTTTTTTTTTTATAGATATTAAATATTCTTAACTAGTTAAGTCAAAGTCTGATTAAGTTAACAACCTCTACATTGGTTTTATATCCTTATAAGCTTATTTATTGTCAACTTCAGTGCTTAAATCAATATTTTCTACAGTAAAAGTCAGTACAACTCACATGTGAAAAAATTAACTTAAAATGGGCTTCAGCCGTGGAAAAATGTCCTACTATTAAACAATTTTTTTAATATAAAAAATTAAATATTTCAGTCAAACTTTTTACTGTCTTATGAATACAGATTTAACTTTTACCCTGAATCCTTTTTCAATTTAGTTGCTTAACAAGTACAGTCTGCTTCAGGGCGTAAACTTGTCTTAACTACACTCAAAGTCAGGATATTAAATATGGAACAGCATTTACTAACAATTTAAAAGCCGTTTAGGCACATAATTAAAAGCATGTAATTTAAAGTTAAAAATTATGAGTGCAAAACGACATCCTTTTGCATTAGAAATGTTTGCTCTCTGTGCATCTGTGACAGAAGTCAAACAACAACAAGTTAGCCAGGCCAAGATGCTAGACAGCCAATGCGTCGCGACTCTCTTTTATAAGCCAACTGCTGGTTGCCTTCGTTGCCTTCGTTGCCTTCGTTGCCTGGCTCTGTTGGCCACTTGGGTGACTGGGTGGCTGGCTTTTAACAAGTTCCCAGGCAGGTTGCTGCAGTTGCCAAGTCTCGTCTATATATATAATACAATATATAGTATATTTTGGCTGCTGCTTGGCTGCCTCGTTGTCTGCCGTTGCACGCAAAGTGGTTAAACTGGTATTATATGAATATTACTAATGCCAAGTAGATTGCTCGAGCTATGCACATACATATCTTTTATATATATATATACCTACTATTAATAAACATACGCGTTTACAAGCGCTCCACTTTACGCCTTAACCATCTGAACAGCATATTAACTTGCGGTTTTAAATTGTAAAATACTTGAGGAAAGCAAAAAATAGTAATTATGATAAGAAATATATTTTGAAAGAGTTTTTTATGATCTTAAATGTTGAGCTACAAATTATCAAAATCCTTTAAAATCTAGTTATTTTCTTTAAGTGTACCTGGTTCTACTAGCCAATGTGAGTGACCTGCCAACTGCATTCCAAACTGCAGACACACACACACACACACACATACACCACAAACTAATTTTAATAATTCGCGCCATGCGGCGTATACGTAATTAGTAAGTCTGCAATTGAGTGTGTGTTGTAGCTACAGGGTTTGTTTATTAAAGCTTAGTGTCAGGGTGTGTGTGTGTGCGTGTGTGTGTTTTAATTTATAATTATTAACGCGCTTAAATAATTATGTTAAGTGAAAGTTCTTGGTATTTTTCTCTCGTGGTTAACGAAGCCAACTTTGCGAAAGAGCAAAAAGTATGCAGAAAAGGAATTTTATATAATGTATGAAAAGGAGCAGTGACAGAAATGAACAGATATTAAATAATTATTGTGAGAGTTTCAAGAATATGTTTTTATACACATTTTCTTGTATGTATTGAACTAGCATTATATTTAAACTTTTTGTCCTTGCATTTTCCAATATATTTTTGCTAAAGTTCCCAATAATTGTGTGTGTGTGTGTGTGTGTGTTGGTATGCGGTTGGAATCTCTTGAGCAATAGCGGAAATTGTATTTCCTGTTCGATGTTGTGTGGAACCTTCAAACCTTCAATCCTAGCTGATTTATTTTTTTTTATTTTTTTTTTTTTGTGGGGAGAGGCAACAACTTATCGCCCTCAATGCTGTTGTTGTTGCTCGCTTTTGGCGGCCGTGTTGCACATGTGGCGTTATACTACATTCAAGTATTTATTTCCCCACCGCATCTATTTTTAGAAAATCCAGTTTTTGTGTTTTTTTTTTTTTTTGGCAACAACAACGACCAAAACAAGCCGCAAATGTTTTGCATTTATTTTTCGCTGATTTCAGTTTTTCGATCATATTATACGCCTTTTCATCATTCACTCAGTCAGTCAGTCAGTCAGTCTGTCATTTGGGCAGCCCTTCACTTTCACTGCTGCCCAATTTGGCCAGGCTCTGACTCTTGTTCGAGGTGTCTTGTTGCTTGGTTGCTTGGTTGCAGTTGAAATGCCAAAAACGTTGCAAGGCGCCTCCTTTTACGGCGCCACAACGTTGCAACGTCGCTCTCGCTCTCTCGCATCACTTGTTTGAAAGTGAAATTTTTGCTTGCCACACTTGCCACACCGTCTCCCTCCCCTGTCTCCATCAGCCTTGGCATTGTATAGTTAAGGTTTTTACCACTTTAATTTTTATATTATTTTTATTCGATATAAAATCTAAATTTCTGTTAATAATACAACTAAAATAGTTTCGAGATATTTAGTTGGAGAATTTCAGATATTTCTGTTATTCACTTTATAAAATTTTCACAATAACAAACGCAAATTGAGCTAAATTAAGCAATTCATTTTGTTTACAAAGTTCTTGAAATACTTTTAAAGCAATTTTTGAAATACACACGAATTGTTTAAAATTGCATAAATATTTTAACAATATTGCCGAAACCGCAAGAACATATTTTGAAACAATTTTTGAGTTTGTTTTTAAGTAAAAGAATTTTAAGAGAGAAAAAATCTTTTCAAAATCATTGTGAATATCAAAATCATGCTAAATATTGTAAACAAATTCAATTCGTGTAATAAAAATAAGTTACTCTTTAATAATTTCTTTCACCTAATCTAAATTTCTAATCAACAGTTCAATTTGGTTTGTGTCTCATTTGGTTTTTATGACAATTCCAATTGATTCTCCCCCTCTCTCTCTTCGTCTCTTTCTCTGTTCGCACGCACCCCTTTTGCAGCTCCTTTTAACCATGTTTGTATGACAAATGTGGAGCGAGAGAAAATGAGAAGAACATTTGTCAATGATGTGTTTCTCAAAGCTATTGCATCACGTCCAAGAATGGGTTCGGTTCGGTTCGGTTCAAGGGTTTGAGGTTAGGTGTTCGGTATCGGTTTCGTCTTTTGTGTTTTGTGTTTGTGTTCCGAGTTCTGCTTGGGCAGGCGAGGACACATTTGCAACAGTTGAACAGTTCGTTTGCCTTGTAATATGATTTGAATGTCGTCAAGCTGGTCTCCCTTCGAAGACATTAACCCCACCTCCCCCTCCCTCCCCGGTCGTCGACCTGTGTCAGTTCACTGGGCAAAGCAATCAACTCAACTCAGGCATCTTGGCATTGACAGTTTTAGCCATAGTTTGGGAATCCTTCTGCACTTAGCCAAACTCCTGTTAATTGTATAAACTTAAACGCGTTTATCCCAAGCCAACTTTTTGGTTTCAATATACAAATTGCTTACAAATCGCACTCTCGAGTCCAATAATCGCATGGCTACGACGCAATTTTGCCTAAGAGAAACCCTTTTAGTCCTTTTTAGGCCGTTGCCAAAAATGTTGACAATGTTTAGGTTTGGCTATTTGTGGCGTCAACTTGTTGTTGATTGATGACAGTGTTAAAATACTTGAGGCTTATTTTGTTGTGTGTGTGTGTGTGTGTGTGTGGGCGTGTGTGTAAACAACATGAAACCCAGAAAATTTTCAATCACTTGGCATGTTTGCCTAGCTTAGATTTTGGGTTAATGAACTTTTAGTGACTTTTACCAAAAATAGTTTTATAAGTAAATTTTAAACTTTTTTTTTTAAACTAAATCTGAATAAATTCATTGCATTACCATGTAAGCCTTTACTTGAATGTAAAGCAAACAGTGTATAATATTAATTGCCACATCAATTGTAATTAAATAACGTAAATGAATTTTAAATGTCAATAATAAATCGAAAAATCGTTTAAGCATTTTTGATTGCTTTAAGTGTGCCAAGTTTAAAGGCGGAAGTTGATTTTTGTTTTGCGTCTTTGTCTAGCATCTAGATAAAAGTATAAGTGAAGAGCTTTATCTACGCTAGGGCTTTTAAGCGACACACATACATACATATATGGTATGTGCTTATATGTATGCATATGAATGGACTTACAGACAAAACGGACTGACAACCCGGCAGTGTCAACGAAACTTTTCATCGCCTCACTCACGCAGCTTTGTTGTATTTGAAGTTGTATTTGTATTTGTATTTGCATTTACATTTGTAGTTTTGTATTTGTGTATTTATGTCCGCTGATCAGCAAGTTGACTGTTCCACCACCTCACCCCACCACCCGTCTCTAGGTGGGCTGTCTGTGTTGCGAGTTTTGTCATGTTTGTTTGTAAAAATATGTAATGTCGTGTTAGTTTATCGAATGGCGTGCTGTCGTGTCTATTTTTAGTGTACAAGCTTTATTTTTAGACTGGCGGGCAGCAACAACTTTAACTTTAACTGCACAAAAGTACAAGCAGAGAAACGAAACGAACGAAGAAAAATAAAAATGCAACTTGTTGCGCCGCGAGAGCGCCCAACCCAGAGAGAGAGAGAGTTCACCAACAGCAGCAGCAGAAAGCGAGAGAGAGAGAGAGGTGCATTGGGAGAATGGTCACTGCACGTTGTAGCTACGTGATGTTATTGTTGGCTTTTGGTTACACAACTTCCAGTCATTCGCCTGCTCTCCAATATCTGTCTCACTGTGTTGGCGCTCGCTCTCTCTCCGCCTCTCTGTGTGCATTTGCATTTGCATTTGTGTGTTTGTATTTGATTTTGTTAAACGTTTTATCACGTCGTTTTTGCTGTCGCTGTTGTCGTTGTCGCCGTCGTCGTTACGTTTAAAGTTTGTTGGCTGATTCTTGTTTTTCTCATATTTTCACTGAAATGTGAATTCTATTTTTAGACCGTTGGTCTTTTATTCGTTCGCCTCTCAGTTGGCGCATATTTCGCTCTCTGTTTACATTAAATGTATTCAAATTGTTGTCACGTACCAAGTTCTTAATAGGTTACGTTATGTGTGTTTATTTAACTCATTTTGATTAGCAGCCGAGAAAAGCACAACAAAAGACACGCTTGATATGTGCTCCGTTACAAAACTTGTTGGAACGCATGGAAAAATTAAGATTCCTCGGGCTTTTCCATTCTATTGTTTACTCAAGTGTAATGCGGAAGCTTGCAAATATTTGCAAAACTTCAACAAAGAACAGATCACAGATAATTGTTTAGTTAAGCTCCTTCAAAGCTTAAAGCTTACGAAATTGTTTTTTGAGGTTAATTTGTTGGTACTATTTATTAAACTTTTAGAATTTGGTCTGTTTCAATTTCGATATGTTTCTCAAGCCTAACAACCCTTCTTAATACCCAGTAATTTAAATTAAGCTTCGCAAAATTCTCTTCCTCTGATGCCTGTTAGGAATTGAAGCTTATGATATGGCTGTCCAAAATGTATCTATATTCATTTCTAATGTGACTTTGTTGGCGTCTTCTTGACATCGTTGGCAATCTTCTTAATGGCTGGCGGAATGCGTTTAGCCATGCCCGGCTGTGAGCTCAGGAAGGAGACCTCGAAGAGATTGGGACGGCTGGAATAGACATTGTGCAGCATGCTGATGAACCAGAACAGTAAATCATCCATATTCTCCAGGGTGCACTGAGCGAAAACAGCGCCCGCATCCCGTCCATGCTGATGCGAGTCGAAGAGGCCAACGATTGAGGCACGAAAATCGAAGGTCATCATTACGGTGCGACTATCGGCAATGATGGCAGCAAACAGATGATTGCCAGAGTTGCCATTCGCCTGCAAATACACCTGCAATGTGATCTGAAAGATGCGCGACAGCTGCTTGGCAACATTGCGATTGTACATGGGACTACTGGAATCGGCCTCCATGTGCGTGTAGAACCACTCCTCCAGCCGAAAGTTGATCTTGTGCTGTGAACGTATCGCCGATATGGCATCCGGTATGTTTAGATTCATGTTGCGGGCCGATGGCGTATTTGTTGTAATCACATTGTGATAGACATTGTTGCCATCGTTCATCGCATCGCCGAACAGTTGCCAGCCGCGTGGTGGCAACTCTGCCACCCGATTGTAGAACCTCTCCGCCTTGGCCACCTTATCCGCCAGTATGAGCGAGATCAGAGTACAGGAGTTGGTGCCGCTCTGTTGGAACTCGCCGAAACGGGATTGGCAAAAGTTGCGTGGAAACCACCAGATGTTCAGGTTATCGATCTGCTCATGGACGGCCATCCTTGGAGTTGCTTCAATCGCTAAAGTCTAACATGGGGAGTTTGAAGAGGTGGAAAAGGTGGAAAAGGAGAGCGTGGTGGATTTTTTTTTATTGTTTTTGTATTACCGCACACTTGGGGCCAAGTCTATTTTGCTGCTGCAGTCGTCACATAATTCATCCAAGTCCACTTCTCAACACTGACTGCACTGACCTTGAGGTTTTAGCGGATTTATCTTAGCCAAACATTGAATTTTTGGGTGTCCTTTGCCGGAGGAGAGTTGCATACGAAAACGAAAAATTTTGATAATCAAAACAAATTTCTAACAAATAACAAACATGATGTGTTCTGGGACTGGACAGTAAACTGAATGTGAAACTCTAAACTTGATACTTTTATTTGAACAAAAAATTTTCAATGATTAAGCTAACGTGTTTTGAAAAGTTTTTCCCAGAAAGAGAGAGTTAAAAGTAGAGTATCTGAAAGTTTACTGCACGTTTAAAGACTTCATCTTCCTTGGTTGTTCTGCTCCTTATCATTGCAATATTACGATGCTGTATATTCATGCCACATTCATTCCTGACTCGACTCTCCACGTGGCACGTGGCATACACATTCCGTATGCCACTTGAAAATGGCGTCGTTAGAGCATTTCGAGAAGTGTCAAATGGCTTTGCAAATATTTATTACAGTTTCACAAACGAAATGGCGCCCAAAAGTAGTGGCGCCCCTCCCCCCTCCCCCCCTTCTGCTCTGCCCTAAGCCATGTTGAGACTGGTTCTAATTTTAAATTGCAACATGGACAAAACAAATAACGGCGAATAATAAACACGATTGCAAAAACGTGAAGTGTGTCGGAAATGCTAATTTGCATTGTTCACGAGTTAGATGCGTAAAAAAACAACTGTAAACAGGGTTTGAGGTTTGTGATGGAGGGGGGTGAAGTGTGACTTGAAAGAAATTATTAGATTTTTTAAGGTACATTTAGTTTAAAAATCAAAACTTTAATTCCCTTTAACTGCATTAACAGCATAACCAAAGCATTTTTAAATTAAACGCCAACGTAAGCCAATTAACAACAACAAGCATAAAGATAAATGCCATTGGCCAAATTATGTAATATGAAAATTAACACGTGCATTATTAAAACAACAACCATCAATACAAGAGCAACAAAGGGAGAGAGAGAGCAAGTTCAGCTGAGATTAAATGCTAGGTGTTGAAACACATGCATGTATGCAGAACAATACAAACTGTTACCCAGCAGCCCACTCGCAAATATGCTTGTCCGATAAGCGGGAGTGAGCGAAGAAGAAGGAAGGCATAACACAGATAAACAACAAAAGAAGAAAAGAGATGGGTCCTCGGGCATACGGAATGGTATTTCAAGTTTTGTTGTTGCAACTTTTGACATTTGCCAGTCAACTAGCCGGACAGAGAGAGAGAGAGAGAGAGAGAGAGTATACAGGATATTGCACTTTATTTGTATACAACATGCTGCCAGCAATCCAATAGAATTTCATTACTTTCCTCTTTGTAACTTTCTCTATTTTTTTTTTTTTTTTTTTGCTTGCACTAAACTTTGTCAAACAGGCAAGTTTCTGGTACTTAAGTGTCTTTAAGAAGTGCGGCATGTAAATTGCAAATTCATTTAAGCTTTGAGGTTAAGCAGCATCTTCCAGTCAATCACTTACTAAACTCTATTTTCTCTTCGCTATATTTGCAGCGTGTAAATCTGTTAGCACCCATAGGCGTCGCGCTGAACGGCCCCGGCCTAAGGGGCCATGACGCGTTGGCCCTTCAATTTACTACTATTGCTCTCGGTGGCAGTACGCGACTGTAGCAATCATACCATCCTCACAGTTGGCTATCTAACGGCCCTAACTGGCGAGCTCAAGGACCGCCAGGGATTGGCCATATCCGGTGCGCTAACAATGGCACTGGATGAGGTAAGCAATGTCAAGTTCACCTTTTTTTTTCCCTCCTCTATATCGTTGTCAGCTTGTCAGGAATTTGGCATTGAGTTCATCGCTGTTGTTCGCTAAATTCCTGGAAAAGCTCGTTTCCTGAACAAATGTCAAACCAATTTATTTTTCGGAATCCGTGTTGTTTGCAATTGTTGCAAGGTGTTGAATAACCCGAAAATTCGATTTGTTAACATTCTAAAAATAAGCAACAACGTTTTCTTGAAATATTCAATAAAATGAAAATTTGCATTTAAAAAAAAATAAATAAATATAAAAGTTAGCTAAAAAACTCTTTAAAATATAGCTACAAGAAATCCTTATTATTAATTATATACCACTTTCTTTAGATCAACAGAGATCCATATTTGCTGCCAAATGTAACGTTAGCGCTGCGCTGGAATGATACCAAGGGTGATACGGTATTGGCTACCAAGGCCATCACGGAGATGATATGCGATGGCATTGCGACCATATTTGGTCCGGAGGGTCCTTGCTATGTGGAAGCCATTGTCTCGCAGAGTCGCAACATTCCAATGATATCCTATGTAAGTTAACACATTTATAAAAATATATATTAATATAAACAATTTGCTCACATTTTAATTGCAACGTGTTTTGCCTTTGTCAAATTAAATGCATTTCTTTCCGTCTCTCTGTCTCTTTCGCTCTCTCTCTCTCTCTCTCTCTCTGTTTCTCTTGCGCTATTTGGTGTGTATTGGCAACCGTCCGACCCATCAACTTTCAAATAGAAATGCGCAGAGAACCGTGCATCCTCGATACCAACATTTGCACGCACCGAGCCGCCCGATACGCAGGTGAGTAAAATGAATGTGGCAGTGTGGGTGGGGGGGGGGTGGGTTGCAACAGGTAACATAGGAATGTTTTGTACATTGTTTTTCTCTTTTCACCTTTCACTTTTCTCCAGGTCGTCAAGTCGGTGATTGCTTTGTTGCGCTACTATGCCTGGAACAAGTTCTCCATACTGTATGAGGAGGTCTGGGGCACTGTGGCGGATCTGCTAAAGGATCAGGCCACCAAGCGCAACATGACCATCAATCACAAGCAATCGTTCATTGATGATCGCGCCAAGTGCTGTGAACAAATGATGACATGCTGTCGTTCTGGCTATTGGTATCAGGTAAGCACTTTGAACTTCATATGTAACTTAGTGTTTATCTACGATCCATAAGCTATCATTTCTCGAAGAAATAATATCGTTTTGTCTTACCATTTGGGCTGTGCGTTGATAGCAGTCAGTCAATTTTTTAAATAACTTAACAAAATAAAGCTTCAGATCAGAGACGTCAAAACGATGCTTATGGAAGAGCTCCAACAACACAAATGCACAAAATACACTAATACAAGTAAAGCAGTTACCCACTGAGAAAAATTGAATGACAAGAAAAAGTAATAATAATGTCATTCACTCATGTAGTTTTGTGTGTCACAAACACTTTTTTTTTTAGTGCACTCTCGTCTGTAATGCAACAACAACAAAATTCCTTGAAATTTCGCAGCGCAACAACAAACATAGGAAAGCCCCGTTAATTTGCGCTGCTGAGCATAGGCAGCGAACAGACGAACAAAAAAGAATACACAAAATTGTTCTTGTATTTCCCATTGCTTATGGGAAGAGCAGTTCATGTACAGGTAACCCTCCTACAACGCGGGGGTTAGGTTCCTAAGAATTGCCGCGTTGTAAGAAATAGCGTTGTAGGAGATATGAACTCCATACAAAAATCAGAGTTTGGTTCCAAACTGAAAAATTGGATTCTGTTCGTATATTCATACTAAATAACAGTTGTTTTTTTTTTTTGTATTTATTTATTGAGTCAGATCAAAATATTTTGTAATTTGACACTTCATTTATTGTACCAAAGCTAAACAAAACAAAAATAAAATTTCGAGAAATAATAAATTAAAACGAAAATGGAACAATAATTTTCTAAGTCTCCTCATCACTTATTATGATTTGTCTTGGACGTTTTGTTCGTTCTAGTTCAAAAGAACCGCGGGAAATACCCTTTTTTAAATAAGCAAACAATAACGACACCACCGAAAAATTGTCGTCGGCGTTCAATTATACTCATGGGAATAAGTGCATTAGTAAAAATTTGTTTGTACTTTTTTTTTTCCTTTTTTTTGGGTGTAATAAATAAATACATTTGTATCTATTAAATCTTCAAAAAGTTGAAGATGTAATACTTCCAGAATCATGTTTAATAACTTACCACCTTTTCTCTCTCTCTTGCTCCTCATTTTACAGGTGGTGCAAAACACGATGAATCGTACGCGTATCTATGTGTTCCTTGGTTCGGCGAATAGTTTGATTGATTTCATGAGCTCGATGGAGACGGCGGGACTATTTGCACGAGGGGAGTATATGGTCATCTTTGTGGACATGATGGTCTACTCGGAACGGTAAGTGAATGAAATAAATGGCTCCTTTTTGGTGTTTAACTGAATATGTGTTTGTGTTTACAGTGAGGCACAAAAGTATTTGCGCAAGGTGGACCAAATCAATCGCATGACCAACTGCAAGAGCACCGAGAACTTTAATCAATTGGCGCGCAGTTTACTTGTGGTGGCATCGACACCGCCCACCAAGGGCTATGAAAAGTTTACGGAGCAGGTGCGAAATTATAGCTCAATGCCGCCGTTCAATTTTACGGTGCCCCAACTCTTCTCGCAGAGCAAGTTCAGCAAGGTAGGGCTGCAATAAAATAGACTTTGGTTAAATATTTATTGAGATCTTGTTTGAAATTTGCAGTTCATATCGATCTATGCGGCGTATTTGTATGATTCCGTTAAGCTCTATGCCTGGGCTCTGGATAAAATGTTGCGCATGGAGGAGCGTTTGCTCACCGATGATGTCATCTCTGAGGTGGCCAGCAATGGAACGCGTGTCATAGACACAATCATTAAAAATCGTACTTATATGAGTGAGTATTCAAATTTATAGAGATCCAATATGAGTCTGAAATTGAATATTTGTGTATATTGCCAAAATAGGTGTCACTGGTTCCACAATTAAAATTGATCAGTATGGCGATTCGGAGGGTAACTTTTCGGTGCTGGCTTACAAGCCCCACAAGTGGAACATATCGGAGAATATACGCTGCAATTATCATATGGTGCCCGTGGCATATTTCCATCAAGGCGAAGAACTTCCAGTGAGTGAGTCGTCTTCTCTTTTTTAGTTTCGCATTACTTTCAGTTTGCTTAACAGCCACACACACACACACACACACCACTCGAACTATTACTTATTGCTCACCTCTTTGCAGGAATATAAATTGATAAATGGTTCCATCGATTGGCCCTCGGGCGGTGAGAAACCCTTCGATGAGCCCATGTGCGGTTTTGCCAACGAGCTGTGCAAGAAGGATGACACACATTATACATCCACGGTGGCGGCAGTTGTTTTGGGCGTTTTACTCTTTTGCTCCGGCGTGGTTACCATGAGCATCTATCGCAAGTGGAAGATAGAGCTGGAAATCGAGGGTCTACTCTGGAAGATAAACATATGCGAAATCAAGGACTATTCGGGCAATGAAATTGTCTCATCGCCCAGTAAAGTAAGTCCATATAAAGTAACTGTTTAAATACTTGGCTAATTTCTGTTCGCTTTTGCTCACCAGGTCAGCTTGATGAGCGCCCAGAGCTATGGTTCGCGCTGGTCCCATCAGTTTGTCACCTCGACGGCGAGGTTGCGCGGAGCCGTTGTGCGCATCAAGGAGCTGAAGTTTCCACGCAAGCGCGACATTTCACGCGAGATCATGAAGGAGATGCGTCTGTTGCGTGAACTGCGCCATGACAACATCAATAGCTTCATTGGCGCCTGCGTGGAGCCCACACGCCTATTGCTAGTCACGGATTATTGTGCCAAGGGCAGCCTGTATGACATCATTGAGAACGAGGATATCAAATTGGATGATCTGTTCATAGCCTCACTCATCAATGATCTAATCAAGGTGCGTTTCTTTTGTATTGCAGCTTGTATTTAAATTTGTTATCCTTATACTCCTTCCTGGCAGGGCATGGTGTATATACACAGTTCACAGCTGATCTATCATGGCAATCTCAAATCCTCGAATTGTGTGGTCACCTCCCGCTGGATGCTGCAAGTCACCGACTTTGGTCTACACGAGCTGCGACAATGTGCCGAAAATGAGTCAATTGGCGAGCATCAGCATTATAGAAGTGAGTGTGAATTTCGTTTTGTTTTTGAACTTCAACTTAAATTAAACGTTTCCTTTTATTGCAGATCAATTTTGGCGCGCTCCGGAACTGTTGCGCAATCCTCATTTGTATGGCAGTCAGAAGGGAGATATTTATGCGTTTGCCATTATAATGTACGAGATATTTAGTCGTAAGGGTCCGTTTGGACAAACCAACTATGAACCAAAGCAAATTGTGGACTTAGTTAAGCAGTTGCCACATAAAGGCGACGAGCCATTTCGGCCCGAGGTCGATTCCATAATAGAGGCCGAATCCTGTCCGGATTATGTGCTCGCCTGCATCAAGGACTGCTGGGCCGAGAATCCCGACGATCGACCCGAGTTCAGTGCCATACGGTAAGTTCAACATTTTACTTACTTTGACGTTACGTCCATTATTCAAATTGTGATTATTGTTTCAGCAATCGCCTGAAGAAGATGCGAGGCGGCAAGACCAAAAACATCATGGATCAAATGATGGAAATGATGGAAAAGTATGCCAATAACTTGGAGGATATTGTTACAGAGCGCACACGTTTGTTGTGCGAGGAGAAAATGAAAACGGAAGATCTGCTGCATCGCATGCTGCCACAATCGGTGGCAGAGAAACTAACCATGGGACAGGGTGTTGAGCCAGTCTCCTATGATTTGGTAAATTGATACTGAAACTATCCTGTTCGAAATAAATACTAATTGTTGTTGTTACAGGTCACGATCTACTTCAGCGACATTGTGGGCTTCACGGCTTTGTCGGCGGAGAGCACACCGTTGCAGGTGGTAAACTTTTTGAATGATCTCTACACGGTGTTTGATCGCATCATACGTGGCTATGATGTCTACAAAGTGGAGACCATAGGCGATGCCTACATGGTGGTAAGTATTTAATATGTGAATCTCATAAGCATATATCTCAAAACTCTCCATACTCGTAGGTCTCCGGCCTGCCCATTAAGAACGGCGATCGGCATGCGGGTGAAATAGCGTCCATGGCATTGGATTTGCTGCACGCCGTCAAACAGCATCGCATCGCCCACAGGCCCAACGAGACGTTGAAGCTGCGCATTGGGATGCACACGGGTCCAGTGGTTGCTGGCGTCGTCGGTCTCACCATGCCGCGCTATTGCCTCTTTGGCGACACGGTGAACACCGCCTCGCGCATGGAGAGCAATGGCGAGGCGCTCAAGATACACATATCGAACAAGTGCAAGCTGGCGCTGGATAAACTGGGCGGCGGCTATATGACCGAGAAGCGTGGCCTGGTCAGCATGAAGGGCAAGGGCGAGGTGGTCACCTGGTGGCTAACTGGCGCCAATGAGAAGGCCATACAGAAGAAGAATGTGGACATGATGGATATGCCGCCGCCGCTGTTCAGTCGTCCGCGCAAGAGTCCCAAACTGAATCCGGACTCCAGGCAGCCCAGTTTGCTGGCCATGCACAATTGTGGTGCGGGCTCGCGACGCCAGAGCAGCGTGCCGCGTCCAACGGATGGCGAGTCCACCTACAGTCTGCAGGGCTCCTTCTATCAAGTGGCACGCGAATCGCCGCGCCTCATCGCAAAGAGGGAACGGAACGGGAGCGAGAAAGGGAGCGCGAAAGGGAACGAGAACGACCTGCGCAGAATGGTCATTTTGTGGGCAGCGCTTTGCTGGAATCCGCACACGCCTCGCTCAGCACGCTGAATCATTCCGATACAAATGAAACGAACTGTGATACTAACGAAGCCGTCGCCACCAATCTCGATGGCGAGCCGGAGCTAAATGGCGGCCACTATGGCACCGCCGTCGCCGGCCTGGTGCGCCAGCCGAACGCCCTACAAAAGCCACTGGCCATGGTGCGTCCGCATCGCATTATAAATGCGGCACAGCTGCTGCCCACCAACACAATGGCAGCCGCGGCGGCAACGGCCGCACATCATGTGGCCGATCTGCTGTTGTCGCGCTCGATGGATCCGATGCCGTTGCAGCAGCTGCGCAAGCGGCACGAACGTGGCAAGCTGCCGCCCTCGAAGCTATCGAAGAACAACTCACGCTCCCTGGACACGGGCGTCTCCTTGATCAGTGGCAATCCCAATGGCGAGGCGAGTGAAAACGAGGACAGAGATGAGATGAGTGCGAATCCCGTGGATGCCACTGATGGCTATGACGATGAGCTCGGCCTGCTGATGCGGCACGACAATGGGCAACTGCCTCCGCTGCGCTACTCCAGCAGCTTCGCCAACAATACCCAGCCCACAATTGTGCCCATGGGCGCCAGCAGCAGACGACGCACCAGCAATGTCTCCACGAGCGGCGGCGGCAGCGGCAGTTGTGCCAAGCACTTGAACAACAATTGCAACGGTGGCATGAGCATGGAGGAGGACATGCAATCACCGCTGCTGCAGCGTCAGGCATCGCTGACAACGCCGCCGGAGGAGCTGATGGCACACTCCAAACGCTGGCACTCGCTCGAGCACATGGAGCCGGGCGCACCGGGACATGGGAACAGTGTCAGCTATGCAGCCGACATTGACGAGCACCGGCACAGTCGAACGGGTGGCGTTGATGGCGACGATGGCCACATCTCCGACATGCACTCAGCTGTCAATCAGCGGGGCGCGCGGAGTGGCGGCAAACTTGGCAGCTGGATGGCCAACTTCTTCAAGGGCAACGGCATGCGCAGCGTTGGCTCCAGCGGCGAATCCGCGCTGCGACGTGCTGGCATCCTGCCCAGCAGTGTCCCAGGAGTGCGCAGTGGATTCACCGATATGACTGCAGCAGCCACGGCTCGAGATCGCGAGAGTATTGTATAGTTTGAATGAACGGAGCGGAGAGGGGCGAAGAAAGTGATGTGGGAGGAATGTTACTCAGGAACAGTGCGAGCAGGAAACGAATGTTGTTTTTTTTAAAAAAAACAAATCACACACATACACACATCATAGTATATATGAGAAGTAAAAGATGGAGGATAAACTATATTATATATATATATTTTTGGCGTATATCATTGTTGTATGTTTGTTGTCGTTTTTGTGTCGATTTGTGTGTCTGTGTTTTGACTATATATATACAACCAGAAAATCTATAAAAAATATATGTGTATATGTATAAACAATAACTAAATGCATTAAATAAATATGCATATATATATTTAGAGTAGCCGTTAAACAACAAATAAATAAAAAAAAAATAAAAAGAACCGTCTAGTCACAAGGTCTTCAGACTAGTTATTGTTTTATATAAAATAATAATATGCATACCTATTATACACACACACACACCATTAACACACACATTTTTGAAACAGTAAATCAAAATTTTGTGCTTTTTCACACTGAGCAGCTAAACAAACAAATTATAATCAAATCAATTTAGGAATCAAAATTGCACGAGAAAAATTCAAAACCACAAAGCAAATATGTTAAAAAAAAAAACAAATAAATGAAATCAATGTGTTTTTTGCTAGTATATATTAAGTGCGTGTGATTGTACGTAAATATTAAGCCTAAACTAAAACATATACTATACAATATTTAAATATGTACACATATATATTCATATGCATATTACATGTAAATGTATGTATGCATAATTTTATTAGCTATTATGAATGATAATATATGAGAATGTGAGCAGAATTGCAGAGCGCAGTGTGAACTGTTTTTAGCTGTATCTATGTATATTTTTAAAAAAAAAATATAAAATTTGTTAAATTTGCCATATATAAATACAAACAAAAAAAGTAAAAAAAAAAAAATCTTACCGTTTCAATAATCATCCCATAAGTAGGCAACATTTGACCAAATTAAGTGACAGCTGATTTATTTTTTAAACAAAACATATTTATACTTGTGTAAATAGTGTTGAAAAAAATTATTAAGTATCATCGCAGCATGAGCTCTAAATTCCAAATTGCACTAAAGTCATTACGCAGTCAAAGTTCCTTAGTTTCAAAGTTCGATTGTATAGATTGTACAAGGGTATTGGATAATATTGGTAAAGCTGATAGTAGATCTCTTGCTTGGCCAGTAGATCGGGGATACAGATTCATGGGTAGCCACCAAAAGCATAAAGATGTGTTTCCCAAAGTTCCCCTAACGCATTCCATATTCAGCGTCAAAAAAATGTTGGGAAAAAATAATAATCCTGAACATGAACGTAACAAGGAGAAATTTTTTCAAATGATTTCTAACAAAAAAGGCGCAGATCAATTGATTGGAATGACAGATAAAAAAAAACGGCAATCCAAAAAAGAAGCATGTAAATTTGGAAATGTTTCGCGTGCCATAAATGAAATGTATCTTAAATATACAATTCCTGTTGTTCCTGGAACTACAAAAACGATGCAAGCAATGAATATCAATGAATTACTTAACCCGTTGCATCATAGGTCTGAAATTGAAAGCCCACCTATGGAATTCAGCAATGTGGACCCCGTGAAATCGTTTAGTATGAAAAAGCCGATTACTGTCAGATCTAAGCTGTACACAGTTCCAGTTATGAAACCAACAACTTTTCAAGTAATGAATGCTACCTATTATGATAAAAACAAAAAAGGAAAGAAAGAAAGCTATAAAGACTTGGTTGAAGCCATCTCAAAAATGCTCGACATGATAAGCGTTCCTAAGCAAAAGCATATTATAAGTGACCAAAGGGCAGTTTTGCCTAAAAGGGATCACAAGAAAGGTGAAAATGTACACAGAAATAAAGATGATGATGAACGAAGAAATAGAGGACACAAACGCCCGAGAAGTAAAGATGGAAACGAAGCATTAAAATTACAAAAATCTGATGAAACAATTGAATCTTTCGAGATAAAATGGAAAAAAGAAAAGGAACGTCTTAATGAAAAGGAACGAATTCGTAAAGGTCACAAACGTACCAGAAAAAATGAAGTTGTCGGTTCTTTAAAGAAATCACTTACAAAGTTATTTTCTGAAAATGAACAAAATCTTTATGAAAGTGGTCAAGTTGGTAAAGCTGAAAATCGTCGCAAAAGAAATAAAAGGAATGATAAGGAACCTCTTAGTGAAAAGGAACGAGTTGGTAAGGGCTACGAACGTACCAAAAAAAATGAAGTTGGCCTTGCCTTGAAGAAATCACATACAACTGAAGCTGATTCAATTCATTCCCTAAAGCCACAAGAGAAAATAAAGCATTTAAAGAACAAAAAGTTATTTTCTGAAAATGAACAAAATCTTTATGGAAATGGACAAGTTGGTAATGGTGAAAATCGTCCCAGAAGACATAAAAAGGACCGATAAGGAACGTCTTAATGAAAAGGAACGAGTTGGTAAAGGTTACAAACGTAGCAGAAAAAATGAAGATGGCGTTTCTTTGAAGAAATCACATAGAACTGAAGCTGATTCAAGTCATTCCTTAAGGTCAAAAGAGAATATAAAGCGTTTTAAGAACGAAAAGATAAATACAGAAAATGAACAATCTCTTTATGAAAAGGGACAAGTTGGTAAAGGTGAAAATCTTCCTAGAAGACAAAAAAGAAACGAAATGGAACCTCTTGATGAAAAGGATCGAGTTGATAAAGATTACAGACTTACCAGAAAGAATGAAGTTGGCGCTTCTTTGAAGAAATCCCATACAACTGAAGCTGGTTCAATTCATTCCCTAAAATCACAAGAGAAAATAAAGCATATGAAGAACAAAAAGTTAATTTCTGAAAATGAACAAAATCTTTATGATAATGGGCAAGTAGGTAAAGGTGAAAATCGTCCCAGAAGAAATAAAAGGAACGAAAATGAAATCGAACGAGTTGAAAAAGGTCACAAACGTCACAGAAGGAATGAAAGAAGCGTGACAAGGAAATCACCTACAACTGAAGAAGATGCAAATAATTTTTTTAAATCGCATGCGAAAGCGAAGCATGTCAAGTACGAAAAGACAAGTAAAGAAAGTAAACAAAGTCTTAATAAAAAGGACCAAGTTGGTTACAAACGTCCCAGGAGAAAGGAAAAAGACGTTAGATTAAGGAAACGTCTGAGATTTGAAAGATTCTCGTGTGACTAGAAGAGAAACTCAAAAGTGTAATGAATAAATTGAAATTTACCCAACGAACGTCCAACATATCAGACAAATCAGAGTTTTTTGCAAAAGATTTGGCTGAAAGAAAAAAAAAATATAGAAACACAACGGAAGGTTTATTAGGTGCACTGCAAGCTTTAGATACATCAGAAGCACATGAAGCACTAGATGAAAGTGAACTAGAATCAGAAGAGGATATTGGTATAAAAACTAACACATGTCAAATAGAGACTTCAAATAAAGAAGTTCAAAGTGATTTTGAACAAGCATCCAATGAGAACATCTCTATAGGACTAATTTCAGATGGCACTCAACCCAGTATGTTAAAAGAACACAGTCCGGATATAGTAATTCGAAGAAGTCGATTGAGCACGCTCCTGGTAAATAAACGGAAACCGGAAAACTCATATTCAAGAGGCGAGCAATTAGTAATATTGGATGATTCTAGAGCAACTAAAGCTCAGCAGCGAAGAAATAGGCTAGCCGCAAATCTAAGAATAAAAGCCAGTATATTAAGAGAAAGTCAAGGTGTTTCTGCGAATTTAAGCAGTCACGAATATCGCTTGGAGCAAGTTAGGAAATTTTTATTTAGCAGCGACACTGATATGACTCACTTGGAAACTATATGCATTGATGATATCGATTTCAACACTTTCCTCTATTACCCATATGAAATGAATGATATAAAAGATGAAGAGAAAGAAAAACCTATTCAGAAGAAAAGTAAGCCCAAACGATCATCAAAATCGAAAGTTAAACAGAATGTTGAATCACAAATCGAAGTTCCGAAGTCCCCGAGTAAATGTGAATGTTGTATTTGTATTGCCTTAGATCGATATAAGCCAGCTGGAGAGGATCAATTGGTGATGAAGATGAAGCAAGAACTAAAGCGCATAGAATTAAAGGCGTATATAAAGAAAATGCAAATCTTTAGAACTGACTGCTCAGTGCTTTGTGAAACTGAATGTTCAAGTATTTTTAAAACTAAATTTCTTTGTGAAAATCAAACGAACTGTTGTTACACTATACCTTCGTCTATACTCTAGAGAAACAAAGCTAAGCTGCAGAGCTCAAGCATTGTTTATTTAGAATTTAGACGCGTGATTGTATTTTATTTAAAGATTAAATTAACTTTTAAATATTATTTTGTTTTATTTGTGTGTTTTATATAAAAGCTAATAGCTAATTGATCAAATATAAATCAAAATACCAACTTGCTTACACAGTAATCAAAGTTTTGTATTATTGATGGACCAATGTAGACCTAGATTTGAGTATTATACAAATAATTTTGACTAGATTTTGATAAGTGAACCACAAAAGAAATCACAAAAAGGCCGCAATTAAAAGTTTCTAAATTTAAATTATAGTTACGAGTACAAAGCTTTAACTTATTCCAAATGATTATTCACTTAATTTATATATATACAATTTAAATGTTTTTTAAGTTCATATTTAATTGAGCTTTACTCGAACCAAGTGTAATTGAAATCTCATCTTTAAATGCCTAAGCCTAAGTCTATAAGATTACTTCATCACTTCAAACTAACCTATTGGTGGTCTTATACTCGTATTGCTGATATATGTATCTACCCGTAACACATACTATCTTTAAATTATATACACAAACTACTAAATGCAGCCAGTTCTTAGACTGCAGCCTCTTTTGATTTGGTCCTTGTGGTATTCTCCAGAAGAGACTTGCTTGCACTCTTTTCTATTTGCTGTTTAAGCGTAGCTGCCTCATAATCGCTGCTACTTTCATCGGCAAATTGCAGATCGTCCAGTTCGAGGTATTCCTGTAGATCACCCGATCCCTTCTCCACAAGTGTTTCCTTCTCTACGTACGAGCCTGTCATTGATTGCGTTAAGTCCTTGTTGTGACTCTGATGCACTGCAGCAATTTCACGTGCGGGTTTCGGTCGACTGGATTCGGATTCACTGGCAGAACCCACGGAGTTGAGTCGGAACTGCTGCCTAGCTTGACGACGCTGCTTCCGGGACATATAGGGAGTTAGCTGCTTGGCAGGAGTCGAGCTCTTTTGATTCGTCTCGCTGGGAGAGGTGGCCTTTGATTGCTGCTGACTGCTGGGCAAGGAACGCTCCTCGGAGCTGGGCGTGCTGTCTGTTGTATTGGACTTGCCACCTGGGCAGAGAAAGTGGCCATATTTGGGCATTTGTATCTGCTCAAATGAGGAATTAGCCTCCTCAGGCACAATCGTTGGCTCCGGCGTTTTATCTTCATCCTCTCGCTCGGCTGTTCCCTCGAAGGGTGGTATCCAAATGCAGTAGGCCGGATCCATGCCCAGATAGGAGCCAGGAGCTGCACCCGCATTGATCACATTGTAATCATAATAGTCCAGCTCAAGCTCCTCCTGATTGCCCAGCGAAAACTCTGAACCAGGTCTCGCCAGAAGCTTCTTGCGATTCTGTTTCTCCTTTGATTCCTTCGGATTGCTGGTTGTGCGTATGGTCGCAGTGCTGACCACACTTGCAGCTGGGGAATAGCAGCCCTGCTGGGAAATAGAGGTGTTTACGTAAGAAAATACTTTTATTTTACTTTAATCAACTTACATTGGTTAGGGAAGCACTCACACTGCGCGATCCCATGCGACCCAGGCATAGCGATCCGGAGCCAGAGTGCAAGGATCTAGCATCGCGCAGACTCTCGTCCAGGCGGGAGCTCAGCAGTTTTAGAGTGACTGCATCATATCGATCCGAGTACTTGCTTAGCCGATTACTGTTCAAAGGCGGACTATTGCACAGCGAACTCATGCCGGATGAAATGATGGACTCTGAATCCTTAGCACTGTCCTTGCTGCTGACTGGATCTGCTGGTGACTGGATGCTAGTTGTTTGTTCCGTCTCCTCGTTGCCCTGCAGCCGTAGCTCAGCTTCCCCCGACAAGGGTGAGCCAACAGGACTGCGACTTTCTGTTGCCGGCGATAGAGATGTCAACGAGGCATGTTCATTTCTTATGGTCATCATGGATGCATTGCTGCCAAATCCAGGTGCTTCCTCACTGCAAGATTTATACATAAGTCCGTAAGTAATTCTGAATTGAATACAATGCAAAAACTTACCCCTTGACCATTTGTTCCCTTACAGCGTCATCTTTAAACTCTGTCTCATTAACATTCACGTTCTCAACATCGGCGCTCTCACGCAGTATGGAGTGACGTAGTTGATGTTTGGGTCGCATTTTCACAAGATAAATCACCTCGGAGAGCAGCGTGGTCGTTGACATCGCACGTGATGGCGGTCCGTGCAGTGAGCTAAGCGAATCGCGTGGTGTGTGCAACTGTGAACCTTCATCCTGTCGACGTGCCACGGCCAGATGATATTTGCGATAACGCACCATGTACTGAGCGCCTGTCAAGTGAAAGTGTTTTGTGAGCGAACGAATGTAATAATGTAAACAAACATGAATCAACAAGTTGACGCAGCGCACAGGTTTAATATAAAATGACACTTGACATTTTGCACAGCAATCATAACAGCAGGTACGTGCAAAATGCCAAGTGTCATTTTAGCATTTTGAGAGAGCCGACATGCGCTCTCAGCTGCGCACAAAATGTTAAAGTTAACATTGAACGCTATGTGTTTAACATTGGCGGCATGTTTAAAATGGTTAAATGAACATTAACTAACCTAATAGCGCACTTATTATAATGATTATTGTGGCAAAGACCATGGCACTGAGATGTACAAGAGTAAACCGCATCCTTGACATCGGCTTCTTCTGCTGCGTAGTGCGACTTTTAACAGATAACCTCGTAGCCGCCAGTATTGTGGTGCCATTGCTCATGGTTCTGGGCACTAGACGGAAAGAAGCAGCAAACAAGAGACGTAAATAACCAAGTTGTTATTAAATGTTATCTTTGTTAAACTTACCCATCGGCTTTACGTTGGCCATAAAACCACCGGTGCAGGCAGCTGCATCATAATCTGAACTTGACGTTGAATTTCCGGACATGTCACCCGAATAAAATTCAACTAACAATTGTGCTCCAATAGACTCGATTGATACCGGAAGACCGTTTTCCCTTCCACCTTCAACAGGGGGTCGCCTGATGTCGGCAACTGTAACAGCCTCTCCCTTTAGCTCCACCAACAGAGTGGAAGATAGCGAAGGTCCATCCCGTACCTTGATATACTGCGTGCCGCATGGCAGGCGTAGGAAGCTGAGCTGCATCGAAATGGTCGCTTCACCATCAACCTATAATTTAAAATAATAGATTGAAGATGAGGAATGAAGTAGAGAGTTAATTGCGTACCTGAATCAGCCAAAAGGAGCGTCCCGGACAGCTTTGCGTAGCTCCAGCAATCATGCGTTTGGGCTTGGATGAGCCTAGATGGACAATACAGCCACAGCGGCAACCTGGTCCAATTTCTTGCTGTACCTCGGTGACATTTGACTTGGTCAGCATATTTCCACTTGTCTCATATATGCAATCCCATGTGTCCACAATACTTTTGTTACATTTTTCCGTTTGTACAGATGGACCCTAGAAATAAATAAGATAGAGGTGATAAATAAGCCGGATAATTTAAAGGATTGTTTTCATGAAGTATGAAATAAACAATATACAATTTGAATTTCGTTTATTTTTGTCAATTTGTTAAGAAACAAAGTAATTCAAATACTTTTACAAGTGCGCAATTCTGAGATTAATAGAACAGATTAATTTCAAACTCATCCTCTTCATCCACATCCTCAGCCTCGCCCGATACGCTAGTGGTTCCCGTGACTATCGTTGATTGACTCGGAGCCAAATTGACATCGGCAACCTTTTCAATCTCCTCCGTAACAGGTTTGGCCAATGGCATTGGACCTGGTGGGGGAGCGCTTCCCTCGCTGCTGGACTTCTTCACAGATACCGAGCTGCTGGAGCCTTCGGGCTCTTCAAGTGGTTCCTCTTCGATCTCAATGTTGTCATCCTCTCGAGATGATGACACATACAAGGTGGTGCCGTACTCGACATCAATAATGGACGCACCATCTTCGCGTTTCTCTGCATCCTTGGCCTTAACTTGACCCTTCAGCAGACAATCGGGAAGTGTCACCTGCAGATCGTGTAAATGATCGAGCACTTCCGTCTGGTACAGATCACAAACAGCTGGCTTGGGCTTATGAGGCATAAAGCCCATTTTACCAGGAGTATAAATAGACGAGGTTACGGTATCAATAGTTTCTGCGGACGGAGTTCGTGGCAGTTCCGCCGAATGGGAGCTAACGATGTTCATCAGTGTGGAGAGCAGATCGATGCGGGACAACTTGTTCATGGCCACAGCTTCATCTCGCACTTCCAAAA
Organism: Scaptomyza hsui; assembly: GCA_018152825.1. Classification (NCBI taxonomy): domain Eukaryota; kingdom Metazoa; phylum Arthropoda; class Insecta; order Diptera; family Drosophilidae; genus Scaptomyza; species Scaptomyza hsui. The sequence continues at coordinate 9,713,612 of JAECXO010000307.1, forward strand.
TAACATGAGGTGGATCCACGTTGGCCTCTTCGAGTCTCTCCGGGAATAGCTTGATGCTCTGTTGGCTAATGATGGCATCCCTCACAGTCACCTTTATCTCTTGTATAATGCCACGCAGTCGAACGATCTCTCCCTCATGTTGATCGTGTATCGCCTCCAAGTGACGCTTCTCAAGCGTTATCTGCTCAATACGTCGGCACAGGGAACGCACCTTGCCAACTGCATCCTTGTTCTTTTCATCGGCAAGCTGATCCGCCCCCTGTTGCTCCTCGTAGGCCCGACGATATTGCAGTGCCTCAACGTATTTGCACTTTAACCTCTCATAGTTGTTGGTCAGACCCTCAATGATCTTGATCTTGTTGATGGAGTTGCGCACCAGCTCATTCTTGATCTGATCCAAGGCGCTATACTGCTCCATGATTTCCTTGTGTTTCTCCTTCTGATTGTTGTACTGTTGTTGCAGCTTGATCTGCGACATAACCAGCGCATCAATCTCCTTTTGCAGTGCTATATTCTCGCGGATAAGACGACGGGTGTAGCCAGCATTGCGAATCTCACTGGAACGCGTGAAGTCCTCCGAAACCTGCAACAACTTGGCCTCCACCTCCTTTTTCAAGGCATCCTTCTCGACAACGGCTGCCTGCTCCATGTTGTACAGCGCCTCCTTGTGATACTTTTCCTTCTCCTTGGTTTCGACCTCCTGATCATCGAACTTCGCTAGCAGCACATCTCGCTGTATGCGAAACTCATCCAGGGAGTTCAGTTTGCCATTGAGCAGCTTTATTTCCGATGTCAACTGATCATGCATGGCCTTATATTTGCCCTCCAAGTCCGCAATTGTCTCCTGTGCCACACGGTTCTCCACTTCACGTACTTTCGATACTTCCACCAAGCGCTCCTCCAACTCTGTGATTGAATTATTTCGTTCCGCAAGAGTGCGCTCCAAATGGGCGGCCACATCGGTTCGGTCATTGTCGATGTCCTGCATTTTTGCAGTGAGCATAACATTGGACTCATCCAGGCTGGCCAGGTGGGAGCGCAGACGACCTAGCTTCTGGTTCAAATCGGTTATCTGCAGCTCATAGAAAGTGCGATCAACCTGCGTCATCTTGTTATCATCCTTTGTACTTCTTTTAGCCGCCTTTTTAGCTTTAGTTTTTGGCGGCATTTTGAAGTGTTTTAATTATACACCACTAGTTAAATTGTTTAATTGTGTAATAATTTTGTTTTTTTAAACAATAATTTGAAGTGTTTCTATATTTGATTAAGACAATTCATGCTTTGGCATTCAAAAATTCCTATAAATAAAATTAAGACGAGTTGTTGTCAAGGCAACAAGCTTTGTGCAAAAAGCTTTTAAACTTTGGTAACCAAGGGAGATTGCCTTTTGTATCTGTTTTAGTAAGCCAGAATATTATTCCAAGCTATCAGCTTAAATAGCTCTCAAATTATACTCCTTTTATGCTAAAAACTCTTGTTGCTTAGTAACTTTTAAAAGCCACAATAAAACAATGAAGAGCATCACACTAGAAAATCTTTCATTATCTTTGAGCCACAATTGTTTTCAACAAACGAGAATAAAAACAAAAGTATTCCAGCAAATGTGAATTCCTTTTCAAATTCAGGTGTAACCATCGCATGATTTTCCTAACGGAAGCTCTTGGATAATGAAGTGGTGCTCCCAACAATAGAGAGGGAGAGAGCACAAACAACAATGGTTTGGAGTACAGTAGGAGGAAATGTAATTGCAGTTGCATACACGTGTAAAGTATGTTTAGGGGAAATAACTGTTGTTATAGCGTGCAGTTATTTTTTGGTTGAGTTTGAGTAATTGTCTAAACTTGTTTTATGATCATAAAATGTTTGCCAGTTAGAATTTAACAGAGTTTAAGTTCAACTTTAATAGTACACTAATAAACGTTTCAACTATAAAGCGGATTATTTACAGTTCAAAGGACAAAAAAAAGAACACATCCAAAACAGTAGGCAGTATAATGAAGCATACAAAAGCCTACAATTTATATGTAGATAAGTTTCATAGTTGCATAAAATAAAATAAAATGTCTGGCCAATGAGAGCAACTGGAAAACTTATATAAAGTGTCTTTCCGGCCTCCTCCTTGTCCCTCGTCAGCATTGTAAATTTACCCTAGCAATCTGGAGCAAGTGTCGCAATATTGTAACACTCTGTCAGACACACACACACACAGCATAGCACAACAAAAACATGGCCGCCAGCAATAGCCTTGTCCCTTCCCCATCCTCCATACTTTTTTTTTATTGTCGGCACAACAATGAGAAATGGGTGTGTGTGTGTGTGTGTGCTTTTAGTTGTAGGTACGTGCAAGGGGCAAGAATGAACTGAAAGATGAACTCAACTCACTGTAAGCCAGACTAGATACAAACATACTACTGTACATGCAAGTTTGTATGTGTGTGTGTGTGTGTGTGTTCCTAAATAAGTTGTGTCTACACACTTTACTATATAGAGAGTTAAAAAGCAAAAGTTTCCAGCGAAAGTCCGACACGTATCCGAACTATGTAGTACACGAAAGAGGTTTAGTTTTAAGCGAAAAAAAAAACAAGAAAACTTTTCGCAGCTCAACTGAATTTAATGGTTGAATACAGAGCTTAATCAGCGATAAACTTAAATACGCACCTCACAGAACTTGGCACCGTAACGAGGCGGCGGCGAATCACAGAAACGATAGCGATTCCTTGTGCCTCCCAGGCAATTTGTGGAGCACGGTGTCCACTCACTCCACGAGCCCCAGCCACCCGTATCGGAATCTGTGAAGTATTCAAGATGATTAAGTGAAGTGAAAAAGGGCTGGTAAAAACATTTGTGCAATATTTATAAGCTAGAACTCAGATTGTGAAAGAAAGGTTGCATACTTTCAGGGATCGCAGATCAATCCCAACTTACCGCTAACTGGCAATGTGGGCACACAGTCCATGCGAACATCTGCGACGGCACCGGATATCGCCTGGCTAACGTAGACGAAGCAATACTCTACATACTTCTCGGAGAACAGATCACAGTTGAAGTACAGTGAGTGCTGGGTCTTGACGACCCGCTGTTCGGCGACATAGTGCAGCGTTGTGGGCGGCTTAAGGGAGGCGACATCGGCACGCAACTTGGCATAGAGACGCACTCGATCGCCCTGCTCCAGTATGCAGCCAGGATACTCATAGAGCACACCCACACCAGAGTGAGGATCACAGGGAAAGATGCTGCGTGCATAGACATTGAAGACAAACTCATCGCTCCAATCCACGCTAATCAATCGCCGCGTAGTGGGAACGTTCAGGGCTGGAGTCATGGGACGCAGCTGGACGGCATAGTTGCCCGCCAAACCAAACAGTTCGCAGCCCAATTTCACAGTCTTCTGCTTGGGATAACCGTGGACTTGCTCGGCAAAGAGCACACTCGACTTGGACACATTGGCCATGCTGTAGGCACAGGCTCGCTCCTTGCCGCAATAGACCAGTTCCAGCCAGAACTCAGGCAGCAGCGGCTGCTCCCCATGCAGCGCCCGCTCACAGTTGACCTCCGGAAAGCGCAGAGTGACCTTAACTGGCGCCTTGGGATACGTGCGCAACGTGACCGGACTGACAATCATCTCAGCACTGGGCCATCGCACGTCCAACGTTTGCATCAATCTCTCATCCTGTGCCGGCATCAGTGTGGTTGTTGTCAAACTGGGAATTGGGTCACTGCGATTAAGTGTTGTCGTCGTCTTCAGATTCCTGACCACCTGCATCTCGTACAGACCGCCACGCACAAAGGTCTGACAAGGCACCGTGACCTGTGTGATATTCTGGCGTGGATCCGGAAAGAGTGGTATGTTTTGGACCACTTCTTTGCGCCTGCGCTGCAGGACTACCTGATGATGGGGGCTGCTGCTGTTATTAGTCCTGTTTTGTGGCAACAACAGCAGGTCGCCCTCAGCTGTCGCAGCATCATTAACGATTTTGCTAATGACTAAAGTGCTCATTATGGTATTTACCATGCCCTCCACTTCGCTTGTTGTTGCACCACTCACGCCCCGCTCCGCCCAGGGTCTGTCAGTGCTCAAGTGGGCGTTGTTGGTGCGATTGTGATTTGTATTGGTCCTATTCTCCTTGCCATTGGCATCCTCGTCCTCGCCGCTGAATTGTATCTGCACATGCAGGTCGCCGCTGAGTGCAGTGAATGTGCTCGGAGACATGAGGCGACCCCTTCGTACCGCCAGCACGTGACCTTTTGTTAAAATGAGAGCCAAGGCACAAACGAACAAATTAATCACCACATGCAAAGAAGACAGGGGGAGGGAGGGCAAAGGCAGATAAGAGTTATACACAAGTCTCTTTGTTCGTAATTTATTTCTTATTCTCTGACAATAAGAGGAGCTGACTTCCCCCCTTTTATGACACCACTTTGTTGTGCCTAAGTGCCCAAGAGTTGGCATAGGCAACAACACACACACACACACACACAACAAAAACAAAAACCTTTTATAAACGAATTGCAGGCACTTCCAACAATCAGCTTTGTTCCTATGTTCCCTATGTGTAAATGGCTTAAAGGTAAATTGTGTCATTCCAAACAAGAAATAATAATATTGATTTAAGACAAAACAAGAGAAATTCAATTTAATTGAATAACCGATTATTTCGACTAATTCCAACTGTAAACACACTACAAAAACATTTACACTATTTCGATAATAACTAATGAATTTAATTGACCAAGTGCTAGAGATGAAATAAAGATATGTCGCAAAGTTAATTGAGTTGACTTCTACTGTTCGACAACTGTCCAAACTTTGAGGGGTTAGAGTATTTTCTCCCTCTTAATTTCTCAACTTGTCACTTCATTTAACACAGTCCATTAGATTGCCAACAAACTTAGAAATGCATTCAAGCCAACTCAATAGAGACTATTAATGGATTTAAGTTTTCAAAAGGAGTTAAGGACAGCTTTCCGCTTGAGATTATGTTATAGCAATTGGTACTCTCAGACAAGCTCATTCATAATTGCGACACAAAGTAGTTTACATTGTTTCCCTTTCATAAATCAAGCTTAAGATAAATGCTGCTTCGTTGTTCGAATAATTCCCAACTGAGTTGATAACTCTCTTTCTACCCATGACAGAGAGCGGAGAGAATATAATGCTAAAACAAATTGCGCCTTAGTTTATGATAGATGTTAAGAAAATTCATACAAGAAAAGAAAACTCAAACATACACACACACACACTGAGAAAGAAAATTCAGTTATCCATTTTGGGTACGGTACGGGTTCTGGGACTGTCACTCACTTGTGCAGCAGAATAGCAGCAGGAGCATTATTGATGATATCATAATCTTCCACTCGACTACTGATTTGAGGCCTGATGCTGACGTGCCAACTGTCTTCTTCCGCTTTCGATTCGTTGCCATTTTCCTTCTAGTACGCTTCCTTCTTGCCATTGTCGTCTTCGTTGCTTGGCTGCTTCGCTGCCTTCTTCTACCACTTCTTACAGTTTCTTTCTATCTGGATGGTGTCGTACGTTGTTGGCTATGACGAATTGAGCCGTTATTGTTGTGGCTCAGTTCACCATCCAGTGGCAGCTTTTGCAATTCACTTCGCTGTTATTTATTTGTGCACGATTATTCTGGTTTTCTGTTGTTGTTGTTGGTGGCATTCGGACCGCTTAGAGATTGTCCATTAGAAATTAATGTGAGTGGCATTTGCCGCAACATTTCTGCAAAATATAAGATAAGAATGCGGTTAGCTAAACTCAACAATAGGCCAAAAACACAAAAGCCAAGTAATTGCCGTAAGTTATGATCAGATTAAATGACTTTTTGAAATAATTTTTTTTATTAAATTGATTAAAAAACAGGGAATTAATGGTTGTATTATATTGATTTTTGGTATTTATTTGGTTATTTCCTAAGGGTTGCTTTTTTAGCTAGAATTTTAAAATTGGTTGAAATTGAAGCTTTAAAAACCGCAACACATTCCCAAACCAAATCCAATTTGAACAGCATTAAATTTTCCACATACACACAAAAGCAACAAAAATATCGTAATGGTTTATGTATTATTAGTGAAATCGACTGTCATTGAGCCTGTGTCCGTTCATTAATTACAATCGCGTGCGTATGTTCATTTTCTCTAACTGTCTGTTGTCTGTTGGCTGTTGCCTGTTTGGAGGCACCAGTCATCTTTCAGATGGACTAATTTGGTTTTTCAAACCACCTAAATGTGAGTCTGACACACGTGCCACACAGGGTGGCAATATATTTCACAACACGTTGCTCGTTTAAAGGGGATGAAAATAAAGGTTAACTGCTGAAAGCCGATAAAAACACGAAACAGGAAAAAAAAAACCTTTACGGCATTTTCATGCCCAAAAAGTGTGCAAATAACGAAAAAGGTGTTTGTTGTCCATCCCAATATGCATTTCGTATGAACAACTTACACTTAAGGTCAACCTTTTTTCCTCTGTGTCCATGCCAATTAAAAAGGAAGTTGATATGGAAAGGCAGTGCAAATGTGTTTGGTCACACTGTGCAAGTGTGACTGCAAAATGATCAACGGAGTGCTGCAAATTTTCAATCAATTGCACATTTTACACACAAAAACCCCAATCTCGCAAATCTCTCGCCAGTTGCCCGCCACCCGCCACCCGCCCGACTATCATCATAAATATTGATGAAACTCACACGGCGGCAAAGGGGACACTGCCGTAAATCTGTCTTTAATGTGCGGCAACGGCAACGGGCGGTGGCACTCCCCCAAAAACTATTAACTGCACTGTGCACTGTCCACAAATCCAGTGAGACCGCCCATCGTTGTAGGACGTTGTAGTTGTAGTATCTGCATCCTAATTCTAAACGGAGCACAGGACAGGACCAGAACAGGACCAGAGCAATCGCAGCGTGCACAAAATCAAAGCAAATGCGACTGAAAAATTGCCAATACTAGTGTTGGCCATGTTCCTCTTGTACTTCCAGTTGTTGTTCTTGCTGTCGGGGGCAGTTTGGAATCTAAATGTCAATGGCCCCGTACATACGTTAGTACATACATACATACATACAACATATATGACCAGTTGGCGTGTGTCGCGCTCTCTTCCGCCCTTCTTCGCCTTACTTGATTATACTTTGTGCCTCGAGTTTTTTTTTTCTGTTCACGTTATGCACATTTTACAGACTTTTACTTTGTGAGTGTGCGTGTGTTGTTTGTTTGTGTGTGGCGCGGGGGTGAAATTTGTTTTCCCGAGTGCTGAAATGCGGCAAAAAGCAACCGCATACAGCAAAAAATAAAAAGAGAAAAGAAAGAAATGAAAAGGGAAATGCTCGTTTCAAATAAACGTATTCAAACATTTACACGCTCTGTTTACCTCTAATCAGTAGATAAGGAAGGACGAGGAACAAGCTGAAGCGTTCACAGCGTTCCCAGCAGCACCCATTTACTAGCCCACATCCTGTATCCCCTTTCAGTTTCATCACTAAAATGTAAATATTATTCAAAACGCTTGCAGCCTTAATGGATTTTCGAGCGTTATTATGTCATCAACGCGGCTTATGTGGTTAAAATGTGGCTGCTTTAAAATTATAATATTAATTTATGTTAGTTGGAAATCTTTAAAATTGATTGCAGCTAAGAGTTATAAATAAGGGATGTTTAGATTTATTTGTATGTGTAGAAAAGTGAATGTTTAGAGTATTTCAAATATCTTTGCATTTGTCTTAAATTTCTTCATAGGTTACTTCATTATTACTTATCTTTTTTAAGTCATTTCCCTATCTTCTGTTCCTTTTTGTGTCACCTTCAACTACTTTAGAAAGCCGCAAGTAACACTTGTGGCAACTACAGATGTTGCAACAAGGCCAAGTAGCGCTTTTCGCTTCCCCTCTGTTTTAAGCAGACATAACGCAATTGCACTTGACCCGACCCATAAATAGTACAAACGTTTACATAAATGGCAACAGTTGCTGACAGTTGTGAAAAAATAAACATAATATTACGCATACGCATTGTGCGCTTAATTGGATTTGCATAAACGATTACTTGAGAGATTGACACTTTGATAACAAATAATAAAAGCAGTTAACGTGACAATGAACCCCTGTAGTTATTTATCTACATACCTATATATAAAATACGCTCCTTGACTTTCCAAACCAATTCATTATAATTACTGTTGCGTTTCAAGCTCCCTTGCATGTGAAATTGACGTTGTGGTGCATTCAGTTGTGAAACGAGCCAAGTGCGAGTGCAACGCAAATTATCTTCAAATTATGCGGCAGACACGAGCAACGTTTTCCTGGATTTTCCGCAACAGCAGCGTCATGTCACTGAAACTACCACAGTAACTACTCATAGTACTACCAATGCGATTGACACTGAAGGATGCGGCTCCGAGATGAGTTGCCTGTGGATGGCCCCCCCTACAGCGATGGCTGCTTGTCAACTAAGCTAAGTACTTTCGCTGCTTAGTTAAAGCAGCTTTAAACACACATTCACATCTCTCCCTTAACGTAAGTAAGTTAGAGTTGGGGCCCATATTAAAATAGCTGACACTCCCACTTCGCACTCGCCCAGTACTCCAACTAGTCCGGCTTTCAACTTTTTATTACTGTCGCCATATCGCGGCGCCAGGTAAGAGGACTTGGCTGCCTCCCTCAGCTGAGGTCCATGTGCGAACATTTTAAAACAACTCAGACAGCTGAAAGGGTTGCCTGACGTATGGAAATATAAATAAGCAGAAAAGAAAAAAAAAAGAAATAGCCTAGCACAAAAAAGGATGGAAAAAAGCAACAAATACCATGTACACTCTATGCACTTGGTATGTTAGTATGCGTGTTTATTCATGTGTGTGTGTGTGTGTGTGTGTGCTTGTATGCCCAGACAGCCGCAGGCAAATGCTTTACTTGCATGCAAGCGGACCTCACTGAAAGGACCGCGCCAGGCAGCTTCGTTGCTAAGCTCCTTAGACTACCTGCTAGCTGACTGGCTGGCTCAAGCTTTATGAGTTTGCCGCTCAACTACTCAATATTTGAGTAGGCAACAGCAGTCGACAAATCACCAACTGCTATAGTCAAGATTGTGTCTTAGTTCAGGGGCGTAGTTGGTGAAAAGTCTTGACAGAGAAACTTATGTTGCAAAATATTAATAATAGTTTGTCATTTTGTTAGAAGATTCTTATATGCAGAAAACCAACATGGAATCAAATAAAATATAACATTGAATATCTAGTATTCGTAAAACGGTAAACGATAAACTATTCAGTAATAATATATAATTTTAAAGTTTATCTACACCCCATTTTTAGACATTCCCCTGATTCTTTACAGCTATAATCACAAATAAAGGAGTGAACCATAAACTTAGACAATACCCAAAACACAGACAATAACATTCCAATGCACACACACATATGTATATGTATTCGAATACATGCAACTCTTCAATGCAAGTCGTCGTCAAAGGGTTCAATAGCTGGTAGAAGCAAGTTTTATGGGTGTGAGTGGGTGGTTCTGTTTAAAGTTTATGACGCAGACAGACATTTGGTAATTAATTAATTTGGATTACAGCTCACTAAATCAATTATTTGTGAGAGATTTTGAAAGATGAAATTCCACTATTATGAAATTTGCACAGCTATTCATTATCAAAATATTTGCTCAAAACAGCTTTAAGGATAATGCAATCAATAGCAGCGAAAAAAAACTCCCCATTTTGGCAAATAAACATTGAATATTGGCTTAACGGGGATGAAACTATGCGAAATAAGTAGGCCAACGGCAAAATCACAATGGTGGAAGCCACAAAAACTAAAAAAAAAAAAAAAATAAATAGCTACACCAAGAACGCAACGAAAGAAAAACAACAACAAAATCATATATTCATATTTGACTTGAGAGTGGAGTCCTGTCAAGCGACGCGTTGCGACGCCAAAGTCCCCATGGGTGGTGCTTGAGTAATGGGGGTGAATGGGAGGAAAAGTCTAAGTGATTGTTATGCTCGATATCGAAGACATACTAATGCATACAAATATATGTGTTTGTGTATATTTAGATTTATGCAAGGAGTCGTCCAAGTTCATTAGATGCCATTGACATTCAAGCAGCTGGACGTATTTGTTTATTTCTGCTGAATAGTCAATTTTTAAAGCCGACTTTGAGGCGCCAGAGAATTGATTCCCATTGAATGAAGATGTCGCGATATTGGCGGACAGCATAAATAATAAAACCAGACAATATATATTCTTTGTTACATTACAGATTTAATTTGCCGTAAATATTTTACGCTTTATAAGAATTTTTATTTGTGTAGCGAAATTGGTTTGCATATTTCAAAGAAGCAATTTATTAAGTATAAACAATTTAATTAAATCCTGAACATGTCTCGAATTATTAAAACACATTTATGTATAAAATATGCAAAGCATTTTTTTGGCATATATTTGAAAGCTTAGCTTTTTAATTTGTGTAACGAATACTAAATACCCTTCATTACGTTTAATTCAAATTGGAAATTAAATTTTGCTTAGTTTAAACTTTTGGTTACATAATTTTGTTAGTTATTAGCTTTTACCTTTAGTTTACATACATATGTATATGGTTGAAAGGGTCTTCCGCTCTGCTTTTACCAAAAAAAAAAAAGCAGAGCACATGAATTCACTTAATTTCATTTAGCTTGCAAAAGAGTATGGTCAGCATATTTTGTATAGGTTTTTTTTTATAATTTTGTAAAAACTCATGAATAAAATTATGAAATATTTTAATATTGCTTATACAAGTAATGAGGACACGCCGAAAAGTAATCAAGACAAACAATGATCATTAAATTTGCTGTGTTTGACAGAGGACCAAAGTCCGAAATTTGTAACTACGTGCTGCCGACGCCATCTGACGTTATTCGGTTGTAAAATGCGCTGCGGCTAAATCTAATTTGAATACGCGCGCCTCCTACAGGCAGACACATCATAGAACACAGACACCTCGGTATCAACGCAACACAGTTCAGACACAGAAGCAGCTCCCTCAAGCCCAACCTCCTCCAAGCAACTCATAAATAAGGTGGTAGGGTATGGGGGGAAAAAAGGCAAGAGACTGGCAAATGAGATGGAAGCTAAGGTGAACCAGGCAGGAACCAGGAAGCAACAAACATTCATTCAAAGTCAGGCTGAAGAAAGCAGTAGGGGGAAGGTGAAGGAGTAAGAAAGTAGCACAGGGAGCACGATTTATGTGTGTGCTGTCGTCTGGCACCAGAAGTAAATTAAACTTTTTTTTCGTATATCGTATAATGAAATATTTGATTGAATTTTATTGCTGTCGAATTTATGACACACATGGAAATTGAATTTGGAATTGGTGTAAATGAATGTTTTAATATTATAAGCAATTATTCTGTAAGCTGAGCGACAGAATTTTAAATCACTGCTTAGAACTGCTCTTTTTGTTTGTTGACACAGAAACTTTTGCTCTTTGCATTCATGTTAACCCACTATAATACAAATAAATGTAAAATGCTTTCAGCATAATGCGCAAAGTTTCATTTCAACTTGAGAATAAACTAAAAACTTATGCAATTAAGAACACTACAAGTTCCTCAAGTGGAAATGGAAACCGCCTCGGAGGAACCCATCAAGCAAAATTGAATGACTCGGTAAAAGTGAGCAAAGCAAAAACTAATTTCAGCTAAGTGAGAAATTATTATACCAAGAATATACTACCTCTATAAAGTGCTTGTTTAGATGTTTTGACGTTGCAACGCGTTGTAGCAGCAGACCTTTCTTATTCAGCTTTCAGTTTGTTCAAGCTGAAATTACAATTAAATGCAAAACGCACTGAAGCCTTCTAAAACAAAGTCCCCTTCAGCATTTGGACGCTGATACACGATACGTTTGTTTAACTAAAAGCATTTATATATGTATGTATACAGTAGAGAGGGAGCCCTTTTAAAATGAAAACTTACAAAAGCCCTGCAAGTCAAAAGTAAATTGTTGGCTTAACAAATTACTAATCCAATGCAGCTTGTTAAGCAAAATTTGCAAAGCATAAGAGTTTGCTTAGTGGTTTAAGATATTCATATAATGGAAAGTTTTAAATATTAAATTACAAAAAAGTGCTTGTCTAACTAAAAAATCTACCAAGTTTTTCTTTGATTAAAGTTGAGCATGCCAAGTAAGTTTGTTAATCCTTTTTGGCATTGGAAAACTTCAAAGTGGTTTAGTTAACCTCAAAGCTATGGCTTACACTTTTGATTGAGCTTTTGGTCAAATAAAAACTTGTCTTTTCTTTTCATTGTCTGTCCAAACCATATTCAAATAGAATTTAAGAAAAATAAACTTGTACACTTTGTGCTATGCAAAGTGTGCAAGATGACAAGAATAGCTTAAACTTTGAAACACGGTGGTAAATTACGCAACCTTCTTTTTGCTGTGCGCCTGACAACCTGATGAAAGAATTTTTCCGCACTTTTTTATAGTTTCTTATTTGCAAGCCACTAAAAAGTTTTATGTGTTGCTGTTTTAAATAGTTTTTCCCCTTTTACGAGGTTTTCATCATCACGCGCAGAGGGCTGCTAAGTAAAATTATAATCATTTTGCAGTATATGACCAATTTGCAGTTTTTAAATTAAATTTTTCCGGCTTTATACACATTTACGCAAAAACACTTAATGATCCATCAACCTTTTACATTTAAGTTCATTCATACATATGTTCAATCCCTCCCGCGCTGTTCATCGCGTGTCATCGTTTCATTATTTTACTACCTCATGTTGTGCATGCATTTTGTGGCTTTCCTTTGCAGCCTTATATGTATATATGTATATAGTATATGTATTTGGCCAACCCCAGCTAAGGTCAATCTAGAGTTCAGTGCAGTTGCCATCAAGAGAAAGGCATAAACTTAAAATGGTGCTTTTCTTTTTCCGAAAAAACTCTTTGGATTTCCTTTTGTTCGTCATGTCCATTATGCCGTCTGGCCTCTATCCAACTTAAGGGTTTTCCCTTGTCATCAGGGCAAGGACAGGAAGTTTAAGTTCATATACGAAATTGATTGCACTATAATTTCTTTTTAACGTCAACTGAACTTTCAATCAGTCGTATAATTTGTATGTAAGGCTACTAAATATCAACAGAAAGTGAATTCCTTTTTTTTTTTTGTGTGCTAGACATTGATTATCCCATACCTGTTCCTTAGTCAAAAACACCCCAAATTGCAGGCAAATTTAAAGACACCACCAACAAACACAACAACAACAGCAACAATGAGCGCGACAGTTGTTACACGGAAACAAACACATCGCTTAAAAGTTCCTGTTATCACTTACCTTTGTGTAGAGATGCGTGCTGTAATCCATATAGTTTATGAGCCCACAACAGTTAAAAAGCTAGTTTAAAGCTGAAGCACCGCTTGAAGTAGCTTAATTTGAAGAAAATCCTTATGTGTGGATTCATATTGTGTGCTTGTCTAATGGCGCAAAAAGACACCATGACAATCTGAATGGCATTTGTTTGCTTTTGGCATTCACAGTGATTTACAAACTCAATTTTCACAGATTTTCAAGTGGCGTCTGACCAAAACACTGACCAAATAAAAACAACGACTCGTTGCACACATAAACAATATATATTTCCCGGCTTTTTCAAGCGCCTTTACTGGCTGGCTGGTGAGTCACAAAGACCGACGCATACGCTACTATCAACAACACGTTGCACGAGTATAAAACCGTAAATCGCTGCGACTTACAACGGACTTTCACCCACGAACAGCGACACATGCAAACTGACGGGCACGCGACTCAAATCTCGCAACCAAAGCACAAACAAGGCACGAGCGAACAGCCGAGCACGTACACACGAGGACTCCGTCCTGCATGTCCTTTGCGGACGCATCAAATGCCGGCGAGGGAGCAAACGAGAGACAGTAAGAGTGCAACAGAGAGAGCGATGGAAAACAGAAGGTGGTTGTTTGAACAGCAACAGCAATTGCGGGGCGTACCACCCAAAGGGGTGGATTGGGTGGTTGGACTTAGATTGCACGCTGTATATGAACGAGTATTGCGACGTCGCATCGTCTGTTCTGTGTTGTAGTTCAGGAATCGGAAACTGGAAGGGTGGGTGTTGGGTGGCCAGCAGTTAGCATAATCTAGAGGTGCACGAATCTCTCGTGACACTACGTTTCTTGCGCCTAGTGCACAATAACAATGCAAATTTAACAAACCTTACCACACTTTTAATTAATAATTTAGACTATTCAACATTTTGTTATATAAAATATTGCCAATATTATTATACTATTGCACTTCAGCATTTCTATGAGTCCTGTGTAAACATCGCTAATTTATGCATGCGATACTTTTTAGGCAACATCGATTAGAATTCAAGTCTATTTCGATAACATATGAATAAAAGTTGTTTACATTCAAAACATAAGCAGGATACACATGTGAAGTTACGAGTTAAATGTTTGGTAAAAGTTGTTTAAAGATAAATAATTCAAACAATATTTTGTTTCAAGCTCTCGCTTTGTGAATAAAGTTGTTAAAATACAAACAAATACAAATTTCAACTCTAATCTCAGATTTGCAATAGCCAACAATAGCAAACGCTTATCATTGAGGCCATATCTATAAGCGTATCAGATTCGCCATAATCTATATTATTGAGCATTATTGACTTCAATTTAAAGTAGTCGACTTAATTTACGAGCAACGTTGTATTTGTTATTATACTCTCTTTTTTTTGGATTTTGGCCAAAAAGAGAATATCTTGTGTAAAAAGAGAACTAAATAACCGTATCGTGATGAGTTAATGTTCTGCATTTCAGTGATTAAGGCGTGGGAGTATCGAGAGGCGTGCAGTAGCCATAAAGCGGCTAAACTGATAACTATAACTGTAACCCATTCAAAAGCGAAAGAATATATATTGCCAAAATTGATAAGCCCTATCGTGTCATAATAAAATTATTCATACTCAAACTCACAAAGTAAGAGTTCAGACATTCGATTGACCATTAGTCTCGCTTTGGCTTTCTAGAGTGCGGTATGTCGCATTGCAATCGGTCAAAAATTTTTTAATATTATATTATCTACGAACTAATAAAAGTAAAACTACAAACAAAAAATATATTCGTAGATAGTAAAAGCGGATAGCCGGATCTAATCTATTAATAACTAGTGCCGTTAGAAGTGTCTACTGTCAATAAATAAAATCATTAAATATATATACGTAGTACATGTATCTAAATAAAACAAAACATACCGGCGATAAGAATAGAAAATCTTAAAGCTAAAATACAATATTCAAAGCAATACGTTAAAAGGACTATAAAATGTATAACATATTAAAAATACTTTTGATTGTGATTGTTTTCCAATTAAACGTACGTGAATCAAGATTAAAAGTTTTGGCAGCAAAATTGGCCGATAACGTTGAAACGCCCAGTACAAGTGACACAGCAAAAGCTTCGCCCCAACAACGAGGTTCCCATTTGGGGAATACCTTAAATACAGCATTTGCAAGCCTGGCACAAGACTCTGACGATGAAAAGGATATCAATGATCCACTTGAGGATACAGACCTTAGAAACCTGTTCGTAAAATACGATACTGACGATGGAAATACCTGTCTATTGGATAGCATAAAACATGAAATATTATCTTGGACATTTCCAAATGGAACACTTAGGACTTCAAATGCCAAGTTCGGTAAGTCCAAAGATTTAAAAAGCTTAACTGAATCCAAACAAGCTTAACAAAAACGATGTATGTTTATATGTTTGCTATTTATTATAGCTTGACTTTGTTTGATAACGAAGTCTCAAGATTACTGAGGGTTTTTATGGTACGACGCGATGATTTATATTATTTAAGGAAGTGCATTAGCTAATAGATTACCTCTTCGATATGGGCTACTTATACCTAATTGCTGTTTATTTTTATAGCGTCTAATAGACTTTTGGATCTGTCTTATGCTAATGTGTCAGAGGATGTGGAATTGTTGTACAAAACTAGATATGCCAGACGTTTCAACTTTAGCTTTCAAAAAGTTCAAACCTTTTCGGCTGCCTACAACAAACCTAAATACTGCACCCTTTCATACTCTATACTCTATGAGGGGATCCCTTAAATATTTATCATTGCAAGGCAACCAATTCGCAGCCCTTAATCATGACGTAGAAGGTAAGTAGACAAAGTTGGTCAAATTCCAAGGCACCACACAATATCTTAAAGTCCCACACAATTAGATTGATTCAAAGGCACTTTGCAAAATTTCAGCCATTGAGAAGTATTTACAAGAGACTCGATATCCAGATAGTAGCACACTAAACAAATGCGAAGAGCTTCTTGCAAATAACAACACAGATTTCTATGATCGAGAATGTTCACAAAACTACCACAATAACAAACACGTTCAAAACTCAGAGACACAAGAACTGATTTATGAGGAGTACATAAGGAAACTTACAAAACAACACAATCTATTTGGCACGTCAAGTAAGACACAAAACAGTATGCACTTTTACACAATTACACATTTGCTGTGTCTTTAACTGAATTGTTATTAATCTAAATGTACGTTTTTTTTTTTGTTTATTTAGAGGAGAGCATTGCTTGGTCTACCTTTCCCAGGCTGCCGCTTCTCGTGGAACTGGATATCAGTAACTGCAGCATTGAGTATGTAAGCAAGGAGGCATTTAAAAATGTGACAAATCTGCGAAAACTTTTCTTATCGAACAATAAGATAATGACCATAGACGTTGATACTTTTTACTACATACAAAAAGTGCAATATCTGGACATGTCGTTTACGAACGTCTTAAACTATAACTACCAGTTTTCAATGCCAACTCTTGAAGTTATCTTGAATTTGGTTTATGGTCTAAAGATTCATCAGATGGCATTTAAGATGTTGCCAGAAATTGTCTATCTGGACCTCTCGCACTCGAAAATAACACGAAACAGTGCCGTTGCTTTTACGCATCTGGGAGATAAACTAAAGTATCTCAGTTTGTGCTACACATCGTTTCCCATGATGAGCAATGGTTTGTTTAAGAACACAGCACTCGAAGGACTTGATTTATCGGGAAACCCGTTTGTGTCATATAACATTGTTGACGATGCTTTTGAGAGCATTGGGGAAACACTGAAATGCCTTTACTTTGAACACTCCAATATTAAAGATATAGGCTGGCTAAAACCTCTAAGGAATCTGCAAGTATTGGGCTTGGCAGGCAACAACATAAACGCCTTGGCAGGCGATGTATTCCAATCCTTGGTAAGCTTACAGATACTGGATCTAAGCTCCAATCACATTGGCAACTGGTATAAGAGTGTATTCTTCAACAATTCGGCATTGCGTGTTCTCAATGTACGCAGCAACAATATCAACATGCTCACCATCGAGATGCTTAAGGATTTTGAAACGCTGGAGTATCTTAGTCTCGGGGACAATAACTTTCTCTGCAATTGCAACTTAAGAGAGGTCGTCGAGGTGGCAGCCAACAATAATAAGGATGCCAACTGCTCATACGATCTGCTGCAGCACGCAGCTTCCGAGCTGATTATCTCCAATATAAGCAGCCTGCACCTATTGGGAAAAGCCTTCACCCAGTATATAGAGCGCCAGCTGTGGAAAAAGCGCTATGTGCCCCTACTAATTGAAAGTTACAAAAACATTAAGGATTTCAAACGCTTAAAGAAGATTATTAAGCTAAGATTCCTCACCAAAGATTTTCGAGATAAACAATGTCCAGCATCGACGCCAAAAACATTAAACGATACGACTTTAAAATTTCAGTTACTGGATTATGATGCCAAGCACTATTGGTGCTTTAACGAGACGGATAAATTACAGGTGGATGAGCTAGTGTGTCAAAGTCGCAGTTTAATCGATCTTGAAGAAAAACTACACAATGCCGTCAAAATAGTAACTATTGTAGTTGGAAGTTTGTTGTTTGCATTCATTTTGGGCTTTATCATCTACCTGAAGCGTTGGCACATCCACTATTACTATGCATCGCTTAAATCGGCAGCACTTTTATCAACTGCTTCAAAGGAGTCCCTTGATACATTTCATCGGCTCAGCGAACAAGATCCGGGCGTTATATATGACATTTTTATTAGCTACTGCCAAAATGATAGACAATGGCTTTTGGATGAACTGCTACCCAATGTTGAGAAGTCTGGAGACATTTCAATATGTCTGCACGAACGTGACTTTCAGGTATGAATACCTCTTAATAAATAATTTCTTATGCTTTAAATATGATATTTATAATTTAATTCAGATTGGTGTTGCTATATTGGATAATATTATCTCATGTATGGATCGATCGCGCTCACTAATGCTACTTATATCATCAAAATTTCTTCTTAGTCATTGGTGTCAATTCGAAATGTATCTGGCCCAACATCGGTAAGTATTATATAAAATACATGTTAAATAATTAAAAATTGTTTATAATATGTTCTTATTCGGCAGTATTTTTGAAATGAGCAAGGAACATTTGATTCTTGTATTTCTGGAGGATATACCACGCAGTAAACGGCCAAAAACACTTCAATATTTAATGGATATAAAAACCTATATAAAATGGCCAAGTAAAGGAGATAAACAGCCCAGCTTGGAGGAACGCAAATTGTTTTGGAAGCGCCTTAGAAAATCACTCGAGCTCATTGGCATTGGAGCGAAAGACTCCAAAGCTCAAGAGTGAAAGGGGAGTTAAGCTTTCCACAATATATTTACTAATAACCTAGTCAGTTTTTTAAGTACCTGATATACAAGAATACCATATTAAGAATACGGACCCAGTTTTAATAGCACATTTTTTCTTAGTGAATAATGCTTACAGTAAAAAAATGTTATTCCAGAATGTGTTGCTCGACTCGACAACAATATTTTGAATAGCCGAAGAAATGAACCGCATCGATAAGCAAAATAAAATATATCGATACACAGGCAACAAACAACTGTTCGATTGTAGGTACATATATTTGTTTTGTACCAATGTACCAATAAATTATGATCCGATATATTTAGTATTTAGTGTTGGTTTGTATATATCGATATGGCGACAGCTGTTGTGACCTCACTTTTGGCGCCAATATTATTAGAAGCAAAGCGAAACAAACAAAGTAAAGTGGTGTTTACAGCATGGATTTTAATTTAAAGAAACGAGCACGACACGATGTAAAGGTCGAAGTGATTACATTGGAAGCCAAGTATCCACACAATGTAATGCTTTATCACTACCCACCAACGGAGGATGTGCATATTGATGAATTTGAAGAACTAGCTTTGGAGCGTCTACGACTACTGCGTGTTTTTGACCGCGCCACAACAAAAGGTCTGCGGCTACTCTCTGATGACTGGAAGGAATATGTGAACGCAGAAATGACCAGAGATGGACTCCGTGGCTATATGCGCATGTGCACTAGCAGCAGCAGTGGCACAGCCACCAAACAGGAATCAGATTTGCAAATGCGCCGCCGTGACTATTTGTCACACTTTATACTGCGCTTGGCCTACTGTCGCTCCGAGGATTTGCTGCGCTGGTTCGTGGCAAGGGAAATGGAGTTTTTCAAATATAAGTTCGCTGCGCTTAGTACAGCAGAAATTAAGCAATTTCTAGAGGCCAACAGTTTTCACATTCTCCCACTGACAGAGGAGCAAAAGGATGAGGTGAAGGACGGTCTTTATGAAAGTACTGTGGGCCAGAGTGTGTCCAAGATTGAATTGCTCGAATTCTACAAAGTACCCTTTACACAAGTATTGGATTTAGTGCGAACACGACGCTGCTACCTGAAGGCTGGCTTTGCCTATGTCAACACCCACGACCTGGTGTCAATTGTGGGCGCCAGGCAGCTGGAGGAAATTGAGCGTGGCATGCAGGCAGCTAAGGCCTTCATCACTGACGTTGAGGCAGACGAGCGCATCTCACGCATGATCAAATCACTGCACAACTCGTATACAGGCAAAGATTACACGGTCTGCAGAGATGCCTCAGTGCCGATTGAGTCTCTGGATCAGCTCTCGAAAACGTCCATGCCGCTCTGCATGCGTATGTGCCACGATCACATACGCAGTCAGCACCACATCAAACACGGCGGTCGCATGCAGTACGGGCTCTTTCTGAAAGGCATTGGTGTCACCCTTGAAGATTCATTGCGCTTTTGGAGAGAGGAATTTACTAAGAAGATGGATGTAGATAAATTCGCGCGTAGTTACGAGTACAATATTCAACACAACTATGGCAAGAAAGGCTCAATG
Organism: Scaptomyza hsui; assembly: GCA_018152825.1. Classification (NCBI taxonomy): domain Eukaryota; kingdom Metazoa; phylum Arthropoda; class Insecta; order Diptera; family Drosophilidae; genus Scaptomyza; species Scaptomyza hsui. The sequence continues at coordinate 9,733,875 of JAECXO010000307.1, forward strand.
GTCAATTACACGCCCTACTCCTGCCTGAAGATCATCAAGGATATGGCTGCGCCAGGCGACTGCCATGGCTGTCCATATAAAACTTTGGACCCACCCGCACTGAAGGCGAAACTCACTTCATATGGTCTTTCTCCGGGCGCCATCGAGGAAGTCATGTTTTTTGTATCGCGCAATCATTATCAGTTTGCTTGTGGCAAATACTTTATGCTCACGCACAACTCGACAGTAGAGCCGACCATCAATCACCCCAACAGCTATTTTGAGGAGAGCCAAATCTTGATGGGTAATCGCCAGAAACGTGCACCGGGTCCTGTACAACAAAATAATAAACTGCGATCAACGATCAAGGGTGGCGCCAACAGATCCATGCTTAATGGCGATGATGATGATGAGCTGTGGAAAATTGCCGAAAGCCAAGAAAAACTGTACCAGAGCCAGAAAGGCATCGCAGAGGCCTTTGATGATGATCTTGACCTAACAGAAATTATAGATTAACCAGTAACAAGAATGTAGCTATACCTTATTAAAATAACTTAAATATATTACTTTAATTCCAATATCTCCTGTTTATCTCAACTCAACGATTTCGTTTTACACCTATGCTTGACGCAGTCTTGACGTCCCTTCTTTAATGGAGTTGTACTTTTCCCGAAAGGACTTCTGCTGTTCACGTCAACATAATAAATGCCTTTGGCTTTGCTATTTATAACATAACCCATTGTGGAAGTTGTGAGAGCATCGCATTGTCGCCACTCAAGCATCTTCCACGAGCTGCATTTCAAACCCAAGAAGTTTCTTTCCTGCTTCGGATAGACACTCTCCGCAAAATATTCAACGGCACGTGTGTGTGAGCAACCAATGGTCAGGCAACCGGGCTTAATTGGATGTGATCCACCCGGATAGAAGTCAACATCACCCATTGGATCACGCTTAGCCAGTATGCCAATATTTGTATGTATTATGTCTACAATTTTGGCATCGCCTCGCATTAAACCTGGCAGCGCCTTTTCATAACGGAAACAGGGCTTGGCAGGATCTAGACCCGTTATACGAGACACCGTAAGTCCGGTAAGTTTCTGGAAAGTGCGACCAGCTGTGCCCACAATATGTGCGCCCAATGAATGACCTATTAAAACTGTTTTTAAAAATCCACTTGCTAAAATTTAAGTTGTAAAGACTCACCGATCAAGTGAATTTTTATAAACGGGGTTACTTTGACCAAGTGCTGTAACCCAACAGCTAGATGCTCACCAATCAAATCCGTGTTCAAAGCTGACCACTTGTACAAAGTGTCCACGTAATAGGCAGCATCAACAATCTATAATAGGTATACTCAAGGCAATGAACACTTAACAATACTTTGCTCCATACCACAAAGTTAACATCAGGTCGACACATAAAGGCCTTCGATATCATCGCAATAGTTGCTGAATCGTTCACCGTATTTGTCCACCCAGTAGCTAAGATGACAAGTTTGCGATTCTGTCGAAATCTTGGATGATTCCATAACTTTTCGGCTTTTAAAATGGGAACACTATAGTTTAAGCACGGCGTCATATATTGAAGGTGCATCTTTGTTATATCTGGTGTTATTTGCGGCGGAACGCTTCCCACAAACATTGTGGAGGAGCCTGTAAAGAGTTGTGATTAGATTATTATAACAAGTTTTCATTGTTCGCAATACTCACAGAGGGCATCAATAACATTTGTGGCCATTTCAAGAGGCAACGATGTGAAAATATTCATTTTCATGGTAAGAAGATCCATTACAGCATTGGGAATTCCCTGCCACCAACTTTGCGTTGAATTATTGGCATGTGTGGCCACAACTGTGCTGATAAGAATAATGCTAAAAGCTCTTAGACAAACAAATTCTACGCGCATTATATAAAATTATTGCTTTAAACAAGTCAGTAACGAACTGTTTCCGTGTGGAGTTATTTCGGTTCTACGCAAAAACTTAACGCAAATAGGTCGAAATTCGACTATTCTAAAAAGCTTTTGTTTGCAGTGCTGCAAAAAAAAAAAAATAATCAAAGTCGAAACTTAAATACACTTTCATACAAATGAATTAAGTTGACAAATTAATTTACAACTGTTTAAAGTATTTAAATGCAAAGTTTTTATACATGACAATCGGTTCCTTAAGGACATTAAGCTTATACATCTTTTCTTGTAACATTGACTAAAACAAATATTTTGAGACCTCAATAAAAGTCCCATTTCAAAGTTCGTACAAAATATATTATGCCCTAACACGAGTATACAACCTATTGTAGGTCGCGAAACATATGTTTCCGACTTACTTTTTAAAAAAAATGTCAATGCCAGCAGATGTTAATTACTTAACTTAACTTAAGAAGGTTATGTATTGGTTTGATGTTGTATTAAGCTCTGGAACATTAACTAAAATAAATGTTATCTAACCTTAATATAAATTTGCATAAAGCTGAATACATGTTAAGTGTCATATATTTTACAGATATCCTCGTACTGTACGTTGTCCACCACACGTCCTTTTAGTGGACCATGCAAAATCTCAACAGTTACACAGTATTTTCTCTCGTCTAGTTTTTTGAGCAATGCTTCTGAGCCACGATATGCGCCGTTTACCACCAACACTTCCTTATCTAATGCGGGTATTACTGTCTCCAGATGTGCCTAGAATATATGTTTTTAGTTATGTATATGTCGTAATAGGATTTGGGAGACCTACCTGATCAACTTTAAGCTTTTCGCCAGAATCCAGAAACTTAATTTTTGCTCGATATTTATCAATGACTTCTTGCACCACTGCCTTTTGTTTGTAGAACTTTTCGCCCATCGAGTTGGAAATGAATTTCACCACTATATTTGGGTGAAGCCAGTAATCTTTACGATTGTCACGTTCCCGCTTCTTCTCCTCGATTTTGATAATCTCATCCAATGCGGATCTGCTGCTCTCTGCTGGCATTGGCTTGGGTTTCTTGAAAACCTTCTCGTCTGGCTCAGAGGTTGTGCGTTTTGTGAGTAGCGCTGATTTACCCAATATAGACTCTGGCTGAAACTTTTTTTCCAACCGAATATCCAGTTTTAGAGGCTGCTCCTCTTCACGCTTCAGTTCTGTATACTTCTCCTGTGGATCCTCTTCGTCACCGTCCTTTGACTTTGCTTTTTTAATTTGCTGCTCAATAAATTCTGTCATGCGCTCTTCATCATCTTTTTCCATTTTTTCCTTGCGCTCGGCCTTCGCCTGACGCTCCATGGCCTCCGGACTGCGGTCAATGTATGAGACAAACCATCCCTTCTCAGTTTCGTCCGCGATCACTTGACCAGTGCGTCCCAGCCACTTTACATAGTCGGAGAGCGTGAGCCAGCGAGTGGCATTCATGTGAATGTGCTCCTTGTGCGCAATGTACTCCTGATAGATTTTGTTTGCGTTTGTGCGCTTTGTGCCAAAGCGACGACGCAACAACTCCATATAGCCATCGGAGAACTCCTTGGAGAAGTTGTGCAGAAACTTGCCAGGCGCGTCCGCAAACAGCAGCAGCTGCCGTTGATGGGACTCACTCGTTGTATGGCATTTGAAGCCATTTTCGTCACGGCACTGTTTCTCGCACATCTGACAGTACCAACGCAACTTCTGCAAGCCCTTCGCCTTCATCTTGTTGGCAAGGTACTTGGGCGTACCCACCTCAGCGCGTCCCATTGCAAAGATTTATATTATCAAGCACCCACGAATCAAACAATTTTCCGATTTGTTCCTTTTGCCTAAATATTTTAACAAACGCAAAGAAAGCAGCTGCTAGCAATTCAATCTCAGGTGTTATTTACGTTATCGATTTTGCAATCGAGTACTTTTATATGACTACCGATAATTTACAATTTGGTACAAGAACAAGAATACGGGCACACAATATTTTAAGACATAGTTTTAGCGCCAGTTTTTAAATGTCTTACAAAACAATTCTAAGTTCTCCTTTGAGAAGACATTGTTCATGAGGCGTAACACATAATCAAACACAATTATAATCAGATATTACGAAAAAGTATTTATTGTATGCGTAGTCCATAAGATTCCTCTCCAAGTTAACTGCTGATAACTATTGCTAAAACGGGAAATTTATAGGAGTTCAGCAACCTATCTATATACTTATCTTTTACACTCATTTGCTTGGCCAATTAAAAATTCTGATAAGCAGCTGATCGTGCTTTGAATTGTAAATTCATTAGTGTTAAGTACTCATGTAAATATGTATGCTCATCAATAAACCGGCTTCGAAAGCGATTGTCTTTGTGCATTTCACTCTGTGCGATTTCAACGTGGTTAATGTAAATACAAATTAATCAGTATTGACACACATCCACTTCAGTATAAGCAAAAAGCGTTAAAAAAAACACTAACAAATGATCTTGTGTTTGTGATGAAATTATATAATGAAAAGAGAAAGACCCTTAACTGGCTGCCTCTAAAAACTGTAGTACGGTACACTAATAAGAACTAGACAGAAAACGATATTGCAAAGGGTTCACCTGTATGGTGTGGCATACAGGCATGAAAATAGCTACATACATACATGTTTAACAACAAAATTTTATTAATTAACAATCGCCAATCAATGCATTGCTTCGAGCAATCCACTTGTCATTTCCAATTGAATAGCTGACCGTAGAGGTTGTGGCAGGAAATACTCGTAATATAGTAGAAAAAAATTAAAATGGATGACATAAGTGATTCTCGTTCGGTGATTGTCGATGGTGTTCGCGAAAGGTTAATGAACGATTGGAAGATTTTACAACATGTCTTGAAACTGGTACAAAGAAAGGAGACGTTCTGTGCCGATCCGCAGCAGTGGAAGGAACAGAAAATAGTTAATTTTATGCAGCCAGACGAGCTGAAGGTGAGCACTTCAATTCTCTTCGACAAAGTCTAGACGTCTCGTCAAATCAACTCAGACAGATTCCAGATAAGCGTCTTCTTAATGCTTAGCGTTGAAAGAGTTTTAATTGTGCAGCTGCATGATCATTGTATTACAACGATTTCATAATCTATTGACCCCCGCAATATTCTTCCTACTTATTACAATGTTATATACTATGTGTCTCTGCAGAAACATATTGATCTGACAATCAACGAAACGGAATCATGCACATTGTTGGAGATCGAGCAAATGTGTCAACAGATCATTCAATATTCTGTAAAAACCTCACATGGACGCTTTCACAATCAGCTGTTTGGACAAATGGATCCATTTGGATTGGCTGGTGCCTGGATTACCGAGGCTCTAAACACAAGCTCGTAATATTTGCACTCAGGTTTATGTATTATGTTTTTAAAACAACAACGCTTGAACTTTCAGCTACACTTTTGAGGTCGCGCCTGTTTTCAGCCTGATTGAGACCGAGGTCATCTCAACAATTTGCAGATTAGCTGGATACAGCCAGGGCGACGGCATCTTTGCACCTGGAGGCTCCACCTCAAACATGTACGGTCTGGTGTTGGCCCGTTATAAACGTGTTCCCACAGTCAAATCCACTGGCATGTTTGGCCTTCGCCCGCTTGTTCTCTTCACTTCCGAGGATGCACACTACAGCCTGAAGAAAGCGGCCCATTGGCTGGGCATTGGGGCCGACAACTGCATCGCTGTGTGCACCAATAACAGAGGTCAAATGGCCCTGGATGACTTGGAGGAAAAGATAAAAGCAGCCCAGAAACGCGGCCATGATCCTTTCTTTATCAATGCTACAGCGGGCACAACAGTCCTGGGCGCATTTGATGACATCGATGGCATAGCTGATATCGCAGAACGCCATGGCCTCTGGCTGCATGTGGATGCCTGTCTAGGCGGTGCGGCACTGCTGGCCCACAAGAATCGCTCGCTGCTCGCAGGCTTGCAACGAGCCAACTCCTTTGCCTGGAACCCACACAAGACAATGGGTGTGCCTTTGCAGTGCTCACTGTTTCTTACCCGCGAGTCCAATCTGCTGGCGCGCTGCAACAGTATTGAGGTCAATTACTTGTTCCAGCAGGACAAATTCTATGATATAAGCTACGACACCGGCAACAAGAGCGTACAGTGCGGCCGTAAAATAGACGCCTTCAAGTTCTGGCTGATGCTCAAGGCTCGTGGATATGGGTGTTATGGACACTTGGTTGATCATGCCATCGAGATGTCCCGTCTGCTGGAACAGAAGCTCCGCGCACGTTCCGATCGCTTTCGACTTGTGCTGGAGCAGCACGATTATTCGAATGTTTGCTTCTGGTATATACCAAAGTCGATGCGTGTTCAGAGTTCCGCGGAGACACCAGAGTGGTGGACGCGTCTGTATACAGTAAGTATCCCTGAAGTATAACCGGTAAACAACATGTACTATATGACGTTGCTTTAATAGGTTGCACCCAAGGTTAAGGAGCAAATGGCGTACAGTGGCACCTTGATGGTTGGCTATACACCTCTTGACAGTCGCAAATTGGGCAACTTCTTTCGAATGGTTTTAACCTGTTTTCCTGTGATTGAAACTGGCGAATTGGATATTATACTGGATGAGATTGAACGGCTGGGCGAACTGTGCCACTGATTAAAATGATATTCAATAATTATTATTTTTCACTTTAATAATCTTTTAATAAAAAGTTTAACACAATGTTTGTTTCACGTAAAACGGCATTCTTTTTATATATTTTCTCACTTGATTTAACATTATATCTTTTGTTTTATATGTATGTATATGGTATATTTGTATTATTTGCAATTTTACTTTTTTTTTATTCGCCAACAACATTAAAATGGAAGAAGGATTGTGTGTGTGTTATTTTGTATTGTTTAAAATATTCTATTTGCTCTCTTCGAATTTTTATTCCTTTATGAATTAACAATTTTTAATTTGCGGTCGATGGTGTAATTTGTAAAAACGGATTACAACAGTGCAAAATTATCTAGTAGTCGTCCAAATCGAAGCAGTCATTGTCCAAATCATCAAGCTGCATACTCTGGAAATCCACTTTGTAGCGCAAGATGCCTGTGTGAAGGAAAATTGAAAATAATATTAGTTATTGACATAGGCAGCATTTAATGTAATTAAAATAAAAAAGCGTCATAAAAATCTAGGAAGCGAAATTAATGTAAAATTAAATAAAAATAATGTCTAAATAACACAATACATTATCAGTGAAATACACTATACAAATAAAGTGATGTAAACATTTAAAATGTAAAAAAAAAGAAAGTATGTAATATGATACACTTTTTTTCTGGTGTCATTTTAAAAAATAATACGCAAATAGAAAGGTTCAGTTTAAAAGGTAAAGTAAGTGAATTGTTTTTTGTTACGGGTTTTAAAATACTCAGTGCAATCCTGTGCTTTACTTCAGTTCAGTTAGTGTGAAATGGAAGAGTGATTGGATTTAGTTTAAATTGGAAAAACAGCGCTTCGTTGGCATATCCTCTGGTTCCTCATCAATTGCAGACTCAAAATGCCTAAAATCTAATCATTCTAATAAATTTAAAACTCAATACGATAACTCGAATACATTTCAAAACAAGTTACTTTTACGATTTCGGGAGGTGTATATTTTAATTTCTTTATTCAGGTTTTGTTTGTTGATCTATTGTTATGCATTTTTGTTTGTTTGTTTGTTTAGTGTACTTAAGAAATTTTCGCTTTTAATTTGTGTCAAATGCAAACAAAGAAATTGCCTATGTAAATACTTTAAATGCTTGTCAGATACGAGTATATATAATGTATAATGCCACAGTTTCAGTTGTTTTATTATTTCAACGAGACAATTTATATTAAACGTCAGCAAACTTGACAATTTAAATGTTAATTTATTAGTACGTTATTCAATTAATGCTGCTGTTGTAAATACATCAGTTTTGAAATTTGTTTAACGGCTGCGCAAATCGTTATTAAATTTAAGTTAATATATAATATATATATATATTATATATCTCTTAGCATTAATGCTGTACTCGTATATACATATATATTTAAACGTATATGGCTTTGATCTCTTAAACATATATATATGTCTTTCGTACACAACTAAATAGGTTAATGATTGTAACTTATAAGTTTTGTTTTTTATTTTTTATTCAGGAGCAGACGTGAAGAAAATGACAAATATAAGAAACGACGCCACAAAGAACATTTTTAAAAAGACTAACAGAAATTCTATGAAGTTTTAAAAGCGATTTTAAATGGGCCTCAATTTAAAACCAGTTTTAATATAAAATATGGCAATCATTTATGTTAAAATATGGCTTAAGCAAAGGACTCGACGAGGGCATCTATTTCCAATTATATAATGTTATGTTGACTTTATGTGATTAAAAACTATGCGGCAAGTAAATTGGTTCCTATCATTTTTTTTCAACAATTTATGGCGTTTTCAAAAGAATTTAAAAACAAAAGATATTGTAAAATTTTGTGTATTGAGATCCGAAAATCTTTGCAGTGCAAATGCTTTTATAATTAATTTATTTTTTGTTTAGTGTTTAGTAATCATCGAGATCAACGTCCTCCAGCGGCTCATCGGCTTGAAGCGATTGAAAATCTACTTTATAGCGCAATATGCCTATACACACATATTATTAAGAAAATATGTACATATTTGTATATATGCATATATATATAATTGAACAATTAAAGTTGATGGTTATGCACAAGGAGCGACGTCAAGTTGACCAAGTTACATTAAGAGTTACGTTTAAAAGCAGCATGAAGGAAGAGGAATGGAAACAGTAGATACGTAATTAATTTTGTAGCTTACACTCGCATTATATACAGACAGTTGAAATATATGTATGTATTGTTATTCATCAATTACTTACCGCCAATGCCACCGAAACCACGCACAAACTGACTGCCCTCCTGAGATTTGTCCGTAATAATCTCAAGGGTGGCACCAAAAATCTTATAGTTGTTCGCCAGCCATTCCAAAAGCGGTTGAGACTCGATTAACTCCATTTCAACCCCGCTCTATATTTTCAAACAACTGGTTAGCACTTTATGGCAACAACTTTAACAGATCAACATACCTCCTTGTCCGTGAAGTGAGACTTATCTTTTTCCTGCTCAGGCGTCAAATGTAATACTGTCGTTGACGTCGAGTTCGCATGATTCTTCAGTACATAGCGTTGGATGTCCAGATTTTCCCAGCAAATCAAAGTCTCCACTGAGCCCAGTTCCAAGGCTCGCAAAGTGTCCTCTACACCGAAACAGTATTTGCCAGTATCCTTGTGAAGTAAATTAATTTATTTATTGAGATTACTTGCGAGTTTTTTTTTATAAACACTTACCTGAGAAATTTCATCAAAGTAACGACCAATGAGTTTCTTTTCCTGTATAAATTTGACATTCTGCAGCGATTCAGCGGCTAATTCGATGGCCTGATTGAAACCGTTTTCGCCGCCATAGGACACGTCCACCAGTTTAATAACTTTAGTTTGTAAGCGCTGCAATTGAAAAAGTTATGTGTTAGTTGTTGTCTTATAGACTCGTTACACAAAGAGTGGCATACATTTGATGATCATGCAGGATAAGTCGCTCCACTGGCTGTCTGACTGACGATTTTTAGTAGTGTCTTGGTAAAAATTTTGGAGTTGACATAATTGTGAAAACTACACAAGACATACGTATTGTACAGGTTGTTTGCATCGTCTTTGGTCGTTGGAGCCAGTGGAACTAGCCTTTGCTAGCAGGCTTTTCTTGAGCATTGTTGGATTACTTACAGGATCAAACATGTCCGATTGGCTAAGCTCAGTTTTGAAGTCCGCACTACCAGCCAAAATGAGGCCAGCAATGTTTGGCTTGTCATTCGTAATGAATAGCTGTGTAGCAACCTCAGCCACCTTGCGCACATAGTTGTGACGCTTCTCCATGCGCAGACGGGCAAAACGAAGCGCAGACTGACCACCACGTCCGTGCTTCTTCGGCAGATCGACGGTGAATTTGTGTAGCACCTCACGTGTATTACCCTGCAGGGTTCCGAAGAGAGCGCCATTACCGTCCATCACAATGAAGCCGAATTTGTTGTCGTCGGCGAGAAGGGCAGTGAGTGCCTCCGTATGGAACTTGTTGTCGCACAGATAAAGTGAGGTATTAATGGGCTTAAATGGCTCAAAATCAATGTTAACTTTCTTCTCCTTTCCCTCCTCTGTGACAATTGTGCCGCAATAAATGACCAATCCATTTGGAGGCACTGAAAAGTTAAGGAAATCATTAAAGTGGCTGACTATGGGTTTGATCGATCGAATAACTCACCTTTGGTGTATAATTTAAGTCTGTGCTGTACCGACGTGATTGCGCCCAGGACGGAAAGGCGATTTACGCGCGACTTTATGTTGGAGGCCGTACCAAACTCATCGGCCAACATTTTGCTGACGCGAGAGATTTGATCTTTAGGCGGAATAATCAATGAAATCATGCTGGTGCCATTTCTAAAAGAAAACAGAATAATAGGTTGTTAATAATTGAACAAAACTATATCAATTTAAAACATAAACAATCTATCGATTATTTGTTGCCATATGTAGATCAAATAGTACGATATATTTTTGGAAAGGGCCATCTCTACCTTGGCACGATGCCGCAGTTTCAGTTTCCTCGCATTCGTTGTGAGTGTCAAATTGCAGCACTGTGCATGATTTGTTATGGTTAACACATACAAGTTTGTTTTTTTTAAGAATAAACAAAGACACGACTGTGATTGCACGCATACTGTAACTAATATTTATCACCAAGTGGCACCGAAATGCAAATAGGAGTTGAATTACAAATCAGCGGAAACCAATGTTTATTTTGTATTGCCAACACAGCATTAGCATTAGCATTAGTTTCACGAATTACTCACTCTTTGTCTGGTTTGAACTGATAAAAACCTGACAAAAACGTGTTGCTCTCAATATATTTTTGCAAGCAAGAGAGAGCGGGCGAGAGAGAGTGAGAGTTGTGTGCTTGCTGTGTGTGTGAGTGTGGGGCAATGCCACACAGATATGGGGCTTTTGTTTGTTACCAACGACAGCCACGCACATGAATCAATGTGGTTTAAACCAAACCATTGCAATTTTTAATCAATTCAAACAAGAAATTGGAAGTTTCTAAGGTAGGCAGCTGTAATGTTAGCAGCAAGGCATCTATGTAAATATAGAATGCGACATGTTTGTATACTTTTGTTTTTGCCAGTGCTAATTAATGGTTTACATAGGGTGCAAAATACCCAACATTCGGCCATTACACTCACTCCACTGTCACTTGATGTACGCGACGGCGCTGTGCAATTTGGCCCCCGTCCCCCACCTCACGACATTTTTCGTGTATACCCACCACAAATGAAAAACTCCCAACAATTTTGCAAAATATAATATAAGTTTGTAGATTATGGTAAAGGTTTACTTACCCACGTGCCATTTCCAGGCTTTTGATGAGCTTCTTTATTTTCCATATTTCGACATTGCGATCAGCAGACGTTTCTTCGCCAGACATTTTGCGTATTTATTTGCTATTTATTTACGGCCCTTTGTGCAAATTGGGGGAAAAAACGAGACTATTAAATTTCACTTGCACTGCCAGGAAATGGAAATGTGACGACGATTATTGTTGTTGTTGTTTTAGTTGTAGTTTTGTGTTGCCTTTATTGTATTCACATTCACGTTCTTCCTTTTAACGTGGTTGGCGATGAATACACTAAAAAATAATTACATACAAAACATAAATATGTATATGTAAATGTCGCGTACATGCATATGTGGGTAAAATAAAGAAAGCTGCCACGAAAAGAAACAACTAAATAAAATTCAAGTTTGACGGTTATCTTAAATTTTGGTTGAACACAAACACAAATACTTTATACGAGCTGCTATATTTGAACAGAAATCAAAAGTATTATTTAAACATGAGTTGAAATTCAAACTTATTATTTCACTTCACTTGGGAGAGAATGAGAGCAAAAGAATGAACGCGAGTAAAAAAGAGGCAGAGGGGCTCCAAAGGTGACGTCGACACAGAAATCATTTCGCAAGCACATGAAAAGTGTAAAACACCCAATTGGAATGTAAATTGGTAGAATACAGGTTGATGGTGATGGTAGTGCACATTTTAAGTATTTTTTTTTAACTTTTAAAGGAATTAAAATCGATTTATGAAACTTTTACGTACAACGTGCGCACAAAACCCACTCGGATCTAGAGTGACCGAATGTTGAAAAGAGTATTATAACCAAAGTAATGCATTTAGTTCAGACGTGACTGGTTCCAAGTGAAATATTTATCGGAGTTTATTAAAATCGATAAGTGATTGTGTACAGATTTGTGTGAATGGACAAAATAAAACAGAAGAAGAGACCCAAACATGAATTTGGAACTGCTAGGTAAGTTTTGTGAAAACATTTGAAAATATTTTATTTTAACGTCGCCTGTTCTAGAATCCTTTGGCCAAAACTATCCCCGAGGAGTTTGACGGTTCTTTGGATTGCATATCACTAGCAGTAACGTGCTCATTTAACAAATACGGCACTTTACTGGCTGTCGGTTGTAATGATGGTCGCATTGTTATTTGGGACTTCTTGACGCGCGGCATCGCAAAAATAATATCAGCACACGTGCATCCTGTCTGCAGCCTTAGCTGGACAAGAAATGGCCACAAGGTGACTTCAATATGCCCCAAACTATACGCTTAATGACTTAATGTTCTTGCTACTTAGTTACTTTCAGCTTCCACCGACAACAATGTTTGCATGTGGGATGTGCTCACCGGTGAACTCGAGCAGAAATTCCGATTTCCCTCACCGGTGCTAAAAGTTCAGTTTGATCCACGCAACGACAGCCGCCTGCTCGTCTGCCCGATGCGGTATGCTGCGGTTTTAGTAAAAATTAACGGCACACACCGCTGTCTTCCGCTGGACACCGATGTAGGTTTCCTAAGACACTTGAGTACCCATCCAATTATGATATATTTTGCTAATTACAGGGCGATTTGAATATTGTTGCATCGTTTGATCGACGTGGGAAACACATTTACACAGGCAACGCCAAAGGCAAAATTCTAGTGCTGGATGTGGAAACATTTGAAGTAGTTGCCAGCTTTCGAATAATTGTTGGTACGTCGAGTGCTACGGCAGTAAAGAGTATTGAATTTGCTCGTCGAGGAGAGTAAGTGTAATTAATTTTGAAACCATGCAGTATGTGTGTTTACTCTTTTAAACTATGCTTTTCAGCGCCTTTCTCATTAATACATCAGATCGAGTAATTCGCGTCTACGACTCTAAAGAGATTATTGCATTGGGCAAGGATGGCGAACCAGAACCTATACAAAAACTACAAGATCTGGTTAACAAGTAAGCGAACTTATTACCAGCAACTTGTTCTTGTTTAATTATAATCCATTGCACTTGCAGAACCACTTGGAAGAAATGCTGCTTTTCGGGCGATGGTGAATACATTTGTGCCGGCAGCGCACGCCAACATGCATTGTACATTTGGGAGAAGTCAATTGGCAATCTCGTCAAGATACTACATGGTACAAAGGGTGAACTGCTGCTAGATGTTGTCTGGCATCCAGTGCGTCCAATTATAGCTAGCATAAGCTCAGGCCTGGTTTCGATCTGGGCACAGAATCAAGTAGAGAACTGGTCTGCTTTTGCACCAGACTTCAAGGAACTGGACGAGAACGTTGAGTACGAGGAGCGCGAATCCGAGTTTGACATTGCTGATGAGGACAAGTCGGTGGACTTGAATGCCGATGCCCAGCAGGATGAAGAAATCGAGGTTGATGTACAAAAAGTAGAACCAGTTGCAGCATTTTGCTCATCTGATGAGGAGGGCGAGGATGAGAACGCTTTACAATTTCTACCCATGGCACCCGAGGTGGAAGACCCAGAGGATGGCTGGACAGGGCAAGATAATATGGAGCCGAGCTCAGCGTTAATGGGCAACGATTCACGTGATTATGAAGACGACATCATGGCCTCCAAGCGTCGACGCATGCAACACTATGATGTCAGCCTGCCCGATGCACCCAGTGATGGTAAGCAATTAAAAGGATTATTTCCATAACACTTTCATTGACAAACTGATTTTCTTCTGCCTTTAGAAACTCATCCACTGATATCCAGCAAAGCCAGCAAGGACAAACAGCAGCCGATTGGTGGCAAAAAAGCTGCGGGGCGTGCGAAAAAATGAACTGGCACCGCACTTATCGTTTATTTAAGTTCTACCATTAATAAACCTCAGCTTAAGGCGACGTTGGGTTTTTCACTTGACCGGCGAACAAGAGCAGACTGGTTGACTTCTCCACAATCATGTACAGGAAAGGTCTGTTAAGCTGGAACTTTGGCGGCGTCGATTTGTTGCTCAGCACAGATGCAGTGACAGCTGCTGCCGTGGTGCCCTTTTCATCCACAATGATTTTGGTGGCATGCACACAGAGTTTGGCATACAGACCATCGCCCATCCGGCTAAGATCAGCTGTGTTTTGACTAAACAAATCCCTTATGCCCATCTGTAAAACAATTTATTGTTTTAATTGGCCAAAAAGATGTTCCTATAATCACTCACCTCTTCGAGCAGTCTTTTTAAATTAAAGTCGGTCGATGTGGTAAACTTAGGCATTAAGACCTCCACCTCATTATCCTCTGGCGCATCACGCGAAAACTTAGCCAGGCGCTGCAAAAGTGGCGCCAAACCCATATCCTTCAAGTTTTTAGCAATATCGTTGAGTTTAAAGCCACGCTTTGGCAGCACAATAATCATCGACAGACGATTCTGTGTACCGTACGGCAGCTCCAGCACATAACCATCCAGGCCCTCAATATTGGTCACATAGGCAAAGTTGCCCATTTGTGCCATCATTTGCACCGTGGTGACAACAGCACCCTTCTCATCGAAGAACGGCTCCGGATGTGTCTCGGATGAGTTAAAGGGAAACTGCAAGCAAACAGATTATTTATTTCTGTATGAGCTGTGTTTTCCATTTAGATTGACTCTACCTTCCACTGGCCCTTGAAGAACAGCGAGGTTAGCATAAACATTTTGGCGCCATAGATTTCCTGGGGCAGCACCGCATAGGGTATAAGACCACGGGTTGAACGATTGGTGGCATCATTGATCAGGTGTATTGTTTCACGTTTGTAAAAGTCCACCTCGACAGGCTGCACTTGATATGCCTTCACAGCATTCCGATAAGGGGCCTTTATGGGCGACACTATATCCGTGTAGAGAGCTTGGATTGAAGCAACCTCAATGGTGGAGGTATTTACGCTGAGTAAAAGATATGAATCATTTACTATAAATTTCAGTTTGATTTACGGACCAACTTACTTGAGATATGAGCTCCAAACCTGGTAAACCGCACGCAGTTTCTCATCCTCGACATTGATGCGGAGCGCTTGACGCAGTTGCTCATATGTTTGGCCAGATGCACCCTCGTACAACAGTATGAGCAGAGACCAGACCGAGAATGGTGATATCATAAAATCGGTATTGGACTTTTCAAGCTCAACGGATATGCGCATCAGGAAATCCAGTCCGAATTCCTGTGCACCCTGGGCAATTTTACGCAACGTTTCCTCATCGAAATTGGAGCGTAACGCTTGATCCGGACAGTGGCTGGCCTGGAACGCAGCTGGCGGGGTCAGTGCCTCCAAAGTGTTGCCCACGGATAATTGCGGATACTGACTTTGACCCAAGCCAAATACACAAAACAATATTGTTCCACCAAAGAGTCGCATAAAATTATCTGAAATTCGGTTTTAGATTAACAAATGAGGTCAGATGAAGACCAAAAGTAATGGAACAAGCTCTAAAGTACTTGGAATTTTTTAGCTTATCACTTTAGGAAATGTGTCAACAAATCTTTAAGAGTTCAGCGGTATTGTTATTGAGAGCAAAACTGTACTCATAAAGTTCTTAGAAAGCACGGTTAAGAAACTTATTGGGTAATTTACCTGTTAAAATCATGTTGCGGTTTTGTTGTCACTGGAGCCAAGCAAATTTCAAAAGTATTGAAATTTGCGTAAATTCTTTAATGATTAGCGGCCTTTCTAAAATGTATAAAGATAATTTATTTGGATTTTCCTGCTATATGGGATTTTTGTGTTATTGTTATGAATTTAAATAAGCCACTGCCGTCTCAACATTTTTATTTCAGTATACGACGTCGTTGTCGATTTGTTGATTAATCCAAAACCGGAATGCACTGTATGTATATAGATGTGTTTATATGTATTTGTATTCATATATGCAAACATATCTGTGTGTATTCATATATATATATATGTACGTTTTTGCGTATGTTACGCTATTTTATTGTTGATTTTAATCGAATTTATATAATATTTATGTATTGTTTTATTCACAAGCAATTGCTTCCAGAGTCAGACTCCCAGACTGCTCCGAGCCGTACCTTACTCACGGAGAACAACAGAGCAACTGACATTGGCCTTAGACCAGGCAAACACACATGCTGATAAATCTACACATACATCAGTACTATATATAAAAACATAAATACAAGTGTAATCACTCGAGAAAAAGAGAGCGAGGGAGAGACAAAAAAGAGCGCCGATCAGAGCATGAGAATTGCAAAGCTCCGCTTTAACTACTTATGTCAGGTGAAATGTGAACTTGGTTTATTATTGTTAACTTATTGGCAAACACTGGAGTTGTGAGTTTGCTCTTCTTGATCAATGAGGTTAATTGGGAAATTCAAAGCCAGTTTAAAATAGACGTTGAAAGCTCTGATAAAATATAATATCACACATGCCGATCTCTTAGTCACTCCAATTAAACTCCAAGCATTCAAGTCATTAGTTTAACTATTAACAAGTGTAATTGTCAGTCAACTAATGAAATGATTCATTTTGTCACGACAAAAGCTGGAAATTTCGGTACTTTTTCTGAACATGATACGCTCATTTCTGTGCTAATTGTATTTATATATATTTAACTTTAAATAGAGGAGATAGGAAAGCTTTTAGTTTCTAAATTGCGCCAAATTCTCAAAATGTTCTTTACTGAGCATTTAGAAGTATGCAACACTAATTCTTAGTTTAGCAGCGCCATCTGTCCACTTACTTTTTCTGTTTTGTTTGTGTCTGCGGTTTCTATTAGGTAATTTTTGTTCATACAAAGTCAACAACTCATCTTTCTAGCGTGCTTACCATTTCAATAAAAGTTGTTTGTTTTCTGCGGCTTTAAACTCGCAGTCACCTTTTAAAAATTTTTAAAAGCGCCAAATAATACCAAACGAAAATACGATTCCTTAACGGTCAGCGTTACGTTACGTTACGTTTTCGTCGTTACATTTCAACACGTTAACTCCGAAAAAGTAATAACGACGTTTTTATCAAAAAGTCGCTTAGTTAGTCAATGGTATCGCGCGGAGAAACTACTTACACGCTGCATACAAACATTTAACAGAGCGGTCGGTTCAAGAAAAAAAAAAAAAAAAAAAAGTGCCTCGATAGCTACAGTGTAGTTATTGTTTTCTTGTTATGCTCCAAGTATTTGGAAATGATGTGCAATTTATAGCGTCAGGCGGAGTCAGTAAAAGTGAAGTTGGTTTCATTCTTGCCGTTGTTGTTATGACTGAAATGCAGTTAATGGTAACAGTTACGTGAAAGTGAACTCTGTGCAAAAATGCAGCGTTTTTATTGTATACCTGTATTAAATAATACATTTGCATTGGTGAAAGTATGTTAACTGCTTCTTTTAGGCACGACCGCAACGATAATATTGAATTGAACCGCGGCCAATGAAACGTGCAACATACGAAATAACAACAACGACAAAGTGTGAATGTTTACAGTGCAACTAAATAGGAAATTCAAAGAAATTAAAGCTTCGACCTGATTTTGGAAAATACTAATTATTTTTAAATATTAGGTACATATGTATATCAAGTGTATTAAGTATTAAAGCATAAGTACATTACCAAGTACAAACAAATCAAATGAAAGCAAAAGTTTAACTGACTCGAGATAGTTACGTTGTCAACGAAATTGATAACCAGATTTTCAGCCTACCACATGTATGCACGTACATACTTAAATTACAAACACACACACACACACGTTGTAGTTTTATTTGTATTCATGTGGATTCATCTGTATTTGCACAACACGAAACTGCGAAGACAGAAAACCGGCGCGAAAGCCAATTGATTGCGCAAAATACAAAGAGACCCCGAAAATACACAATACACAACAAAAAAAACAAAACTAAAACATAACTGCAACAATAACAACAACAGGTGGCGCTGCGTTGGGTCAGCAAGGTCAAAGCGATGCAAGCGGCCAACTTTGTTCATTGACGGTTCAAGAAAAACTCGGTCGAAAAAATTGGAGAAGCTACAAAAAAAACAAAAGACTTGCGACACGAACTTGTTGCGCAGTCACACTTGTTATTTATATCATGTACTTATAAGTGTTTGCATGTTTATTATATAATTAACTTACATATACCACCAGACCAAATGGAAAATGATAAAAAAAAAACGTCCAAAATTAAAAGCTACACATTTAATTTTAAACTTTATATTTGTGTTTGCACACTAGTCTGAAAAATGCTAATTAGTTTCGGACTTTAAAAAAAATGCCATTTTCTGCTCGGTTAGCGGCTTTTGTGTGCTTATATTTATCCCATCTGTATATAATTTATGTGTAGTGATTTGGCACAAACAATAAAATAGAAACAAGATGAAACAAAACCAACACAAATTGCAAGTGACATTGACAATAGGAATGATGAGTTGGTTTTTTTTTTTTTTTCTTAAAGCAAATTGATTGTTTTATTTTTTCCCATTTCTGTGGGCGTTTTGTCAATGCAAAAGCGTTTGTTTTTTAAATAGTCAAAATATGTTTTGCAAACGTGTTTTTAAATTTTTTCAGTGAGTGTGCTTTGTACTTGCGCAATTTAGCTTTTTGCACATCTTGCGACAATA
Organism: Scaptomyza hsui; assembly: GCA_018152825.1. NCBI lineage: Eukaryota > Metazoa > Arthropoda > Insecta > Diptera > Drosophilidae > Scaptomyza > Scaptomyza hsui. Next base: position 9,752,793 of record JAECXO010000307.1, read on the forward strand.
CTTTTTCGATCGGTGTATGTGTGAAAAATCTCGACACATTTTTGGGCATGTTTCATTATTTAACTGCGCATATAAAACTGACAGCTTAATTAGTTGTTGTTGCAAATTATTTGACAAAAAATCCAATAAAATACTATAAATCAAGCATCTATACACGGATGTATCTTTAGCATGCCCAAAGCATTCCCATACCCTTGGCGACAAGTTAAGCATCATCTTTTAGAAGCGAAAAAAAAACCGTTTACCATAAGTTTGGCTCATACATATTCATTATGCAATTCTACAGTTTATGATTTTCTTGTGCAAAAGTTTTTTTTTTAACGGCTAGATGATTTAGTTATCCGTGGTGAGTGGTTTGTAATGCATATTTTATGTGTCAACCAATTCGTGACTATTTTAAACTACTCCTAAGCAAGTGTATTAAAGCTCTGTACAATTACTGAACCAAGCTTTTAGTTTTTTGACCATATTTGCAATTCATTGGGCTTAGCTAGGAAACTGGTTATTTTCTACAAACAAAATACTATTTGTGCTAATCATGGACCTGTGTTCAGTTTTGTAATGCCGAAATTGTTTTTTTTGCGACATCGGATACGACAGGCATCAAATTGATATGCAATTTACATTTTAAATGCAAGCCAAAGCTCCATAGAATTAAAAGTTGTTTCATACCAAATTCCTTACAACAAGCTATGAAACAAGGAAAGAGGTTCTTTCATCCTCTATGCTATGAAGTGTTTGCAGAAGTTAGAAAAAAGTATTATCGAAAGTGGAATTTTTTGGCTTTTTTTTTTGTCATTCTTTATGCTCACATGATTTTATGCTAATATTCGCTAATATACTTCCTAAGGAAGTCTTAAGAACCTGAATGCCTAACTAGTTATGAATTTCAACGCTCATTAAACTAAAATAAACATTAAATATGCAAATTGTAATAAACAAATATTAACTTATAATCTGTTTTTGGTAAACAAACCCATCTTTTTTTCTAAAGGTACACGTAACATATTTCTCTTGATTCCCTCATTTTAAGTTCACTATTATAAGTACATTTTGATAATAGTCCATTACCACAGTGTGCAGCAGTTTACAAGGCCTGCAATTTCATTTTCATTTTGGGCGCATTCAACCCAATGCACAATGTACAATGATGGTAATTATTACAGTCTACTACTACTCTTAATGCTCAAACTGGTTATGGTGAATTCAAGCTCAACCGTGGCGCTAGTTACCCTTACTTGGGTTTTTTCTCTGCGTAGTTGCAATCTGACTCGTGTGCTTTTCGAAAGCCAAGAAGCTAAACAACAACCAAAAAAATGCCCAAATTGAGCAGTAGCTGAAATGCATGCAAGCAAACATTATTTTAGTAGTATTAAACTTGAGGTATGTTAGCTATTTAGACTAACAAGGCGTGAATTACAAAATTTTGGCGATTGTTTTTGTTGTTTCAAGGTCTGAAGCCAATGAACTCCAGTTTGAACATGTAAGAATGCTCAAGTAATGGTACAAAGTCGAATCTATTGCAAAAAAGTTTTTGAAAAAACAACTTGTTATGAGTTTCTTTAAGCCACCTATCAAAGTGTGTAACAAAGTCATCGTAATTTAAAAATAATCCCTTACCAGGCACCGTATCCAATTTAAAGAAAATTTCATTGTCTTTTGTAACGCATTCTGCCAGCCGATTGTAAACACTTATAAGTACGATAAACAGTTTCGCTTTCTGTCTTCCGTGAATGGTTTAAGTGTTTTTTAAAAACGTTTGTACATAATTACATTTCTATTTTGATTTTAAATATGCGCTGTTGCACGTGATTTGCGTTTCCTGAAGAGCATTTTTCTGTGTGTTGGTTTAATGTTTACCAAAATAATAAAAAAAATCTTTACATAAGATGTTACATTTATGCCAACTTTATTTGCTGATAAAGTTAACAGTATTAAATTTTAATATCTAAGAGATGCTTATAAAAGGTGTTTTATTGGGATTAGGTCAGCCCCCTTATCATAAAACTACGTCAGAAACTTTTCATTCCAACTTGTTTTCATTTCTAAAACGTTGTTGACAATTATTTGTTAATGTTGTTTACGCAAATTTTCACAAAAATCTAGCTTCTGCGTAATATAAGGTCATACTCTTTAAGATCTATATAGTCATTCATACAAACAGTTGTCAGTTTTTATATGTTTAAGCACAAACTACAAAATGCTTTTAGGCGCATGCCACTTTTCTATTTTTAGCTGATGCCACATTAAGTTGGCATTTAAGAGATTCATCACTTGCGTATATTTTGACAGACCCAATTACCTTTTTTTCATGCTGTTCACCCTGAAAACCCTTAACCTTGTATACCCTGACGGAAATTTAATTAAAAGACGCAAACATGTTGTGTACATCATAATGATAAAGTAGACTCTCAAGTTTTTAAGAAAATACCCTAAAGTGCTTGTACTTGTTTTATAAAAAAAGCAATAATTCATATTATCCACCTTAAATCAATTCTCTGCGTTGAACAGCTTCCTGTACCTTAAAATAAGATTCATTAAAAAGTAGCCACTTTAGCTACATTTTGTTATATATTGTTTAAAAGTTAGAACAATAAGCTTAAGTTGTCATTACGCTGGCTTTAATGTGTATATAATCTTTGTCTATGTCAAAGTTGTGTTTTGCTTAATGAAATATAATTTCTCTCATTTTTATAGCCTTAGTAAACACGTGCGTTGACTTTTCGTCAAGACTGTGAGGTTGTAGCCGGCTTAATGAGTTGTCTAAAATTCCTTTTCGACCAAACAACAGAATAATTATAAGCTCATATAATTTTGGGTGGTAGAATCATGAGCATTTAACGCTCCATTACATGTTTTAAGTGACCGTTGGCCACATTTATACTATACAACACATATACTATAGATGTTTGAATGTGTATATGTATAAGTTGTTAAATTATACCTATAAAATATCGTGCCGCAGGTGAATTTGATTTTAAATACGGCTCTGAAGTCGCGACAAACGGTGGGTCAGTGTTAAATTTAATAGCAAACTCATCTAGAATTGTGATTTTATATTCAAATAAAAATATATTTTTATTTTTGTTTTTGCAGCAATATGTATCGAATATGTAGCCTGTTGATTGTCATATTCACCTGCCATGCCCTGGGTGCGGATATTTTAATGGCCACAATGGGTGGCACAAAGTCACACAAGATACCATTTTGGGAGCTTGCGAAAGGATTAATTAACAGGTAAGTACTGTGTATTAAAGCAATAAGTCACAGTTGTAAGGCTTGCAATTTATATTGTATTTTAAAAATTAAAAAGATAAAAAGTATTATGACTGTTTTTAATATGTCACAAAGACCTGATAGCTCAAACAAAACAAAAGCATTTAAATTAGCTTTTATTTTGAATAAAATTAGTTATTTTTCTTGAGTAATTGCAAACACTTTAAAGTGGGGAAATTTTGTAAATCAATGGAAACTCTAAATAAAAAAGTTATTTTAAGATATTTTTGTATGTATTTTTCAGAGGCCACAACATAACCTTTCTGAGTGGATTTCCAGCCGATTTCCACGTCGATGGTTTGCATGAGGTATCACCAGCAGGTCTGGTGGATTATATAAGAAATTATACAAACTGGGATTTGCTGGGTGCGAGAATGAATGGTGAAATGCCCATCAAGCCTTGGGATGGACTACGCTTTGCATTTGAGGTGAGCAGTAAAAAAGAAACCTAAATAATTATCTAAATGTATTATAATTTTTAGTCTTGTGATGCAATTTTGGGAGATCCGGAAACTATGGAACTTGCAAATAGAACCTTTGATTTGGCCATAGTAGATGGCGCATTTCCTGAATGTGTTCTGGGTTTGGTATATGACCAGAAAATACCATTCATGTATGTGAACACAGTTGGATTCTATACGGGCAGTTTGTCCCGAGCGGGGAATCCCGCTAGCTATGCAATAACCCCAAACTTTTACTCTCGCCTCACGGACAATATGAGTCTTTACGAGCGAGCACTGAATACGGGCATGCAGATCGGCCAGAATATATTGCATAGTGTAAGTAGATTCTACTTGAGCTAATTCTTTTATTTTAAAATATATTATTGCAGTACGTGATGCGTCGTACTCATCGTGTGCTGCGCGATCATTTGGGCTCACACATTCCACATCCGTATGATATGTCTCGGAATGTTAGCTTCATTCTGCAGAATGGACACGCTGTCGTCTCATATCCACGTCCACTTCTGCCCAATGTGGCAGAGGTGGCTTGCATACACTGTAAGCCCGCGAGACCGTTGCCCAAGGATTTGGATGATTTTGTTTCGGGTTCGGGTGGATCGGGTTTCATTTATGTATCGATGGGCTCATCGGTAAAGGCTGCCAACATGCCGGAGACACTGCGTCGTATGCTCGTCAAGACATTCGCCCGCCTGCCCTACAATGTGCTCTGGAAGTATGAAGGCAATGCTGCTGATATGCAAGATCTGACACCCAACGTGAAGCTATCCCGTTGGCTGCCACAGCAGGACATACTGGGTCATAGCCAGCTGAGGGCCTTTATCACCCATGGCGGTTTGTTGAGCATGTTTGAAACGGTTTACCATGGAGTACCGGTGGTCACCATGCCCGTCTTCTGTGATCATGATGTCAACTCGGCCAAGGCAGAGGTCGATGGCTATGCCATTAAGTTGGATCTGGAAACACTGTCCACAAATCAACTGTACAAGGCCATTATGAAGGTCATCCATGATCCACGCTATAGAAATGCAGCCAGATATCGGCAGAATCTATTGTTGGATCAGCGATCTACAGCACTGGATACAGCCATCTACTGGACGGAGTATGTCCTCCGGCACAATGGCGCTTATCATCTGCAATCCCCAGCGAGAAACATGGGGTATGTAGGAACATCTTTAACATCTTAAAACACTAATTACTCATTTTCATTGCTTTAGCTGGTGGCAGTATTACCTGCTGGATGTGATTGGGCTCTATTTGCTGGCCCTCTGTGCTTTGGTGCTGATTGTGAAGCGTTTCGATATTCGATCGGAGAAAACACGCAGTCAGGACTTTTCCAACATACTGCCGGCAGCAAAGAAAAAGTCAAAGAAATTATAAATCAACGCTAATAGTTGTGCCTAACATCTATTGGGACCTGGAAATGTTTAAAATGTGGGCTGACAAATAAGAACTTGAAAGCTGATTAAGAAGTATGATCCGATTAAGCTTAAAATTCTTGTTTGTCATCCTGATGAATGATCTGTTCGCTCTATTGGAAAACGTGCCTTGTATATAGTGTCTATATTTATAACTATAAACTTAAGTAGTTGTTTAAAAAACACACACATATTTCGAATATCCTCAAATTTAAGCGCGGAAAATTTAAGCCAAAGTCTACAAATCTCTCAAATTAATCACTTGCTTTCTGTATGTATGTACGCAATTCTATTGTAAATGCGCTGTGGAGAGTTGAACTTAAATAAAGGTTAAACGTATAATTTTAAAATGTACCATTTAAGATTGTCGTTGTGCTTTTTTAAGACTAGCTAATGTCACGGATATTGAACACGAAGCTTGAAATTGGTTTGAGTGTAATGAATTAAAGCTTGAAACATTCTCGACAACAAATATTAATAAAGATGAACAACAAGAATGTTACTTTAATAATGCAATAATTATTACACAATTCGACTAGCTCGTTTGCTTAACTAATTTGGCCATCATCTTCTCCTCTTTGACCTTGCGTCTAGCTTCCTTTTGCTTGCGCTTGTCTTCCTTCTCCTTCTGCTCGAGCATTTCCTTGAAACGTTCATCACGTGCATCCACCTTAAAGCCAAAATGCCGGCGAACCTCCTCAATCAGACGCTCTTTGCGTTGGATTGCAGCTTCTGCATCTGCCTGTCGCTTTGCCACCTTTGCGTTAAGGTCTGCCTTCCACTGCTCCAGTTTTTCAAGCTTCTTTTGTATGCCATCTTCGCGTTCCTGAATTGCTGCTTGCTTCGCTGCCTTGCTGACGCGAAGTTTCTCCAATAGTTGCTGCAGAGTTTCGGGTTGCGTAATGCTTTGCCGCTTTTCCGCTTTTGCTCGATCGGCTATTGTGCCAAAGCAAATTTGTGGGTTAACGTTGCTCTGGCTGCCATATCGGCTATACAGGCTCCTTTGATACTTTTCAGTCAAATGTATCCAAGAGTTTGCCTCAGCATACGGAGGTGTTCCGAGGAGCACATTTTTGTGTGATTGCCGCAAACCAGATTTGTCGCGCACAGGTTGATATTCATCGTATTCCTGCTCAAATGATGCCGGCAGCTCTGATTTTGCAATGCTACTAAAATATTTCGAATGTACAATCGAACTTCTAGCAGCAGCACCCAACTTGTTAATGTTCATTTTGATCAAATCGTACTTCTTAAATTTAGTAAACACATCGAAGAATTAGCGATGGCAATATAGCAAACACGGTAGCAAGCGATATTCTTATCGATGGAACTATCGACTATCGCGAAAATATTCCGGCTGGGCGCGAATGCATTTAACTTTAAAAAATGTACAGAGTGCGCTCAACTCCCAGCTTATGCTCAGGTGTCTTAACTATTTAACGGTTTTTGATTATTTTACCTTAAAACAAAGTTTTTTCTTTAAAATTAATATTTGCTATTTACAATACAGCGTGCAATGTCAAGATCACTATATGAATCAATTTCCAGGCCATCTTCAGCCGTAATTTCAACAACAGCGCATCTAAAGTGTTGAACAAAATAATAGGTTTACTATAGTGTTTTATATTTTTCGGATCCGAAACTTACTTTTCATTTTGTAAAAGTCCCTTCATTGCCAAACTTCTTTGTGAAAAATAGAACATTCCTGCTTCCACCAAATCTCCCTTCCAGTCTTGACGTCTTGGTCTGGCTTCAATGTTAAAATTATCTGCTAAAATTTGTCCATTCAAATATTTCCAACGCAAATTATGAGATCTTAAAAAAATATGTGTGAAACGTTGATCTTATACTTAAACAAAACAAAAACTTACCTTTTGACGGCAAATACGCAATCATGGGACTTAAATTTACGAACCGCTTGCTTGATATATTTCTCGTTTAAAAACACCGATGTGCATTGGAACAAAGCAAAATTTTGTATTGATTTATGTACTTCAAGAAACTCCTGAACAGATTCAACGGACGATGTCTCATCCAAAGCGTACTTTTCCGGTCGCTTGTGCACCAAAGCACCATCTGAAAATTTATTTTTGACACTTTTCTAAGAACTTCTCTTTACCTTATACTTACATTTTGAAGCTTCTAATGAAATTTTCTCGTCATCTGTTGAGACCCAGATATGCTCAAAGCAATTTGATTTTCTTATAGTTATAATAGTACGTGCTAATAAAGACAAGCCATTGATTTCAACTAAATTTTTATATGTTATCAGTTTGCTTCCTCCGCGAGCGAGGATTAACGCATGAATATCATTTGGCAAGCTATAAAGAAGATATGAATAAGGATAATATTGAAAGCCTCAGTACTGATATAGAGTTGTTTACCAAGTTGTGTTGGCGTCCACTTGAATCGCACAAAGTATCAGGAAACAAAACTTGAGAGCGTTCATCATAACAAAACACATTTAGTTGAGTACAAAGCACCTACTAATGTTATAGAAATCTAAATGCATGTTTGTTCAACACAGCACGGATTAGAGTGAACCCAATTCACTTCTAGAAACTACAGTTGAAATCCTCAGTTGATTATGCCCCACACTACAAAAATGTCTGCTATACAATTGTAATCATGTCTACCCTAAAGTCAATTAAGCTTTCCCGTCGTTGTCACTTTGTGTACATTTATTATATGAGCTTGTATTTTGCTTTTCGTCTATTGTTGCTTTTGAATTAGTTTAGTTGATGTACTCAAAAGAGAAGCAGACCGGCATCCAGCAACAAAGTTAAATGTAATATTAAATCGTACACTAAATATTGTAAAGAAATGTAATTGGTTTAAATAAATATTTATTGCACAGTTATTTTATATTGCTCTAAAGAAGTATGATAAACAATATCATATTCTATTTTTTATCACTTATAAAAGATTTTTTAGATGGCCAAAATATTAAATAAATAAATATACCGCTTATTCTATTGACAGGTATTTAGGATTTATACAATTTGCAAGCGATAAATCCTATATGCACATCAATATTTAAAAAATTAAATCGGGCTTTTAACACTTTTTTTCAATGCATAAATAATATTATGTACATATGTATATACAAAACGCTTAAAAAGACCACATCCTATAAAAATATTCTAACCGATTTGGTTTTTTAATTGAAAAGTTGGCAAATGTTTGGATTTAAAGAACACTTGCATATTTCTGATTAATATATGCTTTGGTATGGTAATTATAAGTCCGGATTGAAGCAGCTAATGTTTGGATTAATTGTTTATCCCGCTTTGTAGACGTGGCATAGTGATCAATACCGCTTCCACTAGAAATACAAAAATAAATAGATGGCAAAGTAATTAGATATTATTTAATTAAAGGTGTTCGTTGTTTTAATTAGCTGTAAATAGTTTTCAAGTACTGTAACACAAAGGACACATAGACAAATGTACTAAAAATCTATTTATAAATGCATTCCGATGGACAAGGCTAGATTGATTTGTTTGCATAAACACTTATATTTAAAGCTTAGGTATTTAATTGTAATTAGTACTATCAACATATATGGTTTGCTTAATAATTTGTACTTACTTGATATCTCTTGTTCGCAGAACACGTTCTGCCCATGTCTGAGGTCTGGGAATCTCGCGTGAGACACCAACTTGCTTTTTGTCCAGATAATCAATAACATCATCATAATAATTGGTTCTATAGTTGTACATGTATTTGTACTGCAGAAATTTCGGTCTATAAAATGAAAGAAATTATTAAATATGGAGTATTTTTTAAGGTTAGTTTAAACTTTGGTCTTACCTGACCCAATGCCGGTATAGTTGAACTGGTTTCCTGTAACCATCATCCTCTGGCGGAGGTGGGGGCGCTTTCACTTCAACTTCGGCCTCTACAATATTTTCCTGCCCCTCCGGTGCACCCTCTGTTGCCGCCGCTGATTCAGATACATGCTCCGATTTGATACTTGCCGCCTTGGATGGCACAGCCTCAACTGATCCAGGTGGTTGTTGACTTTTGGTATCAGCAGAATCATCGCCACCATCGAAACCCCAAGGATCTTCTTCGTCCCCCATTTTACTGATTAAAATTTAGAAAATCTAAAATTAAATATGAATCTAAATACAAATGATTACAATAAGTTGCGAACCTTTCACTTTAAATGTTTTATATATAATGTCTAATTAGGTACACGTTTGTGTCTTCGTAATCTAAAAGACATATAGGGTCAAAGACTGGCCCACAAATGAGTAAATAAAAGACGAATTGTAATATACGTCAAGAGAACTCTTTATATATAAATAGAATACCTTATGTAAATGGGACATTGGGCAAATTACCAATTAGGTATATCCTAATCGAAGATTTTAGTATGTAGAACAAATTTCTGCATACATTTGTGTGCGTATGTATTTATAGTCATAGACACGAATTAAGTAACACCTGTATCAAATATCATTTACTTGTTCTTAATTAACTTAAAATATAGAGACACAAAAATGTGTTTATTATCGGTTGTTAAAATAAATGGTTAAGTATCCTTCACTTTTTTTTTAAATAATTGGATTTTATTTGACACCATAAACATTAAAGGCACATTTTATTTGTCTTTCGAATTTTCTTTAGTATTTTCTAAGTGGATAATACCTGTGATATAGTGTTTATATTGGAGTTAAACTAAAAAGACTAACCAATTTAATTTTCATTTGCATCTAAATGCAATTTAAAAAGCTTTTCAAATAAAAAAAAAACACTTAATATATAGTATATGAATAAAAGCTGCGAATAAAAAGCTTTTGAACTCCAATCAGTATTAACACCTATTCCCAATCATGCGTCATAGAGAAGGAACCTCTAAATTGCTATGCACGATTAAACATTAAATATGTATTTGAAAAATCATTTCAAAAACGAACTGTCTGGCTTTAAATACCTGCTTATATATGCATTCACGCTGGCTTGCTACCTTTTATTTACTAGCTAGGCTTCTATCTTAACGAGCTCTTTAAGAGCATTTTGTATTTTTACTTTAAATTTCCCGCTGGATATTTGTTGTATTTGAGCAGAAAAAGTATCAATGTTATCGATTTCGATAGGACATCGTTTAAATATTAATCCCTCGGTCGGAGAATGTTTGGAAAAAACGACTGGTGGCATACATAGCATTTATGTAAATTTTTAGAATTTTCTTAAAACATTCTTCTAGTGTTTAATATAGCTAGTTTATTTAGTTTTAGCAAACTTGTGCAATGAATTTGACTTCATACCAAAACCAATTGTAGTTCCATTCCCTTGTTTCAAGACCGACATACCATGTCTTCTTTTTTGGTATTTTAAAAATACTGCAATTATTTTATCACAGCACAATTGAGAAATATCGTAAATATCGATAGATTAACTCAATTTATTGTTTATGTACAAATACATGTATATAAATATGCTTGTATAAACAATGAATACTCCTCTGATAAGATAAATAATGTTCCAAATGTATTTTGTATTTCAGTTTACACATATACACACATGAATCAGAGTGTGAATCATTCTTTGTATTACAGTTCACAAAGTTAATTCATTAAGGCCTTACAATGGCAACTCATGCGGAAAAGGACTACTTTCATTTGGTATGTACAGGTTTGCACATCTGTAAATACACAATGTGCTTTCTAATGTTTATACACATTTAGTTTTATGAGTGTTGTGATATGCGATCAAAACAAAGCTCGGAACTTTATTGCATATATAAACAATAATTACAAACCTAATATACATGGACGCATATGAACCACAGCTGTATTAGTGTGGTGTTTATAAATGGTATAGTAATTTGTTTATGAATAGTGCATGTGCCTAAAAACAAACCTGGTTTCAAAGGTGTGTTCATATGTACATATATACATACATACATATAAAAATGCAGCTGCACTCAACACTGTGGCTGTTGCAACAGAAAAGTAACCAGGTCAAGATTTTAATTGCGCTAGTTTTAATAGTAGCAGTGCTTTGATTAAGCAGAAGCTAGTATAAAGAAAATGCTTGTTTAATTTCTTAGATCCGATTACAATGTTTTCGTAGTACAAATAAATAACTCTTTAGCGGGAAACCAACAATGTAGAAACTAACTAGGTTATCAGCTTTAGATAATGCTAAATGCTTTATGATTAATATGCAAATGTTTACAACTATTACTCAGTAAAAATACATTTACTATAATTTACTTAAATTAATTTTTTTCAGAATGTTAGCGTACGCAAAGCGCTTAAGGGAATGGAAGCCCCCTTGAAATCAAAACATGCTCGCTCGGTTATTATAATAATTCATAGATCCAAAGAAGCACAAACATTTTGGTCAGTTATAACGCGCCAGCCAATAATGGAGAACAGATTTACGGCCTGGAACTTTTGTCATCTACTGCATAAGGTCTTAAGGGAAGCGCATAGATGTGTTCTACAGCAATCGCAAAAGCATACGAAAATGATATTAGAAATTGGAAAGTCATGGGGACATCTACAAGATGACATTGGCAACTGCATTAAAGCTTATAGCAAACTGTTGGTAACTAAACTCAACTTCCATGACAAGAATCGATTCTATCCCGGAAACCTTATAATAACATATGCTGAGATAGCAACAGCCACCGAAAGGGACTTAAATTACTAGTAAGTATTAAGAGTGTTTTTCTTAAAGAAGTCATTTAAAAGTTTATGTTTTTATTTTAGCTTTCAATTGTGTGTGGAATTCTTTGATTATTTGGATGACATTATTGCTCTACAGGTGGCAATATTTACTTCAATTAATACATATAGGATATCGTCGATGACACAAGCAGGTCAATGCAGATTAGCGCCAATGATAACCATTATACAAGATTCAAATCCACTGTATGACATGAGTGTCAGACTTATGTTCAAACTTCATGAAAAGCTGCCCAACGATGTCCTTGCCGGGCATAGAGAAAGGTTTAGTGGCATATTTGCTAAATTGAAACTGTTTTATGATAATGTGAGGCCTTTGCAATATTTCAATGACCTTATTACTGTACCACAGTTGCCCGATCATAGTCCCAACTTCAAGTCACAAGTTGATTTTGGTAGCTATGTACCACCTGTGGTACTCGTTCAGTCCGAACCCGATCCCGTAGTGGAGGATCTTGTTGACACGAACTCTTCCAATAACTCCGATCATGCTCAACAAGAACAAATATTAAATGAACGTATAAATCAGCTGGAAAATTCGCTAGAGGATAAAACCGATGTTATTGAGCAACTGAAAGGCAAACTCAATGAATGGAGAAGCAATTTTGATGGCCTGGAGCAAAGTTATAAGCACGATGTCCTGGAACTTCAAAGGAGTAATGTAGCACTAAGCAACGAACTGGCTTCCTCAAAGGAAATCTGCGCAAATATGAGAATGGAAAAAGATGATTTGGAACTGCAATTGACAAATAATCCCAGTTTAATTCGTAAGTAAAACAAATACGAGCAGAGAATCTCCATTTCAACTATACCTATTTAATTACAGAAAAAGTATTTGAAGAAGAGGAAAAGCAAAAGTTATCAAACGAAAAGTTTAATAAGCTTAAATTAATGTACACCCAAATCAGAGACGAGCACATAAATTTATTACGTCAGGTACTTTTACTTTAACTTTATTTAAAACGACAAACTAATATTTACTTAATTACAGCATGGCGATCATTCCAAATCTTTAAACAAAGAAAAGCAAGCGAATTCCGAACTACAATTGCAAATTAAAGAGCTTAATAATGAAATATTGAAAAACAAAGAGGTTATTGCAACCGATAATCAAAATTGCAGTAAGCTTTTACAAGAAATTGAAGAGTTAAAAAGTATTAATTCACGGATTGAAGCAAGTGCAAAGGAAAAAGAAACTAGATATGAGGCTAGAATACAGGAAAAGGAAAGTGAAAATCTAGGTTTATATTCAAAGGTTAATGTTTTAAATGAAAACAATATGGAGCTTGACAAAGTAAAAATAGTTTTGAAAGAAAAGGAACAAAGACTCGCTGAAGCAGAAAGTTTATTGAGCCAGAAAATCGATGAAATAAATGAAATTCATAAAAAGAATGAAGAAAAATATTTTCAACTATCAAATGAGAATAAACAGCTGCAACAAACGCTTCAAAGTGATGCACAAAATCTTCGCTCAATTTTAAATGAAACTGAAGTAAAACTAAAGCAAAAGGAAAATACATTGCAGGTAAAACTCTATAGCATATAATTTATAAGGATTTAGTGTTAAAAGAATGATTTTTATATATTTTGCAGGCAGCCGAGGCGTCCTTAAATTTGTTAAACGAAGAAAAAGTGGTTTCGGTTAAACAATCATCCGACTTGCAACAAAAGCAAAAGCAGCTCGAAGATGACTTACTTCTGGCAATTAATAAAACGGATTCACTAACAACATTAAATAAACAAAGCGAAGAAAAATACTTACTACTTTCCAATGAACACAAACAACTGCAAGAAACTCTTCAAACCGAAACTCAAGCCTTACGTGCAGTTTTAGATGAAACTCAAGCCAAACTAAATCTAAAGGGAACTGTTTTACAGGTGAAAGAATCTTTTTCGTTAATTTTAAGCACTTTCTATTAAATATATTCCTTTATTTTATTGCAGGAAGCTGAAGCAACTTTAAATTTATTGAATCAAGAAAAATTGGTTTCTGAAAAACTTACCTCGGATATGCAACAAAAGCAGAAGCAACTGGAAGATGACTTACTCCAGGCATTAAATAGAGCAGATTTATTGACAAATTTAAATAAACAGTCTGAAGAGAAATTACTCGCACTCAGAAAATTAACAATCCAGACTGTAAAAGACATATGTGTCTCAAAATTAAATGAGGGAGCGCAGCAACCATTAGAATTTGTGCCTAAATTATCTTCTGAAATCGATACATTGCTAGAGAAATTCAAATCTTCCTCTCATATACCAATCGATGGTTGCGTCGAAAAAATACATGACATTTTATACTTAGGATATTATTTTATAGAACTGTACGAACAATGTGATATAATTTATACAACAACCACAGAAATTGAAAAAGGTCAAGGTGAGTAATTTACAAACTGACTAATTTGACTAGAACTTTTTTAAATCAATTTAATTTTCCAGATGTCTTCAACAAAATACGTTCCATTTGGCCGGACCTACTTCGCCTTTTCGATATGATCGAAAATGATGACAATAAACAGCAATTTGCTAATGTCACAAACGAGATGCATAAGAAATTATCTGAACTAAATGCACTTGTACAATTAATACTAAATAACTTTGAGAACAGCGTGGATCTGGATAAGTTAATTGAAACAGAACTTAAAGAGATGGATGTTGCTATTGAAGAAGCTGCTTCCAAAATCATCGATTTACTCTCGAAGTCTCGAGAGAATGACAATAAAATTAAACTGGAAGTTAATGAGAAAATATTGGAGGCCTGTACATCTTTAATGGAGTGCATTAAAATATTGATTTTCAAATCACGCGCGCTGCAAAAAGAAATTGTTTCTTCCCAAAAAGGTAAAGTGCTCGTGATTTCTTATCGCTTATCAATTATCTTTGGAGCAACCATGATTAAACAAACATGTGTTTTATAATACAAAAGTTAATCCAAGTGCTGATAATAATATTGAATATGTTTTTGTTATAGGCAATGCAACAGCTAACGAGTTTTACAAACGAAACAGCCAATGGTCGGACGGCTTAATATCAGCATCGAAAAGCGTGGCTAAAGCGGCCAACTATCTTGTTGAAGCTGCCAATAATGCAGTGAACAGTGACTCTGGACAAAACTTTGAGCTTATAGTCGCTGCGCAGGAGATTGCTGCTTGTACAGTACAGTTGGTAATTGCGAGCAAGGTGAAAGCTAATCGCAATAGTGAAAACTTAACCAACTTGACAGCCGCATCTCGGAATGTAACGAAAGCAACTGGAGTTGTTGTTGCGACTGTTAAGGATGGAAATTCACGACAGGAACAGCAACAAGATATCGATTTGTGTAAACTCACAACATCGCAATTGAAAACTATGGAAATGGATATACAAGTTAAAGTATTAGAACTGGAACAAGCTCTTCAGAGTCAACGTGTTAAATTATCATCGTTTAGAAAGGAGCATTACCAGAAAACAGAGTACTAAAAATAATCCCAAATATTGTTATCAACAATTATTATTATTATTAAAATATATTAAATTCGTATTACTTTGTTTATGTTAAAATGTATATGCAATTTTTAATTGATTAGTATAAAGCACCAATGATTTATAACAGTGAGTGAGTAAGTAAACATTTGAAGAAAACCACTCAAAATTAGGTTTTACTTTCTTTGCACATTTATTTAACTGCAGCTGTCGCCTTATTAAAATTATTTTCATCATAGACCTTTTTGGCTCTATCAAAAGCCTCTTTAATACATGACCTGTAAACAAATTGACTTTTATTATTTAACATAATTAATATTAATCGGCAAATACTCTACCTGAATAATTTTTGGTGTAGAACGTAAGCGCTTACATGGCCAGCATCTAAGTATCTTACTTCTGCTCCTGGCCATATGTCTTCAAGACTCGAACATCCCTCCCGTGGCACATAGGCATCTTCCCTAGCGCACACCGCTATGATTAGAGAGGTATCAAATGGTACTGAAAAGTTCTTTAGATGCGTGCACTCGTCCATCATTCCACGCATAAATTGTAAGGCTTCTCTCTCCCACCAGTTTGTCTTTGTGATATCAATTCTTTTGGTTTTATTAATTGTGGATAAAGGTAAAATATATTTCATTAATTTTGTCATTGCTGAAGCGTCTGTTGTTATGTTTTGCTGGCATAATGGCAAGTTCGAGTCATTTGTAATTTTCTTACTAATGATATCTTTTAATGGGTCTAGTTCTCTGTTATCAAATGATTTTGATAGGAATATTGAGCTATTAGTACTCTCCAATGAAGGATCTTGTTTTTTGTAATTATTGTCATTAGCGTCACACTTCATTAATTGTATTTTTCGTGTATCATCAATATCTTCTTTAAGCTCATGCAGAGACTCATTAAAGTTTTGTATAAACTTTTGACCAGCCGTAAAGGCATCATCAATAACAGTAACCATCTTTGAAAGACGTTCTCTGTATTGGCCATCCGAATAATACTGCGTCTCCAGCATGTCCCAGTTAATAGATTGACTCATTACTCCCTTATGAATATTTAAATAAAAATATTGTGAAAAATGTGAGATTTAAATATTTTGTGTTTTTTATATGTACATACAGTGGTAAAAACAGCGGATGCAGTAGACCACGAAAGGCAAGGTACAAGCACTAAAGGTTTTGGCCAGTTGGTTGCCGCTAATGATGCCATCTAAATTCAGAAACTGTTTTAATTAAATTCATTCTAGGAAGCTTCCTATCAGTTGTTAAAACTTACATGACCTCCCATCGATAAGCCAGTGATACCCAGAGGACCGAATCCGTTTCGTTCACACCAATGTAAAAGAACAAGGCTTTCAAGCATTAGACAACCGCCCATAACAAATATATCGGACACATTATGCAAATTTGATCGTCTGAAAAAAATGTACACAGGAAAATATACATCGTTATTAAATTATAATCAATTAAGCAAAGACATGGAATGTACGAAAAATGAACGGGAAACAAATGCAATTACAAATTTTATAATATTCAATACAATTACATTTGATCATCTGGTTTCCGCAATCCGTAAAATGGGTTTTCTAGTATTATAGATCCAATATTTGCATCTTTCAGTAAAGGCTTTGCAATCAAATTTCTGCGACGCCAAAAAAACTGAAAAAATATTACCATTAACTCAGTATTATTCGTTGCTTGACTATATTAGATAAAAAATCTGCAACAGAAAAAAATAGGGACTAAAAAGAAGGTAATGCATACTTACATGATCCCCAGTTCCTGCCAAATGGATGCAAATGGGTTTATGTTGTTCGTTGACCCACTTATTGGGTATTAATAGTTGAAAATATGCCTTCTGTGCTGCTTCAGGAACTACCCCAGGCATATGCAGCTCAAGGGGTGTCAAAAAATTGCCTTCTATTAACGTCGAATCCGAATATTTCTTCTTTTTGGTAATCTCAACTGGATAGTCGCGTGGTACAAGTTTAAAACATGTATCTCGACTGGAGATTATTTTTCGGAATTGAAACACTCTGAAATTGATCAAATACTTCAGTACAAGTTATAAACACCATTCGCCAATTTAGTTCTCTTTTTAGTCAATAATAAAATCAAACTCATGCCACTCCCGCTCAAGACTACATATTCACGCACAATTAAGATACTAAAATTGTACTAAGCTGCAATTATTAATTGCAAGCTAACATATTCCTTACCCTAGAAAAGGATCTGCTCAACGCGAATTAGTAGTAATATACATTATCCAGTGCCCCAACAGAATACAAATTAATATCGGTTTAAGACAAATTCCACGCATGGCGGTCGTCTTCCCTCTGAAAAATTACCAACACTATTAAATGACAAAAAAAAATAACCTAGCAATAAGAAGTAAATTTGAATTTTTTTTTATAAATTTATAAGTTCATATTGCATTCGATTCACACAATTTATTTGTAAAGGGGAATGTCCATAATAAAAACTCGATACCATTTCGATATCGAAATAATCTCAGTAGCTTTTATCGATACTGCAATGTCTAACAAGTTTTATTATTTTCTGAAGTGGATAAAGCCTAGATCCAAATTATGTTAAATATATATCTTTATGCGAAAGCGAGGGCGTTAATGAGTATGCTTGGTATTGCCTTAGTGTTCAATGGATGTATTTATATTAGAATGGCTCATTACGTAAAGGATAAGGTAGAATAACCACCTACATACATATGGTCTGCACGAACTTATATCAACACAATTGTTATTGTTGTTTCTACATAAATTGCATTTCCATGACTTACCGATGTAAGTTTTCAGGCTTACCCCATCCCTTTTCAAAAAATTTGGTTATAAGCATTCGTCGGTAAAGACTGTCCAGTTTACTGGGAGGCATTTCAACTATATTTTTTGTCAAAACAGTTGGAGTATTGAACCGCACCAGCAAAAAGTGCCCAATTTAATTTACGAGTTCCAAATCATGTTTATAGAACTGAGTGAACTACTTTAATGAACGATCGACAATGTTTCGATTTATCTAATCGATAAAGCTTATTTGAAATTGATTTTTTGCACTAATATTTAGATATGTATATGTAATTAACTTAAAACATTTTTTAAATTGAAACTTGACTTTTTTAAAAACCTTTTCTTGTTAAAAAATGGAATAGCATATTAAGCTGTGTGATATTCGATTGCTTAAATATCGGCGTCATAGAACTAGTTCGATAATAGAGCTGATTGCTTATTGAACATTTGGAACTGTGCTTACAAGTTTTTGTTTATTAAAATTATAATTATAAGGAAAACCATAAATCGTCTTACAATGAATCCAAGTGTGTTGATTATCTCTTATGGAAGTCTTTCCGCCACCGAAGTTGTTGAAGGTATGTTGTTTCTTCGCCAACATTATTGGGACTGCATAAGTTTATAAGCACTTATAGACCAGCCAAATATTTGCAAGAAATATTAGAGACTTAATTAAGAAAAGAAAATGCAAAAATGTTTGGTGTAGTGTTGCAGTGAATATTTTAGTACAAGTAAATGTTTACTCCTAAAAGATAATTCGGTGCCTTAATTAAGTATGCTTTCTGAAAGACATAGTTGAGTTAATGTAGTATGCCGGTCATTCTAGTGAGGAGAAAGAAGTTAGATAATTATCTTACATGTTCTTCAATATTTAATGTTAATTGTTGCAATTTACCATTTAAGGCATATTGACAGAAATGAATCAACCAAAACAATTGACATCTGCCGTATACGAATCTGTGGAAATCAACCATTATAAATGTGACATTAAAACTAAATATTATACCACGAGCATATCTTTAATACCCTTCGATGGCAAGTTTGATCGAGTGCCTACTGACGTCAAAAATGCAACTGAAGCCTTAATTATTTATTTTGATCCAATAAAAGTAAGTATATTAAAACATGGGTTCCAAAAGAGGACGGCTTTTTATGTATATATTTTATTTTTTATTTTTAGAAATCATTCATCCAGGAACTTTCAGGAATCAATGAATTTTTAACGGCTAACGAAATTCAGCTTGGATTTTTAATAACAACATCGTTTTCGAATAAACCAAATGAACTAACATTTGAGGAACTTAAGGAAACCGCAAATATAGTTCTTGATGTTGTTACACTTAAACAAGAGGACGAAAGTTCAGAAGAAAGTGAAACACATAAATCATCATATGCAGAAATTGTTGAGGGCCTTCTTAATTATGTTTGGTCAAATGTACAAATAAAACCGTCCTCAAGTAAGTATAGCAATGTAGACAAACATACAGAAATTTAAGCATGTTGCTTTAACTTACAGCTTCAAACCGCAATCATTCAAACAACTCAGAAGAACTGGAAAGTCAGCTGAATGATTTTGAGAAATTGCTTATTACAGCTCAAAATTTACGCAGCGACACACGTTTGACCAGAGATGAAATTTTAAATAAAGCAGAAGAACTAGCGGAAGTAATGTCAGCAATACTCAATGATAATGATAGTGATTAGTTGTAATTAAGACATTCCATAAAATATAATATTAATAACTTTATATAAAATATAAATGTATAAATATTTAAATAATTCGGCTTAATTCAATTTGAAAAAAAAAACCATACATAAGTATGAAAAATATTGATTTATAGTTACTTTAAAGAATCTTTTAATTTTTAAAACAGTTTCAATCGTTTTTAATAATGGTATTTGTGGTGTTTATACATAGTCTTTTTATTCAATGCAAACTATCGATAAGAGTGCAACATTTTTTCGCATACCAGGCTTGAATACCAAAGGTGTTCCAATTTCATTTTCCACGGGTACGAATTGGTAAAAGCTTATTCGATAACAAAATTATTAAGAAGTATCGATTTAATCTTTGTAAATTGTGTTTCTGCATGTAAGTTTTATTTTATTATTGTTTAATTTTGGTGGGTGTTTGTCTCTAAATGTTGTAAATCATCTGGGTGTTACGCACTAATGTTCGCAAATATACTGTGATGGGTATTTTGCTGTAAAACAATTAAATCCATCTATGAAGCAACTACATACATATATGTACATATGTATGTATATAATTGTGTGCTGTATGTGCACCTCTCTAATGTGTATCCACAATTAGTATGTCGTCATAAACATTATAACTTTTATGAACAAATATACACACATATGTGTGTATAAACTCTTTTCTACGAGTTATAAAATAATGCATAGTGACTGATTCATTGTTGCTACATACATATACATATGTATATGTATGTTCGGTTGTATGTACGTTTTGTGAGTGGGTACTTGAATTATTACTTACATATATGCGTATATTTGTGTATATTACAAAACCGAGAAAATAATCATACTTACAATTTTATTTATTAGGGGCTACATAGCATTAGCATATAAAAAACTGTGCAGTGCAGTTTGTTTAAAAAGTGAGTAGTGGCGTGTGTGTTATATTATTATGGAATAACTTGCGTGAGTGTGTGTTAGCTAAAATTCAAAATTAATTATGCTCATACATACATACATATGTTCCTGATCAGCACTAGTGAATCCACTCAGTTTTTCGCCGACCCTGAAGACATTTACTAAGTTGTTCATTAGCAAATGTATTTAGGTAGGTTAGTGATCTTGCATTGCGCTGTCTCTCTTGGCTGGTTTCATCGGCAATCGACCATTACATTTAGCACATCAAAAGCAGTTTGCTTCGTTTACGGCTTACAACTCAATCGTCAATGTAAACAATACAAGTGGTCCTGAGATTTTTAGACTACTTATTTATTGTATACAAATATTTTAGACCATCATGAAAACTTGCTATGAACTTCTTTGCAAAGTATCAAAGTATCAGCTGTAGTTTTTATAATAATACATTAAGGGTGCTCATGCACCCTATTTTTGGTGTATTTAAGTGCCCAAAACAAAAGTAATTTAAAGTGGCTTTGTTTGATACAATAAACCAGTTATTAGTTTTTTTTTATAATAGTGGAAGCATATATTTAAATCTTTTAAGTGGCATTTTTTTCAAAAATTACAAAAATGAAGGTAAACAAAAACCAGCTGACTGCGCAAATGTGCGACGCATTGCAACGCAAAAAATCTGTTCCCGCAGATCTGCGATGTGCAACGGGTGCGTGAACACCCTCATTGAGTTTTAAAATATATCGATAACAATACATTGAAAGTAATCACTTCAGTCAGAAAAATTACGACATTCACTCAAATCACACAACATTAGAATTTTGGCTATTTTAAAAATATTCTGTATAAAACACTTTTACAAAAACTGTTTAAATATATAAAGTTTATAATCGAATATCAATAGTTGAATACGATAAGTATGTGTGGTACATTGCAATCCGAGTTTGCCTCTGAATTTCTTGCGCTTGCGCAAGTTAGAGTTTATTGATTTATGTAAAAGTATTTTCTAAACCGCACGCGTTTTGTGAAAATGATTGTTTCTAAAGCTATAAAAAACTACAGAATGTAATAAACAACTATAAATATTTAATTTTATTAAGTCTGCTGTATAAATTATATATTGCTATTAAGCTATATAATTTGTAAATTTGTTTATGATTGCTAAGTATGTATGAGTAATCCCAAATTTTTTTTTTTATTGATGTGTGTCTATTTGCGAAAATTGAAGTAACGGGCTTTGATCATAAACAATTTGTGTATACATTTATTGCCGAATATCAACTAAACATTAAACTTTTTCCTTTGCAGACAGAAAATTGAGCAAATCGGTAAAATGACGCAAATGTCGCAAGACGAAATAATAAGCAATACAAAAACTGTGTTGCAAGGATTGGAAGCTTTGCGGGTTGAACATGTTTCTATCATAAACGGTATATCAGAGGTTCAAAAAGACAATGAGAAATCTGATATACTGCGAAAGAATATTGAAAACATTGAACTGGGCTTGAGTGAGGCCCAGGTGATGATGGCCCTTACATCACACTTGCAGAATATTGAGGCTGAAAAGCAGAAACTCAAGACACAAGTGCGCCGTCTTCACCAGGAGAACGCCTGGCTACGCGATGAACTCGCCAATACACAGCAGAAGTTCCAAGCATCGGAGCAATTAGTTGCACAGCTGGAGGAGGAGAAAAAGCATCTTGAATTTATGGCATCGGTTCGAAAGTATGATGACAATCAGGACCAGGATGAATCTTCCGAAAAGGCCCGCACTGATCCAGTGGTTGAGCTGTTCCCAGATGAAGACAATGAAGACAGACACAATATGTCGCCTACGCCACCAAGCCAGTTTGCCAACCAAACGTCTGGCTACGAGATTCCAGCTCGTTTGAGAACACTGCACAATCTTGTCATTCAATATGCATCACAGGGCAGGTTAGTATTTCATTAAAATATATAAATATACATAGTTCGTTAACTGAAAAGAATATCTACTTTCCTAGGTATGAAGTTGCTGTGCCGCTTTGCAAGCAAGCACTTGAAGATCTTGAAAAGACTAGTGGACACGATCATCCAGACGTTGCTACCATGTTAAACATTTTGGCACTTGTTTATCGTGATCAGGTTAGTGGCAACATAAAGGCCTTAAAAGTTGAAACATACTAATGATAATTATTCTATTTGAAACAGAACAAGTACAAGGAGGCTGCAAATTTATTGAACGACGCTTTGTCCATTCGTGGCAAAACACTTGGAGAAAATCATCCAGCTGTGGCTGCAACTTTAAACAATTTAGCTGTTCTTTATGGCAAACGTGGCAAATACAAGGATGCCGAACCGCTTTGCAAGCGTGCATTGGAAATCCGTGAAAAGGTTCTGGGCAAAGACCATCCAGATGTCGCAAAACAACTAAACAACTTGGCCTTGCTTTGCCAAAACCAAAGCAAATATGATGAAGTTGAAAAGTATTATCAACGCGCACTCGACATTTACGAATCCAAACTCGGACCCGATGATCCCAATGTGGCCAAGACGAAAAATAATTTGGCTGGTTGCTATTTGAAGCAAGGAAGGTATTCGGAAGCCGAAATTCTCTACAAACAGGTTTTGACAAGAGCCCATGAGCGTGAATTTGGAGCAATTGATAGCAAAAATAAACCCATTTGGCAGGTAATATCAAAATGTTTAATAACAGGTTTGATCATGTTTGATTAAATACAATAAGCGGCGCTTATTGTTGGTAGTTGGGTTAATTACATTTATTATTTAAGTTGTTTATCATTTATCAGCGGAGCCTTTAATTGGTAGTTTGGTTAATTACATTTATCATTTAAGTTGTTTATCATTCATAAACAAATAAAATGTAAATTTTTGTACATATAAAATCTCATGTATTGTTTGAATATATTTTTTTTATTCAACTTGCATATACTTTATAAATATTTATTAACTTTTTTTTGTTGCTTTTAGGTGGCTGAGGAGCGCGAGGAACACAAATATGATAACCGTGAAAATACCCCATATGGAGAGTATGGTGGATGGCACAAAGCTGCAAAGGTTGATTCACCCACTGTCACAACCACATTGAAAAACCTGGGCGCACTTTATAGGCGACAGGGTATGTTTGAAGCTGCCGAAACTCTTGAGGACTGTGCAATGCGCAGTAAAAAAGAAGCCTACGATTTAGCAAAACAAACAAAAGTTGCACAACTTCTAACTTCGACCGAAAAGCGGCGCTCAAAACAAATGAAAGATGATATGGATTTCTCCGATGAAGTAAATCACCTTCAAATGTTTATTAACAATCTAATTTTCTAATATCTTTTCTTTTCATTTTTCAGAAATCCATTAAGCCTTAAAGCACATTCGTTGTCGTCCTGTCTTTGTGTGCTCCTTATACATAAGTTAACTCAAACATTAACATTATTTATTCATTCCTTAATATTAATTGGGTCAATTTTCTCAATGACAGAGTTAAATCTTTGATCATATTGTTTTTCAAATAAATCTGATTGTGTTCTTAAAACAAAAAAAAATTTTAATTATCTTTACAAAATATGTATGTTTAACCGAGTATTGAGAGAACTGACTTAAGTTGACTCAAGCATAATTTAGAAAATAGAACACGATTTTTATAATTTGTTATCTCTACAAAATATAGGAACGGCTTTTTAATAAACAACCAAA
The DNA here is from genome assembly GCA_018152825.1 of Scaptomyza hsui. NCBI lineage: Eukaryota > Metazoa > Arthropoda > Insecta > Diptera > Drosophilidae > Scaptomyza > Scaptomyza hsui. Next base: position 9,777,214 of record JAECXO010000307.1, read on the forward strand.
AATAAGTAACGATTTAATGCATTTGTTGTGACAGCGCCTTCTTTTATTCACTTATCGAGCTTTAACCGTACAAATTGTGAGCGCTTAGATCATAAACAGAAAAACATTTAAACTTTTACATAAAAAAAGATGAGTATTTTTGTAGCCCATTTTGAAAACTAAATGTTTGCGGTTAGGGTTCGAAATGTTCAAAATTGTTTAATATTTATTGGGTTAATTTAATTAACCATATTCAAATAAAAATGTATTTTAAAAATTAATTACTTGAGCCTTATTATACTGTTGGACAGCCTACTTTGGGACACTGTTAGCGATTTATTATTAAAACGTTTATTGAAAGGGCATTTAATTTTTAAAATTAAAAACCACTTTAATATATATTATAAAAATATATTATTTATTGCTATCACTATTAATTATATTTTATTAATGACAACTCTCGTTCATCAAAAACACTTTTAGCGTAATTTATCTGCAAAAAAACAAGAAACAAGTTAGTTTTAAGTGCTGTACAAATAGTTTTGAAACGAGTTCACTTACACATCTAGATACAGCCTCAGCACATTCTTCAGTCCGACATCGTATTCGCGGTCTGGTGATTTTTGGTAAGTTTGTTGAAATTTCTATATAGTAGCTCGATGTTACTTTACTCGTAGACGGAGTAGTCCCCGTGTTGGTTGTCAGAGGATGACAGGATAGAATTTCACCAAGGTGACACTCAATCATAACAGTTGGGTTTCCATCACATATCGAAAATATACGCACATATTCTGTTGAGACAAGTAGGCGCAGTCTTGGCTTTTCTTTATCACTCCAAAGGTTTGGCTCATAGAATATTATTTTCTCCGCAAATTTCTTACGATTTATTAGGTACAGGTACTCTTGACCCTTACTTTGCCGACTTGAATACGAAGGTAGAAGCCCTCCAACTGCACCCGTTACGCATCTGGGTAAACGTTTGCGGCTTGGGGAATGACGATGTGTATCCCTGCTGGTTTCACGTACTGCACTTGCCGTCTCGGAGGCCAGGTCAAGCATTCCGATTATTGGTTTTGTCACCGTGCCAACTAATCCTTTCCCCAAGCCACTAAGGAAGCCAGGCACGCCCTCGGCTTGAGCACCATCGTAGGTGTGCCGGACAATACTTGTGACTCCTCCAAGCAAACCAAATCCGAAGCCTTTAATGCCCGCTGCTAGATGACCGCCGGACGTATTTGATTGTAGCTCCAAAATACGTTGTCTGGTCTCGTTATCATGATCATCTAAAACGACCTTTCCCAAACTATCTGACAATGTTTCTGTTAACTTTGCGGTCGAATTCGAAATACCATGAGTAACATTTTTCACCAAACTCTTCACAGATCCTTCAAAGATAAGTCCAGACACACCTTCGGATAGGTCATTTGCGAATCCCAAAGGATTGCCAAGGAAATCCACACTGCCCAATATGGAAGCTGCGTGCCATTTAATTTGAGTAATGTAATGGATCTTTATCGCTGTCAGATAAACATCTATTGTTTCAAAATGATATTTATGGGAATACTGATCAAGCTCTATCAAAGCATCTTCGAATTTGATTAACGTTAATCCCAAAGACTTTTTCGCAGCTTGTAATTCCTCTGGCAGCTTGGACGAAGTGAACGCTGACAATCGAACCTGTGTTTATATAAATATATATAATTAGTCCAAAAGATAAATGTTCTAGATATAGTTCTTAATATTTACCTGCGTCGGACCGATACTAAAATGTTCAAAATAATATCTTTTCATATTGTTTTCCAAACGTTTGTCTTCAACATCTTTATAATCACAAGGCAAAAATGAGTTCTGGAGATTTTCCTTGCCATAGCCAAGAAATGAGGCTAGTTTCAATATAAGCTTTTCCTCAAGATTCATAATGCACGGTTTTACATCCAAAGTCAAGTATTTAAAAATTAAAGCATTCTTATTTGGACTGGGTAACATTCGAAGCTTAAGCACCACAGCCTTCTTCAGGGACTCATCGTCACTTGGTGTACAACTATGCAAGGCCACTTGACTGGCGGAATCCAATAGTTGATTATCAATTTGAATATATGCTATGTTCAGATCTATGGACTTTTCCACACTACTCTCTGCAAACTCAGCAATAATGTTGTCTAAGCTAACAAAAATGATTTCCTCGCAAGGTTTTAGTGTTATTAAAGAAATTCCAATTCCCTTGGGTAGCTCGACATTTATCTGTAATTAAAAATGTTATATAAGGAGTATTCAGTTAAAGATTGAACTTAACACGAGACTCACCTGATATTCAGTTGAAGGTGGTGGTTTCGCTTTATCAATAAGTTGCCGGTTGTTAAAGGATGCAGAGGTCCATAACAAATCCGGCGCCAAAAATGTTTCATTCGTCTTTAGTTTAATATCACTAATTTGAACCGTGCAAATGGGCCCATCCATTTTGGTTGATATTTCCAATTGCCCCGATCCCGGTCTTAGCTTCTGTGTAACCAGATGTTGTTCGATGGGTATTATATCCTTACTGCTTGAGCTATATTTAATACGACCCACAACCGCCTCGGTGCCAGCTCTTAAAAATTGTTTTTGTGGAGGAGCCTATTAAAGAAATTAAAATATATTTATTTTCTCTCTTTGTATTTGAGTTGCATTAAATTACCTGAACACACATGTTCGCATGACACATTAATCGACCATTTTCAAATCTCCATGTCTGCGTTGTTGCCCGCTGTTTATTGGGCGTACGAACTACTAGCGCTGTATATTCAGTTGGATTAGGTGGTTTCTCCAAATCTAATACCAATCGCACTGCGCTTGCTTCGTTTGATTGTATCGGTGGTGTTGAGCCTTCATGTTCCAATTGACCATTCGAATTCATCAGCCATAGTTGAGAGCGGTCTCCAGAATTCTTTTCCGTAATGATGACTCTCTTGTCGTATACACCCAGAACTAGTTGCTGATATTTGTCATCGGGCTTGTTACCATCTCTTTTGAACTGATCAAAGGTGTCGTGAAATGCAATGTATATAAAGTTTGAGTAGGTTAAGGTTTTGTTCGCATTTGATACATTAATGGGAAACTCGATTATGTTTCCTCCTGGAGCTTCCATGATCAATGTTTTTGTACCCAAAGGATCATCCATAACATATGATAACGATGACTGCGAACGTACTGGCGTTGGCCAAATGGGCTTCGAGCCCTTTTGTGAAAAATTAATAGCCACCTCCGAAAAGTTATCAATCCGAATTGGCGGTGGTAAGCTTCGAGCATCCGTGAACAGTAAAATAAACGTTGCTCCTCTCGATATAATTTCCAGTCGCAAGAAGAACATTTCGCACCATTCATTCCGTATGTTAATGTACAAACTCTTCACCTCATTTATTGGTATGCCTTTTGACCAGCAACAACATTCAACATCTGCGATTCGGACACAAATTAACGGTTCTCGATCGCCGTTTGTCCAATGAAATGGAAAATTACAATCAATTGGCGCCGAAATAACATTACGCGAATTGGCAACGTCCTAGAAATATACGAAAAATTATTAGTTTGTAACAAATTAAATTAGAATTAAATGCTTACATCATGTATAATGTTACACTTCTGTGAAAACTCCAGCGGATGCCCGCTTTTATTGTACAGATGGAAACGAGGAGAAAGAGTTACAAATGTAGTGCACGCATATAGTCCTCTACCACGACGAACTCTTATACCGATTGTATAGCAACCTGGTCCATTTTCTGTTCGCAATTCCCTGTATGTGATATTTTTGATCATGCTAAAGCTTTTGCACCACTAAAAATTTAAAGCAATTTTCATTATTATAAGAACAATGTAAAAGTTCTATAGACTTACCTGATTGTTGGACCCGAAAGTGCTGCCTAATCGCACTTCCAAATTTGGCGAGCCCTCCTGATCCGAGAATGAGAACATTAGGGGCGACACTTGCCGTGCGGTTTCATGCTCATCAAACTGTCCAGCGGCAATTTTATTAGTTCCCTCCTGCTTATAAATAAGCGGCAAACCTGTCTTATTTACAATCCATATAGGTGCACTTATGTAGATTTCCATTCCCCGGCCTTTGAAATATTGAATTGATATATGTAGATGTAGTTCCCGGTTTTTGGAATCGATTAACTTCAACTTGGGCTCGACAATGCCATTATGTTTTGTTGGCACCTTCAGTTGGCCAGAGACTTGGAAGTTATCCAATGTAATGCTCAAGTTAATGGCCTCGCATGTATTGATATTATATATATTTTTGCTAGCAAAAGCATTAATTCTGCCCATGCTACAGCCGTTAATGTTGAATATTAAATCACAGCAAAGCATGTTCTTGAGCATTAAGGGTGAGAGTAGTGTAATTGAGTGTCCAGGCATATTCTGTTCTTTGTGCGCAGACAATTCCCTGCTTATGCTGATCAGTGTATATAGCACACTTCTATTGGCATCGCAGCAGGCGTACAGATTTTGTGTACCTTCATGTCCGCAATCCTTCCAAATGATCTCGTCAGGGCTAAAGCCAAAATCGTCAAATCTTGGTTTTTTCACATCGCATGGAACATGTGAGATGTATAGCAAGGCGTCAATGAACTTTAATGGCACACACTGCTGATCATTCGGACTAATCATGGTTACAGCTGAAGCAGCATCGGATTGATTTTTATTCAACACCATCTTCAGATATATATCATGATCCAATTTGTTGATAACTCTTAGTGGGGACATGACTTTAATGAGCTTCTGCGCGGAACCCATTAGGGATATATCAAATATAATGCGTGTCTTCTTCTCATATTGCGAATCCAAGATGGTTGATCGAAAATATGTGCCAACCTTGTCAATCGAGATGGGTCCAATCAAGGTCCAGCCATGAATTTGTACAAGAATCTGGTGAAGATTCAACAAGTGAGAGTCAATGTGCCGCAGTTTACTTTTCTGAGTGAAATCAAAGGTTTTGATCTCTTCTGGTTGCAGGGATATCCAGTTTTTAATAAGCTCCAACTGATGTACCTCGGAGCATGTCAAGTCCCCAAGCTGAGCATAGATGGGCTTAAAGAGTAGCGCAGAGCCTGTCAAATTTTGTAACGCAAATGGAACGAAAGGCGATCGTTGACGGAAATTCGAATTTTTAGCATTGTCCAGGGAATGAAAATCGCTTGTCCAATTCTTGGACACCATATGAAACAGCTCAATGAGCGTTGAGGTTACATTAAACTTGAATAGCTGTTTGCTGTTCACAAAGATCTCAAACCGTTTCTTCTTATCAAAATTCGTCTTTTTGTATTTCCATTTGGCGGCACACTGCCAAATCTCAGCTAACGGCTCCCAACCACTCAAGCGTCGATTGTAATAGTTGAGTGCAACTTCCGTGTCAAGATCTCCCTCAGCCGAATTATTTCCATTGGGGCTTTCAACTTCAAAAGCGTTAGCTTGAAATTTGTACTTCAGAAGTACTTTCGTCAAGGATATCTCCAGGAGCGGCACATCAGCATCCATGCAATCATCAATGACGCACACGGATATACAATTGGCTTCCAGTACGGCTGTTTTCAGTTCCATTCCAGGATTTTGAACGGTGCTGCGCTTTTGTTGCGATAACCACAGTGCAGCATCGTTAAGTCTCCAATTGTTTAGTTCCATGGCGTGCCAGCAACTTGTTACCTCGAATCCCATTGCGAGCAGTGGCGCAATTTTCTCAAACTCGGAGTTTGATTTGGATAAGACATTTGGTGGTGTTGAAGTTTGTGTTGGTATTGAGCTTATCATTCTGAGAAACAGTTTCATATCAATGTATGATAATCGTATGTTCAATTGCTTTTGTATAACAATGTTCAAGCAATTGTTCTTCAGTTCTATATTCAATGTGAATGGATCAATAATTGATAGAGCACTTTCATCCTCAGCATCCAGAATGCATGAAAAGATTTCTAAATGATTTATATTGATTGACAGTGGCACAGAATTATTATTGGGCTTGTATGAAATTACGGTTGTGCTCTTCAATATGATGGCATTCGAATCTAGGCGATTACACTGCTCTACAAATATAATTTCAGAGTCTGTTACATTAATAATATACTCTGACACGGTATTATCACCTGGTTGAGATTGGTCAACCTGTACAATCTGAGTTGATTTTCGATTTACAGCCGATGCTGTTAAGGGCTCTTCTTCGAAAAACTTTCTTAAACGATCCAAGAAATCCAAGATGCCCATTACTCTCATATCGTTCAACATAATCGTATATTTGCACAGGTTTTGTCGTTTTCTGCAGTGGATTTCGACCTGAGCTGAATGTTTGGGAACTGTTTCCTTTTTCGATGGCTGCAAAATGTTTCTAAACACATTGGCGTTTTTACCACCATCGCTTTGCCTTTCATCCAAAATTAAGATATTGGTCGATATCAGATCTATATCTTGTGAACCATCGCTTAGCATGTCTATTTCCAGTTGTGAACTTATAAAATGTATACATGCTAAGGGCTCATTAACAAAATCTGGCAACGTATTCGTACTTTGGACAACCATTATCGACACGTCTTCGAGAAGTATTTTTATAGAAAGTAACGTTATCACATTTGTGGTGTCTTCATTCTTCGAAAAAAGACTTAAAGCCGAGAATGCTTCAACAGATGTGCCAGCAGTATTCAAGCTATTGTTGTAAACGTCATCTATTTGCTCGCCAATGTTATAACTCAGCAGAGCTCTTATCAATTTATAACATGGTATATTGAGTGTCGCATTTAGTTTGGAGAATGTTCCCTTTACACTTATGTCCGGACAAATTCGTATACTATCGGTTGTTAAATTGCGTTCCACTTGAAGATCCAGATAGCAGGATTCCTTGAAGAGTCTGCTACCCTTGACGAAGCAGGTGTTTGCAATATTTAGATAGACTTCTTCGTCGTAATTGCTGTCCAGCTTATCCACACTACGTTCACCCGAGAACAAATTAATATTGACCAGATCAATGTGCATTACGTCCAAAATTTCTTCTTCAGTCTTAGTCGCCTTTCCTTTTTTGCTTATAATGCATTCCTCGCTGGCAAGATGAAAGCTATTCTTCAGTGTAAACTGTCCCAGGTAAGCAATCAATGCATGATTGCTGTTATAGCTGGCGGGTAAAACTATCACTGGTGAGGCAGCTTGAATGCAAAGCTTGATTTTAGATGACTGCATGTGATCTTTATCCGTTTTGTGTTTTTTCAATTTTCTTATCACAGGCTGCAACACACACTAATTAATTATTTGTTACAGAACATTATTTATCAAGATGTATTTACCGTTTGCAATTGCAGTAACTCTTGCACAAACAAATGAAGCTCGACTATAAATCGCTTGGTGTGAATATAGTGAACCGATGACATGTTGATCCATAGAACTGCATCAGCATTAATGCTATTTGGTGTTTCCGTATCGGATTGTCGTCTGTAAATAAAAGGTTAACTTTACTTATAAGTCTAAACGTATTTTTTCAATAGTTACTTACCTTTTATAAACAAAATTTAAAGCCTCTGTGCCACTTGTTAAGAACCGTTCTTTGTATATGTATCCAAATTTGGTTAGATCATATACAGTTATTGAACCCAAGCAACCTTCAACCGCTTTAAACGCGGCTTCTTGAATAATGGAGAATGTTGCATTGGATACATTTATTCTAGATAATACTGCATCATTTCGTATGGGAGTGAAATTTAACGATCTGATTGAAACGTTTAGTTTACTGCTAAATTCATAAGCACCTAAAGAAAGAAAAGATTTAATTCATTAATGTTTGTTTAAAAAAAAAGGATTTTTTGTGTACTTACTTTTTGACAGACTATCAGTCTTATCAGCTGAATACTGTGTCTTTTCAGTGTCTGCAAATAAGTCAAAGAAATCAAATATCGTATACCATCTGTCCACGCAAATTGCCAAATTCAGGCAGTTAAACTCAATGGAGTTTTGAGTCTCAATTTTTCTATCCGAAAGCTGTGGAGGTAAGCGTCTAGTTTGTGATCTGTAGATAACTAAGTTGTTAGTTTTCCGATCACTTTTGTCATTTGCATGACCACTTTTATGGTGTGCACAATCCTTCTGTTTAATACGCTCACAAAGATTGGAGATAGATGTAGATAAGGTCTTCTGTTTACCAAACAAACTTGGTAAATCCGGACATGACGAAGATGTTTGTCCTCTTCTTTGATAGATTTTTTCCAGATTGATTGATGTAACCATATTTCTGAATGGCGATGATACATCCGATTTTACGTCCTCCATAAGCACCGAGTTTAATACGACCTTAAGATCTTCATCGCTGCCTCTAATGCGATGTTTTACGAAAAAGTCCTTGAATGTCACGTTCACGAGGGGTTCATGACTTTCGTTTTGCAAATTAATCTCAAATACAGGCACTGAGAACTTGATAGTTGTTTTAATACGCTGTATTTCATTTGCACTGCCATTTGCTATGCTTGCACTTCTTATGTTCGGTTTTACATTCTCTGACGATATGTTATTTGAAAAGTTTGTACCATTTTTAATGGCTTCCAATATATTTTTATATTGTTTGCGATAAAGTGTGACCTTAAGTGTTTCAACCATACTGCCTTCAACCTGTGAATAAGTTGAAAAAACTTTTAAAATTGGGTTTAAAGTTGTATTCTATTAACGTACCAAAATTGTTTGAATTTGTCTTCCTCCATCTCTTTCGTCGCTATAACCTGTATACACGTTGAGGGATATTGCTGTATCGTGTAATATAGGAAAGGCGTCTCGTTTGTTTTCATACATCTTGCTTGCTATTGGTAGAGTATATGTCCAGTCTTCTGTTTGCTCATTAATATTCAGGGAAAATAAATTAATATTTTTCACTTCAATCACATAATTCACTGTGGCATTCTCTTCGATATTTTTCAATGTTTGATTAATATCATTATTACGGATACTTATTTTACCCAAATTTGCAATAAAAACTTCTTTACTATCTATCGATATGGGAAGAACAATTATGGGACTACTTATAATAATATCAAGCCTGAAATATAAAGGTTAAAAGTTAAGTCTGTGAAATCTAGAAAATTAAGCAGTTACTTACGAAATCGTGCTTTTTTCATCACATCTGTTAAGCTGAGGTGGGTTTGTCTGATAGTTGACATCTTTGATTTGCTGCACAAACTCTTTTGCCATATCAGTTGCCTTGTTTCCAATTGAAGTCAAGAAATCACTTAAGAAAACGGAATGTTAAATAAGTAAATCGTTTAAAAGTTGTTTAAAGTAACGTACCTCAGGCCTTGTTTGAAATTCATAATGCAAAAATTGAAGTCCTGTAAAAATCTCGGACTATGGGTGTATGAAACAGATGCCATTCGCACTTGAAATGCGACGGCATTATTATCACTCCATAGATTCGTAAAACTAAGTGCATCAATTTGATCACACTTCTCTTTTTCGATATTGTTCAAGTATATTTCGTTCGATAGTTGGTTTATCATCGATTGTCGGTTCTCTTCGGAAACTGGATCCCTTCCAATGGAAAGAATCCTTTGGAACCGAACACCTTGAGGAGTAATATCGATGATTTGTATGCCTCCCAGGGATCCTGTTATGGCCAAGCTCGATTGCATCGCTACATTTATTTTCGCTTCGCTCACTGTGAGCGTTCCAACCTTGCGAGCAATCTCAATTTTATCCCGTTTGATCGTGTATAAAATTAACACGTTTAAGCGATAGAAATCAAATATAACTTCGTGTTGATTATTATTAGCGGAACCTTCGGCTTCCTTAAGCTCCATTGCAGGACCTTTAGCTGTATTGGCTCTAACTTTTTCTAAACGCTTTTGACGACGAAAAATGCGTTCAGCAAAATTTAAAAGTTCTAGTATAGTCTCCTGGTTGGCTAAAAGTAATATAAATAGCATACATTAATAACATGACGCTTAATAACGAATAATTTCTACATACCAATTATTTCCAAAGTGTTGAATGAAATTTTCGAGGTGTGTATAAAGGATGATCTTTTCGAATCGGCTGCAACAATAATCATATCAATGTTGATAAGGGGATTTAAGTCCAATTCATCAATGCGATCCATCAATGCGCCTAAAAATAAATAATTTATATTAAAAATCAGTATGAAAGGTGTTAGCATATAGAACAAGTACCACTCTGAATATTTTGCACAGCTTTCTTGATTATGTGCGGACTTGTTGGCCTATGGTAATCATATGAATCTGGAGATCCGGGAGTAACAGGTGAACACGCTGTACTATGTTTTAGACTGCCCGAAAAGCTATCCATTCTGCAAAGAAGAAACATTTGTTTTGCTTTATAAAAGTACTTCGCATTATTAAATTTGTCTTTACTCACCCAACATTTCGATGACTTGCCACCAACAGCTCAAAGTCTGGACCGAAAGATTGAATAGCATCCACAAGCAATAATCCATGGACAGACATTGTGATGTTTGTTTCCTTTCCTGCTCTAACAAATCCAGCTCGTGCTCCAATAATCTGCAATTCCGCAAGACTCTTTTCCTTTGACTGCATTTCGACAATAAGTTGTCCTATCGCAAACTGAACAACATGATGTATGCCATCAACATTGTAATAGGGATTACTATTTTCTTCTGTATACGATTTGGTTTCTGCTTCCTGTATTGGAGCCTCTTCTTTTAGACGCGGTTTATTTGTCATCGGATATATGATGTTTAAGAAATGTTTAATTTTTTCCTCATTGCCATGAATTAATATCATTGGACACGTTCCATATAGTGTAAGCGATGGATATTCGGGATCCGATGTGAACACAATCCGTTGCTCCATTGTAAGAGTAATATTGAATTTGTCAATAATGTGAAAGTTTGAAGTTGTCTTTAAGCTAGCTTGCCATCTTTCTTGATATTTGCAAACTAACACTTGTAAATTTGTCAAATTTATCGTATATGTATTATATATTTTACTATGCAACGCCGATTCTAGATGGTTGTCTTTATGTATTTGTCCCTCTTGTAGGATTTCATAAATCGTTGGAGAATCCGAGCCAGTCTTTTCCGATCCTGGTGGCGTAGAACATGGGGTCATGAAAGCCTCCTCATCGTCATCATCATCGTCAGCATTATCTCCATTCTCATCTGCGGTTGGAATATCAGCTGGCTTGGGAAAACACGTTGTGTTTTTCTTTTGAAAATCTGACTTAATCATTTGAAACTTTCCAAAGTCCATAAGAACCATTAAAGAATTGTCTTTCTTGTAGTTTTCCAAAAATATTATACGAGGTGCAAAAACCTCAATTTCAAATGTCCAGTTTTGTCGATTCACCTTTTTTTTTTTTAAATATATAAAAATTAAAAGAAAAACATTTAAGCATTGCTTTTATTAACTTACCTCGCTTCCAACAAAATGCTGATTCCAAGAACTTAAAAATTTCTTTTCTTTCTCAGGGCTATTTTTATCTTTCTTTAAGTAGCGCACTTTTTCCGATTTGGTAAAGAAATTTAAAAACCAGTCAATGGCATCCTGATTATATATTAGGTCCAAGCTTTTCGATTTGATTATTAGTCGAAATTGTGTTTGATCATCATTTTCATACTGCAGCAAAAATAATGGATCCGGTTTATTTGGTAAACTTAATGCGTTTTTCAGATCCGATTGGTTTATTGCCGGTGATCTATCAGTCTGTGGTTTTATTAAGTAACAATGTTTCGAATCCTTATTAGTTTTATCCAATAGATATACTTCTCCCAGAGATATACCAATCACATAGGATGTAAACAAAGGATTAAGTTGCAGAAACGATGAGAGATTATTAAACTGCATTTCTACATAAACACTATCTTGACATTCAGTTAATACTTCCGTTTGCAGAATAACGAATCCTTTAATGAGCTCAATGGTGAAATGTCCAAAAATTGAGTCGCTCTTTAAATGCGACTGATTTTGCAATGAGTGTTCAAGTGCTACCAAAATATCATCTTCAAGATTTTGTAAGGATTCATCCTGTTCTGCCGAGCCAGCAGAATTGGTGCCATACCAACCCATCCAGTTTGGAAACCAATGAAATAGCATTCGTTTGCCTTGAACATGGTCCGACTTAAGGGTAAGTCCTTTTGTGAATACTTTTTCAAAGCATATTCTGCGCAATATCATTAGATCTGCAACTCTTCTATCACTTTCAATGTACGATTTAAATTCTTTGTCTTCGGTATTTAAATTCTCGTTGGGATTCAACATAACGGCCTGATAAATTCGCATATATCTAAGGTTCTCATTAAGTGTTGTGAACTTTTCCTCACTAGTTTTAAGTTCGCGGCCATGGCAAGCGAGCACATATTTCCACCACATTTTTGGATTCTCCTTAATACTGAAAGTTGGTCGTTTTAATCGAAATTGACATATCTCCTTGATTTGCTGTATACCAGCGACCTTATCCTGAATTTGATCATGTTGGGTCTGCAAAAAAAATAAAGATGTATAAACTTTTAAAACATGCGTTGGTAGAGAGAAAAACTTACCTTGGATAGAACAACAATAACTTCAGGCACCAGAAGATTACAGGATACTCGAGGCTTGTCCTTTGAGCGTATGACTTGTGGAGATTTCTCTCGTTTCCATCGAGCTGTTGCACTGATGGGTTTGATTACAAATTCATGTTGTCGATTTTGACACGTTGCGTTCATTTTTGTAAGCAGCTCTTGGTTGCTGAACTTCTGGCACTTAATATCATCGTATAACGTGTCCCAGTAAACAGACAACTCTTTTAATTCAACGATTTTAAAGTTAACATCATTATTGATTGTTTTACTTGAACCAGTTAACCAGTTACAATCACAGCTTTGCGCAGTCAGGGAGCCAATTTTAATGCCAGTCGCAATTTTGCTCTTACCCACGTCAACATTGTCCTCGTACCGAAAGTGTACATCGAATATTTTAAGCTCAATGTTGTCAATGATATTTGTTGCCATATTCGTTCCATACTTCAACCAGTTGTTATACGATGAGAAGTAATACGATTCGAATTGTTTTCCCTTTTCAGATCGCCAGTTGGCTTCTGCAGTGTCTAACACAGATTGCTTGTACTCCAAATCCAATAGCTTCTCCTTCACCTCATCCCAATTCTCAAAATCCTTTGGACAAACGACGCAAAACAATCCCTCCACCGAAATACACCATGGTGACGTCCTAAACTGTCGAACCGGCACCTGCAACTTAATTTTCCCAATGCTGCCTGATGACACCTCAATTGGCAGGCCAAGCGAACGCAATGCATCCTTTCTGATGGGAATGTTTTCAAGCTCGACCTCGCCTAAAATTATATATTTCGTTTGTTTATTTCGTAATTTTGCTTGGTTGTGTGCACATACCTGATAAGAGCGCAACAGACAGTTGAGCAGAGTTCAGATTCTCTAAATACTTGCCAAGATAAGTATTTAATACCCACGTAATCAAATCCCTTAACATTATCGTGTTCTTTAAACTTAACTAACGCTATATCTGAAGCTATTTTGTTGGTAATACAGGTGTTCTGATATCATAACAAACACTGAATTTAATTTTGTAGACTTATTACATCCGAGAAAACATAACATCTGTGTCCGATAACAAAATTTGGTTGTTGCTGTAAATTGATTAAAAAATACTGCTGTGGGAATGCAACGGAACTGGAACATAAAACCAGTCATGTATAAATAAGTACAAGGTGTTTAAATCGGGAAAAGGTGCTCTCTCGTTTAGTCCCTAATTACTGTCAGTTTTAAATTGATTGTCAATAGAGGAGGTTGTGTGCGGACAAATTTTTCAGATTGTTTTTGGTATTTCATTAACCCTTACGTGGCGGAAGAATGAAGTATTGCAATTACTGTCGGAAAATAGTAAAAACTGAAGGATTAAAGTTTGCTACCGTTCCAAAATGTGAACAGAAAAGAAAAGTGTGGGAAGAATCCTTAGGTTGCACCTTTGGTCCAAATGGAAAAATATGCCATACCCATTTTAAAGCAACAGATTTTAAGCCATTAACCGACAAAGGCAGGGAATCGAAAAGAAGGCGCCTAAAGCCTGATGCAATACCGGTCCCTAAACCGGAGCCGGAGCCAGAGATCACTCGCGAAGGCTTCACAAATTCGAGCACACAAACAGAGTAAGTTTTCTGTGTATATGAGTATATGAGTTAATAAAAATAATAATGAAACTTTATAGCTGTGAATCAGTTTATGGAGGACTATTTATGGATAATAAGATACAGAAGCAAGAAATATGTCACCTGAAGAGGGAAATCGGTAATTTACGCCAAGAGCTTAAGGAGTGGGACCAATTGAAAATGTCTTTAAGTCAAATTTTTACGGCGACTCAAATTAAAATTTTAAAAAATAATGGAAAACGAGCCGAATTTAACCAGTCAGACATCTCTGAAGCGATAAATCTTTACGCCGCAGGACCTGGAGCATACAAGATGCTTCGTAAAAAAGGATTTCCATTACCAAGCCGTTCAACTATTTATAAAAGGATGAAAGAGCCAGGTAGTCCGGATGTGGTTACGGACTTGATAATAGACGAAGAATCGGATGAAATCAAGTTAATTGAAAATGAAAAAAACGAAAATAAAATATAAAACCATTTAACATTTTTTGTTTTAACATAGTAGGGCCTCTTATGGTCCACGGGTTTGCAAAGGGTTAATCAACAGAAACCATGATGAAATAACAAAAGGTGGGATGAAACAAGCGCGCTCTATGTTTGGTTCCATATTGTAACTTCTTGCCACACCAAATACAATTGAATACATTTATGGTCTTTGCTCACATACAGTAATGGACTATTAATTCGCAACGGAGGCACCTTCTACATATTTCATCATGACATCGGCGTTTCATTTTCACTCACAAAGATATGCGCCTCTCACTTGCAATAAGGGAATATATTTTACGAAGAGAGCATCTAAAAACAATCATCGATAAGCATATACACCAGCAATAGTATCGGCAAATCATCGCTGAACTCCCATCTCTTGTTAGCCTCATGCTTTTATTTTGATTGCATTCCACTACCTATAAACAATAATTCTTTACTGTTTAGAAATAATAATTGCTTGCTCAAAATGGACTCAAAAAGTTCCTCTTCACAACGCAAACAAAATCTAGAGGTAAGAAGATACTATAAAATAGCTGGGGGCAAAAGGTTTTGTAAACAATTTGTTGTATTGCAGGCATTGCTCAGATTGGCTGTGGAAAACTCTGGAAAGGATGACGAGGTCTTAAACACAGCGCCTCCTGAATCAGATGTGAAGGTAATTATTAGGTAACTCCCAAATATGTAGTTATGTATGAAAATCTAATCAAAACGAATCGCAAGTTCCAATAAATTTTTGAAATGTGCATTACATTATTGATTAAGAATATTACTCATAAGCTTAAATGGCATAAAGCTGTACATACATTTATGAAGACTATAAAGTTAGCATGTTTATCTAATCAACTTTTATCTTTTTGCAGAAAACTGAATTCCTGCAAGGGGCACTTAAATCGATGACGGGCGATAATACTTTTGAAGAGGCTTTGCTAATTTTAAAAAGTGGATCAACTAATATCGAACAAAAAATGGATAGCTTGGATATTATACGAGATAAGATTGATGATATCGACCATGCCAATTCACTTGTGAAAGTCGGAGGAATTTCAATAATATTGCAGTTGGTCAAAATACCTGATTATAATTTAAGACCACAAGCTATTTACATAGTGGCAGAAATGGCTCAAAATAATGAATTTTGTCAGAAATATTTTTACAACGAACATATAATACCTCTACTCACCTCGACCATGAATGATGCCGATGAGGACTTGGCTCGCAGTTCCATATTCGCAGTATCATCACTGATTCAAAACTTTTCTCCAGGACTTAATGAATTCCTGCGTATTAACGGAATTCGTTCCTTGGTTTCGTGCTTAAATTCTACTCATGATTCGGTGTACATAAAAGCAGCATTTCTTATAGGATCTTTGGCCTCCAACATAAGCGCAGTCAGGGGTAAATAATTTTAGGGAAACACTTATTCATGTTTAATAATTAATTGTCATCTCACAGATCTCATTAACAAGCAAAATGCAGTGTCAATTCTATTAAGTAACTTGGAGACTAAGGACGAATATGATAACAAACTAGAAGCTACTTTATGTGCTCTCTCTGCACTTTCAACAAATTGCAATTGGAAGAGCACACAAAAACAAAATGCAGGGGCTGAGAATATTCTTAAGCAAATAGTTAATAATAAAGAGTTGTTGGAAACCGGCGAGGTAAGTTATGTGTAAATACCTTAGTTGAAAACTTTTTCTAACTCTTATTTTCTTTACAGGAAATGGTTAACTTTGCGCGTAACATTTTAAAGAATATGACAAAAAAATGAATTGAAGAAACTATATTATAATTTTCTTTGTAAACAAAAGAAAGTAACTAATATTTATTTAATATATTTTCGATCTAAATTGCCAAAAAAAAAATACGGTTTAAATTCCTCCGTATTATTTCTATTATTGCTCTTATTTTTTTTATGAGGCTAAATAAATAGATTGTGATAAACACATAATGTTAAAATAACACACACTTTTTTTTGCTGAAGATAATTACCAATCAGCATTCTATGGCATTCTATCCATACAAACTTTACTTTTTACACATTCCATGTCTTAATTCAATTACAAATTACTTACATTTGTTTTGTGTCTTTGTGCACCTCATTTTATGGAATTGTGAGTTCAGCACTTAAGGAAAGAGCGCTTTGTGTATTGAGTGAGAGTCTGAGATACACAGAGATGTTGGTTTATAAAGCATCTCTATCCACTGGCAAAAGTTTATCTTCCACGCTCAAAGCACTCTCTCTTTTATAAATGCTCATTTTATTTGATGTAATAAAGTTAAAGCTTTGAAAAGGGAGTATTTGGTTGACTCTCAAAGGCTTGCTCACGATATGTACATATATATTTTACCTACATGCACGTTGCGTTTTCTCATTCACTGCACGTCTCTAATTAGCTTGAGTTTTACATGATTATCAAATGTATTTATTAATAATTATATTCACATATTTTAAAATGCACACAGTCAACCAGTAAAATAGTTTTATGCTGGTAATATATCAAAATCTTCGAAAACATGCACGATGGGCACATGCACCCTATCCTCACTGGACTCAAAAATATAGTCATATAAGTGGTTTTGTTTTAAACATATATTCCAGTCCATCACTTGAACTGCATGTAGACTTTCCGCCTCATTGTGCTGGCGTAGAACCATCGATTCCTGTAAATAGTATGCAAATTATTTAAAGCTCAAACAAATGTAAAATGAAGGTAAGCATACCTTAATTTTTTCCCATTTGTCGTCCACATCTTGAAGCCAGCTAAGCAGCAATCGCCCATTGAAACGACAGCGTGCACTTTTTTCCTTCTCATCCTGTTCCGGCGTAATCATATTGTAGATTTCGTCATCTTTTAAGAATGTACAGACGGAATACGGAGCACATTGCCCAGATATGCTTCTTGCCGCCTTTGAATGTACTCGAATAATTTCTTGTTCTACATTTAAGCAGAGCTTTTCTCTTTCCACAATGTGTTCCTCAGTTAAATTTTGCCTGGCCCTTTCTTGCTCCACGTAGATGGATCGCATCTCTGCGGGAATGGCATCTGGTACTTGTATTTTCGGCATCTTAGCGTTTCTTTGTAAGAGATAGGATTTCTTAGTAAGCAGATAATCACTATATCCCTGTGGAGGCCTGGGCTTAATAGGATATAGATTCTTCCACTTTCTTTCCACCTGCCGTCGAATATTTAAGAACATTTGAAACCCATTCGTAAATGGATAATCGTGCGGATGAGTTTCTCCACCCGCTATCGAATTGTCAGCATTCGAATTTTTCGAGTTATCATCATTGTTCTTGGGTCGTATCTTACGCTTCCGTGGATGAAGTTCCACATTCGATGATGAGATTATCTCCTTGGACGATGACGTCGACGAGGTTGAAGGGCTCGGCACATTCGGCAAGACATCATGATCAAATTGATTCTGTTGTATGGGACTGGAGGTCATGTTGGAGTACGATCCTTTGATATCAGCATTGTCAGTGGCATGATTCGACGATGCTGGCGATGGCGAGCTGCTCTGCATTTGCGGCGATGAGTTGTTAGAGCTGCGTTCAGCGCTCGTAACACCGCTGCGATAAGAGCTGCGTAAGACTCTTAGATTTTTTTCGTCATTGAACAGCTTAATGTTCTTATCATCGAGAATCGTTGAGCAGGCAATGTTCACTTTCTGTGGACTTTCATGCGGACTAAGGCATTGGTTTGATAGTATGGTGTCAATAGAATCACTGTTCGAACTGACAACATAAGGCAATGCTGCATTCCGGGATGCAACTACTTTGCCAGTTCGCAAAACATTGCCATCGGTGTCAATTGAGCAGTTTTGTTGGGGAATTACAATTTTCAGTGGTGGCACTTTCAAGGCACCATTGTTATTATACAGGCTATCATTGCTCTTGTAATCCTCGCTACCCTCTGTATCATTCTCAGTGTCAACCGTTTTGCTAACATCTACTTCCTTCTCAACTACGGTTGCAGTCAATTTACTTCCTGAGGGTGAGTTCTTTGTGGACGCTAGCTTTGTGTTTTTGTCAAGCTTCGATGAAATTTTGTTCGATGTGTTTTTTGAGTCTTTCACATTATCTAAATCCTTGCGTTTCTTCTTCTTCACGTCGTCGCCATGCTCTTCAAAATCTTCCTCCACATCTGAATAGCTTCGCTTTGTGCTTGTCACGCTTTGTGCTACACTTTGTTCGGCATTTTTGCCATCTGATGCATTATCCTCAGCGGATGATTTATCCTTGGACTCGACAATATCTAATTGCTTTTCTGTAACATTGATTTCTTCAGCGTCTGCCTCGCCCTTTTTATCATTTTTCTTCGAATGCGTTCGCGTTGTCTCTAAAATAAAGGACAAAAGTGCATTTAATTATTAAGTTTAAAGTTTTAAAGTTCCTATGATAATTAACACATAATTAAACAGTATTATTGGGCATTACCGTTTGATGTCCAGTTGTTACATTTTGTTTGATTTACAAGTTCCTTTCACAAACATCAATAGCTCCTATGGCACATGTATGATATAATATAGTATTGAACTGAACCAAAAAAAAAAGTGTTACATGTTGGTTGAAAAAATTATAGCACCCTCTGTTACACTTCTTGTACATAAATACATATACACACACACATAAGTGCATGTTTATTCATACATACATACATATGGATAAACAATTTTTCTCAAACACGCACCTTCATTTAACGTATGTTTGTATGCGTGTATATGTATATAAAAACTATAATGGTACATCAGAAAGTAACTGTTTCAGTCGTTTTTCTTTGTACCGAAAAGTCTGTGGTATGGTCTAATAAAAGAATAATGAGAACACACTGTAACTTTACGCTCACAAATACATATACATTTACACATATACACCTCTAATTGATTGCACGCTCATAGTTGGTTTTCTTGCTTCGCATTGAAAGTATTTTACGCCCACTTTTTTAAGCTCCGTGTAACTTCAAGAATTGTAGTATGTATACATACGCCATTGTAAGTATGTCCTTACGCAATTACACACGTACAACTCGATATTTGTATGTACATATGAACATAGATTTGTATGTTGTGAGCGCTTACCTGTTGAGGACGTTGCTGTCATTTGGATTAACAAAGCCATTTGTTGTCTTTCCGACATAGGCGTGTTGGAACCGGGTCTGGCTGGTGTGACCCCTGTAGTAAATCCTGTCCCCTTTGGTCTTGGGGGTGGCATAATACGTAAATTCGAAGGCAAACGCAAAAACTTAAAATGTTGAACAAAAACAAGAAATCAGACTGACATAAGCAGTGTGACCATACTCTGAATGCGTAATAATACCGAATCGAATCATTCTCGATTGCATTGGAAACGGAACACGAAATATAGTTTGTCTACTTCTATTTGATACAATGTAAAATAACCCACAATAGATCATTATTAAAATTGAATACAACAAACATATTTATGTTTAGACAAAATGTATATCATAAAATTACAAATTTATTTCTTGAAATAATGCCCAAACTTCATTTGTACTGGGCGCTTGGATTCCGGTTCGTACATCAGTTGTTCATGTTTTATTTTTATTTCTTTACTATATTTTTAACGTCTGGTGGGTGCTCTGCCTCTGCCGCGTCCCCTGGGTCCACCACGTCCACGGCTTCCTCTTCCTCTTCCACGGTTTCCAACACGACCACTATCCTTTTTCTTTGATTTTGACTTTGGCGTGTCGTCTATGAGCAACGTTTCCAAGGGCAAACTGTCCGGCAATATGAAGTATCGTATATTGTTGCCACGAATGCTCAAGGATTCTAAATGCACTGGATCCCTGTTCTTTATAGTCATCTTTACGCTTTTGAGGTGGGTATTCATGGCTACATCAACTCCAGTTATTGTTCCGTGAATTTGGGTTCCATTCTTCAATTCAACTGTTACAGTCTCGTGACTGAGCTTCATAAGGAATCTAAAACAAATATTAAATGAGAAAGATGTTAGTTTATGTTTTTCACACAAGCAAACGTTTTAGATTGGCGCTCAAAATTGTACAACACACAAACATAAAGCCTAGCATTTGAACGTATACGTCTGCTTCGCACACGATGTGCACTAAGCATTTAAAACATACGTACAAACAAACAAATCAATGCTGAGAATAAATTAAGTGTAAATAATGTTTATTTACATAAATTCACTTATTTTTTTGCACATGTCCCATTTACACATGTATGCGTATGTACATATGTATTGATGTATAAAACATTGCAAACATGTTTATGTGTACATTTAATAAGTAGTTGCGTTTACTGTGCATTCATACCTCACTAATTTCATGTTTGAATATATGTATTTCAATACTGAAGCACGAACTTTGTATTTAAAAACTATGCAAAGATTAAGATAAATAGAACCGAAGCTGCGCCGGTAATAAAATAGTGAATATAACACCAAAGCCGCATCCAAATATATCGATATACAGTTGCAACACTAGTTTTGTGTGGTCAAGATAGCGGCACATTTATTGCTTGGAGTATGAAACAGTGGTGTGCTGTTTGGAAAGCGAACCAGCTTTAAAATACATACGTATTTAATATTGCATACAAAATACAATTTCATATTGAAATTTGAAATAAGTTATTAATTAAATTTTGTCACTTTATTATGTATGTAATGCATATGAAATTTCTTTTGGGTCTAACAACATAAAATTGTCACGTGTGGTTAGTTTTCGATTGCGAATTATATTTAATTTGAAAATTTAATAAATAAAATAATGCTTGAAATAGGCTATGTTTGCTGCTATAGTTACAAGAGAACGGAAAAATAGCATACTTAAGAAAATATATCAAAAGACATTTTGTGTTGCAATGCCAAATGTTCCAAAAACGATAAATGTTTTTGGTGGTGAGAAATGTGTGATAGTTAAATATGTAGAATACTTTTTTTCCTCTGTTTCTCAACACTGTATCGCCTGTGCCAAAAAGAACTCAGCCAGTATTAACTGAACAAGCAGCATAAATAAAATTCTAATTATGTGGCTATAAAAGTGTACAGCAGTGAAATTGATACAAAAGGAGAGGGACTACCTTGTGCCCTTTGATATACTCAAGAGGACCCGCATAGTTATAAGGCGATGGCGTGTTTTCACGAACACCGAATAGATGCTTATGTGATACTTATACTTTTCTTATTTAGTAACTTATTTGCGCAAGGACTTAGTAAAGGTATGAACACAACTAATGCATAATATTTAATCTTTCTATGACCAGTGTAATTTTCTATATTGCTATTCAGTGCGTTCTGATTACTTTTTGTTTTGTTTTTGTGTACCGTATATGGCAACCGCCCACATACAAATGTATACACTTTGATACATACACACACACACACACGCACACACACAGACATACAATGCAAAGGTGCAAACGCCGCTTTGTTATAGTTGCTGAATGTGCCAATATTTGCCTGTTTTTTAATAACAGTATGAATCAACATTCAAATTACTCAATAGCTGGTTATTTTCGACCACTTTCGTATCGAATAGTTTGATTTGAAGAACTGATTTGTATTATTTTTAGTTCTGTCTACACCCTTTTTTCTTCCTAAACGATAAGATAAATCAGCTCGAAGCGAATTTTTGTTGGGCTTATCTACATTAAATGCCAGTTTCTTGAAACAAAAAGTTTTCACTTGAGAACATAAATCAACTATACAACAATAAAGAACTCGTTTGAGGCTGCTTACCTACAAGATACTGTGAATCATAGCTTAAACGGCTCTTAATTAAGTATAATTAAAAGTGAATAAGAATATAACATCAGCTCAAAGAT
The DNA here is from genome assembly GCA_018152825.1 of Scaptomyza hsui. Taxonomy (NCBI): domain Eukaryota; kingdom Metazoa; phylum Arthropoda; class Insecta; order Diptera; family Drosophilidae; genus Scaptomyza; species Scaptomyza hsui. Next base: position 9,799,623 of record JAECXO010000307.1, read on the forward strand.
GACGGTATAATAAAATCGTAGGAAGGGGTTTGCGCTTAATTGTAAAAGTTCAATATTTTAGGGTAAAATTATGATTATTAAAACTTTATTTACGTTTTATTTTATTTCAGAATGGGTTGAAATAGGAATGAACTCGTCCTTTGAGTGTGCGACTGAGAACGAGCCTGCTACATGGATATTTAATAATCTAACCAACCATAAGTTTGATAACAGGTGAGTGAGACACGTTTTTTGTACAATGTTACAGTGTTTTATTAAATACTTATCTAATAACTTACAGATTTACAATAACTGCTGATGTTATAAAGCCGGATGAAAATGGCAATACGGACATAAGCTTTGATATTAAAAAGTATAAAAATATACTTAACATACGTTCAGTTAATATTTCGGATTCTGGAAATTATACGTGCAAAAATCGTCAAACCAATATAACCGTGGAATACGATTTGCAGCCATATATTCAACCAAAAGTGATTGATAGCACTGTTGAGAACATAAAACGAAAGATCGGACAAAGTGCCATTATATATTGTGTATTTGATATTTACCCACAAAACACAACGACAAACAAGCACCTGAAATGGCTTAAAGATGGAAGCGCTTTTGCTTTCTTGGATACATTTTCCTCCATTCATCGATTAAGCGATACACAAGTCAACTTTACATTGGAATTTACTGAGGTTTATAAAAAGGAGAATGGCACATACAAATGTGTTTTCTATGGGGAACATGAGGCTGAAATTATTTCAAAAGAAATAGCATTGCTTGTTATGGAAGTTCCACAAATTAGCATTGACTATGTCAAAGCTGTTGGTGCAAGCAAAATATTCCTAAACTGGACGGTTAACGACGGCAACGATCCCATACAAAAGTACTTTATACAGTATTCACAAGAAGGTTCGCCCACATTCAAGTATTACAAGGAAGTCATAAGTGGCAACAGCACATCAAGCGTCTTGGATGCATTCAGTCCCAATACAACCTATAATCTGCGTATTACGGGAAAGAACTCCATTGGAGATGGTATTCCAAATCAATATCCATTCGGTGTCACAACCTTAGATCATGATCCAATATTTATACCAAAGGTTGAAACAACTGGTAGTACAGCATCGACGATAACGATTGGTTGGAATCCTCCTTCGCACGATTTAATTGAATATATTCAATACTATGAATTGACTGTCTCTGAATCGGGCGATGTGCCAAAACTAATTGAAAAGGCCATCTACCAACAGAACTCCAGAAACCTGCCATACATGTTTGACAAGCTAAAGACCGCCACAGACTATGAATTCCAAGTACGCGCCTGCAGTGATCTAACAAGAACATGCGGTCCATGGTCAGAGATCGTTAATGGCACCACCATGGATGGCGTGTCAACGAAACCCACGAATTTGAAAATACACTGCAATCAACAAAACATTTCCAGACTCAATTCCATTTCCATTAGTTGGAACATACCACAGACGCCAAATGGCAAAATTATTTCATACCTCATTATCTTGGAAGGAAATTACACATATATCCACGAAGGCCGTGTATTTAGTGAGAAATGGGGCCCAAAAATACGTAGAGTGGATGAGCCTAGCCATAAAACCGTCTACGAAGGCGTTAGTCCAAACACAAATTATACAGTTACAGTATCTGCCATAACGAGGCATAAGAAGAATGGCGAGGCTGCGGTTACCAACTGCTTTATGCCCATTTCAACGCCGGAAACAATCGGGAAAACAATGTGGACAAAAGTTAAGAATGGACCAAAATATGTTTTAAAATTGTATTTACCCAAAATAAGTGAGAGGAATGGTCCCATATGTTGCTATCGGCTCTTTCTTGTCAAAATAAACAATGGTAACAACGAGCTACCTTCTCCGGATAAATTAAATGCGGCTACGTACGCTGAAGTGCACAGCAATAATAATAAAACTAATAATCATGCATATTTAGCTGAAATGTTGAGTAACCGATACTTTAAACCGGAAATATTTTTGGGAGACGAAACTCGATTTCTTAACAAAGTTGAAGATCTTATTGACAACGATAACATATGTCGCAAGTGCTTGGACGGAGCACCATTTTTGCGAAAACAGGAAAGTGCCTTAAAAACAGGTAAGATAATTATGGACCTTAATTTAATTTATGCTTAATTTTATTTTGGTATTTGCTTTATTCTAGATTCCGTCCTGAGTCCAGCACAGATTCAAAAAGAACAACTACTTAAAGTTGCGAATTTAACGGAGCACGCCATTAAAGTTTTAGGAAGTAAAATGAGAATTAGACGGAATCCAACAGTTGCCATGGAAAGGGAACCAACAAATAACACCAGTTCCAATAGCATCGGAGACATTTGGGATGGAGAAATAGATATTAATGCAAACTACACCGGTTTTCTGGAGATTATTGGTAAGTAGCTTATGAAAATATCTAACAAGCCGCCTATCATAAAACCCTGTTCTTAATCAGTTCGATCTGGAAGCACGGTTCTCATGGCATATAGTGATTACTTTGATGTGATTACACCGGCGACTGAAGCTGAACAAATTCATTCCCTTGATGATTCCAAGTTTTATATGAACATTGGCATTAAAGCCGTTGCTATTTCATTTGGATTTATTGTAATTTTTATAATATTTTGGATTATCCATCATCAGAAGACAAAGAATGCGATGCCCGACGAAGATACATTGACACTCAGAGATTCGTTAAGGTATTTTGATTTATAATCATCGTATATCTTATATTTATAAAAAAAAAACTTTGTTAACACTTTTAGAGCTCTGTTTGGACGTCGCATCAACAATCATAGCCAGTTTATTGGTTCTGGCAATCAGAAAGGCTTTGATACGGGCCCTATTCATAAATCTGATTTAGTGACTGCTTACAAAAACCGCCATAAGGATACAGATTATGGCTTTCTACGAGAGTATGAAATGCTTCCTAATCGCTTCACTGATCGAGCGACTAAAAATAGTGACATGAAGGAAAATGCTTGCAAAAATAGATACCCCGATATAAAAGCATATGATCAAACTAGGGTCAAATTATCGCCAATTAATGGAAATCAGTGTACTGATTATATTAATGCCAACTTTGTCATTGGATATAAAGAACGCAAGAAGTTTATCTGCGCACAAGGTCCCATGGAAACTACAATTAACGATTTTTGGCGAATGATTTGGGAGCAGCATTTAGAGATTATTGTAATGCTCACAAACCTTGAGGAATGTAACAAATCCAAATGCGCCAAATACTGGCCAGAAAAGGTTTTCGATTCCAAACAGTTTGGAGATATTTCAGTCAAATTTACAGCTGAACGCAAAACTGGTGACTACATAATACGATCCTTAGATGTCACAAAGTCAAATCTAATTGGCGACGAAGAAGATCACAGACAAATAACGCAATATCACTACCTTACATGGAAGGATTTCATGGCACCCGAGCATCCACATGGCATCATCAAGTTTATACGCCAGATCAATACAGTTTACTCGGTGCAACGGGGTCCGATTTTGGTGCACTGCAGCGCAGGCGTTGGTCGAACTGGTACACTTGTTGCCCTGGACTCTCTCGTTCAACAGTTGGAGGAAGAAAATATGGTATCCATTTTTAATACAGTGTGCGATCTACGTCATCAGCGCAATTTCTTAGTTCAGTCCTTGGTAAGGTATACATTTCTTTAAAAAAAATTCTTCAACTTAAACTTTTGTTTTTTATAGAAACAATACATATTCTTATACCGCGCACTGCTGGATACTGCCACTTATGGCAATACGGATATACTCTTAAATGTTTTGCCATCAACAATTGAGAACTTAAAGTTTAAGCCCAATGATGGAAAATGTTTGCTCGAAACGGAATTTGAGGTTAGTCTTAAATTAGTTTGTTCGTTACATTATGTTTAATAATATGTAAAATTATAGAAACTGATTAACACAACGGATGAGATAAATAAATCTTGCAGCGTGGGCGAAGTTGAAGAGAATATGTTGAAGAACAGGAGCCATGAAATTATTCCATATGATCGTAATAGAGTAAGAGCACAAATCTTAAGCATTTCATCAACTTTCTATATAAATGTGTTTATTTTCTCTTCAAGGTTATTTTGAGTCCAATACCAATGAAAGACAACTCGACATACATAAATGCTTCATTCATTGAGGGATATGATAATTCTGAGTCTTTTATTATTGCACAAGATCCCATGGAAAATACTATTGGAGATTTCTGGAGAATGATTTCTGAGCAAAGTGTATCTACACTTATTATGATATCTGAAGTGAGTTAAACAAAAGCTTTATAATTATTTTTTTTAATTGTTAATAATTCAACCTATTTTTCAGATTGGTGACGGTCCCAGGAAATGTCCACGCTATTGGGCAGATGATGAAATTCAATATGATCAAATACTCGTAAAATACGTACACAGTGAAAGTTGCCCATATTACACTCGGCGCGAGTTCTATGTAACGAATTGCAAGATAGACGATACCCTTAAGGTGACTCAATTCCAATACAACGGTTGGCCCACTGTCGATGGAGAAGTTCCTGAAGTGTGTCGGGGCATAATAGAACTGGTTGATCAAGCACACAAACACTATAAAAATCATAAAAATATTGGTTGTCGATCACCCCTTACAGTTCACTGCAGGTAAAAATGTTTACTCCTTTCACTCGTTATTAAGATTTAAATAACTTTAATATAATATTTTAATTACAGCTTGGGCACTGATCGAAGTTCAATTTTCGTTGCCATGTGCATTTTGGTTCAGCATCTCAGACTGGAGAAGAGTGTAGATATATGTTCAACAACAAGAAAATTGCGATCTCAGCGACCAGGACTTATAAATTCATTCGTAAGTTTGCGCTCTTAAATAACAAAATTAAAGAAAATTTAATAATCTTATATTACTTTCTAGGCACAATACGAGTTCCTACATCGCGCCATAATAAACTATTCAGATCTACACAAATTGTCGGAAAATAATGATGATTAAATGATAAAAATTGATGTACTCATAAGAAGTGTAGATGACTTTACACATACAATATATATACAACATAGATATTATAATAATGTACATTTCAAGAAACTTCATATATAGTATGTATTTGAATGCGGCGAATGTATACATTTTTTTACCAATTTATTTTTAACCTTATACAATACATATATTTGTATGTCTGTATGTGCGTATTTATACTGATAAAGCTACCAAAGGAAGAATATTAATTTATTTTATAAGATTTCGTGTAAAATAATAATAAATAAAATATGTATCTTTTACATGTAAGAAACCAGCACAACAGCTTAGAGCTACAAACCGAAACAAATATCAACTTACAACCAACAACAAGAAGATCCACCAAATCTTTATTTCCAGGACTGCATAAAGTCCCCAACTACTACTACTATTTAAATATATTTTCAGAGCTAATACCGATTTAATACACCTTAATGGCGACCCCAAAATATACAATGCTAAGAAGTCGACTGTTTTCAGCATAATAAAATCTTAACATAGGTGGAAAAAGTGTATTTTTAATTTGAACTTAGGTTCTTAGGTCTTAGGTCTTACCTATTAAAAGCAGAGCTGCAAACCAGTCCGGAACCGAACCCAAACAACAACATCTCGGAACCGTGAACCGATCCGGTTCCATTTTTATAAGTGGGTAAAAAGTTTATAATGGTTTTGTGCAAAAGTATGTAACAGGCAGAAGGAAGCATCTCCGACCCTATAAAGTATATATATTCTTGATCAGCATCAACAGCCGAGTCGATATAGCCATGTCCGTTTGTACATTTTTGTTGGGTTTGCATTGCGCCGCTGTTATTGACATTGCTTTTGGTTTACACGAAGGCATACTATAAACTAACAAATAAAGAATTTTAACACAACAAGAATGTCTTTGCACTCCTTTGTTGCATTCATTGTCAAATAGCTTTATTTTTTGTTTTGAAAAATCCACCTGTTATACTTCCAAGGGTTAACGATTGTCCCACTGTGACTGAAAGCGATCATTAACTTCCACAAGTCCACAAGTTGCACTCGATCCACTTGCTCCACTCCTTCCACAAAATCAGTGAGCTGAGAACTTGGCGCGCCTTTACATCGTTGGAGGCTATTCGTCCGTCTTTTTATAAAATCAAAACGTGTACGCGTAACAATAAAAGTTAAATTTAGTTAATTTAATGCACTGAACAAACGCGAAGTGTGAATGTTTTTAATAGTGTTTTTGGTGAAAATTCAGGCTGCATAATGAGCGCCAATTTGTTGTTGCTTTTTCTGCTGGCAAAAAAATAAAAGAGCGAAGATAACGGAGTCTTTGCATATGTATGTGTGTTGTTTTAGGTGCACTGCGACACACCCAAATGAGCGGAGCGTTTTGTTTTTGTGAAAGTGCTAAGTGCAAGAAGGAGATGCAAAAGAGAGGATTTGGATAAACATAACTGCTGATGTGTTGTTGCTTTTGACCGGTAAGTGCAATGTTTTTTTGTTTTTCACATCTTCTGCATTGTTTACAAAGATATGCATAAAAAATTTGCTTGCAACGCCCATCTCTGCCCACCTGTTATCTTTCCGCACCCCTGCTGCCCCGCATTCACCCACACTCCTTACTATCCGTTCTTTTACTGGTATCAGAGTATTTATTTATTTTGCTTGTGTCGTTGGCTGCAACCGCCCACTGTGCACTTCATTGTGTTTTTTTTAAGGATTTCCAAATATCGTAAAATTCAACCGTTTTGTGTGTCATTTGTATGGCCTAAATTTATATAAGTAAAAAACTATACGGTGGCAACTCTTCTCGATGGTACAAGTGACGAATTATAACGGGAAAACATGCGCATGTCGCAATATGTTTTCTATTATTTTTGTATTACATACATATATTTATGCACACTTTTCCATTGCGTTTTGATCTTATATTTACATATACATATATATGTTGTTGTTTGCGTTCAAGTCGGCATTGAGGCGAACTTTGCAAAAAATCTCTCTGAAAAAATTAGTTGTACGTTTTTTATACCCCGAACCCTGATGTGGTTATGTTTTTTCCATATAAAGAAAGAGCGTCTTTGATCTAAGTATATATACTTGATAGCATCAACAGCCGAGTATATAGCCATGTCTGTCTGTTTGTAAGTTCAAGTAAGGCATTGAGGCGTAAAGTTTGTTTTTTTAATTTCTAAAATCAATCGATTACAAAATTTTAGATTTGGAAAATTTAAAAATGGGGTTGAATAATGGGTAACGATATATTTTTCTGAAAATTTATATCGAGTGCTAGGTATTGCAAACTCAGCCTTCTTACTTGTTTTTTTTAAATTTTATCCCATATTGTTTGTTATTTACTGGTTGGTGGAGTTATAGAAATGAACTTTGTTGGACAATGACTTCCAATGCTTTGAATTTTGTTTTTGTCAAACCCGAGGTTCCAAAATATTCAGAACCCGGTTTTGGACCTCTGCGAAACGCCGTTTGACTCCTCTATATGTATAACTCCTTAGTGCTTTAACGTTTTCGTTAACTTTTACAGGGTGCTTTTTAAAATTATTACGTCTGGCCAACGTTTGTGGAAAAGGATAAATATTTAGTACAGCTAATATTGTTATTGACAACTGATGTCTATTGAAATGGCAAGAGATCATTACAACATAAGAAATAAACTAAATCTGCGTCAGGCATATAGAAAATTTTATATTCCAAATTTGATGTCTCTATCTCAGAGTCCATAAAAACCATTTTAAATAGGTTCAGAATATATTTTAATATCGAAAACACGTTTTAAAGCTGTTGCAGGTAATTTGTAATCTTATCAAATATATGATATGATAGTCTGATAAATTTTTTTTTATTTTAGGAAAGCCTGTTTATTTAATTTTATATGGTTTGTTAAAAAACTTAAATCAGACATCAAAGTTACTTTTCACCTTGTGTAGAGGCTATTTTTTCTTTTTGTGTGGTATATACAGGTATATAATTACAATTTTTATCCTTATGTTCTTTTGGAATAACGGTACAGGTAATTGCATGTATCGTGCTATTTATGCTATTTATGTAATTACAAATGTACTTATATACGACAACTGAGACTTGTTACACTAGTTTGCGAACCTTTCATTAAATTAATTAACTTTTTTGTGCAAATACTGTCGGGCTGCATGTCGGAAACGACAGCAATGTGGCATCCACTTGAATTCATCATCAAACTGAAAACGATGTTTTCAGTTAAAACTCAAGACTTGTGTAAACACTTATGAACGGTCCGCTCCGTTCGCATAACGCTTAAAATTTAATGAATTTGCAGTAGTAAATATATCCTGTACGCCATAAATGAATAAAATGAGTGAGACTAATTACATCTTTGAGCCCATAAGTATGCTACAAATATTAAAAAGTATTTGTTTAATTGGAAGATACGTTTTTGCCATGTTAATATAATTACTTATATGTAATTTTGTCTGTCCGTTTCTCAGTTAATTTAATTAGTAATTTTTATACTACGTACAAATCTCGTTTCTTCTTCCTTAAAACATCGGAAATACATTTGTACCTTATGGTGTAATTTTTTTTTTTAATAATTTCATGAATATAGATGTCAAGCTCATAATTTATGCGAGTAAAACCACCTTTTAGGCTTATCTTAACGATAAACTCTGGCACGTGCAATACATTTATAACTTATTCCCAAAATAAAAACAACACCATGAATATATATTATAAAACACAATAAAAAAAAAACAATTATCATTATCAGAGGGCTTTAATCAGGCAAGCGACTTGTGTCGCTGCTTTAGTCAATGTTATCTAATAACGGTACACACACATACATACACTGGCTATGTATGTATTGCGACCAGCGCCCAATAAACAAATATTTGCCTAATTCAATCCGTCATTTGGTAGTCACAAGCGTGAGAACAGTAAACAGAAAACTTCATATCTGTGACATGCATAAGTAGAAACAGTTCGGAAATAACCTCGGTAAGCATCAGTGTCAACCCCCAAAATAACAAACCGGAGGCTGACTTAATTTCACGTCTTAGCATCAGTTACGACCCCGCCAATTTCGGTAAAGAGAAGAAGTCAGTGGGCGACTTCAAAAAGGCGCCCAACGATTCGCCAAGGATATCATCCGCAACACGTGTCGGCCAACGTTTGGCCTGAGAATGCCAATTGTTGTTCTTGTTTGGCTGGCCATAAACTGCAGTTGAACGGGTGGTAGTACACTCACCGCACAACACGCACACACCACACACCACACACACACTCGCACAAACTCACACATAAAAAGCAATAAACTAAAATTAAGTCAGAAAACGTGTCAAAGTCAGTGCTCAGTGCACTGACAGTGATGTAAAAACAAACACAAATACCAAACGTTGGTCCTTGTTTACCTTCATAAAAACCCATGCATGCCTTTGCCTTTGCCTTTGCCTTTGCCTTTGGCGTTGCCCTTTTGCTCTTCAACGCTGCAGAGAGAATCAGTGTAGTTAGTTACGTTATTAACCCTTGTGTGAAACTCACCCTCACCCTCTAAGCGTGTTTTAAGTACATCCAAAGTGCAAGCAATACGGCAAATGTTTAATTAATTGGTAATTTGTGGAGCAAGTTTGAGTTAGAGAAGGTTATAATTATAAAACAAAAAATAAAAGTTGTTGTAGTGATGCCGACAAAAGCTTTTTTGCATACAATTGCTTAGCTTAATCAAATTATAACGTAAAAGGGGTAGTCAAAAGTTTATTTACAAAAAACTTAAAAATGTTAAATCTACCCGTGAGCTTCAACCTTCGTCCTTCGACCTATAAAAAGTCATGGTATGGCATGGAAAGAGCTTGTGAATTTTGGCCGTCAAATTAAATAGTTACAAAAGGAATACTCTTTTTGTGGTTTTTCCATGATATTACATATTTTAAAGTCCGAATACTTTTGAAACTGTTTATCTGAAAAATCTCTTCGCATGAAATTTTTAAGTCTTTGTTTGGAAATTGGTGAAAATTTGACAACAAGATTCCTGTATTTTGTATGGACAAGTCAAGTTAAAAAAAGTATGTAATTTTGAAGCTATTTTTTATGGGTATATTTAACTTTAAGTGTTGTACAAAAATATTTTTGGAACTACCCCTGAATTTAAAAGGAATATTTAAATAAATGTCCACTAACATGTAAAGGATTTAAAACTTCGGTTTATTATATAAGAGTTAAAATACAAATTTATATATTTTAAATTGTTATCAATATATGGCAAAGAGCTATTTAATTTTTTATAGAATTAATTTAATTTTTTTTTTTTTTTAATAATCACGTTATTGATAGTAGAAAACTTTGAATTAAAAGTAACAACACAAAAGTATCAGGGAATTTAATCTCATGTGAGAGAAAATATTTATAAAGCTTCTTTTATGATTGCTATCAAAATCAAATATCATAGTGTAGCTAATTTTAAAAGGGTCTTAAGTTATTGAATTGCAGAAAAGCTTTTTATGCTTGCAACATATAGTACATACTATAACATATGAACATGTTCCACTAAAGAATACATTTCTTATAGCATGATAAATCTCATTGTTAGTGTGAAAAACTGTGCATTATGTTTTTTTTTTAACACTGCAACATACGAGTTTTGCGGGGGGGTGTGAGGTGCACGTTTTATTTGTTTGTTGTCACATAACAGCAAGAGGCAAGAAGCTGGAAGCATGTGTCACGTGCCATATTGTTTCTTCCTGATGGCTTTCGGCCATGTAGCAATGTTGTGTTGGGTGTTAACATTAAGTTTGTGTGTCTGATGCGATAGTATTTGTGTTTGTGAAGGCGAACCGGTTCGTTCACCACCCACTCCCAGTCACAGATGCTGCAAATGATGAGTTGTGCCTAATTCATAACCACATCGAAAGGAATTAACTCGCAGCAGGGTACGCAAGACTTTTCCGGGGGTTGCAACATTATTCTCTGTGTACAAAATCAAGTCGCTTCAACACGTGTCTTAATTCGTTTGGGTGTGATTTTAACAAGCAGGGCGAAGGGGTTTCTGAGAGAGAGTTGAAATTTATTTCGCTACCGAAAAGTAACTGTCATCAATCGATTTGGGTGGCAAACAAGGAAAGAGAAGTGAAAAAGGTAAAATGTCAAAGATTTTAATACGCCTTGGATAAATTTATCAATAGTTGATGAATATTTTTTGGTCACTAGAGGTCAAAGCTCTAACTACAAACTACAGTTGTTCTTTATTTTGTGGCATTGTTAAGTTTTTGATGTTGTAGGTGAAAGAACATCGGATGTGGCTGTGTTTGTCGCCAGGGGGTCCAATGCCCAAAGAGAGGAAGAGAGGAAGAGAGTTGTTGGTATGGCACCAAGCCATCAACGATTTTTCAAGTAATCCCTTGTTTGTTTCTTTGTCTGCATATATTGCTGTCGAACAAACCCCAAACATAACCACAATGACAAGGCACTTGGACAGATGGACAGATGGACGGACGGACAACAATGGTAGAAACTAGTTAGTCAGAGTCTGATCGGCACAACAAGTAAGCAATTTCACAAATAAGAACATATTCGCTCTCTGTTTCCCGAAGCACGACAGCCAAGGATAAGATAAGAACCAAGACTCCGCCAGCGCCTGCTGTGCAGCAGGTCAGACACAGTTTGCGCAGTATGACGTAGTTTATATACTCTGATACCGATAAATAAAGGGTATATTGGTTTTGGGCAACAACTTTTCAAATATATCGGTCCATGTCAATATAGGGGCGCTACGCCTACTGGGGTAGCTGGGAAATCGATAACAAGTCGATCAAAATCGATTTCTAAATCGATAACACGCATATATCCCATTTTTTAACAGCTAGAGCTACCAAATTTGGCGGAAAAATAGCTTGTGACTTGCCTCAAAAAAACTGCATCAAAAATTTGGATGCCACGCCCACACCTACCGCCCCTCAGCGCCCTTTCAAAGATAGGTTTGCATGTATCTTCCACAGTTTTTAAGCTACAGTCACTTAATTTGATAGGAAGACAGCTGATGATAGATATTATAGGTTTGCATCAAAAATTTAGATGCCACGCCCACCCATGCTGCCCACCTTGTTAACAGTTTTTGAGATAGATTCACAAAATTTGGTATCAAGATATCATTTCCCCTTTGTAAGCTGATTTCTTACCATCCGTTCTTTTATTGGTATCAGAGTATTCCGCAGTCGGTAGCATCCGACTTTTGCTTGTATTTTGTTTGGCTTTGGCGGCTCACACCAATCTTGGTTGAAGCTTCTGCTGCAACAATCATAAATTATAATTTATAAACCAAAATAAAAAAAATATATTATAAGTGGGTTGTAGTTGCTAGAGACAAAGTTTTGAAAATCTGTTCATGAGCTCAATGTACTAAATTTTAATATTATCTTTCAGTTGAAACAACATGTTAACTAAGTATCTATTCACTTGAGTCATTTGGCTATCGCACCTCGAATGCGAAATATGCAAATTTGTATACATAAGTAGTATGTATGTAACAATGGACTCTAACCGTTTAAGTAATTGAATCTCCATTTTCTTCTGTTTACATTTCGTTCTCGTTCTCGTTGTCCTTGTTGTCAGGACTCGGCCACTTTGGCTAAGAACACAATGGTGTTGAGTCGCAATCCCCTATTCTGCACACTTTGGCATGTCCTGGGATACCGCAATTGAGCATTTGGCTGGCACATTAAGACTGTGGAACGGGAGTAGGAGGAGGAGGGTGGGTAGGTGGGTGGAACGGCCAAATAACCATAAATGTGTACGGCTCTGTTTCACTTAACTTGGTTTGTGTCTATTTTGGTGTTACTCTAAAAGTGGGCGTTGCTCTTCAATCCAATTTTCGGATTTGATTCCATTTAGATGCATTGAAGGATTAGAATAGAAAGAGAGAGAGAGCAGAAAAAAGGTTTTTCCAAAAGCCAATAATGGCTATGAAGACAATTTGATATCCCTTTTGCGTACATTAAATTCAAAAAAGGATTTACTGTCTACTGAAATTAATGATGTTTTCTCATTACATTTGCATTACATTACTTGACAGTTAAACGCGTAATGGAAAAAGGTTAAATTACAAATGTGAACACATGTTTCTGTTTAGCAACATTTTAATATCAATGTAATTGGTTTATGTGACAAACAAAACTACTAAAGGTATTAAATAAATGCAGTATTTTTCAGCAATTGCTAAGAGTTGATAGTTATAGACAAGAATGTCGTGTTATCGATCGATAAATCGATAGTCATCGTCGTTTGTATAAAGAGTTGCCAGCTTGTCACAAGAGCACAAATACTCAATAAGAAACAAAAATACAAACATTCATTAAATTTATATGTAAACAGGTCTTGTAAAAACAATCTGCGCTTAGCTACTACTTCCCCTATTCATAAACTGGCAAATGCCTTAGAATTGGGGTGGAAAATAGACAAGTTACTTTGCGTTAAAACACGCCCTGCCTGCCGAATGATCTTGAACCGGGCTAAAACACAGCACGACCCCGTTGAGGGTATCTTAGTAAATACTTTTGAAATGGATGTACGCGAAAGTAACAGAACTCTCAATTAAATTGCTCTGCCATTTGTTTGTCGGGTGGAGGGTGGGGGGGGGGGGGGGCTTTCTTTTGGCCGCCATTTGGAAGTTTCACGAGTTAATGCGATAAATTTGCATATTTTGATTGTGTTGCGGTCAACAATGGGTTGCTTTCTGAATTAATGGGATTTGGCGGGCTTATGCAAAATCCGCCAAATATTTTACAATTTTAATTAAATTATCCCGAGCTTTTAACACTTCCCAAGCTCCGAATATACTCGTATATAATACATATGTATAAATAAATGTATATATAAGCAAGTGAATTATATCTGTCGCTATATCTGTCACTGCAAGTGGAAAGGACATTTTTGGTAGCAGCTCCAAATTTTGCATAAGCGGCCTGCCTTTAAATGCTGCCAAGCTCCTCTGGTTGGAAAATTCAATTTCAATATGGAAATTTTGCCGTGATGGGCAGGAACAAAACCCGCCTCCTTCACTGCTTTTTTAATGAGGATGCAGGACCACAGCGCAACCCAATTCGCATCCAGCCTCCAAATGCATTTTAACGATACGCGAGTTCTTAACCACGAATACACCTACATACATGTACACTGCCATTGGGTGGGTTGTTTGCTTTTTGTGGTAACGTCAACACATGTTTTCATATCCCAGCCAAAATGCCTGCCTGCCATCGGAGGACCTTAACAAGTTCATGCTAGTGTGACTTTAATAAGTACTTGATACGTATCTAATATTAGTTTGTGCATTTAATTACAAGTATACCGTAATCCGCTTTTCTATTTTATGCCAGAAACTGTGTAACTTAATTATTAAAATTAATTGCAAGCAACATTTGTGCTGATGTATTCATGTTTCGGAATGAAAATTCGTGTACAGTCGTGTCCGGTTATAATTAACACGATTTATATACTGTTTTAAATGCAAGGTGCGAAAAAGTCATTTATTTCTTACTGATTACAAAACATTTCAAAACAAATTTCTAACTGAGAATGAAATTTTTTTCTGATGAATATTCTTATTTCAAGTAGACTTTAACTTGATTTAATTTAAGTTTTACCTGATTCAATAAATGATTCAAGTAGGTTTTTATTAAATAAATTAAAATTTGTACTTGATTTAACTTGCTCATTGCTTGTTTTAAGTAATTTTAGTTTACCGTTTCTCTTTGTGCATTTATTTGATGCCTTCATTTATAAACCAGAAGGATGTCAATCAAACATGTTCGCATTATTATTATATTCATTTCAATCGCTAAGAGATTATGCTTATCGATTTCTCTCACTTTCGAATCTTTTTTACACCACTGTACAGGGCTTAAGTGCGAATATTTCGGACATTTCCAACCCCTTACAAAACACCAAATACATCATGTATGTATGTTTTAGGCCAACACACACACACACACACACATACGAAGGCTTTGAGCAGGGGTAATCAGTCATATTATAATTTTGATTATCCCACAGAAAGTCAAACCGTCACGAAATCCCTTTTTAAGTAACGCAAAAAATATTAGCAACATCATTATTGTGTAACATGAGTTATTCCATTTTTAGGGGTTGTTTCTGATATGTGTGTTTTCAAATAATATATCAATTTAATCATTGCACTTAGTGGTTTCGAAAAGGGAAAGAACTTACAAAATTCACTTCCTAAAACTTAGTTTTCCAAAAAGACAAGAGTAGTTATAAAAATCACTTATTAAACAGTTGTTATGATTAATTAATTATTTTTGGCATTTATTTATTACGTCGGGCCACCGGCAACGAAATATTGCTTAGCTCGGGTTTTCCGGGGAGTCGTCAACTATTGAATGAAGATAAATGCTGACCGTAAATATTTTGACTTCCCAATTTCTTTCTTGCACACAAGAAAAGAAAAGAATACGAAAAGCAAAACGAAAGAATGAATGAAAAGAGAAAAACACCTCGAAACAATATTTCGCCACCGCTGCTCAATTCCAATTCCAATTCCATTCAACTCCACCCCAAAAATAGCTCATCCGATGGAATGATAGCACTTCAAATAACATCATGGCCAGATTAGGGGTTTCCTGTTCCCAAAGCGCAGAAGACAATGCTCGAAATTAAATGACAGCAAAAAGGTCATCCTATTGAATCTCGATATTTATTTATTATTATTATAGCACTAGTGCGAAACGCATCTGACGACTACACAGAGATGAATCAGGAGTTGTGTGGCACTGAAGCGGGAAATGGGTTCAATACAACAACAACAACAACAACATACGCCAATCGCCAAGAGCCGGACAATATGCCAAGTGATAAATGACTTGGGTATTATTCTTGTATACGTTTTAATACACACACACACACACAGACACAACAATAAGAGCGCTATCTCTTTCTACCGTTGGTCATATATGTATATAGGATATTGTGGCAATTTCGACAGGAAAACAAGAGTTTTTGTTCAGGACCACAGCGATAGCAGCAAATGCAGACACATCACTAAACTACAGGATGCATACTCTTACCCATACTCTAACTCTCTAATGGCAACGGGTGGTCTTTCTTGGTTCCTGGCCAGCAATGATAAATGTATTTATTTCCTTCAATATGTCACATATCATAAAGTCAATAAACCAATGTCAATACCGATGAAAACTCGCAAGCTCCATAAATAAATATTATTAAAATATTAACACTATGTAGTTAAATATTTTCTACACCTGTTAATAAGATCGTTAATATTAACTGGACATAAAAGAATATTTAAAGCTTTAATAGAGCATTTTAATAAGATTTTGAACTTTTCAATAACAATCAGAAAGTTTTACATGCACATTTTAACCATTTAAATCTAAGTACAATCCCAAAAGTTGACAAATGTTTTCTAGAAAATCCTAAACGGCTCAAAGGGTTGATTTTGTAAAGGAATATATTGACTGGAATTAAGGAACATTTTAATACCCTGTAGCTTAAGTCATTTAACATGCCAGAAATATATTGATTTTATAATAGAAAGTTTTCATAGACAATACTTTATGTGTGATTTTAGAGTTTTCTGAAATCTTAGGTTCAAATTAAAATCTAAATGACACTTTTATAAAAAACACATAAGGTTCTGCCAGTATAGGGTATTCACCAGTTGAAACCTCCCTTAACTCTTTTTTATATATTTCTAAATAACATCTTGGCATGAGATATTCATGCATAAGTATATTCCTATTTCTTAAGCAATAAACGGGGCTGTTACAAAAGAACGAGAAAGAGAAAGAGAGTGAGAAAGGGAGAGTGAGAGAAATGCTATAAATTTGGAACAGCCGGCGTCGTTTTAAAACGAATTTGAAAGTTTTTTTTATTGAATTAAATGCGACGAGTGTTTGTGACGTGGATGGGTACATTTAACCCTTAATATACATAGTATATATACTTCCGACACATTATTAAAACATAAAAAGCGTCAATAATCATTTCACATTTGAAGCTATTTATTTTCAAAAGCCTTCTTTTGCCTCCCTCCCCTCCCCACCCATCCTTATCAGAATGTGGCGCTGACAACTTAACAATATTTGGAACACTTTCCGAGGGATTTGGGGTTGGGTGGTTGGCAATGGTGTTATGATTTTATTGATGGCGACTGCCGCGGCGGTTGCTGCCTGAACACTTTACACATTTTGTAGCAGATTGTTTCATTTGAACATTTCCCCAGAAGCGTGTGGCATGAACAATCCTTTACACAATCTGTACACGCTCAACATGTGTGTGTGTGTATTTGTGTGTGTGACTACACGGTCTATATAACCTTTTACATTCATAGTTTCAAATCATGAATAGACGACATTTACTCTACCCCCATTTTTATTGCCATAGAAATCAATTGTATAAAAGCATTAAATTCACTTGCCACACACACAAAAAAAAGCAAGTTAAAACACAATTTATTAGTTGTTAGAGAAACACGTGCTAAAAAAATTGAGAAAATTTGATGATATTTTTTCTATGTTTATAGATATTTTATTGCAAGGTGTGAAACAAAATTAGAGTGTTAAAGTGCATTAAAATAAGAGAGCTAAAAAGATTCTCAGTGAACGACTTGCAGATACTATTTATACTTTTTAAAAAGTATCTAATAACAAACTCACAGAAACGGAACAAAAACAAACATTGTATGCATGTGAAATTAAAAAAAAAATATATACATATATTTAAAACAAAATGTGATACGAGACTTTTATACATAACTCGAGTGGCTCGCAATAAAAGCATGGGAAAAACATATTCCTGGAATATGTTCCGGAATTCGGTGTTAAACAACAGCGAACAATTGGCATTAGTCAACATTACTCGGATTGCGGCGACAACAGCAACAACAGCAGGAAATCAGATCTGACCAGACAACAGAATTGAAAACAGACACGTGTTTGTTAGCTGGGACGGACTGCAATTGGAACTGGAACTGGAACAGTGACAGAAATATTATCTAGTCAGCGAAAAAATGTACGAGCGTTGTGTATTTATTTATTTAATCAAGTGCAAAAGCAGCTAATAGCAAACGCATTGTGCATAATTGAAAAATTTAATGTGAAATTACAAATGATCTACTTACACGATAAACTTTGTAATTTAAAACTGTTGATGATATTGCAAAAATCTTCTAAATTCCACATGAAGAAAACAAATAAACTATACATTTGTTATTGTCATAACATAAACCATAAAACATACTTTGCTAAACTCAAGAACATTCCAAAAAAACAACTAATTGCAAGCCATTGGTCATAAAAACTCAAACCCAAAAAGTATTTGCTCATGTATATTATCACAATAATCGTTGACAAATGTCAAATAAAACAAGACCAAGGACAGAAGACAGAAGAAGGGAGAGGAAATAAAGTAGTGCGCTGACATTGAGGAAACATCATTACATTTCATTTGGTCCAGTTTGGCAACGTCTCCAAAAAGACGAAGAAGAAGAAGAGGAAGAAGAAGAAGAAGACGAAGAAGAACAAGGTTCCACGGTCGGAAGCGATCAATTAGTGCAGACGACTTCGCCAATCGTTTAAAATGTAAAGCACGTACAGCTTGTGTGTTCTGACAGTCGATGTTCATTCCGAGAGTAAGGAGTCCTTCCTTCGGAACGAATATGAATTCATAATGATATTTTTTGTTATTATTTGTTGGTTTTATTTGCTGTGATCAACATTTTTGGCCTTCATAAATATAAAGTCATCAGAAAATATGACAGTTTTATGTTCAGTTCGTTGCGGTAAATGTTTTCGGCGACAAAAGACATGGCTCTGAATTCATCATTGTTAACATATTGTACTGGGTTGCCCTAAATGGAGTTTGTTTGGAACTGATTGAAGGATACTCCTTTAAAAGTGAACCTCCAATAATTCTTTAAGATTATTCAACTTTTATTAAGATAGCTTTTATTAAGAGGTATTTGAAGTGTGGTCAACAATAATAAATAAACCTTGTTACGCTGTAAGAACAAAAAAATGATATAATATAGTTGTGCTACAAGCAAAAAGACATGTTTTTGACTTAATAAAGTATATAAAAATGCTTGTTATACTTCAATTGAAGAATGTTGATTTAATATATTGATAATTTTTTGATAAGGTTTTTTCTTCACTTAATATAGTTGTGCAACAAGCCAGAGGACATTGTTTTTAACTTAATAAAGTATACAAAATTTTATAATTGCCTTGTAGTATGTCGTTTTAATAAATTCATAATTTAAGAGCGAACCGAATATTAAACAAAAATGTTGTCTGGGGAAATATAAGGAGAAAATTAATTTTAATTATTATTATTATTGTTGCATACATTCGAGAGCAATATTTGATACACAGACCCAAAAGTCCTCCACCTAAATAACAATAACTGTCTCCACACTCACACACAAATTGGTTCAATAGAAAGCAATTAAGAGATGATAAAAGTTATGGCCAGATACGGTTACATACAATATATGATTATTTGTTTGTGAAGTCGTAAAGCAGCAGCAAGCCCAAAAGCACCAAGTGTAGTTTTCTTTTGTGGCAAAACATTTTAATTATACGGCAATTTGATGTGGAATAAATTAGAGGTCTGGGCCACGATTCCCCTGTTCACAACTTCTGAACAAAATAAAGACGTTTCTGTTTCTGTTTTTTGTGTGTTGTTAAAATGCAGCCATCTAATGGGCGCCCTCTTGGGTTCCAATGAGCTCAATAATTTTCCACAATTTCAGCTGTCAGTCGAGGTGTCAAATCGCAGCTACTCATGCTGGGCTGCTGCTGTTGTTGTTGCTGCTTAAAGGCATCGCTTTTGCGTTCCGCCCCTCGCAGTAATTTAAATTAAGCATCTGACGCATACACACACACCTATGTATGCATGTATGTATGTATGTATGTGTTCTGACAGACAACGCGTTGATATGGGTAAGCAGCCACTTAACGACTGCCCGAATCTCTTTCTTTCTCTCAGTGTCTATATCGTCATCTCATGTGGCGCGATCACTGTCAACAATCGTTCCAATCCCCAGGTGGAATCCAACATATGTATCTCCCTACACACAACTACTTTGTGTATTGTTGTCTACAACTCATTATACTACATGTTTTTTGCGCTAACAACTACCTGCAAATTATATATATATTCTTTCAACTCTAAACAGTCGTGAGTGGCTATAGTGAACATCGGAAGTTCTTATTAAACTGCCTTTTAATTTATTTTTTCTATATTTACACTAAGCCAAGAAAATTTGTACATTAAAGTTAAATCTACCCATAACTAATTTTTTTTTAAATTTAATTTCCGTTTGAATGATACAATACTCTTCTTAACCCATTAAGTACCCATTGAAAGATTTCAATTCTAGTAAAAGTCTACTTTTTTCCCTGGACTTAAACAACAAATGTTTTGATGCAAAAAATTACTTCAAACAACTCTAATAATGATTTAAAAAAATGTAATTTTTATGATTTTTTTAAAATAGCTAAAAATGACTAAAAATGTTGTTTGGAAAGTGTTAAAAAATAATAATATTTAACTACCTGCAAATTATATATTCTTTCAAGTCGAAACAGTCGTTAGTGGTTAGTATATAGTGAACGTCCGGAGTTTCAATAAACCAGCCCTTTAATTTTTTTAAATTTAAGAAACGATTAAAACACAAAACAAAAATAAATAAACTAATTTAAGGATTTTTCGATTATGTGGTATTAAGATCTTTAAATACTAATTGTTTTCAAATGATTAGCTAAGTTCACCATATCCACTCTCTACCGTACACACATTATCATATTGACTTAAGTTAAATGAAACGTTTGCCAAACGTTTTCAAAAGCTCATCAAAGTGTTGAAACTAATCAAATAAAATTGCACATTTAAAGCGAAAATACACGAATTGCAACACATGGCCAACACAGATGCCCCAAAACGGGGCACCAAAAAAGAAATAATAAGATATGTGTGTATATAGTATGTCTTACTCTGCTGGATTTTGCACATTTAATTGGAATGATTTGATGTTGTTTTATTTGATGCTGTGCCTGTGATAATTTACAACTTTTCAATTGAAAACAACGAGCAAGCATTATATATTTAACAATGATTGGTTGCTGCTTAATTTTTGTTGCTGTTGTTGTTGTTGTTGTTGCTAGTGGGTAACATACAAACTGACACAATCACGACATGCAATAAGAAACATCCCAACTGTGCCTTATCGCCAAACAGCGATCTCTTCTCTTGCCCAGAGTCTTGTTTGCACACACACACACATTCACAGTAGAGGTGTGAACCGTTTTTTGTGGAGGTGTTAAGACTACAGTAGTAGTAGTTACTCCCTCCTGACAAGCAACGCTTCACCCACATAGTACATATGTATGTGTGAATGCCTTATTGATTCACATGTTCAAGTTGTTAAGAGACGATCTGATGCACTCACTCCACTTCCACTTCCACTTACCAACAAACCACGAAATGGCCTCAACAGTTAGGGTCTGCTTCACTTCTGCAGTTCTTCTTTGTAGTTCTTTTCAAGGTGTAGGATTTTTGCTAGGTTAACATAAGAAGAGCGTATAATGCAATTTTTGTTTAGGTTTAGGTTTTCAGAGATTCTCCATTGTGGAAGTTGAAGGCTTCTTTCAGATTTGAAATTCCTAATCGAACTCTGAATTTTCAATATTTCTATGTTCTCTTTTACAATTTATCATATTTTCTGATTAAATTTGCCTTCTCAAACATGTTTCTTTAAAATTCTTAAATTTCTTGCACATTCTTTGGCATTCTTCGCCCTCTGTTTGAAATTCTCACACAATCATCTTAATCATTTGTCATGGCAATACGGATGTAATACTCAACATAAGTGATTTTCAAGAGTAAAGTCAAACTTGCCTTTCTTGGGAATTTTTGTCCTCCTACTAAGTATATTTCTGTGTGTATGAATATCTTTTGATCTTTTAATTTGCTGCATAAACACAATTTAAATCAAAGGAACGACCGCTGATGTGATTCTGAATTACGCACACGTGTCAAAATATGTACGTAATAAGTAAATATGTGCGAAGCGTAATTTTGTTGAAAGGATGCATCAACACTATCTCTTGTCAGCGTGTATATTATTTATGTCTCTATTTATATTTGCTTGATTAAGCCGCTTTTATCTTTGTAGCATTGTTGATATTGTTTGTATTAACCTATTTTAAACTGAGCTGCTTTTCTGCCAACTGTCGGACACTAAACCAAAAAAACCTTTTTGGTACCAGACCTGAAAATTGTACATACTTTTGTAAATGTTGCAGTTCCACTTGGCTAAACGCGGAAGTTTAATTTAACCTCTTCTCTGGTTGTTGTTGTGCAATCTGCTCTTTGAAACTTGACTGAGAAATGATTTCTGTTGCGATCTCAGCATTGTTTTCAAATTCCTTCTTTGCCCGGCGTTTTAATAACGTGTCATTATCGTCATATTTGTTTACCAAGTTCAAGACACCTGAATTAAGTTCGCATTTTGGCACATTTGCAAAACATCAAAATGCAGGAAATATTTACATAATACTTATTAAATTAAATGGTACCTTTATTGAAATTTGGACAAGGTATTTTTACTGTTAAAGTTTCAAGGTAAAATGTCAAGAATATTATAACAAAAACTCTTCATTACAAGTTTCATTATAATTTTATTGATTAAATAAATTTTACACTTACCATCCAAAAACAACTTTGATTGACTTGAGATAATTGACTTTTGCACATGGACAAACAATTTGTAAGATTAGTTTGTTATTTCTTAATACCAATGTCGGCAAAGAAGAGCACACAAAAAAATGCCATAGAAATATTTGGACAAAGTTATAAAAAAAAAGAAAGAAATTGAACGGTTTCCAGCTTAACTCAAAGGCGACGTCTTAGGGGCAACAAAAGATCTGTCTCCCAATCCCACACAAGCAGCGTAATCTGGTGTCTTGAATAAAAAACCAGTAGCAGTAGCACAAAAAAAACAAGAACTCTCGAATATTAAGCTGACGTCTGTTTTTATGAAGTAAATTATTATTTCATGAGCCGAGCACTTTGTTGATTCTTCTTGTCCCAGACAATGGGAGCCTCTAAACATGAAAATGTCGGGCGTGTATTGTCATTTGAAATTGGAACGGATAACGTTTGTCAGATTAAGTTTGAGAATCGTAGTAGTATCGTTGGAAAATTTTCAGTTCAATGATTTAATTATGGTAGGGGCTTGTAGGCGAGAAGACACAACTTTCTTTTATACAAATTATTCATTCTGAAATAGTTTGTGTTTTTCTTTGTATCTTTTCGAAGGTAGAAATTCCCAACTAATCGGTTTATGGTATTACTCTTATTGATTCGTCGGCGGCACAAAGACCAAAACAAAGTGTGCATTTACGAAAGCACTTTCATTTCACTCCAAAAGTGACAACAAAAGCCACAACTTGGATCACAGTGTACAAAGAATGTGTTAAATGTAATAACAATTGTATAAAGTACATGTTATGTAAGTGTATAAGATTTGATCACCTCTCGTCAATAGGTTAAAAATATACCTAATAGAGTATTTAAATGCTGTGCAATTAGTTGCCGTAATGTGATCTTTATCAGCCCATAAAGAATGCAGGTGCGACAGCAAAGCTCAGATCAATAAAACATATGTTTGTGCTACAGTCATGTCCAAATAAAGTGAGCACACTATGAATTTTCATAAAATTAACATCTTCATAAAATTTTCTCTTGATTGTTATTATAGGGTATATAAAACCTACACCCCCCAACTTATTACTGTCATTCATTCATTGATGTTGTGTTGTATTTTTTGCGCACTCTTTGCTTTAGTTTCTGTTTAGGTTTGCTTTTACACTTCCGGTCTGAACTGTTGGCAAACACGTCTTCATACGACAGAAATGAAATTTTGCTTTTCAGCTTTTTCGCCTTGTACTTGTGGAATAACTTAAAGAGATCGTCTGCTGTGATGACATGAAGACAGCAAGCAACAACAAGATGAAGTTAAGACCAAGGCCAATCAAACTGGCAACTGGCTTAGTGAGTTGACATTGTTAGCGATTAATGATTATCAATTTAAGTTGATTAACTTGCCATTGCTGGCTGCGATTTGTATTCGCCGTATATAAATATCGATTGAAATTAATTGAACACTTTAAATCAATTAACTCGGCACTCAATATAAGTTTGTATGGAGGAAATTTTGAAAAGGTGGGTGTTAAATAAAGTCAATCTTATTTAGAAGGGGAAAGGGAGAATAAAGTGGTAAAATATAATCAATCTTATTAAGTTGATTGAAAAGAAAAGTTTTGATTTTATATAGTAAGAAATTCTTGATAAACTAGAAAGTTTATTAAACCTATTCCTCATTTTTAGCTTTTAGCGTTTAATTATTCCCAGAATTTTTCACCACTCAAAACTAAATGTATTTAAAAAGTAAATTGTTTCATTAGTAATAAACAAGTTGTTGTTTTTCATTTATATGTATCAATTTTTCATTTTTTATTTATTATTATTTATATATGGTAAGTATATACAGTTGCATTAAGTATATTACACTAACCGCTTAGGGCGCTAAAACTATGCGAGCTTACATACAATTTGTGCATAAAATACAGCAATTAATCAGTATATATATATTTATATATATATATATATATATGTATATTCGTACACTCTAAGTATAAGTATAATGTAGGTAAATCGTGTTTTTGCCAATTTATCAAATAAATACATACATAGTATACATATATAATAAATTAAATTTACAAACGACAGGAACAAAGTTTGAACTTAAGACAATAAAAACAAAAACAAACTAAATCAATCATTGCTCGCATTTACTTTGCATATTTGGTATGGATAGGGGTTGTGGGCAGAGGGGTGGGGGGTTGTTGTTGTTA
Organism: Scaptomyza hsui; assembly: GCA_018152825.1. Taxonomy (NCBI): domain Eukaryota; kingdom Metazoa; phylum Arthropoda; class Insecta; order Diptera; family Drosophilidae; genus Scaptomyza; species Scaptomyza hsui. Next base: position 9,824,563 of record JAECXO010000307.1, read on the forward strand.
TTGGTAACAGGATGGGCGGGGGGAGGTAGAGGATGATTGGAGCTTTGATATGTTTTATGTCCACCCATACAAGCAAATTTTAGAGTACAGGTTGGCAAAGTGACATACACTATATATATAGATTTACTATATACATACATAACCGCATCAGATCAGATCGCCAATTTGTATAAGTAGTAGTAAGTAGAAGGTGTGAAAAATATATATCTATATATTTGTTTGTGTGTGTTTGTAATTAGTTTTGTGGTTCTTTTAAGCCGAGATGCAACTCTGTGTTTTATTTTTTTCTCTCTCTCTCTCTCTCTCTCATTTTCTCTGTATCTCCCGTTAGATGGAAGTCCTTTAGCTAGATGTCATTGGGTTTGTTTTTTTTTAATTTTTTTTAGTTTTTCACTAACTCTTACAAATTTACTTCCTATAAGCTCTGATTGCGTAAGTTGTATGTATTAAAATTAATGTATTTTTCTCTCAATTAGATTTGTTTTTAGGATTTCTCATTCCCACAAAAATTGCACAAAGTCCTTGACAGTTATGTTTGTTTGTTGTTCTTGTTTTGTTGTTGTTTGTTGTTGTTTTGCGGCTGCTGCTTCTTTTTTTTTTTGGGAGCTGGTTGAATCTCTTCTCTATTTGGTGTAATACCGAATAATCACATGTAAATTATTGTCCGAAAGTTTTTTCCTTTTTATTCCCGATCTCTCTCTCTCTCTCTCTTACTTTCTCTCCCTCTCTATGGTCTGAGCAGTGCCAACTTGGGCGCCTGTTGCTGCAGATGATGTTCCCGCATGGCTATTAAGGAGAGCGAACGGAATGCGGAGATCGGGGAAGCAGCTGAAGCAGGTTCATCGGGGGATGCGGATCCGGATCCGGTGGAGAGCGTTGTTGTTGTTTGGTGTCATGGCTTGCCCGGCGAGATCTTGCCCGAGTGCGAGGAGGAGGACGAGGATGTCGAGTTGCCGGAGATGGGTCCGATCATGTGCTGTGCCGCCGTATGGCCGCCGGAACTGCTGCTGTTGGGTATGTGCACCACATCGCAGCCCATCGAGGAGGAGGAGCTGGATGCGGAGGGTGAGGCGCCCGGTGGTGGCGCCACCTGTGCTGCACCCGCATTGCCCCCCGACGTCGTCAGGCTGAGTGGTGCAAAGTGTTGTCCCTGGGCAGCGCCCGAGACCGCCGCCTTCCACAGCAGCGGATTCATGCCCAGGCCATTGTGGGCCGCCAAGCTGGCTCCAAAGTGCCGCTGATGCTCGAGGAACTCCTGCGTGGGTGCACTGAGATGGGCAGCGGCTGCAGCCGCCGGTCCATAGAAGCCGCGATACAAATCCGGTCGCACATAGGGCGCATAGTTGGGAATGCGGGCCGCCAGCGGGGAGAGGATCTTGCCCGGCGACGGATGCTGATGCTGACCCGGATGGCCGTAGAAGGCGGGCTGCGAGGAGGGCGGCAGCTCGCTGGCCGGCGAGTTGTCCTTGTTGTTGGAGTTGGAGTCCTTGCCATCCTTGGCCATGTCGGCCAGCGACCAGATCCTTGGCTTCACGACCAAACTGCCTCCGGTGCCCCCGACCGCCGTTTGCAGCGAATTCTGCTGGGCCTGCTGATGCTGCTGGAGCAGCTGCTGCTGGTGATGATGGTAGGCGGCGATGTCTGGTGGCGAGCCTGTGGGGGGCCGGAAGTGATGGTGCAGGGCGGCGGGATGGAAGAGTGGATGGGTGCCGGGACGATCATAGAGATCGGGCGAACCGTTCGGTGAACCCGGTCGCGATTCCGACCACTCACTGTTATTACTCTCGCCGGGACGATCGGTCATCATGTCCCCCAGTCGACCCATGCGATCCTTATCATCATTCGAGCCCAGTCCCGAGTCCTTAGCATCTGTAAAGAATAATTAAAATTATTGTTAATAATTCAAGATGTCCATAAAGTAATTAGGAAGATAGTCTTCTAAGAATAGCAAAGAATGAAAAAAAGACATGTGATAATAATGTTTGTTTTTTCAGTTTGTATTTATAATCTATTTATAGGAAAGTTCTTAGCTATCTATCTTAATCACACTTTGAATGATTTCTACTATCAAAGTTTAAGGTTACAAATACTTTTCTAATACCCCGATTTCACTAGGCTTCATTTACATCAATCCAATTGAAACAGCATATAATTTGAACAGAAAACCGATTCAAAAGCCGCTGACAGCTGTTTGATTTTCTGTTATACTCAATTTGGCACTGTTTGTTGGCTACAGCGCTGTTAAGCTCCTCTGTTAACGAAAGATGAGCATCTTCGTAACAGCCAAAGTCACTACATAGGAATCTAATTCAAATAGATAGTGGAATCGGGGTATTAATCACACTTTGAATGATTTCTACTATCAAATTTTAAGGTTATGTTGAACAAAAATACTTTTCTAACACCCGATTTACACGTTGAACTTTTTTCATCACTTTTTTTTTCATTCTGTTTTAAAAGTTCTTCGCAAATCTGTTCGCATTTACACGATGAACTTTTTCCATTACATTTTTTCTTTGTAAATGCAACTCTCATTTATCGATAACTTTATTATTCACATGAAACACTGTGCAACTCTGTGTTTACATGCAATCGGAATAGCAGTCATAGCAAAATGAGAGAAATAAATCATTGCTACAAAAGTCATGTAGCATTGCTTGCAGTTGTTACCCCTCTACTCCCTTTGCCTACAAACGAATGTTATATTCGAAAATTGAATGGAAAAAGTTCAGCATAATTTTGTAGAAACATTTTTTTTCCTATTTTCCTTTCGTTAGAAGTTTTCATGAAATTCCTAACGATAAGTGCTTTCAACTTACCTAACAAATCATTCTCTTCCGTATTCTTATCGTTATCGTCATCGTCGTCGATATTAGCATCATCGTCGTCGACTCGATTACGCGGCTCCCAGGTCATTTTGTTCTCCTTTTTCAGTCTTCTTCTCGCATTCGCAAACCAGGTGGATACCTGAGTTAAAGTCATTTTTGTGATAATCGCCAGCATTATTTTCTCGCCCTTCGTGGGATAAGGATTCTTTTTATGCTCATTTAGCCATGCCTTCAGCGTTGATGTCGTCTCGCGGGTTGCGTTCTTTCGCCTGGCCCCATTCAAGTCCATGCCATAACTGCAATTAACAAAATCAAAGATTGTATTGTATTTACGAGAAAAAAAAGGGGTTAGAAAACTTGTCTAAGACCAAGGCTTAAGGGTGTAAATTGCCGTCGGGCTGCCTCAGCGCATTGAGTGTGAGAATTAAACAGGTGACAAATATAATAATCAGAGCTCTTTTTTGGGGGTTAATGGTAGTCGAGTCTGGCAACTTTTAATGGGCCATCTGTTGCCAGGACGGGTTGGATTTTAAATATGCACAATACTAAATGCTCAACTGGTCGCCTAAGTACACTCGGAAAAAAGAATAGCCAGTTGAAGGTGTTGTAAAAATGTATTTAGGAAACCGTAAAAATAAAACTCTTACTTAGGAAATATGCAGGAAAATTCCTAGAGAGTTTTTCTGGGATATTTTTTAAACAGTTGCATTTCTAAAACATTTTTAGATATTGATTTATCTAATCAAAAAATAGATTAGAAATTTTCTTTCTTCTTAGGTTTTTTTTAAAGCAACTTAATTCAGAAAGGATCAAAAATGGAAGTATAAGGTGTTGTATAAATGTATTTAGGAAACCACAAAAAAAACTCTTACTTAGGGAACATGCAGACAATTTCCTAGAGACTTTTTCGGGATAAGTTATAGAGGATTTTTATTATTTTTAAAACAGTTGCATAATTAAAAAATGTTTGATATTAGTTTAAAATATGATTTAACTAACCAAAATTAGGCTAGAAATTTTATTTCTTCTTTGGTTTTTTTTAAAGGCATTTTTGTTCAGAAATGAAAGTTGAGGGTGTAGTAAAAATGTATTTAGGAAACCACAAAAAAAAACTCTAACTTAGGGAACATCCAGACAATTTCCTAGAGACTTTTTCGTGATAAGTAGGATTTTATTATTTTTTGAACAGTTGAATATGATTTAAATAATCAAAAAATAGGTAAGAAGTTTGCTTTCTTCTTAGGTTTTTTTTTAAAGCTAGAGCATAGCGTTAGAATTTTGTAACCCTCTTAAGCTTCTATTCTGTGTTTTTTTTAACGTTTTATTTTTCTGAGTGTACTATTAGGCTGGGCATCATCGATTGGCGCTGCTTGGCAACATTTGTCTATAATAAACACATTTTGCTAGCCATTTTGCCCAAATGGCCTTTAGTCTGTCTGTCTCTTGGTCTGTTTGTATGTCTCCCCGTCTCCCCGTCGCCCTGTCGCAGTGTAGTAACATTTATGTACACATGTGCAGTTTGCGGTTTGTGCAACACATTTCAGATCTGACCAGCGAAATGCATTCGCCGCAACAAATATCCCTCTGTATATGTGTGCGGCAACTGTCCTTTATCGTTTTTTGTGGGCAGTTAACAAGCACATGCGTGTGTGTGTGTGTGTGTGTGTGTGTGTGGCAAGTGCAGCCCATAGACAACATTCAGTCGGCAGCGGAACAAGCGATATGCGTATACATATGTAGCTGTCCCATTTGTAGTATGCAGCATGTAGCATGTTTCCAGCCAGCTGCACAAATGCTCAACAGACTGCCAGATACGTATGTGTGTGTGTGTGTGTGTGTGTGCTCTCTGTGTGTGCATTGCATTAATTAATTTAAATTTTAACGAAATACAAAATAAAAAAATGAAACGAAACGAAGTGTCGCCGAGTGCAAAACACCTGCGCCGACAGCCACACATTCACTGCCTTTGATCACTTGACAGTTGAATAAATTTTTTTAATTTTCCTATCAACGTCCGGCGGTGTTTTTTTTTTTCTTTTTTTCGTTATATGTTGGCGATGCTGTTGTCAAACAATGCAAAAATCACTTACAAGCACACGCCCTCTATGTGTGTGTGTTTACTGAATTCGAAATTCGAAATTCGACTTCGAATACGAATTCGCTAGTCGGGCGGGGCGTCACGTCACAGGCAAATAACTCAAAATTGATTTATTGTGAATATGACAACAACATTCACAATCGACATGACTCAACTTTCAAATTTTTGTTATGGGTGTCAATTACGGGTAGAAACAATGAGCAAAGAGAGAGAGAGAGAAGAGCACCTTTAAACTCCTCCACGGAACGTGACGTGACGGGATGTTGTCGATTGTTTAAATCGACAACTTGGTTTGGAAATTTATGTATGTCGGCAACATTTCGTTGTTTTTGCTGTTGTTGTTGTTCAGCGGAAGCGGCAACTCTGCCAAATAGCCGACGGGGCCTCGGCTCATCAATTACAAGCAAATAAATTGTCGTTAATGATAGAAAATCAAATATGTATAAACAACAGACACTTTAATGTACTTGGGCTTTTACTTTTCAATGCGCCCAATTTGACCTAGCAATTGTGTGTGTGCCACAAACTTTCAACAGCCACTGTTTAACACTCCTTCACATTTCACTTCTTCATGCCGATCACGTTCACAACACTTCACAACACTACAACACACACACACACACACACACACACACACAGAGCTGATGTGTTGGCGTTGATCGCCTGTCGGACCACCGTTCATGTTCTCGCCTAGCAAATCTCCCCCTCCCCCTCCACCTCCTTCCTCAATGTCACAATATTATTGTTATTGTTATTCAACACTTACCTATTGAAGGGATAGCCGGCAAAGGCTGCGTCATACGGATGATACATTGATGGATATGGCCATGGAGCAGCACCTGCCACTAGATTCTCCTTCAAGTCAATGCCAGCCTGCAAATAATACAGAAATAAATGTCAGCTATTATTATTAAAAATATTCCAATAATACACACAATAAGAATAATCAGTGGCATTTTTGATACGTAAATCATTTGACCATTGGCAAAGACCTTGAACCGAAATTATTAAAAATCATGTTAAACAAATCATTAGTACATAAACATTTAAATATTTTTTTCTGTGACGCATGTGTTATCAGGAATACAACAAAATGGGTGAATAATGGGAATAAAAAGTAGCGAAATTTGTTTTAAAAAACAATTAACAACTTTATGGAGCAATTGTCAAAAAAAGGTTAGAAAAATATATTAGAATAAACATAAATTTATGGATCAAGCTTTAGTATAAGCTTTTTTATATATTTTGTAGTAATTGCAAGAATTTCACCCATTGTATTATTAATTTATTGAGTGATAAGCAGCATCTTAGTCCATTGGGGCATGAGGACAAGACGTGACCAAAAGGGCGTTAAGTATTCACAGTATTCAATTGTGAATTCACAATACACTTGCTGTTTAATTTGATAATGAGACACGAGGAATACGCGAATAAATGCCGTTATATATGTGGAACATATGTCAGCTTGTGGGTATCTCTTGCCAGAGAGCGAGTAATTAAAATCACAGATAGAAGCACACACACACACACACACACACACACACACACACATATATATAAATGTTGATTAAGTGTAACATGACAATTACTTATATACACATTTAGTAATTTAGTCGTGTCTAAATTCACAGCGACAGATGTTGATGTCAGCTGTTTGTCGTGTACCAAAAGTGATAACGACCAAAGATTGTGCCAGAAACACACAGAGCGAGAGACAGAGAAAAAGAGAGCTCAATCCAAACCATAACGGTTAAAAGGTAAAGTGAAAAAAAAATGCAGAGCAGCAGCTGCGCCGATAACAGAAAAGCTGCCAACGATAAAACTAAATGCAGAATGTGCCAATGCTCAAAATTTAATCGAGCCATTATTTTCTTGTTTCTAAACGATAAAAAGTATATACAAATTTCTTGTGCTTCTTTGAACGTTTTTGTAATGCAGTCTGAGACCAGTGCTGCCAAAAGCGAAACTAGCCTTTGAAAAAGCTAGAAAAAGCCAGAAAAACTAAAGAACACTTAGGCTTGGCTGTCTTGGCATTTGGGTGCAAATCCGAAAGTTTTGCATTAATGCTAGATTTGCCATATTTGCATAAGCAAAGTATAAAACTCGTATCAATTGATTTCATAGTTAAAAACGATCAAATTTAATGCTCTTTTGGCTTATCGATGTTTTTTGCCATTCAAATGGAAAAAAATGCTACAAAGTATTTAAGTGTTGGAACGTAAAACATAAAAATACATAAAGTTGGAAAATAGCTATAATTCCCGCTAGCCGCTATTTTACAATTTATCCCGCTAGATATAGCGGGGAAATAGCTAAATTGGCAGCACTGTCTGAGACAGCGTCAAAAGGTCAGCTCTAAAGAACTGCAACATGATGTAAAATCAACAATCGATACACATCTCTAAGAACATGACACACTGCACATCTTTTTTTTTTTGTTTCCATTTTTTTTGGCCCTTCTGTTCCGTTCCGTTTCGCATGTGAAGTATGCGAAATTGTTGTTGTTGTTGTCTGTATCTTGGGATGTCTGCGCGTTGAAACCGTCGGCAAAATATTTGTGTTTAGGCCCGATATCAATGCCAATCGCATTGGCCACGACGAGGGTTCTTCTTGGCCCTGTCTGGTCTCAGCATGTGGTGAGTAGTTTTTTGGAGAGTTGAGAGTTTGAGCGTTTGATAGAGAGACTGATAACCACAAGGCTAACAGACACAGATCTTGGCCCTTGTTGTTGTTGGTTGTGTCTGAGAGAATTTTTGTTTTTGGTCGTAACGTGCACAGTTCGCAGAAGTCATTTAGCAAAACGTTTTACAACCTTTTGCCAAAGTCTGACAATATTAAATTACAGTTTTTCTCGGCGGAAGGTCGAAAGTTGCAAGCAAGCGATCAATTACAGAGTTGTAGAGTTTTGCAAGTTTTCGGTTTACCGATTCCTCAATGAATCTCTCGCAGGCCAAAAAGGGTCGCTGCCGCCGAACCGGTTTTCTACAATTTTTACAACTCTTACAAATAATCGCATTCAACTATCAAACGTGCAACGTGCAACGAGCAACAGCAACAGCAACGTGCAACAGCAGCACCATGTTCAGCAACAACATTCAGAGTATCCGCATCCGCATCCACTAAAAAAAATCTGCTTGCCTCATGTGTACATTGTGTGTGTGTGTGTGTGTGTGTGTGTGTGTGTGTGTGTGTGTGTGTGGAGTGCGTGCTGCATATGGACATGGGACATGGACATGCGAGAGTGAAGCGCATTCAGTGCAACACATCCCATAAATTGTTGCGTTTGTTGCTACTTACTTACTACATTGCCTCCTCCTCCTCCTCCTCCTCCCCCTTCTCCTCCTACTGCTGCCTCCGATTTTTTGCGTGTGATGCAAAATATTAACAACATGAACAGTCGACATGTGTGCAACTACGTTTTGCGTTTATTATTGCAACAACAACAACAACAACAACGACTACTTCTTGCCGTAACGAATTTACAAGTTGGCCAAAAGCATCCATTACGAACATTTACACAGCTTCAGTATTTAGACCAGAACTAACATGGATCGGCCCAAAGCGATAGCAAGTGATATACGTTCACAACATACACACAAATGTATGCATGTATGTATTGTGTGTATGTATTGTGTGTATGTTTGTACCAGGAAATGATGCATCATCATTTTGAATATGATGGAAATCGGTTATTGTTAAACACAAATTTATATGCAAGTATTATTTATTTTATTTATTATGAAGTGAATTTGAATTGAAATTGCTTACAACTTTAATTTTTGTTCAAAATTTATGATCGAATTATTGGCGAACTATTGATTTATAATTTATCACAGAAAAAAAATCAAAAATGAATTACTTTAAAATATTGCATAAGCTTTGTAGTCAGTGTTGCCAACTTAGCCTTTTTCTAGCCGGAAAACATATTATTCTAAAGCTAATTTCTCTTAGAAAAATGTTCCGTAACCGAATTAGGAAACGCCTCCTCTTTAAACAGATTAAAAAAAGTACAGAAAAATGAACAAAATAATAAGATTAAACACCTTGTATATCAAATTTGAGAGTATTTAATTAAATTTCATATTATATTGCCTCTTTATAACCGCCGACAATTAGCTAATCACACTTTTCATGTACACCAAGGTGTACCACTGTGCCACAATCACTAACGATTCCCCCCTTCTCAGAAAGGCATGTTAAGGATCAGCTGCTGTGTCGAATTCACGCATTGCGGAGTGCGATTTCGCGGCTACGAACAAACTGTAAATTAATTAATTCATATTAAAACTGGGCACACTCATCTGGTTTTCATTGTTTAACTAAAATCGTCGTCTCGTCCCCATCGTTCCCCATCGTCAACCGACAATTGGTCGACACGTCGCGACAGTTGCCAGATTCAATAAGAGAATTCAATGGGAATCGATGGGTTCTGGTTCAGGTTCGCGAGACTGTGTTGTGTGTGTGTTGTGTGTTGTGCCTGTGGTCTGTCGCCTGATGCGCCGCGATGCGAATGATGCGCGTAATGACGGGTCGAGTTAATTAATTGCTGACTCGTTTTAAAAATAAACGCACGTTTTCGCCACGCATTCCACGTTTCCACACATTGGAACGGAACGGGAAAGGGAACGGGAACGAACGGGCGGTGGAAAGAATGAATGGAATCGGAGCGAGAATCTGAATCACAAACTTGATCGGATTTTCGAAATCGACGACAAGCGAAGGACTTTGACTTTCAACAAAATAGAATTGTTGAACGGCGCGGCGTGTCTAGCGCCAGCAAGAGGGGCGGGGGGGGGGGGAGAGGAGAGGAAGCAGCCTCCCAGCGCTTATAAAGTTGTATTCAACTGGGAGAGCCTGAAGCTTTTGTTCCGTTGTTGTTGTTGTTGTTGTTGTTGCCTTGCTTGTTTGTTTGGCTGCTTTTGTTGTTGTTGTTGTTGTTGTTGGCGCTGTTGCCATGACTGCTAATTTGTTGTTTGTTGTAGGCAGCCATTCAAAAAACATTCTCGTAGACACCCACACACACACACACACACACACACACACACAGAGTGTGCAAAATTTACTGTTAACGCAACATTTTCAACTTTTGCCAAAAAGCCAAACACACAAAAACTTTTCACAACAACAATGGGCGAATGTACGAGAGCTCTAAAGTGTGTGTGTGTGTGTGTGAGTAAATGTATTTAGTACTTGGGCTGCGTAGAGGGAGAGGGGGAAGAGATGTATGTACGTCACCTTGCCATTAAGGACAAAGCAACCCCCAACGACGACGACGACGACGACGACGACGACACTTCGACATTTTGAAAGTTGACAAATCAGTGCATGTACATTTTCGGGCCAAAAAACACACACACTCCATGTTAGGGTTGCTCTGCGTCGTAGAGGGGGTAGGGAAGGGGAGGGGAGGTGTGGCCCGATTTGTAGTTGGCTTTTTGTTACAGTTGCCACAAGTTTTGCCAACGGCCCACAAAAAGTTCGTCTCTCCCAAAGGACCAGCAGCTTGACTTTGAGAGGATATGGATACACACACACACAGTGTGTGTGTGTGTGTGTGTGTGATTGTGTGTGCCTGGGTGTAAGATTATTTAGTTGAGAGTGCGAAATGTCATGCCTGGCATTGTTGTTTATTTGTTCGTTCGTTGATGATGTTGCCCTGCCACTTACTAAGCGAGACAAATAAACTGACTTCAATAGACTTGCTACACTGAGAAAAAGGCACACTTTCCTGAAAAAAAAAACGACACGAGAATCCACTACGAAAATAGTAAATTTTACTATGCGGGTTTTAACTATGAAACGTAGTAAAAATCAGTATAAACAATGTTGATTCAAATAAAATCAAAGTTAAACAGCAAAATGAATATGAAACGTATTATATTATTATATTTCTAACAATTCTAGTAGACGCATGCGAGTGTATTACTTGGTTTTTCAGGTATCCGAGATGTGAAAATGAAAAATTCCATTTTCAAATTTAATATGAACAATATTCGAATCATATATTTTTGTGCATCACCTTAATTAAACTATGAAAAATGTTAATTTTACTATTTCATAGTAATTCTTGATTTTACATTTTTACTAGTCAAGTTTTTCCGAGTGTACCAAAAGATACCCTTAACCTCAAAACAGGCCTATATTTTTTCCTAAGTGCAAACTTGCTACTCAAAATAGAGACGAGGAACGTGCCTGTCACAAAACTAGATGACTATGATTGCCATTGTCTAATTGGGGGCAGCTGAATGTTGAATGTTGCAGGATGCAACATATGCGCTAACGTCAAACTCGAAAACGAACTTAAGGATCAACGCAATGAGCAAGAGAGATAAACTGACAGCCAGAGTTGAGGGATTTCGGAGCGTGGAGGGTGGAGGTTGAGGGCGGATCACAGGCGGACAGGCTGTCAGTTGTGTGTTGACAAATTTATTAATAAGGTACGAAACGGCAGCAGTCGACGCCCTCAACAACAACAACAACAACAAGAGCAACAACACAGGGCTTGGCCTGGCCTATTTGTTTGTCAGTCAAGTCGGGGCGGTACTCTTCAAATGTTTGGTTGCTTCTTTGCGCTATTTGAAATGACAGCAGCACCATCTCATATCATCCACCTTGCCACCTTGCCACCATCCACCATTTAGCATGCGTTGACTTTTTCGGGAGGACAAGTCCCGAGAATATATATATATATGTCCGTGCTGCGGCAAAATGACAGCCGCTTGACAGCTCGTGTCAAAGTAATGAATCCACCGCACGGAGCTCCGACACTTTTACAACACTCCTCAAAAATGAAAAATTGCTCCAGTTTAGCGCCGGCGAGATGCCGCAGTGACTAATTACGATCGGTGGCATGATTTATGCAGCTGGCCGGAAAATTTGAGTGTCGTATCTTTTTAAATGCCTCAATCAATATATGGCATACACTTAAAATTGTACTTGACAGTGTATCTTTATACTATTGGTTTCAGATCGACAGTGTTTAATCACCAATCGATAAATTTCAAATGCGACCAACTTTTGTATCTTTTGTATTTGTATCTTTCAATAACAATGCGCCAGCGTTAACAAAACAAAACTCAAATTTATGCAAAACCGTAGCTACTGGCGGCAGGCCGCGTTTTTTTGTCTTTTTTTTATGTATCTTTTTTTTCTTTTCTGTCTTTTTTGTCTCGCCAGCTGCCGTAAGCTTCTTCAAATGCAAATCAATATACTTAGGCGCACACACACACACACACACACTCGCGCACACACTTCAGTAAGTCGTATCGACTATCGATTTTTTGTTTGTTGCTTATTTGTTACTCGGTCAGTTATTAGTGGCACGTATTCAAATGATTCGTAAATTATGAATATAATCGCAGAGCCGGCAGTAACTTATTTGATACATGTATTAACAACATAAAACTCTTTCTTTTTTTTCCCCGAACTGGTTCACACAAAGTCGCTTTGCTTTTCAAGTTTTCTGTTCACTTCTCATATCTTGTTTGTCGTTCAAACATATCGTTGAGATTTCGCGAATCACTTTTTTTTCGAACACAAATTAATATGCTGCGAATACTTTTTGACAGTCACATCACATACATTTATATTTATTTGTCATAATGAATAATTTGGTAAAAAAACAGATATTTTAATTTCAGAATTGACACCTTTTTGTTTAAATTTATGCTCAAGTCATATTTGTCATAATGAATAACTTGAAATAAACATATTTTAGTTTTTAAAAATTATTGCTACTGGTGTTTGCGAGTTGAGCCAAAAATTGTATTTTGGTGTATTGAATTCTTAAAGAAATTATTTATGAACATTTTCTTAAAAGAAGGTTTAAAAAAAAAATAATGTTCACCAATAAACAAGCATATTATTTTTATAAGATATATTTAATTCGTTATAATTTGGTAAATTAATTGAATTATTTACTTTCCTAATTTTAGTTTATCTATTTTTTTTTTTTTTATTTTTGTTTTTTTTTAATGTGTGCGATTTTAGTTCTTTTTGTTCTTTTGAACAAACTACATGACAAAATTGAGCGCATTAAAGAACTTAACGAAATTTGTTGTCTAAATTTAACGAAGCTAACGATTGAACGAACTAAAGAACTAATTAGTTCACTGAACTCAATCTTACAATTGAACTGTAATGTGAAATGTGAAATTTAATTACTTAATATCAACATTTTCCTAAACAATGTCTCAGGAATCCTTAAACATTTATTTTAAGCAAATACCATTATTGTTCATTGTTGATTATATTGTTTGAAAAACATGTTCAACTCCCTCGATCGGCTAATTGAGTGTCTTTGGAACCATATGTCATAGAAACTGATTATTTGGAATTCGAGTGAAAAATTGAAAAAAAAAAAAAGAAACCACACACACAAGATCCGGTCAAGGGACTGCAAGCAGTCACAGTTGGAGGTCCTGACCCCTCCTGCACCTACTCCGCCTATGATACGATACAATATTTGGTGACCCTCGGCACAGTATGCGGTCTGGCAGGGAAGTCAAACCAAATAGAATTGTTTGCAAACAAAGGCAAATTACACGCTGCTATTAGAAATAATTTCAACGAACAATGGACAACGCCGTGAAGCGCCGGACATGCAGCAACAACAACAACAACAACAACAACAGAAACTCTCCCGACGGAGCACTCAGAATAATGCAGCTTGAAATATCACCCAAGTCTAGGCAAAAGGTCACATGGGCATATTGCAACAGCCACAAGTTGAGGCACAACAACAAGCTAAAAGCCTTTGACAAATCTGTGCCTAGACTGGACCTCGAACCGAAAAGCACAAAACTTCCACAGAGACTAACACATGTTCGGAAGCACTGTCAATCTCTCTCTCTCTCTGTGTGTGTGTGTGTGTGTGGCACACGATCAAATGTCGTCGGTGGTGGTCCCTTGGACTTGGGACGCTGGACAAATTCATAAATTTATTGCACCATTGTGTTCGGACGCATGACTTATGAACAGAGGAGGAGAAAAAACTCTGAACCGAACCGAAAGTTAAAAGGTTCTTTTTTTTTTTGAGCGGTATTTGCATGTGAAATGTTTCATGTTTGGACTTACCGGATTCGCGTAGAATTGCGGCTGATCGCCGGCAATGCCGGATAGGTAGGCGGACATGCCCTCCGGATAGACGCCGAGCGGTACGCCGCCAGGACCGGCTACAAGGCCGCCCGCGGCCGCCAAGCGCTGGTAGTTCAGCATATCATATTGGCAGGAGCAGATTGTCTGGCCGCTAACCGGATCCGTGTAGATGGTGCGGCCCGTGTCGCAGCAGCGATTCGGATTGGGATTACCGGAGCCGGGTGCGGGCGGAGGTCCGCCCGGCGGCGGTCCCACGCCCACCGAGGGCAGCGATGAGGGACCCGCTCCCACGCTACTTCCCGCGGAGCCATAGGGTGTCACCGCAGCGGCACAGGGCGAACCGGAGCGTGCGCCCGGCGGTACTGTCGATGTGACCATCAGGGGCAGGGGCAGGGGTACACCACTGGCGGGCAGACCGGCGGCAGAGGCAGCAGCGGCAACGGCAGCGGTTAATGTGGGCCCCGGACCTGAACCTGAACCTGGGCCTTGTCCTTGGCCTTGGCCTTGGCCGGATCCGGTGCCGCTTGTTGGATGCGCTAACGGTGGCAAAGGCGGCAACTGTTGCGTCGTACTCTGTGGATGCGGCGGCGTCTGTGCGGCGTTCGTTGAGGGTGTGGTTGGCGATGAGGCAGCAAGGCGAGTTGAAACGGCATTCTAAAAATGGGGAAATACCGAAAAAAACGTTGAATGTCAGTAAGGAAATAAACGAATCTTCCGTATATTCTATTCTTAAATAATCTAGTATTTTATATCGATAATATTTCGAATAAAATTGTTAAAGTTGAGTGTTAAGTTATTAAATCAAGTAGAGTTTTTACCAGATTCATTTTTTTTATTTTTTTATTTTGAGACAAGTTCATGCTTTATTTAATACTTGATAAAATCAAGTAGAGTTTTATAATATTCAAGCATTATGTTTTCTTATTTTTGAGACGATTTCTGCTTTATTTAATACTTAATACTCTTTTTTTGTAACCTTTTTTTTAAATCAAATCTCTTAAAAAATTTTACATTTAAAAATATTTCACTTTTCTGCTTTAAATTTCTATGTAGCTAGCTCTTGGAACTAGTTCATAAAGAAGCTTCAAAATTAATTAAATAAAAACGGCTTAGTATTATTTACTCAAAAAAATTACAATTTTAAAGTTTTTTCGTTCTCAAAATATGAATAAATTGTCTAGATACCAGTTCTTGCTTTATGCAATTTTTTAATAACTTGTTTTGTGGTTCTTGAAACCTGTTTTGAATATTATATGTCACATGAAATCAATTTTGTATTTTCCGTATAAGGATATTTGTTTGCATTTAAAAAAAATACAATTTTCTACCTTTAATTTTTTTTGTAGCTCTTGGAACTAGTTCAAAAAGAGCTTGAAAATTAATTAAATAAAAACGGATCAGTATTATTAGCTAAAAAAAAGCTAATTTTTAAGTTTTTTCGTTCTCAAAATTTGAATATATTGTTAAGATGTCTTTTCATGCTTTATGATATTTTTAAATCATTTATTTTGTGATTCTTGGAACTAGTTAAGAATATTTACTCAAAAAGGGTTTCTAAAAACATAAAGAAAAATAGACAAAGACTTCTTTTTATAACCATCAATAAAAAATCGTTGAAAATTGTAAAGAATTGGCTTCCCTATTAGAGCCTATGTATGTATATACTGCCAACTTGTCTACTGTACCTTTTTGGTGTGTGGCACAACCAACAAATCGAAAGGCAGAACTTAATTAAAAAACCGTTGCCCCCCTCTTATCAATGGCGATAAGCGCGCGTTGTTGTTGTTGTTGTTTCTACACACACTCCAACTGGTACAGTAAATACACAAAGTGAAGACAGACTGTCCCATGGCAACCCTAGCCTAGGGTCCTCTACTCTAGCTTGTTGTTGTTGCTGGGATCATCAAAGTGGGGCCGCCATTAACAACAAATCATGTTTTCGATTGACAACATTGATTTAAATTACACAGTCGATTGCTGTGGCAGCAAACAACAACAACAACTGTGTGTGTGTGTGTGTGTGTGTGTCCGTTCTTTGTGCATCTTGGTCCGTGCCCATGTTTCTTTCTTTTTCTCTTCTTCGTTTTTCTTCTCTGTGCACATAAGCCTATCGGGGCACTTTTGTCAACACTTTTAGTCACAAGCAACAACAACAACAACTTGCAACAACAACTTGCAACAGATTGAACGCATACATTCGCACACATTGCGGCACAAACAAGTTTCTGACGTTTTTTTTTTTTTTATTTATTAACGTCTCTTTGTAAACTTTTCTTCGATTTTGGTTTCTTCTTCTTCTTCTGCTGCTTCTCGGCTCTTTTTACAAATGATCCAAGACTTAAGATTGGATTTTTATCGCAACTCGAGAAGCATGGCCAAACACTGTGGAGTGATATCAACAAAATAGTCACCAAGATAGACCACGGGATGCACTGCCTCCCCCCCTCCTCCTCCTCCTCCTCCTTCTGCTGCTGACAAGTTTCAAGTGGTTATACGCGATTAAAAAATAATTCTCTGACCCATATGAGTGTAAGGGGGAGGGGGGAGTGGTGTTGGCTTATCAGTTAGCGCCTTTGAATCCGCCGCCGCCGATGTCGCTGATGATGTTTATCATCCAGCAAACGGGGTCCGCCATACAAATATATACAATATATTTCTAGTTGAGAACATCTTCAACAGAAAAACAGAGAAAAAAAAATTAAAAAATGGTTCGAGCATTATTTTTCATATGTGCCTGAAGAATTTTTTATCTAAACAGCGATTTGCATTTAATTTTTTTTCTGTTGTCTTTCGCATATTTTTTTTCTTCTTCTTCTTCTTTGGGTTTTCGGTTTCGAATTCGGTTTTGGTTTCGTTTTCGGTTTCAGTTTACTTTTCATTCGCTATTGTTGTTGTTGTTGTTGTTGTTCTACAAGTTGCATTTCACATTATTTGCTTGCTTTGATTTTGTTTTTGTGTATTTTTGTGTTTTTGTGTGTTTTGTTTAAGCATTTTATGGGCTCTTTTCAATAGCTCGCTTGTTGCTGCCTTGTTTGTCACTTATTTGTGTAATTAATGTATGTGTGTGTGTGTGTGTGTGTGTTTTTGTATCTATGTTGGCGCTGAAGTGTCAAGTATAAGTTGAATTGATTACATTTGACCAAAGAGGCAACATTAACTTGCCATATTTGCCACTATGTAGATCAGATTACCATGATTTTAAACACACACTAACACATGTATCCATGTTTGTATCTGTGTGTGTGTGTATCTGTGTGCAGCAGAAACAGCCACAAAGTATTAGAAGGGGGTGGGGGTGGGGGTTTGAGGGGGGGCTTTCATTTGGCATCATGTATGTAGAACATACAACACATGTCTGCCACCGCTACTTGTATCTGCTTGCTACAATAGTCAGACAATACACAGTACAAAATACTCGAGGCACGCTGAAAAACAAAAAATGTACAAAAAAAATGTACAATGGCTGACATTTTCGGGGGATTCAAAGTGGATTTGGCAGACATCGATTGCTTTTGCTTGATTATTTCAATTTATTTTTAAATATGCCTGCCTATTGCTTTCTCTTTCCGTTCGCTTTGATTTTCCTTAGCGATCTGTCTTTGTCAAGTCCAATTGCTGCAACTTAAACACCTTGTTCTACAAGCTTAAATAAATTAGAAGATTTAGCTAAAGTATTTAAAAAAAAACGCGCATTCTTTTCCCAATTAAAATAGTTTAAACGTGCTTAAGAGATTTGAAAAGAATGAAAACTAAAAGATACGATCTAGTAAAAACTTTTGTATCTTTCTAAGTTGAAGAAAATGAATTTCTCCTTTTACTGTTACATGAATTTAATGATCGTATCTTTGTAGATATTTACATCAGAATATTGGGTATATTTAAAAATTATTTGTAGATCCTTTTTTTTTTAAATATTCTAATTGATTTTCTATTAGATTTTTGATTAATTTTTTGTTTAATCTTTAAGGAAATATAATACAAAAATCCAACACATGTTTTGCATTGATTCCTAGAAAATATTAAAATGTATTTCTTGAGTATCTTTTGTTTTTGATGTGATTTAATTCAAAAAATTATGAAATGAATAAAAATCCTTAATGTTTTGCTATTTTTTTCAATTTATGTCAACTTGCTGCAAGTTTAGGTAATTTTAAAAATTTTCCTAAGCATGAAACCAATATCTTTAATCCTTAAACTCAGTATTCTACAACATATACATATTCTTAAAGATTCCAATGTTTTTTTAATAAGTTTATACTATGTTTTAACCATCTTAAACGCAAATCTTTAAATATAAATTGTATCTATCATATAAATTATCACTTTGTACATATTCTAATTGCTTTTCTGCAAGTAATCGCTTAGTATTTGAATTGAGGATTAAGTAATTGAGTACATACCATTACTAAACAGACACCGGTTTCATTACTGTGCACTGTCATTTAATTTAGATTTGCTTTTCAAGTCGAACTAATAATTATACTCAAAACGGCACGGCACGAATTGAATTTGAATAAAACAAAGAAAATCTCGCACACAATTCTTTTATTTTCTTTAGTTGTTGTTGTTGTTGTTGTTATAATTTACCAATTCAAATAGAATTGATTAACAATATTTTGCTTGTTATCTGTGTAAATGCAACTTGGTGCATGAACTAAACTTGTTTTGCATTGATTTAATTCTTGATGTATTGCGATTGATATTATTTCAAGTTGAACAACATGTATCTTTAAGTTATCACTCTTTCAAAAGGGGGGCGTGTGTAAAGGAGGTGTGTGTATGTGTGTGTGTGTGTGTGTGTGTGTTTTAAGCACTACGCGATTCGCACAGTTTGTGTTGCATGCCGACGGTTAAACGAATTTCGAACGGTTGTTGTTTAGTGTAAAAAAACAGTTTTGCTTTTTGCGCTGGCTTAAGAACGTGTCACTAAAAATCTTAGCGCCTGCTGCTGCTGCGGCGGCTTACGGAATCGTCGAATATTTGATATTTCTTCGTTTGTTTTTTTTTATTTTTCTTGTCGTAATGTTGCGGGCGAGCGGAGACGACAGGCTGCTAACGCTGCACTGGCACTGGCACTGAAGGCAGCAGAGGCACAGGCACAGGCACAACACTGGCACGAGAACGAAACGGTACGAAACGAAGCGAACGCAACGTAGCGAACGAACGAGATACCGAACGATACGAACAATCTGCGTAACAGCCAAAAGTAGACTAACATGAGTTTCTTGAGCAACTACAAAGTGTACGACAAATGGGAATTACACGACAACCGACAATCGAAAACAGCGAAAACAGCAACAACAACAAGCTAGCTGGCAAGCAAGCAAGAGAAGCAGCAGAAGCAGAAGCAGCGAAGGCAAGGCAAGGCAGGCAGGCAGGCAGTCAGTCACAAGAGCACAGCACACAGATAAACACCGAACCATACACAGATAAGCGTGGTAAGCTAGTGTGTGTGTGTGTGTGTGAGAGAGAGCGCCGAACAACGGTTGGCAAAACTCGTTTCTCCCCTAAATTTTGTGCGCTCTCTGAGTGAGACCCCAGCAAAAGCAGAAAAAGTAACAACGCGACGACAACAACAACAACAACAACGACAGGCGACCGTAACAACGGCAATAATGATTATCATTAAAAGTGGGCTGGCTGTTTGTCACGCGGCAGCGAGTGCAAGCGAGATGGGCTGATGCTAGCTACTGCTACAAACGAGAACCGGTTGCGTCACGTTAGGGGAAGGGGGGGAATGGGGGCAACAAAAAGTATCTGAAAGCTGTAGCTGCTGCTGCGACCATAAATAAAGTATCTGGGATATTTGTGGTGTGCGCGTGAGCGAGATAGCAAGATGGCCCCGCAAGAGTCTGTGTACGTGTGTGTGTGTGTGTGTGCCCACGAATCGCATTTGCTGAGCTTGTTTGGTTGTTGTTGCCTGTTGGCTGTTGGCTGCTTGTCGGCCCGCACATCGTGTACACCACGAGAACACTCTGCTGCTGCCGACGTCGCTGCTGCTGCTGCTGCTGCTGCTGTTTGCCGCGTGTTAAGTGCGAGCGAGGCAGCAGAACATGAAAAAATTAACTTAACAACTAGAAAAATGGCTGTTATTGCGTGTTGTTGTAAAATGCCGATGTATGTATTTGTACGCACGTGTTGTTGTTGTTATTGTTGTTGCTACTTGGTTGCTGCTGCCATAAACAACAACAACAGCAGCAGCAGTAATGAAAAATAAGAAAGAAAAACTTGATGAACATGAACAAAACTCGTGAAAGGGGTGGGCCAACATTTCAGTTGCAGTTGTTGTTGTTGTTGTTGCAGTTGCTTGTTGTTGTTGTTGAAGTTGCTGCCGCTTTAGTTGTAGTTGCTTCAGAGTTTTTATCATTCATCCTCTGCTGCTGCTGCCGACTTCTTTTTGCTGACCACGTTTGCCTCGATTGGCGGCATCTTCCGCTGCTGCTGCTGCTGCTGCTGGCGCCGTGGCAACAACGCCAACAACGACGTATGTATATATAAAAATATATATATATATATAGAGCTGGATACCGACACCGACATTGCCGCAGCTGCTGTTGCATGCGCGCTTACATTTTATTACGGAGATATTTGTTTTTTGTTTGTTTTTTTTGTTGTTTTTTGCCTCCCTCTTTTTCTGTTTCTGTTCCTGTTTTTGTTGTTGTTGTTGTTGTTTGGGGGTTTCTTTAACTTTTTCTAATTAATTGAAACGCCACTCGTGAGGAGTGACGGCGCCGACGGCTGTCCGCGACAAGTAGCGCGAGAGCGAGAGAGAGAGAGAGAGAGAGCCCCCTCAAAGAAAAGAGATGGCGCATATGGGAGCGAGTGAGAAAGCTGTCGAATCGGTTTTTGTATAGCTACAACTCTGAAACAATGATACATATTTATATACATAGACACACACCTACACACCCCACACACACACACACACACACACACACACGCACACACCTCTACACATGTAGAAATGTATTCGAAAACATATGTACGGCCATTTGAATGGGAAACGCTTGACTCGCTGCAACCAAATTTCATTTGAAGCTTTATATTGCCACTCTCGCGCGAAACCCCCCTCCCCCCCCCGCCCCCTCTGCTGTTGCATGCGGGTGTCGCACATGCCGAAAAACAAATTCTTACAGCATTTAAATGAAGTTACTTTGTTGTACACTCATGTAAGTGAGTTCGTTTCTGCCACACAGCTTCTGTGATACGCTCCACCCCCTCCCCCCCCCCCCTCTCTGTTCACGCATCCATGAGAATCCTCTGCGGGGCCCAGCCATTTGCCAAACTTGGTCTAGAGATGAAATTTACACACACACACACAGTGAATATAAATCTACTTGATGATAATGTTTCAACTTCATTGGACAACATTAACACATTTTGGTCGTAGTGACTATATCAATTTATCCATGGATTTGTTTATATACATAAAGGGTGCTTAGAAGGGTTATTCTTTTTTTTTTTTTAAGTAAAGAGTTCATAGACCTTAAGATGTAACAGTTTTGGAGGTTATGTTTGGAAATTTTAATCTAACAAGATGGTATATTACTTTAGCTCAGATCGACTTTTCTAAATGTATCTCAATACAATATACATCCAATTTATATTCAAAATTTATTTTTATTACACAAATTATTCTGATTGTCTAGTAAAGTTTTTCTTTTATTTTATTTTACAAAATTAGCTATAATAATAAATACAAAATTATTAAAGGCCTTCAGCTTATTTTGTTCTTCTAATAATATTGAGATTAAAATAAAGCCAATTAATTCTTAAATAGAAAAGTTTTAGTATTTTGTAAAATAAAGCTACGAACATCCATTCATTGCTAATTAAATCTTCACTTCAAATAAAATTGTTTTTTTACAGAATTGCTACAGAAAAAATTAGTTTCGAATTGTTATTTAAAAATCGATCTTTTTAGTTTTGGCCTTAAAATTTAATTCTAAGATTTGTCTTTGAGTATGATTCAATATTATTTCCCAAATTTTTTTTTTTTTTTTTTATATTTTTTTTGCTTGGCTTCCATCTATTGTGTTTAAAAACAGAAAATTTAAATATTTACAAAATTTAAATACCTAGTATTTTATCAGTTTTAGAAAAAAATTCTTCCTTAGGTTGGTTTTTTTTTCCTCGACTTAAGATTTAGATTTGGATCATTAGGAACTTATATTTAAAAAAATTAAGATCCACTTCTTGTAAAAGTTTTCAATGCTCATGTTATTGTTATTCCAAATTTTAAATTTTACTTTTAATCAATCAATTAAATTTTTTATACCATAAATCCTAATTGCTACCATTTTCTTGTCAAACTCCAATTATTAAAATATACCGTTAAAATACCAAAACCTTTTCAAACAATAAGAAAGAACGTGATTCAGATTTTTTGCATAAATCAAGTATTGGAAAAAAAATAAAAAAATAAGTGATCTTCTTTTCGGAATACTTTAAGCCGTAACAAGCAAATCTCTTTCGCTTTGAGATGTCAACGAAAGATGTTGCTGTTACGGCTGCTACGGGGTGGCATGGGGCATGGGGCATGTGGCAAGCAGCCGCCATATCCGTTTGCCATATTTTTCGTGCATATATTTTTCTTTTGGCAGTAATTGGCCTGCGGGCACAACAAATTCAGATCACGTTAACTCATTGGGCGCAAGAAGAGGCAACTTGCAACTCCTGCGGCATGCGGCACAAGACGAAGATTCAGTAGCCAAAGCCGCAGCAGCAGCCACAGCTTCCACCGCAGCGGCTTAACTGAAGGGGCGGGGGAGGGAGGGAAGGGGAATTGGGAGGCGGGCGCTCAATGGCGCTACATATTGAAGCGAGCGAGAGAGAGAAAGAGAAAAACGGATGATGATGATGATGAAGAAGAAGAAGGTTTTTGTTGCCACCCGCGGGGAGTCGACACCACAGAGCGCCACAGTTAGCACCACAGAGCACCATAGAGAAGGAGTACGCGATATAAAATCCTGAAGCTTCAGTTGCCGTCGCTGGATTTTGTGCAAAATCGGCTGAAACAAGCGACAGTCTTTGTTTAACGATTTTTTTATTTACATACATACAAACGCACATTTCGAACACGAGATACATTTGTATCTTTTGTATTTTTACTTGTTTGCCAGTAAGAACAACAACAACAAAAAAAAAAAAAAAAAAAAAAAAAAAAAAAAAAAAAATTGAACTTAACTGAACGATGCGTATAAAAAAAAAAAAGAAAAAGAGAAAAATAAGGAAATTTGTGTGTGTGTGTGTGTGTGTAACTGTATTGGTGGCCAAAGAGCTTATTGCTCGCCTCGCCTCGCCTCGTTTCGTTTCGCCTTGTTTCGCTGTTGTTGCTGTTGTTCTTGCTCGTGTTCTGTCGTAGATATCAGCAGCAGCAGTAATCGTTGCTGGCAATACCTTTTTACTCTCGCTCGCGTCTCTCTCTCTCTCTCTCTCTCGCTCAGTCGCCCCCCTCTGGCAACTCCATTGCACACACAAAGCCAATGATGATTGTCAGCTTCGGGCTCAATTTTCTTGCCACTTTATACAGTGTATCTTTTAAGGCACACACACACACACATGTGTGTGCGTCGACATGAATTTTAATCTAATAGATACAAATGAAAAGGTGTTTGTTTCCCCGTGTGCGAACTTTGCCATTGACTTGAATTTCCAACGGGAGCAACAACATAATCGCGGTTTGAGTTTTTCCCGTTTCTATTCCTCTTTGTTTTTGTTGTTTTTGGAGGCTCACTTGAGTTGGTATTGATTCATTTTTTTCTTTTTCGTTCGTTCGTAATGTCTGCCACGTATTTTGTTTTTTATTGTTCCCAGCCGCCCTATTGACAAAGCTCCCTCCCCCCCTTAATCCTCCCATTCCGCTCCTGCCTTGTGGTTTAGTCCTGTACGTGTTAACCTCTGGAGAACGCTTGACATTCTATCTCTGTATGTGTGTGTGTGTGTGTTGGTTTTGTTAGTATTTATTCAAGACTTTTGATTGATTTTCTTGATAGAAGACACGCTTTTCCTTTTGTTGAGATATTCTGTCTAGAAATAAGGACATGAATTAAATATTTATTTGGTTTTTAAGGGTAAAACGGACATGTTGACAGTTTCTTTGGCTCAAGTCAAACCACAACAACAACAACAGGAGAGAGAGAGAGTAGCAAACATTTGTAGTATTTTTTTTGTGTTCAAAAAAGTACAGGCATGAAGAGTTTTTTGTTCAGGGGGAGGAGCAAAACATCTAGCTAAGTGATAAGCGAGCTGCAATTCGTGATGTTGCTGGCGGGTCAACAACAGCAACAACAGCAACAACAGCAATCCCAGCAACCAACCAACAAGCGAGCAGTCATTAATAAAGAACTAAAAGGTAAGAAGAAGAAGAAGAAGAAGCAGCAGCCCCCACCATAGCCAAAAGGTGTGTTCACCATGTAGTTGTAGTAACTGCAGTTGTTGTGTATCTGTGAAAGAGGTACATACATACATACATATACGGGTACATAGCTGGTGGTACTCCAAGCCAGAGCCATACATGTGTGCGCCCGGGGGCAGGGTTTGTAACAACAACAACAACAACAACAACAACAACAACAACAAAAAGAAGAAGATGCTCATGGCCTATACACCCATCATCGGCATCGACATGCGATGAACACGAAACAAGTTGTACACAGATAATCATAAATAAACGAGACGAGCAAGCACCAAGAGAGCGAAACAGAACAGAACAGTGAGTTTGGAACGGGCGCTGGGGGGCGGAAAGAGGTCAGACCGAAGGAAAAAAAAAGAGAAGCTCGCAACGCGTTGGAAACAACAAAAAAAAAAGGAACGTTCTAACGGGGGAGCGAGTAAGCACGACGACGACGACGACGACAACGAAGAGGATACACGAGGATGAGCACGAGCGCCAGAGTCGTCAGCGCCTAGCGCCACTACACAGCCAAATGTAAATACAAAAGGGAACAGGAACACTGAGAGCGAGCTCGAGAGTATCGTTTGGCTCGAGTCGTGTCACAACCACAGACGCAGTTCGCAGTTGTAGCAATCGCAGCCACAACACACACACAAACATACACAACTGGGGGTACAATCGTAGAAAACACACCAAATGCGAATGCAGCAGATAAAAACCGATACTTTTTTGCACAAACACGCAATTGCTGTCTCACTCTGGGGCAGGGCACAAGATGCAGTTTGGCAAACTGGCAACTGGCAACTGGCAACTGGCAATGTTGCTGCTGCAACAGTTAACACTGGAACAGAAAAACAGTCAAGAGTCAGAGACGGTTTCTTAACCATGTTTACCCTACAACCATGCCCTGTTGTTGTTGACCTGTTTAATTAGATAGCAGAGCAGCGAAAATAAAATGAAAAACCCTAACAAGGGCTAAGCTTAAAAGAATGGCCAATTATATAAAGTTCAGATTCTCTTTTTTTAAGGGCCTAGGCATTAATTAAATTCAAGGCAAGCCCCCGAAAAGTAAAACAAACAAACACAAACACAAAGTTTTCACCTCCCTTAATTTTGCCCTTTTTTCACTCTCTGTGTTGTGTTAGCCAGTTTGTTGTTGCTGCTCGTTCGCTGTGGTTGGGCGTACAAGTAATAAATTTAATCATAAACCAAAATAAGCGCGTTTAACCACGCTATCTTTTTAACGTTAACTGCCCGCCCAAAAAATTCCACCTCATTCCAACTCATTCCAAACCAGCCAACCCAATTTCACCCCACTCGGTGCGTTCTGTCCATATCGTTTGGTTTCATTCCGCTTTGCGTTTCGAGTGGGTGGTGGGGGAATTTGTTGGAGTTGGAGTTGGCATTTCAATAGATAGACTAAATCACGTATGTATCTGTATACGCAGCGCAGTGTGTCCAGTGGAAAACGACTAAACAAAGTGTAACTGATGTTTTTGTGTGTTTTTGCACAGCACATATACAAACACACACTTACGTAGAGCGCCGACTCTCTCTCTCTCCTCTGCCAGATTTCGATGTTCCTAGTTCATTTTTATCGCGTTAAGTGAATATTGGACATGTGCACAACGCCTCTCCCCAAACGTTGAGGATATTTTGGCCATGGTTCGGCCATAAAACATTGTACATACACACATACATAGATTGTTACCTTTTTGGCAACTTTCTTTGCTGGAGCCTTCGTGTTTGTGGCTGTTTTTATCGTTTTTCGTTAGGTTTTTATAAGTGTTTATCTTGGCTCTTTTCATTCAATTTTCTTCTTTTTTTTTTTTATTACTGCGCTCTCGTATCTAACAGTTGTTCGTGCTGTTGTTGTTGTTGTTGCACTCGCTTCTATACATGCACAGGGCGTGGCTTATGGTCAATGCAAAGGAGGCAAAAACCTTACACAAAAACAAAAAAAAAAAACCAAACGGAAAATAAAAACAAAAATAAAACTTCCATAGGGGAAGCTCGCCAAGAGAGAGAGAGAGAGAAAGAGCGAGAGAGAGAGAGAGAGAGCGCTAACGAAACAAAACTCAGGCGCTTAGGGGGTTGCCTCTGCCTCCGCCTCTGCTTCTGCCTCAGTCGCTGCCGCCATGCGAAAAGAGAGAAACAGCAGCAGAGGAACACAGAGATGGAGCAAGCGTTAGAAAGAGAGGCACGGCTAAAAAAAAAAAGAAACCTTCATCGGCATCTGTATGAGATTCTATAAGTGGGGGGGTTTGTGGAAGGCAAAATAAGTGGTTCCGTCGCCCTGTCGACCATGTTCCCAATGTCCTTGTTTGTCCTTACACAAGCTGAACATCTCATAATGAGACAACTAGCAGTCGCGTCACGGTAAACCCAAACTGCGAATTAATATTACTACACACACACACACACACATACATACATACGTACAAATATGAGGAGAGTTATTGAGACAAAGTTAATTGGAATGAAATCAATTCGGTGAACCAAAAACAGAGTTGCCAACTCTAATCGATTCTAGTTTATTAATTTGTTGGGTTTGTGTGCGTGCAATTATTTCCAATCCACCTTAGACCCACTGTACCAAATCGTATTTGGTTTACTCATCAATAGAAGTTCAAAGTGCTCTGCAAATATTTGTAAAATGGATAGAATTTTGAAAAATTTGATTAATTGCAGTACGGAATAGGAAACAGACGATTTATTGTGGTTTATTTTAGTAGATTTTTTTTAAAGAAATCTTAACATACAACGAAGAAGATTTTTAATTTGTGACGCTAAGCCAGAAAAAATAAGGATGTAATTTTTAGGAAGGATGTATAATATTCGATTGATTTATATAGTGTCCATAAATAGAATATTTGAAGCCAACGGCCTGCTTTAAAGCTTTAGTTAAAAGGCTCTTGTCAAGATGGTTCGGCTAAGAGATACCCTGGAACCTAGTTAATGTCATATAATGTATGTGTGTGCGTGATTTAACAAAAAATTAATGCTTTTATATGGTGAGGTAAATTTTATTCTTCACTAACTTCTGTGTTTCTTAACCGATGTTGATAAAATTTTGACAGGTTATCATTTTAAATTCACAGTTTCTTAAGTCTAAGGCAAAGTTGTCGATAATTTGAAACAAGCTTGATATGTATATGCCTCAAGAGAGTCTATATACAGAATCTGAAGTTACAACTTTAATATATCCTCTTTTTTTTTGGAAGAATTTTAAAGGGTCTGTTCTTTCTTTGATTACCATTCATAAGTTAAGATGTCTTCTTTTTTTTCCTGGATAATTTTAACTAATTTTTTTGAAAATTATAATTTGATTTTGTGACTAGTGCCATAAATTTAAGTTTCTTGGAACTTGTAACTAAATAACTATGGAAAATAACTATGGTTTAGGGTTAACAAAAATATCTACATTTGTTATATATCTTCCCGTATTCTTTTTATAATGCTTATTTAACTTAACACAAACAAATCTTATTCATTGACAGACTAAATGCGCATTTGATTGTCGCATGCTTAAAAAAGATTTTCATTTTAGCTTTTGCAATCAAAAAATCTACTGTTTAGCAAATACTTCGTTCTGTTGTTTGTGATGGACATTATAAGGTTAATTTCGCTCAAGATTATGGCCCCATAAAGCGCCAGTTCCTAAGTCTCAACGCTTTTAATAGACTTTTCTAGAGTGCTCAGCTTAGATCGCAGCTAGAAGAGAGAGAGAGAGAGAGAGAGAGAGAGAGAGAGAAGTGTCAATTGACACATCGGGCTGAGGAGGATTTTAATTTCACATGTTGACTCCGGCTCGACTTTGTTTATTTTATGAACTTTATTAACGCACTCTTCGCACGTTAGCGGCTTCACGCCGAGCAAGGACCTGGCAGAGGGGAGGGTGGAGGTTGGAGAAGGGAAAGAGACCACGTCTAATATTAATAACAAGCTTGAACCTAATTCCTTATGATAAATGATATAAGTCAACAACCCTCGAGTTTGCTCGCGGGATGCTTTTCCCCCATTTTCTGTGGCTCGCCAGTTTTTGCCGACGCAAGCAGAGTGTGAGAGGGGGGAGGATGGGGAATTTCATTTACACGCGGCGGGATAATGTTCTGATGATGGCATGTTTTTTTGCATACAAAGTATGCGAAAGGCAAAGAAGCGGAAAATATTTATGAAATTGCCGCAGAATAAACGCGCAAAGCGAATGTCGTAAAAAGTTGGAAAATTAGATTTTTTCTGTGTTATACACAAGAGCGCAGAGTCTTCTTTTTTCTTTTTTTTTTATTTCCACCCCCGAAAAAAAACACCAAGCGGACAGATAACAATGCTACCACGCCCCCCTCCCATCTCCGACAAACGAAAGATGTGTAAAGATGTAAAGTGGGAGAGAGTGAGAGAGAGAGTGATATTTGTACTACTGTAAATATTTGCCAACACTCAACTTGAAGCATAACAACTCAACTTGAGCAGTGAATTTTAACTCCCCACCACACCACACTACACACCCTCCACCTCCCCCTCCCCACAGCCTGACTGCATGCTCCGTTTATTGACTTGAATTTACCACACTTCATTTTGGCAGGCAGTTATAATGTACTTATAATTTTCAACATGCTAATTTGTTACTTACCACATTTGATGGCCAGCGCGAGGTGACTATCTGCAATATATACATAATACATAGCATTAAGTATGTGATAAGAGAGGGAGACACAAACTGGAATGGAAGAGACAGAGATGCTCTGTCTCTGCCTTTTTATAATCGGATTAACTGCGGTGGGTAGCCCAAAAGTATTTGCTAGGATTTATGTTGAACAATAAATCGTGGTAGGTTTTTTGTCGCGTTAGCCTTTTTGAAATAAAAAGCAAATGTTAATGCCCATCCATGACCAACGAAAACGGGCAGAAAACCATCTAATGTTCATTTTGTGTGTAAAAAAATAAAGTGACCAATTGAGCCTCACATGAGCGCAGGTGAAATTTATGACAGTATGAATAAAGTAGTTGCCAAAACATACGTAAGTGAATTACGGCATTAGTAAAAAATACCCTAAAATATTCCAAAGTTAACTTTACACATTTAATGTAAAAGCTATAAAAGCTTTATGGAAATCAATGCCAGCTGTGAATTGAAAAACGTCATCATTCTTAAGTAATTACAAAAGTTATTAAGCTCGAGTAATTGTAAGTGAGGCTATTACTGAAATTACTTTGAAAGTATTGGGAGTCAAATAGAAAATTTTCACTTGAAATTATGCCCAAAACATTCCAACGGCCGAGCTGTTCACATTACGCATTATGTGTGTGTGTGTGTGTGTGTACATACTTACATATTTCTGTTTAGTTGTGTAAACAAAATAACAACTTTTGTCGCCTCACCTCGCCTCACTTATTTGTTTTCACTTATCGCATTACTCAAGCGCACACACACACACACACACACACATGCACACGCAAAGCGCGGGTCATTATGATGCGTAGTGTAGGTACTTTTAACTCTTATACACATGTGCGTGTGTCAGCTACTACTACTACTAATACTGCTGCTCTTTTGTTGCTGGCATCTGCATCTGTCGATTATCTCTCGCCTATACCCCTCTCTTTTTCTGTACTTTTGCAGGATGCGTTCGTTGTCTTTGTGTTAAGCCTGCCTGCTGTTGTGTGTGTGTGTAGCAGCGGCCTCTGGCGGCGACATTTGCACTCGCACTCACCTATTTAACGTGTTTTCATAATTGATTGCTAAACTGTTTTGTTTAGACCTCTGCATATATATTTTTATGCAAATAATTACCGACGAGCGCACATAATGGACTTGGTGGTTGTTGTCTCTTCTGCTTCTGCTTCTTCTTCTTTTGTTGTTGTTGTTGTTGTTGTGGTGTTGGTGGTTGGCGCTTTGCTGTTTTTGGTATTTTTGCCATTTGGTTGGCACTTTGTGTTATTGTTGTTGTTGTTGTTGCCAGCTCATTTTGTTTGCGCACTTTTTGGTATGTTGGTTTTTGGCTTTGGTTTAGGTTTTTCGCTTTTGTGTTTGGTTTCTGTGTGCGTTGTCATTAAAATATTTTCGGTTTTGTTCAGATTTTTGCCCTACACACATATACTCTCATATATATACATACATTGCATTTGTTGTGCTTTTCTTCTTCCTCTTTTTTTTTTGTGTGCCGGGAAAAACTTTTTTTTTGGGTTTCTATTCAATTCGCATTCGCATTCGAGTTGAATTATGCTTGAAGCTGTGCAGTTTTTGTTTTGCCTTCACTTTTTTTTTTTGTTAACTGATTAACAGTAAGGGCTTATTTTATAGTATATTCGCATGCGCCATTTTAGGAAACACACACACACACACATAACCTTACTTCCCCTTTCCTCTTTGGTACTTTTGCATATGCATATTCATGTTTATATTAAAAAAGTTTCGAACAATAAGCTATTCTTTAATATTACATATTATGCAGACAGAAGAATAAGTCTGCAAATGAAAGAGAATTAAAATTGTGCGGTAGAAGGAATATTTTGTATACAAAACTTAAGTTTAGTGTGAGGAAAGGATTAAATTTAATTGGCTTAAGCCATTGTCATTGTCCTACTAAATGAAGCTCATTTACAAATCTCGAATAAACAAACATTCAGACAAATAATAAATATTCCCAAATCCAATCCTGGGTTTTTTCTATCGCATTGAAACAGGTATCTCAGCTAGAAATCCGCTTAGAGTGAATGAAAATTTAAAGTATTAACGTGCAAATGCACAAAAATTTTCAGCACATAAGCGGATTTTACAGTCCCGAAACATTTGTAGGAGCCTCCCTTGTTGTCCTGTCAAGAATTTCCCAAAAAAAAAATAGGCAGCAAAAGTAAAATGAAAATTTGAATGGAACTGGAACTGTGAACTGCGAAAAGAGACATTGCAATTATAAGGCAGATGAATACAAACAAGGTTGGACAATGGATCTGTCAGTGACAAGCGACGGAATCAATGGGCACGGCATTGAAAAGCCGGATAATGTCCGAAAACGATGAAAATGCTGAAAGCCATGAAATGAGCAAATTTTAAATGCCACTCCTCTCGAAAATGACAGACAGATTGTGATGTCGTTATTAAAAATATAAATTGAACTGTATATATGTACATTTGGAAGAATACAGTTACACCTTAACTATTACTGTACATTTTACTTGCATTGTACAGTTATGATTAAATTTAATCTCCATACGTGCCATTGAGCGAAAGCTTTTTTAAAGAGAGAGAATGAGCATTGTCTTATACAGATATTGATCTACTACTAAAGTCTGAATGCGGAACATATGAAAAGTGCTGGTGTTGCTGATCGGCTAAGTATAAATTCCTTTTTAAAGTGGTGTTGCCGATCTGCTACTAAACTTTCAGTTGCAATATTAAGCTTACCTTCTTGAGTGTTGCCGTTCGGCTAAGTATAAGTTCTTTCCTTTAGCTTTTGCCATTTATTATTATACATACTGTTACTTTATTTCTGATATTGCTTTACAAGTATATATTAAGGTAGCATACCCTTCTCAACACACCTTAAAACTACTAATTATTTTTGATCCCTGCTGCAATTGACAGCAATGGAATATGTGTACAGTGATAACGAAAATACTTAATGAGTATAATTAAACAGAGCTTGCGCCTAATTGGAACGTGTCATGTTTGCATATACATACATACATACATATGTATACATATGTATGAGCCTCTCTCTCTTACTCTTTGCTCTCTACTGCTTTAAGCTTTTGCAATTCGCATGGATTGTTTTTTTTTGTTGTTGTTTTTTTTTTTTTTTATGGTTTGATGTTTAGCTGAATGAATGCAGGAGGCGACGGTGCGAAAAGGACAATCGGACTGGCTCTTTATCCTTCCTGTCGGCTGCATTGAGGCAACATGTGTCGCTGTTATTGTTGAATTATATGCCTAATAGGATTAAAGTATTTTGCAGTTCTCCTTTTATTTTTTTTTTTGCCTTTTTATCGCCCCGTCTGCCGAGGGTTTGGAATACGATTCCTTTGTTTTTGGTTTCTCTGTTTTTGCGCGCATTCCATTCGAGAGTTGGCCGCATTTTCCATGGAGCCATCAATCCATTCGCCTCCTTTAATCTAATTAGTGCGGAAAAATTGAACAGCACTGTTAACTTATATGAACAATGTCAGCACTCACACACACACACACACAACACACACATCCTGTTGCCGTTGCAGACGACGTGTCAAAGGCAATCCCAATCGCATTTCCCGTCAACGAGCAGAGAGTGAGGGAGAGAGAGAGAGAGAGAGAGTTTGTGAATGAGCGAAACGATAACAGATTCAATTTTCAGTTCACACAAACACACACATACAAGGCAGAGCAGATTTTGCACAGTTATTTGGATGGGTAATTATATGTGTGTGTGTGTGTGTGTATAAAGACAGGATGCGGATAGGCGTCAATGTTGATGTTGTTGGCTCGTCATCGTCATCGTTCACATCGGCCCCAGGTGCTCTAAAGACAAAACCACACACAAACACACACACAACACACATACTTGTGCCCATATATGTAAGCATAATTACCTCTATACAAGCACATACGGAATAGCTTTGTTGCTACCTTTTAACAAGCTGCACAGCTAAAGACATATTTGGTAGAATGGAACAACTATTTATGGCCAATCAATGACACCTTTTTAAACAATTCTTATATTAATTTATTTATTATATACTTTTTTAAATAGCCCTATTTACTTAACTTACATAAATTCATAGCTATGTAATACATACAGTGACATTTGAACATTTCTCATTGCATAACTGCATTAAATTATATATGTATGTATGTACAAATTGGTTGCAACCCTAAACAAGAACGGCAGAACGGAACAACCCACCCCGCCTCAATCCGCCTCAGCCATGCCCTCGGCTCTAATTTGATGCACGCTTCGCTCTCCCATCTACCATCTCCCATTCCCATTCCATTTCAGCCCATCTCCCATTCCCATTCCCATTCCCATTCCAATTTCCTCCCCGCTGCGTTGTGTGCCTGTACGTAAGTATTCCAAATGATCATTGAACGGGTGCCGCTCATCAAGAGAACGCAAAACAGGAAAACAGGAAAACAAATATCGCTGCAAGCTGAATGAGCGGAACGCGCAACCAGAACTTCAGCCTTGTTAGCTAACTGCCAACAGGGGAGGCGGGGTACGGGGAACGGGGAACGGGGAAGGGGAATATACAACATAAACTTCTGTGACAATGACAATTTGGAAAATGCCAATAAAATAATGGCCGACAATAATTTCTGCGTGCATGGCAGCGGCGCCTTTTATAATACTATATAAATACGACGAATGCCAGGCAACGAAAACTAAATGCGCCATATTTTGACACAGTAGCAATAGAGGTAACTTTATAAGGGTATTAAAATTTTGTCACGATTAAATGGGACATGCAGCAAACAGGAAGTAGTGCAAACGTATTTAATAGTTATCATGGAAATGCTTTTGGAATAATCAAAGGAAAGTCGACATAACCTCAAAAAAAAAAACCACTGTCGATATTGGTGTTTTCTTGCTTGTTTCTTTCTCTTATATGTATGTACAGTTATTTTTACAGTACATATTGAGCTTATAGACAGCTGATTAGAACTCTGTACATAAGTTAAACTAACGCATCGATCCCTTTTTACTCTCATTCAGGTCGTCCATAACTCTTCAAGCACACACCAACACACACACACACACACACACACACACACACTTTGACATAAACTAAGAAACTAACATCAAAATGCTGTTAGCTGTTGTTGTTAGCAGGGAAAACTGTTGTTGCCGCAGGTGCTGTTCAATTTTCTGTCTGCGGCAACGAATGCGGCCTAAAAGGACAGTTGGCCCTGTCGAAAACGTCTTTTGCAAACCGATAAACCGACTAACCGACAGACAACAAAAACAACAACATCGAGAAGAAGAAGAAGAAGAAGAAATTCACGCCTGGCGCAAAGTTGCGTGCCGTAAATTTGAGTTTCTGTGCAGAAAAGTGGAAGCACTTCTTGGAGACCTCCTTCTACGAACAGGTGCGAAGCATGCAACTGAGAACTACAACAACAACAACAACTAGTGCCAAGAGTTATGGAGTAAGTAAGTAGGGAAGGAAGGAAGGAAGGGAGCCCCCAAGACCAAGTTAACTTGGTGTTGAAACAGAAGCAATTATATTGTTTGATTTATTTCATCATTGCGTGCTTATACACTTTGTGTGTGTGTGTGTGTGTGTGTGTGTGTGTGGGTGTGTGCGTGACTTTATGTTTTCAGTAGTGTAATTGCAACTTTGGCGAGCTTTCAATCGCTGGTGCGATTAAAGATAAAGTGCGCCAAAGACACTCAAATTACAGCGGCAGCGTCTTCAACAACAACAACAACAAAAGAGAAAGAGCAAGAGAAGTAAGACTTTATGTCACGCCCTCAATGTGTCAGTTAAAGTGGCGCATATTTATCACTTTTCTCTAACCCTCCACAATACTGAAAATAATAATAATAATATGTACAACCCCCAAGTACAACAAATACATACCTTGTGTATGTTGTTACAATATATTAGCATGCGTGGACTAGACAAGAATTTACGAGTTTATCTATATAGTATGGAAAACGCAACTTTTCGTTATTACAATGCATAAATTTGACGATTTTATCTGCTTGTGTGTACAGTTAACAGTTAACAGTTACAGTTACAGTTATTCTCACCACACTGTATCCTTTACTCACCTCACTCGTAGTGCGATATGTTGTTACAATATATTAGCATGCGTGGACTAGACAAGAATTTACGAGTTTATATCCATTTTATTCAAAACGCAACTTTTCGTTATTACAATGCATAAATTTGACGATTTTATCTGCTTGTGTGTACAGTTAACAGTTAACAGTTACAGTTTTACTCACCACACTGCATCCTTTACTCACCTCACTCGTAGTGGATTATGTTGTTACAATATATTAGCATGCGTGGACTAGACAAGAATTTACGAGTTTATCTATATAGTATGGAAAACGCAACTTTTCGTTATTACAATGCATAAATTTGACGATTTTATCTGCTTGTGTGTACAGTTAACAGTTACAGTTACAGTTACAGTTACAGTTTTACTCACCACACTGCATCCTTTACTCACCTCACACATAGTGGTGTATAGCACTTTTCATTGTTTGAAAACAGCTTGATTACTTAATTAGCATACAATTTGCTTGATTTAATTACAATATTGGCAATTTGGCATTTAACTAACTAAATAAATATACACATTTACCGTTATCTGTTGTAGACTAGATCGCAGCACAATATGTCAATTACAAGTCCATGGTAATAATTGTGTTTATCACTTTACTGATAATACAACACACTGAACATAGTATCTATCTATCTGTATCTTTTTTTTTGTTATCTCTGTGTTCGTTATACCTTCCATTAGAGCTACAGATTGATTTTGCACAATCCCCTTTCCCAACCCAAGCACACGTTTTGTTTTTAGACCCTATCGATTCACAATCGCACACTTTTACCCCTTTTTGCATATGAAAGTTATAATAATTCCACGCAAGCCATTTGAATTGTTGTTGTAAGGCTTTTTGCATCCTTGAATTTAGGTCAATATTGAAAGCAAAGTGAATTGCAAATACATCCATCTCGGCAAAGTTTCGCCGCTTAAATATAAATATACCACATAAATATTCATTGAATACCGCAAGACGATAAGTGCTAAAAAGGATAACTTTATCATATTGAATATTTAACCTAGCCATCTAATGGGTTTTGGGGGGGCTTACTTTGTATTATAGAATATTTACTTGAAATTGAGGAGCTTCAAATTAAGAAATGCATATTTATACAAACAATAATGATTTGTATTTTTTCAATTTTTAGACTTAAAAAAAAACAATTATTAAGTTTCGTTCTTCAAAGAAACACTTTTAGGTCTCTTTCGGCATTTTTGAATAGAGGATTGTTAATAGCTAAGATTAAAAATATTGATCTAGTATCTAGTATAAATTAATTAAGCAGTGAATCTAACAGATCAAACTTCAATCTTCGATATATCTGGCGTTCCTAAACCAATTTTAATGGCTTAGGCTATAATGAGTCAAAAGATTAAAATAAAGTTCATTCTAGTTCTTACCCTCGGAAATGTGGCAGCTAAATTCCAACGACCCATAGACAGTTTTATATACATATTTTTTAAAACTCAAGTCCAGGCTCAGCGCAAAGTAACGAGTGTAAATTTATTTATTTTTGTTGGTTTTGATATTGTGGCTTTGAGTTTTCGGGGCATCCCACTGTGAGATATGCCATGGACTGTTTCGGATTGTTTCGTCTGCTAAAGCGCAGATAAATTATGAGGCACGGCGGGTGGTTTATCTGTGGCATATAGCCGCCGCACAGAGATAGAGATAGTGCAACAACAAGAGGCAACAGACAGACAGACAGACAGAATTGGCTCTAAATTAATTATTTACGCATTTGAATTGAGGCAGTGAGTTGAGAACTGATTTCGAAATGGCTCGCTGGCTCTGGTGGCAGACAGGCGGCTTGCCGCGTGCCGCATTATAAGCTGAAGACGCAAGCACACGGGGTGCCAAGGGGCAGAGGGGGAAAGGGGGGGAAACGGGAGCCGCCGTCGCCGCTCTTAATTTACCAATCAAAAACTCGTAATTAACCTAATAAGCCTTCGAGACGGGGCTGCGTGTCCCGTCGCGTGCCCCACGCTGCCAGCGACGCATTGTTTGTGCCACACACATCTTGTGGCACGACAAAGAGCGCGTCATAACTGACGCCTCAGAGAAAGAGAGAGAGAGAGAGAGAGAGTTAAATTGGATTAAGTGACGCAACTTCATTCAATACAAATTATGGCGTCCTCAAAACTACCCATATCTAGATTGGAATTGAACAGCAATAGTTATATAGGGGCCCATATGCCTATACATAGTATCTTTTGTAACTGGTATATAAACTCGTGCCTATATACAGTATGTATCCCAAACTGATCGTATGTCAATTTTTCCCTTGTTCATTACTTCCGGTCATTGTTTGATTTATGGTCACGATGTATTTACGCATTATTGTTGTTATTTATATACATACTATTATTGCCGCCTTTCTCATTACATTTTTAGCACTAAGCGCAAAAACAGATTTCTCACACACACACAAAGACTATAACCACAGTGCCAAACCACTAAAATCCCTGGCTAAACAGCCCAAAAACAAACACTCGTCGCACGCATAATATTTACTTAGGATATTCGATGAGCCTTTCTATGATTATTTTTTCCCAAAACAGTTTCACCGCATGCGCAACCCTGGAAACACAAAGAGAGAGCGAGTGAAAAGTTAGCGGTAATAGCATTAGCAGGGAGTAACAATTAAAGATCAAAATAGTAGAAGGTTACGCCAGATGATGTAGAATGAGGTAAGTCGGAAAATTTCTAAGAATAGGATAAATAGTAAATAAAATAGTATACAAGTATTAAAAATATTTGTGGAATATATTTGTATCCTAGTAAATTTATGCAATTGAATAAAGTATTAGACATAATAAATAAATATTTCTACATATTATGTAGAATGATGTAGTTGGAAAATTTTAAAAAAGAAAAAAAAAAAAAAATAAAAAAATATTTAAAAATAAAAATATAAAAGTTATTTAGTTGGAAAATTTTTAAAAATAGGATAAATAGTAAATAAAATAGTATACAAGTATTTAAACTATTTGTAGCGTATACGTTAGTAGAATATATTTGTATGCTAGTAAATTTATGCAATTGAATAAAGTATGCAGACATAATAAATAAATATTTCTACATATTATGTAAAATGATGAAAGTTGGGAAAAGTTCTAAAAATAGGATAAATTCTGAATAAAATAGTATACAAGTATTAAAGCTATTTGTAGTTATACGATAGTAGAATTATATTTGTATTCTAGTAAATTTATGCAATTGAATTATCATAATTAAAAAATATTTCTACATATTATTTAGACTAATGTGAGTTGGATAAGTTCTAAAAATAGGACTAATAGTAAATTAAATAGTATACAAGTATTTAAACTATTTGTAGTGTATACGATAGTAGAATATATTTGTAATGCTAGTTGGAAATTTAAATAAAATTGAATAATAAAGTATTGTAGACGATAGTATATATTTATTAATAAATTTATGCAATTGAATAAAGTATGCAGACATAATAAATAAATATTTCTGCACACACACACACACACACATTCTAGTGGTACAAATATTTACACAATTTGCGCAATTTAAACGTTCGATAAGATGGGAAGAAAAAAAAGAAGAGAAAAGCAGAATGTTGAAAAATATTGCAATGTCTGGGCAAAAGAATAATAATAATTTGGCTAGCGGAAAAATCCGTGACATCATAAATTATCAATAATCACACTTTGTTTTGACAGGATGACGACTGTCGCATCTGAACCGCATTGTTGTCTCTATTGACACAACACACACACATGCACATAAGCCACACACATATGCACATAAGCCCTACACACACATATGGTAGGGAGGTAGTTGCTGTTGTTGTTGTTGTTGTTGTTGAGCTATTGAATCCTCATTGTGACCAGCAATGACGCGACTAATACTACTCGGAAATAGCACGTCCTTGCTTATGGGGGGCGAAAGAGAGAGAGAGAGAGAGGGAGAGAGATAAATAAATGACAGGATGCGAATGACGCGGTCCTGGAATTCAGTTGATTTTCGCTTTATTCCGTGTAGTTATGCCAGAGACAGAGACAGAAGGAGCGAAGAATCGAGGGTTGGGAGCCATGAGGAATCGCTTGTTAAACAGCCATGCGATTTATCGACAACGAAAGGACATTGTTTTATTACCAATCTACGTATGTACTAGACTACGGCGTATTTTTATTTATTTTTCAGCAGTGGAGTTGCCAAAAAAAACCAGCGAAATTTTACAACGCTTAATCAACTTGTTTGTTATTGGTATAAAAAAAGTTGCCTGATTTGTAAAGTCTGTTTTTTAAGGAAAATTTAGTATACATTGAGGAAGATCCTCAGAAGAATAATTTTCGACCAGGGCTGCACAATGTTTTAAGTTATCGAAGCTTTCTGAACCAAACCACCATAAAACCGATCCGAAAGTAAATAAAATAATAAAATAAAATTTACTATATTTTCAAATAATCATTTTATAAGAAATTAAAATTATCCTCTTTTTTTTTGCTACCTTAAAATATAAAAAACTAAATGATTTAAATTCTAAAGACCTTGTTCAACCACTTCGTTAATATTTTATTAAAGTTATAGGTATAAGAAAAGATAAAACACTCCCTGAAACAAACCTGCATTTGAAACACGCATTCAAACCCCTAAATAAAACCTCTACTAGTATTAAGAGGTTTTCCTAGCTGATTTTGCACCGATTAAATGTCAATTAGTGGCACATAGTTATTCACAAGAGCATAACAGAATTGTTTGAAGCATACAAGTTTTCTGACCCGATTGCAATTTGAATATCGAAATCGTTACCAACCATTAAACATGGCATTTAATGTGTGTGTGTGAGTGTTTGTGTTTTGTTTTGAATCTACAATATTAATAACGCTGATAAAAAAAAAAAAAAAAACGTTGACGGCAAAACGTTCGACCTCATTTGTTTTCAACCTTTCGCCGGCCAATCAACAAACAACGCTAACACAACAAGCAACAGCAGCAGTAACAACAGATACAGATACTGCCGAGAGTTATACGGATACATATGATATTACTACATATAACAAACCGGGGGCAGATACAAAAGCAAAAAGCAACCGCAACAAGCGAGCGAGCGAGTAGCAACAAAAAGCTTTTTAGTCAGCGATAACACTTATGCATTGGGGCACATTCATTGTGTGGACGTATTATTAAATGCCATGTTTTGTTAACGGCCGAAAAAACCGTTCCCGAAATTGTTGTCAACCTACACAAACGCGCACTGAAAAGCGACAACATTTGTTTCGTTTGTTGTTGTTGTTGTTGTTGTCGGTGTCAGAGCTGCTGTTGTTGGAGCTCTAATTTGAGACACGATTTTGTTAATGTGTTTTCTGTTTGTATATGTTTATACATAAGTAACTAGATCCAAAAATGATAGTATGCTGATGAACTGTGAATAGTTTTAGACTCGATTTAAAACTGACTGATGTGTGAATAAAATATTTATTTTCTAGAATTAAACACATTTCATAGGGATATTAACATCATCTACATCATAATTTCTATACAACCTTCATTTTGTATGAATGATCTAATGGAATGTGCTGCTTGAACTCACTTTGCATAGAGGTGGAGTAGTATTATCGCTGAGATGGCGTGAGGTGAGAGAGAGAGAGAGAGAGAAGACAAAACGCTTCAAGTGAGGTGAAGTTGTAATTGAACTACTGGAAACGGCTTCTAACTTTTCAAAGAAAACATCGTTAGAGCCAGGGGGCAAACAGGGGGCACCAGTTTGACGGTTTGACTGTTTGAGTGAATGAGTGAATGACGATGACTGAACTGGGGCGCAGAAAGTGACTTGTCATTAAACATGAAACTCTTGCAGCGTCAGTTCTCATAATTGTGTTGAGTGCCCGTCGTTGTTGTTGACTCTTAATGTTGTTTTCTTTGCATGCTGATTAGTTGAGCTCGGTGAATGTCCCTCTACCGTTCGCCATCCCCCCCTACCACCATACTCCTACAACAACTGTGTGTGTGTGTGTGTGTGGATTGCAGAATGAATATCGTTATACATTCACATATGTATGTAGAAGATCAGACCAGACCCAGACCAGACCAGACCAGACCCAGACCATGACTACTTACACTTGGATGCAGTCTTTCTACTTACAGATGAATACACTTTGGCTGCTCGCGAGCGAGTGTTTTGATTAATGATGATACATGAAATTAATTTCAATTCCTACTCGCAGCGATTGTTTGCGTTTGAAATGAAAGCCTTTTCACACCGCTTCAGTTGCGGAGTCTGAAAATGTTACTAGCTCTTCTTATTAATACTTCTTTTGACTGCATTGATTCGTTAACAAAATCTGAATTCGATTCTGTCTTTCTTGAAGCAATCGTGCATAATGTCATTAGCGCTGCATCATCCTCTTTCTTCTTCTACTACCATCCCAGACTCTCCAGACTCATCCACTTAAAGCTGTTGTTGTTGAATATACATATATATATATATATACATATATATATTGTAGTATCTTGCAGAATGGCTTTGTTGTGCTTACATTAGCCTCCGTAATGAGCTGATTTTCGATTCGAGAATTCCACTTTATGCACAATGTCGTTATGATCACCATTATTATTATGCTTTGGATGCGCAAAGTCATCAATTCCATTCGATTTGTTGTTGTCTTGCCCTCAAACTCAAAAAAGATGCTTGCTCAAAGAACCTGCAGTATTCAATTTATTTTTTTTAAAAGAGTTGTACTTTTATCTGACTAAATTTTGAGTTATATCTTAAAGCAAAAGCTTTCAAGTTTTTGATAAAGTCGTATACGCAATTTTATGAATGTTGGTTGTAAAAAATAAATGTACTATAAAAATAAATATATAGCTACCGCTTTGATTACTATATTATAAATGATTGCTAGATAATAACAATAAAAATAATGGCTTGCTGATAAATCTTTATTTTTTATGTTTTTTAAGAAAACTTCAAAATCTTTCAGCTTGTAAACTGTTTGCAATAAAAACTTGTAATTAACTGATGGGTGTGAATATCTTTGTGAGATAATCAGATCCGAAAAGAGAACAGAAACAAGATTTAACTGCACTTTTCAATCAGATACTTATTAATGGCAAATGTATCTGTTGGTGTGTGTGTGTGTGTGTGTGTGCGGTGGTTAAATGTGCTTGATAAAGCACGGAATTTATGCTAACCAGTATGGGAAGAAAGAGAGAAAATAAAAAACGGCAGCTAAAAACGTGCATACTATAAATGACATGTGTTCGTGTGTGTGTGTGTGTGTGTGTGTGTGTATCTGCGATATAAACAACTGTCCGTGAGTATATAACACAAATTAAAAATGTTAACGTTTTTACAAGTTAACATTGAAAATCGTTTAGCGGCAATTACCATCAAATGTTGGCTAACTCTTTGATGTCGACCGATGTTTGGACGCCAGTAATCCCAACTTGGCCTAAACATTTCAAGCATTCCTTTTAACCAACGCCGCTCTATGCTGTGTGTGTGTGTGTGTAACCCTGTCGCCGGCGTTTGTGGCTGGCAACTCTGCGCATGCGCACGCGCACTAAATAAACGCATGCGGCATCTGTTTTGCAAAACAGGCCGAAACCGACCAAAACTCTCAAGCGACAGTCTCCTCTCGTATTAACATGGCAAACACTGCGAACGCTTTGTGCCCAATGCAAATCCAACTTAAAGTCAACCTCTCCTCATCGTCGTTGCAATCGTAGATGCAGCCAAGCCAAGCCAAGCCATTCGAGGCAAGGCAGGCAATGCAAACATGCAGTTTTTTTGTTGTTGTTGAGCAGAAAGACAACACCCAAGGCGAATGAGTGTAGGTAAATAAGACAAATGATAAAAAGGCAGCAATAGCAAAAAACACATCGCTGACTGTTTCAACAGCAACAACAAAAACATCGCCTTTACAAGTTACAAGTAAGTGTGCTCTAGAGGAGAAACCTAGACTAGAAGTTACCCTGAAAGTATTTAAAAACCATAAGTTAAAAATATACCTCACTAAATTCTTACTGCTGATAAGGATTATGTCAAGCTATCTTTTTTAAAAAGATTTTGTTTTCTTAATGATCTTAGTTAAATTTAAGAATATGACTTTTTTTATTATTTTTTTTTTATTACAAATTTAAATTTATTGTATTAAATGTCATTACCCTAATGTTAAGAATTTTTTTTTACATTTTACTGCTACTCTTTAATGTGCCTTGAATTTAGTGAGATAATGAGTGTATTATATTATTACTATTTGTTTGGTGTTTAGTGTGATTTGGAATATGGCTCGTGATAGGGTTTTTTATCACAGTAATTTTGACCAGGGATGGGCAAGCATGTAATAAAGAAAGTGTATTAGGAAAAAAGATAGAAAATATCTTTAAAATTGCAAAATATTATGCTATCGGCTATCGATTCTTATCGATGTTGTAAAAAAGCTTGCTGTAGAAAAAAGAAGAAGAAGAAAAAATAGAATCTCTATCGATACTGATCAGGGATAAGGAATCTTTATGATGCATCTTTGGCCTAATATGAATGAAAAACTCTCGTCCTTCTTCCAAACCGATCTTAGTTAAATTTTAATATAGCTTTTAAAAATTCGAATTTTTCATGATATCGGTTATCGATTTTTATCGATATTAGGAAAATGAAGAAAGAAAACAATGTTTTATGTCTCTTAAAAGCACTGACATATACTACTTTGACTCAATAAAATAGTCTCTTGGATACTGATCAAGAATATAAAGACTCTATGAAGTCAGAGTTGTTACACCCCTTAGTCCACTTTTTACAGGGTATTAACACTTTACAGCAGTTGTCGCTGTTGTCGCTATTTGAATACGTAGTATTTGCCATTTGCCCAGCCAATGAGTCGGAACAACGCCGACGAAACGAAACGAGCCGAGAATTGGAATGATTATCACATTCCCATTGATCTATCTCCCCCCCTCCCCCTTCCCAAAACCCTCTTATAGAGTAAAGCGGCCATTGATTTCTATTTGTTGAACACACAGATGCAAGTTTAGAGAGCTGCTGCTGTTGCACACAGATACACAGATACATTCGATGCTGGGCTGCTGTTTGGTTTCTTTTTTTTGACTATTTGCAAAGTATAGAGTGCGCG
Organism: Scaptomyza hsui; assembly: GCA_018152825.1. Taxonomy (NCBI): domain Eukaryota; kingdom Metazoa; phylum Arthropoda; class Insecta; order Diptera; family Drosophilidae; genus Scaptomyza; species Scaptomyza hsui. The sequence continues at coordinate 9,868,845 of JAECXO010000307.1, forward strand.
ATCTTAGCTTGTTTCCGCTTTGTTTGTTGTTGTTTGGTGAGTCGCGCAGTAATCCGTTAAATGTGAGCAAATAGGTAAATAGTGAATAGTAAATAGTAAATAGTAAATAGTGTCGGGTGTCATAATGGAATCTTAAAATGCCGATCGATTGGTTGTCATGGCGGCTGTGTAAATACGTAGCCAAGTTTGCAGCTAAAATGGTAAACTCTCACTAAACACTAAATAATATATTCTCATTGGTTGCTTGTTGTCCCATCTATAAGGAAAGTATTCCACACCATAAACGGATGAACAACAACGGCAATCAAAAGTAAAAAAAGTGGCATAAATCGAGTTTTTTTGTTCTCGGCAAGCAGGACAAATATTTAGACGAAGCCTCAGACAAAAGACTGTATACTTATTGTGCACACTGTATATGCGGATTATCGCACATGTGGCTGCCACTTTTGCAACAATGATGACGACAACTATCGCTATCGGGTTGATCGGGCTCAACTGACGACAAGTCAGTTCGTCGTCGTCTCATTGGCAGTTCAGGCATGTCGACGCAATTAAAAAAAACGCCTTCTTTGGGGTTAGTGCGGACTTCTGGATTTGGCATGGAGTCGAGTCGCAGGTGCGGCATATGTATGCAAGTCGCACTCCCAAACGCAAACGCAAACCCAAGTCCCATGACGCACGACTGTCGTTCGACGCCAACGCCAACGGCGCCCAGCCCCCCTCTACTCCCTCCCCCTCCTCCCGCCCCCTCCTGCGACTTAGGCACACACACAATAGGCTATGCAAATTTTTTTTTGTAGTGCCACAAACAATCAAACTACTAAACGCCTGCCTGACCAAAGATCAATCGTTGCAATCGGTGCACCCAGGAATTTACAAATGCTGTCCAGCTGTCCGGGCTGTCCGGGCTGTCCGGCTGTTCGCCCCGGATGGACACACACACAGTTTAGGTGGCAACAACAACAACAACAACAACAGAAAGGCATGCCAATTTTTTTCATATCAAGAGTAGAGAAAGTGCGTATGAATTATTGTGTTGATGGATCTAAGAGTTTCTGAGATTGATCGAAGAAGGTATAAACTTATTAGTTAAATAGTCTCTTGGATTTGTTTTAGTAAGTTATTAAAATAGAATTTGAACCTAACTACAGAAGGGAACAGATTTCATTGTAGGGTTTTTTCGGTTGAACTTAAAAACCTACATAACAATTCGTTAGCTTAATATAGAAAGGACGTAACTCAATTTATTTCGAAATCGCGTTTCTTGCATTTTCTAAAAGCCCACTCCCAAATACACATTTCTGCGAAAATTCGATGTGCTATGATTAAAAATAACGAAGTTATAGTCAATTTAAAAAAAGCCTTTTCATGCTTCTCCTGTAAAATAACAAAAATGCGAGTTACGTCCTTTCTATATTAAGCTATCGATATATCTTTTATTTTTTTATATTCATTACCTTTAATATGTAAAAGTCATAATTTTTTATAATTAATAAATTTCTTAATTTTAAAAAAGATATCTATTGGGTGTTTCCTTTCACAATTCTTAAATTACTGAAACTTAATAGTACATTTGTTATGTGAGGAGATATCTAAAGAAAATTTCCTATAAAATTCAGAAGCACTTCGGAAAAAACCAAGAGCCATAAATGTAGCTCTTAGTAGTTCATAGTATCATTTAGACAAGGATTCTAGTGACAGGTAATGTGGCATTTTAAACAGAAAAATTGAGAAAAAAAACTGACAGTTTTCCTCTTGTCGCTATGTTGCTAAACTTAATGATACGAGACAAAGATCAGGCAGCGCTTATCAAGCCACAAGATTGAGCACAATTGTAAGAATAAGTTAAACACGCAATTATCGCCTCAAAGTCAAAGAGTCTTTGTTTTTTGTTTTAGAGGCAAGTTCCGCGCCGTTTTGTATGACTTTGTTCGGGGAAAAGACATAAAAATTACTGCGTAACAACTGCAACAAGGTGTAATGGAGGCGTAACGCGCGCCAGTTAGCCAGGTTAGTAGAAGAAGAAGAGGAAGAAGAAGAAGCTGCCAAGAAGCGGCGGCTGCTGTTAACATTGTTTGTGCGGCTCATAGAAATAAAATTGTTAATTGCCAAATGCTTGAGTTGCGTTTCCCGCTTGATTTAGGGTAAAGGCAGCTGCTAACACCTCTGCTTCCCCTCTCTCTCTCTCTCTCTCTCTCTCTGTGTGTCGTGGGAAACGCACAGAAATATATAACACGGTTGACAGCCAAACGCGTTACGCTCACAAAACGCAAAAAAAAAAACAGAAACAGAAACAGAAACAAAAGCTCATTTTGTACCGGATTGACAGTTAGAGCGTTTGAGGCCAAATAAATCATTGCTGCCACTTGCTGGCTTCCAAAATGCAGTTGCACACAGAAACCCACGCGCGCGTTTGTGTTTAATATTCATTCAAGAGCGAATTAATTTCTAATTCGCATGCAGGACGGCATGCCCCCCTTCCCCCTCCCACCCGCCACGGCTCTACAAACGACATTAACATTAGCAGTTGAGCTACACATGTTTTCCGCCCAAATCTGAGCAAACACGCTGTAATCACGTACAACAAAAAACACAGAAACACAGTAACAGAAAGAAGAATTGCCAAGCTGTGTGTGTGTGTGTGTGTGTGTGTGTGTCACATTTAACAGTCTACAGCTACAACTACTACTTTGTGCAACAAAGTATTCTCTCCCCCTCTCTGCATCTGCCTCTGTAATCCATTTGGACTCTGGAACCATTCATTCGGATCACACTTTCCGAATTGTTCCATAAAAGGCAAAGTCGCAACTTTTGATATTTAAACATTTAACATTTTTATGAACGTTTTATGACATATTTAAATGTGCGTTTGTAATAAATATGCCAAGAATTAGAGAACTGAGTTTGTATAGAATGTTAAAAATGCAGTCGAAAAGAAATCGAATTTCAGATGCGTTAAAAGTCATAAAATATAATCAAATTGACTGACTGACTGCCATCAAACTATAATATAAAGCGATCTAATTTGTATGCGATATTATTGAATTTTTCTCGATAAAGTTAATTTAAATTTTTTTTATTATTATTTATTTTTTAAGGTATTTATTTAATTTTAATAATGTAAAATTAATGTAGTATCAATAAACTCAAATATTTTTATGACAACACAGCATTCATAACATAAATTATATTTCCTAGCCTAATATTTTCCTTGTAATATTAATCCTGCCCAAATAATTATGCAACAAATTATAAACTACTTTGATTTATAAGAATTTTCCAGTTGTATCAACATATTTATTTGTAGTATAATTTCTTAAAAAATCCTTTAAGAGCACCAGCACAAAATGCACATCAAAATAAATACATTTTTAATTAATAGCAATAAATTACAGTGTAAAACATTACGTTTTCTCCATTGTGTTAAATGTTTGGAAAATGTTTATTTAATTCGAAAAGCCAGACACGATATCTATTTTAGACAATAACAAAAACAGAGCACATAAAAATATATTATTTATTTGTGTGTTGTAAGTAGAATTGTGCATCTAAAATTTTAATACGTACATTAAGCAGTCGTGTTTGTTCCCTGTTAAGAACCTCTCACGCCAAAACCTGATAATGAGCACACAATTATCACTTGTAAGCGCGGCTTTAAGTCTGCGCCCTGTGCGACTTTCACATACCAGCTAACTAGGTAGTAGTATCTATGTGGAACATGGCCATAGATATGCATAGAATATGGTCTCAGGTAACGGTGGACAGCTTAAGTACAATCCACCCAAAGTGTGATAGTCCATTTCGTGTAGACAATCTACGACTTGACTTCTCTTCTCTCTCTCTCTCTCTCTCTCTCTTTTGGTACTATTCTACAGTTCGACCGTCAAAAGAGTCGGAATCAAAGTAAAGTAAAGCGAAGAGCAAATAGCAAAAGCAAAGCACAAGTCGCGTGCATTGGCGCTACAATGAATAAAGAAAACCAAACCTTCCAACTGTGTTCTTCTTCTTCTTCTTCTTTTTGCTACATGAATGCAAAGCAAAGCAAAAAGTTAAAAAGAACATTGAATTGAGTGAATTATCTGTGTGGAGCATGTTGGAGTCAACACATACCCTAGATTACGTCTATTATCAGATTCTTTTGTTTTGAAACCTTTTGCATAAATGCCAAATAAAATTATATACTTTACTCAATTTTTACTACAGCTGTGATTTTTTTTAAAGAAACTATATAAATATATACATTTAATGTTGGGAGAAAACTAGTTTTTTCGAGAAAAATTTAAAGAATAAGTAAAGAATTCGTTCAGCTGTTTAGTTCGTTCATTTTGTCATTTAGTTCACAGAAATGAACGAACGAACTAGATGAACTACAATCAGGACTACAATTAGTTTGTTCAGCAAGTTGTTTGGTTTCTTCATAAAAAAATGAAATCAAAGTTATAAATAATTAATTTCTTATGGATTTTATGGATAAACATCAAAGTATCTTTATTTTAGTTGTTTTGAATAGTTCCAAGGACCTTTTAAAGCTCTCCTTTTATTTACATCTATATTGAATTGTAGAACTAGAAACTTAGAAACCATTTTTAGCCATAAACAACATTTAGGCAATGCTGATTAAGTCTTTGTCATATATATTAATTAAAAAGCAAACTTGTTAATTGCTTCTCACTTTTTGCGTCTGGCCCCAAAGCTGTGTACAAGTGTGTAAATGCCATTGCTGGCATCTTTTGAACCACTGTGCTCTGCATTTAATTTTTGTGCTGCATTCGCAGAAAGCCAATAACAGCAACACCCACAACAAGCCAAAATAATAACGCAGACGACGAAGATGCAGAAAAGATGATGATGATGATGATGATGATGAGGAAGTGGTGGCGAGTGCCAACTGAAATTAATAATTATAAGCGTTGAAAGCAAAAAACAGAAACGTTAAATGTAAACAATTAAAATGGGCCTCTTCTTCAACGAAGTGCGACGCGCAAAAGTTGGCAAAAATTTGCAATTCCAAACATCGGTTGACGGCGGCGTCTGTTTTTGGACTCATTCTGAGTATTACGATAACAACAACAACAACAAGAGGCTTGTGACATTGAGGCGCGAAGCGACGCCAACAACTGTGTGTTGTTGTTTTTGGGTGGGGGTTGGGGGGGGGGGCTTGTTTGTAAAACAACCGAAAAGGTCACAAACTATTTGTGTAGAGTGGCGACCTCTTTGCCTCGGGGCGAGCAGTGTTTGTGTTCGCACACCATTATTTCAACACGCACACGCACACCCACGCACACACACACACACACACACACACACATTTGCGAGTAAGTGTTTTAATTGCAGTTTCGCACAAATGGCTCACACACACACACACACACACACATTGGCAAAGGCAATTAATTAATTGAGACCACCCAACACACACACACACACACACACACACACACAGTTTTGCAGTATATAGTAGTGTGTATGTGTGTGTGTAACTTTTGGTACATGTGTTCATGGAATGTTGACATGTGTTCCCCAAATATGTATATGAGTGTATGCGTGTGTATCTATGTGTGTGTATCTGATAGTTAGTTGCAGTTGAGTTGCCTTGCCCATGAATTGACAATTGGGCGACGGACGCATGTATGCAAAACTGTCCGATGTTCCATGGAACATGTGTTCATTTAAATATATAGTATCCGGATAGTGTATCGGCTCATTAAAAATCTCTCATTCTTCTTCTTCTGCGTGTCTTGTCGCTCAAAACACAATTTGTTAGTCATTTGAACGCATAAAACGAGCCGATTAACAGTTTGGGGTTCAGATCAACAGGGTCAACCGTAGTAGGCTTTGCATAAAACACGAATTGATCAATATACATATGTATATATTCAAACGCATGTGCCGATACAATATACTACATGCTAAAGACTGCAGCTGTTTATTTAAACCTTCTCTAATACTTACTTGGTTTACAATAAATGAAAATAAAGTAATAATTTCCTCTCAGCTGCTTACAAAAGGAACCCCTTACTCATGCCCCATTCACTGTATACCTGACATAAAAGATGCAAGGTAAGGCAAGGCAAGGTGTGTTCAGAATACAACTATGCGTAACCCTTGTACGTCGATTAATATCGCATCAAAATAAATTCCAAATTGCTGTTTGAGTATCATTTAACAATCTTTTAACATCTACGCACCACTTGCACTTGCATTCCCCCTACCTTCGCTTTCATCTCTCAAGACCTCCGACGGTGATGTCATGCTCTCTCTTTCTCTCTTTCTATCGGCACAGAAGCCGGTTCGGGCAGACACTTTGACGGCGGTCGGCGGTCCCGTCGGCTACTTAGCATAGATCGTTGCTAGATAAGCGGGTTTTTCTTGGGGTCTCCAATGATTTTCAAAAGAAAAACCCGCCGCACCTTTTACTAAACTGCACTGAAAATCACTTAATAAATTTATGAATTACGCCAGTTAATTGTTAATATTTTTATTGAAAAACTTGCAAGTCAGCTAGAGACTACAAAGAGGTAGTAAAGGAAAGTTCATTCATTATACGCGTATTTAATTTATGCATATCTAGACACATTTATTACCCCCTTATATGCCATCTGATCATCATTAGACTTATTAATATTTTCATTGTTAATACTTTTTTTTTTGTTGTTGTTTTGTTTTTGTTTTTGGCTAAACAGTAGCCCATCATGACACGCATTAAGTTTATCTTTACTTGCCCATTATCGACGCCTTCAATCTAATTTGAAATTGAAAAACGAAAAACGAAAACGAAAAAATTACTCATTTCCACTTCCAAGGAAGCGGTTAAGCGAGCCGCTTTTGCTGGACATTGCACACACCCGGTCGGGTCAAGACGTTGTTGAAATTGGAAGTTGGGATCTTTTCGTATCTTTTAGCGTATCTCATTCACATTCATAAATTTGAATTCGCCTGGCTTCTTCTTCACATTCTCATTGTGTTCGTTAGCGTTAAGTATTTGGTGTCGCTTCTGGAGGCTATGACGACCACCCTGATTAGAGAGAGATAGAGAGAAACGTGGCTGAAATTTCGGACAACAAAAAAAAAAACAATAAAATGAAATTAAGCAAAACGGCATTTTAATAATGCTACTACTTTGTCTTCCAAACCTTTCCCCCTTCCCACGTAGCTCAGGTGTAGAGTGTTGGTGTTCGTAATGGGCTATAATGGATCTTCCTAACAATTTGATGATTTATGTTGTGCAGCTAGCGGTTTCTTCTTATTTCTGTTTCGTTTCTTTATGGCTATGTTGTATTTTTTTTATAGCGTTTCTTTCTTTATCGAAGAAGAGAGAGAGACGAAATGTGACGTGCGCCGAGTTCTTTCTTCTGTTGTTTCCCAGTATGGCTAGAACCTATTACCAACTATACTATATAAACGTGGCCTCAACCCGCCGCGCATGAGCTCTCCATCCAAGTTCTCCGTCCACGTCGCATGCTCACAATATTTTTTTTTGGCTTCACGTTTGTTTTGTCATAATAAACCACTAAAAGGGAGCATATAAAATAAAAAGTAATTTTCCGCACCTGCCTTTAAGCGGTACTTTTTCAAGGGATCTCTCTCCTACCTACTCCCTCTTGGATGATTTACGAGTTGCGTTTATCAAACGAGCTAAAAAAGTGTTGCTTGCCATTTCTTTTTCAACTTAATTGAATACTTGTCAGATGAAGCACATTGTTAGTAACTACTTACTACATTCAAAAGATGCAAGACAACACAATGAGAAAGTACTTATCGTTCATTTTCTTTCAAGTGCCGTTCGTTTGGAGATCTGGACAACATAAATGCTTAGATCTGACTAGTAACTAACTAACTAACTAGTAGTTTCAACTTACTTCTCTGTGCCAAGTAAGTTAATAAATGCTGTTATCAAAAACATATTTACAAGACATCAACCTTTTGTTTCTATATGCAAACCATTATACTCATTGTATAGATAAATCGAAATCGAATCCAAATTTGGCTTTGGCCCGTTGACAATCGCAAATGTGTCAGAAATATTGTTATTGTTGTGTCTAGTGAGTTTGGAGACTCTGTCTTTCATTTGTTTCTGGTACAATGCTCGTAATTTGGGACTTTAAGAGCTTTCAATGTGTCGTTTCATTGTGCGCTCCCCGGAATTTTAAATTAATTATTTTTTTGACCCCACACAATGTTCCCAACTCTGTCTACAAAGCTGCCGTCGCCGTCGTCGTCGTCGCCAACACTTTGCATACATAACTGAATCGATAGTTTTGCTTCAAGTCGAACCGGTTCGCAGGGTGGAGGAGTAGAGCGGAGAGGAGCGGTTTCGTGTACGTGTACATGTACATCAGTGCGTCGCGCGGGCCGAATTACTGACATAATATTATTGTAATGTTCCTATGAGACTCGGATTCGGATTCGGATTCGATTCAACTGTGCCACTTTTTTTGTTTTGTGTTTTTTTGTGTTTTTTGTCTACTCACGAAAGACATGAGCATATTTTGTTTTGTAATTTATGATACGCACATGTGTGTGCTTGTTGTGCTGCCTACGAAATTAATATGGCTTAAACGTCAACTCATGCTTTTTGGTGTCGTTGTTGTTGTTTGTTGTTGCTGTTGTTGCTGTCTTTGTCGTGGAACACGAGGAGTTATTTGTACCACAGCGCAGCTTGCCAAAAAAAAAAAACATACAAAAAAAGAGTTAATTCGTAAGAAACAATTTGCATATGTATGTATAGTTGTTGTTGTTGTCGTTCAACAATGGATTTGGCAAGGTGTGAATTAATTTGCTCCGCACGCCAAAAGTCAAACGTTGAGAAGAAAAGCCACACACAATCCACAAACCTTCTTCTTCTTCTTCTTCTACACCCTTTCACAGTTCACATTCTGAAGACTGAAATTCTACGAAAAATGTTTTGCTGCCGCCCTTCAGAGGACACTTTGGTTTGTGGCCAAGACTTATCAATGACAAATCTCCCCAAAATCGTTTTCTGTTTTGCTCTGTGCCATTGCCTGTCAATTTGGCTTGTTGACACTTCGGCGTCTTGTGCACAGGTCTTAGGGATTCTCTTCTTTTTTTTGGCCTGGCTGCTTATTTTCCCGCTGGGATTTGAAAGCTTCATGAATGAAAGGCTCGCAAAGCATTCCAGCTGTTGTCCAACACTGACAAGCGGAAGTTGCCGTTACTGTGAATGGCTTCGAATCCATTCTGACAATTGAGACAATAAGTCTTTCTTTTTTTTTTTGTCAATGCCTAGATTAAGTTTAACTCCTGTGTATTTATTTTAATTAAGCGCTGTTCGAGAACTGTGAATTTGTCAAAATCTTTTTCTCTCTTTCTCTCTCTCGTTCAGAGATGGTGTTAAATGCGATTAGATCGACGACTTGAGCACAGAACAGAGCCTCCATTCCGGTTCCTTAATGCAGTCGCCGCAGTCGCGACACATTTATTTAATCCGCAAGTTGCAAGTTCTTGTTGCCTTTCGGTGCTTTAACAAAAGCAAGGCACAGAAAAAAGCACACAGACTGAATGAAGGCGCAAAGTAAAACAATATCTGATTTGAAGCATCCGGTCGCGATTGTCATTGCCACCTATGTATGCCACACCGACCTGGTGGCGACACGCGAGGACCCAAAATGAGGCACTCTCTCTACCCAAAAAAACTCAACTTCCTTCCCCAACTCTCTGTCCTGTTGCTATTGTCATTCTGGCCCCCTCCCTGTGCCTCCCTCCCTACCCCTCAATATACAATATGTGTGAGATCAATCGTATTCGATTGCAGAATGCGCGGTAGGTAAGCGTTAACGACGTTTTTGACTCTGTTGCTGGCTTTGTTTTTGCTGTTTTTGCTGTTTTTGGTGGCAAGAAGCGCAGCGCGACAACAAAAAAATTGCGACACGTTATTTCAATTTAAAATGTTTATAATTCAGTGTGTTCTCCGCTGCTCTTCTTCTCTGTTATTTTTTTTGTATCGCTACCACCTTCGCTGTAGTTGCCACCATTCAACCATTCAACCATTCAACATCCACACACAAAAGTTCCAGCAGCCACAGCATCGAGCATTCAGCATCCAGCAGCAACGGCGACAGAGAGCTGTCGTCACTTTTGCCACATTTGCCATACGACAACATGAGAAAAACAAAAAAAAAACAAAAAAATCTGCAAACCCAAACAATACCCGTATCCCAAGCATGCCATTATTGTAGTGTATTTAAGCTTGGACTTCAGTCCGTTCCTTCATTCCTCCATTCAACGTACGCATCTTGCCAAAAAGCACGCAATTAATAAAACTTCAAGCTTCAAGATGTGAACCACACACAAGCGTGTTTAGTATTTGCTTACTTAGTAAAGATACAGTAAACTTACACTAAGAGAAAATGTTTCATTAAATGAACAACAGAGAAATCCATAACTTGACCTCAAAATTAATACACTTAGAGGTGTTTTTTTTGACAAAATCCTCTCTTAGTGTTTACCTACGATCCATAAACTATAAGTTTTCATAAAAAAACTAATGCGCTGTGAGTTGATAGCAATCAGTCAATTATGACTATTTTTTATACAACATTATAATCTGTAAAGACCAAATAAGAAATACACTGAAATTTGTATATACATACTTTTAATATATAAATTATCTATTTTGTAATAAAGAAATAATAACTTTAGTTTAATGAAATTTATAAGTAATTTATTTACTTAACCATTTCTAATACTGAGCAAGCAGTAAATTATGACTATTTTTATGTATACGTGTAATTATACAAAATTATAATCTGTAAAGACAAAATAAGAAATATACTGAAATTTGGATATATTTTTAATATAAAAAAATATTTATTTTGTAATAAAGAAAGAATAACTTTAATTTAATGAAATTTACAAGTAATTTATTTACTTAAACAATACTAATACTTTTCTTGCCGTGTACACACACATATTTGGACTATCACTTAGCTTTATTAATGCCAATAAATGCAAATTAAAATGCATTCATGGCGCCTTTCAAGCCTCAAGTCAATTTCACTTGCATTCCCTCACATTCGCATCCAGATTCAAGACAAGTTTTTCACAGCTTTTTCACTTTGTAGCTATAATGTTGTAAGCTTGAATAAAAAAGGCAGCTTGGGTGGGCCTTCTCTCTCACTCTGTGTGTGTGTGTGTGTGTGTGTGTGTGTGTGTTTTTGTGATGTCCAAAGACCATTAAATGGCAAATACATTTATGGCCTTAATTACACCCTAAAATTCAAATTATATCAACAAACCAAAAACCGCACATTGTGACCACGCCAAGCTGGCCTGCATGGCTCAATCTGAAGAAGACTGTGAAGAGGAACGCTTCTTGGCCTTCTTGTGGTACGTGTCCTTGGTGTCCTTGTGCTTTTGGCCCAGACAGAGCATGTGCCCAGTTACAAACTACACACAAACGGAGGCTTTTATTTTTACAAGCTTGTAGCACAATGGGAGTCATAGGCTTTTGTCGGAACGCCCACGCGCCCTGCCACAGTGCCCCCCCCCTCCTCCTCTCCGCCCGTTGGTGTCCCGTTTGTTGACTTAGAGCGTGGAGCAAGGCCGGATTATCCAGCAGTGCTAAAAACTTTTTAGAAGTCATTAAAACCTTGTAGTGGTAAAATTAATTACTTGTAGTTGCAAACAATGTTGCCACGCCGCAAGCAACATTTCCATTCCACTTCTGCTTCTTCTCCTCCTCCAACGACGACGACGACGACGACGACGACCAATGTCCAACGTGGAACAGGGTGGTGGGAAGGGGAATGCGGAGCCAAAAGGAATGAATTTCGAGCCGTTCAAGCGGACTAAGTGCATGTTGGGTGAAAACATATTCACTTTGAAAATTTATTAACTTTGCGTGTTTTGTTGAATTAAGAATTCCAGACGCTGAAGTTTATTTTTTTGTTTTCACAATGTTTGCTTTAAGTCGCAGACCTATTCAAAAAGTCATATACTTTTTGGTGTACATACTTAGTACAGTATTGAAATGAAACAATTGATTTGTTTTTATTATTATTTTTTTTGGTGGTAAAGGTTTTTTTATTTAAACGATTTTTGATTGAAATAAGTAGGAAGATTGTGGTGTGATGAAATTCATATAAATATTTATTTTTTTTAGTATGATAAAACTAATTTAAATGGCACTTTAATAAATAATTTAAAAAATAATTTGAATGTATTGTTATGTAAATCAAGTTCTTTGTTCCTAATAATTTGCCCATATATCTTTTTCAATCCATTAAAAATTCCATTAGTAAATGTTTTTAATTTTTGGAATCCATTTCGAGTTAACGTAACATTATCGTCAACAGAGCAGACATACGAACATATATGATTTGTTAAATAAACATGATTTTTATTTGTGGTAAACAAAAGAGGAACATGGAAATAACCGAAATTGTTTATGCTACTAATGGATCATAAAACTTGATTGGCTTGTTTGAGTTTATTTTCGTTTCTCTTTGACAACGAAAAAACAGAAGACAACAAATCCGAAACTCTTTTTCATGGGAAACGTTCAACAAACTGAGACAAAACGAACTGAAAATTATACTAAATTCCAAAACTAATCACTAAGAATGATATCAATTGGCATCAATTGCTGTGTTGCAGGTGTTGCAAGCGAATATGTTCATTACTTTCAATTAAAAGCCCTATAATTGAACATGACGTATTTATGAGTTTGACAACAACAACAACAACTGTTTGTCGCGCGATTTCCATTCGGTCTGTTAATTGTGTGAAAATCTCCTGTAAATTGGCAGCCACAAGTACGTATGTATGTGTGTACATTTATGTTCATGTACACACTTGTCTAGTGATTGTGTGTTGTGGCATCAATATACTTAGTTATTATTGCCACGGCGGAACTGAGGCTTCGATTACAAATGCGAAGCGAAATGAAAGAAAGTGCAAAACGCCATGAATCACATTTTTTGCCAATTAAGCATGAACCGTTGTAAGCAAAATCATAATTATATATATATATATAGATATGTATTTGTATGTATGTAAAGTTGAGTAAGCAAAAGTCATCGCGACATTCTTACACCACACCGGAATCTGAATGTAGGCAGCATTTTGTGACTGGGGCGTCGACAACAGTTTTCGAACACCCCCCCCGTCCGCGTCCGCGTCCCCCTCTGGCAGCGTCCTCGTTTTGCGACCGGATGGGCTATTGAGACCACCAAAGCAGCAAAAAAAAAAAAAAAATGAATAAAGACAGAAAGAAAGAAATGCAAACGTTGCACTTCCACCAAAAGCCCCTCAGCGTTCGCGATTACATTTTGTGTGTAGTTGGTAAATGCTGCGATCGCTGATCATATTTCGCTGCACTGCACGTTGCAACAGCAGCAGCAGCAGCAGGAGGAGAGTGTGGAGAGGGGGGGGGGAGGGTTTGCCTTCTAGGAGGTCCGTACTCTGTAGACCGCCCAGCTCGTAATTGCAGTGTACATTGTATTTTGCATTTGATTTGTAAACAAAACACTTCTAATACTAATTACTTGACAATGCTGGTCAGCCAAATAGGTACACTTGCAGACAGCCTGTATTGATGAACTTGCAAAAGTTGTACTTTCTTGAATGAAATCACAGCTATGCGCTTTTGGAGTCATTGTCAGCACAGTTAATTGACCATTGAGTAAAGACATATATTTATACAACAAAGTTGCTGCAATCAGCTGCGGCGCTTTGCTTGCCAAACCATCAAAAGGTGATAAACACAAACAAATAAATATATGTACGTATTCGATATTTTTTAAATTTGTCAGCAGTTATAGAAATATATTGGCCCCTTTTTTCTACGCGTAAGGCATTCAAGTTGTAGCCAATAAATATACGTTTGTGGTTATTGAACAAGTTGAATGAATAAACTTTTAGTTAAACGTAGCTTGCAAAAATTATTTTTCATTCATGGTATTTTTAAGAAGCAAAATCTCAAAAAAAAATATAATTAATATCAAAGTTTATAAATCAAAGTTAAGCATTATAAAATTAAATGAAAAAGTTTAAAATCTGCTGAAATAAGCTTAGTTAGTAGCCAAAAAAATATTGAAACTTAATAAAAAAAAATGCGAATTTTTATTTAGACTTAAAGAAGATATTCAAACTTAATTAATTTATTATTTTGCATAAACTTGCTTAGGAAAAAATTCTAGAATACAACACAAATTTTTTTTAAGAATTTAACTGTAAACAAATTTTTCATAAACATTATTTTTTTAAAATCCCAAAAGATTTTTTTTTAATTGCAGAGCTTCTTTATCATTTTTTCACTTAATGGATTAGTCAGTTTTTGTTTTTAATTTACTAATTAATTATAATTCTGGTTATCTGTTTATTTTTAACTGCCTTCGTCTTACTTTCAAACAAGAATCATTGTTAAAAATAAGTACAGAATTAGTGTGAAGTATAATATTTATACATTTTTATTTAGAAGCTTACCAAATATTGTTTATCAAATAAGGTTTTTATTAAGTCATAAGCTAAAACAATAAATATTCGATTTGAATGACTAAGAAAGTAATATTTTCAGCACATATTTTGGATAATACTCAAGAGCTGTTGTATCTATCAAGATGTTGTCTTTGGCTTTTTAATTAATTAAATTAAAGCAATATCAGTTTTTTTTTTTGGAGCGAAAGGAAATTAAATTTATCCGCCTATTGACTTTTTACCCAGTCATATACATATATGTAAGATATATTAGGCGCCAGCTTATCGTTTGTCGGCAAAAAATCAAATAAAAGCCAAAAGCGAGGCCATATCAAAGTGGATTCAAAGTGCAGAAAGTGTTTCAGGCTAATAAGTAATGCAAGAGGAACTAAAATGGAAACTAGTGAGTAACTGACATTTAAAAGAGAGGGTGGGAGAGATCACGAGACGTAATGAAATCGAATTGAAACTGTCTCGATTAATCGAGTGACAAACATCTATTAGGCATTTAATTAAAAGTTTCGCACTCTAAGTGTGTGTGTGTGTGTGTGTGTGTGTGTAAGTGTGTGTATGGCCATTGTTGTCAATTTGATAACCATTTGAATAACCAATTCGAGTTGTCTACTGCATTTCAAGTCTTCCGCCAACGAATGCGATAGCGGCACACAAAACACAAACATTTGCCGACAATTACTTAGATACGCAGATAACCAAGTCGATGGTCAGTTGGTCTAGTTCCACAGAACATAGTTGGAGTAGTCAAAGTATTGATTTCGTATTTACATTATTGGGCGGCACTTCATAAATTCGATTCGGGCATAGTTAGATAGTTAGATAGATAGATAGCTGCTGGCGACAGGCTGACAACCTAAAACTAATACTCCAGTTGCTTATCTTTAGTTTAGTTTTATTTTTGGGTGTTGCAGCAACTGAGCAGCGTGTTGAAAGGTCAGCTTGCTACACCTGTCGCCAACAATGACGTTCGTTGCTGCTGCTGCTGCTGCTGCTGCTGAAAGTCAATGACACAATGTTAAACACTGTGTTTTGGTCAGCCTAACCACGCCGACTACACTCATCCGATTAAACTTTTAAATAGATGTCAAACAAACTAACAAGGACTCATCGTCACCATCTCCGTGTCTTAGGCCTGCACACACACACATACTTACACATGTCTGTCTGCCACACACACACCACATCACACACATATTTATACCATGCTCAGGTCGCATCGACCTGGACTTCAACCCTCTGGCCTCCGTAACATGACGGACAAATGTCCGAAATTTAAAACTTTAGATACGTTGCGAGGCGAGCTTAGCAAAGGTGTCAGGGTGTGTGTGTGTGTGTGTGTGTGTGCCAAAAAAGGTATAGGGTATGTATGTATGTATGTGTTTTTGCCCTTTTTTGGGACATGAAAGTACCGTAACGCCAGCGGTTGGGCGGAGCTTTGTTTTTAGAAAATAGTTATGATCTAACATGGATTTTTTCATGCACACAAACACACACACAAACACTACCATGAAAATTGTTGTGTGAAAAAAGGTTCTGCTCTCTTTTCGGTCAAATTGTTGTGGCTTGTGGCTTATCTGCGTATCCAAATGCTAATTAGCCATATAAATAGTTAAGCCAACATAATAAACTAATGAGGCAAGTTTTTATTTACTATGAATGTTGTTTGTTTTTTGCAAATTTTGAACTTGTACAAAAGTTCTGTTAATTAGTCAAAAGTTTATTTTAACTTCCATCAACTTCAAAACGAAAAATAGTTAATTAAATAGTTTATTCTCTCTTACATTAAAGTTTAATCAACTTAATTACCATAACTCTCGCACATTGCTACCAAAGTAATAAAGCAAACATAAACCATATAAAAGAAAAATCAATTTTGTTCCAAATCAACCACCACAAATATTTCACATTCGTATTTGAAATCATAAAAATATCGTAAAACAAAACCGTGTGATATGGATAATATTTTTATGCTGTGAATGCTTTTAGAATATGTAATTTTTCTTGAGAAATATACGCTTAACGCAATATATTATAATTTGTATCAAACTATTTTTACGTTCTTTGATATACAAACATCTTTTATGCATTTTATAAATGGTGGTTATACTTAAACTCAGCTGAGCTTAGAAATGGCTAAATTCTATTTATTGAACATTAAGTTAAATATATTTTTGTGTTTAATAGTTTTAAATCCACAGTTAGTAGCTAAGAATAAGCTTACAGATAAAGCAAGATTTACTTTGTAGCACATAATAAACAAAGTTTTTAATGATTTCCATCTACTCGAAAGTGAGAAAAACTTTACTAGTCAAACTTACTTTGTATATTTAGATGGGTAAAGTGTTCTTTTATATTTTGCTAGTTTCAGTCAATGTAAAGCAATACTTTGTCTATATATTTTTCTTTAAGAGCTTTGCGGATTTAATTTCAGTTAGTTTTACTAAATGTGAAGCCTATCGCCAAATCTCAAAGCCAAAATTTTTTTTTAAAGATCTTTGCGGATTTAAATAAAATTAAATGTAATAACAGCAAAAAAAAAACCTATAAAAATGAAACAGTTGATAAGAAAACATTTAAAGGAACATTAAAAAGAGTAGCCCAAAAGGATACTTAGAATTATTAAAAAAAGAGTTTTAAGTTTTTAATTAAGAAAAAGTTGTTTATAAATACAAAGTATTAAAAATGGGTAGATAAATGTAAACACACACTATTACATGTAAAAAGACGAAAAATCTTAAGCTACCCTTTTTTTTCCTTTAATTTTGAAGTCAGGAAAGGGATTTTATTTTATGTATTCCTTTGTTATACATATGGCTACATTGATTTAAATACAAGTGCGAGGGCTGGTATTATTCACTGAGGCACATTAGAATTGTAAAACGTCGATTAAAGTTTTGTATTGCTTATTATTGTGGCACAAGAAAAACCAACAGAGAAGAGAAACTCACCGTCGTTCTGTGTGTTAGTGTGTGTGTGTGTGTTTGTGTTTGCATTAAGGGGAAATGCAAACGTGAGATGGCAAGAGAGCGCGAGTTTGGCGAGCAAGCTAGCTGCACTCTTCACACTAATGGCTGGAGTGCCGTAGATAAATGCGCAGCCATTTTTTAACGGGCGGTGCTTGCGAAATAGTGGGGAAATAGTGGGAAATTTGGAAACGAGCATAATAGGATATTAATTTGTTTGTGAAAATCCGTTGCTATGAAAAACCAAAGGGGAAGAGAGAAAAAACCCTGTTTCTTTGAATAATGGCTGCTCACGAATTTCCCTGCCAAGTTCACATGCAATGCGCCTAAGCCGAGGTAGCTTTCATTCGGCAACTATTCTATGCACTTTCGAGCAAAAGCTTTGCGCGCGTCGGATGCCGTGGAAAAAAGCTCTGCACTAGTTGGGAAAAGCTACCATTTGCCAGTTGCGATGCTGCAGTCGACTTTGCTTAGCTTAGCAAGCTGCACCTACCACAAGAACACACACACAAAATGGCGTCGCACGCTCATCGGAATGTCGATAAATCAAAGCTCACCTCTGCATCTGCTTCTGCTTCTTCTTCTACTTCTACTTGTTCTTGTGTTGGTGAGCGTAGCAAGTGGCTTCTGCTGCCGATGCTGCCGGCATTCATCTAAAGGGAATTAATCAGAGCAGATGAAGCGACAACCGAAAAAGAAATAACGACAACGCGGCATCTCTCTGAAAAAAAGGGCCTTTTGCGCGTTGCGCGTTATCGCTTTAATCGACATTTGCCGGCTCTATCCTCAGTATTCCTCAGTGCGTGACCAAGGGTCCAACACACACCCACACACACACACACACACTGGTAAGTAAGTATAAAAAAGTCGAGGCGCTTCGGCATCGATATCAAAATGTATTGACATTGACGTAAATTCTCAGCCAGTGCGCCAAACAAGGCTTTTGTCTTTTATAGCCATCTCCCTCGGCTACCCTCTACCTCTCCCTCTCCCTCTCTCCCGTTCCCTCTCTCTGACTCTGTCACTTGCATCCATCATCTGTTTGCGCCTTGCCTTGCTTTTGTGTCAAATTATAAATTCCGTAAATTTAAATCTAATTTCCATGCTTCGGGGCGCGAAACGAACGATATTCAAAATAGTACATAATGGATTTTAGCATTTTTCGGTCTGACAAGTACAAGCCCATTTAATCAATAATTAAGCGTAATCCATCAAGTACAAAATGTGTCAAATGCACTCGCGAAAAGTTGTTGTTGTTTTTTGTCGCCTTAAAAAGGATTTCCATTACGCCCCGTCAAAAAAAAAAAGCGCATCGCTCACAACGACGACCAAAAAAAGAATCAAGTTGTCCATGTCAAAAGCGAAGATACAAAAAAAAAAATAGAATACAGCAAACACAACACGAAACACGAAACAAATCCGCGCTCGTCACATCTGCATGTCAAACCAGCAGCAGCCCGAAAAACAACCCTCCGAGACAGACACACAAAACTTCTGTTACCGTCTGTCACAGTCAAGATAGCAACGAGGCAGCAACAGCAGCCGGCTTATCTAAGCCAAAAAGCCAAAGTCCAAATCCACCACTTCCCTGCGGGGCTAAACTAGATGGAGGGGGGGCGGGGAGATAAGAGTGAGTGAATGGATCTGTAACAACAAATGTCCATTTTTCAATTTACCTGCCTTCGGCCTGCATAAATTGAATCTCATAGTACTCGTTAATAAATAAACAACAACAAGAACAACAACAAGAACAACAAGAAACACCCACCCGAATTGCTCTATAAATTAGACCCTTCTGACCAGTCGTTCAGTTGACCAGTCAGTCAGTCAGTTGGCCAGCGGCTAAATGACCGTGAAATTTTCCCAATATGCTGCATTAACATTATTTTGCGCGCCCCTTCTCACAGTCCTCTCCCTTCTCCCTTCTCGTTGTACATTTCTATCTGCTGGCACTTTTACTCACTCTGCCACATAAATTATTTGCTGCCCCGTTGGACAACTGCATAAATTTACCGATCGCTAGTTAACATAATTTTCAAACACAAAGGCAACTGTGCTCCAATTTCTCGCTCACAATTGCTTGCCACTTGCAACAGCGACATTTGGCTTGAGCAATTTGACATTTGTCAGGTTTGGACGCAAGATATTTATGTGGCACAATTTGTCAGTTATTTGCAAGACCTGCGTTTAAGGACAACAAGTGTTCCTTGAAGTTAACTTAAATGAGTTATTAGACATATACATTCAGTTGACCATAAGAAACAATTTTTTACTATGTTTATGAACAATGTATGAATAATTAAACGAAAGATCTTTTAGTCGAAGAAATGAAGAACGACACTCTAACTAATATTTTTTCGCTCTGTGTAAACTTGAAAATTGTTGGACAAGTTGACCATAAGAAAAATATTTTAACTGAGTTTATTCATAATGTATAAAGGTCGTTAGCTCAATATTTTTCGAAATCGCGTTTTTTGCATTTTCTAAAAGCCCACTCCCAAATATACATTTCTGGAAAAATTCGATGTGCTATGATTAAAAATAACGAAGTTATAGTCAATTTAAAAAAGCCTTTTCATACTTCGTGTATCAGATTTTATTTAGTTTTTTGCTTCTCCTGTAAAATAACAAAAATGCGAGTTACGTCCTTTCCATATTATCGAAATTACCTTTATACTTGTTTGAGTTTATTTTGTTCTAGAATGAAAAACGAAACTCTCGACAAACTAAATATTTTTTCGCTCTGTGTAGCTCTAGTTAAACTCCTTACTTACCACCACATATGAACCGCAAGCATTGAAAGCGAGATTGATAGCCTGCAAAAGGGGTAGACTAAATAATAATAATTCATTTTTCGAGTAAATGTCTGGATTTGACATATTGCCAGATAGATGTTTGATTTATCTGGCTTTTACTTTTCTTTCCACCCTCGTTAGAAATTTTAAGGGTTAGTAGATAAAGTTACTATATATTTTGGTCTTATAAACTATAACTAGTTTCAAATTCAATGTTAATGATTATAAAATCTTAATGTTAATTTAAGTTTGATTGATGCCATAATTAATTATATTTAAAATGCTATCGTCCGATGTCATCACGAACATAAAATGATGTATACACAACAAGATTTCAGTTGAACCATTCATTTCATTCATACGCAACAGTTGATGTCATTTATATTCAGCTGAAAGAATACTCATTAATGCTTTTACCCGCTAATGTAAACAGCTTACGTGTATCTGTGTGCGTGTGTGTGTGTGTGTGTGTGAGTATCTGTGGATGGATTGAAATTTATGAAAGGCCATCGCAGCATCAAAGCCAATTAAGATACTGGCACTGAATACATACAAGGCTTTAAAGGAATACACGACTAATTTCTGCGACAAAGCCGACAAAAGAGAACCTGGAACTTGGAACTGGTATCCACTTATATTTGTTGCAGCCACCGAGCGGCACTGAGCGGCACTGAGCGGCACTTTTGTCGCACAAACAAACATACGTAACAGGGCCGTAAAATTAAGAACTCTGATTGGTAACAAATGTTTTTGTTCATTCGAGTGATAAAAACGTAGCGAACTGAAAAGATATAAAATTCTCTTTAGTGTCTTCTCAGCGCATCAATGATAAAAATATATATACATATATACATATATTTAAATGAGCCGGACATTGGGGAAACTTAAGAACGAAGACAGACAGACAGACAGACAGAGCTTAATGGCCGCACTCGAGCCAGTTGTTGTTGTTGTTGTTGTTTGTATACATGTTGCAAGTATCTAAACGGCATAAGCGAGGCATAGACATGAGCAAGGGCAAAAGTGTGAAACACGAAAAAAAAAAAGGGGGAGAATCAAAACCTTGCTAGGATATTAAATTACAATCCGAAACGACTTTTGTTTTTGGGCTTGACGATGATTGTGTGGCATGGCAAATGTCTTTGACTTAGTGACTGGGCCTGGTCAAGACGCAACAGCAACAACAACAACAACAACAATGCCGCGACACAATCATAAAAGGCATAAACAGTTGTAAAGAGCAAAACCACAAAGAAAGGGCGTAGAAGTTTAAAAAAATTGAGCACTAAAACGTTATCGCAAAGCGGGCCAGATTAACTACTAGCCCTTTTTGAAGTCAGACTGCAGACGTCAGGCTCGCCTGAGCAGGTAGTCAACAGGTATGCAGGAATATCGAGTATGCATCTTAAAGATACTTGTACAACATTATGATCATACGCAACTACACACAGACACACTGCGTGTGATCGAAAGTCGAACCTGCAATTAAAATAAGATCGAGCCCAGTTGGCGATGGTGCCATCCTGACGACCCACAACAGCGCTATTGTCCTCGACTTGTCCATTCACAGGACTGTGTCGCGACTGCATTAGATAAAATATATTAAAAAAGGACACGGACTCGGACTCGCTGCATTGATAAGAAATTGTGAATGGCGCCAGTGTCGCACAGTAGATCGGATTGCACATCGCTGTCAGAGGACACAAAAAGAAACCTTCTTCATTCATCAGGCAGTCAAATTTGGGTCAGTTGTCCATTAAAATGGATAAAATAGGTATAAAAACTCTTGTTCACATGGGAAGATGCATTTAATATGGTCAAGTACTTATGTGTAGATATATGTTTATAGTTTCTTAACAGACATTAATCTGAGTGGCTTAAAGATATCAAGTTCAATTGAAGGAACAATCGGATTTTAAATCCTTTAGCTCTAACTTAATAAATAAATATCACAAATATTCCTTCTCAACTCAAACACAACAAACATACAACAAAAGAGCTGAAGTACTTCCTTGTCACACTTCTTGAGTGTACGCCCTCCTTAATTACTTGATAATTATCACAGATGCATTGTAATAAATCGAAGGAAAAGTATCTCAAAAACACCTACACGTGTTTGCATTTGAACATTTAATGACAATGGCCAACGTGGCACGTTTAACATAACTGGAGGGCTTAAGTATCTTAACATTTTCTCTACCCCTAATTGAATTTTATGTGTAACATTTTCGGTTGGCATTGATTCTTGAGGGTTGCAACTTTGCAACATGGAGCTTCTGCTGCTGCTGCTGCTGCTGCTACTGCTTTGGGGCACATAAATTACATCACGTGTTTCAGATTACACATTTATTCAATGTTTATTCGTGATCCGCAACGAAGCAATTTCATTTTGATACACATTGTTTTGCTTATGTTCGTTTGTCTTGAGCGGGATTAACAGATTTGATATACATTTACAGATAAACAGAACAGAAGGATTTCTAGTTAGTATTCTGAATCAATATTAATAGTTTGTTTTAGGTTTATTTAGTAACATTTTCATTTAATTCTTTTTAAAAACCGGTTCTTATATTTTTGTACAATTATAATCGTTAATAAAATAGGTCTACATAAATCCCAACAAGTAAAACACATACATCAAAAATCTTTGCTTACAAAAATATATACAGGATATTAAAAATACTAAAAATTTCTAAATTAAAAATATATTGGACGTTAGTATGTACATATATAAGTCAATGTAAGAATCCTAATGTTTTCTTTTTTTTTTCTTTTTTGTATTATTGATATTTTCCTTTTGTTAATTAAGCTATAATTCGTTGTGACTTACGCCCTCATTTATAAGTAGAAATACTTGTGGCGTCAGGAAGATAATTTAAATAAATATTATAAATATACATATAATGTTTTAATTTGTTATGTATTATATATTTAGAAGATTTGAGTTCCCAATAAAATTCAATATACTTGTTAAAAAAAATAGTTGCTCGGCTCAACATGTAACACTATTATTAACATAATGTTTAATAACCTATCTTTAATAGTGGCTTGGGAAAATTAAAAATGTGTTTTAAATACTTTGAATTGACAATGATAAAAATTAGTGTTATTTATAGTATAAACATTAATATACAAAGATTTTACTTAATGTTTTGTTGATTGAAATAAGCTAAGATTTTATATTTAGCATCGCTTTAATGGATTGTCAGGGCTTAAAATATACTCTATATATAGATATCAATTCAATAAGAAGGCAAATTCTTTAAAAGTATGTAAGCTTATTACAATTTGCAATGTTTGCATTTCGATTTCAATTAAATTTTTACACTTTGACAACAAAATTTGAATTGAATGTTAAACATTGTTTAGCTTAGTCCCAGAATCATTTTCTATTCTCATATTTAAATTGGCGCCGCGGCGCCACCTGTCAGACCGTCGCTGTAGTTTTGCACGATCCGGCTGTAACAATCGTGTACTTTGCAGACACTGAGATCTCCTCCACCCAGGAGGAGGGGGAGGAGGCAACGATCGCCAACGATGCAATTGCAGTGTGGGCCATGGTTAAAGACTGCGAGAACAATGTTCTCGTTACACAAAAATCATGTTTTCTGCGCTTGCCCTTGGAGGTCGGTCGTGGCCAGCATTTAGCCAAGCTGTATTTGGGCTCAATTGCGCAGGCGGGCCACACAGCAACAAAGTAACAGAAGAGGCAGCTGTCCCATGCAACTCCAGTACAATAACAATGCACAAATGACAATTCGAGAGAGAGAGAGAGAGAGAGAGACGAGACGAGATAGAAGAGGAGAAGTAAAAGGCATTCATTGAGAATGACCAGGTTCGGGTTTCAAAATTTTGTGATATTTTGTGGCGTCTATTTTGCGTCGCCAGCATCCTTAAAAACCGCAATGACCCTAAAACGTTTGCAGAAGACGTAAATTGTATTGTTTTGTATTGTCCATTGAGCAGCAAGATCAACAAAATCAGAAGACGCGCAGAGCAAGATGTAGAAAAGTGGCTAATGCGCCGACACCCCGCTGTGTGTGTGTCTCTGTGTGTGTCTCTGTGTGTGTGGAGTCGTCTTTAATTGAGTTATACTGAGAGTGACCCCTGGTTTTGGTGTGTGTACCTTTTGCAGAGGGTTGGACTGAGCGGCTTAATGTAGCATGTTTTGACATATATAAATGCCTGAATACTTTTAAGTGATCGTATTTTGTTTGACTTTTGGTGCCTGCCCAAAACAGTTTGGCATGATTTATGATTTCGCTCGATTTGGCAACATTCAACAAATACTATATTATATAGATATCTCTCCGCTCTTGTTCTTCTCTTCTCTTCTTCGCCTGGCAGATGAGGATGTGACCGATATATTTATTACCAGCATTCAGGTAGTAAATAGATAACAATAGTTTATTAATTCCGTTACCCACGAAATGGTCAACACAGGGGTGGCTTTTATGGCCATTATCAACTGCAGTCAGATTGATGTTTATGGAACATATAGAATAACTACACTGGTACGCACAAGTATTTGACAACTTTAAAGTCAAATCTACTCATAATTAAAAGTACTTTATGGAAAGTTTGGTATCAATGGAAAGGTTTAATTTCCGTTTGAATGATAAATACTTTTCTACCATTAGTACCTTGAATTTTAAATTTTGTAAGTATTGAACTTTTTGGCTTAACAAAAATGTTTTGGAGTTACCAACATGTGCAGATTCTTCCCACGTACAATAGTGGTAGGTATTTATAACTAAACTTAATTTCAATCTTTAACTTATATTTTACTTTCTGTTTCTCTTATCAGAAGTAACACTGAGGAGATGTTGGATGACTTCTGTAAATCGTCCTGCATATCTGAGTTAATGTATTCCATGTTCCTTGTAGATTTTGTGTTATAACAATTCAACTTGTTTTAATATTAAATATTTTTTCTAGTTGCAAATATTGCTAATTACTTTTTTGTAGTTGTTATTACTTTTTTTATTGAGTCCGTACATTGAGATTTAGCAGCTTAACAATAAATGTTCTCGGATAAGACTTTCATTCCAATTGGGCCGACCATAAAGTATGCAATAACTTTCATCGATTTATGAAGTAAGTGCATACTTTTAGGCTGAACAAATATTTGAATTTCACTAACGCAATTTCTAACCTTTGGGCCGCACATGAAAGCAGCGGTTAGAAGATTTGGCCAAAGAATGCAGCAATTGCGGTGGCTGATCAACAGAAAAAGCAACATGACACTAAGAGCCAAACGAGCAGTTTATGTACACTGTGTAGCTCCGATCTGGCTTTATGGTGAGCAGACCTGGGGAATAGCTGCAAAATCAAACTATAAACGCATACAGGTTTTACATAATCGCACCCATCGACAAATCACAAATTGCCTCTGGTTTTTGCGCGGCTCCACCCTTCACCGAGACCTGAATCTGCATACAGTGGAGGAGCAGATCGGAAGACACACCAGCAGATACTCGGATAGACTGAAAAGGCACCGCAGAATACTCGCGAGACGACTAGGCTAAAAAGAAAAGGCTTTGCTAAAACAATTGCCCAACATTAAAGTCTATACATAGTTGTAAGTCCTCTTGCGTATAGCTTGAGGTTTGGTTATTCTTTAAAATATCATAATTGTGTTGTTAAGATACTGTTTTGCATGTAAGGTTTCAACGCTTACTAAAGAAGAAAAAAAAAAATAACGCAATTATTTCTCTTTCAGACGGATTGATCAGAACTATTTACTGCTGAAGAGCACTTTTTGCAGGTTCTTATGCTGATCTTTATTAAAATACTGTAATATAAATTTATACTTGTGTACGCCATATTTTTAAAGGTATTCTCTCCTCCCATTTTCAGAGCTCTTCTTTGAGTAACGCCCATCAATTACTATCTCTACCTGGACATGCGCTATAGCTTGCTTTAAAATGCCATTAGGATTCAGGCAACTAGTTTGCCGAGTTGCGCATCACCTTAAAAGTGGTGGACAATTCCACCCGCTTTCTGTTTGCAATGTCGCTGAGGTATTTGACGCCAGCGCAATGGACGATATCAACACACACATACGGCAAAAAGCCAAAGCTAACCAGAATATCAAATATGTAATAAACAACATCTTCTTCAATTAAACAAGTTTTTGACATAAAACATACATGTATGCATTCAATCAATTTTGTTTCAAAATCATGCCTAGAACTTGTTAAGTACTCAGTTTATTAATATGTGCCCTAATTATTATTATTATTTTTTTTTTTTTATCAATTATAAGTAAACGTTTAGTTTACGGTTTAATTTCTGAACTTAGCTTTTCTTGTTTCGATTAGGCCTTCCCTGTTTACTGAGACATCCTAAAAGTATGCAGTAGTTTTCGGATTGCTTAAAATAATCAAGATCGTTGTGCTTAAAGTTTGAACCTTACACATAGAATTAGTCAGACGGATCTGGATATATTGACCACAGTTGTAAATACTGATCGAGAATAAACTTAAACATACAATGTTCAAACAGAATTAAAAGAAAGTCTGACATTAATTGAAATTTCGCTATCTTGCCAGCGCAAAAGTTAACTCTCCGTAACTTGATGACATTTTGGCAAAAGTGTCTTTCTTAACTTTTTAAATAACCAAACAAAGCAAATACAATCGTACTTGGTAAATAAAGCAATGCATACAATTTTGTTGCTTAGTGACTTTACAAATTGTGGAAATACATTAGTTAAATGCAAATTTTGTTTCTTTGTCATTATTACAAGTTTTCAACTCTAATTTTATTTTTGTTCATTTATTATTATTATTATTTTTTTTTTTTGACTTCGTTAAGATTATTTATTTAATATCTGCCCGAGTAGTAGGCAATAATTAAATTTTATGAGAATACATTAACAGGTACTATATATTTCATCTGTTTATGTTGTGGAAATTAAGCTTGTTAATTATAAAGTAAGTTATTCTTGCCATTTTGACTTTAGGAACAATTCTTGAGTACATATATTTATTAATATTGATCATGGCAATAACAAACTCTAGGACAAACTGATTGTACTTTCGAAATGCCATATGTTATTTTTTATGATTTAGAGATTTTTGATATGTGCATACATCATTTATGAATAATTATCTATAAGTATTTTAACATGTAGCTGTATTAACAATAAATTATGTTGGTTGGTTATATCGATGCTGGGTCCAGGTCATTTTCCAGTTGTTTTCCACTGACGTGCTATCCAATGAATTTTACATATTCTGTAAAAATAAATATTTTTAGTTCAGTTTTATCAATAAATTATTACATTATTATGGTATGCAAACCAGCTGATCAGGGCCAAATATTCTTCTTTGATAGCTGCAATTAAAAAATATAAAACAAAATTTCAATTAGTATTAAAAATATTAAGATTTTTAAATTTTAATCAGAATCATTAGTTAACGTAAGTAATTTCATGCTCTTTTTTAATGAAATACCACTGCAAGGGTATAAAAGGCAGTGTAAAGTAAAGTCAACCAAGTGTTGCAGCAGACGGCAGACTGTTTGTCTGGCTTTTTACTTTTACTGTCCCATTCGAATACAATCAAACACACATACTTAAAAGCATCTTGACCAAATGGAATACCAAAGAATGAATCAATTTTATGCTTTATACAAATTTATGTTTGTCTTAAGGCCAGAATCAAGCCCACATTGTCATTTGTGCTTAAGAAGATCTGAGACATCAATAAGATTATCCAAAAGATAAGCAGTTTCCGGTCAAACCAAAATAAATAAAGGAATATCTTGGCTACACTGCTGGCACGAAGTAAATGTTCCACCTCAAAAAGAACATTGCAATTTAAGAGAGCTACAAACTTTTTAATGAGAATAGCTTTTAAACTATAAAGTTACTTAATTGGTGAATTAGATCTACAGATTTTGAAAGTTTACCGAAAATATTGTCGCCTATAAGGCCTTTCCCAATTGTAAGGGACATGTCTGTGGGATTGCGGCAAGAAAGGCAAACTAAAAGAGCACCGTAAATGAGGCCCCAATGCGTATTCAATATACTCGAACGTTGAAACCAAATAAACACTTCGACTTGCCATCCGTTCGTTCGTTACCCACACTTCAAAAAACCGGCTAATTAATGACGTTTCCCTCTTTCGATTCCCGGTCAGGCCCTGATCGGTCCCAACCAGAGTCCCCCGTCAAACCGAGGCGGTGCCATTTTTGGTTACTTTGGTGTGACGGTGTCGTAAGTGAAGTGCCAATAAACACGTGATTTACTTCGGCTTTTTTTCTCTCTCTCTCTGTCCCTGTTCATGGTCAAAGAGATGCGGGGATGCGAGAATGCCGCACTTAGTTGTCTCTCTCATTCTCTCTCTCTCTTCCTCTCTCTTTTGCTCTTGCTGTGTGACAGTCAAAATCATGAGGCTTATCGCTTCCATCGGCCATCAAGATTCCGCTCATTAATTTTGAAATTAGGCGGGTTTTCAAGAAGAGCAAAAGAAATGATGTCCACTCTAAAGTCCCGAATAAACTGAAACAAAAAAAAAAGGCCCAGATGCATTTTCACTCTGCGACCATGAGTGCATAAATTAATTAAGTCGGTCGGGAATGTGAACGTGTATGTGTGTGCCGACCTTTTGTCTGGCACTATACGAGAAAATGTCTGTCCGACCGTCCGACTGTCCGCCTTGTCTCTGTTCGTCTGCCGCGCAAATGGCGGCTGGGCTGGGCGCATATTCAGATTCAGATACAGATTCCGAGATGCATGTGGATGGCTGGTTTGGTTAGGTTTGGTTTGGTTTGGTTGGTGCCCAACTGGCTCGTAGGATGTTGTAAATTAAAAGCCGCGGCTGGTCCTTTGTACGATACCATGTGTGTGTGTGTGTGTGTGTGAGTCTGAGTCATTTGCATTTTTGCCTACCACTCTGCCTGGCCTGATTATGAAAGATGCTGCGTGGGTGATAAATGACCGTGCCAGACTGAATGCGGCGGCTCGTGCCCCCAAACCCAACCCCAACCTAGCGATTGTTGCATTTTCAAGCCAAAATGTTAAAATTTTGCAACCCTAGCGCCAACTCGTTAACCCCTTGCTGCGCACGTCGACGTGCGAGATTAGCTGATGGGCCTTACCCAAAATTTATTTGTCTTCTTCAACCCCTTTCTCCCTCTCTTTGGCTGTCTTTTTGTGTGCAATGATTAGGGTTGAGGCCGGTTGAGGGCGGTTGAGGGGTCAGGGGGCCTGAGCATCAACGCCAATCTAATAGATTCCGATTGAGATTTAATTATTTCACTTAATTTTCTAGCTGACTTGATGCGGCTGCTGACTTTGCGCTTAACTTCCATGTCCACGTCCTTTAACAAGTTAATGAAGCGAATAAATTTCTTGGCAATTATTTTGCGGATTGTTTTTAATTGACCTCAAGATGCTTCAGCATCCAATTCAGCCTTGTCTTCATCCTCTTTTTGCCTTTTTTGCCTCTGGCTGGGCTGTCCAGTTCAAGAGGAATGTGCAAACGTACAAATGGATGGGATAAATGGCGATGGATATCTTGTGCAAATAACTAATTTGCAGTAGATTAAATCATTATACTGGCCAATAAATGAATGCCAATGTGTGTGTGTGTGTGTAGTAAGAACTTCAATAAAGTTGCGAATTAGTGTGGTTCGTTCTAGTTCCTGATTATATTATTAGTTAGTTAACGTGCTCTGTGTACATTTGTTTTTGGTAAACAAATCCCAATCAAATTGTAGCTGGCAATAAAAATGTGTATTTTTGTCTCGATCACAATAAACGGTTCATCTATATTATCACTAAATAATATATTATTTAGTATATTTGGTATACCAAAATATAATTATTTTATGGACATATTTCTCAACACAGTTTCATTAAGTTTGCAGGCTGCTGTAAAGTTTTGATACTAATTTAAAAAAAAAACATAGATAGTAAACTTCGAACAAGAAATCGGACATAACAAGATTAACAATCACAGTTACCCAGCTTCTGCTGTTTCTTTTTACACATGCTGGCAAGATAAAAAAAAATGTATTCTGCCCATCACAACAGATATTCGATAAGGAAAAGACATCTATAATTAAAACTCCAAAAAAAATGATTACATTATGTTCATAAAAAGGTATAACCGTGAGCTTTTTAGTGCAAAATATAAAATACCCCTTTGACAAGGGTGGGATTGGAACCAAGCACAAGAGCACATTGGATTAACCGCTTGGTCACCTCGTCTTGATAAAAGTGCATAAGATCAAAGATTATTTAATTAGCACACTTAAAATATTGAACTTAAAAAGTAAACTCGTTACGCAACAGAAAAGGTAAGTAAAGCATTAAACAAAAAGCGAAAATTCCTATTAGGTGTTTGGGAAAAAGTTAAAGACAATGAAACTACCTATAAAAGTTTTCTAATTAGTTACAAATTTTAGCATGTATGTATAATACATACATGTATATGTTACTGAGCATCGTTGTTTTGACACTGTGTCTAGCTGCCAACTTTGAGGATGGACGCTTTGTTTATGATGAGTGATTGTTATGAGTTGTCAAAAAGGCATGCGACCCAAACAGACAATGTAAGAGTGTGTGTGTGTGTGTGTGTGTGCTTTAATGTGTGTGGTGTCTGTGTCTGTGGATCAGGAAATCCAGCAGGATTTGTTAAAATATGCCGCCAACATATGCAAATATGTTTGTCTACACAAGTCAGAAGGAGTCTGCATTGAGGTATGACTATGCCACACATAAGTTGACACAAGCGCCACGTGACGCCCGGCGTTGCAATGCCAATGTTGTTGTTAAACCACCCTCACAACGCCAAGTGGAAACCTATTAAAGTAAGCCGCTGTCGCCGCCAGCCCCCTACCCTCCTCTGGATGACAATCAACCCTGGCTGGCTGGTGCTTCAGTTTGCTTTAATGTTTTGACAGTAAAATAAACATATCCAAGTACAGCTCTTCAATGTGTGTGTGTGTGTGTGTGTGTTGGTCATAGTTGGGCAAGCAAAAAGCACATAGATGTCAAATATAATTCATCAAAGACTCGACGAAAATTGCCTGCTGCTAGCCAAGGCCAAGGCCAATCGAGTTTGTGGCATCAGCAAAGAACAACAAGTCGTCAACACAGCAGCATCATTATCAGTTCAGTACGAGAGTCTCGTCTGTTTCTCTGTCTCCCCCCCTCACATTTACCCACCCTCTGAACTCGTCGACAGAAGCTCAACTCAATAACTGTGATTTATCATATTGGATTGGTGTCTGTAGCAAGTCTTTTATTTAATGGTCCAACAACAGGTACAAAAACTTTTTTTGGTATTCTTTTTTTTTTTTGGTTGTGCCTAAAACTGTCAGGGAAATAAATTTTTTGTGGTAGACTCAAAACACTTAACACTTGAAATCCTTTTAAATAATTAATGTCAATTAGAGGACAAAGTTAATTTTTGGCCATCAGTCTGACGGATATTGCAAAGGTCTCTCTCTTTATTCTCATGACCTGCACAGAACGACTGTCATAAATATTTTATAACATCAATTACAAAGCACTTAACTTTCATGAATTTAATACGAAAGATGCCACTCCAGACTCAACTTCAACTTCACTTTTCTCTCTGTGTTTTTCTGCACAGTTGCTCATTTATCTCATATGGCAAACAATCAGCACTCAACAGGAAGAGCAATCATTTTTTTTTCCTCTCCTTGCTCTGCTCGGTGGGACAAGTGTAAGCCGGCTAAAGAACACGTACGTACATATGCAAGAGTGTGTGTAAGTCCATCAGGATCAGCTCGGGGCAATCTAAAGTAGTTGTAGTCATAGGCAACCCCAAAACGTCCGGCTACTTTGTCCTGGTTCGATACGGGCGCAGTATTGAAAGTCTAGTGATTTACTTCCCTTGGCAGAAACAAAATCCCCGAAAAAAAAGTGAAATAAAATAAAATTAAATTCTCATCAGGGGCACAAGTGCCCAAAAGAGACCCATTGCCCAAAGCTTTACACACACACACACACGTCGAT
Source organism: Scaptomyza hsui (assembly GCA_018152825.1). NCBI lineage: Eukaryota > Metazoa > Arthropoda > Insecta > Diptera > Drosophilidae > Scaptomyza > Scaptomyza hsui. The sequence goes on from JAECXO010000307.1 coordinate 9,901,049, forward strand.
GTTGATAAAAACAATATCAATAGCTACATACATACATATTTATTTGTACCCCAAGGCAACCGGACTTTAACATCGCCTTCTGCTTTTGCCAAGGGCCACGAACACTTAGTCGCATCATCATCATCCTCGTTCCGTCGACGCTTCGTCGGCTTCGTCGGCTTCGTTGCTTCGATGGGTTTTCTGGGCGCGTGCCATTGAATCTGAATCTGAATCTGAATCTGAATCTGAATCTCAATCCCCCCCAATTGATATTCATGGCCGATTTTTGTGTGTGGCGTACGGCGTACGGCGGCAAATACGATACGTAAATAAATAAAATTTATGGCGGCTAGATTCGATGTGTCAACAACTTTTCGATTGTACTTTCCTTTCCTCTTTTTGCACTACTGGGAATACGGATTTTGGATTTCAACTGTCAGATAAAACAGTGCATGTGGCTTGCTGTTAACTGCATTCACTTAATAATGCTTATAAGAAGTGTATCAATCAATTGGAACTTATTTACGGCATAATATAAAGGAATAATTTGTTAGTAGTATTCAAGTTCGTTTTTACCCATCCAAGTTGAAGTATTTTAAGAGTTCTAAAAACAATTACTAAAATGCCAAAAAAAAACTACTCTGAAGGTATTATGACTAAAGATTTAAATGCTATTTTTTAATTAAAAAAAAAAAAGTTTAAGCATATTTAAATACACTCAATAATAAAGAACCAGCAACAGTGGAAAGCATTTTGATTTCGAAATAAAAATTCAGAAACTAAACTACATCTTTTTGTTATACTCTTATACTGTTAAAACTTAAAAGATTTCGTTACTTGTGTAAAAGTTACAGTCATGTGTAAAAGCTTTCCAAAATAAATAATTACCAAAATGTCATATATATCTCTAAAAGTAATAGATATTTATAGTAAGCAGTCAGTCCAATCCATCTAATATCTGGGGTGGATGTAAGCTAAATGAACCTTTAAGATTGCTGTTCATTTAAATGCCACATTGTGTTGCTAAAATGTCCCCAGAGATTTTTTGAGGCGTTAAAGCGTGGCACTGCCCCTTTCCTGCCCCCCTTACCTTGTCCTTGGCCCAAACAACAAAATGCAGTGGTTTCCGGTTCGACAACGCCCCGGCAAAAGCAAGTGAACGGTTAGTGGGAGTTAATTCGGCAAAGTCAGTAACCTCATCAAAGAAGCGCTAGCCGTCTGACTCGAACTGGAGTCGACTCCGAGCTGAGCTGAGCGGAGGGGTGTCGTCTAGCTAGCTGGCTGGCTGGAAAACGCCGCATTAGATTTACGCTGAACGACGTGAGGCGCATATGTTTATGAGTCTCGTTGAGATTGAGTGCGCTGGGCTGCTCAGACAGCAGCAGGGGCATGCCCCATGGTTAACCAAAAACGAAAGCAGTACGCGTTGCGCATAAAATGCCTCATGCCACATGCCTCTTGCCACATGCCGCTGGCCATTGTAGACCGTTAGACCGTTTTCATCGCACCGCACGCTGCCTGCTAATGGATTTCAGAGCTACCGCTCTCCTCTCTTTTTTCTTAGAGAAGTTGAAGGGTTGCGAACGCATGCTTTCAATTTACTTCCCACTTCCTGCAAAAGCGCAAACGCCCCTTCCCCCACCCCTCCCACACACAGTGCCACTGCCACAATGTGACTTACGCACCACTGTTGCAGGAAGAAGCCGGAGCCCTTTGGCATTGTTGCTGCTGGGTTTGGTTTGGTTTGGTTTTTTTGGAGGAACGCACGCGACTTTCACACTAACGTAATAAAGAGCTCAACGACACTCAAATTGAATAGTACGTCTCATGGTGCGAATGCCGTAATGATTTTCTATGTGCAACTCGATGCAGATAATGGCTACGTACCACGGATAACACCAACAAACCTCTCACACCCGATTCCTACCAAGGACAACCCTCGGCTGCTGGGATGTTTTTGTTTTTGTTTTTGTTTTTGTTTGCGTGGTGATAGAAATTAACCCCTCAATTGAGGTTGAATTTAATTTGGCGCAAAATGGCAAAGAGGGGTGGTCCACACACACACACACACACACACACACCACCCACTTCTCCCCTCTTCTGGGCTGCTGAGTTTGTACAGTTGAAAATGATATCGGCTGTTAACGCTAAAGGGTCCCATTGTCAAATTGTCTCTTATTAATTATGATGATGCGTCGTGTGCCGCTTTTTCAAAGAGTCTGAGGGGAAAGGAGGGGGAAGGGGTGTTGCATGCAAATTTGCCTGAATTTGGCGTCTTTAACGTAATTTATTGCCAGCCAGCCAGCCAGCCAGCCGGTTTTGGGCTTAGTGTGAAAAGTTAATACCAGAAGAGCCACGGGGCTCTCCATATGAGAGAGAAAATTTAAATCCTCTGCTTTACCCAACCCGCAAAACACAAAGTCAGTTAGACAAAAGGGTTTGGAGCTTGCAGAGTTGAGGTTCAATTGATTTGCACACACACAAACACACACTCCAAACTATGCAAGGTACTCAAACAAAATGTGCTTAATTTACATCAGACAATAGCTGCAAACTGAACAATAGAGACACACACAAAGGCATTATAGATTTACACTTTAAACCGAGACGTTGACCTGCAGCCCATTTAAATCATTAAGCTAGATTGAGCTTAAAGTAAATCGAGGGGAAATACCAGAGAGTTGGTTCAAATTGAAAGTAAACTAATGCATAACCAAGACAAGATCAATGGGCCTCTCAACAGACAGTTTGCTGCAGGGAGGAGAGAACCTAGTGGAACCCCCAGTGGAGCATTGGGAACCAGAAAGCGCTACAATTTGCGAAAAACTCAGCATGTCAACTAGCGCCAGTTACCTTTTTTTTTTTTATTTTGCTGGAACTGTCTTTGTATCCACTTGCGATATTTCATTTCTTTATTAAGTCAATGTCATATTTTTGTGACTGTGGGCGCCAGCTGGATGTCCTGCTTGGAGGAGAGCTTACTGTGGTGCACAGCTGGAGCTTGTTACTTTGATGTATTCGAGGCGCTTTGTGTGCAGCGCGCGTTTATTTGTGGACGCGTCAGACGCAGCAGCGGGACACCATTTGATGTGTGATCTGATCTTGCAGCCTTTTATCTTTATTTCTCTTTTTCAACTTGTTTACACTTGAAGTTGAACTAGAGCTAGAACAAATTTATTAATTGCGTTTCGATTACACTTGAAACAAAAGCCTTCCCACCCAAAAAAAAAACCCAAAACATTTGTCAAATGCTTGTCAAATTCTAGCCAAGTTTCACCCCAACCACACTCCTAACGTAACGCAACGCAACGCAACGCAAAGTAACGTAACGTAACCGCCCATTAGCCACATGCGCGCCTGCGTGACACATTGGCATCAATCAAAGTTTCACCCGTTTAGTTGTGTGTGTGTGTGCGAGTGTGTGTTGTTTTTTGGGTGGCTATTGTTGTTGTTCGTTCTCGCACCACGCGTAAAAAAGACATTTTGACAAATTCAAGTAGCGCCATCTACACTCGGCTTTAATAGCTTTTATACTGCCTGTCACGATATTTCATCAGTCAAACGAGCAAGAGACCAAGACCACAACCACGACCACCGTCAACAACAACAACAACTGACACACATGGCATTCAAGGCCGGTTAACAACAAAGAAAATGTGTGTGTGTGTGTGTGTGTGTGTGTAGAACGTAGCGCGAATTTTATTTGATGTTATTTCCATTTGAAAATGAGTTATTGGCGCTGCCTCGAAGCAACCCCTAAAATCACCCCCCAAACAAACTGAGAGACACGCAGGCCAGAAAACTACGGACTCCGGACCCCGACTCCGGACTCTGAACTTTGAGGCGTGGGCGCGGCTCGTTCAACAGAATGCGCATAAATTTTGGGTGCCTTGGCACCATGACTCCCCCCTTTTCTCTACCATTAAACACACATGCGTTCATTCGAATTGCGATTTCCTTTTCATTCGTTCGCTGCGATTTGATTTATTTTATTTGTTTTGTATGACACCCGCAAGTGCTGGCTGCCGCCTGCTGCCTGCCGCCTGCTGCATGCCCCAGCGGTATATTAATTTTGTAGGCGTAGCTGCTGGCAGCAAGCGAGAAAGCGTTTAACTAACTATAGATATATATATATATATATATATATGGGGAATGGCAACTTGAGACATTTTATTTATATTCCCACATTACGGAAGGGTGTGGTTAATCAAATAACAAACACACAGAACTGTGGGAAAATTAGTGGTATTTTTTTCATTTGTGGTCTACCCAAGTGGCCATTATTCGTGTTGACCGGAAGATTTGTTTTAATGACGGCGCACAATTCCTTTATCACCTCATAATTGATAAGCTATGTAGTATTGTTGACCATGTTGGTAAGTGCTTGTTTATCTTATTGATAGTGTTATTAAATGATTGTGAGCTTATGCCATTTGTCTTATCGGAAAGTTTATTTTGACAATTATGATAGTTTTGTACAAAGAAGGGTTTGAGAGTGTTTTACTGCTTTTGTGAAATCGAATCTTAAATTGTTATGTTGTTTGAGGAGTGGCCTGATTGCAAGGAAATCTGTGTATAAAAATGCATACCTGTTCTGTGAATAGTATGAAGGAGTACACTCAGAAAAAACGTGGTACAAATATGCATATTCATGGTAGATTCAACTACATATTTTGGAGTATGAAAATAATACAAAACTTTAAAAAGACTTCAATAAATGTTTGTTTTTATTAAAAATGCAAGACACGAGTGTATATTAATCTACAAGGGTTGTATTCTACCTTGTAAACTCAGAAAAAACATCAGCACGAAATCAACTATAACAAGTAAGAATCTCTAGTCGAGATTTCCCGACTAGGAGATACCCCGAACCCTATTCTTAACGCGTTGTCTGTATGCATCTGTGATCTAAACTTCAATTTTCGATATCTCTGGTGTTTCTTAACCGATTTCGATGAAATTTACAGAAAAGCTCTATTGTTACCCATTATTTCAACCTCCATTTTTCCATTTTCCAAATTCGAGATTTTTAAGTTATCGATTACATGTGTATTTTGGAAACCAGAATAGTTATCGATAATTTGAAACAAACTTGTTCTGCGTATGGTATAGAAGAACTTATATGAAATATCTGAATTCTCTAGCTCTTGTAGTCTCTGAGATCGACGCGTTTATACAGACGGACGGACATACGAACATGGCTATATCGACTCGGCTGTTGATGCTGATCAAGAATATGTATACTTTATGCTTCCTTCTGCTTGTTACATACTTTTGCACAAAACCAATATACCATTTTTCCCCATTTAATGGGTTCAGGGTATAAAAATAGTTAATTTTACTATTATACGTAGTAAATTTAACTTTAAACAAGTAAGGAAGCTATTTACCTATTTACATAGGATAATACATAACACAAATGCTCTAAACTTTAAAATTGAATTTAGAAAAAATTAATCATGAAGAATTTTATACAATTAACTTACTATCAAAGTAAATGCTATTGGATACGTTTAAGCTGGGATCTAGCTCTCATGAATGCATATAAATCAGTAAATGTAGATAAAACCTGCACTTGCAAAAACACATACACAAATACGTACGCAGGAGATAATACAGATATCTACGATTATATGAATGTATAAACATCAGCAACGTATTGGAAAAGCAGAAAGAGTCTGAGGGGGAAAAACAATGGGCGTAAAGTTCCCAATTGGATGACTGATTGATGACGTGAATGAACGCCAAAAGGTGTGATAAAGTGAGAGAGTATATGAGTGTGTGTGTGTGTGGTACATTAGATATTCATACGAGTCTGGAATGTGAAGGCACAGAGTTTTGGGGTGGCAAATGCCTTTGGGGTTCCGCCCACTCGCTGTTACTGTCTGATAAATCACATATTTTCGCTGATCAAATCAATCTAATTGACATCACTCAAAATGATGGCAGAAAACTTTTCACATTCGTTTTTCGCACAGCGCACAGCAACCAACGAACAAAAAAAATGCGAATAAATGAGTTCGAAAATGGGACTACTCCAGCTCCAGCTCCAGCTCCATTTCCATCTCCAGTGAGTGCTCAGTGCTGAGTTCACCCACGCCCCAGGCGCCTTTCTCTGGCTTAATGGTGGCTATGTTTCGAGCTGAGCGGTGCGTTTCCCAGTTTCCCAGCGTCAGCCATCAGCCATCAGAGTCGGAGTACGCAACGTGATTTATTTTCATTTCGATGCCACCGCCACCCAAATTCGACGCTCCGTCATCCTGACATTCGAATTGAAATGCAAATTCTGACGAATGTGCGCACGTTGGGCGCCTAGGGTCGGGTAGGATCTGACTGCCGCTCTCCCCCTTTCATTCATTCAGAGGATGTTGGCGGAACGTCCCGACTGCCTGACTGACTGACGAACTGACGAACTGACGAACTGACGGGCGGCGACAATCAACGACTTTCAATGGTAAATGAGCCATCTACCCATCTATGTATATGTATGCGTTACAATCGGAAATACACACATGTGCATACGCCCAAATACACACACATATGCATACCATATACACCAACCCATTTACATATGTATTGTAGGTGTGTACATTAAAGCGTATGTACTTTAACTGTATAATGTTAAAATATTCCTTTAAGCTCTATAAAAGTGCATTCAAATATTGAGTATTTAGTAGGAACTTCTTTTAATTAATCTATCATCTATAAAAGAAAATCGTAGATAGTGTTTTCATATCAAGAACGTCTTTGAATTCAATTGCCTATAGATTTTCCACCTTCTTCTTTTCTAGTTAACCTAACTTTTAAATTCTTTCCTAAAGAGTTGTTCAAAGAGGTTATTTTATGTGGTTAAGGTAAGGACCACTATCGGAAAAAAGTCGATATCGAAAGGTAATTTGGTGCAAATATTAATATTTATGTACTATGCAAAGAGTAAATTCAAAATTACTTACATTTCATGAAGATAGTGCAGAATTTGTGAATAAACATCTGATAGAAAACCACAGTGGTTGCAAGAAGAAGGGTGCTTCAACGTCTGTAGTATCAATGCTAGAGAGGGAATAGATATATTTGGATGCATGTATAAGTATGTGTATATATAGTATGTATGGTTAGTATGGTAAGTAGATAGATACACATGGTAATCACATTTACTCGAGTGTGTCCATTTTGAAGCCTTCTGGCTGGGGATGTCCTTAACAAGACGAGAAGGAGGCCCGTGAACTGTTTCTTTCAACCCGGGGGAAGGACAACATCGTACGGATATAAGTGCAAACATATATTTATGTGCGCATGTTGGGTCAACTTGTATGTAAATGCTGCTTATAGACAGTATTAACAAGTTCACTTCATGCTCACGTCTGCCAGAGAGCATTGTCTGTGTGTGTGTGTGTGTGTGTGTGTGTTTGCACACATTCCTTCCTTTATTGTGTGTACAATACACGTACATTAAATGGAGAAGTAGACGACTCTGCGGCCAGGACAGACTGTCGTATGTCCTTGTGTGTGTGTGTGTGTGTGTGTGTGTTTCGCTTTCACGACACTCAACTGCCATGTTCCCGTTTTCGTCCACTCTCTATCTCTCTCTCTCTCTTTCACTCTTTCTTTCTGACAGCAACGCTTGAAGCTATACACGGTAACAACTGTATCCCTTTTTGAGCTCTTCGTCGTCGGCCTCCCCACACACACACACACACACACACGCACACACAGAAGTCGACGACATCAGTCGACAATTCAGTTCCATGCATGCCCTGTAGAAAATCTAAAAACGTTGACTCATTTAGTCAGCCTGAAAGTAGACAACAAAATTTTACACCTTTATAATTGCTTCAAAAGTCGAAAAAGGATATTTCAAGTTGTTGTAATATTAAAATATTTTGGAATTCATAATTTATCATCATAATTATTATTATAAAACACTTACAAAAAAATTATTCACATTTATTTTAGAACAAAGATTTTTCATGGCTCTTTGTACTGTCAACAGGGTTATTTAAATTTAAGCTTTTTTTGTTGCTTGTCAGTCGGTCTGCGTTTACACACATGCCTAGACACAAATATAAACACACAAACCATGTAGATAGGCGTTGTAGTTGTTGTGTGTGTCTTCTGCTTGGTTGGGTGAGTTACTGTCGGTCTCGGCGGTCCAGTCGCTGTGGTGCCTTGCCTGTGTTGCAAAATAAGTTGTTCAAGTGGCAAGCTTAATTCGCATAAAATGAAAACACGCTGTCTACATTGTTCCTACAACTTTTCGAGTTTTTTTATGGCACTTAAAATGGCTGCTAGACAAAAAAGGGTTACACAAAGCGCTTGCTGTAAAATCTATTGCAATTGCGCTTTTCTTCCTCTTACTTTTCAAACTTTCATCTTGTTTTTGCGGGTATTACAATATAATTACAAAACTAGTCATTAACCAAATGCTAAATGTGCATTTTGCTCATTAAAGCTGCATTTAAAATTAAGTTTATTTTAAAGTTTTTGGAATACAGACTGAAGATATAAATTGTATATCAATATATTTTACTATTTGCTCTGAGAAATGTCAAGGGTATCTACAATAGTAAACTCACTCCAGCAAAAAAATAACTGACCTACGCAATGCGTAATCATCTTGAAGTTGTATAAATATTATTGCGTGCCTTGGCGCAAGTCCTTGAAATGTCTAGCCTGAGTACATGCTTGTATTTATGTTAATATGTTTATTTGTAGAGCAACAAATTATGTAGAAAATTATTGTGTGAGTTCTAGACGAACAAATGAATAACATGTTCATTTTGTTTGTTTTCCTTACTGACATTCATAAAAGGGAGAAATTAAGACATTATAAAGGAATTTAATAAAACAATGTACTGGCATACTTGCGGTATTTTATAATAATGCTAATAGCAAGCAACGGGCGTGCCAAGTGACTGACCAACTTAATGGTGGCATAACTGGGAACGGGTTCAAAGCCTTAAACACGAAAGCCTTGTTTTTTTTTTTTTTTTGTTCTACAAATCCACAAGCAAGAAGTCGAAATAATTGTTGCGATATAACACTTTTGAGGCAGGTGGCATTCACGAGATAAAAAGTGGTAAAATTACGTTTGACTTTGTGGATTTAGTTTGCTGCCAGTTTGTAATAATAATTAGTTATTAGCATTTAATTATAATTAGCTTATAGCAAATGCAATTGCTAATTTGCGACGGTGATTAGAAAATAATGGCATGAGAAAATTGATTTAAACTATTCTGTTTGCTGACGTAAGAAAATAAACAATAAGAAAAGTGGAGAAGATATATGTAGTTGAACTTATTCTAACTAAGCTCAAAGTAAACGCCCCTAAGTCTAGAATAAAAACCCATTAAGTAGACTACTGTTAACAACTGATTCAAAATAAATGGAATCCATGTTTTCAAACAGTAACAAATGTGGTGAAACAATAGAAGATATTGCGACCATAAATAATAAAACAAGTTTAAGAATAATATTGCCATAAATAATGCTACAAATTAAAGAAAGGCTGTGATAAAAAAAATAATAATTATATATAACAGTTTTCACAATTTTATTTGCACATTTAATAAGTTTGTGGAGGCAAATGTGCGTGTAGAGTCTGCTTTGAAGTTGAAAATTAATTGAAGAATTTCACAGCACCAAAAAGCAACTGAAGAAAAACAAAGTAAAAACTAACACAATGTCAGCTAATCACGAAACAGACTTTGTTGCATGTTGTTGTGCCAATGTGTTGCACTCAGTATTCGCACTAACATATTCAGATATGCACATGAATATTCAATGAGTGCGTTTTTTTCTTTCTTTTCAAAATTCACTGGATTGAATAAGTGCAGAAAGTTAGGCAAGAGAAATATGGAAAAGTTAAAGCTTGCTTTGGATCAACAGTCAATAATATTTAACATGTCAAAATGCCATTATATTAATTGCGCTAAAGATTTGCTCATTACATTTTATTCTATGTCTATTATTATAGCAATTTATTTGTGGAATAATAATATTTTAGGGCAAGTATGCTGGCCAACCCTTTCATGTCTGTTTATAAGTAGGACCACCTCGTCTCGTCTCGTTTCGTTGAATTTTTAATGCTCTAGTCTAGCATAAAACCAAACAGCCGTCGACGATCTGCGCTACAAGAATTTAGCGGTTAAAATTCGCATATATGAATAATTAATTAACTCACTTTTTTTTTGTAATGGTGCAAATTGCGAATTGAATTGTTTTTTTCTTTTTGTTTTGTATTATTTTTCTACACTTCAGCACCGACTGTCGAGCAATTTTTCATAACCACAAAACTGTTTTATGGACTTATTTATGAGGCACCTTTTGCCGGCTTTAGACTAATTTTAACAGGCCATAAAAACTTTCAAAGTGTGAACGTAACATAAAATAACAAACTGTCAATCAAATCGGTTTAGCTGTATGTCATGAGGTATTTTTGGTGGTACATACCCTGTACTATTTATGACAGAAAGATATTTGTGCATGTGCTTAACACGTATTTAGTTTTAAGTTTTATTACCTACAGAATAATGATATGCATAAAGGGGGTAAGGACATACTTATTCATATGTGCGCTTTAAGCGGCAACTGGTTTTCCCCCTCTCTAAGTGCAACATACGTACATGTATCTAGATGCAACATATTTCCGTTGACTAGTCGCTCGTCTACTTTAGCTACTCTTTGGCTTAGTCGGCCTAATTAAAAATTCTTATGGGGCAATTGCAAAATTGGTTTCTTATCTTTCTTTTATTATCGGCGCCACGAACGCTTTAAACATGATGCGCTGATGGATAGCTGCCCCAGGGGGAGCTAGGGTGACGGAGGGGGGAGAGCTACTGACCGCACTGACGGATCTTAGTGTGTGTGTGTATGTTAAAAAGCTGCATTTATGAATAATATTATTATTTTGTGTGCATGATAAATTTCTGTTTCGCTTTTTTTCTTTCTTTCTTTCTCGCTCCTTGCTGCGATAGGTTCTCTCTACTGCTACACTGTTAATGCCTGCCAAAGCGACGAAGCCGTTTTGTGAAGTATTTTCTGTTTATGGTCACAGTCACGCGATGCAATATAGTGTACTATATGTAGAGTACCTGCGTGCACTTTCATCGAGTCTACAAAAAACACACTACTTTTACACATCAAAAACAAATTTCGCTTTAATGCAACTCAAAATTTAGTGAGCTGACACCATTCAAAGCTACAAAATATATACGAGGAATGTGTATATTTAAAAGGGTCTGATATTACTTAAATTGTGGATTGATAGCTTAATCAAAGTAAGTAGCATTGATTGACATTTAACACTTTATTAACATATGCAACATTTAGAAAATATATGACGGTTTAGTATTTAAAAATAAAAATATGTATGTATGTAATGCAATAATATTAAAAATCAAAGAGAGTTTTGTTTCATAAATTATTGTATATCTTAAAAAAGCTTTATTTATTTAAGGTTATAATACTGTATAACCCCCTAATAATGTCATTTTTAAAGCAGTGCAATAGTTTCATTAAATATTAATAATTAACTAAAACTTTCTCCCAAGTTTTTTCTTGTTATGTGTATATTTCTTTGGGAAGCGGCAGCAGATTTATAATAAAGTTTATAATTACTGCCAAGACATCATAAAATCATCATCATTAAAAATCTGTTGTCTACAAGACACTTTAATTTTATATACAGTTAGGTTAGGCTTTGTTGGGTTTTGGTATAATAAACATTAAGAACAATAAACTACATTTCTAATTGTTATATGGTGTCATAATCTGATAATTATCATTGCCAGTAATTGTATATAATATATGAATTCGGTAAGCTTTTTAGCATGTTTAAGTTGGAAGAAGAAAGCACTAATCATAAAAAACCTATAATTTCTTTAAATCACAAGAACGTTAACTTTATTAAAGCCTAATATAAGGTTATGTTTGTTAGAAGATTATTCTGTTCCAAAACATTATTATTTGTAATTTTTGTAACTCCCTAAAAAGATTATTTACAAAAGCTTAAGTAAAATAACATTTTAACTCTTCAAAAAACAAGACATTTAACTTAATGATATCCTTAGAAAGCTTATAACTTATACCAAGAGTTTTTTTTTTAGGGGTAACAAGATAATAAACACTTTTTGTATAAGCACGTGACACTGTTCAAAATTCAAAAGTTTCTAGCGACTTCTTTAAGTTCAAACTCACACTCTTTAGGAAGCCAGAGGAGAAGGAAAACTTTTTGAAAGTCAAGTGATGTTTCATAATTCGCCTCAATGCCTCCCAAATCGCGCACTTATCGAATATTACTTACGATTAAGATCACTTTGGCTGCCAGCTGACGTTTGACCCACCGGCCGAAGATGCTGAAAATGCCACCCATCGTTAGCCGCCGTCAACTCAACTCAGTTCCTACGCTGTATCTCCGACATTTTTCAGTACACTTGCACTTGCTTTTCCGAATGCGCCCACTCTCGCCCATGATGTGCGCAATGCCAAGTTCGAGCGCATACTAGTTGCGTTGCAAGTTGTGCTTTTGCCACCGAGTGTTGCTCAGCTCAGGGGTTGTGTCTACGGTATACGGTATTGCGATATGTGTGCGCCGCGCATGAGCATTAAAAAGCGTTGAAACTGGTTTTACTCAGCGAGTGGAAAAGAGACAACGAACGCACAGTGGGTAAAAGTTGATGGCAGGTACTGCTCTTTCCAGCTGTTTGGTTTCGGTTTGATTGCAACCGTGTGGATGGGGCTGGTGCTGGTGCTGGTGCCTTTTATTGGAAGAGGCGTGCAGGGGAAAATTGCTCCGCCCCATTTGAAAAGCTGCCAATTTTCGTATCAACGCTGTAATTTTTAAGTTCTCAACTTTGGCTTGTCGTTGTAAGGTTTTAATTAGTACATAAAAAAAACAAAAAAAAAAAAAAAAACTTAAATTAAAAAAAACAAAAAAAAATCACGCAAGGGTTTCTAAAAGTAGGTAGCTAGTACATATATAAATAAATAATAATAATAAGGGCACCTGAGTTAACTGTGGCACGTTTATGGTAAAGTATGCAAATAAACGTAAAAATATTTTAATACTAAAGTTTTCAGCAAAAACACTTTAAACAATTTAAACAATTAAAAATTTTTTTTACAAAAAAAAATATTTTTTAAACACTTACTACTTTACTTAAAATTTTCAGGCAAAAGAACATTTGCTTAATTGAATATTTTCGTAGGAAAAGATTTTAATTAATTTTAAGTAAAATTGGTATCTTAGCCTAAATGCTTACATATACCTTATAAATAAATAATAATTACTAGTTGAATGTGTGTACCTGAGTTAACTGATGGCAACGGATTTATGGCTAAAAGTATGCAAATAAATATACAAATATTTTAATAATAAATTTTGTAAGCAAAAACACTTTAAACAATTTTAACTAATTAAAAATGTTTTATTACCAAAAGAAAATAGTTTTTGAGTAATTACTTTTTTTACTTTCTTTACTTTACTTAAAATTTTAAGGCAAAAGAACATTTGACTTCAATTGAATAATTTTCGTTAGGACATAAAAAGATTTTAATTAATTTTATGTCAAAATTGAGTATCTTAGTCCTTAAATGCTTACACATACACTTATGTAAAATCATGTGTGTACTTGTTCTCACTACATATGTACTAGTTGTATGTGTGTATAAGTGTGTTTTTTTTTTATGAGCATCTATCCGGACGACCCAAAAGGTCTGCAGCACATGAGCCTATGGTTTGTCTGCCTCTCCGTCCGTCTATAGACTCTGAACATGAGCTAATCAGCAAAACTCAAACTGCGTTCCTGACAACCGCCACCCCCCCCCCCCCCTCCCTTCCATTCTACCTCTCTGACTATGTGGACTGTCGAAAATTGCGTCCATGTCATGCATTCGCATCCATTCATTACCCACTACTACGAGTACTGGCTGAGTGGCCGGACAACAGCGTTTGGCGTTTTGGATCCCTGCGCAAATATGCCGTGTTCGCATGTTATCCCAAATGTTCAGAGTGCTGCCCAAAATGCACCCGCTGCACATTAGCCAAACCCAGCCATAGAAAGCAATAGAGAGAGAGAGAGAGAGAGGAGAGCATTCTGTACTTTATTTTGCCGAACGAGCTAACATCTTGTCCGACTAGGAAACAAATGGCTTTGCTGGTTTTCAACATTCAGCTGGTCCTTTTTTTCTCCCTTTTTTGCATGCTCTCGTGTTTTTTTTCCTCCTCATCGTCGTCGTTGATACGGGACTAACTTGGCCGGCAAAACATACAATTTGAACAAATCCTTAAATATGTATGTATGGTACTATGCATGCATACACCAAACATCCTTTAAAGTATGCCAAAAATCTCACTGTTTTTAAGCTAAAAACAAACTACAAAAATAACTAAAACTGAAACTTATGTATTATGAAAAGAATCACTTTTATCAAAGGAAAATAATTGAAATATACACGAAAAGTTTTATAATGTAAGCAGTTTGGGTTCATTAATTTCATATGTTTGAATAATATTTCTTTTCGTGTATAATTTTATTTAATAAATTCAACTAGAAATTGCATAAAAATCATTTGAAAGTTTGCAAGAAATTATGTAATATGTTATGTAAGGCAGGGGAAAAAAATCTTTTCCGTCATCTAAAAAAAATAATTAATGCATAAAAAAAGGGCACATGTCTACGTACAAGACAAAATTTCTAAAAAGCAAAAAATATTTATACACAAATTATCGGCTCAAATTTTTATGAACAGAATATTATATGAAAATACATTAAATTAATTAAGGTAAAAAAAAATTAATAAATAATAAATTTAAATTTAATAAATTGTTACTTAACATTACTACGGAAATCTATAAGTTTAAAAAATAAGATTAAATAATAAGAATTGTGTTCCTTAAGATATATTAATGTGCTAGTGCTCGTTAAACTAAGTCTAGTATTAAATACTAGATTTAGTTTGTTAAATATTGTATATAATAATATTGGTAAATTTTAAATTGAGATGCTGATGACTTTAAGGATTTCAGTAGTACCTGCACAACTTTATAGCCTCAGAAAATATGACTAATATCTAGCAGAATATGCCTAGCTTAAAACGTCGATTAAGACGGTTAAGAAAGTTTGAGCAAACTTTAAAATTAACTTAAACCAGTTTTGGGACTAACTTTTATCCAAAACTTTAGCACGAATAAGGATTCTTCAGTTCAATGTGCTAGAGGTTTTTTTTTTAATTTCCATCATCGTCATGCATATCTCAAGTTGCATGAGGGTGCAACAAAGTATTGCATATTTCACAGACAGGCTACATAAATTGCCTATCGTAGCCATTTAAGTTACATAATCAGCATACGGCCGTGAAACGATCAGCAACAACAACAACAACAGCAACAACAAAAAAAAGAGAAGAAAAGTAACATGAGCCAAATAAAAATCCCATTTGCACACAAATTTACTCCCAAAATGGCCAAGGAGCGCATCATTCAACTTGAACTGTGGCAGCCAAAGACGACGACGACGACGACGACGATGACGACGGACGGACGGACTGGTAACTGGACACCGGATGCAGATAAATCTTTGGGTTGCCGCCAGCAAGCCAACAGCAAAAAAAAAAAGAACAGAAAAACAGAAAAGAACAACAAGCTAAAAGCTTCGGCAACAAGTGCGAGTGCGTTTTGCATGCAGAGAAGACTGGAGAAGAGAGTGAGAGAAGTTGAAGTTAAAGCTCGATCGGAATCATGCGATAAGCAAAAGTCTTCTCCGAGTCGCCAATTCTGTCCAGTGACAAACTTAATTGCGCCTATTCCTGCATTAATTGTACACACACGCGCGAGACTCTTGCGAGATTCTTGCTTCGGAGGCACGATTTGCATGGCGTCAGTTCATCCTTTGCGTTTTTCATAAACCCAAAAGCGAAGACACAAACCTACCGCCGGAATGTGTTAATTAAATATTTAAATTATTCGCCCTTCATTACAAAAGGATCGCAAAAATTAAGTATACGAGCGAACTTCCACAACGTCTAGACAACAACAACTGCCAGTTGTTTAAGCCCTGTCAAGACAAGTGATTGGGGAAGGGGGCGGTGGGGGAGGGGGAGGGGTGTAGTGCTGCCTTGTTCGATCTGCGTATGCTTGTTTTGTTTTTTTATTTTTGTTTTTTGCGCGAACTGAAATGAAAAATGGCGACACGCGTCCTTTGGGCAAAAACCACAAAAACAATTTTATTTTATTTCCACACACACGCACACACACAGGCAATAATTTAACGGCCATCATGGCACGGTGTCCTTGCGCACAGGACAATGAATTTAAATAAAATTAATTAAATTTGTTTTTCCGAATGGGAATTGAATTCTCGTCGCGACTCAATTGAAATACAGCCACGGTTTCGGTTTCCAAATGTTAAATGGCCATTTGCATTGTGCACCAATTGTACAATTGGCATTTTTTGTCAGTGCAACAACCACAAGGATAACAGCAACCGAGAACATAGAGTGTGTGCGAGAGAGAGAGAGAGAGAGAGAGAGCAACCATAAAACTTGTAAATTTTCAGCATAGATAAATTAGAAAACGCTTGCGCCTACCACGCATTTTCAGATACAAATTAGAGACCGCGAGGCACACACACACACACACACACACACACCACACTATGTAGGGAAACCATTCATCCAATATCACACACACACACACACACAGCTCTCATATTCGTAGTCACAGTGGACAACCGCGGATGTACGCAAAACATACCCACATACTATACCCTATACCCCACACCTCCCCCCTTGTGGAACGTGTAACGTGCGCCGGGGGCAGCTTCTGCTGCAGTCAAATGCGGCCTCGGTTTTGGCCTCGAATGAGTTATAGCGCTTGTTGGCGATTTTATTGCCACAGCGCAGCCATAAAATATGGTAAATTATAGCGGTTTGTTGTTTTGGCCATTTTGTAGCCGAATAATGTACCACGTGTGCGTCCGGACCCTGTGGACCTGTTTCTCCTATCCGGATTGCCTCTGCACCGATCCGCACTCCCCCTAGCATCCAACACCCGCAATTGCTGTGGTTGCGTTTTTTCATATCAATTTTTTATATCCACAAACAAATTAATCCAATATGTTTGTTTTATAAACTTTAAAAATCCACTTTTTAAAACTTTATTAAATTAGCTTATTCCGTCATCTAAAGTAATAGAAAGGTAATGGGATCTTCAGCTACCGAAGTGCTTCCTGCAAGAAATGAACACAACTAATGTAACAGGATACCAAGAAGCTACTGTCAAAGTCGTGTCTTCAGTGGATAGTAAATTAACCCACAACCTCAAATGTATATGTATATAAAACTAGCTCTTTTTTTACATTTTAATTTCAGAATTTAATTTTATACTTCACTTGAAACTTTTTTATTTTTAACTACATTTTAGTTTAAATTAATTTTAATTTAATGTCAGCTGTTCGTAGTTGACAATAAGCAAATAAATAAATCTTGACTTAATAAAGTCACCAAAAGACATTTTTCTATAATCCTTAGTATAGTAACATTTTACAAGGTCTCCCATTCATTAAACTAATTTTAAAGCATTCTCTCTTAGTGGATAGCATCACATACTATAAAGGGGGAGCGTCAGGTGCTGTGGCACATTTAGAATGGCCATTATGCCACATGGTTGCGCGCCTGCACCCGATGGGGCAATTGTGCGGAAAACCCCTAAACATGTTTTCGGGTTAATTTAAAATGTGGCCAAGCCCGATTCGCACAAATAAAAGGCCGAAATTAATGTTGACATTTTCCACTCTGTGGATAAAATTGCAAAAGCCAGTCCAATGCCAGAGCCAGAGTATTATAACTACAGACAAAAGCCAAATGCACAAATAAAGCTTTAGTCCGTGGGGTTGGTCAATGCACTCGTACATACATACATATATGTACATACATATGTGTGTATGTATGTAAATAATTACGTAGTTGCATGCCAGACAGCTGCGTGTGTTGCACTTTCGCACAAAAGTGCGCAATTGAATGCAGATGCTACCATAATTCAGAGAGCTAATTTGAAAATTTTCGAGAATTTATCTAACGATTTTCGCACGCTGAAACTCTTAATTGTGTTAATTAAAACGCAAGTGCATATAATAAATATATAAATGTGCACACATATGGTGCGTATAGTCATAAATATATTTAACATATTGTAATATTAAATTGAAGAAATAAATTAACTGTTTAATTAAACTTAACCTGGCTATGAAAAATCTTCTTACCATTATCTTACCATTAAACCTTTCTTTTTACTTCTCTGTAAGTGCTTCAAGTGAATTAAATTTGTTTATGGTTCTTTAGATAGGATCACAATTTCTTTTATCATTGTTCACGTTTGTCTAGAGTGCCCAAAATTGATTGCCGTACATTTTGGGAGTGGTCACATTAAACACACACAGATTTCTTACCTATTTGACGCAATCAAAAAATAAAAACAGACACTTCGATGTATGACGCGTGTCACAAAAATAGAGAAAACCCATAAATCGTTGATGACAAAATGGAATTATCGGTGAGTAAAGAATGTGGAAAAAAATAAATGCGTTAATTCTACATACCAATCATAATAAGAAGCGTATAATCCGCTTAGACATTTTTAAGCCCCATCTCAAAAGGGTTACGCGAAAGTAGCCAAAGTCTTTCAATACTAAGAATGCAGATTTAGATCTCAGACAAGTGTTGGCTTATTTCCAATGTTCCAATTATCCATTGTCAATTTGTGTGTTTTTGAAATCTATATACAGTACTTATGTACCCTTTTCCGCATATTCATAGAAATTTTAATGAAGTATGTTTGACTCACTTTTTTTTAGCTCTTGTTCAAATGTTGGTTTCAGGAAAAAACTCTCATTAGTAGAAAATATTTAAAACCCTTAATAGAAGGCATTTTAATAGATTTTTCATATGCAGTTGACATTTAAAATATTTCTCATACGCAAATAATAAAATTTGATATCTCTTTTATTTCAGATAAATTGAAGACAACCAGCACTATGAAAATTAGATTTATTTTTTTGTCTCTTATGAAATTCAAAAAAGTTTAAAGTGTTTTTAATTTATTTCATTTATTTATATATATAGTTTTTAATTCGACAAAGCACGAATTGTTTCAAGAGGATGATCTTATAATAATGTTTTTTCTTTCTTTATTTCATATTAATTAATAATGTATAGTGCAAGTTTACAAACTTAGTTGTTATTATTAATTTAAAATTTTATTACATATTCAATTCTAGATATTTATGTACATACTTAAAATAATAGTAAACTATAGAAATTAGCTAGGAATCCGATAAGAAGTGAATATTATTCAAGTGTGCTTACAAACATACGTACATATTTAGTAAGTGTTGGTTAACTTGCTTTCATCTTTATATCACACAAAACACTGACTTTTAGGATTTCAAGGATTAGTTATGCCAAGCATACTCTTTGTTTTACTGTTTGAATTGTAGTGTTTCCGATTTGGAATAGTTTTGCTTGTGGTACATTTAGTTTGTTGAAAATTAAGTGGTTAAGCTTAAGCTTTGCCAACAACCACACACTCTATATATGTATGTATGTATGTATGTATGCATGTGTGTCTGTTTGCACACTTATCGTAAATGTAGTAATTAAATAACTGTTTTATGTATGCACAACTTTATACAGCGAGGGACAGAGATAGAGCTAAAAAGTGAGAGCACCACGCGAAATACAAACGTATGTGTATGTATGTATGTATGTATGTATATGTAAAAGTACCGAAATAAGTTCTAAGTTTTTGTTTTTGTTGTTTGCTTTCTTAAAGCTGCTGTTGTTGTTGTGGAGTGTCATGTTCGAGTCATTAAACTCAAATGCGGGGAAATGACTCAAATCCCACTGCATGACAAACTGTTCGTTCGTGAGTGTGTGTGTGAGAATTGATGATGAGTGTAAATATGCTAATTAAAGTTATAAAAGTGAAAATAATTTACGATATATGGTAGGGAAATTAAGTTTTATTGCCATACTTAAGCTACATTTTATTGCAAATTAATTAGTGTCTGTGTGTGTGAGTGTGTTAGAGTTATCGTTATCGTTATCGTTATCGATATTTATTTTGCACTTGTCCACTTGGGCCTGGTTATTGAAATATTTGGTATTCGGCATACTTATTTAAGTTAAAGTGAGATAGAAAGAGAGACTTTCCTACGAATTGGAGCGATTGCTCGTTAGATAACTATTGTTGTTGCTATTGCTACTGTTGTTATATATATTACTATTGTTGTTGTTATTGTTATTGCTATTGTAAAGCATTGAACCCATGGATGTTACCGCTGCCGTTCCGGACCCTGTAAGCAGCGTAGAGCTGCTGCTGCTGTTGCTGTTGTTGCTGTTGTTGGTGTGATGATTGTTGCTGCTGCTGCTGCTGTTGATCAACTTCATGTTTGGCGGCGTCTGTGGCGGCGTATCGGGTTGAATCTCGGTAAACCCCACCCTCTGCTGCTGCTGCTGCTGCTGCTGCTGTGAATGCTGATGATGAGGATGATGATGAGGGTGGGGGTGGTGGTAGGGCTGGGAGAGTTCGCGATGCATATTGATAGGCATCTTGTTGGTGTTGCTGCTGCTGCTGATGCTGGAGGTGGTATGCATGCCCATGGCCTCGGTGTACGCCGTAGGTATCCGCGAATATGGCGATGCGGCGGCGTAGCTGCTCATCATACTCAGCGGCGAACTGAGCTCGACTTGCGGCCCCATAATCTGGTGATGATGATGATGATGCTGCTGTTGCTCCGGGTGCAGCAACTGTTGCTGCTGCTGCTGCTGCGTCGGATGCGTGGGTGAATCGGGCAACACTTGCTGCTGCTGCTGCTGCTGCTGCTGCTGGTGTGGATAGAATGTCTGGCCGAGATATGCCGTAGGCGGTGGTGTCTTGCAGGCGACTGTGTCGGCCACACTCCAGATTTTGGGCTTGCTCGCCGGCACCGGTATGCCACAGTCTCTGCTCAGCTGGTTTTTTTGAACGGTGTATTCACTGCCTCCCCCGACACCTCCCCCGCCACCAGGCACCACCTCCTGACCGTAGCCAGGATTGTAGTAAACACCAGTTGGCGTCTGCTGCTGCTGTTGTTGCTGCTGTTGCTGTTGTTGCTGCTGCTCCTGATGATGTGCGTAGGGATTGTAGGAGTGCGCCGGATGCGTATTGAAACTGGCTGCAGCATATGGTGGCATGCCTCGTATGGCTAGCAAATTCTGTGGCTCACGCTCCAGTTTCTCCTCAATGTCCAGCTCCTTGTCCGACTTATTGTTGTTGTTGTTGTTGTTGCTGTTGGCCAGCTCAGACTTGATGCGCTGATGTCCCGGATCTGCAAGGAATTCAAGAACGAAATGAAGAAGACAAAAATGGAGACACAAATTAAATTAAATTAATTTCCAAGTTGGCAAAAACAAAGAGAAAGAGAAAAGGACGGAAGTAGACAAGTTCTTAGAGCACTACAAAACTTGGCACTTGGCAGTTGCCACTTCTTGCCACTTGCCACTTGCCACTTGCCACTCGGCTCCTTACAGCTCGAACAGCTTGCAACTGGCAACTGGGCGTTTGCCTCGTCTTTGGCAGAGTATCGGGGGCAAAAAACCCTTGAAATTGTTGGTGGGCGTTGATGCGTGCAACCCTTCGCGTCGTCGTCGTCGTCTCTGCAGCAAAAGCTTTCAGCAACAAAATGCTTCTACTTCCGCCAAACTCTATTTATACCCTTTAATCATTGGGAGTAGGAAAAAGGGTAGAAGAGTTTTCGACCTCATAAAAATAATATATATACTTGATCAGCAAGTCTAGAACCGATCGATAATAATCGATAACATTTACCACTTCCGATACACATGTTATTGATAACATAAAATCCTTTACTTTCAAAAAACCCAATGTATACCTTATACAAATTTACATATTATGGATCATCTGTGAAAATTTCATTGAAATCGGCTAAGAATCATAAAAGTTATCGAAGCTTTAAATTTACGAAGAAATTTAAAAAACCTATAAAGTATCTCGGCGTCGAGTTTTGTACTCGCTTTCCCTCTCCAAGTGTTTGTCGAGCGGCAAAATAGGAATTTAGTCGCCAAGTCGAGCAAGGCCGCTTCTCTATGCATATGCCAAGGAAGGGAGGGAGGAGAAAAGGGGAGTGGCAAGTGCGGGCGCAAGGCCACTTTGCCAACAATGTGCTGTCAACTTCCGGGGAGGATGTCGCCTAAGCAGTCAGACAAATAAACGAACGGACGGACGGACAGACAGACGGACGGAGAAGAAGACAAAGATTGCATAACATTCGTTTCGCCACATAAATTGTACTTAAAAAGGCCCGCTTGCCACAAATCTGGGGGGGGCGGGTGAAGGGAGCATGAAGGGTCGCTCGCTTAGGTCAGGTCAAAAAGCGACAGGCTACTAAAATCAATGGAAGAAAAGCCCGAGAACTTAAATTCAATTTGAGCTTAGGTCAATGACATCTGGAGAGAGGGAGAGGGAGGAAGAGGGGGAGAGAGGCAGCGGGGATTGGGTCATCAAATTAGGTGACAGCTTACCAAATGTGTCGCTAGCTTGCAGCTTCGTATTGCACTCGATGGGCAACTCCTTGTCTTTCTCATCATCGGACATGAGTCCGTCATCGTCGTCTTCCGTCTTGTTCTTCGGTTCCCACGTCATCTTATTCTCCTTTTTCAGACGACGTCGCGCATTCGCAAACCAGGTTGAGACCTGCGTCAACGTCATCTTTGTGATGATGGCCAGCATGATTTTCTCGCCCTTCGTGGGATACGGGTTCTTCTTGTGCTCGCTCAGCCACGCCTTCAACGTCGCCGTCGATTCACGTGTGGCATTCTTGCGTCGCGACGCCAGATCATAGTTGGGACCATAGCTGCGAAAAGAAACAGAAAATAAATATCAGACGATAGCTAATTAGTTGTAGTAGTATGCCTGACTCAATGTTGACTTTGGCAGAAACTATTCAGTGACAACGCCCTGATTTATATTGGTTAAACGTCGAGTGTTTCTTCCGGTAAATCGGACACGTTGCCGCACCTTAGGTATCGGCTAAACAATTACAATCAAGTCAAGGTCCACACCAAATGCGGTACAATGGGATACAGGTTATTAAAAAGTGGACAACTCTTTAAATTCATAACCTCTTAAGCTAAAGTCTTTCTCTCGTTTTCACTTCATTTTTCTAGACCGCGTACGTGTTGCACTTTCGATTTACTTAAGAAAAAAGAAAGAAAAAAAAAACGCACAATAAAAAAAACCGCGACAGAAGAAACGCCCTGGGAATTTTAATCTGTGCATTTGTAACTTCCTTCCGCCCAGTTTACCGCATCCCTTCTCATCCCGCTCTGCTCCACCATAAACTTATGGAGTTAAGTATTATTTTTTTTTAAAAGCATCGCGGCTTGGAAAGGGGTTTGAGAGGTTTGTCTACGCTTTAGTGTGGCACAGTTTAAGCCTGTTCTGGGCCACTTGCCAGTTGGCCAAAAAAAAAAATAAACTCAGCAGACGTTGCACAGAAAAACTTTTGGTCGCCTTCGACCCAAGGAAAACATTTTAAACTCGCTTAACTTTGCTTTGCGACGCAATTGTTTGTTCTCTTGTGGGAGAGAGGGGGAGGGAGACACTTACCCATAAGCGGCCAAAGTGGGATCATAGGAATAATATCCACTAGTTGATTGCAGGCCCGCTGAGGTCCAAGCGTTCATATCCGTCCCAGAGCTGCTGTCCTTCATGCCATAGGGATTACTCTAGAACAGACACCAAATATGATTAGTTAGTCACCGATTGAGGAAAAGCTCTGATTAAATGCGTGTAAGTCTTCACTGATTGCCTACTGGAGGAGCTCGTGAAAAAACCTGTCATGGACTTCTGCCCCGCTGCACTAATCCAATTAGTTGAATACTTACCAGCGGTGAGTAGAAGGCGGAGTTGTCCACACCAATGCTGGGATAGGGATTCTGATCGTTGGAGGGATAGGGTCCACCGTAGACTCCTACGCCAGCCGAGGGTAGGGCCATGCGAGAATAACCGCCCAGGGTTAACCTCGCCGAATCGTACTGACAGGAGCAGACGGTTTGGCCCGAGACGGGATCTGTGATTATCGGTCGTCCGTTCTCGCAGCAGGACATTCCCGTGGCGACACGGACATGCGCCTCTAGAGCACTGCTAGAGATGCCCGCCGCTGTGGCATCTGTCTCAGTGGCGCCGCCAACAACATCGCTGCCTGGAACGGCATCTGCATCCGTCGGCACGGCTGGGCCTGAGGAGACTGTCGACGGACCTGCATTGTTAGACGACTGGGAAATTGCACCTGGACTGACAGGACCCGTGATGCCCGTTGTCGTCGAGCCGGCCGAGGGACTGAGGGAGGCTTCGTTGGTGCCGGAGAGCGGTGAAGGCACCGAACCTCCGCCATGTCCGCTCTGACTGTCGCCCGTTGCAGCCGCCGCGCCGCCAAGTAACTGAAAGGAGGGAGAGAGAGAAGAAAAAAGTTTCAGCCAACAACATATAAAAAAGTCGAGAAACTAAAAAGCCAAAAAAAAAAGGTTCGCAATGGTTCGCAACGATTCTTAAAACAGGTGATGCGATCAAGGACGAGGACAGTCATAGGAGCAGGGTAGGGAAGGTAAGGGACGAGGAACGAGGAACGTTCGGGTCGAAAAATCAACAAAACAGATTAAGACGATAACTCCAAATGTCAAAATATTTTATTGGCTTGGCGCATTTTGCGATCCGTTCCATCTATTTTCACTTCATTAATTTTCAATTTATCACAGTCAGATTTCAGATACTGTGTGTGTGTGTGGTGTGTGTTTGGGGCTGTGTGTCTTTGCCGTCGACTCGGTCTCCGATTCCTCTTTGCCTCTTTGAAGAGGGTACGTCTCGGACGCAAGTATCAGCGGACCGATCGAGCGCTCGATTGGGTTATGGCTAAGGTTAAGGAGAGGCAGAAAGGGCAAGAAATTGAATAAGGCACTCAGGTATGCGCTTGCACGATAACCGCAACGAATTGCCGATTCCCAATTTGAAAGACGGTAAGAACTCAAGACAACAACAACAATAACAGGAGTATTAGCTTATAAGGCAAGTGCTAGAAAATCGAGAAAATCTTAAAAACTCAATGAGCGTGAAACAAGGAAAAATAGGTTTGCAGTTGAGATAGTGTGTCAGCTATCAAAATTCTAGTGAATTCCATTTAACCAACTGTCAATATATTAATTATATAAAGAAACTACTTCTTCTCAATGTTCCCCAATCAATTCCTCAAACCTCAAAACCGTTATTATGCATTCCTTTAGGGTTAGCTACCGTTCTGGGCCACTTTCTCAATCAGAAACTCTGGCTACTGTAGTCAAATTTATGCTTTGAAATAATAATGGTAATTCACAAGTGAACAAGCTGATTTTCAACACCTCCTGCAGGCTATCTAATCGCAAGGCAATTTCGTGTGCGGACACCAACTCCAGCAGGGATCTCTCCCTCTCTCTTTCTCTTTCGCTCTCTTGAAATGATTGCATAATGAAGGCGTTTTCATGAATGAAATCTAATGAATTCTGAATGAATGACCACTGGAAACTGGCCAAAAGGCTGCCTGGACAAGCTGACCAACTGTAACGACAACAACAAAAAAGCCACAACAAGTGGCCATCTCTCTCCCTCTCACTCATTCTCCCTCCCTCCCTCCCTCTCTGTCTAATGTACAAAACGCTGCGCGCGCTCATTTCTTATTATTCTTTATTTTTATATGCGATTCGAACATCAATTTCAGTTTTTGTGGTCGTCCATAAAAAACACATATCAGCGACGACGACGACGACGACAACGACACTGAGCAGCGAAAAGAGACCCGGACCCAAAATGCACAGCCTGTGTCCAGCCAGTTCCCTCTCCCTCCCCCCTCTTGTCCCGACCCGTTTGTGGCAGCCACCGGCCAGCGCTTATTATCGGCACGCAAGTCAGTTTATTTTTAATGATTCTCACTCACCCACTCTGGGATGCATTGTGAGGGAAGAGGCGGGAGGAAGTTTATCATGAACACACACACACAGGATAGGTTCTTTTTTTTTTTTAGTTTTTTGGGGTCTCTTGAGGGGTTTAAAGGCGACTTTAGTTACCACAATGCGGAAATGTTGCAAATGTTGCCAAGTGTTGGCAGCAACTATTAAAATATTGCTTTATAGTGCGCTGTTTTATGACTCTCGATGACGATAAACGGTGTGAACTGCATGTCCGCTTTTAAAACTAACTGTCTGCCTGTCATGTCGAGTGTACAAAAAGGATATTTACTGGCAGATATTCCAGCTGGACTTTTACAGAGTGCTATTTAAAAGCTTGCAACATTTTTAGTTTAATCAAAAGTGTATTAGCTAAATATTAACAACATTTTAAATGTCTCATGTAAACATTTTGTTAAAGTAAATATGTTTTACAAATATTATTATTGCTGGGTATAAAAACTCTTGTAAAGTCCGAAAACCGTTTGGCCTGAATAATACTTTCCACAACTTCAACTCAATTGAAGTAAAAATACAAATATAAATATCATTAACATCTACAGAAAGCAAAGTGATATGAAGGCTAAATTCGCTCTATTGGTTGCATGACACAGAAGTTCAAAGCAAAAATGAATGCCATGCAAGCAACGAACCTTGCAACAACTGTTGTTGTATTCATTGCTGAAAAACTTTTTGAAATAGGCAAATCGACAGCGAAATGTGAAATGAGAAGTAAATAAATGCAAAACAATACTCATCAAGCGTAATTGCACAAGTTGCATTATTAGTGTGTGTCTGTGCCTTTGAAGTGCAGACACATATGTGCACCCCCTACACCCCCCCCCTCCTCTTTAAGATGCAGCCTCCTCTTTGTTGAAGTCAGTTTTGTCGGCCACCCGCTCTGAGTTTGGCGAAAAACTGTTGCCGTCACTTTATGGTTATTAATTTTATGATTTATGTTAAAGCTCACGAAACGCCTGCTCTCGGTACGGAACGGAACGGTTTAAATACGATTGCTCCTATACCACCTTGCCACTGCAACAACAACAACAACAACAACAACAAACCAACATCCAATTGGCAATTGCTTGGCCAGTGCGTGTGTGTGTTTATCAAAAGGAGGTTGGGCTGTGAAGTTCGCCTTGTTTTCTTGTTATGATTGTTTGTGTGTATGTTGCATTGTTGTTGTTGTTGCTGTTGTTGTTGCTGTTGGTGCTGCCGTTTCGCTCTTGGTTGCAGCTACTGCTGAAAGATGCGTTTATGGATTTTTGTTTTTGCACTCTAAACAAAGAGTCTCTGCAGTAGGAATGGCAAGAGCAAGAAGAAGAAGAAGACGGTTGCTCCTGACGCCAGTCGTCGACTTGGAATATTGCAACCAGGCAACAACGGCGCCGACAGCACTAACGGGCACAACTCCAACAACAACTCCAGCAACAACAACAACAATGACAAACAATAAGCGAAATTAAAAGAGGAGCAGAAGCTGGGTTTGGGTTTGGGTTCCTCTGCAGACATTTGGTTTTGGTTTTGGTTTTGGCTCAGACTCGTTGTGGCATTTGGCATATTCTCACATTCATCCACAGACTCCAATACCAATACCAATACCAATCCTCTCCGAGCTGCGTGTTTTTGCTAATGCGAATAAGTTGCTGTTTTTGTTGTTGTTGTGCGCTCCTTTTATTGAATTAACTTCAGTTTCAGTAGTTGCTGTCCTCGGTTCCCTGTGGCAGAAGAACTCTTTGTTTTTTGCCTTTCAATGTTTGCATTAAAAATTCATAAATCAATTATGGAATGCACACGGCAAAATATTAGTTTTTTCTCGCATTCGGACCTCGCTTCTTGCCAGCCTACACATATAGTTGTGGCAATGTGGCAAGGAAGGACACAAGCAACACAAGCAACATGAAGCGACGGCTTCTGACTGTGCCTGGGAATTTAAGTTATTTTGCCATGAAATGCGTGAACTGAACTCTTCTCCTCTGGCTCCTCTCTCTTCCTCTCCTCCCATTGCCAAGTTGACAATTCTGTTCATGGAGCCTCAAACCCAACAACAACAACAACAGCAGTTGCAACAGCAGCAGCCGTTGATTAAATTCATATTAAAATATACATATACACATATACATATATTATATATATTTATACGTATATTGAATTCGTCAGCGATTTTTGTGTGTCATATTTGGGATGCCAAATTGGCGTTGAAATTAAAATTAAATTAAATTAATGAATACGAGTTTTGGGTACATAAATATACTTATACTCTCATGTGTGTGTGTTTTTAAGTGTGAGTCTTAACCGGAATTTAATAAATGCATGCCATTATATCGATGGGCAAAAGTCAACGTTTTCTTTAAAGCATTTTAATATCGGATTAATTTTAGAATTTTGTAAGGTACGGTAGGTAAGTTTCTTTAACATGTAACCTGTATTGGGAGAAACTTTGCAACATTTTCAATAACTTCCTATTTTTAAACAGAATTTAATTAAACAAAATATTTTGAAGAAAAAGTCTCTATGCTTTCTTTTTACATTCTCACTTTAGAGTTGTAATATAAGGTTGTGTTATAAAAGCCGTTTCAATTATCGATAACTCTTTCTGATTTTAATGTGCACCTGTTATCGATAGCAACTAAAATGCACAATTGGGCTTTTTCTTTAAAAACTTTAACATAAAATTTATAATTTGTGTACTTTTTTTGGTAAAACTTTCTCGATAAGCGATATTTTAAACCAGTTTCTAACAATTAATATTAATATTATCACAACGATTATTTGATTTATTATGAGACAGTATATCAAAGAACAGTAATATATAAGAACAAAACACAAAAAAAACATTTGCATTTAAAATTAAAATGATTTTAATTGATATGTGCTTATTTATGTGTTTTAAAAATAGACTATTATTTTTTAAAAGCGGTTTATGAAAAAATTTATTATTTTTATTTTGCGAAAATCTAGACATTTAATTTAATGTTCATGTTGACCAAGCTAACAAACTTAAACTATAAATTATATTTTTATTAACTCCATAAATATATCAAATCAAATTAAAATGTCAACAATATAATAAATTAAGAACTGGGGAAAGTGCATTATATATGGAAATCGAGATATAAAACCGAGTATAACAGTGGAAATTACAATTTCTTGCAATGATCTTTTAAGCTTTTACGAACTTTTAATTTTATGCAAATTTAAGAGAATACAAATTAAACCCGTTCCGACAACAACAGAAATTAAGCGCACACCGAAAAACACGCCCAAAAGAAATCCAGGCAAACAACAACAACAGCAACCAAAAATAGCTACAAGAGAATTTGGCCTGCAGAAGGAGTGCCAAGAAAGAAGAAAGAGAAAAACAAAAGGCGATGAGGATGGGTAGCAAAAGTAGGCCGCACTTTACACATCCGCAGACATAATTACCGTCGATAATCTGAGCGTTCATTATTTTAATTATTGCAATTTTGCAAAGTTTTATGCATATTTAAATAAATGGCTTTAGCCATTCGATGCGTTTAGACAACAATTTATGTTGAATAGGCCAAGTTAAAGGCTATAACTATAAGTACCTGTATATATATGTATATATTTATGGCACTTTAAAGTTTATAGAGGCAGTATATATACACACGACATGGCTGCCAGACACACACACACACACACACAACCTTAGCTAACTAATTTGAATTACTGAACTTCACATTATGTGTTCCCCCCTTTGAAACCCTTTCTCCTGCTACCCAAATGGCCAAGTAATTATGGTCTGAAGTCTAATGTTGCAATGCAGCCGCCACTGGCCAATACAGTCTGGCTACTCTCCTTGGCCAGAACGTTGACGTTAGCGATGGCGACGGCTGCCACAATGTCCTAAATTGTGCAACATTTGGCTTGGGGCGTCTATTTCCCAGCATATACATACATATTGCTTGAATATTCATGTGCCCCTTATTACTGCAGCATAAAATTTAAATTTATGTTCATTTTCAAATATACTATATATACTATAGTAGTGCCGACGTCACATTTGCCAATTATATATGACTTAAATAACAAGAAACTAAGCAGAGCACAAATAAGAAAATATTTATGCATTTTAAAGTTCATTAAAAAGAGTGAAAAAATGTATACGATAAGTTTGAGTTGATGAGAAGAACAGTACTTTTAATAGTAATTTTTAATGACAAGTAATTAGAAAAATTAACTTTATAAGTTATAAGCATTAAGTTTATGCACCTCCTTTACTTTTACTGCTGACAAATAATGAAGTTTTTATATGAACTTTAATAGCTATTTGGTAAATTAATTTCAGGTTTTATTATAGGAAATAATGTCAAGCATATTTAAATATCAATTAAAATATTCAGAAATTACTAGTTGAATTACGAGGTATTAAAATCAAGATTTACACATTACAAATTAGAGATACATTAAGTCGACAGCATGTAGAGTTTATATTATATCCCATTTAAAAGCTGTACAAATTCACTTAGAGTAATACTTAATTGCAATAAATAAGATTTAGTTAAGTGCCTACAAAGCTAAGCTTAAGACTTGTTTTAGCTTTCAAATTCGCTTTGATAGCAACCAAAATGTAGAAAGTCTAAAATAAAAGTCAATCTCTGATATTTAACTCTTAGTTTTTATTGACACTTAGCGTCAATTTAAATGAAAATTCACTCAATTGCAGGTAATATTTATTTTTCTATCTCTAAAACACCTTACATTTGAAAGAACCTTCTTTTCTGCTGCTTACCTGATTTGCCGACGGGTAACCATATCCAAACTGCGCATATGCAGCCATTGTTGTTAGTGTTCGTCTTCCGATGCTCGAGTGTTAACGGTAGCGGTAACGGTAACGGTAACTGTAACTGTAACTGTAATGCTAACGTCAGGTCACCAAGTTGAAGAGCTCACCGTGGGGCGCCCGCGCCCTGCAAGGATACTCTGCTGTTGTTGTTGTTGCTGGCGGGATGCTGTTGAGCAGTTGAGTAAGGGGTTTTGGGTGGTGTGGAGTGGGTGGAGCTGAAGATGGATGCGGATATGGGATGTGGATATGGGAGAGTTGTTGTTGTTGTTGTTGTTGTTGTTGTTGGTGGTGGTGGTGGCGTGCGTGCTTGAACGCGAAAGCGCGGCTAAGCACTCTGGGCGCTCTTTTATTGTGTTGTTGGTTTGTTTGGCTGCTGTTGTGTTGTTGCCCTTGTTGAAAATTGATAAAACAAATTGTCGATGTCGAGCAGTTTCTGTTAATGTCGCCGGAGCCGGAAAATGTTTTGTTTGTTTTGTGTGACTTTACGATTTTTATTCTTGTTTTTGCTAGCTTTACTTTTTATTGACTTTGACTGTTTTGCAACAGTTGTCGCCGCGACAGCGTACAAATCGCTCTGTTCTCTGTTGCTGAACACTATTTAGTTATTTACTTATTCCGGAGTACGGTTACGGGTCCACACACACACACACACACACACTGACACGGCCTGACCGAAGCCAAAAAGGTTGTGCGAGTTTATCACTCTCAAAAACATGTGTTTTTACTTGTGTTTCTCTTCTTTTGTATATTGGTTTTATAGTAAGTATTTAAAGTTGTACTAGTTATTATATTAAGTATTTGTATTGCACACACTATTTCATTGCTTTATTTCATTTCATTTTCGCATTGATCGTCATTTGACTGTCAGTTGACGCTTCTGAATTCCGAATTCGAATCGTCGTCGTCGTCGTCGTCGTCGTCGTCAACAACAACGGGCACAGACAGCTGAGATGTGCGCCTGAGCCTATTCGCGTTTAAACACAAACTGGTCTGGTCGTTGCCACAGACAAGCCCGTTCAGGGGCACACAAGGCCGACACAGTCGAGTCGAGCAGTCGAGCACTCGAACACTCAAACGAGACGCGCGACGCGAGAGCAAGCGAGAGAGAGACACACAATATTCTGGTTAGGCCAGCAATCGTTCCAACCAGAGAGCGCAATGCATTTGCCATCGCACTCAAACGTTAACGGCTCTTCCATACGAGCGAGCGAGATGGGGCTGTGGTTGCTGTGAATAACGCCCACCTCCGACTGGAATGGAAAGCACTTTTGTGTTTGTGTTTGTGTTTGTGCACTTCCAGTGCTTCCCCTTTTCGTGCTGTTGGAAATTATTTTATGGCGGATGGCGATCGAAAGGCTTCACACACACTATTTCTTGAGTTTCTTCCGCAACTCCTGGGATGTTGTTGTTCTGGGTTGTTGCTGTTGCTGTTGATACCTTTAGCATACATGTGTGGAATATAAACATACACAAACATAAGTTATTATTGCTAAGTCGAGAACATTTAATAATTAAGAATCAAAACAATGGGTATGTTTAACACATGCGTCTCAGTTTGCATACTTATGGATAAATGTAATTAAACTATTTTGAGCACGCGATTATTTAGAAGGATCAATATGTGCTTAAAGTCTTAAAATTCGAATATCTTAAAAATGTACTAAGTTAATACCTTGTTTGATCCCGCCGGATTTGTCAAGAAAAGTTTTTCTAACATTTTATTCAGATTTAATGTTTAAATCTTTATGTATATATTACATATTCAGAAAAAAAATAAGTATATATACAAAAAAATAAGATGTATATGTAATTTATTATTCATATTTTTTAAACTGTCAACAGATTGCCAAGAATTCTGTCTCTTAAAGCCAACTAACTAGTACAATAAAAATAAAAAAATAGTTTTTGTATTTAAATAAATATTCTCATGGTAAGTTAACTAAAATAAAAGATGTAAATATTTTATTTTTTGTTTGAAATATTTATGCCATAAGAATTTATTATACATATTTCATAAACTGTCAACAGACTGCCAAGAATTCTGTCTCTTTAAGCCAGACAGCGAGATAATTATTGTGTTTAAATAAATATTCTCATGGTAAGTTATTTGCATTCGTTTATAGAAATCACCCTTTTCCAAGGATTTCAAACCCATTTCATAGAATGCACCCAAAAATATCCAAGCATTAATTGGCCCTTTTCTCGATCGTTATACGAAACCAAATGTGTGTTTGGAGTGTGTGTGTGTGTTACAAAAAAACAAACAATTCAATTTTAAAAAAATCTGAAATCGAAACTCTTAAACACTTGAAATAGGCCAACAACCACTTGGTTGCATTCTAATTTATGTTGGATGGAATTTTTGTTGGAATTCTTGTAAGTTGAGATCTGTTTCTTTTTTTTCTGGGGGGTGTTAACGCGACGTCATTTATAATGAATGTAAGTAAATGCATATGGGCAAGAAGTATTATTGGAATATGCATATGCTGAAGAGTAAGGGTGCGTCCTGATGGACGATTTCACTGTACCCTTAAGTCTGAGTGGCAGATCGTGTTAATAATCATTTCGACTTGGGCTGGACACCGAATGCACTTGGTGGCGCCACAACAACTAAGTACAGAAGTGCCTGAATATAGTTACAACGCATTTAAATAGTTTTTAATTTGTTTACTATGTAAAAGATTAGTTTTTAAGCTTGAAATCATTAACATAAATATTTTCCGAAAAAGATAAGAGAAACATAAAGAGGTCTTGGTGAATGAGTTTGATGTTTTTATTCTTAAAGGTCTAAAAAATGTATACAAAACACTTTTATTTTAAACAAGTTCGACTAGAAGATACCTTAACCTTTATTAACGGCTGTTGTATTATTTCAATCTCTAATTTCTTCGTTGTTTCTCAACCGAATTTGATTTAAATTTTTATTATTTTGTTTATATTTTGTAAAACCACTTTTCAGAGCTTTCAAATTAAAGACTTTATTATATCAGAAATTGACTTTTTGAACAGTTTTATAGTTAAGGTGTCCTTTATAACAGGTGTTCACTATATTTACAGTCGTTTAAAAATTCCAAGAAAATACTTGTTAAATCTCCAACTTTACTTTAACTCAACTAAGCTTAACACTTGCTTTGAATTTGCTTATGAGAATTTTTGCAGATGTTGCATTTTATTTAAGAAACACACACACACACACACACGTACTTACATGGAGAGTGGCAACAACTTGGGGACTGTGAAATGTGTGTGTTTTTGGCAATTTTGTTGAAAACAATAACTCGTTCAGTTTTTGGACAACATGCAGATTATATTGAAAACAATTTAAATGTAGATTTTAGCGTTAACAGAAAATGATAGTCAGGTAGAGAAGGAAGGCCACACCAACTGTGTGTGTGTGTGTGTGTGTGTGTGTGTGAGTGTGTGGGTTAAGAGTGTGAACGCATGACAGCAGCAGCAGCTGCACGATTGGGAGTTGCAAGCTCTCCTCTCATCATCATCCCATTTATCCTGCCTCCTGTGCTTCCTCTTACTTAAGTGTTGTTTCATGTCACCTGGAAAGCAATTGGACATGAAATTGTCGCTTTTCACTACACACACACATGTGTGTGTGTGTGTGTGTTTGTACATTTTGATGTGTGCTTCAACAAAATCTTCTTAAATTGAAGTCTCTCACTCTCGAGAAAGTAATAAAATATAAAATCCCTATACCCAAAAGACGACAAATGATAAAAGTCACAGGAAAGAGGACAAAACTTCATGCAAATTGCTTTCAATAAATTTGTTTATGCTTGAGCTTTGAGATTTTGTGGCAAATTGCAGCAATCCTTAAAAACACACACACACACACACACACACCGGAGAGACATTGTAGCACTTATGGCCATTTTAATTGTTTGTGGTAGACACCTTGGAGTCGTCACCAATCACACTAGTTGTGTGTGTTGTGTGTGTTGTTGTGGACACTGTTGTTATCAGTAGAGATATGGATATGGTATGGTATGGTTTGGTATATGATATCAGCACCTGGCATCTCTTATCGCGCCACTTGAAAATGGTATTGCTGCTCAAACAAAAACAAAAAACAGAAAAAAATACACACAAACACTTTTCCAAACATTCATAAATGGAAACATATTTACTTACTTTTCAGGAATCAACAAATCGGTGCTCTTTGTGCTATTCAAGTGGCCGACAACGAACCCCAACCCGGAATGGAACTGTAGCCGGTGTCAAAGTGAACGGAGAGGGAGAGGGAGAGGGGGGAGAGCCCTTTAAACAGAATATGTATGTACTTACTATATATATATGTATACCCCGATTCTCTGCGCGTGCGTTCCTCTTTTGTCGGCAACAACAGTCACGATTGATTGCCGCACCGATTGACGTTGATTTCTAATTTCCAATTGGTTTTGTTAAAACACACACACACACTCGCACTCGCACACACACACAACATATTATCTCTTTAGCAATGTGCGGCGTGATAAGTGGCCCACGTTTTGGCCCGGGCTAAGTAATTATGCGACTAAGTAGATGTTGATGCTTAATATGGACAGCTGCCCATCGTCGCATGCCCCACACGACAGGCACTGTGGCATGCCCCACGATTTGAGTTACTTTTGTTTTTTTTTATGTTGTGGTTTAGTTTCGCACGAATATGATTTAAATTTGAAGCACGTATACGATATTCGACTGTCAAAAGTTTAATACTTAAATGTACTGCTTGCCCAAATAGTCAATTTGCATGCCAATTAGATAATAAACTGCTTGCTTTAAATTTGGTCTAATAATATAAATTGTGTATCGTAATTCGAACTTTTAACAACTTTTGTGAGTCTAGTTAAACAAGCCTCAAAAGTTACGACTCTCTGGAGAGTTTTCTTTCTACTTTATTGGGATTAATTGGGAATAAGTACGCACACATTCCACCTGCATATTGTTTGCCATTTCATACCTTCACCACATCAAACTCAGCGCCGTTTTCCATGTAAATATGCAAAGTCAAACAAAGTTTAAGCTCATATTCCTAGGAGAGTAACTTTTACATTTTGTTTAAATTGGCTTGTACTAGCACAGACGAGTGTGCTTCTTTGGTTACACTGTTATAAAAGAGTCAAACTTTAACATTCAACAGTATGTTCCTAAAAATATTTATTTCAACCAGTCGATAATCTAATCGATAAAATTATAGTTGGAATAACTTTAACTTAACTATGAGATTTTCTTTAGTTTGCTAGCCAAGTCAAGTTCATGAATCATCTGGCTCAATTTAAAAACTCTACACCCTATGATGATCTAATTATGCATACTACTTAATCACCCCAATCTAGAAAATTGTTTTCAATAAAACATTGTAGACGTTGTCACATTGCGACCTCGCCACACAAAAAGAGAGAAAGAATGAGTGAGATTCATGTTTGCCACCCAGCTAGTTTAGCAATTGCGAATTTCAAAATTAAATTCCATGTCATTCCGTGTAAATCATTTGCAAAATGAAGCGAATCCGCAGCGCCGAGACCCTGGTAATTTATCAAAAATAAATCATTTTCAAGAGTCTTTTCCCTGTTTGCTGATCCAAATAGCCAAAAACACTCTCGCAATTCGTAGCCCCTTTTCGAAAACCGTAAAAAGACGTGTCGAGCGTCATTCAAGTACATACCTGTCGCCAGGCTCCCTTGCCACAGAGGCTGCCACAGAGGCAGTCAGTCAGGCCCCGTGATAAATGGCAGATTAGTTTGCAAATTTTAGAGTGCGACACCAAAAATGTCCATGTCAGGCAGCCCAAGAGTGAAAATATATACATATATACTATATATGTATATTTATTTATGCGTAACACAGTAATTAGTGATTAAGTTGATGTAATGTGCCCGGCACTTGTACAACAGCAACAACAACATTCAGAACGAAAAATATAGAAAATATTTATATTTATGCCTGGCATTTCAGTTTTCTCCTCTCTCTCTCCGGTAATTTTTATATTTAGCTAGAGCTCCCCGGATGTCTTACAGGTAATTAGTCTTCACTCTTCCACGAAGCTGTCCCATTTGAGATGAATTAACTTCTTCTATTCCCTTGCACATTTAAGCAACAATTTTAATCCAAAAGGATATGAGCAATATTTTTTAAAATGTCATTTAACTTAGGAGTAATTATAATAAGATTTTGGGTTTAACTTAAGTGAATATTGTAAGTATTATATAAATT
The DNA here is from genome assembly GCA_018152825.1 of Scaptomyza hsui. Lineage (NCBI taxonomy): Eukaryota > Metazoa > Arthropoda > Insecta > Diptera > Drosophilidae > Scaptomyza > Scaptomyza hsui. Next base: position 9,938,076 of record JAECXO010000307.1, read on the forward strand.
CTGAAAGTAGCAAAGTATTTTAAAATATTTTTTCAAAACAATTAGGCAAGTTATTAAGGTTTAATATTGTATTGTATTTCCTTTTTCAGTTTTTAATTTCAGTTTAAATTAACTTTTCTTTCCTTATTTACAAATTTACAATGCATTTAACCGAAAAAAAAACTATCTATTAAAAACATATATCTATTCATTCCTCACTTCCAAAGTTTCTATACACAACTTGTTTTCTTTTAGCATAATATGTGTAAGAAAAGAAGCATGTTAAAATTAATTCAAATCGATTAAAACAAATTGATGCCATAGTCAGCCTGGTTTGACATCGTTAACTAATTACGAGCAAGTGCAAATGTTTAAAACATACAGTAAAAAATCATTTTTCTCCACAGCTGACACAACAGTCAACAGTCGCATCGGATCGCATCGCATCGCATCGGTTGCCTCAATTTAAAAGCAATCATTAATTATGTAGACCTGCATTTTAGGCAACCATCCTCTTCTCTCTCTCTCTCTCGCTCTCAGTGTGTGCAGAACGGCGACAAGTCCGTTGTATGTATGTATGTCGTGGCGACAATGACGACATTGACAGAAGGCACTCGTGTCACTCGCTCAATATACATGTATGTTAGTAAGTGTTGAGACACTTGTATATAAAGAATTCACAGTTTGTTCCGTGTCCATATTGTTTTGTTTTTCTTGTGTTTTAAGTCTTCTTAGTATGTCATCATAGTTGACACTATGATTACAAATCGATGACTGCACAATTTACACGTACTCCATTAAGACTGGAAAATAAATGGATGTAAGAGAGAAATACATGAGTAAATGTGTTTAAATTTAGATGATCCTGGCAATACTTTTAGTTCTTATGAACTGTTTAATATTATGTGATTCAGTCAATTTGATATTGTATCTTTCTCTCAGTTACTATTATACATTTAAAATAAGATTGTCAATTTTAACCCTAAACTTCAGAGAAAAAATTTAAATTACTTTTAGTTTATATGTAATATTTTACTCTTAAAACTATAAGCTTAGCTAAACCAATTCCCAATTCTTCATTCATTGACTTTATTCACATTAAAACTTGACAATTTATAAAACCAACAGCTTAAAACAAGATAAACTCAACTTTAATAGGTTGAATTGTCACTGGCCCTATTTTGCAAATTTTCAAACGCCAGATAAAACGGCAATTACAAGCCAACATCATTGGCTCCGACTCCAGCTCCAGCTCCGACTCCGACTCCGATTTCGGCCCATTACTCACCATTTGGGCTATCGGAGGGCGAACACGGATCCATTACTGTATCTGGTGTTGGACAACGCTTAAGTCCGCGATATAAAATGAACGCGAACGTCCATAAATTCAATAAATAATTATTGCACCGAGTCTGAGTTGGGTCAATGACAATGCAGCACACCATCGATGCTATCTGGTGTAGTGGGTGCATGTACCGTTACCACATTTCAGTGGGGGCGGGGGGGGTGCTGGTCTGCAGTTAATGTTCCTACTATTTGGCCGTAATGCTAAAGTCAATAGCCAGCCCACCGGGCGTATGCGCATTTATTAAAATGAAAATCGCCTTGCCTTTCTTGGCCCGGGTCCGGGTCCGGTCCGTGCTTTCCTGTCCGTCCGGGGACAGTTCCAATTTGCAGCACAATGCAAATTGTATTGTAGTCGAGTTATTGTATAATTGGTGCAATGTCGACTCTGTGCAACTGCAACTGGACTCCCCGTGTGTGTGTGTGTGTGTGTGTGTGTGTGTCAATAAATTAAAATGAGAATTGATTCGCTTACGCCCGATTTAAGGCAACAACAGGGCCATTTTATGGACAGATATGGACACAACCAGCCATGTAAACAGTTCCAGGCCAGACACCAGCCAAAAGGGAAACGGTCGATATATAATATATATATATATATATATATACATATATATGTATATAGGTTGTGCAGTCGCGTGTGCTCGCATTTCGAAACTATTAACAAACAAATTATATGTGTTGGACCCGCACTTTAAAATCCAATTTCAGCATGCATTACAAGAAAATTCCATTAAACAATGCATGACGTAAATAAACAGAATACGTTTCCAGCAGACACAGTGTCTCCGGAAAGTCTTCGTCGCATTAAGATAAGAGAAATCGTCTAACAAAACGCATAATCTACAGAATTGTATTTAAATTCATTCTCAAAAAGCAACACATAACGGGCTTGAGAACAAGATAAGTTAACAACTGCGGGTCCAAGACGTCTAGAATCTTTTTTTTTGTGTGTTTTGTGTGTGTTTTGTTTTAGCCCTATCCTGTTAACCTGTCGCTGGTAAATGCCAGCGGAATAATAAAATTAGCTGTTTTAACGACAATGAAATTGTCCTAGCCTCTTTTTTCTCTCCTCGCTCTCCTCTCTCTCCTCTCAGCTGCTGCGGCAAGGGCATCGATTGAAAGACCAATCAAACGGCATCGTAAATATTATCTTTGGCCATCTGCAACTTTGCCTTTGCCTTTGCCTTTACCTTGCACCCAAGTGCCGTATCCATAAATTTAACAAAGTGACATTTCTTTGTCATGTTAATTAGACCGCCGCCAAGTGGTTAACGAAATTTGATAGGGCATCTAAGATACCTGCTCTTCCTCGGTCACAGCATCTCGATCACTGAATCGCGCTCATAAAATGCTGATGAACCCTTTCCAATGAAAAACTATCTTTTCTTAACCCAACACCAACACAGTCAATACCACTATATGTATCTACGAGTATGTTGTATTTTTGTAGACGTTGTGGCGACGACAACATGAGCATTCTTATTTCACTCATTAATATTTATTAGATCCACGATTAATTTGCATATTACAAAAGACATCAAAAAAAGCAAACAAAAAAAAGGAAAATTTCATTGTTTGAAAATGGTTTTCCAAGCAACATTTGTTTTAATGGAATGCTAACTATTAAGAATGAAAATCGATACTTAATTTTAACACTATTTTTCTAACTACTTGCAAAAATATCACAGTTATCTTCGAAGCTTTAAGCTGTGGAAAAGCATTGCCAAACAGTTTTTTTTTTACTGTAATAATGTATGTTTTTCTCTCAATCTCAAACAATTTTAATTTTAGGTTATTCATTTTTTGTAAAACGCATAAAACATTTTTGGTAAATTTAATAAATAATTTTGTCATTAGCGAATTTATTTATAATTAATTTTCTGCTTATTAATCTTACTCGACTTTTTTATACATTTTATTCACAACATAATTACGTAAGCTTCTCATAAACTGACAGCACTTTCCCTCGCTTCAAAACTTATTGTCTATCGTTGATGAGGCTTCGCTGGAATATGTCAACCTCAACCTGGCACAGACCGCCTCTATTATTGCCTAGTCGCCTAATGGCCATAATTATTTTTACTCATCTTATCAACTTGTGTCTGTTTGTGTGTGTGTTTGTATCCATGTCGAGATGTCAAAAAAAAAAAAAAGCGCTGCACTCGGTTCCGCAAAGGTGGCCATCGGGTCGAGTCCCACATTTTGTAGGCGTCTGACATCGTTGTAAATGTGTATTTTTAGTAGTTCCTCGCCTTTTGGCGTTTAATTCCGTATTTCTACAATTTGTTGCTGTTGCTTTTGCTGTTTAAAGGTAGACAGTGAACGGTGCACGTGTGGTCATGATTTATGGCTAACAATGTACGTCCATTAGAGTTGGCTTTAAGCCGAGGAGGCGTCCCCGAAATACGGTCAAGACGAAATCCATCCATGTTCAAAATTTAATTAATGAATCGCCTCAAAAAACCAAAAATCAAAAAAAGAAAAACAGCTGGAGAAGAAGCTTAACTGCATGAGGCTAAGTACGTTTATATAATTAATATAATTTAAGCTTATATTTAGGAAATTGACACTCTGTTTTTTTTTAATATTTAAAATGCATGTGGTTATAAACTTTAACGATTACAAATATGTCTCTTATAGACTCATCTAAATAAATAATTTAGTATAAGAAATTTTAATTTCTTCTATGACTTATTGAGTTTAAAATATTTTTTATACTTCTATAATCGTTAAGAAAATAAACTCTTATATATCTAACTCATTTCAGTTCCCCTTTTATTAGATTATTTATTTTCCCTCTGATTCTAACCAGCTCAATACAAAAACTGTTCATTAAATTAATTAGTTTTAGTGTTCGGTTGGTTAGATTTGAGGCAAGGAAACGTTATATAGACTGACTGCAGCACAAGTACAGTAGTTAGCTAATAATTCAAATACAGAGTCGTGTGTGTCTATTGCAGCAAAGTTGGCATGGGTTAAATTAGCATACAGCATCACGCATACGCCCCGATGTGCGCAAACTCAAGCAGAAGACACAAAACTGGTGCGTTGTGGCTGCGTTGTTGTTGTTGTTGTTGTTGTTGTTGTTGGTTGCAAGTAAGACACCCAACCAAACTCCCAGACGCAATTTGAGGATATTAATTGTTATAGTTGCGAGATGTGTCTGCTTGAATTGTTTCTGAGGCTTTTGTGCGTTGCAATACCAAATTCTAATCTTGTTGAAAACGTATCGTCTTCCTCGACTCTGTCAGTGGCAGGCAGAGTGAGATAGAGAGTGAAAGAGATGAGAGAGAGAGAGAGAGAGACTGGTATTTCGGCTACACTGACACAAGGATTTTCGTACATGACAAGCAGCAGCAATAATTTATAGAGGCTGCGTAAGCAAAGCTGCGTGGATGCTAAGGATGCTGCTGCTTCTGCTGCTGCAACGCACATGTGCACACACACACACACACACACACACCCATGTATAGTTGCCTCATCAGGTTTTGGGGTAGGCTGGAAAACCCTTGCTCAATGTCTGCCTCGAATGCTGTATATTTGTTCTCGTCTTGTTTCACTTAAATGACACTTTGCATTCTTGTGTAGCATCTTGAATCTTAGGCAAGAATTTGTCCATCCTTTATTTGGGCACAGACAGGACTTATGCCAAACGCATCTTTCTGGCATTTTCACTTTAATTATTTTGAAGAGCCAAATTTGTATGTTCTTTGGTATGTTATAATTGAGTGTGAATCGTCTCGATGAATATGAGAAAATTTGTGAAAATTTAATAAAACTTCTTCCTGTGGACTTACAACAACCAGCACAGTGACTAATTGTTTTAATAGGCACAAGTATTTAAGCAATTTGCAGTCAAAATATCTCAATCTTTCCCCCTACAGCCACAGACATATTTTTGAGGGCACACACACAAGAGTTTGTTGGTGAAAAGGCTCAAAATATTATCATAAAGATAAGGAAAATGTTCAAGGAATTTAGATATTGAAAACTAAGTTTTATTAAATGCGCAAGATATTTTTTAATAGCTTTTATCATAACTTAACGCAATATTATTGTTTTAAGTGTTAGATTTATTTCACTTTTGAGTTTGTTTCTTATCGACTGACAATACTTGACATTTAATAAATAAATAAAACTTATCAGATACATTTTCTACTAATCTCCAACCTCTACTAATCCAAGCAGATCCACATTTAGTTAGAAAAATGTTATTCCCTCTCTCTACTTATAATACAGAGAACAGTGCCTAAAACTGTCAATCATAAATTATCCAAGTTTTCACATGATGTTTAAAGGATTGCCCACACACGTTTGTTTGTTTTTTTTTTTTTTTTTGTCCCCCCAGATTGCGAACTGGTTTCGGTAGAGAGAAAGAGATTTAGAAACGAGTCGCATGCAGCTGAGAAGTTAATGCGACAAGTTTCCAAATGGGTAACAATTTTCAAAGTGATTAATTCGCCTTGTGGCTGCCAACGAGATTTTTGACCATTGGATTGATTTATTGCCGCGAGACGTTAAGTGGATGCAAGATAAGTTAACTGTCTTCTATATCTGTATATATGTATATCCTCACTGCCTCACTGCTGGTGACCGATCACAAACAATACGAAGCGGTTGCAAGCAGCAAGCAGCAAGCCACAAGCCACAAGGGCAACGTTTTGCGGCAGCCGTCGCGACGGCTTCTATGGTTTATAGCCCATAAATGAGATCGCTACACGAAAGGATCTCTTCTCTTTCTCTCTGTCGCTGTCGCTGTCTCAGTGTCTGTGTCTTGGGCGATGGCATGTGATGCGATTAATTTGGCCGGCTTACTGATTGGGCCACGTTGTTTTTTATGCCCACTGGTCGAGTCGCTTAGGCATTGTAAAACAACTCGTAAAGCTGAATAACTATGGGAACGGAACTAAGTAATACCCCGTGGCTAGGCGCTCTCCCTTAACAGCAACAAAAACCAAACGAACCCATTGAGGAGGGGATTACACACTCGAACTGAAAACCGTTTAAGAAATTTGTTACCTTATAACATGGCTTAGCTAAGTGGACACCACGTGGTCCGCATTAATGCCATGTAAAGTGTGTCAAACAAACCAAACCAAAATTAATCACTTGCACTTACTACAACAACGACTACGACTACAACTACACAACTACACGACTACTTTGACTAAAATTCCAATGGCGATTCCGATTCCACATTCAATTCAAGCGAATTTATCGTAACTTTGGCTGCCTTCAGCGGCTGTCAATTTCAATTCAAATGACAATTTGTTGCATAATCGAGAAACTGCTGAATGTTAATTTATCAAACGCCGATAGTCGTTACAAATTGTTTTCCCCCCGCCTTACCCAACCCCCTGCCACACACAAACAAACACACACACACTCCACACTTACAGATATTGTCTCTTGTTTGACTTTGACAGAAACCGTTTTCTCTGTCGCGTAATTTGTCGTCAATGTGGGCTAAAAAAAATCTGCTCGCTTACTTTTATTGTTTTGGTCTTGCAGGTTTTTTGTTTGGCTAAAAATAAAAGGTTCTACTTGATGGGCTAAATAGCTTTTGAAGAGATGAATCCTTATTTAAATTATGCATTCAGAAACGACATTCAGAAATATTCACATATTTAAATTTGAATTTTAAATATTATTTTAATTATTTGCTGTCATTATTTTGCAATTTAACATTGCTAATAAAAAATGCTCAGACTTAACACCTGAATTGTCATTAATAAATCATTTCTATAACAAGAATGCACAACAGCAACAAACAACAAAAAATGTCGCATATAAATATTGCATATTAAATTGCATTTAAGAATATTTTATTTTTTTAACCCTCGCTATGCATTTATTTAATATTTTTTTAGTGACCAAACGTGTCTCGTGTGTTTTTGGTTGCAACAAATGACAAGCTTGCCACATGTGCGCCTGCAATGAATTATTATAATACGTAATTTATGTTAATTTCACTTTGTAGTCAAACCAAAAAAAAACCCTTTATGTTAAAAAGGTAATTAGCAGTGATTTAAACAAAAAACCAACTTTTAGCTACCTAGCGCAACGTTTAAATATACAATTAGAGCAATCAGAGGTAGGATAAGATGTTGTTGCTGTTGTTATCCGAGATAAGGCAGCTATTTAAAAGTACAAACAAGTCTTTGGTACATTTTGTAGTACACAAAACTATCCGTAAGGTAGACTGACTTTTATCTTAGTTTTAAACCAATATCGTGAGCGAATATCGTAAATCAAACATCGTGCCAAGCTGATTTGTGTCGTCTCTTGTAGGACTCTGATCATTTGGCCTGAAAGAAAAATATTTTCACATAAAAACTCCATTGTAAATAAAACACCACAATTGTTAGGATTACAAAGATTTATTTTGTATTGAACGAATTTTTAAATTACACAAGATTACGAATTTATTACAGAGACAATGTGTTGTTAATTTACTTATATATTTTTAGTTGTTAAGTCTGTTAAACAATGTAAAATTTTATCACAGTTTATAATGCTTAATACTAAGTTGTTTTTTTTTTTTTAATGTGCCTGCTGTTACAAAAAGAAGCTTAAATCAGTTAAATATATATTTTTTAAGTGTTAAGGTTAAGACAATGCACGGCTTTTAAGTAAGTTGTAGTTGTATGGTACATCGGTACCAATGTGGTATATATGTATTATAGTAATTATTATTCATTAAATATTACACAATCCATTACGTTGTTGCACGAGCCCAGAAATAATGATAATCTGCGAAGTACAACAAATAGATTTTATTATAAAAACCGAAACAATTTGTTATAAAATTCTTACCTTAACTACAATATGTACACTCATATACATATTCAGGGGTTATAGGTCATCTTTCTTTTGTGATTCACACAGGCGTCAAGCTGTAAATAGTTTCATGTTAAGTAAGTGTAACTAAACTTTTTGCGCTCAGTGTTTTTGTACCTCTTGAAGAGCGGCCTAAACATGCTCTCATTCCTCTGCAGATGCGGCGGAGATGAGCTGCTGCTGCTGCTGCCGCTGCTGAAGTCATCGCGAGGGTATTCGTAGTCGTTGAGACGCGTCGAATAGTTCATGGGATAGTTGCAGGCTGGATTTGGATTACTGCTGCGACAGGTAGCGGTCATAGGGATTTGCGAAGCGGTAGGCAGCAGACTCAAAGCTCCGCTCAGCAACTTCATATTCGGCGGAGTTTGGGGTGGAGTATCGGGTTGGGCTTCGGGAAACCCCATCGCCATCGCCCGCTGACTCGCTATGGATTGAGATGACGGACGTGCCACTGGGAACATTGGGTTTGGGTCTCCCATAATAGGGATGGTAGGCGTATGTGTGCCGTTGGTATTGTTGTTGCTGCTGCTGTTGTTGTTGTTGTTGTGTCCACTGTTGCTGTTGCTGTTGTTGTTGTTGTTGTAGGGTGCACTGTTCGTGTTCGTAGTATGAAGCTGCTGTGTCGTAGCCCCTAGAAAACCCCCGTATGCCGTAGTATGAGCCCTCACATAAGGAGCTGCTCCGTTGAACAGATGATCCTGCTGCTGCTGCTGCTGCTGAAGCTGCTGCTGCATCTGTGTTGTAGCCATGCCCAGTTGCTGCAACTGTTGCTGTTGCGGCATCATGCACGTCTGTGATGTGGCTGCTGCTGCCGCTGGCTGTGGTCCTGCTGGTCCTGCTGGTCCTGCTGCTGCTGGTGGTGGCGTCTTGCAGGCAACTGTGTCGGCCAAGCTCCAGATTTTGGGCTTCGTTGCTGGAATCGGCACGCCACAGTCCCGGCCTAATTGGTTTTTTGGATCGCCATGTTCGATGCTGCCATGTTTGATGCCACTGCCCCCCAAACCCATCTCGCCCGCATGGAAGGCAGCTGCAGCCGCAGCAGCTGATGGGGGCAGCACCGTCTGCTGCGGTTGATAGTAGGCGGGATGCTGATGATGATGATGGTGATGATGGTATGGATTGTAGGCAGCAGGATGACCACCAGCTGCACCAGCAGCGACTCCACTGCCACCATGATAGCCAGCTGCCGATGGATAACCGAAGCCAGCTCGAAGTATATTCGCTTGACCCAGCTGCTTGTGCTCCTCATCGATGAGCTCCTCCTCATCTTTGGAAGCATCTGTGCAAAAGGGATGACAATAAAATAGCACAAACAGTTAAAGATTAAGTTTGCAACTAGAATTATGTTTTTCATTATCGGAGAGATCACTACGTTTCCGATAAACACTTGCTATCGATAACAATAATATCTTTAATTTGAAAAACTTGGAAAGTTCTTAGCTTTGCAACTAGAATTCTGTTTCAAGTTATCGAAAGCTCACTCCGTTTCCGATAAGCAAATGCTATCGATAACAATAAAATATTGAATTTAAAAAACTTGGATAGTTCTTAGTTTTTCCTTTTTTTTTACTTTTTTATAAAATCTTGAATTTGAAAAACTTAGAACGTTTTTAAAGTTGCAACTAGAAATATTTTTCAAATTATCGAGAAATTTTTACGTTTTTAGATAAACACAAGTTATCGAAAGCTCACTACGTTTCCGATAATCACATGCTATCGGTAAGAATAAAATCTTGAATTTGAAAAACTGATCTTTTTGAACTAGTAGGTTTTAACTTTTCGATAACACTGAAAAAACTTCTTTGGTGGAAAGTTCTTAGCTTTGCAGCTAGAATTCTGTTTCAATTAACGATAACTTTTTTAATTTCCGACTTACACATGTTTTCGATAACAATAAAATCATGATTTTTAAAAAACTTGAAAATCATTTTTAAAAATATAGACAAAATAATGATAATCTGTCTAGCTCTTATCAAAATTGATTTAGAAACAAGGGAGTTATTAGAGATTGAAGTTTAACGGAGTACGCTTAAGGTAAAGGAATCATGGCTTTATCTCCGACTACTTTAAGGAAGAATTCCTCACATATTATTTACTCAATGTTTTAGCTTAGCTTACCTTTCGACAAACTTCCACCATGTCCATCCTTACTGGAATCAACATCATCCTTATCCTTTTCATCATCGGAAACGAGGGCATCATCATCGTCATCTGTGCGATTCTTTGGCTCCCACGTCATCTTGTTCTCCTTCTTGAGACGTCTTCGCGCATTTGCAAACCAGGTGGAGACCTGTGTTAAAGTCATCTTGGTGATAATTGCCAGCATTATCTTCTCCCCCTTGGTGGGGTACGGATTCTTCTTGTGCTCGTTGAGCCACGCCTTTAAAGTAGCTGTTGATTCTCGCGTTGCGTTCTTACGGCGTGCAGCCAAATCGTAGCTGGCGCCATAACTGTAAAGAGGCAACAGACAAAACTGGTTAGTGAAATGAAGTTTTTCCCGACTCTATGCAACAACATGGAAACATGGAAACATGGAAACATGAAAATTCATTAAAAATGCGAACAATTTAAATTGATGCTTTCATATTGTGCCACCCACTCTCAGTTAGAGGGTGTGGTTTCCTCTGCTCTGCTACTGCACTTCAGTGTAGTACAACGCCAAAATATTGTAAAACATAGTTGTGAAACAGCGCAACAACAACAACAACAGCAAACAACAGCAAGCAACAAAAACGACAACGCCATAAGCGTATGGTCAACTACGGGTTTTGGGTACAGAGATCCAGATCCGGAGCAGCGGGCAGCGGGCAGGAGTGGAAGTGGGAGATTGCAGCTTTATTGCGTTTTGCATTTTTATCCGGCAGAAAAAGTCCCTTACTAAAAGTTCTACTAGCTAAATTAAGCCTTCAACAAACCCCAAACCCCCCGACTATATCCTGTTGCAACTCATCTGTGCAACAGCAGCAACACATTTCACTTTTCCTGCTTTGCCTAGTCCCATCTACAGTTTTTTTTTGCTGCTCTTTTTTCCTGTCGTTTTTCCTTCTTCCTTTTTTTTTTGGAATTTTTCATGGGATTTTTATGGTGCCGCAGAATCAACAGTTTGTGCGGTGAATTTTACAACAAGATAAGGAAGGGAATCCTCTCTGTTGCATGCACTCGTTGTTGCTGCCCCATTTTTCTATTTTCTTACTTTCTTTCCCTTTTTTTGCTGGGCTTTACTTTCGCAATGTTTGCTGCTGCTTCTACAAAAGTGCCTGATTTTTATGCAGCGTCGAAGTTGATGTTTGAGTTTTTGCTATTATTGTCTGGCCCAAGGACGCTGGACGCATTCACTGAAAAATTTCTCCCTCTCTTCCTATCTCTATTTTCGAAACATGCTTTATATAAGTAGTCTAAGTTAGGGCTGCAAAAGCTTGAGACACGAAACAACTGTTATAAAATGATACGATTAAAGTTATCGGTTTGTTAAAGTTTAACTTTTTTTAATAAAGACCAATAACAACATTTTTGAAGTGTGTCAACGTCCTTTAATTTGAAAATGAAGCAACTAAGTAACAATAAAAACAATCGCGAAACATGAAAAGTCGTTAAAAACACCCCCTGAGCTATTTTATACGTATACTTAATATAGTCGTTTTTTTTTACAACTAAGCGTAGTCTGAATTAAATATGCGACACGCAGAAACCAAGTTGTATTTTAATTTGCCAGCTTTCGTGCCATGTAATTTGGCTGTGTTTGTAATTTGCTTAAGCATCTTATGAACGTTCAAACAAATGTTACGAATCTAGTAATTTCAGGCACGTAAGCTGCTAAAAATCCGTTCCCGCCGTATGATTATCGCTGACCGTAACCGTTAGCAATTTTTGAGCGGATGCAAAGCAAACTAAATATGTACATACATATGTATGTGTGTATTTAGTGGGCTTTTGTATGCTCTAATGTTAAACAATTTTGACGAGTACAACCATTCATTTGTTGCTAATTGCATGGAGGCACAGCCGATATACATACAAACATATGTATGTATTGTAAGTCTGTGTCCATAATCTTGTTAACAAATCGAATTCTTGTTCACACAAAAACAATAACGGCTCGAGCCGAAACCGATTTTTAGCATTTTTTAATAGCTTTCGACTTTGACTGAATGAAAAATCTAGCATATTGGTTGAACATGCAATTTAGTTTTAGCCAAACAATTATAATTACATGTTGTTGGTTTTTTGTTTATTATCTGTATGCAGCAATTTACAGCAATGAAAACACATTTTAAAACAAATAATGCCAAGCACGACAATATCGTATATACTTATATGTATATATGAACATGCCAACGTCACGTTGATAAAACTCCTGACAACCCTGTCCCCAAACTCACCCACAATAAAACACTCTCTCTCTCTCTCTCTCCCTCTCCCTCCTTCACTCTCTTTGACAATCTGTGACAATGAGCGAAAAACAAAAACAACAAAAGTTCACAACTAACCGTTCGTTCATTCTTCTGCTCCTGCTTCTTCTTCTTCGGTTCTGTTCTGTTCTGTTAAATGTGTCTGTCAACGTGTGTTTCACTCCCTGGCTCAATATGGCGGCCAACATGGCGTTCATTTAACTCACACCGCCTCTTGCCACCTCCCTCTCCCTCTCCCTCTCTCCATACCACTTCACTTGCTAGCTGTTGCACTCTGCACTCGCCCACCCCTCCTCTTCCTCCTTCTGACCACCTTAGTTCCAGTTCCAGTTGCCGCTTTCATATGAGCTTTCTGCACGCAACAAGCCCTACCCTTCCCTTACCACCTCTACGGGGCAGTTGCAGTTGCATGTCCGACGATTGTCCGCTTCTCGTATCCGTGTCAATTCTCCTGCTGTTGCGTGTACACACACACACATACATATACATAAATGTGTGTGTGGGTAGCTCTCACTGTGGCGTGCAATTAACTGCGATTATTATTTTCTGTGCAGGCCCAGCAATCATAAATAAATAAATAATTTCGCGCGCTCTAGCAATTTTCACAATTCAAATATCGTGTCTCTCTTTGTCTCTCTGTCTCTCCCTCCCTTTTATTGTTGTCCTTGGCAGAGCGCAGCGCAATTAAATTCAAATCAATTTTAAGTACTCGCTGAATATTTTACAATTAATTATGCGACGCACAATTGCTTTTGATTTATTTTTGGATCGGAGTGAGCAAAATCTTTTACAAAGCAATTAAATGTCAAAGTTGAATAGTTTTCAGGTTGGTTTAAGCTTAATGTTTAGCCAATAAACTTACCCATAAGCCGACATTGGATCATAGCTATAATAGCCAGTTGTTGGCTGTAATCCTGCTGAGGTCCAAGCGCCCATTTCGGTGCCAGCCGCCGAATCCTTTAAGCCATAAGGATTGCTCTACAAAATAAAAACAACAAACAGAAATGTTAAATCTTAAAACTGTCAACACTATTCATTTATTCTTAATATAGTTAAAACAAGAGTCGGCCTCAAAAGTTAATTAAATGCAAGAATAAGCGCCAAACAAAATGATTTTTCCCACAGTAAGCATAAGCCAAAAAATAAGTTGACGATTTTGTTAACATGAAATGTATAATTTGGCAACATATTTTTGGCATGAAACAAGCTCAAACAAGCTGACGTTGACCATATTTTAACGTCATAGACAGAATGATGTGTATCCAAAACAATAATTTAGACCAGCAACTTTATTTTGAACAAAAAACCAGAAAAATACAAAATTATATAAGCAGGGAAACATTGGCGATTATTGTCGTTATGGGTCGACACTCTGAAATTTTAATATTCGATGGCTGACCTTAGTGAACGACAGCCAGATTTATGAGCGACAACTATTGGCCAGGTTAAGAGCCGATCAGGGCCCAATCTGGTTGGCTAACTCTGTGTGTGCTCTTGATTTATGAAACGGCATTAACATTTTTAATTGCTTAACATCATGTATGCCATTGTTTATTAATTTTTTTGTAACTTAACTTTGCCGCCGCTCTCGAGTGACAAATATATTTATCAAAAATGGCATTTGATAGGGGTGGAGAGCGAGTGAATGAGGTGGTAAACAGGTCTATATATATATATATATCGGATATGATATCGTCAACTTCTATCTACATTGCCTGCGCATTTCATATCAAATAAAGAAGGCCGACCAACAAAAAAAAAAAAACATGAACTCTGATTTACGACAACGATTGTGCACTCAATTGAAACAACAACAACAACACGAAGAAGAACAGTTAAAATGTCATACGATCTTCTTCCACTAGTTCTACTCATATTTTAGCAGCCATCACTCTCCCTCTCTCTCTCACTGTTTTACCTTTTCGAGCTCGAAACTACGAGCGGCGGCGACATCTTATCTTTTCGAATGTGCGAACGCGAGCACAGCAAATGATATTTTCTTAATTAAAAGCAGCGTCGGATAAGAGCAGCACAGCAGCGGCAGCGGTCAGGTGCATGCCACAAAAGACGACACTGACAAAAACACACACACACACACAGACAAGAAACGGCAGCAGCAGCAGCAACTTAAGATTGTGAGCGGGCAAAAAGGAATGAGAACGATTCACTTTGAATTTCCTGTTCTTGTAAATAACAATTTAACATGACACATTGGCTGGCTGCTGCTGCTGCTTTTTCTCCGTTTCCCTTTCCATTTCATTTTTTCATACATATAAATAAACGCTAAATAAGTTTATTACCTAATAAAACTAAACAATGCAAAGAAAATATGAGGTTGATTAAAAGTTTTGTACTGTTTAGCATAAGTTTGTAGGGCTGCCAAATTACGATAAAGAGAACAAAAAAATGTGTCTTGGTTTTACGATACACAAAAATGTTTAACGAGTTTACGATACATAAATATATTAATCTATTGTGATTTTACGATACATAAAAAGCAAGTAATGAAAATGCTTCAGCACTTTACTTACTTTATTAAAATGAAGTAACTGTAAACACACATTCTAGTATATGCTAACTGATTGCCCTATTAATTGGTAGCTTGTAGTTTCGCTTCAAATGGGTAAATATTTAGTTGTTTGTTTTGTGTGTTGTGTTTTTAGCTACCGACCTACCAATAGGTATGTACTACAATACCTCCACCAACTAAATGTGTTTGTACTCATCGTATTGTCGCTTGTCTCTACCATCTACCATCTCCCATTCCATCTACCTACCTACTACATATATTGGGGTATGTCATCTAGTATGTCATTTAAAACTGTGTGCATGTTGGCCGTGTACATTTCTGTGGTCACTTAGAAAATACAAAGGGCATATACAAATACAAGCATACACACATATGAGATGCATTCAAAGGCAAAAGCTCGATTAGCCCACACATACACAGCTAATACAAATACGAATACAAATACAAATGCAAGGCGAGCTTCATCTGGGAGTGTAATTGAGGCCATGGGGCAATATGTTTTGTTTCCAATGATTTTGCCTTTCGTTGCGCAAAGTATCGAATATCACAATGCTAAAGAGTCAGCAGCATGAGAAAGCAAAGACAAAACAGAGATAGATAAAGATAGGTGGGGTGAGACAGAGAGAGAGAGAGAGAGAGCTACACGAAGCTTTGCGACTAAATGAGGTTTGACTGAGCTTCAGTCAGCCATAATGATAATTCGATTTACTCGACTACATTGACAAGCTTTTGTGTAGTCCTCCTCTCTCTCTCTCTCTCTGCCGACTACCTCTATGTCTATGTCTGCCCTGTTTGCCGCTGACTACACAATTAAAGTCATATGTTGAGATAATCCATTTAGCCATCGTCTTGTCTTGTCCTGTCTTTCACTTACCAACGGTGAGTAGAAGGCGGAGCTGTCCACTCCGATGCTCTGGTAGGGGTTCTGATCCGTCGATGGATATGGCGAGCCATAGACCCCAACGGTGGCCGCCGGCAGCCTCGAGTAGCTGGATAGCGCCAGACGTGCCGTATCATATTGGCAGGAGCACACTGTCTGGCCGGAGACGGGATCGGTCATAATGGGACGACCGTTCTCGCAGCAGGAGCTGCCCGTTGTAGGCGTCGTGCCCACAGCGCTGCTGTCCAGGGAGCCACCACCACCACCACCACCACCACCGGGATCGTTGCATCCGCAACAATGCCAACGCCAACGCCAACGCCAGCGACAGTTGAACCCGTTGCCGCGTTTGAGTTCTGCGAAAGTGCGTCGGGACTCAAAGCGCCAGTTGAGGTGCCTACTCCACCTGGTTGCTGGCTCGCCTGGCAGTCGACACCACCCGTGGGGCTTAATGCCGGCGCGTTTGTCATCACCAATGAAGATGCTGTTGATGTGGCGTCCTCAGGTGTCTGCGTCGCATTTGGCGGCAAAAGCTGCAAAAATTAACCAAAAAAAAGAGAAGATTGAGAATGAAGTTTAAACACACACACACAGACAACGATAACTATTAAGCTCAAAAGCTGTTTGCCTGTGCATGTGAAAGCTCTACAGTTTCATTATCTGCACCACTTAAAGACTCGATTTAAAGTGAACATTTTGTCGCCCTTTCCGATTTCTCTGATAATATAATCAAATAGTTTTTTAATGAATACATAGTCATAATTCTCATACTCCACCTCCTCCTCCTCCTCCTCTGCGCACTCTTACTGGTTTACATAATTAATGAATGTTTATCGCCGCATCGATTCGAATTTAATTTCCAAAGTTTTCAACACGAAATACAAAAAAAAAAAAAAACAATCCAATCAAAGCGGTTTTTTTGTTTGCACTTCAAAATTTGAGATTGGAGATAACTTCGTTTACCACTTACTTAGTCTCATATCTAAATATGTATAATTGTGATACCCAATTACTTATTATAATTAAGATTCTTTCAATGCTGTGTTAAGAAAATTTAAATCTAAAGTACCTTTAGATATAAGTTTAAAGATTTTACAAATCTTATCAGAAACTTCCTATAGCTTCTATATAAATTCCTTACCAATAATCGAATTTGGAACCAGTTGCCAACCGATTAATAATTATTAAAATAAAACAAAAAACAATACTATGTCAATTTTGACAAAAATATAAGTAAAAAGAATAGTAAATGTACTAGGTTTAATAAATTTATACCAGGATTAAGCAAACTAAGAATTATCCAATCAATGTAAACTTAAAAAAAAAACTAACTGTGACTAGTGCATTAAGATAAAAGTAGCAATACTTGTAGCACTAGGAATATTTTCAATAAATAATAATAATACGAATAATTTAAAACAAGTGTTCTTTAAACGCTTTATGAATGATGCACCTGACAAACAAGAACAACTTGTCTTTGGAATTATGTTTTGCAATTGACGTTATTTTGCGGTGTTTGCAGTTCACTGAACGAGACCATTTCCAAGTTCATAAATATTGATAAACTCGTGTTGAGGAGCAATCCGGAATCCTGTTCCTGCTGCCGTTTCAGCTCTTGGGTTTAATTTGAAAAATCGACAGAAGGCGCACATTACACGATGGGGCACGATAACATGTAAGCGAATATGGTGTTAACACACAATCAGCGCCTGCAGCGATCGGTTGCAAGTATACAGAAGCTACATAATCCCAGACATCCCAGCAACATCCACCGATTAATCGGCTCCGCCATATTTGACGAATTGCTGTAACGTCGTCTTCATCATCTTCATCTTCGTCTTCGTCTTCATCTTCGTCGTCGGCTACATCAATTACCCAGCAAATCGATTTAAAGTGCAGCAGCAGAAGCATCCAACTTGATGTTCACCATCTTGAACCGTGTGTGTGTGTGTGTGTGCGTGTGTTGGAGCCAATAGCATGCGCCAGGCTAAAAGTCTGGCAATTAATATGCAAAATGCGGCCAAGAGCCTCAGACGCGCAGACAGTCAAGATGCCTGAAATCAATCGAGGGTGTGGCAGCCAAACGCTTGCAGCACAACAACAAAGGAGGGAGAAGATGATGAAGACAGGAGAAGGAGGAGAAGGAGGAGAAGAGGGTAGAGGTTTTTCGGTACATGCAATCGAATGCTTCTGAAAATTGCCGCAGGACAAACTGCGAAACGAGCTCCGTTCGCCGCTTTTAATTTCAGAGTTATATATATATATATATATATATAATATCTTTGAACCTGTAATTAAGTTAAAATACTTTGCTGATGGACAGCTACAAATTGATCGAATGCTGTCCTTCCACGTCTGAGTCGGCTGCCTGCCCCAAAGGTCAAATACGCCTCGTGCAACGCAATTTTTATAGCTGCCTCTCCTTGTGGTTACAGCTCCCGTTGGAATTTGAGGCTGGCCTTCGGACTCTTCAAGCTCCAAACTCCAAACTCCAAACTCAAACTCATAATTATCGGCGAATCATTAACATAATCTGTCGATTCAAAAAGCTGTGGCTGCTGCTGCTCCTGCTCCTGCTGCAACCCAAATATAATAATACAATGTCTCAGGGCATGTTTTCTTAATTTTTTTAACTTGAAAAACAAATTTTTAATATGTATTTATGCCTCGTATTTAGCCTTGTGCAGCAAGGTGTTCTATCAAAGATAAAGATCTAATCCAAAAAAGTAGAAACTAATTTCTGATAAAACTTAAAGTAGAATGAAACTAATAACAGCTTATTTCCTGTGTTCTCAAACTAAAATTGCCAAGGCACAAATAAATCAAATTAAAAGCACTACAATATCTATAAAGTAGATGAAACGGAAGTTAAAGTGTTACTAATAATAGTCGAACTTGAAATACAACAGATACTTGAGTCTTTGACTCTTATTCAATTTTATTTTGATTAAAAATTCATTCATATTTTAATTATTAAAGTATTTTTTTAGTTAATTCATTTACAAGCGAAGTACTGCTGGAGAAGAATTCTCTACTTCATAAAATAAAATATCATATCCTTTAAAATTTTGCTTGAGTTTTCCTTAAGTTTGAAACGAAAACATGTCAAATATTTTTTTCAAATTTTTCATATTTTTAAAAAGAAAAAATGTTAATATATTTTCCAATTAATTTTTTCATTGCAGAATTTTAGCCTTGCACTATAAATAAAGACTATAAAATTATTTTGATATAGTGAAAAATTAATAATTTTTTTGCTATAGTTGTTGTTGAAAAAATTCATAAAAACAACCTTACTAACGTTAAGGCTAGCAAAAAAAATATCCAAATAAATTTTATTAATAAAATCGAAAAAAAAAAGAAAGAAAGAAAGAAAAATATGACGCATGTCTATAAGGCATAGCACAGCAATCATAACAGAATTTCGAGGTCGACGTCTGACTGTATATCAAAGAACAACCATTAATCAAATTTTTTGAACAAATGATTGATTCAACGTTTTTTTTTGTCGCGCTTTTTTAATTAGTGAAAAATAAATATATACGTATGTGTGTGTGTGTGTGTGTGTGTGTTTGCTTGCTGATTGAACCAACGAACATAAATATGAAATGAGTAGGAGAAAACAACAAAAAAAAACCCATAAAAAGGACCTTTAGCCAATCCACACTGTGCGTGTTCCCATGAAGAAGCTTCGGAGTTCTCTCTCACACACACCGAGAATATGAGAATTATGACAACTGATCTGATAGGCGACACCATATAGGGAGTTCCTATATGCGACTGGCCGCAAGATTCCTGCCGCACAAATGCATTATTCATGAACCCAAAGACGCTCCAAAGCGTAGAAAGGAAGCGAAAAACAAAAACTGAAAGAAGAAAAAAAAATGCGCAGAAGGAAGGAAGCGCCATGTGAAAAACTGCAACTCCAACTTCGACTACAACTTCAACTGCAGCTCCAAGTTCAAGTCCAACTCCAACTCTGACTCTGACTCTGACTTGGTTGGGTCTTTGCCAGACGCAATTCTGCGTTGATAAGATCTTTAACGGCGGCCTTGCCTTGGCCATGTGTGCACTACCAATTTCTTTTGAATCGCGCACAGAGAAGCTGATCTAATCTCGATGGTTGCATCTGCGACGAGACCAGTCAGTGCCTCCTCCTCCACCACCACCACCTTCTCCTTCTCGAAAACCAGCTTGATAGTGGAACTGCAAGCGCCAGTAGCCACGAATGGGAATGTAAAGTAGATCACCATCATTTGTGGCTGGACTTTTGCCCAGTTCTACATTGGCTCCTAACTCATCTGTCGATCTTGCTGTGGGACCTCCAGTAGCCACCGATTCCCCCACTATCGGTGTGGCTGAATCTCTTCTTCTTCTTCTTCTTCACTTTGCTTGCTCTCTTTCATTGACTGGCTGCTCACGTACGTCGTGAGCGCATGCGCTGAGCGCACATTCCCCGAGCCTGCTCTGAGCTGTCACTTTACGGTTATAAGCTTTATGATTTACGATCGTTGCCAATTGAATTTTTATTGACTTTTCAACAGTTTCACATGCTTCAACTGTGCGTGAGAGTGTGCGTGAGAGTGTGTGCGTGTATTTTCAAACAGCATTGCCAACTCCCACTTTCTTATACTAGTCCTCTTTACTGGTAACTCCTTTCAGTTGTAGATCAGATTCTTTCTGCTTTTCACTTGCCTTGTTATCTTTGGTTTGATCCCAATTGGTTGGACGAGATTAAAGCATGGGAAATAAGTCGAATAACTTGGAAACGGTTTTTATAATTACTTTTACTATTGTTCTTAAGCTTATAATTGCTATCATTTGTAAGATAGTTAGTTTTGTGACTTAGAAAATATTTAAAACGTGAAAACTATTCTCCCTCTCTTCTTATTACTAACTTAAATATAATTATTATCCGTTAAAGAGTACAGATTAAAAGAAAAAGAAATTTGCGAGAGGCAATAGCTTCAAAACATTACAAAACAAGTCAGGAATTTAAAAATAAAGTTGTGAATGTTCTGTTTACAATATCCCTTACTTCAAAAAAGTTAGATTTGAAGTTTAAAAGCTTAATACATACTATACAATACCAACATCATTTTCATATACACTCTAACTTATACATTTCTTCATTGATAGTATTCGAATAGAAATTGAAAGTAGTAAAGGACTCCCAATAAACCCCTTCTTAATAACCTAATGTTAACCCACCTGTGATGCCGACGGAAAACCGCCGTATCCAAATTGTGTATAGGCGGCCATTGCAGAAATAATTGCAGCAACGGCTTTTTTAAGGTGTTGTGTTTATTATTTGTATGATGTGCTGTCAATTACGATATTCAATGGTTTTGAACTTTGATTGTATTTGTATTGCAATTAGCTTGTGCAGCACCAATTGTTGTCTCTTTTGTTTCGATATCGAATGCAGAGTTGAGTTAAGTTCGACTTGAGTTAAGTTCGATTCAAAGGCGAAACACCTTTCCTTTAAGTTTTGTGGCCAACGAACCGGTATCCGATTTAGCCAATGTCTGTTTGTATGTGTGTGTGTGTGTGTGTGTTCAATGTGACAATTTTACCGTTGTGGAACAGAAACAACACGCATTAACAAAATTCTAAACACGAGCCTCAGTACACAATCACCGACCGAGCGACCGAACAGAATCAACATTGGGATTATTGAGCGTAGCAGCAGCGACTGGCGACAACGACAACGACAACAACGACGACGATGACGATGACGACGACAACAATACCGACATAAACATAACCATAACAATTGCAACGCTTATCCGCACAGACAGACAAACAGAGACACACACACAAAGCACTCTCACACAAGCACACGTACACACTGTGAGAAAGCAAAGGCAAAACGGCAAAACGGAAAAACGCCAAACGTCAAACGCAAAACGCATACGCAAAAAACGAAATGTAGACCGGAGTCAGCGACGTAACGAGCGACAGCAGCGCGCTCCAGTTGTTCACCTATGTACGTTCGAACACGAACTGGTTGCGGATGGTTACTCACAACCGGCACGAGAGCTAATACGAATGCCGTTGCTCTGACTGTGGCTCAGTTAAGCTCGACGACTCGCATTCCGTTGCACTCACTGTGCGAGTGCAGAGCAAGAGCGAGACAACGATACTGTCAACTGATTGCACTCCAACTAGAATGAATGCTGATTGCGACCACCGACGCTGGAAGTGTTCGACGTCGACGCCCTCCGAGTAGTGCTACTGGTGGTGGATGGTGGTATTGTTGACTTTATCGTTCCAACCACACACACACACACAAACACAAACACACACACTCATTTGTGCTTCTCCGCCTAAGCCAGGAGAAAACAGACACAGTCACAGACAGCTGGAAGTGCTGCAGCCAACAACCAATCAGAGTGCTCCATTCGATTCGTGTGTAACGTTGCGACTTTTGTTATTCCATTGCCTCCATTGACAGGTGCGAGTTTTATCAGTGGCATATTACTATTTGAGCCAAACAAAAGAAAGCAAAAACGAAATGGAAATACGACCATTAATTACTTCTTATTTTTCACGCTTCCCAAGGCAGGGGTAGTGTTTGATTTTGGTAACGCCCATTTGTTTTGTTTGGCTAGTCGCTTGTTTGTTTACCTTTCAACCGACTTACTTTTTCCTGATTCCGAATCCCATACAATATATGAACGATCGTAATGTCAAAATAACAAAAAACAACAACATAACGAATAAGTTGGCCTATATTTTTAGATAAGTGCTTTTCAAAGAGATAAGTAGGAAATATTTACTTGTTCACAAAATATACTTTCCTACTTACCCTCGAGCTCATTGTTGATGTAGCTGAAAAGTTATTATTTCACATCAAAGTGAACTGTAACATATAAAATGTCTATCACATTTATTATTAAAGTGAAATAAACTGACTGAGAATAACGTGCAGACATCCAATAAAAACTATTTAGGACAATGATAACTAGCACAGAAAATATAAGAGTTTTTCTATGAGTTGAATATTTTAATTATATTTAAGCTATACAAGTTTTTTGTTTATAATTTGCTTATTACTGAAACAACTTGTTCAACACGAACACATCAGTTGCATGTAATGCAAGTTGAAGTAAGTTTTAAGACATCGACTAGAACAAGAGCTTTCAATTAGCTAACTTAATCAGTTAACTGTTTGCAAAGGTAGTAAGAAAAAGTTTTTCAGTTATGTTGGAACATCATTTCAAGTATTTGAAAACTTGCCGTAAAATTTATAAGATTTTATTTATTAAGTTTTTCAATATCAGTTTTTATAGTTGCTTAGAAAAAGTTATTTTTATCATCTCTTTTCCAAGGACACTCAAAACGAAACTTTACAACTTTTAAATGTCATTGCTATATGAAATTTTTATAAAAATTTGAAAAATGTTTGCACTTAAACGAACTTGCTTTCAAACATATTCCAAATACATAGTAGTAAAGAATTTTATGAGCTGCTTTTTATAGCGTGACACCCAAAAAGAACTAATACACATGAGGCATGCTTACACACATACATACATGTATGTACGTATGTTTGTATTGAGGTGATGCTCAATGTTGGAGTCTGCTGTTTTTGGTTTGCTTTTTATGATAATGTAATAAAAGCAAATTAACCTATAAAAGCGGAAAAAGTGTGCCTCAAACATGATGGAATTGCGCCATAAGGTCGGGGCGTGTCCTTCACTTCAGCAACTGATGGGAGCAACAAGATATATGAGCTAGACGGTGGAATAAACACCACCCAAGCAACATTTGTTTGGCTTTAAGCAGCAAATGACCAAACAAAAAAATAAAACAGTTCGCGAAAAAAAAGGCCAACAAACAAATTTAAAGAGGACAAACAAGTGGATCTAAAAAACAAAAAAAAGCCACTTCAAAGTGTCCCTCTGGGTGTTAAGTACAATATTTGCACTGTTGCGCGTTTTACGAGCTGCACTTTTTTTGTGTGTGTTTGCTGTGTGTTTCAATCTCCAACCAACCAACCAACTGGTTGGTCAGGCGCTGAGTCAAATGCAATCAATCAATGGGTCAGCATGACGGAGCAGACGACGACGAGGACGACGACGACGGAGTGCCAACCACATGGGGCGTTTCCATTTGCGGCAGCCACATTTTTGCTCACTGGCCCACCCTCGGCGCCTCATCTAACAACACACACTGTGGACACTGTGAAGAGCAAGCACTCAGTGGGCATCTTGATGCAAGAGTTATATAGAGCCGTGTAATCGTACACTTGCAAAATTGTCAAGTGTTTCGTGTGATTAAAATGATTAAAAATCAATGTCAAAATCAAGCGTTTTTTTTGCAGAGAATCAGTTCAGTAGTTCATATTTTACTGAATGAGCGATCACTTGAATCTAAAGTCGTTCAGACGTTCATTTATTGTCACAGTCGTTTAGTAGTTCACTCAAGAATTTAAATAAAATCAACGCCAAAATAAAGCTTATTCTGCAGTGAACTAGTTTAGTAGTTCATATTTTACTGAACGAGCGATCACTTGAATCTAAAGTCGTTCAGTCCTTCATTTATTGCCACAGTCGTTCAGTAGTTCACTCAAGTCTTTAAATAAACCAGGGCTGTTTAACCTTAATTTTGTATTTTCTTCTGTTAATATATCTTTCTTTCCTTCTGATTTTTGTTTTCAGTGTATATGTACTTGCACTTACAAATCAGTTGACGCCACTTAAACCTATTTTGACAATTGAGCTGTCCGGAACGTCACACCGATCGGGGCTCACACACACGACAGCCTTTCACTTTTCGCGCCCACACACACACACACACACATACAGTTGACAGTCGGCATAAATGTCATCCCTTCAATGTCCTGAATGCTGCCTCCTGCCTGCATGTAGCCTCCTCCCTTGCACCCCTCTTCAGCTCTCGCCCAGCCATTAGCTGTTTTGAGGGACGCGCATTTTATGCCGTTTTAATTGCAACATCTGTCACTGCGGTTTATGCATATATCAATTTCAAAATAGCTGCCAAAAATGGTAACAGGCAAACGGATTCGGTAAAACCAAAAACCCAACACTCACACACACACACACACACATACACATCAATTGCAAAAAGTGCCACCATGAAAAATGAATTATTTGTATTTTTATTTGGTATTATTCGCTTGGAAAACTGATGCGAGAAAACTGTCACAACATTTTCGACTGCTGACACAACGGAGGAAGGACGATGGCGTCAATGATGAAGACACGAGGGGTGGAGAGGGGTAGGGGAGGAGGGGGCACGCACTATACGAGCATTGTTGCAGTTGTTGTCATTGTCAGCAGGGCCCGACTTTAATGGATGTCAGAATACATAAAAATTGTCAAAAGGGAAGTGTATTTCGCACACTCTTACATAATTGATTTCCATTATACAGTTTAAAAAAAAACAAGTAAGAAGGCTCTAGTCGAGAAATGTTTCGCTGATGTTTCTAAACCGATTTCAATGAAATTTTCACAGATTTCCATTTTTTGTATGGATTTTCTAAAACATATTACACAATTTCCAAATTCAAGATTTTATTTATTTTTTTTTTTTAATCGGAAACAAACTTGTACTGCCTTGGACTTAAATGAGCTTATGTTCAAAATCTGAATATATAAACTTTATGCGGTCGGAGATGCTTCCTTCTGCCTGTTACATACTTTTGCACAAAACCATTATACCCTTTTTTACCCATTTCATGGGCTCAGGGTATATAAAAATGTAGTTTATTTGCTTGTAGCAGCACTTAACGGGTATCTAGTAAATTGCATACTATTAAAAGTACATTTTAATAAATGAAGTCTAAGGAATATGAAAAATTATATAAAACATTATAAATTTCAAAAATATTTGTTTCTAAAAACAAAACTATATTTAATCGGCTTTAAGATTTTAAGCTTTAAAAGGACCATTTATATCTGCTTTACTCTAAATGAACAGGTGCAGCTGACACATTCTAAAAGGCCATACATAATTTAATAAGCTGATGATGATAATATAATAGTTACCCAAATGCAAAAGCAAATACAAACATTAAATGTGTTTGTGCATTGATTGTGTGCTTGTTGGGAAATACTCTTAAGCGCTTAGCAAACAATAGGCAAAGCAGGAACACAACAGCATGGCTGAGGACTAGCCAAATGAGTTTGTCAATCAAAATGCAAATGTCAGTGTGAAAAGTGACATAATCCCACTTGGGAGCTGAAGCTAAGCCGAGCGAAACGAGCCGAAATCCCGTTGCGAGTTAAACCGTTTGACCGCAGTTCAGTTCAGTTTCAGTTCAGTTCGGTTCGGTTCAGTTTCAGAACAGGCAGCATCTGAATGAATTCCCTGACTCAGTGACGGAAATAGCAACATATGACGATGAAGGAAGTAGAAGGACTGCGACATTGACGTGTGTGTTTGTGAGTTCCTGGGGATGACAATGAGAGTGCATTGAGTAGCGGAGAGAGGAAGAGTGTGGGGGTGTTAAATTGCATTAATCGGCTCTGGAGAGCTGAGCTCAGCGACAACGTTTATGTTTTATGTGCTCATTTATAATGCGACACACACACAAACACACAAGCACACACACACACACACTTGCTCATTTCGCTTAATGGTTCAATAATGATGGACTCAAAGTGCTTAAAAGGTTGTGGAAAACCGGACATCTGGTTAGGTACACACTGGGAAAGAGAGGGAGATCCAGATTAAGGCGTACATTTGACAAGATTCAAACACTTTTTGACTTTCTCAGGGCATAATAAATCTCAGAAGACAGCTGGTTCGATCTATGGAATGGTCACGGGAGAAAAGACAGTCTTGGCTACGATCGGTTCGCATGTTAGCTTAGGCGCCACTCGCCGGGGGTCAAAAATTGGCCACAAGTGGCAAGGGAAAAGAGGCAACATTCAAACAACAAGCCACAGTCACAGCCACGACTTCGATGTGACTGAAACAGATAGACAGAGCAGAGAGACAGGGACAGAGAGCAACAAAAAAAAAAAAAAAAAAAGCAGTCATAAAAGTGAATAAGCCCATTCCCAATTGCCAATTATGCTGCAGTAGAAAAGTCTCCAGTCTGCCCCCTCCACCACCTTCCACCCTCCACCATTGAGACAAGACAAACGTTTGCAGCTATCCGACGATCGGAGAAGGAGCTGTTGCTGTTGCTGTTGTCAGCAGTCAGCAGTCGGCACAGACGACAGACGCCAAAGACAGATCAGTGAGAGGAGAGTGCAGAGAGTGAAGAGAGTGGTATTCCCACTCACAGGAGCAGCTTCACGACGGATTCCATTGCTCGCCTTGTGGCTTGTAGTTTTCCCTCGAGCTGTTGTTGCTGTTGTTGCCGTTTTAAGCCAGACATTCGAAATTCTCTTGGATTCGTCGTGCAAAACGCCTCGAGCTATTTTATATAAAATATATTTAATTTAATTTGCGCCGTTTATCAGGCGCCAGCTCCAAAGACAATCGGTGACAATGGCTCAATCATTCCACCACTAGTACAAATAAATGCCAAGTTAGTATATCGTGCGATTCGGTTAACACAAACACACAAGTACAAACATGTTACAAAGATTACATATTTTGTGATAAAGTGGGGATATTTAAACATTACATAATTAAGATTGTTACTAAGCTGAAAAAGAGACTTTACTCAAGAGCCCAAAAACACTTTCAACATAATGACATTTATTTAATCGCTGTTTATTATAAATATAAAATTACATAGCAGGTCCAAAAGAACATAAAGAACATTTTATTTATTGTCATTAACAATCAATGGTCTTAAAGTTGCCAAGAATTATTTTTATTCAATAATTAATTGCTACAGGTTTACTTTACTTGTTTTAATCCCATTATATAACAATGATCCAAACATTGCAGCATTTTTATTTACATTTTGTTTATATCAATATAAAAAAATATTAATTAATTATATTTTTTTTTTATGTATGTATATATAGAAAATTTCCTTTATTAATGCCGATCGCACTTCTTCAGGATTCTTAAAAATTAAGTAATCCATGAAGGATTTTGTTATTATTAGTCAACATTTTAATTTTAATTCCTGTTTTCTCAGTGATTCCTTTCCCCTCCATATCTTAAAAAAATCTCTTTATATTTTTTATAAAATAATTATAATGCTTATATAAATCTTCCTTGTAGTACTACATACCACAGCTTAGGATATCTTTTTGGTCGAGCAATATAACATGTTTGCTTTTAATTTATATACTGTTCGCTTAGTCAAAAAGCCAAATTAACTTTATGTCTTCGAATGTTGCAAAAGACGTATGTGATTTTCGCAAAACCAAATTATACAGTTGGTAATTGCAAAATGCAAATGAATATTTCGCCTGTCAACTGAAAGCATAGTCGTCTTATTGGGCCACATTGGGTGGGCGCAGTCAGACAACAACAACAACAGAAACAAAAGCAACAACTTGACATTTGCAACTTGAAATGTAAGTGAAAGATACAATCCCAATCTGTGTATCTAGATACGCCATTGTCGTTCTGTCGCTGCTTCATTGAAGCCAAAGCCACAAACACTGCAGCATTGTCAGCATCAGGCAGGCAGGCAGGCATCAGGCGGCCTAGACTTGAACGTGGCTAAGCTTCTTCTTTCCTAACTGTGATTCCCTTTGAGAGGTGCGGTAGCTGGGGGGGAAGAATCTACTCGCATGGTGCACATGATATGTGACGTCCTTTCGACAATTCCCTTTGCAATCGCATTTGCCAAATCGAAAATGAAATTAACACTTTTCTCATTCACACTGATTTAGATTCAACTTGCTGCCACCCACAAGTACAAACTGTTTGGGTGCTTAATCTTATTCTATTTGGCACTGACAGTATCTTTGTGTAAATCAGTTGCGGTCAAATTGAAATTTAAACAATTTGTTTGCCATTGTAAGTTATAGATAAAAAGAATAATTTGTCTTATTTGTCTTACAAAAGTAAGTATTTAAAAGTGTTGTGTTGTGTTCCTGGTTAAAACCTAGTTAATATTTAGAAATTACAATGCAAGTCAACAGCTACTTTTTAAATATCTATGAGACATATTTATAACAAACTCATTATTTATTTATTTATAAATCCAAACAATTATCAGCACTTTAACAAATTATATTTTTGCGACACATTCAATTCATATTCGAGCCATGTCACGCAACGCATAGCAGTTAGCTTTTTTCCGCAAGGCAGCAGGGCTGATACTCGTTTTTGGACTTGGCTCGCAGCTGACTCTTGCTACACGCCAGCCCTGGCGTCTGTGTTATTTGTTTAGTTTTGGTGCAAATTGTTGTGTTTTAATTTAGTTTGCGTGCAATAAACAGTGAATTGTGTCATAATGAGTGCAATGGACATTACAAAGCAATTATCGATTGCGGAAATACGCAATTACATGCTGCAAAACGATGGCAAGGTGACAAATCACGCACTCGTCAAACACTTTAAGAAATATCTCACGCACACCCAAAGTGAGTCAGAGTTTAAGTTAAAAACAACCTGTTGACATCATACAGATATTAAGTGCAAAGTTTAACTAAACACAACTAACTAATCTCATTTGCAGATGAGGCCGAGGCACGCAAGCGTTTCAAGACATATGTGACGCTCTTGTCCACAATCAAAAACGAAAACAATCAAAAGTACTTGATACTGCGCAAAAAGTATCTCAATGAATGTCCGTCGGAAGATGTTGTGGAACGTGCCATTGAAGCAGCTGGCAATGCCTCCACGCCCTCCAGTCCGGGCGCGGGCTCAATTGTATCCATGACAGACTCACCCATGAGGCAGCCACCGCCATACAAAGCACCGCCCGAAGTGGTTCCAGTTCCAGCTCCCGAGCCAACGCCCGCTCCCGCAACCCTGGCCAGCACTGGCGTTGCTGTTCACCAGGGTCAAGTGGAAAGCTATCGCGAGTGCGTAAACGAATTCACAGCGGCCATGCAACGCATTGATCCCTCGCGCCTCGAGCTACAATCGGCAACCACGAAACCAGATGTTGACAAGAACAGTGAGAACGACACCAGCCAGAGTGCGCCCAAGTCAGCTTCTCGTGTCAATTCTGTGGACGAGGGCAGCAACAAGGAGAATATACCCCGTTTCTCCTTCTCATCAGGCGCGTCCACAGATAGCTCGACGGCCGAAAAGGTATCCGGCCCGGAGGCTGAGTCCGCTGAGAATCCGATGAGCGTTAAGGAAGCGACGCGCAAATTCAACCGGATGGCATCCGAAGAAGAGGCAAAAATCATTTCGCCACCGCCCAAGAAAAAGCCAGAGAAGGTATGTCTAAAAACGTTTCACTTACCACTCACAAACACAAAAACCGGTTAACATTGAACCCCGCCATAAGATGCGGGTGCTTGATGCTTGTTGACTTGTTGGATTGTCTTTTGCCATTGCCAACAAACATAAAAAAGAGTCTCGCATCGTTTGCTGCCTGCCCAGCAGTTCCAACTGGCTATTGTAGCTATTCCACTCCACTTCCTGTGCAAAGCATTTATAGTCGGCTTGTACAAATAATGTTTGCAGTTTTTTTTTTTTTTTTGCGTACTCTTCTTCTATTGTCTTGAATAATTTCCCTAATTCCTATCGCATTAGTAAGATTTAAAAAA
Source organism: Scaptomyza hsui (assembly GCA_018152825.1). Taxonomy (NCBI): domain Eukaryota; kingdom Metazoa; phylum Arthropoda; class Insecta; order Diptera; family Drosophilidae; genus Scaptomyza; species Scaptomyza hsui. Next base: position 9,968,676 of record JAECXO010000307.1, read on the forward strand.
ATCTTAAATGTTTCTTAAGTCTGATTCGTAATTATTCTTAGCTTATAAAATTCATCCTACATCTGTTCCAAACTTCTTAAGGGGTTAGGGGGTTTCAGAGGTTAAAAAAAAATGGTATTTTTACTTATTTTTTACCCATAAAATGGATAAAAGGTCATAATGGTTTTGTGTTTAGAAAGGAAGCATCCTAAAGATATATATTTTGTCAACATTAAACAGCCACCGAGTCAGGTACCTCCATCTCCCTTGACGTCTAACGCGTCGATCTCACTACAAAGCTAGAGATTTCAGATTTAATAAAATGGTCTCCTAGCCATGGACAAGTTTGTTTCAAATTATCATCTATTTGGTTAATCTCATTAACAAAACCAAAACATTTTCGTTAGTATGGATAAATCTCGTGATTGAACGAAGGAAAACAAGGGAAAATTTGAATTTTTCACAGGCTTTGGGAAAAAACACTTATTTTGGTAACATTTTCGCCATATATTGGCTCGACAAAATTAGTTATAATAAAAATAAAAAAAAAAGCCTTCGTTCAATAACTTGATAATGTTATTGCAAAGATGTGTGCAAAATTTGAACAAAATCGGTTCAAAACGTTTCGAGAAATCGTGTCCACCGACTTATAAATTTAAAGTTTCACACTGCACTGACATTCTGAAGGGTCTATCTCTTAGAATTTTACTCGGATCGATTTAAAATTTTAGGAGAATATGTTAAACATATTGTACTATTTAATAAGACAAAAAAAAATAGATTTTTGTAAATTTTCAAAACCACCTTGCCCTTTAAATCCAATTTGCAACTCAAGTTAAAATGTGGTTATTTTTCTCACAAGCGGGTACTTAAATATATAGCTTCAGTCTTGAACATAGCTCAACTGGAACTGCTGGCTTTCTACCCAAAACCAAATCCCCATCACGAACTTGCCGCCAGCACATTCTGCCATACCACCTAGTATAAATCCATTAATTTAATGCCGTGGACAATAAAATGTGAGATTCAGAAAAATTACAAGCAAAAGCGCCCGCTGCAAAACTCTGACTAGTTGTTGGCCATTAGGCCCATTGTCAACAACGTCATTCATGCTCTTCACTTGGCCTTGTATTGTGTGTGTGTGTGTGTGTGTGTTAGACATGTGTACATGCATTTAGCAACACATGTATGTACTATGTTGTAAATTTATGTATGTGTTTATTACATTTTGTAACGACATACAATGTGCATGTTGCAAGAACTTTTGCATTGTTTTGAAGCTCTTCTTCAAATTACCAGTTACTTGAATTTGTTAACATTATAAAAAAAAATATTGTAGTAAAAATTTGTTTAACAGTTAATAAAACAAATATTTTCCTAAGAATATTAAAAATATTGGTTATAAATCTGCTGAAAAAAAGTGGTCTCAAAAAACCAACTAAAACAACACCAAAACCAACAAACTTTTTTTTTAAATAATAATAATTAAACCACTAAAATTCCATTACTCAACACTTTTTCCCCTTGTAAGTAAACCACTAATTTTTGTGTAAAATTAATTTATATGGCAACATTGAAATACCGTTAAACGCGCATTTAGCACTAAGAAACATTTTTGTTCTTTTATGAATACACATAGATCATACATACATGCACAACCCTATGCATATTGACATCAGACATCCATCTAGTCAACAATAAAAGGCGACAACAAGAGAGAAAAAAATTTGTCAAGCGTTACGAGAAAATCGTTTTCCGAGTTAAAGACGCCGGCAATTACCAATGCCTATGAATTGACAAACAACTGTCATCCACTCCGAGCTGTCAATCAAGGAAAGTTTCGGGTTTAAGGCATCAGTTTGAGTAGCGACTGCATAAATCATGCCAGGAAATATATCTGTGTATTTAACATGCAGACTCGCAGCAGTAGATTTATGTCAAAGTCGGAACTCCAAATTGTCAACTGCATGTCAAGGCGCTATAAAAACGTAGAGGAAAACGACTTAAGTGCAGACACAACAAACTTCTATTCTGTCCACTTATGTAGTATGTTAAATTAATGTTTACATATATAGGCAGAGTAGAAATCACACAGAAATTATGTTAAGTTTCTCACGTTTTTCATGTTTCCGGATTTATGTATGTTGCCCAATTACATGCAACAAATATTTATAGCTACAAATCAACTAAAAATGTTCGGATTGTGCTAGGTTTTGAGTTTAGGAAAGTTGCATTTTCTGGTATTCAAATTACAATCATGCTTATCATCATTGTCCCAGCTGTAAATATTGTTAACAAATCTGTTCGCTAACAAGCAAAATCAGCATTGAAAAAAAAAAAAAAACATAGACGGCGCCAACAATCTTTTCTTACCTACAAACCCAACCAAAATTTTTTAACGGTTTGTGTTTAATAACCAAAATATTATTAATCATCCAAAAAGTCGAACGAAAAGTGCCAAATCATTCACGAAAGAGTTCGTTTCTTCTTTTATAGATCCATCATGATATACAAGTAGAGACCGTGAAATTTTGGCGCCGCAACTGTAATCGCTTTTGGGCTGATCTCTGCCTGCCAGCTGATCAATTAAATTCGTTTTGAGCGTTTTTAATTAGCTTCATGAGTTGGCATTTAGTCAGCACCCACTGTAGTACTATTATAGGGGGATTGGATTTCGATATGTTAACTAACGATGAGCTCAAATTGATGTACTTTGTTGTTGTTGTTGTTGTTGTTGTGCATCTGCCCATTTTTCAAAAAATGATTTAACTGACTTTTGATGGGAATCTACAAGACAGTTTTAAAATTGGGGGGGTAAAATAAAAAAAACAAAAAACTTTTTTTTTTTTTTTTTTTTTTGGGGGGGGGGGGGAGGGGGAAAAAATTTTTTTTAAAAAAAAAAGATATTTTGTTTCAATAAATTTAATACTTGTTGAGGTTAGAATTGCAAAACACACTAACATAAACCAAGGTAAAATTGAAATGCAACCCTTCGATCCGTTTACAGACAGCTGACAAATGCTTAACAGTTTAAGAGCTGATAATAAATCTGTATGTTAAACTCTGCACTAATAGTGACAAATAAATGTTACTTAAAAAAAGCACAAGCATAAAACTTTAAATTAAAGTTTCTTGTTTAAATGAAATGAAAAACCCTGAACTGAACTGTGCAGCATCAAACAAACCACATATATTTTTATTAACCCACAAGAGGTACTTTGGTGGCCAGTGGCCCAATGTGTGTCCCAATATGCATATTAGGAACGAGCGAGGGCGGAGTTTGGGATTGAGGAAGGGTGGGGTAGAAACCTTTTTGGATAAAAACAAGTTGGTTGAAACATGTTAACATAGCCAATAAGCAGCAATAGAAATTAGTTAGGCAAAGCTATTCTCATCACGGCCAGCAGGCGACCACAAAGGACCCAATTAAAAATGTAAGGAAACAAACCAAAAGTTGTTATTGCTGTTAAACAACAACGCAGTGTGTCCCGAAGCGGTTAAATTTACAACAGCAACATCGAGTAGAGCGTCAACCGTTGCCGCCTCCGTTGCCAACTCTCCGGCTGTGATCCGAACGGACAATGCTACTACGTACGTTTTACAGAATACGGCAATGGCAAACATGACCATTTTGTGGCTTCATCCGTTTTTGCAAAAACAAAACCAAAAAAAAAAAAAAAAAAGGAGAACAAAAAAAGGGAACCAAAGGTAAGTTTCGGGTGGCACAAACGCAAACACAGAAAGGACACACAACGATGCCGCACAGGACATAGGTCGGACTGGGATTGGGGCATTGTAGACTATGTTCTGGTCGTGGCATGACAGAGGACAACGGCTAGTAGTAGCCGTGTGATATAATATCTTGCATAAAGGGACACACACACATAGGGACATAAGAAAGCCAGCCAACAAACAAGCGTTTGGGGATAGACAAGCGACACACAGAGCGAGGGGAGGAATAGGGGGGAAATGAGGAACAGCAGCAGTTGCTTTCGAAAAAACTTCCTCTACTTTATTTTTGTATACCCTAAAAATGGTTACAAAGAGTTGTAATGATTTTTAATATGTTGATAGAAACAATTCCTGCTACATAAAGCGTATTTATTAATTAATTAAGTATTTGCTTTAATGTTGAGCAAGTTTATAGAATATTACTTAAAGCTAGCAAATGTGTATAATACAGAGTTTAAATTAATTTATCTTATCAACTGAAAAATAAACAATTTGATTTAATTATTGTTTTATGAACAAGGAAAAAGAAGGCATTTACAAAACCTAAAGAATACTATACTTATAAATATATATTTTTGATCAAGTTAGTATAGAGACTTTAAATTTAGATTAACTTTAATTTATTACCTCAGAACCTTCCCCTTTTCCGATTAATAGATAGCAACAAAGTCTTTCTAACGAATATTTTTCTAAGAACTAAGAACTCTTGAAATGAGTTTAAAATAATCTTAAAAAATTTTGCGAAACATTTCTTTACTCCTTTTGTAAATTCTTGAAAGATAAAAGTATTTCGAAAAATTCCCATCTTAGTGCTCATTAGTTATAGATAGATTATACTTGCATTCAGAGTATCTTCAAGTCAAGTTTTTGCCCACTAGAATTTACTTGCTCCTTTTTTATTCGTTCGTTCTGGCCGTTAAAAGGAACATACCCCCAATATTCTCATGGACAAAATGGGGTTGGAGACAACAGGAGTTGGTTCTTTTGTTTAGCATTGACATGGCCACTTTGCCCGGAGCGCTTACTTTGCCAATGTTTGTCCTGTTCAAGCTGCTGTTTCATCAGTTTCGACCCCCTGCCCTCACCCTCACCCTAACCCTCCCCCATCCTCATCCTTCTTGTCGGCGATTCGGCGAATGCGGCAATCGGCCTTCAACATTTCGCCCATTCGGCATTTTTGCAAATGGCGGCAATGTTGTCGTCATTGTCGTTCTCGTCGTTCTCTTCGTCGTCGTCGTCGTCTACCTGAGCATAACACGGATTATATTCCGGGTGCGTTTTCCAAGCACGAGCCGGGTAATTGGAAAAACGTGAGCACTCGCAAAGTCAAGTGGCGTGTAAATATAAGAACTACGGCGGTATGGGGCAACAACACAATGTTGCTGCATCCTGCGGCTAAATGCCGTACTCGCATTTATTAGCTACATTTTGTGTAGCATTATGAAAATGTTAAGGGAGTTTTCAGTTACAGATGCAGGTAAACAAATGCCAAACTCCTTTTGTATTTTTTTTTGTATGCTTGTTAGCATCGCGAACATTACGCGAATGGATAATTAGTTGCCGAAAATGTTTTTCAGCGCTCGTAAATATAAGGGGGCACACACACATGTGTTGTGTTGCCACTGCTGCCACATGTGCCCCCTCGCTCATTAGAGTGCTCATTATCAGTAGGAATTTCCTTCCTTCCCCTCACCGAAAAATGTGTGTGTGTAAATCACCGAAAACGACAAAAAAAAGGCGAGAAGGAAGGAAAACAACTGAGCTCTAATTCATTTAGCGCATCGCTAAAGAAAACCCCCCACACACACACACACACACACACACACACTCACAACTCGTAGAAGCTGCCTAAAGCACGCGCCTAATAAATAAAAATTATTACCTTCATAATTATGGGAAAGAACATGGCAATGGCGCCGTCGAAATGCGTGCGCATAATTATGCCCAGCTTTTTTCCACCCACCACAACCCTCTCCCTCTCCAGCTTTTTAATCTATAGGTTGCCACAAAGATTGCGGCACATGTGTGTGGGAGTGTGTGTGTGTGTGTGTGTATTCTAAGATGCGAGTATGTTTTGGCGTTAATGCTTTCAATGGGCTTTCTATGTTTTATATTTTCTATACTCTTTTTTTATGCTACTACTTCACGCCTCCACCTTTTTTTCTGTTGTTGTTGTTAAATGAAGTGGCAGAAACATGCATAATTAATTTATGTTGTTGTTCCCCGTTTTTATGTCTTTTTCCAGCAGTTAATTGAGGAAAAGGATTCACCCGATGTTACACTCTCACATCCCAAGGCGAAGGAATGGATTGTCAGCATGGCCAAAGCCAATTACCAAGAGCTGGCTAAGTTGGCCAGCGATTATCCGGAGCTGGTTAAACTACAGGTTAGTGCTAACGAATTCATTGGCTTTCGCTTTGAAGTAGCTCGAACAAATTAAAGACAAGTACAAACTATTCATAAGCATTAATTACGACAAATTAAACAGCAACGCGTTGTTTTTTGCCATGTCGAACAACATTTAAAAATGCCAGACAACAGAAGACAAAAAACAAAAAAAAAAAATTATTGTATGTTTATAATGACAGTCGCGGTAGCCCCCCACCCCTCTCTCTTCCCCCCCTCTCTCTGTCTTTGTGTGAGCGGCTGCGGCCCAGTTCCTCTGACAATTAATTGTGAAATATGTTTTCTGAATTTTTAGCACTTGTAGTTGCATGTTGGCAAGTGGGCGTTTGTTTTGCCCCAAACCCACCTCCCCCCCGCGCCCCATATTGCGCGTGGGCCTTTAACATTAGTCCATTAGAGAAAGAGTAAAGCAAGGCAAAAACACAAGAAAAAAACAAGTAAGATTAAAAGAGTCAAGAGAGCTAGACTAGAAAATACCCTTAACCCAACTTGATAACTCGGAAAACTTCTTAGATTTCAGTTCCTATCTCGTTAAAATTGGTAAAAATTATGAATTTTATGTTTAAATCTATATAAAACAAAAGCCAAATCCTGAAAAAGTAAGATTTTACTGTTATCGATAATATGTATTTTAAAAGAGCTATCGAAATAAATGAACTATCGTTGCATAAAACCATGAAATGCAAGAATTAAATAATTTTTTTTTATTATTATAAATGTCAATATATTCTTAAACTGTAAAAACCTTATCTATAAAGTAAATTTTGCTTTTTTATAGAGCCAAATTTGAAAATAATATTCTTTTAAATAAGTTTTTATGCTGATTAAATATAGATAGATTTTACTTTATCAAAAAATAGGTCTTCTGGCAACTTATTTTTGTAAAATTGCTTTCATACACTTATATTGCATTCAGGGTATAATAACTAGATCAAACTTGCGCTGCTTGACCAAAAAGGATGGCCCCCAAAAAATATACATGAGTACTACATGTAATTTCCATTTTGGACGGACATGGTGCAAAACTCGCATTTGACATAACATGTGTATAATATTTTGTACTACTCTCCATCAAAAATGATTTTGGGCACCCTTCCCTCGATTCGCGCTAGTTTGCAATTGTTGCCATTAAAAATAAACACATGTTTAACCAACTTATACGATGTGTATACCAAAAAAAAAAAAAATAGAAAAGGTATTGCTACGTAAATATGTCAGAAATGTTATGAAAATTGAGTTGATGAATAGAATGATTTTGACAGCGTTGCCTTAACTTATTGTTGCAGATAAATGTCATATTAAATGGTCATAAATAAGCTTGCACAAGAATTAGAAACAAGTTTTCTATTTCTTTTTTTCCTTTTTTAATATATGACAGCACTCAAAAATTCGTGGGGTCGACATAGACGAATTTTCGTTTCTTGCGGGTGGGCGCCCTTTGAGAAACTCCTACCAAAAATTCAGATTTTTTTCTTGCAGCTTCTTCTTTTTTTGTTTTTAGGGGACATGTTGCTGCGGTGTCTCTCAATTAGAGGGAAATTTTTGTGTATTTTTTTTCTCCGGCCTGAGCATTTATACATAATATTTATGTCCCCATTCTGTGCCCTGGCACGGGAGTCGACATCGTAGATGATTTATGCCCAGCCGCAAGCAAACATGGGTCCATGACTCCACGCTCCACATTGGGAGAGAGTTGGGAAGAAGATGCTTCAACTTATGCGAACTAATTGCCGTACAAATGCAATGTTCCCGGAAATAATGGATTCCGCACTCTTTATATGCAAATCTTGAATGCCATAAGTGCAATCAATTAATAAAAGCGCACAGCTCAACCAACCTTGCCCCCTTTTGAGGGCTGGCAGCAAGTGTGAACGAATGGCAGGCAGCTCATTAGCGGCGCTTGCAATTCCGCGAATCACTGAAATCGCAACGAGACGGAAATAGCAATAAATCAGGGCTGGCAATTGTCACTTAACCTAATATGTCTCAACTCAGATGTTGGCTCAAAACAATTTTCGGTACAATATTTAATTATTATGGCAGTTTTAAGTTTTAGTACTTGTAGTTAAATAACAACAATTCTTAGTTAGTTAGTTAAAGTAAGGGTTTTTTGACAGCTTCTTATAAAGAAAAATACACATTGTTCCTAGCTTATTAATTTTCACACCATGAATGTCAATGAATTTAAATCAAACCCGGCCAAGGCTAAAATCGCTTCTTTTTATTTAAATTCTCCACTGCCAATATTTAAGCAATTTTATTTTAGCACTTGCTGGCACATTCAAGTTATAAGTTATTTATTTGCCAATGCAGCGTTGCCAGGCAGTTAGTATTTTTTGCATTCGCAAGTTTAATTAAATTTCTATATATGGGTAACAATCAGCAATCAGCAGCAGCTTCGAGCCACGTTTGCAATGGACATACAAAAATGCAGTTACAAGAGTCAGAGTGTTTGAAATATTTTGATGCACAAATGCACATGAACACCCCTAACGTACATGGAAACACATAGTATAGACAAGGTTTACAAACAGCTAGACACCTGCTAATAGTGTGTCGTAGTAGCGGCTTATAAAATGTAACAAGTTTTGTATTAATTAAAAACTTTTCTATGATGATGTTTTCTGTTATTTTTCAATTCACGTACATATATGTAAATATTCAAAACTCATACTCATAGTCTGGTTTTGTGGAATGAAGCGCGAGTTTTTCCGACTATTGTTTGCCGTCGGTTTTTTTTTTTTTTGGCTGACCAGGCGACTTTTATATCTGGGTGGGACCATTTGGACCGCCCAATTGTATGAGCATGCAACGTTTTGCCATTTCAGCATGTAGCTCATGTTGTTGTTGTGTGCGTCCCTCTCATTCCGTCCATGCAACCATCCAACCATCCATCCATCAACGTGTTTGACCTAGCCGGCAATTCGGCTTGACATGCGAGTAAATTGAATTTTCCTTGTTTCACATTTGTTTTGACTTGTTTTTCCTTCCACTATGTTTTTTTTCTCTCTCTCTCTCTCTCTCACTCTTTCTCTTTTTGATTTTGACCGTTGTTGTTCGAATTACTTATTCAAATTAAAAATATTTTTGTGTGCGCCGCATATGGACAATGACTGTGCAAAAAAAATAAAATAAAAATTCACATACATGTGTATATGTATAAGTAAATGTTTCGACATTTAAAACTCAAAACATGATGTTTGGCTATGCTCGTGTTGATTATAACTACAATACATACTACTTAAACATTTCTTTGTACATAAATTGTTGATTATGTTAAAACAAGGGTGATTTGTTGTTTTCTGTGAGCTAATACATTAATTTGTACTTTTGTATCTAAGAAAGAAAACACGAAAACACATCTGAACAAGTAGTTTTAATTAATATATATTTTCCTTTAAAGACTTTGGGCAGCTACACATGTATATGTAAATAAAGCTATTTACATTTAACAGCAATCTCAATTGTTTAACAAGATTTCATCGAAAATAAGATAACGTTTTTAGGGGTATTTTTTTTAAAGAGGTATTTTAATTAAATAGTTTAGCCGCAAAGGTATTTAAGCTTTGGTATTTCTTGTTGAAATAAAGTAACAGGATTATAAAAAAAAAGAATACAGTGTTGAGTAACAGGAGTATAAAAATAACAGTATAATGTTCAGTAACAGTAATAAGAGTCTTATCAAACAATGTTTTTAAATAATAGTTCAAATTATATTTTATTTGTAACAAAAACCCCTTTAAAAAATTAAACTATTTAACTAAAAGACCACCCAACTTGTCTTTGATCTAACAACCCGCAACCTTTCTACCCGTTTCATTTAAATGTTAACTACTTTTTAAGAAAGACAGTTCATAGGTGAAAGTGATTTCGAGCAGGCGTCTTTTGATGAATGAGATGCCGCCACATTCTGCCCCTTTCCCCCCTATGTGACAGCACAGCGCGTATAATCTCAAAGGTAAAATTGTTAGAGTGACCATGAACTTTTCAACAGGTCGTCAAAAACAGCAATAAAACGTCTGGCACCTTTGGCAGCCGGAGAGAGAGAGAAGCCAAAGCCGAAGCCGACGCCGTCACAGTATTATACTAATAATAAAACTACAGAAAAGCAGAAATGTTGGCGCCTTTTGTGCTTCTAATTCTGATGTAGACATCAAAAACCGAATAGAACTTGGGGAGTGCCATTAAATCGAGGTGACAATTCAATCAACGCATCCGCCAAAGCAAAACAGTAGCTGTGAATCCTTTCCAGAAATCAAATCAAAATGTGTTTACGACCCCGGCGTTTTGACGTCTTCTCTCTTACATCTTCTTCTGTGCGTCTTTTGCCGTCCGTCGGATCCGCCTCGTTGGTGGCTTTTGGCTCAATTTTATGCCCTTTGGCGCGTTGCTATTAAATTTAATTAGAGCTCGGTGCTCAATGTCGCTGCCGTCACCGTCACCGTCAGCGGCACATAAATGTCACCAAAAATATTCCCTTGAAAACATCATATGTTCAAATAGTGTGCCGCCTGCTGCGGCCTCCCTTCAAGAAGAAGTATTTATTTAGTTCCCTGCGGATATGTGTGGCTTACTTATTTAGTTCAGCAGTCGTGCTGTCATCAAGAGTCGTTAAACAAAAAAAATATGGTCAGTTGACATGCAAAGGATTTTTCTTTGGGGAAACGTTCCAGTCCAACGAATGTGATATAATTGTCCAAAAATCAATCTGGTCATTAGTATTTTTTTGGGATTAAGTTATTTTAGTGTAATTAGCTTTGAGTATGCGCGTGGGATTTAATTTTCCTTAAAAAATACTAACAACCGAATTGATTTTTCTTTCGATAAGCTATCGATATTTAATTACTAGCTAATTCCTTGCATATTATTGAACTACTTTATCTTTCAATTTGAATTTGACTGAAAGCAACTCCAACCATTGCTGATTTATTGTGCTAATAAATTTCCATTAAATCGTTAAGTTAAGAGTAGTCAATAACGCCAACTCTCCTTGAGAACCTCTTAAAAAGCAACTTCAAATCAAGCAGAAATCTTTTGTTTAACTTAGCTTGAACTTGTTGATGTGATTAATGGATCTTCGACACGATCAAGACCTTAGATACCTCACATGCTGCTGCTGCTGCTGCTGTTGCCTAAGCAAGTTCTATCGATCCACCTAACCATTTATTAAAGCACCACCTCAAACTTTGTTGGCGGCTGTATTTTAGTAGTAGCTAAAGTTAAGGCCACGAATTCAATTTCAAAGACGCCGGAGTTGTGCCTCCTACAAGTTTTGCTTGCGCCTCGCTTTTTTTCAATTCACATTTAATTATGAAAAATCGATGCACTGACAGCCAACATGAATTAGGGCGAAAGTTATTAAAGACGGGGCGTGGCATTCACCATTCAGAACTGCCCACTGCCAAACGAGAATGGCAGTTTATGCCATTCTGGGGAATGTTTGGCTGGTTAACTTTTTAGCCAAGTCGTCCAGTCTTTAAATTGACAAAAATTCATCTGCTTGTTGCCTTTTTTTTTTTTTTTTTTTTGTTGATTGTTGACTGTTTTTTTTTGTAATGGGTGGCGCTGTTGGCGCCAACGTTTTGCACGTTCCAGAGACTGGTGGCTTGGTCAGTGGGACGTCTACAGCATCACTCCGAACCCGGCCCAAACTGAATGTCTTCACAATTATTGTCATTCACAATTACCTGCGCATGCTTAAAGCCCGACACGAAAGTCTGCAAACGCTTTGTTTAAGTAAGCTGAATTAACGAATACTCTTTAAAAGTGTGACATATTTCTCAGAATTTGTAAATCTACTACAGGAAGAAATGAAATAAGTTCCTTACTTCTATTATAATGTAATTAATAAAATAAATATATATCTGTCAGTCATTAGTTTGTCTCTTTGCCACGTTGCAAGCTGCCTGACAAAGTTGTGATTGGCAAATAAAACTGTCGCGAGTCTGCAAAAATACGAATGGAACCCAGCCAAACCTTTTAGCCTCCGTGACTTAGGGTAGGAATTTTCATTTCGTTGGTCTCCACAAAAAAAAAAAAAAACGTGCAACAACAGTATAGACGAGACACCCCCGCAACCGTCGCCATCAACCAGCCAATCCAACAAACTGATCCGCCAAGAAAAAAAAAAAAAAAACGATCCGGTTCGTTTCTGTGGGCCCCGCCGCTTAAGTGTCAGCAAAAACGAAATTGAGCTTATCTGTAAATGCATCGGCGGGAGCAGCTCTGTGGCAAGCTCAGCTCAGTTCAATACTGTTCAGTTTGGTGCAGTGCAGCTCAGTTCACCTCACCCGATGCTCCAAGGCGACTCTCGATGCAATCGTGCAGTCGTCAAATTAGCGACGTTCGAAATACTTCCCAGATAACTACGAAAATCGTAAACAAAATAAAATGCTCAACGGCCGAACGGCAGTCATTTCCTGCGAATGAAATGGAATATTGGCTCGCCCAACAAATACGCTGTGTGTCCTGAAATAAAAAAATACCCAGATTTATCTTTGATTTGAAATCCCGCCAAACACTAATTAATATCTATTAAAAGTGTGTTGAGCAATGCCGTCCGACGAACTATCGATAGCTATTGCATGGGTGTTGAACAATGTCAGGCAAAAGCTGATCGATTAATGGTGTGGGTGAGCTGAAACGAGTAAAAGATAAAACAAATTCATGTTATAGTCTAATACACCCTTTGTGCACAATTTGGCTACAAGGCATTTAAGTAAATATTCAGAGATAGGGACAGAGACGAGTCTAAGCCACAGGCGAGACGCTTCACGATCAATAGCAATCGTCGTCGTTCAGCGTGATTTATTCGCTACTCCAATTGAATTGTTTTGGCGGAGTGCAGCAGGATCAGCCAGGCTGCTACTTTTAATTCAGCAACAGCAGCAGCAGTGAGAGATCTGGATGGATGGATGGATGGCTAACCCTTCGTTTGCCCCCCGTCAACTTGAGTGACATTTCATGTGGCATGGAATGACGTGCATTTGCAGACGCCGCCAACAAACAAACAAACAAACGGAAGAAAAAAAGAACAATGACAATTCCAGCATCAGCGTCAAAGTCATTGATGATCATCTTATACTGATGATCTGATGATACCAATTCCCAAAACGACAAACTCAGGCGCCATGTTAACCACCAAGAAGTCACTGACTAACTTACTGCCAAAGAGGCATTCAGTCAATTCAGGCCAACACACAATCAACGTGGTTAGTGACGAAGATGGATTCATGATTGACTGGCATCGTCGCTTTCCTCAGCCCCATTGTTAGTGCACAAAACTGATTACAATCGCCGACGAACCGACGGCTTTTGCATTTTATTGAACACGATCCTTTCTTGATATGAAAGAGAGGGAGAGAGGGAGAGAGAGAGAGACTTGATCGCGCTTTATTTGGACAAGCAACTTGTCACGTTTAATGGAATGCACTTCTGATTGGATATGCAAGATATCCACAAACACACACACACACACACACACATACTCGGATAAGTTATTAAAGCTATCCGTTCCTGTATAACTATGCAAAGCAATCAACACCGCCTGGAACACATATGGCGACCCCTGCACCACTCAACAAACGACTTGTGTGCCTTTGGGGTCTTTAATTTAAGTGTATATTGATTAGGTTTCGCTTTTGGCTAACTCATGTTCCTGTCGTCCGCACTGCCACCGTTCTGTGTACTAGCGCCAGCTACTGGAACACATAAAATGTCCCAAGGAACAAGCAGATGAAGAAGCAGAAGCTGCAGGAGCACGCCGGATATTTGTCTCTCAGTGCCACAAAACGTTTCTGGTCATAAATTTAGCAAAACAAATATAAATAATATTTCTCATTCGAACAATTTGCCAGCGGCTGCAAGTTGGAAAAAGTAAAGGTATATGCTAACCAGAATCTCAGTACCCAGTCTTTACCCCACACATGGTTTTGCACACCTCTGGCTGTACTTGTGTGTGTGTGTGTGTGTGTACAAAAGGAGGTGTTGCCAGGTTGTTATGAGTTTTTAAATCTGCCTAACCCCCTTGCCAACCTTCAACATTTATTCGAATTTAATCGATTTTTGTTTGTTGTCTCTGGTCACTGTGCTTATAGCACAATGCCAATACATAACATTTGTTAAAACGCCCACAGGCACGCCCATATTTGCTTTTGCATGGTTTGTCTTTTTATTTGGGAATAACCACGCGTTTTGTTTTGTGCTTGTGGCTTAGCTGTAAAAGCTTTGCTTGGAATTCACTTTTCGATTTCGATAGCCTTAGTAATAATGAATGTAAAAGGAGTTTACAAAAAAAAAAAAGTATAAAAACTTGAACTTGCCGGCTCCTTGCGAACTAGATCAAATTTAATAGCTTAAAGGAAATGAACAAATGCTCCCAAGGGCTACAACACAACTTAAACTTATTTAAAAGGCAGCTCAGGTGATACTGACAAATGCTAATTGGTGCACAACTGTGAATTAAAGTTTTGTCTTTACAGCAAATCCAACTAAAATTTTGACGTCGATTTATGCATAATTAATGAGGGAAACTGAACAGGTGCGTTTTGGGGGCGACAAGCGTTTCTGTCAAACATGATGACAAAAGATTACGTTGTGCAAAACTTGCGGCTGTTGCCACTGCCACAAATCGACCCGAGAAATTGTTAGGCAGACACGCAAGGCAGACAAAGCTTGCAACATGCTTAAAAATTAACATAAAACTTCTGATAATAGTTGGTTCTCTCTCTCTCTCTCTCTCTCTCTTCATACGATTTGTGTGATTGCCAGATAGAAGGACCCAAACAACGTCCCACGCACTTTGGGGCAGAAAGAGAGAGAGAGAGAGAAAGAGATGGTGATCGTTGTTGCCTAAAAATCTGTGTGTGTGTTTGGGGACAGCGACATCATAAATTACGAAAATAAACTTTGTGCTGTTGTTGTTGTTGTTTTAAAGGGACGACGACGAATAAATGTTGTACGGGGACCGTCTGTCCATCGTGGGGCAGATGCCCCATGGACGAGGCACAAATGCTACAAGTCGCGCCCCGACTAAAAATGTATGTAAGATTTTTCGCGCAGCAGCAGCAAAAAAAAAACATATTCAGCTTGAGTGCATTTGCTTGTCAATAAAAAAAAGGTTCCGGTCAAAAAACATCGAATAAAAAAACAACAACTGAAACATACAAGAATTCAAAAAGGCAAATCATCATCAAATTGTTGTTGCAAGTCGCATTGAATTTGGCACTACTTGCAACCTTGCAACCTTTTGCTTTCATTCAATTCGAGTTGAGAGCTTCTCGGCTTATCCGAGAATTTTATAATAATTAATTAGGAAAATTAACAAACGATTATCCCAGCGCGAGTAGAACGCACGACTTCTTGCCACAACGAGAGGCAGCCACAAAAAAAAAAAAAAAAAAACACCAAAAAAAGAGAATAACAAAATTCTGTTAGTCACGCATGCTAATCTTCGTGTTGTCGCAAAACTTGCAACCGTTGCAAACAGCAGCAGCAGCAACCAGCAACAACAACAACAACGACAACAACATAGTCGACGACAGTCCGCAACGGCGGTGGCCGCTCCACTTGGCCATGAGAGGCTGCCACATCTTCCCTACACCCTGCTCCCTCTTCCTCCTTATTCCGATTCCGATACGAAACTGCATTGTTGAGGGGGCCCCCGAAAACAAATGATTATTGTGGAGGCCCCTATTTAAGGCTAATCGTGTTTCCGTCTTCTCCCAGCTCTCGTCTAAAAGCGCTCGTGTTAGTCTCTAAAGGCTTCGTGATGTTGTGTAATATCCTGCGCCAAGCAACTGTTTGCGGCTGAGACTCTTAAGCTCCTGACTACAGATTTATGGTTTATGCTACACTTAGGAAAAATAATAATAATAACAATTTTATCTAAACACAAATCTGATTTAAGAGAAAACACTTAAAAATTCACATTAGAAAGAATTATCACAAAAGTCGATACACTAGAAAAAATGTCAGTGAACCAGCTTCTCTTTTAGAAGACATGTGAAATGGACTTATGAAAAGAAAAAACGAAATATTGCTTTATAATAAGTGCAATTTGAAAAAGATTTAGCATCTGAATTTCAAACATTTTTAATTTTTAAATTTCGTTTAAAAATTCAATTTCAATTAAGAGTTCAAACAATTTTTCAAAGATAAGAAAGAATTATCACCAAAATCGATTCACTAGAAAAAATGTCTGAGAACCTGCTTCTCTTTTAGAAGACTTTTGATTTTATAAGTGAACACTATATTAGAATTTCAAAAAAATTTATTTTTAAATAAAAAAATTTAGTTTCTTTCTCGCTAAGAATTCAATTTCAATTAAGAGTTTAAAAAATTTTTCAAAGATAAAATCGAGGCTGCTGAAATTGGTTGGTTGTGATGAATTTCTAAATTCTTCTTTTTGCATTTCTTCAAGTGTAACTTCCTGCTATAACCGCCAAGCTAATGAGCTTTATTCTGTGGGTCAATTAGATGTGTATGAAGCCTTGACCCGCGACTTTGCTTGTTGTTGTTGTCCAGTTGCCAAAATGAAGTGTAGCATTAAATAAATATGGTGGGCCATTATCGGATAAGCTTCTGGATCATTTACTTAAACATGTCACTTCACATTAATCTGGACTTGCCGCAACCACAAAACCAAGCCGAGGCGACTCCATTCGAGTCGCTTCCAGTTCAAGCAGGCAACAGGTAGGCGAAAAAAACGTCGTCGTCGTTGTTGTTGTTGTTGTTGTTCCTCAAGGGCCACACACAGCGTTTCGTGTGGCAAGAGTCTTTTGCATGCAGTGGGTTCGAGTTGAGTTGAGTTGAGTTGAGTTAGCTGGACGGCTGGGGCTACTACACAAAATCGAGATTATCATAAATAATATGGAGTAACAGTTCCCGGCCTAGGATGCCCATTTGTTGCACGTATATTCTTCCTCTTCTTCTCCGTTTTCTCAGAAAGGATGAGGTCACAAAAACGGAGTGAGAGAGTGCCACTGTCTTGTGTCTGAGTCCACTCCACTCCACTCCAAGTCAAGTCAAGTCAAGTCAGGTCTTAATGACGTCTAATTTGTCATCGTTGAGGAACTAATTTTTTACTCTGGCTGATATGGGGGCCCAATAGAGCAGCTACCTGTCTTGAACACGTCCCCAACGAGATTTCTGCGTAAGTTTACAAAACAAAAATAAGAAACGAAGAAGACGAGAAACGATCCTATCGCTACTAAGATGGAGAGCTCTCGTTGCTTGGGGGACTCTCTCATGTGAGAAGTTTAAATTTACATATAATTCGTGGAATATTATATTTGTATTTAATGTATTCGTTAAAGGGAAACCTCAAAATTTAAACTGACGATAAGATAAAGCTGTCTACGCTTTAATAAAAAATAAAAAAAATATACCAAAAAATTCGCTGTAAAATTTAAATATCACTTTTTGGTGGTTGCAAAAGAGACCTTTTTGAAAAAGACTGTGATTTACTTTGGCAGACTTTAAGACTAAGATCTTTCAACGAACTGAAATGAACTAATTCATATGCACACTTGACACGAAAACTAGTTCAAAAACCCAAAGAGGGTCATTTGTCAAAGGAACGCATTGAGAAAGACACATAAGTATATTTAAAACGCAATAAGTGCCTATCTATTACAAGATTTATACAGATCTATAAAGGTTTGTGTTGTATTTGACTTTGTGAGAATTTTCAGTACTTAACAAATGTATTTAAATGTTTAAATTAATATTGTTGTGTTATGGCAATAGCTTACAATAATACTTTAGCTTTAATGAATTACAAAATTTATTTATTCGCTTTAATTACTAGAATAAATGTACATTTTAATAATGTGTGTGAAATTCTTTAAAGTTTTAACAGCTGTTTAAAAATTAACATTGCTTTTAAAGCATGACTTTAAGGGAAATGCACATTTCATGATTTTAAATCTTAGTTAAAAATAAAAAAAATATGTGTAGTTGAAAAGTCTTTTAAAAAGTAACCATTTCTAAAAACAAAAACTATAATTCTAACATAAAAACGGCATTATTTATTTCTTAACATAATAAATTTATAATTTGCATACTTATGACATTTCACTCCTCAAATTTCAAAGCTTTTATGCCTCTTTGTTTAGCGATGAATTGAATATTTTTAAAAAGAAAATAATTTGTAGTCATTAAAAATTACAGAATAACAAAAAAATGTTTTAATAATATCAAATTTCCTAATAATGAAAAATAGCTAAACTGTTAACAAGATATTAGCATATATGTTTATGATGAGCAGCCACACCCTTGTATATAATTTATAAAGTTAATCAGCATTTAAAAGCCAGATCGATAAAGGCTTGTTCATCAATTTCAAACACACAAGATTATTGAAAACCAAATCAGTGAAAAAATCATGAAGCACATAAATTTTGCATCCACCTGAACCGGTTACGGTTTACAGGAAAAGGAACGCACATCACATCAGTTTGGGAGTTGAATGAAGAAGATGATCGCCACAAGTTTGTGCCTTAATGTTGCAAGACGCATGTCTCGGCAAACTTAACATATCCGGCGCCTAAGCTGGCCTAGCGCCCCTTTGGCCTGGCCAAAAAGGCTGTACCTAGTAGGCTGTGCATGTCTGTTGGCCATATTAATAATTTTTAGTGTCTTGTGTTGTGTGTTGTGTGTGAGCGAAAACGTTTTGCGTTGATTTAGGGTGCATTTAAAGCGTGAACGACTGCATTAATAATTTCGTTTGCAATTTTATTGTGCATAAATTTCATTAATTTATAATTTTTGTGTTTGATTTTTACGGCGACTAACAACCACAACCAGCAACAACACCACAACCAGCAACAACAACCAGCAACAACAACCCGCTGCTTTTTTTGAACGCTGCAAGGAAGCATGTTGCGCCAATGTGTTTTGGTTGCTGCGCTTCAGCGACTCGAGAGGAGCATAAATTATTTGTTGCCGTAGTTTTGGCAGGCGCCCGTTGACCGCGCTCCTCTCTCTCTCCCCTCTCTGCGTAGATTTTTCTGTGCAGATTGGCCCAGGCGCAGGCCAAAAACTGAGGGCCAGATCCTACTCCATGCTTCATTGAGTAAAACTTATGCGGTTGTCGTTGTTGCAAGTAACTTGTTGCCGTTGCTTGGTTGGCTTCCACTTGGTTTGGGATGCTGGTCTTGTGGCATGGGCAGAGCCAGAGAGAGAGAGGTCCTGCAGCTGCAGCCCGGCATGTCGCCTGCCAATGTCTTCGGTTTGTGGCCGCGCAGTTAATTATAAAATGCTTGGACATTTTCGCTTCGGTTTGTTTTCATTTCCAGATGCAGATTACATTATGATTTATGCAAAATAGTAAATGCGTCTGATGTGCAACATGCGCCCAGCTTCCTGCCCCCTACTCCCTCACATGTGTACTTATAATAATAATAATAATAATATTGCTGCAGATGCTAAGCCCCTAATTTCCATTTAACGCGCCTTTACCTTTCCCTTGACCTTCCCCTATCCCCAGTTCTTCAACTCGTCATAAAAGAAATCTCTTTTTCTCTCTTGTGGCAAATTCGTCGCACGGCCAATAATGGCTATAAATCAACAGCGCCCATGAAGAGGCATCGTAAAAGTGCTTAAAATTAATCATCCCACATTTGTGTTCGTTTTTCTTTTCATTTTTTTTCTTTTTTCTTTTACGAGTGCCCCTGCCCTGCCCCTCCACAGGGGGTCAAGCATACTACATAGGCGCAACAGGTTGCCACCGCCAACGCCGTGTATTGTATTGTTGTTGTATTTGTTTTTTTTTTTGTTTTTTTCTAAGCGCCAGTTAGCATACAACAGCAACAACAAGGCGGCATGGGGCAATATATCAAATTGTAAACTTCTTAACTCAACTGTGTAATATTCGCAAGGTATTTTGCATAACGAGAGTTCTGCGTCATCGACAGCCAGTCAGTTTGAGGCACTGTCTCCCAAACAAAAAAAAAATTTCAGAAAAAATGTATCTAGTAGATGAGAAATTTCTAAAAGCTGTAGAAATAACAAAAGTTTAAATATGTATTTCTTAATAACTATAAAAAGTTCTCAAATTTGCTTTTAACCTAAGAATTTAGAGCTTTTCTAATTTCTAAAAAACACACTAGTGTTTGTTCCAAGTGTAGCATGCCACAGCGTTTTTGTAGCGTTTGTGGCAACGACGACGCATCGTGGTGCACAGTGGTCAAGTTTTGTGCGCTGTTAAATTGCAAATGAAATTGCATCGTTATTACATGTTTTGCGAAGCCATGGGCACAAGCGCAAATTAAATTCCATATGGAAAAAGCAATCTTGCCCCAAGAGCCACACACATGTATTATGTATTTATTTTACACACAAAGCTCTCTGCACTGATGGCCACCATTCTACAGTACGTGACAATGCGTGTGGATATGTGGCCGGACAAGATGTTTAACAGCCGCAGACTTGAAAATTCTATCGCCCAGAGAGGAGGAAGAGAGAGAGAGAGAGCTTTTACAATCGCTTTTAAATTAGTTTAGTGGCATTTAAGTTAATCGCCTACAAGGGAGCTAAAATTGTTGAATGGTCTCTCTCGCTCTACTAAAATTGGGCGAACGTGATTCGATTTTCAAGAAGCAGTGCAGGAATTGTTCCTACTGCTTGCACACACACACACACACACATACGAACTGCTTTATGAGTGGGTCGGGTCGCCGACGACAAGCAGCAAATTGAGTTGTGCATCAACAACAACAACAACGATGACAAGCAGTTTGGCCAAGTCATCGTGATATCATTTGGCATAAAGAGCAGAAATTGTTGTTGTTGTTGTTGTTGTTGTATACTCTTTGCATAAATCTTGCTGCCGCCTTGTGGCAGAGAGATAGCGATTGCCTGAGCTTGTAATTAAATTGCGACACGGGCCAGCCAATGGCAGCTAATGGCGCCACAACATAGATATCCAAGACAAACCATACTATATCTATATATATATATATACTACAACATGTGCAATTCATGACTGAGCGATGGGGACACGACCTGCGCCGCTGTCTCACAAAAGTACAGGGCACGTTTCTCAATGAAATTCCAGCGCCAGGCAGCCAGCGGAGCCAAAGACGACTCGATTGCTTCTGTGTGTTCCCGCGTTGTCTTGTCTGCCTGCCCCATCAAGACGAGGAACGAGAACGAAGAACAAAAAAAAAAAAAAAAAGGCAAATGGTCACAAGGGCGCCCGCAACTTGGGCGGCTTTTTGGGGCAACTGCTGCTGCTCTTTGCCACCACCACCACCGCAGCAGCAGCAGCAGCAGTTAATTAATTCTGCATGAAATTTAAGGCTCTTCTTTTCATTTTTTTTTTTTGCCAATGAGACCAAGGCTCAAAGCCTAGTGCATATATGGCAAGTCATTGTCAACGTCTTTGTCTCCGTCGCGTTGTTGCACGTACAGTCACAGTCTTCCTCTCTCTGTCACTCTCCCTGGGAAACTAATCATTGGACTGCAATCTGTAATACTCGATGCTGAAAGCACCTCATCAGCCTTCCAAATCAAGTCATTAAGCATCTCGCCGTGTGCCAAATGGAGCAAATAATGCTGCCAATGCTGCCAATGCTGCCAACGCTGCTGCTGCTGTTGCAACTAGGTTGAATGTGCGTCATGGGAGTTCACAGATGTGTCTGCTGCACAAAAATAAAATCTCTCAATTAGTCAGACAATTAAATCAGCAATCAATGCGAAATCAATCCGATTGCATTCATTTAATTCATACGTTCAAATATTTTCGCATTCTCTTGCGTTTGAGTTTAACTGAATCGCTAATAAAAAGATCGATTTAACTCGATTTAAGTTATAGTGAATATTTATAGAAAAAAAAATAATTTGTTAATCTGTAAATAACAGTTTTAAAAACAGTCATTAAAGAAATGAAGTAGTATATCGTAAAACTAAAATAAGGGAATTAAGAATCCATAGTTTTTAATTCGCTTAATTTAAATACTTTATGGCTTAACTTAAATACAACTAATTTTGAATTTTATTAATATATATTTTTCCTTTCTTTTCAGGACCCAGCAACGGTAAGTTCTAAGCAATTTAATATTACCCAGTGTATATTTTATATAAATAGTATGTTAATTTAGCACTATTTTAAACTTTCTATAATAACGGTAAACTTGTACAAAAAGAAGCTTATAAAGTGTTGAAAATTGTTAAAAGCAAAAAAGTCCAGTGTTAACTAACACATAGTAGTTAATTGTCTATTTGCTTAGCATGATTAAAATCTAAAATATTCTTCCACACTGTACGATCCGTTTTGTCTATAAGTATTTACGACTTAAATCTAATCAAGTTCATGTAGTTATATTACATTTTAAAGGCTGGACTATTAACAATACACTATATAGGTAAGGGCATGTGCATTTTAGTGGCCATTATAACTATTTTGACAGCTCATATAAATGCATGAACTGTTAAATGTCGCCGTCGGCTCTAAAAAACGAATAAAAAACAATAATTTAGCTTAACAACTTAATAACAAAAGAAAAAAACACGTCAACTCGATCAGCACGATCTGCGATCACCTGTTGCTCTTAGCCAAGCTGAAGAACGTCAGCCCCGAAGGCGACACCGATATGACAGACAGGAAAAAGCAACCCTCATCATCAAGTAGCAGTGGCAAGTGGCAAGTGGCAAGTAGCAAGTAGCAGTGTGTGCAACGTGGGTTGCTAGTAGCTATTGAATTCCACCTGTCCGCGAGTTTATCGATTGCTCCCCAATTGACAAATGAGCCGCTGCGAAACCAATTAAAGAATCGAAACGATATACGATATCAGCAGGGTTGCATGCAACACAGCATTTATCACAACTTATAAGTTGAGTTTTGGGCCAGCCTGGTGATAACTAATTGGCAAACGGAGGCAGCTTTAATATGAAAGAAAGTCGCAGAAACTATAAATCAAAAAAATATAACTAAAACTAATGATCAGAAGAGAAGAGAGCGAAAGCTTAAAGTCTTTCAACTAGCAACTAATTAGGGGCACTCCCCAATCGAAGAGCAGCTGGAGCAGCTGAACAACACACACACACACACACACACACACACACACACATCATTAATAATGAAGAGGAAGAGAGACGCATAATAACCACGATTAAAGCAAACAAGGCTCATTGTCGGTTAAATGACAAGTTTTGACAACTTGTGAAACGACAAGTGGTCAACACCAACAAAGACAAGGGAGAAGGCGGTAACCTGGACTCTAACCAGCAGCGACCCAGTTAAATTAATAATCCGCATAATTGGAGAACTTAACTCACTGAGTTAGGGGTAAAAGAGAGAGAGAGAGAGAGAGAGGGAGAGAGCGACAAAAAGAGCGTTATTTGCCTTTGCGCTTAATATATCATTTAGATTGTTTGCCAAAGATAAAAGTCACGTAGCGAGGACTTTAGCTGTCATTATTATTGTTTTCTCTCCGTGTATATATTTTTATCAACAAGCCCGATTATTGTTGTGTTTGTTTTTGGGGTGCGTACGCATTTCAAGTTAACATAGACCTCGACGAAATTAGCCGCTGTTTGTGTCGATTAGGTCAAGGCAAACAGAGACGGAAGTGTAACAATGTTCATACTTTGAGTAGTATAATTTTCTAATCAATTTAGTTAATCTGAGTGCGCATATAAGGAGAATATAATTGTTTCGGTTTCACATTCGTGTTCGGGTCAGCTTGTATTTCATTACACTGGGAACTAGCACACATTTTTGTAGTATTCGATTTCAGTTTATATTAACTACATGCTTGATTAACTATTTTAGATACGGATATTGCGTGCCATACTCTTGAGAAGTGTTTAACAAGAATTGTCTTGTTTATAGTTGTGTAGAACAATTTATTTGATTGCTTTTGAACTAAGCTAAGTTAGCCTTAATTACTAAAAAAAAACATTCATGAATATGAATAAATATAATTATTTTTATTTTTAGTAAATATTCAAATTCTTCTTTTTGGTTTTAAAGAGTATTTTTTTCAGCTTTTTGAATTTTTTAACTTTTATTTTATTTTATTTTAAATCATAAAATTTATAAAATGTTTACTAATTTATTAAAGATTTTTGTCAT
The DNA here is from genome assembly GCA_018152825.1 of Scaptomyza hsui. NCBI lineage: Eukaryota > Metazoa > Arthropoda > Insecta > Diptera > Drosophilidae > Scaptomyza > Scaptomyza hsui. Next base: position 9,992,872 of record JAECXO010000307.1, read on the forward strand.
TCGTTTTTTATTTATTTAGGTTTATTTTTAAGTATCCAATCTAATTTAAAGATCTAATTTTTCATGTTCTTTTCTCTTGTTTTTTTTTTTTTTGTTTTTCTTTGACATGAACACTGGCTGAACTTTTAACAACAGGGTGTAAGTACTGAAAATTGCTTTAATTGTTGGTGAAAAACAAACACAATTAAATACGCATTACTGAAGAAACTTCTTTGAACTAAAACAGTCCTCGAAACCTTAATGAATAGTTGGTAAAGCGAACGAAGCGGGCCATGAAATTGTTGTTGAGTAGTTGTGATAAATGAATTTTGGTAACAATTGACACTTGCTAAAAGTCTTTTAAGGTTCATGTCCGTACACTTTAAACGGGAAACAGCCTTAATTACAACCAGCAAAATACTTGTTAAACATGACATTTTTTATGTGCCGGCGATCGATCAAAACGACAGCTTCTGTGGATAGCACCACCACCACCAGCAGCAGCAGCAGCACCACCAAAAGATTCCGGCTTGGAAGGCACAGGTCTCGTGTCTTATCAACGTAATATCGAATTTCGATCAAAACGCCTTCGAGCGACTTTTATTCATGTTGTTGCCACAGACGCTCGCACAATATTTTTTTTTGGCGCAAACTAACCTGAACCTGATCGTCAGGCTCTGTTGTTGCCAGCCCACATTCCCTGCTCACAGGACCCTCATTATCATAGTTGGCACCATTACGGGGGTAAAACATCAACTCAACTCAACTCAACTCAACTAGAGTCCTGCTCATTGAGGACATGCATCTGCCAGGATCATTCGTAATTGCCGTTGAGACTTGTGGCCAATGTGTTATTAAATTGTTAAAGGCAAACTGGCAGCTCTCGCTGCTCTTTGAGCACTATATTTAACATTTAATAACAGCTTAAGCTTAACTAGCTTGTAGTATAATCTTTTCCTCTTTTTTTTGACTATTTCTCTGTGTTTGCACGTTTGTTTTCCATCAACAACTACTGCTAGCTATAATTGAATGATGGCATAAATATTTTTATTCTCTTTTTCATGTGCTTTTCTTTACAATTTGTGGATAACAGTATGTAAGTATTGCTAATAATATTAACAATAAGTTTTTATTTAGTTTTAGTTAAAGCTTTTTTCTCAAACTTTCTCATAAAATACCACAATGTTCCTTTTTGAAAAATCAAGATTATTATCGCCTGCAAAAATGTTTATCTTGGTTTTTCAATCATCTATTGTCATGATCCAGATGAACACATACCATCGAATTCCAGCTGTGACACCTTCACAACTACTTAGCTGTTCTGTTCTTCGACACTGGACCCAAACGAGTGACAAATATTTGGACCATCCTTTTATGATCGTGAGCCAGAACACAGACAGCCGAGTGCCGAGTATAAGGACCATCTGACTGTCTCACGACCTGGTACCATCTTGGTCACATCTTGGTACTCTTGGTCTCTTCTACTCCTGGAATTCCTTCACAATGCGTTTGCAGCAGCAGCCAGCAGCTGGATTCCCTTGGACATGGCTTGGCCCCGGAGCTGTGGAGAGCAAATCGCTCTGTTTGTTTCTCGATGGCAAATACACAATGCCACAAAACGCTGAAACGAGACGCAAGAATTTATGGCATTTCACTGTCAGAGACGCAGAATTCCTGTCCCTTGCCACCATTAATGGAATGGACAATAAATTTAAACGTGCAGACGGACAACATGCCATATGTAAAGAGCCTTAGTCTCAGTCTTAGCCTTCGAGTCTCAGTATCAGCCTGTGTAGAAGCGACATTCACGAAATGGCCAAAATCGCTGCTTTTACCTTGCGCGTGAGACGATTTGTAAATCCAAGCTCCTCTCAGTCCTTTTCCAGCAGCATCTCTTCTTCTTCTTTTGTCTTATGACAAAGCGATAATCATTTTCATGATTTCACGCCTCCTTTAAATGCATATCAACAGCCAAAATAATGAACTAATGGAGTGAATGGAACTATTACTTGTTCTATTGAATATGTCATTTTGAACAAACTCCGATTATAAAAGTTCTCAATGACACTCCAACTAAATAATACATATCGTTAATCGCTTGACATTGCTGATAAGATAAGTCAAAGATGTTTTTGTTGTTGTTGTTTTATGCAGTACGTACGTATGCAGCTCCTGTTCGTACACATTTCTCCACGAAATGCTAAGACAATGGGATGAGATTAAATGCCAAAGAGTGCAGATTAAGATGCATCGACAGCAAATAGTAGCCCCACATACGTATGTATGTATTCTCCTCCCCGCGCATATGTGTGCTGGTAGACACGAAACAAATTTCCCTTGAAAAGAATTACATACCGATCCAACGGCTGCGGGAATTGCTTGAAACTCTATTTGTTCTCTCAGCCTCTCTCTCTCTCTCGCTCTCGGCTTGTTTGTTGTTGCTGTTCAAAAAGTGACCGTCTTCATTGTCAACACATACGTTGTTTGTTGTTGCTTTAGTTGCTTTTTGTACTGCGGCCGGGGATGGCAAAACAATTCTATAGAAAATCATCGTGCACTCGCGGTTCGATCTTGCAACTCCGAAAGCTTTTTGGAGGCTTATCTGAGTGTCCCGAATCGTTGCGCCTTACTAAATTATTATGTTAACATGAAAATAATTGAGGCAAAAGGCATTCGTCGGCAGTGGCTGGCCAATTTATTTATACATACATATACATATCTCGTATAATCTCTGCATCCCTTTTGGCTCCTTTTGTTGTGTTGTTTTTGTTATTGTTGTATTTTTTTTTGGTGGTGGACAGCAATTGATGGTCGAACAAATAGTTTCAGAAGTGCAGCATATTGGAACATCGACGCCCTGCTGATTGTGCTGCAACCCTTCATCGATTTGTTTACATTCATTGTATAGAAGATAGCTCAATATGTAGCAGGTTGCTCTTATTTGGTCAGTTGACTAATTAAAGTCATGTTTTCTTTGTCTTTTTTCCAGACTGCTCTACACTGGGCGGCCAAACATGGTAACGAGGATGTGGTTAAACTAATTGCCGGCACTTACAAAGCCGATGTCAATGCCAGAACGGTAAGCTTATCTATCTATCACTTTTTAAAAATATTTAAATTATTTACATTTCATGTCGCTACCAATTTGCCAACTGTCTACATTTGTGTGCAGCATGGGGTAAGTGAATTTTTTTGTTTCTTCCTTGCATAGTACATATATATTGAAATACTTTTAATAATATACGAATTCGACTGATTGCCTTGTCACCAGCACGCGAAAAATCTGCGTCACATGTCACACGGCACACAAAACACTTCTTTAACCCTTCCCATGAGAGGCAAACGGTGGCAATCTGAGGCAAGCTGTGACAAATCGTGACGAGCAAATCCAATTGTGCCACATACAACATGCCCAACCTCAGAAATCATCCTTTCGGTTTATGCATGCGAGTTTACACAAATTTTAAAATGAACCGTGCCTTGTTCCAAACAAATTAAATTCTCACTCAAATGTTGTTTTTTATCAAAAGACAAAGTGAATTGTCAATCACGACGAGTGTGTAACATTCAATTTAAACTGACTTTTCCAACTGATTTGATACGCATTTTACATAATATCAAAAGGATCAGAAATTGCACAGCTTTTAGTTTTTGGGGTTTTACAAAGTTTTATGAAGGATAACTATTTAGTGTTTTTTATTAAAAATTTTTTGATGCTTTTCTTTTAGGGATACACTCCACTACATTTGGCAACACAATTTGGAAGGGATAATATATTCGAACTACTCTGGAATGTGTACAGTAAGTAGTTCTAAACCAATACCTATCTAGTTACTTTATTAACTGTTACATTTTCAGAGGCGAATCGCGACATTATGGATTGGAGTGGCAATAAACCGTTGGATTATAGTCGTCAACGGGCCAGCGTCTCGGCCTCAACGTGCAGCAGTGAGTATCAAAAGTATTTCTTCAGCCCGGAGCTAAACAACAACTACCATCTGGGATACCAGCAACTTGAGAGCACATTCTCGAGCGGTGGCCACGAGATCACGGGCGGCACACTCGGCAGCGCACTGACACGTGGCAAGAAACGCTCTCAGCTGCGCTATGCCACAGTTAGTAGTGGCACAGGAAGAGGGGGCACCGTCTCGCGCACCCAATCCTTGCTGTCCACGTCCTCGTCGACGCGACGTTATAAGAAGCCATCCGTGCAGTCTTTACTGTTTAAGGCACCGAACGAGGACAGCGATTCGGATCAGCCCGGCCAACTCACAGATGTTAAAGTTGAAAAGTGAAGCTGCGGCAGGCAATAGTCGCGGTGCCCCCCCTCGTCGCAAAGAGAGCTTTCTGCGTAAAACTTTTCGGTCCGCTGCCGGTGCACGCCGAGCACCTAACGATATCGCTACTAACCCAACCAACTAGTTCAATAATCCCAAGCATGTGCTTTATAACCATCCTTATTTACTTTACAACTTTTACAGGGCAACGTAAAAAGAACTTTGCTCAAAGGAATATAATATTCAATATTATGAAATATCTACAATTCCACATTATATTTACGTTGCCTTTCTGTATAAACACTGTATTTATTTAATCCCAAATTATTTTTTATTATTATTTTTTATTAACCCCTTCTAACCCAGTTTTTAATTGGCATTTATAAATCCTTATATAGTATAAGAGGTAAATAACAATAAACTATCATATACTTGGTTTATAATATTTAAGTATAATAGAAAAATCAATGAAAATTTGGTAGCTGAATTGTGAATATAAAAAGTAAAGAATATAGGAAAGAAAGGAAATATATTGAAGCAAATCATAATAATTATTAAATTAATACATTTAAATAATATTTTAAGTGTTTCAAAAGTTCCTAAGTAACTAAAAAATACTTCACTTCAACCATTGATTATTTTATTAACATAAACACAGTAATTACAACTGTGGAATGCATGGAATATAAATATTTACTAAATATTAAAAAAGCTTTAGTAAAAACTGCATGTCTAAACGGTAAAGCTTATTAAAAACAATAGCAGTGGTACTCCTGCAACTGATTTGTGAATTAATCATAAAGGACAATGAAAAACTGTTCCATGATTAAAGAGACAACTAAACAATGTTTTGGATCAAAGAATATCAGTTAAAGAAATGGCAAGAATGCCCCTGCTTTTATGGCTTAAATATGTATTTTCCAAGTCCTCGATTATCTATAAACGGGAACCTCTATTTATATTTTCATAACGTTGCAACGTGTAGAAATTGAAGCGATGCGGCTCTGTGGCGGACTCAATGGAACCTGGAGGCAGGTTGAATTAATTAATGAGTTTGAATGTTCCCAATCGATTAATGTTCAATAAAATGTTTTATTTCGTTGCATAATTTCCGCTTATAATGTATATATACTTAATTATAATTTTTCTATTGTTTTTAAGCATTTAAAAAACCCTTACGCTTTTTGTAGTTTCTTTAATTTTTTTAATTTTAAAAGCATTTGATTTTGATGCCTGTTTTACTTAATTATTTATTCGGTAAGTTTCTTTATTTTGATGAATATCTTAATCACACTTTCATTTGTCCTTTTGAAAAAAGTTACTGAACGTTTTTTAGGTTTCACATTTATCATTTTGTTGTTAACAGCATTTTTGAATGTGCATGTTTTGTTTTTTATTTTTATGAACAAATCAATAATGACTTATTTTCTTCTTTAATTTTGCAGAAATCAAGGCACGAAAAAAGAATACAAGTAAGTCACAAATATTATGATTTCATGTTACTTTTTTACTAATTAATTTCCACTTTTCAGTCGAAAAAGATTTGGGATTCCTGCGGATTGGTTCACTGAATGTCCGAGTAAAGAAAACAACCGAGGCATTCAGCAATTTCTTGGGAGTGGGCAATGGCAGTGGTCCAGTGGGACCGATGGCAGCCGGCGAAGTCAATCGCCATCACCAGCGAACTCACCGTCACCCTCATCAGCGTCATCATCTTCATGCCAATGGTACGACACGGAATCGACCTCCGAATCAGAGAGCATCGGCGACAATACCATACGCAACGAATAATGCTTTGGGCTCCAGAGCAAGTGTGCCCATCAATATGAATATCTATGACACCGTTCACAAGTCCTGGGGCTCAGCGGATAATATAACGCAGCGTTCTGAAAACCTAATGCCACCACCAAAATCCGTTTCCAAGCGCTACAGATCCTCGAAACGTTCATCGTATGCCTCCAATGCCACAGATTCACCGCGGGACTCCATCTGCTCATCAAATTCCAGTTCGAATCTCAATGCTGGCTACAGCAGCATGCCCACAACTCCAAATCAAATACGTGCACCCAAAAGTATTGGCTCCTCTCTGGCAGTCGATTCGGATTCAGATTCCGCTTGTGGTTTCGATTCCAACTGGTCGGTTAATGATCGCAGTTCACTAAACAATAATCATCCTAAAAACTAATTAGGCAGATTTGGTTCTTAACCAATATGAGGCATTTCACGATAAAATTAACTTGACAATATCTTTATAACAGTTGATAAATATTTAAATAATATGTAATATAATTTTTGTGAAAGTGAACACAGCTTGTTGAGTTAAACAATATATAATCTTCATGAGTAAAATATAAATACAATTTTATATTAATTTAACTCAAACTCAGTTACATTAAACTTTGACTCCTTTGTGACACCAGTTATAATTAAAACTTTTACATTTATACGTTACCACAAACAAACACAAATAATGACAAAATCATCAAAATAGTATTGAAAACAGTATATTTAAACAGTTTTTTTTACAAAATACACACATTAAAATGCACATTAATTTGGAATATAAAAGTTGTGTTCAGCATTAAAGACCTAGAAGCTCTGTAAGAATACGCATGGTATCATCTGGAGTATTGACCTTATGACCTTTAAGGCGAGGATCTGTATAAATCTCATAATCATTACCACCCTTCTCAGTTTTATCGCCAAAGAAATGAATCTCCTTGAACTTGTAATGGGCTTCAATGTGGCGCAAACAGAAGGTTTTGTCCCAGCCATGTGGGAACACATCAAAGCTTATTTGTCCACCAATACTGTACGTCAGATCCACGTCAGCAAACTCTTCCTTGAGCTTAGCAATCATCTTGGAACGAATA